>CM060938.1:72322349-73609281 GCA_030765085.1 Allium cepa | reverse complement strand
AATAAGTTTTGGTAAGTTTCGAGGCATATTGGATTCTTTTGAGTTTTTGTAGAGATCAGTGTTTTGGTTTGAAGAGTTGAATTGCCAGTTTGGAAGACTGGAATTCAAAATATTTCACGTGTCTCTGAGGGAGTACGTGTTTGGTCTGTCACTAGTTTTGAGACCAGTAATTCTGTGTAAGATTTAGTAGTTGATCAGACTTGTGTTTGATCTAGTATCTTAGGTAGATTATAGATCTAGCTGAATAGGAACTCAGTAGCTTATAAGTATAGTTAGTTTGGGTTTAGTAGAGCGAGTATCACTGTGTTTGTACTGGGGAAACTCGAGATAATTTTAGAAAGTTTATCCGAATCTGTGTCCGGATAACTAGTGTTAATTATTTGATTGAATTGGTTGTTTGGATGAAATTGTTTGTTTGATTGATAGTGTATGGCTGTTATGTATGTTTGAATTTGTTGAAATAAGAAATAAAACTGTGGATTATCTTTTTTTTAAATTTCGAGGACGAAATTTTGTTAACGGGGGAGGATTGTAATATCCCCGAATTTCCAGGAGTTTAAAATGTTGATAATCTCTAATTTAAATTATTTAAAATTGATAAAATTGTTATTTTCAAAGATAATTAACCAAGTAATATGATATAATATTTTAATTATGGTTATAAATTGGTATATTGTTTTCAAAATTTATAAGTGTGTTTAAAATGCATTTATATCTGTGAATTTAAATCTGTGTATTTTAAATTGATTTTAAAATAGGATATATTATTTGTAAATAATAATGTGCTTATTTAAAAATAGATGTTTATGTTTATTTAAATTTATTTTAGATTTGACTTTTTAATTTGACTTTGAAAATGAATATAAATTTGAAATTCAAAGAAATACATACATCTTAAAATATAATAATATAGTTTGGTTTTAAATTATATATATAATGTTTTCAATTAGAAATAAGATTTTGTTTTATTTTTCTTTTTATAGAAAATTATCAATAGAAATTTGATTTGTGTTTATTTAATAAGAATGAATACAAGGCTTTTTGAAAAAACATTTTAAATGAGTATTGCAATATGTATATAAATTTTATTTAAATTATATTTAGTTGCATTTTTTTTAAAGATTTTATTTTATATAAACTAGCATACATTTATAAATGTATAAGTGTATTTGTTTAGAAAAGTATTTTTAAATTTAAGAAACATATTAGTAATTAGGAAATTTATTTAAAAGGGTTTTTAAATTTCTTTTAAAATTAAAACAAACTCAATTTGACAAATGTTTTGTTTTAAGACACCATGTTAACAAGTGTTACAACATTCATGAAATTAAAAGACAAGTGTCACAATATTTGTATTTTCTTTTATTTTTATTAAAATCTGAAATTTATCCTATAAAAACCCTCTTTATCATTTTCTTTAATTCTTTGTTCATTTCTAAGATGAAAACTGAAACCATCAATGAAACTTTTACTCATCCAAAACCAGAAATTATTCAAACAAAATCCTCCTCAAAACAAATTTGCAATTTTGTTACCTGTACAAATTTTCCCATGCCTGCATCTGCTCTTTAATTCAAAGCAAATGCTCAAGTCATTAAACCTGAAACACTCTTCAAATATCAATCCCTGTTACCAAAGCCTGAAGTATCACAGTTAAACCCAAATCTGCAAAATATTTTTAAGAGCTTGATGCAAGTTATCAACCCAGTTCTACATTTTCAATGTCTGCCTCAATTTTTCAAGTGCATGCATGTTTCAAACTCCAGTTTTTAAAGCTTCAAGCTCTGCCAAAAGTTGCTTTTGTTCTCTGCATCTCCTAAAAAAAGTGAGTAAACAACAACTTAAAGGCTTAGGTGATTACTGATCTGTTGCTTGTTTAATTTTTGTAATAATTAATGCTTGCATATTTATATGTTGATGATTGATCTGTGTATATGAATGTTGAGCATGCATGCTAGTTAAACTGCTACTCTCTGTTATTTTTTGTACAGAGATTAAAATGAACCAAAAGACCAAAACTCTTTATCAAATCACTTTGAAGTTTTGATTCTAAACAAGTTGATTTGGTTCAAACATCATCTAGTTTTTAAATGACAAGTTCAATTTTTTTTTTTTGGAAATTTACTGGAACCAAGATAATACAGTAAATCTATGATATAGGATAAAATCAAATGTTAAATTTTATTAATTGAAGCTTATATCTTAGATCAGTTAGGAGAATTAGGATTTTTGAAGCAAGTATCTCAATTTTTAAAATCTTAGTGAGGAAGGAATTGGGGGTTTCCTGCAATTTTGGATTCTGCAAATTCTATTGATTCGGTGCAATTGGGTAACTCGAGATTACTGATGGAGCTAGAATCATGGTTGTGGATTGAGGCAAAAATCATTAAAGAATTTATAAATCATTGTGGGTTTTGATTTTTGCCTTAGATTGATTTAAAACCTAGTTTTGGGTTCTACTGTAAATTAACCACTGCATCTTCAGTATTGCATCGAGCTTGAAATAGATTCTTGGGAAGGAAGAATAGTGTGTTAGCAAGCTTTGACCGAAATAGTGGCGATTATAGATGATCGGCGGCGTGGATTCTGGGAATGTTCTGATGGTGTTTGAGTTACGTTCAACCTGATGTACTCGATTTTGATTCGTGGCATGAGTTGTTGTCCGGTGGGTCGTAGGTGGATGTAGGGTGCTTGGATGACTCGGCGGTGGGTTCGACGTTGGCTAGAGGAGGTCCGGCAACGGTGCAGGTTGCACGGTGATGGGGAGGTGTCTGTAGTTTTCTTTTTGTTGGGTTGCTTTGTTTTCTCGAAGTAGGTCACGGGATTTAGGGGAGGTGGCTCGGGTTATAGCTCGTGTGTGATCTGGGTTTGTGTGTAGAGTTAACTGTCATGTTTTAACAGTTTTAGTTTTAACTTAAACAGTTTTAAAATTTAAAATCCTATTTAACTGTGAATTGGAAACAATAAGAAAGAAGAACAGAGTTGTACTTTGTTCTGGGATTCATGTAAACATGGGTTGAACCCAGATTTTTGTTCCACCTGATATTTAGTTTAAATATAAAATAGGTTTTAAAGCTTTTAAAAAGTTTAAGTTCAATTAAAATTTATTGAAATTGGATTATTTTGATGGATAAATTTGTATAATGTTTTAAATAACTTAAGTAACAATCTTAATATTATTTCAAATCTTATTTTGGAATATAAAGAGAATTTAAGTAAATGTTTTATTTAAATTGATTAGTGGAAATGATTTATAAATTTTCAATTAAAGTTTAAGATAATTTATTAACTTGAATTAGGAATTGTTAATTAATGATTAAAGGAAAGTAATTAATGATTTCTTTATAATTTAATTTAATTAAAGAATTAAGTTAAGTGAAGATTTCAAGATTTATTTAAGCTAATGTTTTATCTTAAAATAATTAATTATGTATTAATAATTTGTAATTAGTTAGTTAATTTAAGAATTTTAAGTTAATTTATTTATTTAAATAATTATTTAAAAGGGTTTAATTAAGTAATTAATTTAGTATAATTATTTGTTTAATTAACTATTAATTAAGATGATAATTTAATTAATGTCTAATGATTAATTAAATTATAATTACTTATTAATTAAGTAATTAAGGGTTAATTAAAATAGAAATAAATTAATAAAGGTTTTATTAAGTCTTAATTGAGTTTTCTTAGTTAATAATTAAAGGATTATTAAATTTAATGCTAGTTAATTAAAAATTAATTAACTATTTTTATTTAAGGTTAATTAATTTTAATTAAGGGTTAATTAATTATATTTATGGATTAATTAATTCGTAATTAAGATTATTAATTAATAATTAAGTTTATTAATTAATGTTTAAGAGTTGATTAATTAGTTAATTAAGGTTAATTAATTAATTATAAAAGTAATTAGTGATTAATTACTTTTTATTAAAGGATTGATTAATAATTAAGGTTTATTAATTAATAATTGGAGATAATTAATCTGACAATTGAAGATTAATTTGGGCTAATGAGTAATTAGGGATGAATTACTCAATTTTGTTTTATGAGATGAGTGAAATCAAGAAAGTTAATTAATTTGTTAATTGATTGAATATAGTCACTTGATTAAGGATTAAGTATGTTTACTTAATAAGTTTGGTAAGGCTAATTACTTAAGATAAGTAATTGATAAATCTCGGAGATAATTGAGTTAGATAAATTACTGATTAGGAAATAATTTTAAATGAATAATTACTTGTTAAAGTAATTAAAAGTTTATTACTTGGTGTAATAAATCACAGAATTTATAAGTAATTAGAAGTAATTAAGAATAATTAATTACTGTTTATTTAAGTTGATTAATTGAAAGTAATTAATTTAAGCATGATTAATTAATGTAATTAATTAAGGAATAATGTAATTAATTATAATTAATTAATTAATGGAAGTAATTATTTAAGGTTCATTAATTGATATGATTAATGAAAATAATTAAGGATTAATTACTTGATTAAGAGATAATTAACCAAGGTTGATTAATTAGGATGATGATTAATTAATTTGTTTAATTGAGGAATAAGTAAGCAATATATTTAGATGAAGTAATTAATTTAATTAATTTTAAATTAATTAAGAAGTAATTAATTTAATTCACTTTAAATTAATTAGAGATAGAGATAGTTAATTTAATTCATTTTAAATTAATTATATTGGTATGAGTAAGTCATTGCTTATGTATGATGGATGACACTGATTGTCTTGAATGCTTTGTGAACTCAGTAATGAGATAAGTACGGTTGTATGATAGGAATGCTTGGTTACATTGTGATGATTACATAGATTATCAATTGGGATGTTGATATATGGCTTACCTATTATGATATTGATATATGGATTATCTATTATGATATTGATTATGTGGATTACCTGTTATTTGATAATGTTGATTATCAATTGTGGCTTGTGAATTATCTATTCTGTGTATATATAGATAGTTGAATTTAACTGTTTTAAAACCTTTAAAACAACTTGGACCTAAAAGACACGCTTTGGATTTCGATGAGACCCGGATCGGGTTTCCATATTTGGATATCCGAAAACCACATCGATTCCAAATAACGTTAGGTCGTGAGTCAAATTGGAGCTTTGTGAAGACTCGAGGTGTAAGGACTATACGTCAGTATAAGTCTGTGGGTGATTTCGTAATGAGTTTGACGGAATTAGTTCTTATAGATTCGCGATGGTGGTTTAGAGTGCAAGGGTTATTGTCGTTAACTCTGAGGGTGATTCCAAAATGAGTGTAACGAGATAATGCCTTCGGTTTCATTCGAACCCGAAACGAACTTGTATGGATTGAATGCTTTCAGAACATCGTCAGGTGGACGATGAGCATTCTAAATGATGTGTTCACTAAAGGTAATCGTAACCTCAAGCCTCATCAACCGGGAATGGCTAAAACAGGGGAGGTGCAGCAAGGCTTCGTGGGTAGCCCCCACTTGAGAGTAAGATTTACCCCCTGTCTAAAGGTCCCTTTTTATATTCGGTTGTGTGGGCGATTGATAGCTAGAATCGCCGGGGTTGTCTTATTCGGAACTGTTCAGTAAGGAACGGGTCCGGCTTTGTGTTGCAGGGGATCGGGAGTGGTCCTCGGTACGGTGATCTAGGCCACGTACTGTGACGGGCGGTACCCCAGTAGCCCTGCCATTGTATGGAATCCAAAATCCAATAAGTGCCAACGGTTTTGATTGTATTACCCACTTTTGTGGCTAGTAGCTGGAATTTAATAAATGTAACAATTTCAGCTATTTCATATTTATTTGAAAACCCTAGACACCATTATAATATCATCGGATTTCCTATCAAATGTTTTGGTTAGTGTAGGTAAAAACTTTTCCATGTTTATGTGTGGGAAGTCTTACGTGATACCTTTTCTTTCAACAGGTTTTTAAAGTTAAGCAACTTTAACCGTTTACTCACACCAGACCCATGTCTGACCCGGAGTTTATTCTATTTTTCTTAAACTCTTGGGTACTCAAATTTTTACGAGTAGCCAAGGGATTCAGGTTAGGATTTAGGTTAGCTTGACGAATTCTAGAGGAGCAATGGAGCAGGAGGCTTCTGCGTTTAATTATAGAGTATTCCGCTGTGTGTTCTCTGAGTTGTTGTCTTTGAGTTGTATTGAGTTGTATAACTAGACAGGTGTTTATAACTGTCTAGTATGTATTGTTTAGCTGCGTATCTCTGATGTATATAATACTATGTAATGTATTATGTGATTAATATAATTTATTCGTTTCGCTGTTTAGATTCTAATGTTGTTTCTTTCTTCTTCTCTATCTTTTCTCTTTTCTATCCCTTTCTTTCTTAAAGATGATGCGATTTTCGGGTGGTAGAAAGTCGGGTCGTCACAAAATCACTAAGAACAATGTATAATCAAATAAATCATACGACTTGGAGGTGTTTGCGTATTTTTTGTGCAAACATTTTTGGTGCTTTCACTGAGAAATCGAGCTAGAAGCTTTAGCTTCTTCCACTCGACCTTCTTCCCAACAACATCGCTCTTTGCTTGGAAAACATGCCTCCCAGGCAGAGGAAAGATGCTAGCAAAGGAAAGAACATCGCAACTAGCAGTATACCAGATCCAGTGATCAGAGATCAAGAGAATCGTCCTGTTCCAACAGCAAATGGAAATCAGGCAAATCCGGCAGCCCCTGCTACGGAACGACCAATTACTAGGGCAGACCTGGACAGGGTTGTGGCTAAAGTAACTAACCGCTTCGCATCTCAACAAGAAGCCTTGGTGGACCAACTCATGTCACGCTTAAGGGATGCTGAAGAATCCAACCGCAACACCAAATCATGGGGTGAGTCCCAGTCTGGAGGATCTGGGAGGCGACAAAGGTCTTTCTTCTTCGAAGAGGCTAACCACAAAAACAGCAATGGTAGGAGCCGAGCCCAGACTCGGCCCGAATTCCGACTCGAGGAAACACTTGGAACCGAACCCAACGGGGGAGGTACCAGGCGGGCGTCGGATATGGCTGAGCCTTTCGTGCTACCTAACCATGGGAACTCCAATGGACGGGGCCAAGCTGGAGTCCAGACCGAAGTTGGACCCGAGGGAATGCTTAGGACAGAGCCCAGCAAGAGAAGATCGAGGCAAGGGCCAACCGTGGCTGACCCCAGCATGCTCCCAGAAGACCGAAGACCGCCACCGGAGAAAGTTAGGAGTAATAGACGATACCATCCCTACATGTCATCTGGACGAAATCAATCCTGTAGAGAAGAACCAAACTCATTTCTATCCGCTCCAAGTTCTGATGAAAGGATGGCGCGATTGTTCAGAGAGTGCGTCTAGCGGGACCAAAGGGATCGAGGGATAGCGCTAGGGTAACCAGCCCCTTCACCCACAATATCGAAACTGCCATCACC
The DNA here is from genome assembly GCA_030765085.1 of Allium cepa. Classification (NCBI taxonomy): domain Eukaryota; kingdom Viridiplantae; phylum Streptophyta; class Magnoliopsida; order Asparagales; family Amaryllidaceae; genus Allium; species Allium cepa. The sequence goes on along the minus strand of CM060938.1, from coordinate 73,601,868 downwards.
CCCCGGGAATGGAAAATGCCAACAATGGAACCTCTGACCCCGTTGTACACTTGCAGAGATACACACATCATATGCTCATGAGCGGAGCAACAGAGTGAGTGTTGTGTAAATGCTTCCCACTATTCTTGGCAGATCTAGCTACCTCCTGGTTCTGCCATCTACCTCAAGGATCCATCAGCGCATGGGAAATGCTAAAAGAAAAGTTCATCAGCTAGTTCCACATTCATGTGGAACAACCCAAGGACGCTTATTCCCTATCTAATATCAAACAGAAGCCCGGAGAGACAGTGCAACAATATCTAACCCGATTCAACGCCGCAGCGGCCGCAGTCCAAGCTGCCGATGAGAAACTTATCCTAATGGCTCTTTGTAGCGGCGTACATCCGAATACCAAGTTTGCTAGAAGATTAACGAAAGAAAAAGCAGCTACCTTACCCGATTTCTTCCATGAAGCCGGAAAGTATATGAGACTTGAAGACACTGCCACCGAAAGGCAGACAGGGCAACAAGCCAAGGCAGCTCATGGCAACGCACCCGCTGTAGCAAAGGACGTCGGAAGAAATGACTCTCAAGACAATGCTGGGGGCAGGAAGGGAGAAAACGCCTATATCGGCCAGAACCAAGATTCGACGCTTACACTCCTTTGAATGAAACAGTCGAAAACATCTTCCTGGCCACCCAAGACGAGCTTAAATACAAACGCCCCCCGTACAAGAAGGAATCAGATCACGCAATCAAGTCTGAAAAGTTCTGCCGTTTCCACGAATCCCATGGGCATGATACCAACGAATTCCATCATCTCTGGGACCTGATTGAAGAACACATCAGAAGAAAGAGATTGGAACACTATGTAAAGGGTCAGGACATGACTCCAGCTCCTGCCAAGGAGAACCCAGGGCAACTCCACCCAGAGATAGGCGGAAGAAATCATAACACCAGCGGTTCCAGTCAAGAGAAGATAGTGGTCCATACAATATCGGGAGGACCACACATCGCCGATAGAAACTGGGCAGAAATGGAAAGATATGGAAAGTCACTTAGAAACAATGTAGACTGCATCAATTCCGTCATGGAAGAACGCCGTCCGAAGCGGAAAGAGGATAATGACATCACATTCAGTAGGCGAGACCTAGAAGGAAGGCAGTACCCTCACATGGATCCTATGGTTATCTCTGCCTGGTTCGGCCCAGCCGAAGTTTTTCGAATTCTGGTAGATACTGGAAGCTCCGTAAACATTCTATTCAAGCATGCTTTCGACAAAATGAAGTTGTTAATGAAGGATGTGTCTCCCTGCAACAAACCACTACACGGTTTCGCTGGAGATGCGAAGATGCCCCTCGGGCAATTGTACCTCTTTGTCGAAATAGGAAGTCATCCCCACTCCGTTGTGCGGAAACAAACATTTGTCCTGATAGATAACCACTCGGCCTACAACGCCTTTTTAGGAAGACCAGCCTTGTCTGACTTCTAGATTGTCCTGACCCCTTGGTGCCTGAAGATGAAATTTCCAACAGATAATGGGATAGGGGAAGTAGAAGGAAATCAAGACGCCGCTCGAGATTGCTATGTAACTGAAATTCGCAATAACCGCAGGAAGGATAAAGGGAAGGATGCAGAGACTACTCTCTGCAAGAAAAACTTGAAAGCATAGCAACTAAAGAAAGCCCCTCCTCTTCGATATACCAGTGATCCTTTCAATGAATTAGACCCCAGGGACAAAGAGGAGGAGGCCACCGCCGAGCCTGCAGAGGCTATGGAATTTGTATCTGTAGACAAACGCGACCCAAGTAGACTGCTGAGAATTGGGTCTCATTTAAGAGCAGAGTTGAAGGATCAACTCGTCGATTTTCTTCGCCACTACTTGGATATATTTGCATGGACGCACGCCGACATGACTGGAATCTCCCCAGACGTAGCATGCCACGTACTGAACATCGATCCCACCAAGGTGCCAGTAAAGCAGAAAAGAGAAGTATGGGGGCAGAACGGTCAGCAGCCCAAGAGGAAGAAGTAAAGGACCTACTTGCCAATAACTTCATACGAGAAGTCATCTACCCAGAATGGATCGCCAACCCGGTACTAGTAAAGAAGGCTAATGGGAAGTGGCAAACATGCATTGACTTCTCCAACTTAAATGATGCTTGCCCGAAAGATTGCTTCCCACTCCCCTGAATCAATCAACTCGTGGACAGCACAGCCGGGCACGAACTCTTATCTTTTATGGACGCATACTCAGGATATAACCAGATTCCTATGCAAGCCCCCGTTCAAGACCACACTAGTTTCATCACTGATCGGGGATTGTACCGCTACATGGTAATGCCTTTTGGACTTAAAAACGCCGGAGCTACTTATCAGCGCCTCGTCAACAAGATGTTTGCGGAACTAATAGGACGAACTATGTAAGTTTATGTGGACGACATGCTGGTAAAATCGAGGAAAGCCAACGATCATGTAAGCCACCTGGACGAGATGTTTCAAGTACTTCGCCAATATGGAATGAAGCTGAATCCTCTAAAGTGCTCCTTCGGAGTATCGTCGGGAAAGTTATTGGGATTCATCATCCATGCCAGGGGGATTGAAGCAAACCCCGAACAGGTCCAAGCTTTGCAAGATATCAAGATACCATCCACTCGAAGAGAGATGCAAAGCCTAAATGGGAAGGTGGCCGCCTTAAGCAGATTCATCTGTAAAGCAACCGACAAATGCATCCCTTTCTTCGAAGCCCTAAAGAAAGACAAAGGAAAGTTCGAATGGACTGACGAATGCTCGACAGCCTTCCTTAACCCAATCGAACACCTCCAGAGACCACCAGTACTCTCAACTCCAAATGAAGGCGAAGAACTATACCTATACCTTGCTGTATCGTCCCATGCACTAAGCGCCGCTTTGGTGAGAGAAGACAACCGCGCGCAGCGGCCCGTATAGTTTGTAAGCAAGAGATTTACAGGGGCAGAAGCCAGATACCCTAAACTTGAGAAGCTAGCATACTGTTTGCTAATCACGTCATGGAAACTGCGACACTATTTCCAATCTCATTCCATCAGAGTTTTAACCGATCAACCGCTAAGGCAGTTACTCCATCGCCCCGACACTTCTGGGCGACTACTTAAATGGTGCATTAAACTGAGTCAATATGATATCACCTACCATCCTCGCACCGCCATCAAGGGACAAGCCATGGTCGATTTCATTGCCGAATTCACTACCAACGAAGGTAAGGATCAATCTGAAATAACAAAAGATATCAAGTGGAATCTCTTTGCAGACAGAGCATCAAAAGAACAAGGCTCGGGGGCAGGTATTGTGATAATCACCCCCAGGGGAAGGAAGTTGCACTATGCCCTAAGGTTGGAATTCGCTGCCACCAACAACGATGCAGAATATGAAGCAGTAATAGGAGGATTTGAACTTGCCTTAGAAATTGGAGTCAGTTCTTTATGTCTTCATAGTGATTCTCAACTTATCGTAAACCAAGTACTAGGAGAGTTTCAGACTCGAGGAGAATGACTCACAGCATATCTAAAGAAGACCAAGCTGCTGCTCGATCAATTGGATCACTATTTAATCAAACACATTCTTCGAGAAGAGAATCGAGAGGCCGACGAACTGGCAAAGCAAGCTAGCATGAAGAACATCACCATTTTCGGAACAGTGACCATCTCGAAACAACTAGCCCCAAGTTTCGAGCAAGAAGATCTGATAGCTGCAATCGAAGAAGAAACTTGGATGACTCCTATCCGGAAATACTTACAAGATGGCACACTGCCCGACGGGCGTAACGAAGTTAAGAAAATCTTGAGGAAAGCTTCCCGCTACACAATACAAGAAGGCATCCTCTATCGGCGCGGCTTCTCTAACCCCTTATTAAGGTGTGTCGCTGGAAGGGAAGCCAAGGAAATCTTATCCAACATCCATCAAGGAAGTTGCGGAGGTCACACTGGTGGACAAACTCTGGCAAAGAAGACGCTCCGATATGGATATTACTGGCCCACTTTAAACAAAGACGCCTAAGACTTCGCCAAAAGATGCGACAGATGTCAGAAATTTGCTAAGATTCCTCGACTACCAACAAATGAGATTACTCAAATGACCAGCCCTTGGCCCTTTGCAGTATGGGGAATTGACTTGATTGGCGAACTGCCGATGGGCCGAGGCGGAGCCAAATATGCTATAGTGGCAGTCGACTATTTCACCAAATGGGTGGAAGCGGAACCTCTAAATAAAATATCTTTGGCAAAAGTTATTAACTTCTTGATCAAAAATGTTCTATGTAGGTACGGGGTTCCACTCAAAATCATATCGGACAATGGACTTCAGTTTGACAACGAGGAGTTCGCCGACTGGTGCTAAGAGCACGGAATTCACAAAAGCTTCTCATTTATGGCTTATGCCCAGGCAAATGGGCGAGTCGAAGCTGTCAACAAAATTATTAAAACTCTAATCTAGAAGAAGCTTGAAAAGTCAAAAGGCGCTTGGGTGGATGAACTTCCTACGACACTTTGGGCCTACCGCATGTCTTTCAGAACATCAACATGGCATACTCCTTTCTCTTTGGCATACGGATCGAAGGCCATGCTCCCAGTTGAAATTGTAGTGCCATCCCACTATAGGATCCACTACAACCCAGAAGAGAATGAAGAACTCCTCCGCATGTCTTTGGATCTAATTGAAGAAAGAAGAAATGATGCAGCACTCAAAGCAGCAGCTCACAAGCAAAAAGTGGCAGCACAATACAACTCCAAAGTCAAGCATCACAGCTTACAGTAAGGAGATCTTGTCCTCAAGCGAATCTTCCCGCGCCCCGGAGCGCTAGATCCAATCTGGGACGGACCATATGTAATTCATAAAGATCTCCACAACGGAGCTTATATTTTGTCAACAGTGGACGGAGAGGTGTTCCAGAGGGCATGGAACATCCAACACCTTCGTCGATACTTTTCTTAACTTGTACTACCCATATAAAGTGAATTAACGAAGAGAATCAGTGGACGTAGGCATTTTCGTGCCGAACCACTTTAAAAAATTGTCTCTTTTTTAACTTGTTCCTTTATATCTTGGCTACTTGCTGAGCTTTATCCTTTTCTGTTAAACAAAATCCTCTGTAGACGGCATCTCCATTCAGGGCATCACAGCATAACTTCACCTGGACAAAACCTAACAGGTATCATACGAATCTATGCCCTTGCCAATGAGGCACTTTTTCTCCAGCGTCCCTCTGCTGCGGGTTAACTCATTGTTCATGACGGCCCTTAAAGCCAACTGTAATGAGCCGATTATAAGCCGCCGAGAAGGCCAGTCATGGCCTAGGCAGCTCATTATGGCGTTCGGCTCGCCGACAACCGTGAACCGATTATAAGCCCCAACATAAGGTGTGGCCAGCCAGGGGCAGTTCACAGTTGACGATCGGCACCCACACTAGCCGGCCACGGTAAATCGAATAATACCCACGATTACGGGCCATAATGGCCCGGGTAGTTACCGTGCGTGATCCCGGTTCTGATGTGTCTTAAGTACGGCTGTGGTAAAAAAGAAAAACTCCCTGCGGAGGCGTAAGATGGGTGACAAATGTCTCCAAGACCCACAGCTAGGGAAAGTGACTACAAAGCCCGTTTGCCACGAACATAAGCACGTCGAAGGCCTTCCGTGATTGGAAGTTTTACTATTTCTTATATTTCCATTTTATTTATAAAAAATTTCCTCCTATCCTCTATAACAATCACTAAAGTACATGACATAAAATAGGAGACACTAGCTAATGGGAATAAGAACTCACAACTGGATGGCAGGTCATTCAGCTGCATTCCATATCCAATTACATAAGGCATTCAAAGCTACCGTCTACAGCTAAAACTTGAAGGGCGGTACTTTCTTCTCTTATACATAAATATGTAACTATAATATATTCGCACATCACACTAACATTGCAAGACATGAAATTATATTTTAAGCAAGAACTTAGCGTCAAACACAATTGAATCACTAACACATGTACAGCTATATTTTATGCAACACATCAAAATAACGACAGCATTCAAACATGACAAAATCAGCTTATGTTATAAAGTTACATGCCAAAAATCAAGTTGTTCGTTACATAATTACAGCCTGAAAATTACATTAATGTTTTAAGACTAACATAGACATCAATGTCAAGTAAACTGAAAAATGTCCAGATCAAGCCAAGGAGCCGACTGCATCGGGGCTTCGCCTCTATCCTTCTGGCCCTCAGAGGTCTACTTAACCGCCGGATCAGAACTCCCAGCATGCTGACCAGAGATAGTTGGCGCTTCATAGGTCCCGCCTGTCCAATTCAGGAGAAGAATTCATTGAATAAACAATAAGCAACCAAACTATGAAAAGGCTAAAAGGGAAGACTTACCAGCCTCTGTTCCTTGATCATCATCCCCCAACTGCACACCTACCTCCTCAGCAGCGAGCAGCCGCATGCCCTCCTTCACCGCCACTTTCTCCACCTTAGTGAATTGGGCCGTAACCACATCCATTCTGAAGGCCATGCCAACCTCCTTATCTGCATCAGCCTTGGCCTCCTCCAGAGCCAGGAGATAAATCCTGGCCATGATCCGGGGATAATCATCCATCCAGGATAAGTTGCCCTGCTTCCAAGTGCGGAAATACATGTCCTGGAGCATCTCATCCATCATCCACTCGTTCTCCTCAAACTCCCTCATTCGGACCTTAGAAGCCAACAGCTTTGCAACGGCAGCATCCCTCTTCGATCGGTATCGCGAGCGGTCAGCCTGAAGGGATTTCCTCATCGCCTCCATCTCCTCCTTTAGCTTGGCTTGAGCAAGCTCTGCGGCCTCAAGCTTCCCAGATAACTCCTCTACCCGCTCGAGATCCGCTTTCCGAACCTCATCCACCGTTGCAATGGCCATATCGATCCGTTCATTACAGATGGCCTCCATTTTCCGCAGCTCGGCTCTGCTAGCCTCTTCCATGGTTTTCTTTAGCCGTTTGGAGGCAGCCTCGTGCTGAGAGATCTGGATGGCCTGATCGGCGAGTTGCTTGGCCTGGTCGAAAACCACTAACCGCAATCTTATGTTGGCACTCCCAATTTCCTCCCCGGCCTTGACCAGTCGAACATGATGCCCCATCAACTTCCTAGTCTCCTCAGCAACCCGGTCGATGTTTGCCTTAGCTTCATCCCCCATAGTTACAATCCGAGTAGTAAGCAAATCGAGGTCCAGGGACTTGGCCTCATCAAGCACCCTTACCATAGGATTGTGAGGGAGAAGGTGCTCACCAGTAACCTCGTGAAAGGAAATATCATGAGAACCTGGATCCAGATCTGAATGACCCACAAATGGATTACGAGCCAAGCCGGGACGAACAATCTGAGTAACGGTAGGATTCTCAGACAGATGCGGAGAGGGTACGAACTCAGTATCCTCCCCCGTGATATCATGGATAGGCTGGGTTGGGGGCTGAGGACCAGGTGAAGGTTCGAATAAGGAGCGCCTCCTCTTTTTCTTTTGAATATCCTCTTCAATAACTTCGAGAAGAGGACGGTAGCCGACTACGTCCCCGGAACGATTGGTCGGAGGCTTTGGTTTAGCGGAAGCTTTGAGGAGTTTGAATTGTTCGAGGCGGTGCCAAATGTCTGATGTCTTGGCCGCCTTACCCGTTCCTGGAATAAAAACCAAGTGTTATAAACATGCATGGGACTATAATCCAAGAAACATGTGAAGTTAAAAGAGGAGTCAAAAATTCACCTTGAATCGCCGGAGTTGCCCTAGCTGAAATGCTCTCAGAAGATGGACCGGCACCAGTCCCGGCCTTATCAGTTTTCTTTGGCTTCTCCACCAAGGCCGATCCTTCCTCCAACCCCTCAAAAGCCTGGCGGAAAACATCATCTGTCCACTCTTGGATCTCCCCTGCTTGCCTAGAAGACAAAGTCCCGGCGCCATCACCGCTCTGTCCTTCGCCACCATCACCACCATCACCTTCTCCATCACCTCCGCTCTCCTCCTCGCCTCTTTCCTCCTCTACATTTTCCTCCTTCGAAACATCTGGACATGTGCTAGGGGAGGGTCCATCGGATTTCTTGAGCTTCTTCCCCCCGGCGACTGGAGGTATCAAGAAGGATTTCCTCTTACTGCTCTTTGTCGTGGCCCCTCCTTTAGCTTTGGCAGCCCTCTCCTCAGTTGTGTCTCTCTGCTTGACCACAGACTGACGTGGTAGAATCAAGTTGTGCTGCAGAAGAGTAGCATTCCTGATCAGGTAAGAAGCTGACCTCTCCCTTCCCGAAATGGCTTCTATCTCCGCAGCCATATGAACCAGGCGAACGTTCTCCACGACCGCAAAGCCACCTGTCACTAGCAAGAAACAAAAACACATAAGAAGAAGCATTACAGTCAGAACGGAAATTATAAATAAGCTTCAACTTACATCCGGAGGAGAAGCGACCGATAGAAACAGAGTCATCCTTGACGAAAAACCATTCTTTCTTGAACATGCTGAACTTCGAATATAAGTCCAGGACCGGCTTGAAGGATAGGGCCGATTCCAAGCTGATGTACGGAGACCCCTTCTTGTAGCCTCTCAAGTTGTACAAATATCGGGTCTCCCGATTGGAAGGGGGACGCCCGTATTTTCTCTGAAAGACGATGAATAGACTCACCAAGATAGCGTAAGAGTTGGGCTGAAGCTGGAAAGGGGCCACCTTCAAGTAGGTGATGAAGCTGACTATCCAAGCATTGATCGGGGGAATGGCCCCACACATACAATGGTACCTGCTATAAGCAAAATATCCTTCAGGAGGGTCATATGATATAACTCTATTCCCTGGCAGCACCATGTGTGCTCTGTCAATCCCGAAAGAACGAGATATAACATCGAGCTGTTTCTCTTTAAGGGAGCTAGGAAGCAGTCAGGTGGCGAGTTCAGGAGCTCCTGAGGGCTGTACCCATCTACTAGTGATCTCGGGGTGGGTCCATGACGTCCCGGTCCTGGCTGAGCTGGGGGCACTGTGGAGGACTCTTCTCTGTCCTTAGATTTCTTCTTGTCGGAATGGGTTTCCACTTTATAAGACATTATCTGCAACAGGAGAAAACGTATTGTTAGAACAAGGAGTATAGAGATGGAGACGAGCAAATGCCTACAGTCGGGGATCTCATTCATAAAAATAAATAAATAATAATAATAAATATAAGAGTTCATTCGGTAAATCAAAGCCCCCAAGTTCATTCGGTAAATCAAAGCCCCCCAAGTTCATTCGGTAAATTAAAGTCTTTGAGTTCATTCGGTAGTTCAATCATAAAAAATCGTTCGGCAGAAGAAAACTCACCTGGTTCGGCAGTCGAGTTGATTCGGTAGTTGATTGGTTCGGCTATTTCAAGCAGTCAAGTTTGGTTCGGTGCTCAATTGATTCGGCTGTCTCAAACGGTGAAGGGTGAACAGGGACGCGAAACCCATACTTATAGGCAAACATGGACGACCGAACCAACCGGTTTGACACTTGAAACCGAATGAGAATTCCCCCAAGTTAACTAACCTAAAACAAAGCGCGACATATGCTGGCATATGCCCCACTTTGGGGGGCAAACGTTGGGTGCATTTCCACCACCACCGCACCAAGAAGAAGGAAGATACCACCGAACCAACTCACCTCTAGGCACTGCCGAACCAACTCACCCCTAAGGCACTGCCGAACCAACTCACCTCTAGGCACTGCCGAACCACTCACCACTGGACCAAGCTACGCCCTCACCACCGAACCAACTCCTTTCCTAAGCACTACCGGTCCAACACACTTCCTATACATAGTCGAATCAAACTCCAACCAACCATCACCGGATCACTCACCACCGGACCAAGTCCCACCGAATCAAGGCGTTCTGGACCAACTTTGCCAGGCCAGATTGCATCAGCCCAGGCCCACCAGCTGCTATATACATCTAGGACCCCTGCCCCCAGCCCGACTTTATAAATAGAGGGGCAGGGGTACAACAATGGCAGACAAGTTTGAGAGCTCAAGCATGGATAGAACTTTCAAACAACTTTCAGATACTTGTAATCAAAGCTTTGTACTTGTAACCTGAAAAGTAAAGGAGAATAACATATAAAGTGGATGTAGGCACATTCTGGTTGAACCACTATAAATCTGTGTGTCTTTTACAGTTTAGTCCATCTATTTTATATATTTTCATAAATCACCCAAATCACTAAGAACAACGTATAATCAACTAAATCATACGACTTGGAGGTGTTTGCCCATTTTTGTGCAAACATGTTTTAAATACACTTTAATATTAATGAAGTCACTAACAAAGAAATGGATTACCTTAGAGATAATTAAGGTATTAAAATGATTTAATGAATAAGATAATTAAGGAATGACTCAATTATTTAATTTATAAATTAATGATTTAGATTAATTTATAATTAGAGATTAATTAGCAAAGTAATTAAAAATTATTATTAGTTAATGACGGTCATTAACTAAGATTATTTAAATAATCAATGTGATTAATTTTAACAATTAATTAGATTAATTAAATAATGATAATCATTTATGAGATTGTGTAAGTGTAATTACTTTATGGTAAGTAATTAAAGATTTAATTTCTTAAAATAATTAATTAAGGGGTTAATTAATTATGTAATTGGTTTAGAGGTTAATTTAATTAACGCGATTAATTAAGAATAATTTAATTAATTAAAGTGTTTGATAAATTAAGTTATATCAAATGATTTGTAATTAATAAATCAGGATTGGATAATTAATTCATAAGTAATTAATTTGATTGGAAATAAATTGAATTAATTAGGATTAAACAATAAATTAATCCTGCTTATAAATGATTATTGGGTGCTTGACCTTACTTATGAATGATTGTATTGTATGAGATGCCTTGAATTGGTTGTCCTATCTGATCTGTGATATTTTATTCTGTGGATTGAGCTGTGTATTTTATTCATTTATTTGTGATACATTTGTATATTATCTGTGAATCTGTGAATGAACGATAAGCGTTATAGTTTATACCACTTATTAACTATATTACTGTGTTTTGATCTGTGATGATTGAGTGATGTTGCACTATTGTGTTAAACCCCTGGACCACACTATACACACACAAATATGGATTTCACGAGGAAATCGATTAAGTCACGGATTTTTGAAATGATTTTTAAATAGACAATTTGAAGTCAAACGGTTTGGAAATGGAATCGGGTTAAATGTGAAAAGCTTTTGAAATGAAATTTCAAGATAAAATTTATTTTTGATAAGTTTTGAAGTTTAAATAAATTGATTTAAATTTAAATTTAAAATTTAAAATTGAATTCTATGTTTTGAAACTAGGGATTAAAGGTGTGTACAAGTTTATATGGGTTAAACCATTTTGAAAGTATTGATTTGGGAATTTGAATTTAAATTCAAAGGCTTTAACTCATGCAAATATAATTGGATTTTTCCGAAGCGAAAACTATTTGTTTTCAAATAATAAAATCTTTCACTTAAGAAATGAACGTCCAAATTGTGTTAAAAGGGTTTTTAGTTTGACATGAAAATGATTTCCAAGTTATGGAAACAGTTTGAAAGCTGTAATTTAAATCTTTGTAACTAAAGATTTAAATGAGTTAATCCTAATCGAAATGGAAATTGTTTGGAAATCTATGAATGGATCTTTGTGAAACTGTGTGAACTTTGTGAAACAAATCTTTTTGTTTAAAGATTTAAAATGGTAATTTGTTTAACCATTTGAGAGAAAAGTTTTGGATTTTATAAGTTGTGACTTAACTGAAATCCCATATCCATATTTTTTTAAATATTGCGTTCGTTATTATGTTTAGCTCGGAGAGGACCTTTGTGTCATATAACCCATTCCGAATAATGGTACGACGTTATGGATTGCATTGAAGACCGGTGGTGAAGACCGGGTATTTGTGAGAACGATAGGATAACCTATCGATTGACTCTGCACTTAGTTGCTCCGGTATAAAGTTTTCCCTAAGTGATGGGAAGTCCGATCGGGATTGTGAATAGCCGGATTTCCAAGGGCTTCTTCCTTTATTGGACGAAGTGCCTTCGGTTCTGTTCGAACCCGGGACAGACTTGTATGGTTATATGTCTGACACTACACTTTGAGATATAAAGCAGATTTCTTTCAAATACATATCTGTTGGTGGCGGAGAATTTATTCTCTTAGCTTAACACCCTTCTCTGAGACGTACGAGCTCAGAGGTTATGTAGTTGAAGGTTATCAGTGGTATATTCCCAATTTGGTAGTGTGGCATGCTGAGTGCTGCTGTGTGTTGATGATCATTTGTCGATCATTTATAATCAAAGCATGGCTTTTGTATAAAGCGTAGCTTTGTGGACGAGACTGCATCAGGACCTCACACCTCGGAAATGGTCGAAACAGGAAAGATACGGCAAGGTTACGAGGGTCGCGCCCTTTAGGGTGTGTCATTCCCTTCTGGTAAAGGGTGGTATCATGGTATAGAGGCCAGATATTTACCTATGTGGTGGGCTTCAATCTCATTTACTGTGTGGTTGTTGCTTTATGGTTTAGACGCGTAAAGGTCCCAAAGGACCGGGGGGTGGCATGCTCGAGTAGTAGTTTCCTAGTTACAGAGGTAACCCAGCCTTGTATTGGCAGAGATCCGGTTAGGTTCTCGGGACGTCCCGCCAGAGGCATACCCATGGACAGTGGGAAGTTCCTTAGCCCGACCATTTGTTGGAAATCCAAACGAAAAAATATGAGCCCTTTACGATTGCAGTTGTATAACCTGCCTCCTCAAGAGGTAGCTATAGCAGGCATAATATAATGGTACCTATGCTGGCTAAGATTTATATTATACTTTCGAAATGTTTTCCACTATGCACTAATAATAATATTGAAAAGAAATTTTCTCGTATCAAGCATGTTTGACTATCATAAGAAGAAATCTCCTCCAATTCTACGCTTGCATTGTGTGTGTGGCGGGAGGCCTTATGGTAGTTTCATTTTCCAAAAAGCATTACGGATTTAATTTAAATTCTGTTGTTTGTTTTAAAAGGATAAACTGTTTTTGTTACTCACACCAGTCCCATGACTGACTCGGAGTTTATTGTTCCTTTCCTAAACTCTGGGTGCCCACAATTTTCCACACGGGCAGTCTAGAGTTGGGTTTTTCAGATAGTCAGTTTATTACATTATCTAGAGTTAGTCCAGTCTTTGGATTTGGATAAGACTTGCTTATCTAGGTGAAACGTGATGTTGGTTCGAGCTAGCTTTGGATTGGAGCATTGGATTGGAGCATTGGATTTGGAGATGCATTCAATTGAAGATATTCTTTCTGCTGTGTCTTGTATCTCTGATAGTATTGATATCTATTGTATTATCTGCTGTATCATATTATATCAGATATTGTATCTGTCATTGTATCAATATTATATATATACTGATATTCTTTTTCTTCCGCTGTGTTGTGCTTAATGGTGTTATAAGCTCCAGCGAACCAGATTCGACGTTTAGATCTGCGGCATTTGAATATGAGTGTCATATTCGGTGCCGATTTTCAAAGGTCGAGTCAGGGCCACTACAACTTGCTTGTTCACCACCACTAGGCATCTCTCCAGCCACTACCTGACTTGTACATGCCATAGCCGAACCTAGATGTGACCCAAGGCCTAGCCTATGTTGAACAAAAGTTCCACTTTTGCCTTGTCTCCTTGCATCCCTCACATGTAACTCCCAAATCCCTTGTTTTCTCTTGCTTACCGTGCCTACATGTGCCAAACTAGACCCATTCCCACCAATTAGACCATCATGGCCGAGCCTACATCATGTGTGGCCGATCAAAAGTGTGAGCAAGTCAAGCAAAAATTGATTTAAAAAGCTTGGTGATGTCCATTTGTTAATTATATTTCCATTTGTTTCAATATAAACTTTGGTCTTGTATCTATATTTATATATGGTTTTTTTTGTTAAGATTAACATCTTGGCTTTCTCTCTCTCTCCACTCAAATCAAAAGTCGTATCTTGCCTTCGGGAATGCGTGTGTGTTTTGATTTGTTAACTCCAACATAAAGGGTGAGTTTTCACTCATGACATTTATACTTATATATTTAGTGAAGTGACAACAAGTGAATGTGTAGAATTGTTATATCATGTTACACCTGCCTGTGATGTTTACTATATGATGTTAAACCCTGTTATAAACTTATCTCATCATCTGTTATGTTTTAGTCTGTTATACGGTGTATTTATTTCTGTTTCTCACACTGCAAGTTCCATGTAGAATAGAATCACTATCGATTGAAATGATACATACTCGAATGGATTTTAGAATAGGAAAATTCATTACAGGCTGAAATGATAGGCCCGGATGATTTTTATTAATTTGTAATTTGTCTCAGGATTGCGGGTTTGAATTAATCAAGCCCGGAAATTTTACTGATTACAGATTTAAATGATAACTTCCGTATCACTTGATTTAGCTATGAAATATTATCCGGACCCGTGGTTGATTTCAAAATATGATTTCTTATAAAAATTCATGTATTGTAAATGAAAGAAGAAAAAAAATGAAATTTGACTTATATTGGATTTAAAATGGTTAAGCAGTGATTTTCTAAAAGGTTAAATGGTATAAGTTAATAGATGGTTTGAGTTGTAGTGTGAAAGTTTGATTTAACTTAATAGTGGGAATTTAAGTAAAAATGGAATGATAAGCTTAACTTGGTAATTAATATAATTTATGCATGAATTGGATTAACATAAAGTAAAAGAAAATATCAAGTTATTTGTAAAATAACGTTAAGCAACTTACAGTGTATTTTGAATTTATGTAATTAGTTAAATGCAATATAAATGGATAGTTAAATGGCAATTTGGAATTTAACTTGACTTGGAATTGTGAGATTTGGTTTTAAAATGTAATTTTAAGTAAATTAAATAAAATGGAAATTTAGTTCAATGTATGAAATGGTAATTTGAAATTTAAGTGATAAATAATTGTTAAAAGGTAAAGAATGAGAAATTTGTACACTTGAATTTAATAAGTGAAATTATTGATATTTATTTGTGAAATTTATTTTATAAAAATCATAAGTTCAAGGGTATTTAAATGACCATTTTTAAAGTGGAAAATATGAAATTTTATAAGTTAAAATGGTTTAAATTGAAGTTTATTTGTGGCTGAAATTCTACTGTAAACCTGGAAGCTAAATTTTAGGAATTGAATAGTTGATTTGAAGGAATAATGACTTCACTTTTTAATGGTTTAAATGAATGATTTTAATTTGGAATTATAAATCATTTTGAAATTAATAACCATGGGTACACTGCTTTGTGTGTCATTTGATTTCCTTATGATTGTTTTGATACACACCTTGAATTTGAGAGTGTGGCTAGAGGTGAGCGATTACTGCAGCCTGCGCTACCCTAGCCACATTTACACTGTTATTTACATTAATTACTTTAATATGGATATTTCTGTGATAGTGTTTATTTCTTCTTAATTGATGGTTTACTGGATCCTTAAAGGATGGGCAATCCCAAGCATCCTTTAAGTTATTATGCATTGCTATTACAGTTCACTTGAGTTGGTTTACATTGCACAAGTATGTATGTCCTGACTCGAGTGTTTTGTGTTTTACTTTACGCTCGGGTCAGCCTGAGAGTCATAGCTTTGGATTCACCTTCTGGAGCTAGAAATTTGTTGGAGCTTATCTGACCATGTAACAACCTGGGGTTTTGTAACAATTAATTATCGTCAAATGACGATTAAATTGGTTGTTAATTGCTATTGGGAGTTTTTAATTGGTTGAAATTCTTTTAAGAAATTTGTTAAAGGGATTATGCGGGATTTAAATTTAAATCTTGGCCCACGTTTGTATTTCAAGGGGCCGTGCTTATCAAGGGTTGAGACCCGATCCCCTTTATTCATATTCGTTCAAAACCTAAACATAACGAACGAGAAAAAATAATGGCGGCTTCGATCTTCATTTTCTCTCAGCTCTGAAACTTAGGGTTTTTCGAAGCGCCGATTTAATTGATTGATTCAGTGGTTGGTCGCGCATTGCCTTGCTCGATCGATTCTTCGTTGCTCACGGCAGCCTCTTTTTGCGTCGAGACTAAGGTGAGTGATTTCTCTTCACTCACATCTAATTCGAATTTGTTGAATTCGTCTTCTTATGTTGTTTTAGTTGTCTTCGGCTTCGACTCCATTGTATCGATGTTGATTTGATTTTGTGAAACCCGCCACCTCAATTACTTTAAAAATGTGATTTTTATCACTCTGGCATTGAACTCCAATTTGAAACTTGTAAGGCCTACTTGACCGGTTCATCACAGTTTGATTTGAGTTGCATTTTTAGGTTGGCATCGGCTTTAACTTTGATATTGTTCGACCTTGTTGCATTTTGACTTGAGCATACTTGAGGTCTGGATGTTGTTTCTCGGTTTTGAATCTGGTTTTGAGTTTGGTCTTTGTTCATTCAGGCTTCAAGTAAACTCAGGCTTGTCATGGCTTTGCTTCGACCACTGTCTTGCAATTCTGATCATGTCACTATTTGTTCTTGGTCGAGTTTTATTTTGTGCATTATGTTGTCAGTCTGGATTTGAGTGTCAATGAGCCTTGTGCTCGAGCTCACTGTAGTGTATGATATTGCACCACTTGTTGTTGCCTCTGTTCATCCACTTGAATTTTGGTTATGATTTCTTCATTATTGAGGCTGGTGTTGTTTCTTTGATACTGTGACATTGTTGGCACTAGTTTGCATTTGTTTTGAGTCAGATTTATGCATTGGTCTGCTACCTTTGTACCTTTGATATTGTGCATTTGAACTTGTGCATATTTGAGTCTTGTTGTCACAAGCACAGTCCATGCCTTCTTGTGCTGGAGATCACTTTTATTGTGTTGTCTTGCTACTTTGTTTCGACCAGTTCACATGTTTAGCTGGTTTATATGTTTTGATCACTGCTCGAGTTCTTTGCTTTTGTAGTTGGTCTTGTTATTTCTTTGATATTGTGTAGCTTCGCCTGAAGTACATTTTGGTTCAGGTTGCACATTGTGTCTGACCATGTTTGTGGTCATGTTTGTGTACTCAGTTGGGCTTCTATGACTTGTCCATGGCTTGAGCGTGTTTGCATCTGCAGCCTTGCCCTTGTGATCTTGTGGTGGCTGCAGTTTTTGGTTGCAGTTTGCCCTCGTATTCTTGTGGTGGCTGTAGTTTCTTTTGTTGAAACTTTGCCCTTGTTGTTTTGCATTGCATTGATGCAAATGGATTGTTTTTCTAACTACACTTGAGTTGAATCCAGTATTCTGGGTTTGACCTTGTGTTTGATTGTGAATCTTCATTGTGCATTCATGTGCACTTTGTTCATTTGATGGTTACTGGATGGATGCTGTGCATGCTGTTGCAGTTCCATCTGGATCATTTTGATTTGAGTTGATTCCATTTGCTTCGAGTTCATTTTTGATATGAGTTGGTGCTATTTGTTTTTGATTCACCGAGCTTTTATGTGATTTATCACTGTAGTGGCGAGGCAGTACACGCGTGCGTGTACTACACGCCACACAGTATGGACTTTTTAAGTGATATTTCAATTGTTTGAATTGTTTTGTGTCCAATTCAATATTTTGAAATTGTATTTTTATTGGGTTTGATTCGATCATTTTGTTGTTGTCTAATTATCTTCTAGATAATTAGATTATGAGTTTCTAATTATTTATTTAATAATTAGATTTCATGTTAATTGCCGTTTAGGCAATTCTATTGTTTTCTAAATTATCTTTTTTGATAATCTTTTCATTTATCTTCTTCGATAATTTGAATTTGTTGATTTGTTGTTTAACACTGTTACGTATTATGTCTACCGTTATCCGATTTCTTATTAAAGGATCGGGTAGGTAAATTTATTTTGACTGTCGTCTAACTGTTATTTATTTATTATTGCTTCCGTGCATTAATAACTGAGTTTGAAGTAGACTGACCCGTGTATTATTTTCTTTTGAATTTAATACTCGGGTCAGACCGAGTTATTACAGGTTGTAGATATCTTGCTTTGGGTTGCTTCTTGAGCTATGAAATCTTTTCATATCTTTTGGAGTAGTCGTCGTCATTTTACAGTAGTCATTGTATTTGTATAGGATGATATATATTCATGTATATTATTCACGATAATGTACTTGTATATGTAACTCCTTGAGTCAACAGTTATAGTTGTATCATATGTATGGTATCACATGTATTGTAACTGACATCAGTTTTATATATATATATATATATATATATATATGAGACTTTTGTTATCTGTGTTCCGAATTTAGTTTATCTGTGTTATTATTATATATATATTGTCCTAAACTATTATGAACCATCGTAGTTCGTTTTATACTGGAATTGGGTATGTCGATGGGAGTAAAGAAATAAGAGTTGAAAAATAAAAATATATATCACTCCTATCGAGGTAACCAATACTAGTGTAAGGCCTAACTACAGATGGCTGCTCCTATCCAGTCTTATTCTTCGTAATAACAGACAGTATTTCTTTTAATACTCTTTGTTATTGTGAGCATAGAGGTGGGGCGTCAGAGTTGGTATCAGAGCTTGGGGTTTATGGACATAATATAAAACATAACTTAGACGGAACATGTGTTACAACTATTTGTCGATGTTTTTAGTTGTACTTTGAGTCAAAACTAAAGTTTTGAAAGTATGATGAAATTTTTAAATATCTTTATTTAAAAATAATAGTGAAACTGTGTTTTGATGATTGAGTAATTTGTGTTTTGTTTATCAGAGTGCACAGCGAAAACAGTGAGACCGTTTTCGCTGAGTACAGTTGATAACCTTTTTGATTTAAAAATCAAAATATGAAATTGAAATAAATTTCATTATGTTGTTACATAGATGTGTTTATTTTGTTTTCTTTGAAAATTTCGAATCCGATTTGGGGTTCCGAAGCGATTGCAGTTATGTGATTTTGTTGAGATTTTTGCTGTTTTGAATTATCTTCGTTGAAGATATATTTGAATGATTTCTTTGTTCATTTTGTGGTATACGTGCAAATTTAAGTTGCACGTTACTGCATTAATTTTACGTTGAACCGGTATTTGGTTTTAAACGTATTTTGTTGCCATTACTTTTATAACGGGATTTTCACACTGGTGCTAAGTTTTTGAAGCACGGTGTTTTGTCGACATTTTTAATGAATGAAAATTCACTGGTATTATATTTTGATGCAAATTATTCTGATGAGATTTTGACGTATAAAAATTACTGTCGCTTTGACTTCAGTAACCGTCAAATTTTAAAGTGGATTTTCAAGCGGTTATCCCGCAATGCTGATTTTGGTGTCCGTTTTTACAGTATTTTGAGAAGTGCAATTTCCTTGTCGAAGTTGCTACTGATGTTGCTGTTTTAATCACGTGTTTTAAAAATTGTTTCAAAAATGAAATTGTTTTCAGAAATTTTTACAGCTTACGCTTTCAAAAGAATGTGGAAGCGATTTAAATGTTTCAGCAAAATCGAGGACTATGACCCCTTTCTTTTACTGATTCGCTTAATTCCGGACTTGTCCGTTTGAGAATGTGAAATGTTATTTTTAGAATACACAATTTTGCACTTTCAAGGAAACGATGAAGAGAATCAAACAATTTAGTAAAACACGTGGTATGGGACATGTGTGTTTGCTATTTCGGTTAATTCTAGACTCGTTAATTGAAATATTTGCTGTTTTGATGATTTTCGTGTGCTTTCGAGCCACTATGTTGGACCTCCGGGTTATATGTTGGACCTTCGGGTCATATGTTGGACCTTCGGGTCAATACCAGTACTAGACCTTCGGGTCATTTGTTGGACCTTCGGGTCATTTGTTGGACCTCCGGGTCATTTGTTGGGCGCCAAAAATATAGTACTTGGTAGGCTTCGGCCATTTGTTGATGCACGTGCGGCGTAGCTAAAACTCGCCATCTGATGGGATCGATCCAACCTTTTATGTTGATTTTCTAGATTATCTTAATTGATTTCTAGATATTTGTTGTTTCCAATTATCTGAAGGTAATTGGATATTTGTTGATTTGAGATTCTGATTATCTTTTTTGATAATTAGATATTTTTTGTTTCTGATTATCGTTTTTGATAATTAGATATTTGTTGATTCTGATTATCGTTTTTGATAATTAGATATTTTTTGTTTCTGATTATCGTTTTTGGTAATTGGATATTTGTTTATTTGAGATTTCTGATTATCGTTTTTGATAATTGGATATTTGTTGATTTGAGATTTCTGATTATCGTTTTTGATAATTAGATATTTGTTGATTCTGATTATCGTTTTTGATAATTAGATATTTGTTGTTTCTGATTATCGTTTTTGATAATTAGATATTTGTTGTTTCTGATTATCGTTTTTGATAATTGGATATTTGTTGTTTCTTTTGATAATTGGATATTTGTTGTTTCTGATTATCGTTTTTGATAATTGGATATTTGTTGATTTGAGATTTCTGATTATCGTTGATAATTAGATATTTGTTGATTTGAGATTTCTGATTATCGTTTTTGATAATTAGATATTTGTTGATTCTGATTATCGTTTTTGATAATTGGATATTTGTTGATTTGAGATTTTGATTATCGTTTTTGATAATTAGATATTTGTTGTTTCTGATTATCGTTTTTGATAATTGGATATTTGTTGATTTGAGATTTCTGATTATCGTTTTTGATAATTGGATATTTGTTGATTTGAGATTTCTGATTATCGTTTGTGATAATTAGATATTTGTTGATTTAAGATTTCTGATTATCGTTTGTGATAATCAGATATTTGTTGATTTGAAATTTCTGATTATCGTTTTTGATAAATGGATAATTGTTGATTTGAGATTTCTGATTATCATTTTTGATAATTAGATATTTGTTGATTTGAGATTTTTGGTTATCGTTTTTTATAATTAGATATTTGTTGATTTGAGATTTCTAGTTATTGTTTTTGATAATTAGATATTTGTTGATTTGAGATTTCTGATTATCATTTTTGATAAATGGATAATTGTGTTTTCTGATTATCTACTTGATAGTTAGATTTTGTTGAGAATTTGTGAATTTCTTTTATGAAATTAAAATATTTCTTTGGCGTTTGTATTCTCGACCTTTATTTTTCTAGCTTAACCAGTTTATGTTAGAAAAATAATTGTTATTAACGCCTTTAATTATGAAAATTGCAGGGACACAATTTTTATAAGGAGGGGAGTCTGTAGCAACACGGGGTTTTGTAATAATTAATTATCGTCAAATGACGATTAAATTGGTTGTTAATTGCTATTGGGAGTTTGTAATTGGTTGAAATTTTTTTAAGAAATTTGTTAAAGGGATTATGCGGGCTTTAAATTAAATCTTGGCCCACGTTTGTATTTCAAGGGGCCGTGCTTATCAAGGGTTGAGACCCGATCCCCTTTATTCATTTTCGTTCAAAACCTAAACATAACGAATGAGAAAAAAATAATGGCGGCTTCGATCTTCATTTTCTCTCAGCTCTGAAACTTAGGGTTTTTCAAAGCGCCGATTTAATTGATTGATTCAGTGGTTGGTCGCGCATTGCCTTGCTCGATCGATTCTTTGCTGCTCACGGCAGCCTCTTTTTGCGTCGAGACTAAGGTGAGTGATTTCTCTTCACTACATCTAATTCGAATTTGTTGAATTCGTCTTCTTATTTTATTTTCGTTGTCTTCGGCTTCGACTCCATTATATCGATGTTGATTTGATTATTTGATTTTGTGAAACCCGCCACCTCAATTACTTTAAAAATGTGATTTTTATCACTCTGTCATTGAACTCCGATTTGAAACTTGTAAGGCCTACTTGACCGGTTCATGACAGTTTGATTTGAGTTGCATTTTTAGGTTGGCATCGGCTTTTACTTTGATATTGTTCGACCTTGTTGCATTTTGACTTGAGCATACTTGAGGTCTGGATGTTGTTTCTCGGTTTTGAATCTGGTTTTGAGTTTGGTCTTTGTTCATTCAGGCTTCAAGTAAACTCAGGCTTGTCATGGCTTTGCTTCGACCACTGTCTTGCAATTCTAATCATGTCACTATTTGTTCTTGGTCGAGTTTTATTTTGTGCATTATGTTGTCAGTCTGGATTTGAGTGTCAATGAGCCTTGTGCTCGAGCTCACTGTAGTGTATGATATTGCACCACTTGTTGTTGCCTCTGTTCATACACTTGAATTTTGGTTATGATTTCTTCATTATTGAGGCTGGTGTTGTTTCTTTGATACTGTGACATTGTTGGCACTAGTTTGCATTTGTTTTGAGTCAGATTTATGCATTGGTCTGCTACCTTTGTACCTTTGATATTGTGCATTTGAACTTGTGCATATTTGAGTCTTGTTGTCACAAGCACAGTCCATGCCTTCTTGTGCTGGAGATCACTTTTATTGTGTTGTCTTGCTACTTTGTTTCGACCAGTTCACATGTTTAGCTGGTTTATATGTTTTGATCACTGCTCGAGTTCTTTGCTTTTGTAGTTGGTCTTGTTATTTCTTTGATATTGTGTAGCTTCGCCTGAAGTACATTTTGGTTCAGGTTGCACATTGTGTCTGACCATGTTTGTGGTCATGTTTGTGTACTCAGTTGGGCTTCTATGACTTGTCCATGGCTTGAGCGTGTTTGCATCTGCAGCCTTGCCCTTGTGATCTTGTGGTGGCTGCAGTTTTTGGTTGCAGTTGGCCCTCGTATTCTTGTGGTGGCTGTAGTTTCTTTTGTTGAAACTTTGCCCTTGTTGTTTTGCATTGCATTGATGCAAATGGATTGTTTTTCTAACTACACTTGAGTTGAATCCAGTATTCTGGGTTTGACCTTGTGTTTGATTGTGAATCTTCATTGTGCATTCATGTGCACTTTGTTCATTTGATGGTTACTGGATGGATGCTGTGCATGCTGTTGCAGTTCCATCTGGATCATTTTGATTTGAGTTGATTCCATTTGCTTCGAGTTCATTGTGAAATCAATCTCAGAATCATTGCTTTGTGAGAGAACGTATTTTCGAAGTATAAAATGATTTTTAAAGGATTTTCAAAGATTATATTAGTATAAGATTTTTTATTTTGAAATCACGATTTTTGTAAACTTCATCCCTTCTGTATCCACCTTGTTAGAAATCTCTTGGTTAGGATTCTTATCGATTAGGATTCCTTGAACTTTGGAACGCATCCACTTGTTCTGAAATCCAGTCTTGTCTTTCCTATTTATATTCCTTTGATTTTGGGGCATTCCATTACTCCACTTGAATGACCTCTATAAAGATCGGTGATTCCGCAAATCTTTGGATGATTTGTAAAGGGGTGAAACTTCTTTACAATTGGCAATGATTCACCGAAGATTTCTGTATCCTCGGTTTACGATGCTATCTATCTTCTGCTCTACCTGAATTCTATCTCTGGCGATCGAATGTCGATTTGCCTTAGATTTTAACATTTATTATATTCCTGAAGTCATGGTTGACCGGCTAAAGTCGCCCGCGATTTACATAGGTTTATCCATCTTCTATTTGGTAGTTAAATTATCTCATCTTCGTTCGAGCTTATCTTCGAACCAGAATTCTATTTGATTAGAGTTCCTCTAAATTTGAATCTCTATTTATTTGATATGATGAGTTGTCGAACTTGTATAAATTTGATTTGTGTAAGTATGAAGTTGATTTGAAAACTATTGATTTGAAAGATACTCAATTTGGAAAGAGAAATCTTATATAATCGAAGTCTATATAAGTATGATTTGATATACTATTGATTTTGGAAAGTGTTCGATTGGAAAACGGAATCTTTTATAATGGACTTTATATAAGTATGATATTTGAAAGTGATTTGGAAAGGTACTATATGATATACATTTTCGAAGTAAAGATATGAAAAGTGCCTTCTGCTTGATATCCGCTCTATGGCCATATTGTGGATTCATTCTATTATTATTCTCTCTGATTTTGGTTTTCCGGATGTGATACTCGAGTGTCCTACCGTGGCGTAACCCATGTTTTTTTTGAGCACGACTGCATAGCGTAATTCACAGGGCTGAGATGGCCTGGGGGTACGGATTGTTTCCTGGGGGATCCAGGCGTAATCATTGTGCATCCTGTGATCTATGTAGGTCTCATTAGTAGCGAAATCCGCCTGGCTGAGATGGCCTAGGGGTATGGATTGTTTCCTGGGGGATCCAGGCGTAACCATTTTGTATCCTGCGGTCTACTAGTCATCATGGCGTAATTCGCAGGGCTAAGAAAGCTTACGGATATGGATTGTTTCATGGGGGATCCAGACGTAACCATTATGTATCTGCGATCCATGGTTAGATAAAGGTTTTAGTTGTTTGGTTTGATTGTACTTTCCATATCTGTTTTTAAAGGTTTTTCCAGTATTTTCACTGGGTGTTGAAACAATTCTACTAAGTACCTATAGAATTCTAGCTTTGCGGCTAATCAACGCACTGCTAGAGTCTACGGGAACGAGGATATACTTGTTAAGACATCGAGTTACAAAAGTATTTTGATAAAGTATTACATAAAGGATATTTTGATCATTTATTTTACCTTTCTAAATAATTTAAAATGTTTTAAATATTGTTACTTCAAACTAACAAATTTGAAAATGAGTATTCATCATACCATAAATTATTTAAATTGTTATAAATATTAAAAATTCAAATTGAAATTATATATCTCTAAAATAATGGTTCATCCTTGTCTTTCAACCTATTTTTCCGTTCTAGCTATTCCTACTCTCCACCTTGTTAAACTTACCTATAACAACAGTTATCAGGTATAATTTTAATCTTCTTGTCATCTTGTCTTAATTCTATTTCATTCTATCTTTTTTTTGTTTTCCATACCTCGTTCCTTTTCGAGGACGAAAAGATTTGAGTGGGGGAGAGTGTAACAACCCTGTATTTTATGATTATTTTAATTTTGTATTTTAATTATTTTAACCGAAATTCCTGATTTAAAAATTTTATTTCATTTATCAAAATGGATAAATTTTGTTATTTTAAATATAAATTTTGATTTTTGTGTGAATTATAATTCCGAACCTGAATAATAGAATATTTTCCATAAATGCGAATTTTGGTCAATATGGTCAAACTTTGACTTTTAAATTTAAAATTTAAATATTTGAATATTTGAATTTTATCTTTTATTATTAAATAAACTAAATTTCAAGTATACTGCTTTTCATTTCGTTGAAATCTGATTAATATTGTGAAAGTTCTGCTTTTTATACTATTATGTGTAAATTGTTTTATTTAACATAAATTGTTCATTTTAATTGATATAAATAATATTTTTGTTTGATATGTCATGTTATAATTGTGTATATATGTGTACCATGACATGTTATGTATATATTTACAACATTTTTTCCGCTTTTGTTTCATTTAATTTGGATATATACTTTGTGAATTAAGTAACATACAAAGTTGTAGATAGCAATTAATTTATACGTTTCTATAACCGTTTTCTTATTTATTTCTGTATTGTTTATATAAATGGTATGTATTTATTGAGTTATTTCTTTGGCATATATTCTATTAAGTATGTAGAAAACGCATAAATGAAGATACTTTACCTATTTTTAATTAAAGGCATACGTTACGTTTTGATTTATTACCTCTTTATCTTTCCATCCATTGATTTCATACCATAACTTCTCCTTGATAGCCGCGAGTTTTATTTTGAAACTCACGTGAGAAAACATCTCATTCTTTCATTTCTCACGCCTATTTTCAGATCTGAGAAAAAAGGTAATGGCTTCCTCTTATTTTTTTCTACTTTTTCTTTCACTTTTCTATTGATTTTTCAATTATTTTTGCTTGTTTCTTCATGTATTTTGCTCGTCTATCACCTCACCACCTCCTCCAACCACCACACCCCCTTCTTCCCACCACCATACAAGGCTAGACATCCAACTCCTCTGATCTATATTGGCCGTGGCCATCCAATGGTGCAATCATCTCAAAAAGTTGCAAAATCCTTGAAAAATATGCCATAGCCAAACCTAGTTTACACATACCCTTCATTTTCCACATCGGCCTCCTCCTTAGCCATCCCCACTTGCTTGTTCACCACCACTAGCCATCTCTCCAACCACTACCTGACCTATACATGCCATGGACGAACCTAGATGTGACCCTAGGCCTAGCCTATGTTGAACAAAAGTTCCACTTTTGCTTTGTCTCTTTGCATTCCTCACATGTAACTCCCAAATCCCTTGTTTTCTCTTGCTTGCCGTGCCTATATGTGCCAAACCAGACCCATTCCCACCAATTAGAGCATCATGGCCGAGCCTAAAGCATGTGTGGCAGAGAAAAAGTGTGAGCAAGTCAAGCAAAAATTGATTTAAAAAGCTTGGTGATGTCCATTTGTTAATTTTATTTCCATTTGTTTCAATATAAACTTTGGTATTGTATCTACATTTATATATGGCTTTGTTTTGTTGCTGAATACAAGATTAACATCTTGGCTCTCTCTCTCTCTCTCTCTTCAGTCAAATCAAAATTCGTATCATGCCTTTTGGAATGCGTTTGTGTGTTTTGATTTGCTAACTCCAACATAAAGGGTGAGTTTTCACTCATGACATTTATACTTATATATTTAGTGAAGTGACAACAAGTGAATGTGTAGAATTGTTATATCATGTTATACCTGCCTGTGTGTTAATTACATGATGCTAAACCATGTTATAAACTTATCTCATCATCTGTTATGTTTTAGTCTGTTATACTGTGTATTTATTTCTGTTTCTCACACTGCAAGTCCCTATAGAATAGAATCACTATGGGTTGAAATGATACATACTCGAATGGACTTTAGAATAGGAAAAATCATTACGGGCTGAAATCATAGGCTTGGGTGATTTTTATTTATTTATAATTTGTCTTGGGATTGCAGGTTTGAATTAATCAAACCCTGGAAATTTTACCGATTATGGATTTAAATGATAATTTCCGTATCACTTGATTTAGGTGTGAAATATTATCCGGACCCATGGTTGATTTCAAAATATGATTTCTTATAAAAATTCTTGTCTTGTAAATGAAAGAAGGAAAAAATATATATGGAATTCGACTTTTATTGGATTTAAAATGCTTAAGCAGTGATTTTCTAAAAGGTTAAATGGTATAAGTTAATAAATGGTTTGAGTTGTAGTGTGAATGTTTGATTTAACTTAATAATGGGAATTTAAGTAAAAATGGAATTATAAGTTTAACTTTGTAATTAATATAATTTATGCATGAATTGGATAAACATAAAGTAAAAGAAAATATCAAGTTATTTGTAAAATAAAGTTAAGCAACTTACAGTGTATTTTGAATTTATGCAATTAGTTAAATGCAAAATAAATGGATAGTTAAGTGGAAATTTGGAATTTAACTTGACTTGGAATTGTGAGATTTGGTTTTAAAATGGAAGTTTAAGTAAATTAAATAAAATGGAAATTTAGTTCAATGTATGAAATAGTAATTTGAAATTTATGTGATAAATAATTGATAAAAGGTAAAGAATTGGAAATTTGTACACTTGAATTTTATAAGTGAAATTATTGATATTTATTTGTGAAAATTTATTTCATAAAAATCATAAGTTCAAGGATATTTAAATGACCATTTTTAAAGTGGAAAATATGAAATTTTATAAGTTAAAATGGTTTAAATTGAAGTTTATTGGTGGCTGAAATTCTACTGTAAATCTGGAAGTTAAATTTTTGGGAATTGAATATTTAATTTGAAGGAATAATGACTTCACTTTTTAATGGTTTAAATGAATGATTTTAATTAGGAATTATAAATCATTTGAAATTTATAACCACGGGTACACTGCTTTGTGTGTCATTTGATTTCCTTGTGATTGTTTTGATACACACCTTGAATTTGAGAGTGTGGCTAGAGGTGAGCGATTAATGCAGCTCTGCGCTATCCTAGCCACATTTGCACTGTTATTTAGATTAATTACTTTAATATGGGTATTTCTATGATAGTGTTTATTTCTGGTTAATTGATGGTTTACTGGATCCTTAAAGGATGGACAATCCCAAGCATCGTTTAAGTTATTATGCATTGCTATTACAGTTCACTTGAGTTGGTTTACATTTATAAGTATGTATGTTTTGACTCGAGTATTTTATGTTTTACTTTACGCTCGAGTCAGCCTGAGAGTCACAGCTTCGGATTCACCTTTTGGAGCTAGAGATTTGTTGGAGCTTATCTGACCATATATTAATCTATTTCTGATCCAGTTATTTCTTATTCGGTATTGCTTCTGCATTAGTGATCTATGTATCTAGACTTCCATTGTATCCATTTTTAAACTATGATATTTTGTATATGTTTCGAGTATGTATATAGTAGCTTCATGAACTACTATGGTATTTTATTTCCACTGTGAGTTATTCTGATATTCTGTGTCTGTGATTCTGTGTTTGATTTTATTTGCTCCAAATTTTATTACAATCTGTTATTTTGAATTATTTAAGTCCGACATGTGTGGATTATTGTCGATTTGAATGGTCCAAAATAGTGGGTCGTTACATTTATCATGCATATGGGCCTAAAAAAAAATCCCAAAACAACTTAGCAACTAATTTACTTGAACTTAGCTTAAACATTTTATCGATACTACATATCAATACATGAGTTTATGACTTTTATATATGGACTTTATTAAATGTTATTTACTATCAAACAAATAAAATAAAGTTTAATAATTAATATTTCATAAATATTAGTTAAATTACTATATAAATTAATCAAATCGTCTAGTTTGTTCAGAGTACTCATTATTATGGTTGTAACGACCCAATATTTTCAACCATTTGCATCCGCACATGTCACACTTGAATTGCTCAAAATACCGAAATGTAAAAATAAAATTGGCAAAACTCAGAATATGCGGTAAATAAATAAATCACAGATCACAGACACAAAGTAATAAAATGCAGCGGAAGCAAGAGATAGTAGTTCATGAAGCTACTATATAAATATACATCAGAGTTAAACAAGATACAACAGAAGTAACAAGATGATAATTAAGCACAAGTCTGAATACATCACTGGAATCAGCTGGATAACTGGAATCAACTGAACAAATGAAAGAGAAATAGATAGCTGGATCTTCAAGCAAGCTCCTACTCCGAAGGTGAGTCTTGAATGTTGTATCACTCAGTCTGTCCTGAGCGTAAAGCTAAACACAAAACACTCGAGTCAGGACATACATACTTATACAACGTAAACCAACTCAATTGAACTGTAATATAAGGTACAAGTAACTTAAAGGATGCTTGGGACCGCCCATCCTCTGAGGATCCGTTAATCTATTTACCATGCAGTAATATTTCGCTATTATAATAATGTTTGTAGTAAAATAAACTTACTTTTAAATAGCGTTAAGGAGTGACCCAATATTCCCCTTAACACGTAATGGTCCCTATAGTCCATCCAGTATCATGGTTCCTCCTGATCGGGAAGCCACCAAAGGATACTCCACGGCCTACGGGAGAATTCCAAACTCGTACAAGGCGCGATAGGGTAGGTGACACGACACAACTAGGCAATGCCAGGTTAGATATACCAATTATGCTTTTGGGTCGATGGTAACACGTAGCAGCTACTACCCGCCCACCCCGAGCCACGCCCCCAAATCAAAAATCAAAAGTGGTCACCGAATCAATCCAAAAAACAGAGTATAATATCGAAGGAGTATGTCCGATTGGAGGAATGACCTCACTTAGCCCGTTGATCGCTCCTGTTTTAGCCACCTTATGCCAACTCACGGGAGTCGGGTCCACGTATGTACCTCAAAGGAATGCCGCCGCCATCCTACTTCATTCTGGAATCTCCACCGCATACACAGTTGTCAAAGTGGTTTTGAAAGTTGGCAGAGAGTATGACAACTTCCGATCCTGGTCTCTTTAACAACCAAACATTATTATAACCCATGGATATTTATTTCAAAATAGTATATACTTTCCAAAACCAAAATAATACTATATCATTTAATTTAGAAACCAAATTTCCAAATCACTGAATATTCCTTCAGTTTATTAAACTTGAAATATTCCTTTAAATCACCTTAAACCAAACCACTTTATCAAGTCATATTCTTAAATCTTCCATTTCCAATAAGTTCCAAACTTATATATTTATAGAAAATTCTTAATTAAATACAATTTCCAATAATTTCATTTCCAAAGCCATATTACTTCAAGTTATAACAACTCTGAAACCAAACAATTTAAAACATATTTATTTAGACAATCTAAATTCAATGTCAATATCTTCCAAACAAGATTCATTTAACCATTTAAATTAAACGTCAAATAATATTCATTTCAAAGTTGTAGCATTTATAAGTTTATTCATTCAATTATAAACATTCCAAAACATTGTATATTTCAGCTACATTAAAATTTCAATTTTTAGCCAATTTAACTTATAAAAATAACATTTCCCACTTCAAAACATTCATTTGGGTATCATTTAACTTATGATTTAATAGAATAAAATTTTATCAATAAATATCCAAATTAAACTATAATTCATTTATTCAGTCAAAAACACATTGTTTTACTTTTTTATTTCAACAAATAACTGACCACTTTATTTTAAATACCCACTTCATAAGTAAGACAAAATTCCCATTTATTTACTTAACTTAACCATTTGAATTAAAACCAAATTTCCAATTATTAAGTTAAGTCATATTTCGAAAATACACTTTTCTACTTAAATCATAATTATTCAATTTCCAAACATTTCCATTTCATAAACAAAGTAGTTTATCATAGTAAATATAACGATCAATTTCTTTGCAAATTTATTCATTTAGGCATCAATTAAACTATGATTTCATGCTAAATACATTTATTACAAAATGTACAATTAAAACTGTATTTCATTTATCAATTCAAAGGGCATCATTTATTATACAAACATATTCATTTCATAAAATAAAAATTACCAGGCTAGACTTTAAAATTCCATATTAATTAACTTTAATTATAAGTTATTATCACAATTAAATCTCTTTAAATTACTATTAAAACCAAATAAAGAATTTTAAATTACAATCTAAACCAATCATCAACTTATAAAATTTTAACTTGCTGAAAGCCAATATCTCTTTATATTTTAAATCATCAAATCAAATTTCAAGGTAAAATTTCATATTTTCAAAATATCCAAAATACTTAATAAATTTTTAGGAAAATATTACCTTAAAAATATTAACCATGGGCCCGTATAATATAATCTAACCTAGGTTAAGTGATACAGATATATATAATTTCAATCCGTAATTTAAAAGAAAATCCGGGTTCTATCATTTCAAACCCACAATCCTAAGTAAAATAAATACAATAAAAATCAATAAAATCACTCGAGCCTATCATTTCAGCCCATAATGATTTTTCCTTATTCTATAGTTCATTCGGGTATGTATCATTTCAACCCATAGTGAAGGGGAACTTGCAGTGTGATAACCGGAAATAAAATAACAGTATAGCAAATAATATCATATCAGATGATGAAAAAATATATATAAACATGATTTAACATCATGTAATCACATCACAGGCATATATGAATATATCATATTAATTTATACAATTCACTTGTCATCGTTTCATAATAATATAAGTATGTAAGTCTAGAGTGATAACTCACCTTTTAAAAGCTAGAATTGAAAATTTCAGAATAAAAATTCGAACTCCGCAAAGCACGAAAAAGCATGACAAAGCACAATGCAAACTTGAATGGATGAAGAGTCAGATCCAAATCTTGTATGCAAACAAATATTACATACATAAGAATATGATTCAATACAAAAGAATAGAGGTTAAAACAATGGAAAAATAACGAATCAAAGTGGCATAACTTGCCTTAATCAATCAATGGCTTGGCTACACCACATATGGGTTCAACCATCATCTTGTGTTGCTTGGTCATGATGGTTAGAGGTGTGCTAGGAGAAGATGGAGGTCGAGCCTAGCTTGAAGGAAGACAAAGAAAAATAAATGAAAATAAAGGAGAAGGAAGAAGGAAGCCCTGACTTTAGATCTTGTATTTTTTTCTTCACGCAAATGGATAAGATGAGGAGATGAGAAACTTTGTACATGAAATAAAAAAGAGAGAGCGGCGGCTAGGTTAAAGGAATGAACAACTAAGGTAAGAAATAAAGAGGCTAGGAAATAAAAGGTAGGAATTTGAATTGTTTGGGAAATAAAAAGCAACAAATAACTTGATGTATTTATTACTTTTTTTCTTCCTTTGTTTGCACGCAATGAAAAGAGAAGTTTGAGGAACAATTAATTATGAGAAGAATTCATGGCTATGAATGTGGGAAGTAATTGGCTATGCAAATGGAAAGGCAAGGGAAAAGAATAAGGCAACAAATAAACAAAATAAGTAACCTATATCTCTTGAAATTCCTGAGCTATTATTAAAAATAAAATCAATCAAAAATCAAATAAATATATTCAAAGTTTATACAAATAAAATATAAAATAAAATTTTTAGAAACAAACATAGGAAAAATATATAGAAAGGCGTTGCGTGTAAATACTATATTTTATCTAATTTGAAAAGTATAAGTTTAAATCCTCAATAAATCCATATATTTGATTTCTGAATTTTGTTATTGAATCAACTATTAACTTATCCTCTTATGGGTAATATTAACATTTGTTTATATACTAATACAGTAATAACTTCCCAATTCATCCAAATTTCAATTTACATAGTAATTAATTTCATTTACCTACAATGATCCATTTTTATTATAGATTACATTCCAACTAAATAAAAATTGCTTACAATAATTTGATTTGGTTTAATTCCATCTTTATACTAGGTCCATTATTAGCCTATATACCTAGTTACATTAGTTTTATATTCCATTACACTAGTCTACTCCTATTTTCGTCTTAAATTTGTATTAAATGTTGCATTTTTAAATGTGAAATCTTATCAATTGCACACATTAATTAAGGTTTAAAACCAATTAATTAATTTAACGTAGTTCCATTCCTTTTACCAATTTATTACTTTATAGATAAATTTACGTTTCTATTTAATTCATACATTCACACCTCCCATTACTGCATTGATTCTCATTAACGACATTAAAGATTTCCTATTTATTTTATAGACTAAATAGGCAACTTATAATAGCTGTTACCATTACCCTTTAATTTACGCTTAAGTTTATTATATTCAACTAATTATTATAATTACCTACCTAATATTGAATTCATTCAATTACTATTGATTATACTAATTCATTTATTTATACACCACTTACTCTTATTTACTTATATTCAAATTTATACTCAAATATAATAATTACAACTAAATTAATAGGCCAATTAAATAGTAACTTACAACCGTTACTATTACTTTAGGTCACATTAATGAATTCATTATTGTTTACAAATCATATGTTACAATTACTTAATTAGCACTTACTTCAATTTATATTAGTCATATATTATCTCATTGATGATTCAACATTCAAACTTGTGATTTCATTGTTCATAACAAATGTTACCATTCTTATATACCCAATCTTTATTCAAGAGTCATTTATTTCCTATTATTCCTTTTTATAAATTTAAATGTTTGCATTAGTTTTCTTACATTAATTTATAGCCAAGTATACCAATTTTCATTACTTTACTAAATTGTATTTTCATTTTAATTGTAACTAATTAGTTCTAATTACCATCGTTCAATTTTTAATTAATAAGGTTTTTTTCATATTAAATTACCAAAAGTTATTAACTTAAAAAATTTATTTATTGAAAATTTTACATGTCGTTATAATGTTTATGCGACTCAAAGGTGTAAATTCAGCTAGCGATTAGTATCGAACCATTTGAAAACTAACATTCACATATCACCATAGCTGATTGTGTGACATTTTGGTTGAATTATCGCATAGATATCTTTTGGTAAGATCCTATTTTACTTATTATAAGTGTTTCCCATTGGTGACAATTATTTACGCCAATTCTCTTCGTCAAAACTATATCACCTTGGACTTACGGAATTTTAAAATGGTCAAATTTCTAATATCATTCGTATTCAACCCTATAGTCCAAACATAAGTAATTGGTTTAATAATAACAATTATTATTGAATAAACTGCTTTGGCCAAATATTTCGACTTTAAGTTAACTTCAGCTGACCGTGATACTAACCCCATATAACCGAGGAAATGAATCCACTTTTGAATAGTATTTAATTTCAAATACTTCTATTTGACCCAACTATAGTCATTCGATGGACTTTATGTCATGATTTGACTATAGTTGAAGCGGAGCTTTCATATTGAAGATCGATAGTATTCTCAAGTCAAGAGAACTATGTAAATTAGTCATATCAATATTTTCTCTTTGGTCTTAGTTATATTAACCTACAACAAACTATCAAGTGATGGTAAAGTTAGGGGTATGCCCTAGGGGCAATTATGTAATTTTTTACATATATCTAACTTGATAACCAATCTTGTTCGAAATAAAAGTTGTTTTCTTTCTATTATATACTTAACATAATATGTTATATTAATTAATTTAATTAAAAGTATATTTAATAGAAAATTCATAAATGGTATGTTTTGTGATCGTAGTTACAAAGTTTTGCAACCGTGAGTAATTTATCATAATGAAACAAATATATTATTTTAAATGTTTCTAGATAAGATGCATCGAGACTGGATATCGATGTATCCATTGAGATTAGAGTACGTAACGCTGTCCAAATTTTAGACAGTGTATTACCCATGACTACTGGAGGTACCAAGAGGTAATTTACTAATAGTTATTGGATAACCATGGAACGACTCACTTGGTAGTTTTCTATTTGTTAATATAACTAAGGTCAAACAGAAAATATCAATGTGACTAATCTACGCAGTTCTTTCGACTTGAGATTACTGAGGAAACCAAGGGGACACATACTGATAGTTATTGGATAACTATGAAATGACTCACTCGATAGTTTTCTATTGGTTAATATAACGGAGGTCGAGCAGGGAATATCGATGGGACTAATTTATACAGTTTTCTCGACCCTGAGAATACTGTTGATTTTCAATATAAAAGCTTTGCTTTGATTATAGTTAAATCATGGCATGACATCCATCGAATGACTATAGTTGGGTCGAATGGAAGCATTGGATGTCAAACCTACTTAAGAAGGATTCATCTCCTTCGTTATATGAGGTTAGTATCACGAGCAACTAAACCAACTCAAAATCAAAGTATTTGGCCAGAGCATTTCGATTAATAAAATTGTTATTATTGAACCAAAGATTTTTTGTTTGGACTATAAAGTTGAATATGAACAATATTGGAATTATGACCATTACCAAATTCCGTAAGTCCTAATGTGACATATTTTAACGAAGAGAATCAGTGTAAATTATTATCACTATCAGGTACCGCTTATGATAAGAAAAAAAAATTAGATTTTACCAAAAGATGAGTAAGCAATAAATTCAGCCAAAATGTCGCACCACCTGCTAAGTGACGTGTGAACGTTAGTATTTGAATAGTTCAATATCAATCGCTGACTGAATTAATTCCTTTATGTCGCAAAACCATAATAATGAACACTTTGAAAGAACCACACGATTTAATTAATTTATAAATTGTTGTAAATTAATTAATATTAATGAAATATTAATTATTAAACTTCATTTGATTTGTTTGAATTAGCACTTAATAAAGTGCGTCTATAAAAGTTATAAATACCCATATTGAAATTCAATATTAATAATATATTAAAATTGATTTAAATTAATTAATTGCTATGCAGTTTTGGAATTTTTCATTAAGGCCCACATGCATAATGAAAAAACGGAGAGGTTTCAATTGTTATTTGAAAATCTAAAGGAGGAATTAAAAGAAGGAAATAAATCTCCTCTTTATGAATCACTTAAATATCATTTATGAAATGAACTTTGTCTTTTTCTCTTTATTTTATTTCTTCTTCCTTAAATATGAAGAGGATTGAAGTGGATTTGGTGATTTAATTTTTGGAATTAAATAGGGAAGGTTTTAAAGGAGGAAATTGAAAAGATTTTAACGTTTCCTTTAAAATATATTCTCTCTCATCCTGATTTATATTTTATTTAGACATACATTTTTTTCTTCTCTCTTTCTTACGCTCTCCTCCTCTCCCTTAATGGCCTCCATGAAAATAAAAAATTCCATAAAAAAAATTCAAACAAATAAATAAATTCAAGGTTGTTCTTGTCTCTTGATCCTTGCAATGGAATGATTACCGAATCTCATCGATTTGATTCATTGTTCAAGGTATGATTCATTTGCTACATTTAAAGGTGTACTTCAAGGCTTCAGAATTAATGTATAATCTTTTATTCTAATAATTTGACATAATGTTTTAATGAATAAAATTGAATATCATAATTTATATGCATATAATATTGTCTCATTTGATTTGAAAATGGTTTATGTAGTTAGAATTTTTTATTATATATTAATTATATTTTTATTTTGATAAATAAAAACTGGAACTTGCACTAGACCTATGTTTAAACATTCAAATCAAAGTGTAATTCTTTTGATTTGAAAGTTTATATGTTCTTATTTTTTGAATTTGTACTGTAATAGAAACTTACATATGATCAAAGGATGTTTTGATAATAAATTGATTACAATAAATTTCTTAATTAGTTACCGTATTTGACATCACAATTATCCTTCTTTAAGTATTCAAAGGATTTTAACATATTGCTTAGTTCAATATGTATCACGTTTTGTTTTATAATAATAATAAAAAATATTTATTTATATAGATTGAATCTCCTTATATTTGAAAGTCTATTTGTTCTCAATATTTGCATTTTATTGTAATAGAAACCCACACATGATTAAAAGATGTTCTGATAATAACTTGATTATAATAAACTTCTAAATTTGCTACCCAATTTGACATCACAAATATTTTTCTTTAAGTATTCAAAGGATGGTTAATATAGTGCCCAGTTTAGTATGTTTCGCTTTGGCTTAAAAAAATATTTTTCATATAGGTTGAATCTCTTAATTTAATTGTGTACATATGTATTTTATAAACTAATTTTAGTTTGCATAAGTTCGTAAATACATCAAGGTACTAAAATGTAATGTGGTTTATTTTGAATTAATTAAGAAGTTTCGTGTTAATCTTTGGATACAAATAATTGCATCTCTATGTGAATGTACATATAATGCAACGACCTGGAATTTTATCACTTTGATTTGTGAACATTTAATTAATTTTAAATATTCAAATTAATGGTTTTAATAATTGAATAGCCTTCTTTTAATTTATAACTAATGATAGAAAATTCTTTTTGTAATTTGATCTACAAAAATAATTAGTTAAAAAAATAGAAAATGTGACGAGTAATCATTTTTCGAATTTTTGACTTTTTATTGTTAAAAAGTTGTCGGAGTGCCCATTTGAGTTAACATATACACACTTATAATTGAGTGGAAATTAGCCACAAGGGCCTCTTTAGAAAATGCAATTAGTTTCTAGGACACATAACTGAAATAATTACTTTTAAGGACAAAATGAAAAATAATTAGTTTCTAAGACCTAAAAACCTATGAAATTATGTCCTTGAAAGTTGTTGGACTGCCGACTTTGTCCTTAAAAGTAATTATTCTGCTGACTTTGGCCTTGAAATTACTT
Organism: Allium cepa; assembly: GCA_030765085.1. Taxonomy (NCBI): domain Eukaryota; kingdom Viridiplantae; phylum Streptophyta; class Magnoliopsida; order Asparagales; family Amaryllidaceae; genus Allium; species Allium cepa. The sequence goes on along the minus strand of CM060938.1, from coordinate 73,564,157 downwards.
TCTGTGGATGTGTGTCCTAGAAATTAATTGGACTGGAAAGTTTGTCCTTTCAGTGAAATGCCCCTATAATTAAAATGTAAGTATGTATTTGTAACTTAGTAAAAATAAATATATATGTTTACTTAAGTAAAGAAGAGTGTGACATTTAACCAAAATTTTTAAATAAGAAATGTTATAAATATAAAATGTCACACTCCTCTTACACATAAGTACACTTTAGGTCTTTACATGATGGATAAAATGGGTTGACCATTGTTTTAGGAGTGTGAATCATGCGATGAGGATGGATGTGATGATGTTTTCAAAACTTAGTGGAGGGTAGTGTAATTAAGGCTAGTTTAGTATTGTAATTACAATTGATATAAAAACCATTCCAGTTTTTCTTCTTCAAATTCCCATTCACTTCTCATTTTTTTCAACTTCATCTTATTCCCAAAGCTTTTCCAAAAACATGTTAATGGCTTCCACTTTTATTTTCAAGTTTAAAAAATGAATTTTTTCCCTTTAAGTTCTTTTAAAAACTTGTTTAAGCATTTATTTCTTCTTCTACATCTCTTTTTCTATCAAAATCAAACCACACAACCCCTTACAATCATGCTGAGCCCATAAGGCCCTAGGCCAAGCCCATATGGTCTCTTAGGTCCATAAATTAAGTATTTTTCTAAGAAAATCCAAGATCAATGGGTGGAATGGAAGTGGAGGTGATTTGCTATGGTATTAGTTGGTTTTGGTGAGGATAAACTCACTCATTTTGGAAAAAGTTTACACCTTTATCTTATACTAGTATTTGTATGTAAATATGCTTATGTATTGACATATGCTTATGTATTTACTTGCCATGTTGTTTGGATGTGAATACATTTAAATTAGTTTGTGAATGAGACTTAGACTTGATAACGAAGTAAAAGGTGTTGTGATTGATGTAAAGTTTAGACCTTTGCTATGTTTGTGGAAAAGTTACGAGCTTTGGTTAGGTTTGTGGTTGTGATATGTTATTGTATGTTATAGGCATGAAGATGTGAAGGTATGTTAAAGAAGTTAGCATCTTGTATGGTATTGGTGACGTGGAATCCTTTTGGAAGCTATGTTTAGAATTGTTTTCAAATCAAATCGATTCCAAGTTTCATACTTTGTTTTACTTTTACAAACACTTACTTTTATGTTTTGCAAAAGTACATGAGCTTTCAAAACGAAGAATTTTAAAGTAAACCAAGAAACCAATTTTCAAGTTATACTATCCATAGCGCTAGTCGCTATGAATGCAGTTCGGTGAAAAAATTAACATTTTACAAAATTAAGTTAATATACTTATTAACATTTTTGAAATGTTTTCTAAACTTAATAATGATGATTAAGGAAAGTTAATTAAGGATTTATTTATTTATTTATCAAGTTTGGTAACTAATAATTAATTAAGTATTAAATAAGGTTCATTAATTATAATTAAGTGGAGATTAGTTACTAATTAATTATCTTTTAAAAGCGAGATTCATTTTGATTAGTCTTTGATTAAGTACGATTAATTTTTAAGTAATTAGAAACTAGATATATGACTTATTTTTAATTAATTAATAATTAAGTATTGGTTTAATTATTAAGCAAATGTTTAATCATTCTAATTATAAATTAATTAAGGGTTTAATTTATAAAAATTAAATGTTAATTATTTCTTAATTAATAACTGAGTTAAGTTAAGACTTAATTAAGATTTAATTATGTTTTTAAAAAGGATTTAACTTGTAATTAATTATTTAAACGAGGTTTATGTTCTTAATTACTTTGTTTTTCACGGATCAATTTTTTTAACTACAACTTTCTTTTACAAAGAATAATTTTGAACATAAGGGATTTTATTGTCGATATCGTTAAGTAACCATACAAAAGCGAATAGGTTATACTAAACTTTGACCTTTTTTAGCAGAATAAATCCTCATTCTGTTATACCTTAATTAAGTAGATTATTGGACATTTCCTAGTAGAATAAATCCTCGTTCTACTATATTAAACTTAATAGATTGTATGGGCATCTTTTAGCAAAACAAATCACCATCTTGCTCTTATGTTATCCGGACATGTATCTGCCAGTTGGTTTATATTGACATGTTAATCCCTGATTTAGTTATGAATTTTATTTACGTATATGTTGGCTTATGTAAATAATTATCATGTGAGTTGGAAGTCATATTGAAATTGAACCATAACTTGATTTATTACTATAAGGATTGCTAAGCCTCCTTTTGAATTTTCAAAGTTATAGGTTCAAATTAACTTCTATTTTACATCAAATTGAAGTTAAGCGTTTATGAATGATTTATAAGTCATCTAATTATTTTTATAAATAATATTTGTTTAAAAAGGGATTTTTACGTAAATAAATTAGGTTTGCCAATGGTGTTTGGTAATGATAACGTGTAGATAATATGTTATAAATGATTTTTATAAAGGATTCCAAAGGAAGATTTATAAAGAGTTTTGTAAATAGAAAAAAGTATAAATTCCATTTAGATATTTAAGTTATAATGTGAAATGGGATTTAGAAAGAAACATTTATAATGTGTAAGTGTTTTTTGTTTAAAATGGAGTTTGTTGGCTCATTTAATATGTAAATTGAAAAGAGAAAATCTTCTTTAAGTTATGTTAGTATAATTATACCGATAAGACAAGTATATGGTTACGTTTTCCAAGTATTGAAACGTATACTGTTTTAATATATACTTGTACCATTGAGATAAGTATATAAATGTTCTAAGAATTAAAGGTATAAAAAGGGTTTTTGAATGGTATCTTACGAAGATCTTTTGATCTATTATTTAAAAAGTGATTTAATTATTGAAAGTTTAATTAATAAAGACTTAGCGAATCCCATATGGAATTAAATCTATGTTTGAATAATTGTTTACTTGATAGTTATATAACCCACTATCAAATCTGGACAAAAATGAAACTCTAGAAATATCTAGAAGGAACACGATAGTTATATGACACAGTCACCTTCGATGATGCTGTACTATGCATATAAATCTCATTTTGTACTCCCAAGACAAATGATATGGAAATCATCTACTAACAGTTTGGAGGTACTAATCTCCGCTTTTATATTTTGTTTGATTACTTCCAAAAGAACGGAGAATGACACAACCAGAAACCATCAGTTGTTGGTTCGAAGAGACTAGGATCAGATATGTTATCCAAAAACCACTTCAAACCAATATAAGTGTTTGGATTGAAGATATCCTGAAGATGATCGAAGATGGAGCTTTGAAGTTCAAGGGCCATTTGCTACTAATCCTGAGGGTGATTCTAAAATGCATGTAGTAGAAGTAGTGCCTTCAGTTTCATTCAGTCCTAAAATGAACTTGTATGGATGAATGCTAACATTGCATTGCGTCTAGAGGGCAGTGTAGCTATAACGCCCCATTCCGAGACCCACATTAGCAAAGAATATTACAAGGTAATACCGTCTGCTAATACAGAGAATAGAGCTGGATATGAGCGACCATCTATAGCCCTGTCTTAATTATCTACCGAATACGGTTGATAAATATAGCATTTTTTTCCAAGTGGATCGACATATCCAATAGATACTTAATACAAAACTATAATGGCTATAAGATCTAACAGAACAAAACATAATAACTCAAATGTAAACCACATCACAGAACAATAGATCATCACATACATATACATATACATATACAGATACATCACAGATACACGATGATACATGTCAAGTGGTATAGAAACCACAATATATAGGTGAGTCAAAAGAATATACATATCAGAGTTACAACCAAAAAGGACTACACAAAAAGCTATAACAAAAGGAGATAGCAGAATAGTCCATGTGGAAGCAGAATAGGCTAAGTCTGAATGTACCTAACCTGAAACACCTTGGTCTGACCTGAGTATAAAATACGCGGGTCAGTCTAGCTAAACAAATCAGTTAGATAAGCTAAATGATAATGAACAAGCAAGGTCATAAAGTACCACAAATATCTCTAAAAGAGATTACTCGATCATTTAGCAAAAGATGAATCATAACAAGCCTCATATCATCGGCAACACAAATAAACAAAGGATATGAATATCCCAAATCAAGCCAAAAAGGCAAATCACAAATACCAATAAAGGTAACATAAGTTTCCACATGGTAATCGCTATGTATCTAGCGGTTCAAAAGACCTACTCCTAAAGGCAATACTCTAGAAAAATATAAATATCAATGAAACAAAAGACACACGTGCTCAGTACTGTATAAACAAAGATCCACAAGCCCGAAGGCGATAAACCCAAGTATCTCTCGAGCGGTGACGAAGGACCAACTCCAAATGCGATACTATAGGGCAACAAACCCATGTATCTCTCGAGTGGTGACGATGGACCAACTCCAAAAGCGATACTACATAGCAACAAACCCAAAGGCGACAAACCCAAGTATTTCTCGAACGATGATGATGGACCAACTCCAAAAGCGATACTACAGGGCAACAAACCCAAAGGCAGCAAACCCGAAGGCACAAACCCGAAGGCAACAAACCGTAGTGGCAAAGGTCCGGAAGCCCAGTACTGGACACCACTAACTGGCAATATGTGTCACAACTCTCGGAAAGGAACCCGAAAAGTGTTAACGTGTGTCCCATACCACACGTTTGCACTAAACGGTTTACTAACCGTTAGTCAATCCCACACTCAAAGCAGTACAAAGTTTACCTCATGTCATCGGTAAACTGGACCCGATGGTCAAAACGATCAAACGAATAGATTAGGAATTAATTGGAAAGATAAACGCATGTATTCCATAGTACGCGTTTTACCCAACTGTTTAATTACCTTCCCACATCGTTCGAAGTGCAAAAGAGTGTAATTTTACTCAGAAAATAATTTGGAACGAGTTTAGAAATCGTTTGAAAACACTTTGGAAATTGCCTTTGAAATCCTCATATTATGGAGTAAATAATTTAATACTTAAAAATAATTTCACAAGCCAATTTGTTTGAAAAACACTTTAAAATGCTTTATAAAACCCATGCACGAAATCAAGAGAGAAAACTCAAGAATTCGGGAAAATATCAAAAATAGCGGAAATTATTCAAGTATAAAAACCGTTGAAATCAAGCTATGATCACTAGTTCGATGGCAGGTTTGGACTTGAAAACATGGTCCAAATGACATGAAATTTTGCAGGAATGTATATTAACACCCCTACTCCAATCACCAAAAATATACATCCAATTATGACTTGAAACGAAGAAAGTACGTCATTCCGAAGTTGGACTAAAACCACTATAAACTGCTGTGTAAAAACAGCACAAAGGTTCAAATTCGACGATAAGTTCGAAGGGGCAAATTAACCCAGATCTTGGTGAAGTTTGGTAATAGAATAGAATAATGCTTCTACTTTAATCTGTAAAAATAATTGTTCAAATCCGATTTGTAACGAAGAATCTGCGCCGTTTCAAAGTCGGACCAAAACAAGGTTTAAAACACTGAATTACAGCAAGCTGCGAGTACAAGTTCGACAGTAGTTTATAAATAGCAAACCAACCCAGATTGTCATGAAATTTAATAAAAGTGTAATTAAACAATCCTACTTCAATATGCAAAAAAATCACTTAAATCCGATTTGAAACGAATGAGTTATGCTGTCTCAAACATTGACTCAGGCCATGTTTGCAACAGTTCAAAAACCAAAAATGTACAGGCCTGAAACCATCCTGGATTCAACTTGCAGGCATAAAACAGAGGAACAAATTGCATCATATTGAGCTCAAAATTGGTGTATATATACTAGAAAGCTTTATATTTCAAACAAAAAAAGAATCATTGAATTCCTGTAAGAAATGAATGAGTTATGATGTCTCAAACATGGACTCAGACCATGTTTGCAGCAACTCAAAACAACTACAGACGAAAATCAGTGCCTGAGTCGATTTTGCAGCAACATTTTGAACATTCAAACGACAATATCTTTCAACCAAAATTTGCAGAAATGAAGTTCAACATGCAAGCTACAAAATGCAAGAAATCCGGCAGCATTTCATTGTCGGAATCAAAAGATATTAGCATGCAAAGTACCTATCAGAGAAGGTTTTGATACAGAAACTAAATTGAAAGAAAAAACAAATTATAAAGCAAATTTCTACGATTTTGAGCTTAGCTCAGCTAATTTTTGTGAGTATTACAACTCACCTTGCTGATGTTGAAGATTAACTCGGATTTGCAGCTGAAAGATGAGAGCTTGAAGCAAGAATTTGCTTTAAATATCTGTAAAAACTCAAAATAGAAACATGCAAGCAAAAAAAAAAAGAGATTACATACAAACCCTATATCACAAATTAGATTTTGATAAAATAGTTCAGTTTTGGAGTAAATTACTGTAGAATATGTTTTAATTCGAAAGAAAACAACAAGTTTTTGATTTGATTTGGAGATTTGGCTTGGATTTTGATGTTTGAGGAGTGGGTTTCTATTTCTTATTTATTGGAAAGAGGAAGAAGAAGGTGAGAGTGATTTTGAACGTACTGTAAAATGTTTCTCACTTCTTCTATCAGGTTGAGTTGGCTAATGGGCCAAATGGACTCAAAGATTAAAAAAGAAAAAAAAAACAATTAGGCTAAGGTATTTATTTAATTCACACTTGTATCAAAATGTGTTCATAAATGCACTATACACAAAACAAAATATCATTTCCTTTCAAATTTTCACACAACAAAGTAGTAAATTTACATACTAGTGAAATAGCATATTTTTTTTCTATATAAAAATATTAATTTTAGTTTCTAAGACATTTTTATTAATAAAATCCTTTATTTTACAAAAATACACAATTTTCACAAATAAATGGACAAAACATTATTTTTAACTTCTAAAATTCCACAAAAATATTTTCTTGCTTAGAAAAATATAACTAACCATTCTAAACCCATATTTATAATTAAAACTCATTTTAAAGATCAATTTACACCTTCTTATTTGATTAAACAACCTTTAAAAATCAAATACTTCTTTTAAAAATTATTAGAAGAAGTAATTGGCAGTAATTAATACAATTATTGCATTTTTTCTAAATAAAAACTATTTTTCATTTATTATTAAGCCAAACAAATAAAATAAAGTTCCAAACTTTATTTTCTCATATTAATTTCCGAAATTCATTGTTTATTCCAAATAAACAATTTAAAATTTCCAATTTTATTTTAGTTTACAATATTAAATTATAAATACCATTATAATTTAATATTTACAGGTAACCTCCAAAACCAGGGTTGTTACAGACTCCCCTCCTTAACAAAATTGCGTCCACGCAATTTTATAATGGAAGTTATCTACAACATCTATTTCATCACAACAAGATTCAAATCAAAAGATATGATCATGGATATTCTCCCTCAACAGAGGATGAAAGGATCAGGACAAGTTTGCTCAGTAAATCCTATGGTTTTCCAAGTATAATACTTAGGGTTAGCGGACCATAGAATTTCATAAGCAGAATATTCTTATTTCGAAGGTGTTTAATCTTTGAAACAACTACACGAATAGAATTCGGCACAATGCACAAGTCGGTGAGACTCGTGATCATGCAACATAAGAGAATTAACAATCGAGATTAAATCTCGAAGGTACAACGAAATTGGGTTGCCTGGAACATATCGTGAATACCCAAAACTAAACAGAAAACGATGCATGAAAGTAATCGAACCAAGGCGTCCAGTGATAGTAGATGGTCCTACATAACTTGGAGCCAACTTTCCGAATATACTGAAACACACATAGCTCCTTTAAAGGAGTAACATAAATAACCACAATCATCAAAAGAGGATTAAACAAAAGATAGGTGGGATTTCAAGCTACTACCAATACATGTTGCATGAATGTAAGTCATCACAAGAGTCGCACTAAGGCAAGACACACAAGAATGGATTACAAAAAAAATTTCCCAAAAATTTGTTATAACAGTTTTCACTCAAATCCATTTTCTTTTATACACAAAACTCAGACTTCAATACTTGAAAAATTTTAAAGTCTCTTACTTAAATTTTCAATTCAATCATCTTTACTTTTAAATTTAAAGTAAATTGAATTAGAGTTGTTCCATACTCTAATTCCAAAAATAAATATATTACAATAAGTAATATATATTATTTCTACTAAATTTATCAAATTTTAAACCATTTTACTTTATTATTTAAAAAAGGACACTTATTAGACCCTTCATCAATGGCTCTAAATATTCACTAATTAAATTTCCTGAAATTTTTTCTAAGTGTTTAATTTTTCGAAAAATTCGGCGGAGTCTCCTTTGCATGGAGAGCCATTTACAATTTCATAAATATGAATTATAGATATACATCGACCAAAAGGTCAGAATATATATATAATTCTTAACACATAAACACTTAGCAATTCATATCTTTCATTTTAGCGTTTAAAATGCGAGCATGCTTGCTTTTATACTTACTATTTGCTAATTAATCATTCAAATATCCTCTTGCACCTGAACTTAACTTATTGAAACATATTAGCATGCACTTATAAACATATGAAGCACTAAAATCATAGTTTAAATAAGACAACAACTCAAAACTTCAAAATTTTCAAATTCAGGCCTGCTACAAAGACTCAGGCTTTTGACATAGTAAAACTCATAATCCAAAAATACTCATAAAATAAAAGTTATTCTACTCGGTCCAAGCTTTCCAGTGATATAAAGATCATCAAAATTGGATTTACATTTTGAAAGTTATGCCCAATTTACTTTCAGCTTTAAACTCAGAAATTATAAAAGATGACAGAGATGTCCATCAGTTTGCAAACTCATTTTTGAATAAATAAACTGCAAAATTTTCAAAAATGAAACAATGATGTTTCTACCTTACTGAAAGCGCTCTCTTTCGCAAAAAGAATGGACTCATTTGGATTTGTAAATCACAAGTTATCGCTGTTTTAAAACACCACTTTCCAATCAAAATTTTCCGACACAAGACATTCTATTGTCAAAATTTTCAAAAAATTATTAAATCCAAACTACCTAATTTTTAGATCAAAAATCTTTTCTCTAAAACATATATTGCATGACCCTTTTCTCCGGAAAGCCAAGACATCTAGAATTACACTATAATACATACAACAAACTTCCAAAATGGTTTAGAAGAAAAACTTTTTCACCATTAACAAACAAGTCTTTTAAAAGAAGACTCATATTTTAGTTAAGATGATTACTTTCATGTATTAGTGAGAAACACTTATCTATCCAAACTAGACTTTGGAATTACATTTTTTTAAAATTGCTTTCACAATTAAAAGTCTTATCTTGCTGCTCTATTTGTTATTATTTCTAGCTTTTTCAAAAATTTGCATTTTATAATAAATGAATATTTTATATTCAATTTTCTCTTAATCCACAAAGCTAAACATTTATTTTATTATCACTAAGAACTTTCCAAGGCTGTGCAGTGGTAAAACGCCAGGCTGTTGACGACAAGGTCGGCAGTTCGATCCCTGCCTCTGGCATATTAAACCGTGCGCCATGATGATTCTTGCAGACTTGTGTGCTGCCTACTTTGTAAATATAAGTACCCAGTTTCAAAAAAAAAAAAAAAAAAAAAGAACTTTCCAAGGTTGACACTTAATTCAAACTTGTTTTCAATTGAACTTCACAAATACATAATTAACAAGTTTTTAACACTATTTAAATTCGTAACCAAACTTACTCTAATAGTTTTTCTCCTTATTAAATTTCATGCTAATTCAAAAGCACCAAATTAACATTTTCTTAAATTGAATACTTTGTTTTATTAATCACTATCACATGATATTTTCATCCAATTAAGGTATTTCCTTAATTAAAATTATTTTCCATATAAATGAATTAGCACAAGGTAATATTTTCCAAAAATATTAAATTTTCCATGTATGTAAACTTTCATGTATGTAAACTTTCACAAACATGTAATATAACTAATAATGAATAAAATTTATTTAAATGAAACCGCATTCAAATTTTCCAATTATCAATTTATAAAATGATAACATCTAAATAATACATTTATAGTGAATGACATTATCAAGGACTGCAAAGTTGACCAAGATCAACATTGCCTCTCCATTGCCCTCTATGTCACACTATTTCCATATGTCCTTAAGTATGTATATAAAATACTTATCTCAAATGGCAATTTAGAATTTTCAAAATCTTTGCAATATCTTTTTTTTGCATTCAACATCCATACTAGTAAATATTATTATTTATTGCCATTTCAAAAGCATGTATCACATCACCCCGTAAGCGTTTAGGAATCCATATCGATAACGCTGATCAGACGCATCGACCAGAATTCTTAAAATACTTATTAGCCAATTTACACAAGAAATTATAAAACCTGTTTTGATTTCTTAAGCAATCTTAAACTTGGTTGTAACAACGTTTATTTTCCAAAACATAAAACATTTTCTTATTATACAACCATACAATCAATTCATAAAACAATCAAGTTATATACATAAGTATATCTTTTGTTAGAAAGATTTTCCATTCACATGGATGCTTTCGTTCCTAAAATTCTTTTAGTAATTTTATTTCTTTAAAATGCATCCATGAAATTCTTAAACATTAAATTTTTATTTCATTTTAACCTTTGGTTAAATACCACTTATGTATTAAATTTCATTTTCAAAATTTAATCCTTCTAATAATTCTTGCGGTAGTTACAACTTGAAGACACCGCAAGTTCTTATCATTTGCATTGAGTAGGTTTCTAACTCTCAATTATATAACCTTCTCAATATTATTTCAACAATTACTATGCTAACACACATTCATGCAATTATTAACCAAACAAGAATTTACTAAAAACAAAGCACTAAACGTGCCCAGCGAAAATGGCCACTCCATTTTCGCTGCATAACTCTAATCACTAAGGATCAAAACACATAATTTAAATCTAAGCCATGAGAGGTCTAATTTCTACCATTTTAAAACATAGTGATATTTAAAACCCTTATAATGTTTTAAAATTTATTATCCATTCTAAGGAAATGAAAAGACTAAAGGCACGATTGGAAAACTATGTTATCACTTGTACTATACTTGGATGTACTGTAATACGTGTTTCTGTTCTGTGTTTATCATATTTTGTTATGAGCACAGCTCTGATACCAAGTTGTAACGCCCCACTCCGAGACCCACATTAGCAAAGAATATTACAAGGTAATACCGTCTGCTAATACGAAGAATAGAGCTGGATAGGAGCGACCATCTATATCCCTGTCTTAACTATCTACTGAATACGTCGATAAATGTAGCATTTTTTTCCAAGTGGATCGACATATCCAAAAGATACTTAATACAAAACTATAATGGCTATAAAATCTAACATAACAAAATATAATAACTCAAATGTAAACCACATCACAGAACAGTAGATCATCACATACATATACATATACAGATACATCACAGAGTATACACAATGATACTTGTCAAGTGGTATAACAACCACAATATATAGGTGAGTTAAAAGAATATACATATCAGAGTTACAACCAAAAAGGACTACACAAAAAGCTATAACAAAAGGAGACAGCAGAATAGTCCATGCGGAAGCAGAATAGGCTAAGTCTGAATGTACCTAACCTGAAACACCTCGGTCTGACCTGAGTATAAAATACACGGGTCCGTCTAGCTAAACAAATCAGTTAGATAAGCTAAATGATAATGAACAAGCAAGGTCATAAAGTACCACAAATATCTCTAAAAGAGATTACTCGATCATCTAACAAAAGATGAATCATAACAAGCCTCATATCATCGGCAACTCAAATAAACAAAGGATATGAATATCCCAAATCAAGCCTAAAAAGAAAATCACAAATACCAATAAAGGTAACACAAGTTTCCATAAGGTAATCACTATGTATCGAGTGGTTCAAAAGACCTAGTCCGAAAGGCAATACTCTAGGAAAATATAAATATCAATGAAACAAAAGATGCACGTGCTCAGTACTGTATAAACAAGGATCCACCAGCCTGAAGGCGATAAAACCAAGTATCTCTTGAGCGTTGACGAAGGACCAACTCCAAAAGCGATACTATATGGCAATAAACCCGAAGGCGACAAACCCAAGTATCTCTCGAGCGGTGACGATGGACCAACTCCAAAAGCGATACTACAGGGCAACAAACCCGAAGGCGACAAACCCAGGTATCTCTCGAGCGGTGACGATGGACCAACTCCAAAACGATACTATAGGGTAACAAACCCGAAGGCAGCAAACCCATAGGCACAAACCCGAAGGCAACAAACCGTAGTGGCAAAGGTCCGGAGGCCCAGTACTGGACAGCACTAACTGGCAATATGTGTCACAAACTCTCAGAAAGGAACCCGAAAAGTGTTAACGTGTGTCCTATACCACACGTTCGCACTAAATGGTTTACTAACCGTTAGTCAATTCCACACTCAAAGCAGTACAAAGTTTACCTCATGTCATCGGCAAACTAGACCCGAAGGTCAAAACGACCAAACGAATAGATTAGCAATTAATTGGAAAGATAAACGCACGTATTCCATAGTTCGTGTTTTACCCAACCATTTAATTACCTTCCCATTTCGTTCGAAGTGCAAAAGAGTGTAATTTTACTCAGAAAATAATTTGGAACGAGTTTAGAAATCGTTTGAAAACACTTTGGAAATTGCCTTTGAAATCCTCCTATTATGGAGTAAATAATTTAATACTTAAAAATAATACTAAATAATAATTTCACAAGCCAATTTGTTTGAAAAACATTTTAAAATGCTTTATAAAACCCGTGCAGGAAATCTAGAGAGAAAACTCAAGAATTCGGAAAAACATCAAAAATGGCGGAAATTATTCCAAGTATAAAAACCGCTAAAATCAAGCTGTGATCACTAGTTTGACGGCAGGTTTGGACCTAAAAACAGAGTCCAAATGACATGAAATTTGGCAAGAATGTACATTAACACCCCTAATCCAATCTGTAAAAAGATACATCCAATTACGACTTGTAACGAAGAAACTACGTCGTTCCGAAGTTGGACTAAAACCACTATAAACTGATGTGTAAAAACAGCGCAAATGTTCAAATTCGACGATGAGTTCGAAGGGGCAAATTAATCCAGATCTTGGTGAAATATGGTAATATAATAGAATAATGCTTCTACTTTGATATGCAAAAATAATTATTCAAATCCGATTTGTAACGAAGAATCTGCGTCGTTTCAAAGTCGGACCAAAACAAGGTTTGAAACACTGAATTACAGCAAGCTGCGAGTACAAGTTCGACAGTAGTTTGAAAATATAAAACCAATCCAGATTGTCAGGAGATTTTATAAAAATGTAATTCAGCACTCCTACTTCAATCTAAAAAAAGAATCACTCAAATCCGATTTGAAACGAATGAGTTATGCTGTCTCAAACATTGACTCAGGCCATGCTTGCAACAGTTCAAAAACAAAAAATGTACAGGCTGAAACCATCTTGGGTTCAATTTCAGGCATAAAACAGAGGAACAAATTGCATAAGATTGAGCTTAAAATTGGTGTGCATATAATAGAAATCTTTATCTTTCAAACAAAAGAAGAATCATTGAATTCCAGTAAGAAATGAATGAGTTATGATGTCTCAAACATGGACTCAGGCCATGTTTGCAGCAACTCAAAACAACTACAGGCGAAAATCAGTGCCTGAGTCGATTTTGCAGCAACGTTTTGAACATTCAAACGACAATATCTTTCAACCAAAATATGCAGAAATGAAGTTCAACATGCAAGCTACGAAATGTAAGAAATCCGACAGCATTCCATTGCCGGAATCAAAAGATATTATCATGCAAAGTACCAACGAGAGAAGGTTTTGAAATAGAAACAAAATTGAAAGAAAAAGCAAATTATAAAGCAAATTTCTATGATTTTGAGCTTGGCTCAGCTAGTTTTTGTGAGTATTACAACTCACCTTGCTGATGTTGAAGATTCACTCGGATTTGCAGCTGAAAAATGAGAGCTTGGAGCAAGAATTTGCTTCAAATATCTGTAAAAACTCAAAATAGAAACATGCAAGCAAAAAAAAAGAGATTACATACAAACCCTATATCACAAATTAGATTTTGATGAAATAGTTCAGTTTTGGAGTAGATTACCTGTAGAATATGTTTTTAATTTGAAAGAAAACAATAAGTTTTTGATTTGATTTGGAGATTTGGCTTGTATTTTGATGTTTGAGGAGTGAGTTTCTATTTCTTATTTATTGGAAAGAGGAAGAAGAAGGTGAGAGTGATTTTGAACCTACTGTAAAATGTTTCTCACTTCTTCTATCAGGTTGAGTTGGCTAATGGGCCAAATGGACTCAAAGATTAAAAGAAAAAAAAACAATTAGGCTAAGGTATTTATTTAATTCACACTTGTATCAAAATGTGTTCATATATGCACTATACACAAAACAAAATATCATTTCCTTTCAAACTTTCACACAACAAAGTATGTAAATTTGCATACTAATGAAATAACATATTTTTTTACTATATAAAAAGATTAATTTTAATTTTTAAGACATTTTTATTAATAAAATCCTTTATTTTACAAAAATACACAATTTTCACAAATAAATGGACAAAACATTATTTTTAACTTCTAAAATTCCACAAAAATATTTTCTTGCTTAGAAAAATATAACTAACCATTCTAAACCCATATTTATAATTAAAACTCATTTAAAAATAAATTTCCACCTTTTTATTTGATTAAACAACCTTTAAAAAGCAAATACTTCTTTTAAAAATTATTGGAAGAAGTAATTGGCAGTAATTAATACAATTATTGCATTTTTTTCTAAATAAAAACTGTTTTCCATTTATTATTAACCCAAACAAATAAAATAAAGTTTCAAACTTTATTTTCTCATATTAATTTTCGAAATTTATTGTTTATTCCAAATAAACAATTTAAAATTTCCAATTTTATTTTAATTTACAATATTAAATTATAAATACCATTATAATTTAATATTTACAGGTAACCTCCAAAACCAGGGTTGTTACAGTAGCATTCCAAGTGGATTGTTATCTAAAAGGTAAAAAGTAGCCTCAAGCCTCACAACTCAGTAATGGCTAAAATAAAGTAAATGAGGCAGGGCTATGTGGGTCGCTCCCATTAGGGTATGATTATCGCCTTATTTAGAGACGATATCTATATATATGCTTTAGGCCCCATTAACCAAGGGGTAATCGTATTCAGCACTATCCAATAAGGGATAGGCCGTTCCTATGTAGCAGTGGTGTAAGATGTTCATGTCGACACCAGGTACATTTTATCTGGAGTGTACTATTCGAAAAGTAGTCCCTTACCTTGTCATTTTATGGAATCCATTCTCCAAAAAGTGCCATATGGAGTTGTGCCAAACTATGTTGGGATATGATATGCAAGCATTTCAGCTATATTCATATTTTACTTTAAACCCTAGACGCTAATATAATATCACTAACTTTTCGTATAAAAATGGTTTGGTTATTGTAAGGTGAAAAATCGTCTATATTTATAAGTGGCGTGGTCTTATGAGATACCTTTGATTTTAAAGGATTTTATAAGTTATAATAAAATTCCTTTTGATTTGAGTTTCTCACGCTGGTTTTATCAGACTGATCCAAGCGTTATTTTTCTTATAATTCTTGGGTCAGATCAAACATGTTTTCAGATTAACTTAGGATGCTTTGGAGCTCAAGAGACGAGTTGGAGGTCCGACACGTATCTTCCGTGTTTTCTTTTGATTTTCCATTGTCTGTTACCGGCAATTATAGGGTAGGTTGTTATAACTGTCCAAGCTGATAATAGGTTAGTGTACTCAGATATTGTATATAATTAAAGTTCTTTCTTTTTGTAAAGACTTGTTTTATATTATATATATTATTCATCATGTTGTGTGAGATTCTATTCAGTGACCCGTTTTTCAGTTGACTAACGATTAATGCACAAATACTGAGGATGTATTAACTGCCGTCTTTAGTAGTAAGAACGGTAGAATCATTGAATTTGGTATCGGAACTGAAGGTTAAGCGAGAACCTTGGTTTTGGAAGGGTAAACTCATTAGAGATAGGGTAAGTGACACCCTAGAATGAGTTTGAGTATATTATATGAGAGCACGTATTTGTTAGTGATATAAAAATGTTTTATCCATGTTGTTTGATCGGTTGAGTGGTTTATGAATTCTGATCGATGTGTCTAGGCAACATTATCGAAGATATTCCTAAACACTTGAATGATGCCAATCTGTGAGAAATGAGGATTACGGATCTTAAGGCGAGGATTAACACTAGAGGGGGGGGGGTGAATAGTGTTAATAAAAAATTACTAAATCTTTTTCGATTTATGTTAATTTAGACACCAATGTATGCAATATACAGACACAGATATGATCACAGAAACAAACACAGATGCAGAAATAAAATAAAAGCAATAAAAGAAAGAACACACCGGATTTTATACTGGTTCGGAGTTACCCTACATCCAGCCCCGCAACACAAGTACGAATTTCCTTTCAAAAGCAATTGTATAATTACACCCTCGGTTTCAAGGCTACGAGGTACACCCTCCAGAATTTTGATCCTCTGGGTAGAGATACTTGATTTCCAAGCCACAAGTTTACCCAATTGATTTACCAAGGCTACAATCACACCTTTTCTTTCTTGATTGATTTTCAAGGCTACAATCACACCTTTTCTCACCTAATAGATTACAAAGAAGTCTATAACTCTGAATAGCACTGAGAATCTTGTAGAGAGAGTGATATAGAATCAAACTACAAGTAATCGAGTTCGATTCAATGTTGATTTCAGCAGAGTAATGATAAGAATATGTATTAAGAAAAGTGGAAGAAGAAGAAGAGGAGTGAAAAACCAGAAAATCTGATATAGAATTTGTTGAAACTAACCCCTATTTATAGAAGAACAAAAGCCATTTCCATTCGTGAAGAGTTATGGCGAATAGACACTTCTTTTGAAATTTAAATTTTGAACTCAACTGATACCATGTCGACATGGGATACATAGGCATGTCGACACCCCAAAGCATTTTTTGATGTTTTGATTTTCTTTGAAAATAACCTTTATCTTATATTAAAACTAATTTAAACTTTATAAATATACTTGAATATAGTTAAAATTCATAAGTAAATATAGAGAATAATATATACATAATTTAACTCTAATTTTATATTTTAAATCTAAGTATAAATTTTTAGAAGTTAAATATATTATATTAAAAGATAGTTTAAAATCAGGAGTGATTTTGACTTTGAAATTAAAGATAATTTTGAGGCTAAAATTATTTAAAATCAGGATATAGGGTTTTGAATCTTTTAAAAGGAAAGTTTTGAAAATATTTTGAAAACAAGATATAATTTTGAAAAATTATTTTGAATAAAAAGTTAGCAGATACAAACAATGTTCCACTAGATTTTTTGTAGGTTCCATCCTACTTAGAGTTCCATCCCTTTAACAGGCTCGAAGTGGATTCCATTCCACGAATAAATTGGATTTTAAGATGCCAGTGCTTTTCTACGAGTTTTAACAAAATTCCTAATAAAAAATACTTAACCTTGAAATCTTGAACTCTTGATAATCTTAATACTCATGAGTCTTCTATCTTGATATCTTGTATCTCTATACTGTACAGTCTTCATTCTTAGTACCTGCATGGTTAAATCCTGCATATACATATATATCTAAACTTATAATTTTAATATTTATATTTTATAATCTATTCTAAGGTTGTTGTCATCAAAACCATCATCTCACGGACTTACAATCTCCCCCTTTTGATGATGAAAACCTTTGTTTATAAAATTTTACTTCTATCCTAATAACTCCCCTTAAGACTAATAACTCCCCCCTTAATCTATGCATAACTACCCTGTTTTATATTTTTCCCCCTTTGTCATCAAAAAAAACTAAATGTAAACTATATAACTTTAAACTATATAACTATATAACACCAAACTATATAAATCCAAACTATATAACTAATACTCTATGACATGTGATTATAATGATAGTGTTATCATAAGTAATCATCACTTAACTCTAATACTAAAACATAGTCCTAAACTATGAACTATCCTAAGTAAGAATTCACGATAGTATTTATAATTAAAACACAGGAGATCTATGAATCAAACAGTTTGGATAGTGGAAACAGAAGTTTCCACGTTGTTCGACAAGATTCCCATTCTTGTCAAAACACACTTCTCCAACACACACGACTTGGTCATCATCCTCCTCGTGCGCTTCTTCCATAGGTTCTTCTTCTTCTTCCTCGCTAGCCTCTTGTTCTTGATTGAGTGAAGAGTCTTCATCAATCAAGATAGGGTTGGCCTGGTTATCCATTAGGAATTTTTTCAAATTCGTAAGAATCTTGCCTTTCCTTTCTTGTTCCTTTGCCATACGAAGTTGAGTCACTTGAATTTCAATCATCATCTGAAGTACATCCTTCATAGATACCTCCATTTTAGTCACACTAGCGAGAGTAGTATGTTGAAATGGACCCGACGTAGGAGAGGGGAATGAAAAGGTTGATTTTATGTTTGATTTGGAAGAGGAGGCCATTATTTTATTTATTTCAGAAGATAGATCAAAGAGAAAACAGAGAGAATGAAAAAAAATTCAAAATAAAGAAGAATATATAACTAATTTTTTTGAATTTTTGTGGGAAAATTTCAAAATTTAAAAACGTTGCATGTCGACATGGGTATATGGGGGATGTCGACATGGTCCTTTTTATTTTAACTCTTTGAATTATTTTAATATTAATTATTAATTATACTTGTTATTTATATTTTATATTTCAGTTATAGAACAAATACCTAATTCTCTTCTCAATTTAGTAAATATTGATTCATTTAAGGGTTTTGTTAAGATATCAGCAATTTGATTCTCAGAATTGATATACTCGAGAGTAACTACTTCCTTACTTATATCATCTCTGAGAAAATGATGTCTGATATCAATATGTTTAGTTTGAGCATGTTGAGTATATCAATATTTTTCAAAATCACCAAAATCTTTTAAGGTTTGTTGCACATATATTACTTGAGAACAAGCCAAAGCAGCAGAAATATACTCTGCTTCAGTTGTTGATAAAGAAACTGTGTTTTGCTTTTTACTAAGCCAAGAAATTAGAGAATGCCCCAAAAAGTGACAAGTCCCACTTGTACTTTTTCGATCTAATTTACAACCAGCATAATCAGCATCATAGTAAGATATTAAGTCAAAAGAATCATTTCTAGGGTAGAATAAACCATATCAGATGTGTGTTTAACATATCTTATGATTCGTTTACGGCTTTTAAGTGGGTCTCTTTAGGTTGGGATTGATATCTGGCGCAGAGACAAACACTATGCATGATATCGGTCTACTGGCTGTAATATAGAGTAGTGATCCAATCATTCCTCTGTACAGTTTTTTGATCTACATCTTTCGAGAGATCTTCTTTACTAAGGTACTCATTGGTTGCCATGGGAGTGGGTTTTCCACTCGTAGTAGTCAAACCAAATTTACAAATTAGGTCTTTAGCATATTTTTCTTGACTAACAAAAATACCATTATCTAATTGTTTTATTTGTAATCCTAAAAAGAAATTTAATTCACCCATATGACTCATCTTAAATTCTTTTGTCATTATTTCAGAAAATTCTTTATTCATTTCAAAATTAGTTGAACCAAAAATGATATCATCTACGTAAACTTGTACTAGTTGAATATCATTTTTATTTCTTTTAATAAAAAGAGTATTATCTACTTTACCAATTTCAAAATTAAATTGCAATAAATAAGATCTTAGTCTATCATACCAGGCTCTAGGAGCTTGTTTTAGACCATATAATGCCTTTTTAAGTTTGTAAACATGATTTGGTAATTTATCATTTTCAAAAAGTGGTGGTTGTTCAACATATACTTCTTCTTTTACAAATCCATTTAAAAGGGCACTTTTAACATCCATTTGAAATAATTTGAATTTATTATGATTTGCGAAAGCAAGTAGAATCCTAATGGCTTCTAATCTTGCTACGGGAGCAAAGGTTTCATCAAAATCTATTCCTTCTTCTTGACAATAACCTTGAGAGATTAATCGAGCTTTATTTCTAACTACCTCTCCTTGTTCATTTATTTTATTTTTATAAACCGATTTAGTTTCAATTATAGTTTTATTTTCTGGTCTAGGAACAAGTTCCCAAACATCATTTCTAGTAAATTGATTTAATTCTTCTTGCATAGCCAAAATCCATGAATCATCAGTTGATGCTTCTTTTGGATTTTTGGGTTCAATAGTTGATATAAAAGCTACATTACTCATTTGACTTAGTTGATTTATAGTATTAACAACAGATTGCATATCTCTCAGTATATTTTCTATAGGATGATCTTTTAAAAGTTTAGTCCTTTTATTAGGATGATTAATTTCGTTATTAGTTTCAATTTATTCTTGATTTTGAGTGATTAAATCCTCTTCATCATTTGTATCTTCAAAAATTTTAAAATTTTCATCAAATGAAACATGCATTGTTTCTTTAATGGAATTAGTTTTTAAATTAAACACTCTGTATGCTTTACTTCTATTAGAATATCCGATAAAGATACCTTTGTCGGATTTAGGATCAAATTTATCTAAATTATCTTTTGTATTTAAAATAAAACATTTACTTCCAAAAACACTGAAACAAATACCTTAGGTTTCTTTGAATAAAGAAGTTCATAGGATGTCTTATCAGTTAGAGGCCTAATTAAAATTCTGTTTAAAATATAACAGGCGGTAGCAACTGCTTCTGCCCAATAATTCTTTGGTAAATTACTATCTGTAAGCATAGTTCTTGCACACTCTTGAATCGTCCTATTTTTGCGTTCTACTACTCTGTTTTGTTGTGGAGTTCTTGGAAATGAAAAATTGTGAGTTATTCCCTTTTTATTGCAGAATTCCTCAAACTTTTCATTTTCAAATTCACCACCGTGATCACTTCGAATAGTTATAATTTTTAGAGAAAATTGATTTTGAATTCTTTTTGAGAATGTCTTAAAACATTCAAAAGTATCACTTTTATGTTTCAAGAATATTGTCCATGTAAATCTAGAATAATCATCTACAATTACAAAGACATATTTACTATCATTTATTGATAGTGTTTGAGATGGACCAAATAAATCAAGATGAAGTAATTCAAGAGGTTTTGAAGTTGAAATCATATCTTTTAATCTAAAAGAACTTTTTCTAAGTTTTCCTAATTGACAAGCATCACATAAACTATGTACTTTAAAATTCATTTTAGGGAGACCTCTTACTAGATCATGTTTTGACAGTCTAGATAAGAGTTTGAAATTCAAATGCCCAAATCTCTTGTGCCAAATCCAAGGGTCACTTGCCAATAGACACAGGTTATCATTTGAAACTTTCATACTAAGAATATAAATATTCTTTTTGCTGACTCCCTTAAATATAATGGTTGAATTATCATCTTCAATGTGACATTTATCTTTTTCAAATTTAATTTTATATCCTTTACCACATAGTTGACTTATACTTAGCAGATTATGTTTCGGATTCTTAACTAGCAAAACATTAGTAATAGTAGGTGTTTCAAAATTACCGACTTTGTCGATGCCAATCACATATCCTTTTGAATTATCTCCAAAGTTAACCAGTCCTCCGTCTTTGTATATTATATCATTAAGTATATCTGGATTGCCAGTCATGTGCCTAGAAAACCCACTATCAAGTATCCACTTGTTCTTTCTGATCTGCACAATTTTTCCATTGTGGATTGATTCCTCAACACCCATAAAGCATGATTCCTGCACATCAAACAATCTTGGTAGACAACTTGAATTTGAATATTAATTATATGCAGACTCAAGAAACGATGATGGTTTGAATGCTTCTAAACTAGTATTAACAAATATAGCCATTTTAAAAACTTTTTCAAAAATCAGATTATGAAACTTTGAAAACCTTACTCTGATACCAATTGTGAGAAATGCGGATTACAGATCTTAAGGCTAGGATTAACACTAGAGGGCGGGTGAACAGTGTTAATAAAGAATTACTAAATCTTTTTCGATTTATGTTAATTTAGACACCAATGTATGCAATATACAGACACAGATATGATCACAGAAAGAAACACAGATGCAGAAATAAAATAAAAGCGATAAAGGAAAGAACACACCGGATTTTATACTGGTTCGGAGTTACCCTACATCCAGTCCCGCAACACAAGTATGGATTTCCTTTAGAAAGCAATTGTACAATTACACCCTTGGTTTCAAGGCTACGAGGTACCCTCCAGAATTTTGATCCTCTTGGTAGAGATACTTGATTTCCAGCCCACAGGTTTACCCAATTGATTTACCAAGGCTACAATCACACCTTTTCTTTCTTGATTGATTTTTAAGGCTACAATCACACCTTTTCTCGCTTAATAGATTACTAAAGAAGTCTATAACTCTGAATAGCACTGAGAATCTTGTAGAGAGAGTGATATTGAATCAAACTTGAAGTAATAGAGTTCGATTAAATGTTGATCTCGACAGAGTAATGATAAAAATATGTATTAAGAAAAGTGGAAGAAGAAGAGGGGTGAAAAACAAGAAAATCTGATATAAAATTCATTGAAACTAACCCCTATTTATAGAAGAACAACATCCATGTCCATTCGTGAAGAGTTATGGCGAATAGACACTTCTTTTGAAATTTAAATTTTGAACTCAACTGACACCATCTCGACATGGGGTACATAGGCATGTTGACATCCCAAAGCATTTTTTTGATGTTTTGATTTTCTTTGAAAATAACTTTATCTTATATTAAAACTAATTTAAACTTTATAAACATACTTGAATATAGTTAAAATTCATAAGTAAATATAGAGAATAATATAAATAGAATTTAACTCTAATTTTATATTTTAAATCTAAATATAAATATTTAAAAGTTAAATATATTATATTAAAAGATAGTTTAAAATCAGGAGTAATTTTGACTTTGAAATTAAAGATAATTTTGAGGCTAAAATTATTTAAAATCAAGGTAGAGGGTTTTGAATCTTTTAAAAGGAAAGTTTTGATAACATTTTGAAAACAGGATATAATTTGAAAAAATTATTTTGAATAAAAAGTTAGCGGATACAAAACAATGTTCCACTAGATTTTTCATAGGTTCCATCCTACTTAGGGTTCCATCCCTTTAACAGGCTCGAAGTGGATTCCATTCCACGAATAAATTGGATTTTAAGATGCCAGTGCTTTTCTATGAGTTTTAACAAAATTCCTAATAAAAAATACTTAACCTTGAAATCTTGAACTCTTGATAATCTTGATACTCATGAGTCTTCTATCTTGATATCTTGAATCTTTATACTGTACAGTCTTCATTCTTAGTACCTGCATGGTTAAATCCTGCATATACATATATATCTAAACTTATAATTTTAGTATTTATATTTTATAATCTATTCTAAGGTTGTTGTCATCAAAACCATCATCTCACGGACTGACACAATCAACACAGTATTGTTTTTAAATTGGTAAATGAAATAATTTTACATAGGAATATATTTTATGCATACAAAAATGATTTTCAAAAATAGTGTAGTATCTTTGAGATGCTTGTTGAATAGGAAATGATAATATTCTATTATTATCATTTAGGATTTGGTTTACTCATGCTCGTCCAGTTTGAGCATTGACTATTATTGAATGTTATAGGTAGCTTTATTTAAACATGGGTTAGGTAAATAGAAAATCGGGAAACATTGAAATGAACACTTTATGAATTAAGTTTCACAATTTGATTATAAGGCGTTTGGTGTTAATGTTGGGTTAAAACTTGATTTAATAAAAGAGATCTATTAAAAGAAAAGTTAGAATATTAGAAATGATTTTATAAAATGGATTTATAAGAATAGGTTTTTAGAATAAACAGATTTAAGTATAAAACTTAAGTACTAAAATCCCAGTGCTTTTGAACAATGGTTTTCTAGGTTTTGAAAAGTAATAATAATGTTATTGTAACGATCCATAATTTCAATCATTTGGAATTCATATATTTAATTGATTTTAAATATTCACAAGTTAATTTTATAAGATTAGTATATTTTATTTCGAATATCATGATTTAATTGGATAATTAAATTGTAAATTTAATATTTGAAATTATAAAATAATTAAAATTTGAATTTAATGTGAATGAAAATGATTTATAAAGTTGAATTAAATCCTATTTGAATTAGAATGATGTTAGAGAACTTTTAAAATTGAATTAAAAGTTAAATTGTAGAAATTGAATATTTTAATATTTAATTAATGTGTAAAAATAGTTGTTTTTCAAATAGTCTCAGATTTCAATGAAACTAGTTTCATTAGATCCGTAATGTTATAATATTGAGGATTTCAAATTTCGTGTCAATCGAATTTACGGTTCAGTCATGGCAAGCAAAAACGCGTAGAAATTCGTTTAAGTGAATTTTAAATTTAAATAGTCGATTCGAAAAACTATCTTCCAAATACGATCGAATTGGCTCTCGATATATATTCCGTTGTGTTCGAAATAGGGGTAAAATAATATAAACACCAGGAGACACGCTTCTTTTGGAGTTTGGAAAATTTTCGGGTGAATAGTGTTTCAAAATTTTCTATAAAAGGCCAACTATTTTCACATTTGCACTCAAACCCTAGCTAGGGTTAGCACCCACCATTCTTTGTTTCAATGGCCAGAGATTTTCGAGCTTCCTCCTTCATTATCTTCCAATTGACCTGCTACTACGAAAAACTTCCAACTGCAAAAAGGTCAGGCTCATCGAGTACTACGAGATCAACGGCTATGATAAACTATTGTGGCCGTGTTTGATCGTAATTGGCTCAAGAACTCGTCGCTTTTGAACATGTTTTCTGGCACAGTGGTAGGACTGAGCTCCACGTCGTTCGTGTCGATGATGTAGCTCATGTAAGGCTATTCGACGATGGCCTTGGATCGTCGTATAGTTTGACATGGGTGGAACACAATTCGAAGAATGATCGGTGGCTGATTTGGGTTATTTGCATTCGAATTTTACGATGGGGAAGAAAAGGAATGGGCAGCTAGATCTCTCTAGAGAAAATCGCATGGCTATGATGAGCTAGGTTATAAAATAAAAAGAAATTATTAATTTTATTTTATATAATTCGTACAAACTTTGAAAATGCATAACTTTTTCATACAATGTCCGTTTCTTACAAAACAAGTTGCATTGGGTCCGTATTGAGGAGCGCTACCTAATAGAGCTAGTTTGGAGTTGATTAGAGCTAGTCTGAATTTTGGGTAAAATTAAATGGCTGTTTAATTTTATTCGGAATTAAACACTACAACTACTATTGGAATCAAAGTGAGTATAACTCACTCTTTCTGACTCACTAATATTTTTGTATAAGTGAGAATAAATTTATTCTGTGATGATTAATGATTGTTTGGATGATATATGATATATTATCTATATATTTATTGGCATTTGGATATGTTCCTGCCTATTATAGTAGATGAGACACTATACATTCCCATGTATGAGCGGATGTCCCTTTATACGCGCATCTGCCTCGAAGCGGACATTATACATATATTTATAATATGTATATTTGTTGCAGATGACAGGTTGGGGGATCAAATTGGATTCCTCACCAATATTGGTTTTATTTACAAATATTGTGATATATTCTGTTATGATGTAATATATGATGTTGTGGATGCCGCGATTGATGTATTTAGTGCTGTTGCAACATTGGGCCTATTTTTGTAATTTAAAAATGTTAAAGTGATGATTTCCAAATTTAAAAGGATTTTCAAGTGATTTTGAGAATAGATCTTTTATTTAGTTTTAAATTGTTAAAGGAATGGATTTATTTTTAATAAATAAATGTCATAATTTTTATGTTATAAAAATTATGATTATTGTTAAATGGAATCAGAATGTGATTTTTGAAATAAGAAGTTAACTATTTAGTAAAATAGTTTAAATTAGGATTTTTGAATTATTATAAACGGTTTATATATAAGATTTATAAAATTGAATTTTTATAAATGAAAATAATGGAATTATTAAGAAGTTTTGTAAATGTTAAAATGGAGTTGTAAATGGATTTTATAAGTAAATAAGATTTATAGAATTGATGAAGTTATAAAAAGAACGAATTTTGGAAATAAGAGAATTATAAGTAATTAACTTATAATTTGGATTTTTGGCATGTAAACAAGATAAATGGAATTTGGTAAATAAAGGGATTTTATAATGAAGTTTTTATAAAATAGAGACGTGAATTTATAAACATTGTTTTATAAATCCAAATCAATTGAATTTGATAAGTTAAATATGAAAGTTTATTAAAGGAATTTCACCTACAGTTTTGGACAGTGGATAATCCTTTAATTAAATGTGTAGAAGTAATGAATTTGGTAAAGGAAATATAATCACGACTTTGGACAGTGGATTATCCCCTAAAATAAATGTGTAAAAACATTGAAATTGGTAAAAGAAGTGTACTCACGATTTTGGACAGTGAATAATATATTAAATAAATGTTTTTGGAAGTGATCTTTTAAATAGAGTTATATAGTTTTGAAGATGTTTTGAAATGTGTTAAATATCGAAACCCTAGATTACAACATTCACTGTTGAAATAGACGTTTTCGAGAAATAAGGAAATGATGGACTATAACATTGTTGTTATAATAAATGATTTTTGAAAGAAAATGTTTTGTATAGTATATGGGATTTATATATCTATCTAATTTTCGAATCCCTATACTCGTGATTTTGGGTTATCGTAACGATGTTTTACGCAACATTCATTTTGACCCAAATAAATGTGTTTAAAGAGAATGTTTTCCTTAAAGATAAAATATATACTAACCGTGATTTAGGTATATGGAATATTTTCTAGTGTTGAAAAGAAAGAGAATTGTGAATTACTTATTATTAAAGAAGTATGTGGAAAGGTTTTACAATAGTGAAATATTAAAATGGTTTTGAGATTATATCTTTTTAAAGATAATCTAAAGTGAATATTTGGCAAATGGTTTAATTAATAAAAGATTAATTAAAAGGGCCTAGTGATTGTTATGGTGTCTAATATTTGTTAGTTTGTTTTCATAGGTAAATAATCGACCATCAAATTTGGCCATTTTAGTTCCTTGACTTGATTTGGGAACTATTTAGTCATACACTTAGTATGTCACCTTTGGTGTAGTCTTGATTATCGTTTATGTTGAGAATGATGATTTGCATAGTGTGGATTTTTACTCCAATCTATCGAGCTTCCTTCTTGGCCCGAAGGATAGCATGTTGAAAGTTGGAGATGCGATAAGTCTATGAGACTTAGTTTTCGTGTGAGGTTGAGAAACGCTTTTGCGTTGTTGGTGCGAAGAGACCGGGATTGGTTTATTCGAAAACCACTTCGGACCAACGTATATGCGTTTGATTTTACAGGTTACTGATGATATTGATATTTCAGATTTTCATAGTGGGGGACTGCATGTTGATTGTTTGGGATTAAAATCCCAATATACGTATAGTAGCAGTGGTCCCTTTATTATGAAATATCCAATGCAAGGACTATTTTCTACTAATCCTAGGGATTTCCTGATAGGATGTGGTAGAAAAGTACCTTCAGTTTGTCCTGTTCCTGGATAACTTGTATGGATGTTTGTTTGACATTGCATTTCTAAAGATCACGTACATTGGTTTTTACAAACGTACATCAGTGGCGGCGGAGAAGGCAATTTCTCTTAGCTTAACACCCTCCTTGAGACGTATGAGCTTAAGGGTTGCATTTTTATGTAAGGCAATTAGTAGTCAACGGAAACAGCCGTGTGGCATTCAAAGTGATGTGATTTGTGATATGTGAAAGGTAATCATTAGCTCATGCCTTATCAACCGGAAATGACCAAAACAGGGTTAGATGCAGCAGGGCTAAGTGAGTCGCTCTCGACTAGGATATGATCATCCTCTTCTAGATATATCTTTACACGCTACGACGTCGTGTATCTAATTATTGTGGTTTGTATGATAGAGGGCCCTCGGTAAAGGTCGGCGATGACAGAGGATGACATATTCGATACCATCTAATAATAGAGGTGGACCGACCTTGTGTGGGTAGAGGGCACATGTTCTGCGCCTCGGGACATCCATCTAGAGGTGTAACCATTCAGAAGGTAGTCCCTTCACCTGATTATTTGTATGGAAATCCAAACTCCACTATGTACCTGCCATTTTATTTGTAGAACCTAGTATGCTGGATTTAATAGTGGTAACAATTTTGGCTATTTTGAATATTATTTGTACATATTAGACACTAGTATAACATAAGAGGATTTGATATGAAATGTTTTAGTTATCGTAAGGTCAAAACATGTCCGTGTTTATGTGTGGGTATTCTTACGAGATACTTTTGTTTTGGTAAAGGAAAAGTTTGGTAATTTAATAAATACAGTTGAGTGTGTTTCTCACGCTGCTTTACTGATTCAGGTGTTCTTCCCTTTCAATGCTCGGGTCAGACAGAGTATATTTACAGGTTCATATTGGTGCTATTAATGCTTTAACAGGAGAGCCGGAGATCTTCACTTACGTATACACATATCTGTTTTGATTATCCGCTACTTAATTGTTGTATATTATCAACAATTGTGAGGATGAGTTATTATAACTGTCCAGGCTGATAACTGTTGATTGATTATTATACTCTAATTGATGTATGTTTGTCAGTTTCTATTTTGTAAAGATCATTGATATGATAGTATAAGTTTTTCGGTGCGATGTGAGATTCTGTATGGTTCTGTTTTGTCTTTTCTTCTATCTTTCTTCTCTTCTCTTCTACTCTCTTCTTTTCTTTCTCCTGACTTTCTGTCAATTTGTGCGTTTTGGGTCGGACATATGTAGCTTATCGTCGATTCAAAGGGTATGGATTTGCGGGTCATCACAGTTATTTGGAAGAATTTTTTTGTTAAGAAAAGATAAATATTTGGGTATGGAAAGTTTGAGTAAGAAGTATTTTATTTAGATTGGTTCAGATATAGAGTTTCGATTTGTTTTGTGACGATCTGAATAATTACTGATTTGTTTTGTGATGATCCGAATAATTTTCTAAGTGACGGTCGGATGTTTGCTTAGACGAATGTTGTGGGGCACTAAGTAAATTATTTTCTTTAACATTATATGATCAAAATAAGTACAAATCCGAACGAACCCAAAGTAATTTGGTAATAATTTTTTTTTAAAACACGTAAAGTGTTGTTTCAAAAGGGAGAAATTTGAAATAGAAGAACTATTTTTAAGTTAACCTGTTCCAATGGCCCAAAAATAACTAAAAATGGTTAAGAGATGTGTTCGGATGGTAAAGACTTCTCTTGGGTGTTATCGTTCTAGGTAAGGGAATGTATGATATTGTTTGGTAGTACCTAGTTCCTTAGTATCATTTTGAGGTTACTCGAGCTTTACGTATATTTCTATGAATAAAATATATAGTATCATTTCAAAAGATTTTTGAAATAAAATCAGGGTATTTGGCTCTTAAGTTTATAGGGTGTAAAGGCATCTTGATTTAAAATGGTTAATAAATGAATTTAATTTAACAATTGAATTAATATAATAAGAAGGTTTAATAAAATTGGCTTTATTAAACAGTGTCTTTGGATTTTAACACTTAGGAGGTTAAATGTATTTAACGTTATTGGGCCGTCTAATAAACACCTTTACCTTAGAGGTTTCCATGAAAAAGTAGACTCTGAGATGGAGTTTGGATACTAGCATCCTACTCTTCTTAGCTACTTACCAAACCAAATGGATAAAGAGGTTGTATTGGTCGACTCAGTTTTAAAGACACAAAATTGTTTTATGCCTACATCTAAATAGTTAAAAGTGAATAGAATTAAAAATAAAATGTTATACACACACTCTCTCTCTCTCTTTCTCTCTCTCTCTCTTAGGATGTAGGAGGGTATTATCTAAGTTAACAAATTTAGATGATTTTATGAAAAGCTTCATCAATAAGTTGTATCATTTAGAAATGTTTGAACCTAAGTTGGTGTAACGACCCAACATTTCAGTGATTATTTCAAAACTAAATAATAGTGAAGTCAAATTGAGAGATAAATGCAATTATCAAATTTAGTTTGTGAAATGATGAATATTTAAAGCTTCAAAATATATTGAATTTGAATTACATTGAAATTTAAATGGTTTATTTATGGTTCAAAGATGTATTTGAAATCGATAAAAATTGAATTTGTTTAGTAAAAAACTGAATAGAATGGAAATTGATAAATGAGATTGAATTAAATTTGAATGGAAAGTCTAGTTGATTTTGAAGCAATTTGTGAAGTTGTGGAAACTACAAATAATTTACTTTATAAATTATATATATATATATATATTATTTTAGGAAATAGATATATTTGAAATGAAAGTGATACTTTGGTTTTGAAGTATGAATTAATTTGAAATGACCACAGTGTTATAGTGTAACAACCCTAGATTTTTGAATATATTTTTAAATTTGACTTTATTTTATTTTGAAATTATTTTAAATTTATTTTTAGTTTAAGATTTCATTTTTAAATATTTTTAAAGTGATGATAAATTTTTTCCAAAGCTTATTGTATTTATTTTCAATTTTTAAAACCTAGTTTCTATTTTTAAGCTATTTTCTTAATTTAATTATATTTGTCTAATTTTTTTTATTCATTCATTATTTTGTTTTGTTTTTATTTTATTTATATTCATTTGTCATGTGTTTAAAAATGTAATTTTTTTTTTAGAAATATGAAGATTTTTGAAACCTTTCACTTACCCATGACCTTTGGTATTCATTTGCCTTTTCAATTCCAAATAACACTTGCATTGGTTTTTGCCATCTATATCTACTATCTTCAGCCGAACACTTTCATTTTTTCACGGAAAGAAAAAATTCCTCACCCTAAAACATTGGCCATCATCATCTGAAACAAAATTTGGTAATGGTTTTCCCATTTTCTTACTCTTTTCTTCTTGGTTTATATAATTTTATGCCTTGCTTTCACCTATATGGTTCGGCCAATGCCTCCACCTTCACCACCATCATAAACACCACCTCCATCACCATCATACTCGGCTGTCATCTCCTCCAGCACCTTTGTCCTGTCATGGCCGTGGCCACCCTTGGTAGCCAGATCCATACAAATATGCAAACACCACTTGAAACATACATAGCCGACCTCCATATGCCATCATCACCACATACACCCTCTCGGCCACCTTTGCACCACCTTCCAACAACCCCTACCTGACACAAAGCCACTGCCACACCATCCCCTAGCCTCCACCAGTCATAGCCGTTCCATTTGGAGCCTTGGCCGAGCTTGTGATTATGCAAAAATTCACTTTGTTGCCTTGTGTTTTTATTTTCATGCATAACAACTTCCATACCTTCATACACTTGCTAGACCGATCATATATGAATCATACTTGACCAAATACACCCCATGGCCGTGCTTTATCACTCTATGGCAAGCATGGGATTGGTGAAAGCAAGTGCAAGTCGTTTGATTTTATGTTGTGTAGTATTTCTTGTTTGTTTAATGCTATATTTGATGTTGAAATTCATGTCATATGTATTGTTTTCTTTCATATGCACAAGACAACTATTTTGGCTCTCCCCACACTTGAATCGTAATCGTGTTTTCGTACCTTTTGGATCTCTGTTGTGTCTCTAAATTGGTTATCTCCAGCTTGTAGAGGTGAGTATTTCTCACCACACATTTTATACTTATATAATTAGTAAACTAATAGCAATTGAATCTGTAAATTATATCATCATGTTATAACTACCTATGCTCTGATCCTATGATGTTCACCCCCATTTATACACCTGTCATATCATCTGCCACTATTATATAATGTTATTCTGTTTATTTATATCTGTTTATCACACTGCAAGTTCCCTATAGATTAGAATCACTATGGGTTGAAATGATACATACCCGAACGGACTTTAGAATAGGGAAAATCATTATGGGTTGAAATGATAGGCCTGAGCAATTTTTATTTATTTCATTTTACTTGGGACTGCGGGTTTGAAATTATAGAACGTGGGTTTTCTTTGTAAATTATGGATTGAAATGTTATATATCCGTATCACTTGACCTAGGTTAGAAAATTATATACAGACCCATGGTTAATATATATTTTACTAGAATTTTTAATGTATTTTAAAAAAATGTAAGTTTATGATATTTTGATTTAAATATGAATTTAAAATGATTTTTATAAAGTGAAAATAATTTTTGTATAAATTAAAAATGGTTAAATAAATAAATGTTTAAATTTGAATTTTTGAAACATAACTTAACTTAGAAAATGTGAAATGTGTTTTAAATTAAAAGTTAAAAAAAATAAAATGAAATTAAAATTTTATATATGGAATTGTAAATTAAATTAAAATTTAAATTAAATGAAATGTATAAAATTTTACATTTATTTTATAAGTGAATTATTAAAAATTTGAAAATTATTTGTGAAAAATTCACTTTATAAAATCATAAATTAAAGGTATTTAAATGATCATTTTAAAGTGGAAAAATATGATTTTTATAAGTTAAAATTTGTTTAAACTAAAACTTAATTATTTATGAAATTGTATTGAAAACTTGGAATTTAATTAACAACATTTTTGAAATGCTATTTTCTAAGTGCTGCGAAAGTTGAATTTTCACTGTTTTGATAAATTTAAATGAATAAATGAACTTTGAAAAGTGTACAATTTTGAGAATTAAATATTTGATTTTAATATAATAACTTCATTTTTAAATGGTTTAAATGAAGTAATTTTATTTGAAATAGAAACCATTTGTAATGTGAGTTGAAATGGTATTTAAATTAAATAAAATGAATGTGGTTTGGAAATAAGATATGATATTTTGATATTTTAAAATGGACTTGAAATGATAATGAATTTTTTAAATGATATTTAATTTTTTGAATATAAATACCATTCTTAAATTATAATCACGGGTTATAATAACGATTGGTTGTTAAAGAGACCGGGATCGGATATAGACATACTCTCCATCGATACCGAAAACCACTTTAACAACTGTGTACGCGGTGGAGATTCCAGAACGAAGTAAGATGGTGGCGACGATCCTATTATGGTATGAACGTGGACCCGACTCCCGTGAGTTGGCTTAAGGTGGCTAAAACAGGAGCGATCGACGGGCCAAGTGAGGTAGCTCCTCCGATCGGACACACTTCTTCGATGCCATTCTATTACTTTTGTGATTGATTGGGTGCACCCTTTGATTTTTGAGAGTGTGGCTCGAGGTGGGCGGTAGTGGCTGCTACGCGTTACCGCCAGCCCGGAAGCGTAATTGGTATATCTAACTTGACATTGCCTCGTGTTCCTTGTCACCTACCATAGCGAGCCTTACTACGAGTTTGTTTTTCTCCCGTAGCCCATGGAGTATTTAGGGTAGTCTCCCGATCTAGAGATACGCTGATATTGGATGGACTACTAGGACTATTATGTGTTGGGGGTTATATGGGTAACCCTTCGATGCTATTTTAAAGTAAGTTTATTTTACTGTAGATGTTATTATAATAGTGTAATATTACTATATAATAAATAGTTTAACGGATCCTTAGAGGATGGGCGGTCCCAGGCATTCTCTAAGTTATTTGTATCTTTATTACAGTTCACTTGAGTTGGTTTACATTATATAAGTATATATGTCCTGACTCGAGTGTTTTGTGTTTTGCTTTACGCTCGGGTCAGCCTGAGTATTCACAGCATTGTATTCTCTTTCTGGAGCTAGTCTTTGCCAGATATTCTGCCTATCTATTTATATATCTAATTCTGTTTTAGCTGTTCTAGTTTATCTAATGTATTAGTGAACTTCTATGTATTTGGTATTTCTATTATGTTGTTTTCAGACCGATATTATGTATTTGTTTTGAGACTTTGTTATAGTAGCTTTATGAACTACTATGGTATTTTATATTCCGCTGTGAGTTATTCTGATTGTTCTGTGTCTGTGATTCTATGTAATTGATTTCATTTGCTCCAAATTTATTTACAATCGATTATTTTGCATCATTCAAGTATGATATGTGTGGATTATTGTCAATTTTAATGGTACGAAATAGTGGGTTGTCACATTTGGTATCAGAGCTTTGGTTTTTAGGTAAACCTTAGCATGCGGAGCAAAAAAACTCATTAGCAATAGGGTAGAAATACCCTAGAATGAGTGAAATCAATCTCAGAATCATATCTTTGTGAGAGAACGTACTTTCAAAGTATAAAATGATTTTTCAAAAGGATTTTCAAAGATTATTTTGATATAAATTTTTCTTGTTTTAAAAGGATTTTTCAAATGTTTTCTAACTTCCTTCCTTTCGTATCCACCTTGTTAGTTTTTCTTTCATTAGGATATTCATTCAAGTGAATTTATCTTATATTATTCTTATTTATCTTTGGCTTCTCTATATCTTGTCCTAAATTCATTCTTGATCTTTTTAGGATAAATCGAGGAAATGACAGAGGTTGGGGTCGTGGTATTGCCCCAGCTTCTCAGCTTGTTGCTCCTGTTAGATTCACTGTTCTCTGTAAGGAATTCACTCAACTTGGTGGAACCCTATTCACCGGTTCAGAGAGCATCATTTAAGCTCAGTAGTGGTTGCGGAGTCTGGAGAGGATATTTAATGGTCTCAAGATTACTGATGCCCAAAAGCGTCAGTTAGCAACTTGGCAGTTACATGAGGCTGCTCTAGATTGGTTGGAGTCTGTTGCGGCTAACACCATCGAAGTTGATATTACTTGGGAGCAGTTTACGTATCCTTTGTGTTACCTTGAATTTTGTCCCTATGTTTCCCGTTCTTTTGAATCTGTCTTAATTTGTTCTATATCTCTTTTCCAGGGAGGTTTCTGTGGCAAAATGGATGCCCGAAGCCGGGAAATCTCAACTTTATCGTGAATTTATGGATCTCAAGCAGGGTACCATGTCTTTTGCTGAGTATGAGAGGAAGTTCAATGAACTTTCCAAGTTTGGTCCTAGCCTAATAGATATTCCTCTCAAGAAGAATGAGAAGTTCATTGCTGGTTCTCGTCCTGAGTACTATAGTCGTCCCATTGCTCATGTTCATGGAACTTTCACCCAACTTATGGATATGGCTATCCGTTATGAGAACCCTACTTCTAAGGGTCCTGCTGCTTCTGGTGCTCCTTCATCTCAGTCTTCCTCTGCTAATTCTAGGAAGAGAAAGCCTAATTATCACCGGCAGAAGAAGAATTTTCACAAGCATCCTGGTTTGGGATCTTCATCATCTGCTCCTTCTCAGAGGCAACCTGTTGATCTTTCCTCTATCACCTACTTTAGATGTGATCAAAAGGGACACTATGCCAATAACTGTCCTATTTTATCTAGTGCTGCTGTTCCTCCTCCTGCTTAGTTGGCAAGGCATGATCTCTGCCATATCTGTCTTCAGCTTGGTCATTTTAGGAAGGATTGCCCAACCCAGCAGAAGGGTAAGCCTTCTGGTGTATTTTCTGTTTCATCTGCATATTCTCCAGTTCCTCCACCTGTTCCTGCCCCTAGTGATGACCAAGGTACTCTTCAAGGCACATTTACTTTATTTCATCATCTAGTTCGAGTTTTATTTGACACTGGAGCTTCCCACAGTTTTTTTTCTGTTGATTTGTGTAATAAGTTTGAGCATCTCCTTTCTCCTGGGTATGCTTCTGTTCCTTTATGTGTTTCCAATCCTATCGGAGGTCCCGCCAACCTTAATAGGATTTGTAAAGGAGTGAAACTCTTCCATTTTGGTTATCGTTTTTCTGGTGATTTCTATGTTTTGGGCTTCGATGTTTTGATCTATTGCTTGTTCAAGATTGGTTAAGGAATCATGATGCCCATATCTCTTGCAAATCCAGAATTGTCACTCTTGTTGAAGATAAGGGTGATTCTTTGATTATTCAGTGCCACATGCCTCAGGATTTCGCTGGCAGTTTTATTTATTCTGTGGATTCTTCCCCTAGTGATCTTGATTCAACTCCTATGGTCAGACTATATCCCGATGTATTTGGTGAAGTCACTTCTTTGCCTCCTAAGCGGGAAATTGATTTTTGGATTGATCTTATTCCTGATGTTCGGCCTGTTGTTCTTCCTCCTAGAAGAATGACACCCCGCAAGAAAGTTGAGTTAAGGAAACAAATTGGGGACTTAGCTTCCAAAGGTCTGATTAGGCCTAGTTTTTCTAAATGGGGAGCAGAAGTGGTTTTTGTCACCAAGTCCGATGGTTCTCTGCGGATGTGTGTTTATTATAGGGAGCTGAACAAGCTCACTATGAAAAACAGATATCCAATGCCTCATATCAATGATATGTTTGATCAGCTTTATGGTGCCACTGTTTTCTCTCATCATGATCTTGCCACAAGTTCAGCTCAGGGTTGCTGAGGATAGCATTCCCAAGATTGCTTTCCGCACTGAGAATGGTTTCTATGAATGGTTAGTCATGCCTTTTGGTTTGACTAATGCTCATGCTTTCTTTATTGATTTGATGAATCGTGTTTTTCGTGATGTGCTTAATAAATTTGTTCTAGTCTTTGTTGATGATATGCTTGTCTTCTCTAAGACTAAGGAAGAGCATGAGTTGCATTTGAAATCTGTTTTGGTACTCTGAGAAATCATCAACTGAAGGATAAATTCTCTAAATGCCATTTCTGGAAGGATGAAGTCCGATTTCTCAAGAATATTTATTCTGGTAATGTAGTTTCTGTTGATCCAATCAACATCGCTGCGATCAATGTAAGCTTTTCTTTCATCTATTTTCTTTTATCATTTAATAATTCTATATTTTCCGTTGTCCTTATGTTCTCCCTATTCTATTGCAGGATTGGGAAACTCCAAAGATTCCATCTGATATTCGTAGTTTTCCGGGCCTTGTCGGTTATTACCAAAGATTCATCGAGAATTTTGCTCGGATTGTTGCATCTCTCACTGCTTTGACTCGTAAGAATGCTAGGTTCATCTGGGATAAAAAGTGTGAAGCTGCATTCAATGAGTTAAAGAGCAAGCTAACTTCTGCACCAGTTCTTACCGTTTCGAATGGAAGTGGGTGATTGACGGTATATATTGATCCTAGTCATGAGGGTTTGGGTGTTGTTCTCATGCAGGATGGTAAGGTCATTGCCTACGCCAGCCGTCAGTTGAAAACCCACGAGGCAAATTATGCTGCTCATGATTTAGAGTTGCTTGCTATTGTCTTTGCTTTGAAGCTTTGGAGGCATCATCTTCTAGGAACCAAGTTTGGGCTTTTCATCGATGATTAGTCTATGAGATATATCTTCTCCCAGAAGGATCTGAATCAGAGGCAAGTTCATTGGCTTGAGTTTCTGGCTTCTTACGACCTCGATATTAGCTATACTCCCGGTAAAGCTAATGTTATGGCCGATGCATTGAATCAGAAGAAGGCTTTGTTGTGTCAGCTTGTTGTTTCTTGTTATCCCCTTTTGGATCATATCATGGATAAGAAAGATGAGGATGAGATGCTTAGATTGATGAAGGAGAGTGTTCGTTGTAGGATTAGTGGTGGTAGTAGTAGTGTTCGTGGAGCTCAGATCGCTAATAGAGGGATTTTAATGATTAATGGCAGGATTTGTGTCCCGAATGTTGATGGTTTGAGGCAGGAGTTGCTTCAGGAGAATCATCTATCCAGACTTTCTGTTCATCCTGGTGTGTCAAAGATGTATCAGGATATGAAGAGGCTTTATTGGTGGAAGGGGATGAAGAGGGATATCTCTATCTTTGTTGGTCGGTGTGTGACTTTTCAGCAAGTCAAAGCCGATCACCAGAAGACCCCTGGTTTGTTGCAGCCCCTTAAGATTCCCAATCGAAAGTGGGAACAGTTTCCATGGATTTTATCGATGGCTTACCGAGGACTCGGAGGGGTAATGAGAGTATATGCATTATTGTGGATAGACTGACCAAGTCCGCTCATTTCATTCTAGTCAAATCTACTCGTTCTGCTTCTAGCTTGTCTGAGATCTACATGAGAGAGATCAATCGTCTCCATGGTGTTACTCTCAGTAATGTTTGAGATCGTGATCCTATCTTTACCAGTCAGTTTTGGAAAGCCTTCCAGGAATCTCTGGGTACTCATCTGAATCTTAGCACTGCTTACCATCCACAGACCGACGGTCAAATGGAGAGAGTGAATCAGATTCTCTAGAATCTTCTTCGTGCTTGCGTGCTTGATTATGGAGGATCTTGGGAAGATCATCTCCATCCTGTCGAATTCACGTACAATAATAGCTATCAGGTATATTCTTATCGTCCGTTTTAAGCCTATTTTTAATCTCTTTATCTATCTCATTCCATCTTTGTGTTCAGGCTAGTATCAAAATGTCTCCGTTTGCTGCTCTATACGGACGACCTTGTAGATCTCCATCTTGCTGGATTGAATTCGGTAATCGTTTAGGTCTTGGTCCTGATGTGATTTTGGAAGCTTCTGAGAGAGTTGAAGAGATTAAGAGGAGGCTGAGAGCTTCTCAGGATAGGCAGAAGAAGTATGCTGATAGGCGTAGGTGAAATTTGGAGTTTGCTGTTAGTGATCAGGTTTTCCTTAAGGTCTCCCCTTTAAGGAATGTCATTCGCTTTGGTCGCAGAGGAAGCTTTCTCCTAGTTTCATTGGTCATTTCCACATTGTGGAAAGAGTTGGTTCTTTGGCTTATCGTCTGGATTTGCCCGAGAAGCTTTCTGGAGTGCATGATGTATTCCATGTCTCGCATCTTCGCCGATATCTTCATGATCCATCACTTATTGTCCAGCCTTCTGCTCTTGATAGTTTGGATATTGAGCCAAACCCGACTGTCGAGAGGAAGCCACTTCGTATTGTCGACAGAGGTACGAAGCAGCTTAGAAGGAAATCTGTTAATCTGGTCAAAGCATAGTCGAGTACTGATGATCGAGATTGTACCCGGGAGATGGAGGAGAGCATTCGTGCTTCAAATCCGGAATTACTAATTTCAGGTACTATTTTGTTTTCTATCTTGTTTTCTTTATTTTCCTTGTCCGTTCTTTTCGAGGACGAAAAGATTTGAGTGGGGGAGAGTGTAACAATCCCAAATTTTTGAATATGACTTTGTTTCATTTTTAAATTATTTTAAATTTATTTTTATTTCAAGATTTCATTTTTAAATATTTTTAAAGTGATGATAAATTTTTTCCAAATCTTATTGTATTTATTTTCAATTTTTAAAACCTAGTTTCTATTTTTAAGCTATTTTCTTAATTTATTTATATTTATCTAAAATTTATTTATTTTTATTCATTCATTATTTTGTTGTGTTTTTATTTTATTTATATTCATTTGTCATGTATTTAAAAATGTAAAAAGAAATTAAGAAATACAAAGAGTTTTGAAACCTTTCACTTACCCATGACCTTTGGTATGCATTTGCCTTTTCAATTCCAAATAACACTTGCATTGATTTTTGCCCTATATATCTACTATCTTCAGCCGAACAATTTCATTTTTTCATGCAAAGAAAAAATTCCTCACCCGAAAACTTTCGGCCATCATCATCTGAAACAAAATTTGGTAATGGTTTTCTCATTTTCTTACTCTTTTCTTCTTTGTTTATGTAATTTTATGCCTTGCTTTCACCTATATGGTTCGGCCATTGTCTCCACCTTCACCACCACCTCCATCAACATCATACTCGGTTGTCATCTCCTCCAGCACCTCTATCGTGGCCGCGGCCACCCTTGATTGCAAGATCCACATAAATATGCAAACACCGCTAGAAACAAACATAGCCAACCTCCATATGCCATCATCACCTCATACACCCACTCGACCAACTTTTCACCACCTTCCACCAGCCCCTACCTGACCCAATACCACTGCCACACCATCCTCTAGCCTCCACCAGTCATGGCCGTGCCATTTGGAGCCTTGGCCGAGCTTGTGATTGTGCAAAAATTCACTTTGTTGCCTTGTGTTTGTATTTTCATGCATAACAACTTCCATACCTTCATACACTAGCTAGACCAACCATATATGAACCATACTTGACCAAATACACCCCATGGCCGTGCTTTATCACCCTATGGTCGAGCATGGTATTGGTGAAAGCAAGTGCAAGTCGTTTGATTTTATGTTGTGTATTATTTCTTGTTAGTTTAATGTTATATTTGATGTTGAAATTCATGTCATATGTATTGTTTTGTTTCATATGCATAAGATTACTATTTTGGCTCTCCCTACACTTGAATTGTAGTCGTGTTTTAGTGCCTTTTGGATCTCTGTTGTGTGTCTGAATTGGTTATCTCCAGCTTGTAGAGATGAGTATTTCTCACCAGATATTTTATACTTATATAATTAGTAAACTGATAGCAATTGAATCTGTAAATTATATCATCATGTTATAACTGCCTACGCTATGATTATATGATGTTCACCCATGTTTATACACCTGTCATATCATCTGTTACAGTTGTATAATGCTATTCTGTTTATTTATATCAGTTTATCACACTGCAAGTTCCCTGTAGATTAGAATCACTATGAGTTGAAATGATACATACCCGAATGGACTTTGGAATAGGGAAAAATCGTTATGGGCTGAAATGATAGGCCTGAGCGATTTTTATTTATTTCATTTTACTTGGGACTCCGGGTTTGAAATGATAGAACCCGGGTTTTCTTTGTAAATTACGGATTGAAATGATATATATCCGTATCACTTGACCTAGGTTAGAAAATTATATAGAGACCCGTGGTTAATATATATTTTTCTAGAATTTTTAAAGTATTTTTAAAAAATGTAAATTTATGATATTTTGATTTAAATATGAATTTAAAATGATATTTATAAAGTGAAAATAAATTTTGTATAAATTAAAAATGACTAAATAAATAAATGTTTAAATTTGAATTTTTGAAATATAACCTAACTTAGAAAAGGTGAAATGTGTTTTAAATTAAAAGTTAAGTTAAGAAAAATAAAATGAAATTTAAATTTTATATATGGAATGGTAAATTAAATTAAATGTAAATTAAATGAAATGTATAAAATTTTAAATTTATTTTATAAGTGAATTATTAAAAAAATTATAATTATTTGTGAAAATTTCACTTTATAAAATCATAAATTAAAGGTATTTAAATGACATTTTAAAGTGGGAAAATATGACTTTTATAAGTTAAAATTTGTTAAAATTAAAATTTATTTATTTATGAAATTGTATTGAAAACTTGGAATTTAATTAACAGCATTTTTGAAATGCTATCATTTCTTAAGTAAAGGACATCACAGCATTTCTAAGTGCTGTAGTTGATACAAATGAACTATATAGCTAAAATGAACTAAGGGCTATTATAGCACTTTGTAAGTGCTGTAGTTGCTGAATTTAACTAAGATTTTATTTGAAACGTAAAATCTATCATAGCATTTTTAAATGCTGTCTTTTGCTAAATGAATTGTTTTAAAACATAACTTTCCGTAGCATTTTCTAAGTGTTGCGAAAGTTGAATTTTCACTGTTTTGATAAATTTACATGAATAAATGAACTTTGAAAAGTGTACAATTTTGAGAATTAAATATTAGAATTTTAATATAATAACTTCATTTTTAAATGGTTTAAATGAAGTAATTTTATTTGAAATAGAAACCATTTGAAATCAGAGTTGAAATGGTATTTAAATTAAATAAAATGAATGTGGTTTGGAAATAAGATATGATATTTTGATATTTTAAAATGGAATGGAAATGATATTGAATTTTTTAAATGATATTTAATTTTTGAAATATAAATACCATTTTTAAATTATAACCACGGGTTATAATAACGATTGGTTGTTAAAGAGATCGGGATCGGATATGGACATATTCTTTGTCGATACCGAAAACCACTTTAACAACTATGTACGCGGTGGAGATTCCATAATGAAGTAGGATGGTGGCGACGATCCTATTATGGTATGAACGTAGTCCCGACTCCCGTGAGTTGGCTTAAGGTGGCTAAAAAAGGAGCGATCGACGGGCCAAGTGAGGTAGCTCCTCCGAGCGGACACACTTCTTCGATACCATTCTATTACTTTTGTGATTGATTGGGTGCACCCTTTGATTTTTGAGAGTGTGGCTCTAGGTGGGCGGTAGTGGTTGCTACGCGTTACCACCAGCTCGGAAGTGTAATTGGTATATCTACCCTGGCATTGCCTCGTGTGCCTTGTCACCTACCATAGCGAGCCTTACTACGAGTTTGTTTTTCTCCCGTAGCCCATGAAGTATTTAGGGCAGTCTCTCGATCTGGAGATACGCTGATACAAGATGGACTACTGGGACTATTATGTGTTGGGGGCTATAACGGTAACCCTTCGATGCTATTTTAAAGTAAGTTTATTTTACTGTAGACATTATTATAATAGCGCAATATTACTACATAGTAAATAGTTTAACGGATCCTTAGAGGATGGGCGGTCCCAGGCATCCTTTAAGTTACTTGTATCTTTATTACAGTTCACTTGAGTTGGTTTACATTATATAAGTATATATGTCATGACTCGAGTGTTTTATGTTTTTCTTTACGCTCGGGTCAGCCTAAGTATTCACAGCTTTGGATTCTTTTTCTGGAGCTGGTCTTTGCTGAAGATTCGGCCTATCTATTTATATATCTTTTTTTTTCAGCTGTTCTAGTTTATCTCATGTATTAGTGAACTTCTATGTATTTGGAATTTCTATTATGTTGTTTTCAGACTGATATTATGTATTTGTTTTGAGACCTTGTTATAGCAGCTTTATGAACTACTATGGTATTTTATATTCCGCTGCGAGTTATTCTGATTGTTCTGTGTCTGTCATTCTGTGTAATTGATTTCATTTGCTCCAAATTTATTTACGATTTTTTATTTTTCATCATTCAAGTCCGACATGTGCGGATTATTGTCAATTTGAATGGTACGAATAGTGGGTTGTCACATATAGTGTATATTTCTACATTGTAGATAGTTCGACAGATCCTTAGAGGATGGTCATCCCTAAACATCCTTTAAGTTAACTGTATTTCAGTTGATACTTCACTTGAGTTGGATTTATTGATATAAGAATGTTAATCCTGACTCGAGTGTTTTGTGTTTTGCGTTACGCTCGGGTCAGACTGAGTGATACAACATTTAAGACTCATCTTTGGAGTTTGGAGCTTCGCTTGGAGATCCAACTATCGACTCAGCTTTTAGCTTTTCCAGCTGATTTGTTCAGAGATGTCATCTGTTTGAATTCGAGTCTCAATTGTATTTGAGATATTCTGCTGTATTTTATTTCTAACTCTGATGTTTATATAGTAGCTTCATAAACTACTATTTATCTATTCCGCTACATTATTTTTCATTACTCTGTGTCTGTGATTTTGTGATTGATTTATTTACTATATATACTGAGCTTTGCCAAATTTTAAATTAACAATCTGATATTTTTAGCAATTCAAGTCCGGCATGTACGGATGCGAATGTTTGAAAATAGCATGTCATTGCAGTTGGTATCAGAGCTTTGGCTCTAGGCCAACTAAGCATAGATAGTAAATATATTTGCAGAATCACTTTCGTTCGAGCTTGAATTTCTTTCTCTTTGATTTGGTTTGTCCATAGGACTTTGGAACGTTCCCTGCGGTTCCAAAATCCATTATCTTCTCTCCCTATTCATGTTCCTTGATTGTGGAGTATCCCAAAACTCCACTTCGAATTATCTCTATAAGAATAGGCGATCCCGCCAAACTTTGAATGATTTGTAAAGGGGTGAAACTCTTTTGTAATTGTCATTAATTCACCAGAGATCGAATGTCAATTTGCCTCAGAATTCTGCGCCGATCTTATTTTAAAATCACGGTTGACCGGTTAAGTGCCATCTTTGTTCGAGCCTACCTTCGAATCAGAATTCTATTT
Organism: Allium cepa; assembly: GCA_030765085.1. NCBI lineage: Eukaryota > Viridiplantae > Streptophyta > Magnoliopsida > Asparagales > Amaryllidaceae > Allium > Allium cepa. The sequence continues at coordinate 73,520,173 of CM060938.1, read as the reverse complement.
GATTAGAGTCCCTCTAATTTGAATCTCTAACCTTGTTTTGAAATACATTCTTGAATCATCCTTTGAAAAATCAGGTTTTTTTGTATTTTAGAAATTATTTTATATACTGAAATTATCATTTTGATAAGAATGATCATATTCTATATAAAAGTGGGAATGGTTTCGATAAGGATTATATACCTTTTAAAACGAGAATTTGAAGTTTCAAAAGGATTTGAAATTTTGAAAATTATATAAGAAATTGGTTTATATAAAAATGATTTATAACTGAAGGGGTCAAATTTGAAATTCAAGAATTGAATTCGGGCATTTTGAAATTGGTTTTAAGATTTTGAAAATACATAATGATACGATTTAAAAATATTTTTCGAATAAGAAATGTTTCAATTATTTCAAAAAAGTTCCAATGATTTCGAAGAAATTTCAAAAATTTATAAAGAAAAAAGAAGTCCAAAACTCACTTATGTCGCTGGAGAATAATACCGGTGATGAGTGCACGCATCATCGACATTGATTTTAGAGTTTCAGAGTGGAGGAGAGGCCACTTTAGTAGCTTTGCTATGCGAGTGATTTTGTGAAACCAATTTTGATTTCAAATTCCGAAGTATGATTTGATATTCGAAAGATATATGTACATATATTTGAAATGATTTGATGTGATCCTGGTGTTCAGTCCTTGAGTTTCGGATTTGATTTGGTATAACCCTTTCTATTGAAAACTGATTTACTGATTTTTTGTTGGTTTCCAACTCTTGGACTTGAAATTTAATTTCTTTGACTATTTTGAATGTTCGAGCACTTCTAGATCGAGGTTGAAATTTTCAAAGCTAAGTAATTTCGAAAAGTATAAATCATTTGATAAAGTAAATGAGTTGAAATGTTTTGTTAAATAAATGAATAAGACTATTTTGAATTATACTAATTGAAATTTTGTTTCGAAATGTTTCGAATAAAATTTAGTTCTAAAGGTTTTGACTTTGGAACATCTTTTATAAATATATATATACACACACATATATGTAGAATAATAATTTCAAGAGGTAAATTAGGACTTTCAAATAGAAATAATACTTTAAAGGTTTTAAAGGGATGGTTATAAACTTGGTAATCATTTTTGGGTATAATTGATTTTGAGAAAATATTTGGGTTTGAAAATAGATTGGAATTTAAAACCCAGTATTTATATGATAATTTTGGAAATGAATTTGTTCGACCTAAATTATGTTGATTTGGAAACTAGGATTATTTTCTAAACCTATTACTTTGGAAATTTTGAAACTGAAGATATTTAATTTGGAAGAAATAATTTGGTAAAACCGTATATGATTTTGAAACCGAGCATATTGAAATGAATTGAAATTGAGAACCTTATTTTACTAAATACTTTATTTGGGAGTTATCAGACTTATGTAAAATTGATTCGTATAAGTATGAAGTTGATTTGAAAACTATTCATTTGGAAAGGTACTCAATTTGAAAGGTGAAACCTTATATATAATCGAAAGTATGATCTGATATACCATTGATTTTGGAAAGTATTCGATTTGAAAATGGGATCTTATATATAATGGACTTTATATAAGTATAATATTTGAAAGTGATTTGAAAAGGTACTATATGATACATATTTTCGAAGTAAAGATATGGAAAGTGCCTTCTGCTTGATATCCGCTTTGTGACCACATTGTGGATTCATTCTATCGATATTATTCTCTCTGATTTTGGTTTTCCAGTTGTGGTATTCGAGTGTCCTACCATGGCGTAACCCATGGTCATTTTTTTGGGTAACGTAATTCGCAAGGCAGAGATTGCTTAAAGGGTACAGATGTTTCTTGGGGGATCCATGCGTAACCGTTGTGTATCCTACGGTCCATAGGTTTTGGTTATCATGGCGTAATTCGCAAGGCAGTGATTGCTTAAAGGTACGAATGTTTCCTGGGGGATCTAGGCGTACCCATTATGTATCTGCGATCCAGGTGATTTTTTTGGATTGTATTTTCCATATTGGTTTTGAGGGTTTTTCAAGTATTTTGACTAGGTATTGAAACAAGTCTACTAAGTACTTGAAGAATTCTAGCTTTGAATCTAATCAATGCATGGCCAGAATCTACAAGAACGAGGATAAACACGTTGACACATCGAGTTATAAAAGTATTTTCCAAAAGAAAATTGATTTCGGTATAAAAGTATTTTATTATAAAGGTATTTATTATAAATGTATTTCCAACAAAGAAATTTTGTATTAATATTTGGAATTGAAATTCTTATGGTTTGAATTAACTATTCGTGCCCGATACTATTCTTTTGAATGTACGTTATCTGCTTAGTTTTATTTATTCACCTATATTCTATTTTTCAAAATCTACCTTCTTTCCCTTCTTGAATATATCCTTTTAAAATATTGTTTATTCATATACTACATAATTTAAGAGAAAATATTAGTGTTATAAGTATTTTAGAAGTATTAATTTAATAAAAACATATTTAAAGTAAATAATTATTGATTTAAATTTTCAGATAAAATAATAAATTTATGAATTATCGATATAATAAATGGGTTTTGAAAAGTATTAAAGTATTAAAGATAATTGATTTGCAAACGAAGTTTTCAAATGAATATTTCAAGTAAAATTTATTTAGCTTCAAATTAATTGTTCAATCTTGACTTTCAATCTACTTTTATTTTGGTTGTTCTATTCTCCTATCTCCTTCCTTTTCGAGGACAAAAAATTTTAAGTGGGGGAGAGTGTAACGACCCAACATTTCAGTGATTTTAATTGTTTAATTAATTGAAATTTTGTGAAATTTAAACAATAAATTTGAAAATAAAAGTTTATTATTTGGAATACGTCTACTTAAACATAGCAACTAGTAAATTTTCATCAGATAATAGTGAAGTTTATTTTCTTGTGAAATTTTATTTCAACATAAATTAGTTAATAACAGTTGAATTTAAAAGTTTTCGGAAACCTAAATATGTCAACATGAGAAAATATATTTAGAACACTCTGAATTAGACTGCGAATTTCGTTTTGCGAAATTCGGATGTTTCTAGCTCCGTTTTGATTTTTCCGTACGGAATAACAACGTATATCGGTCCCGATTATTGACTTTTGATCGGATGATCATATCACTAATATCTGTATACCGTTTTGATCGTCTTGTCGTGATGATCTCTGAGGTATATTGAATTATGTATTTTGAAATCTGGTTTAGAGTGGAATCCACGAAACTGGTAACCGTATCGGTATGGATGACCTTTTGTTTTCTTGTGCGTTTCAATATTTGAAACGTGCACCAGGGCCACAATAATAATTTCTTTAAATTTTTCCAGCTTTATCACTTATGACCGTTGCCATTTCTCTATTCACATTGCTTTATATTCTGCGTTCGTTTGCACTTCTGGCCATACGTTACTTAATTTTATAATATATTGAACAACTAATCTCCTCCCTGCTCTTTGCTAATTAAATAGAAAAAAACATGTCAGCAATATCTTCCATCATTGGCCTTCCCGCAAGCATCACTTCATCAAGCCACCCCTCCGACGCGGCAAACCCCATCTCCGATTTTCCTATGCCCTGTCACTGCGGAGAGCAGCAGCTTGCCGTCCACACTCTACCTAATGGCTGCAAGTTCCAGCGCCACCTCCTTTCCCTCTCCCCTGTCCGCACCCCAGCCATGCTGCTCATCTCAGCACGGCCACGACAGCCAACATGTGGACCCCACTTTGCCTCTGCACTCCTCCTCCACTTTTCGATCTAAACTCGCCACCTCCTTCGCGTCTTCTTCCTCCGACCAGCCTCACCTCACGCAAACCCACCGCCACTTCTCTTCCTTTCCCTCGCCGATGCACCACCACAGTTCTCCTAGCCTCCATCTTCTCTGTTTGTAATAGGTATACTATACATATATATATATATATTATAGCTTTATATTTATTTGATTTGCAAACTGTCATACGTATATATATAGTAAGTTATATATATTAGTTTATATAAGTACAAATATCAGTTTTATATGTCAAAGTTTGTTGAGTCTGCTTATATATGTTATACGCATGGATAATAATATATATACTTTAATACGTGTTATGTATATGAAGTTATGTATCTATATATCTAGTATATAATAAGTCAATGATAGCATATATATAGTATTTTATGTTTCTGTTTTATTTTGTGTATGGCTTAATATGAAATATATTGGTACTATAAGTATACATATGGATGTTGTATGTTGGTATAAGTTTTTATGTATGATCCAATTCGATAACATATATTATATAGATGAAGTTATATCAAAAATTTTATGAATACCGATGATAAATATAAAGGTATATGAGTCATATGCTCTTCTTTGAGACAATAGATTTCTTTTAATAAAGTTATATAAATTGGTTTTGCTACTGACTTTGGTCAGTTCCATGCTTGTATTTCTCCTTAAGCTTGAGTATATATATTTGGTACTATATATGTCTATATACTTAGATTTATATTAATATTTATGTGTTATCTGGTCGGATAAAATCCTATGATAGTGTGACAACCTAGAATTTTTAGACATTTGAAATTGAAATATTTAATTTATTTTAAATATTTGAAAGGTAATATAACTTGAATTTCAAATATCAATTTTTTTTTGACAATTTAATTATTGTATTTAATAATCTGAAATTGGTTTGATTAGTGAATCTTGGATTTTAAGCTGGATAAAATATTTCAAAGGGCTTATAAAATTTATATTGATAGTACTGAAGAAAGTAAAAGTTTTAAACTTGAAATTGGAAGTGTTTTGTTAAGTTTTGAAATTACATAGTTTAAAATTGATAATTAAAATAGCTTTTCGAGGCATACTCTCGGAATTTGACGAAACCAGTTCCATTGGATCCGTAATAATGTATTACTATCGGATTTTAATTTTCATTGTTTTTGGAGTGATTGTTTGAACGTACGGTAAATAAACGCGCTGAAATATATATCGAAAATTCAATATAATAATATGGACCAAAAAGCTATCTTCTCTATACGATCGAATTTGGACTCGGAACTTTTTCCATTATGTTCGAAATAGGGGTTTAACATTATAAACGCCTAGCGGCATGCCTCGATAGGAGTTCGGAATTTTGGGTTACATTTATCGAGAAGATTTAAAGTTTGAATTTAAAATTGAATATATATATATATATATATATATATTTTATAAACTGAATAATGTTTTTACAATTCACTACACATTTTCACCTGATAAACACGTGTTTCCTTTTTTCACTCTCCCTTTTGAACATGTTGTTTTCTTTTTGAAATATGGCCGAAGCAAATTAATGATCGAATTCAACCACAAAAAAGAAGAAGAGAAAATCGAATTAAAATTCTATGGCCGAAACAGTTAAAGGGAATCGCATCTCCCATCCTCTTCAAATAAATCATCTACGAATCAAATCGAGTTCGAGCTTCAATCGCGAGTTGCTCGCATTGTCGCAAGCCAGCGAGGCCCACGTCTTCGTTCGGAAGCAAGGTCGCGACTTTATTTCGTTGATGAGGAGCTTGGCTTGGGCATAGTGATGGAGGCGAACTCGTGAAGGTCGGCAATGTCTAGGGTGGAATCACGATGTGGGGGCGGTGGCATCGCGAGCAGCTAGGGTTTCGTTGAGGAATTTGGGCTCGAATTCTCGAGTTAATGCAGTGGCGAGGCGAACGCACGGTGGAAATCGAATCAAGCTAGGGTTGTTGTCAAGGCCGCGACAGTCTTGGCCAAAGAGGAATTCGCGAGCGCGTGGATGAGGTAGAGCGTGGTTGAGCGTGTCGAAGGCATCATCGAGGTATATAACTGTCTTTTTTTAAATTTAATTTAAAAAGATATACATATAAAAAATAGGAAATTGAAACTATTGGAAGTTTATATAAAAGTAGATTTTTGAAACCCGTTATTTATTTTTATAAGTATATGTGTTTTCAAATTTGGAAAAAAAGTAAATTTACATATATTTTAATTTGCTAAGTTTATTTTAAATAGTGGAGTGGTGATAAATTGTTCAATTAACTTAGCTAATTTATTTAGTTACTATAAGATGTTTTAAAAGGGAAATTATTTAGTTAGAACTAAACTGTTAACTAATTAAATTTATTAAAAAGAAATTAATTATCAGATTAGTTCAAATATTAATAAATCATATAATTGTTTATACAAGGTCAAAATCGAGAAAACAAGCAGGCTTGGTTTGGACTGCAAAAAAAAATCAAATGTGAGTTAATCTCACTCATTTGGGTTTTATTTCAATTTAAATAGTTTAATTTAAATTTTGGTTGAATGATTGAATTGATTGGATGTTGTATATAATATATATATATATATATATATTGGAGTGATTGATTTCCCGCATTATATAGAGGATGAGACCCTATGCGCCGCATAATAGCGGATGAGATAATATGATCCCATATACCGCGATATTCTACCTCAAAGTGGAATTGATATTTTATATTGTGCTAACATCCGTGGATGCAGGGAAACAGGTTGGAGGGATCCAACTGGATTCCTCAAAGTAGTGTAATTTATTTTTATAGTCTATGTTTCATTTGATAATCTGTGATAAGTTATTGATTATGTTGGGAATTGGAATATTGGATGCTATGAATGGATTGAAAATATTTGGCACTGAGTTATCAAAATATAAAGATTGGATTTTTTAAAAGGAAACAAAAGGTGAGAATTTTTTAACAAAAAATAATATTGGAGAAATTGGGATAATTAAAGAATGAATTGGAAAAAAAAGTTGATTTTAAATTCAAATAAATAATTCCGAGTATGGGAAAGGAGATTTATGGATAAATGGGAATAAATGAATTCTTAAACTTAAATGATATTATTTAAGGGAATAAAGAATTTATTTTAAAAATTCAAGGTTTAAAATTTGTTTGGAAGAATAAAGAATAGATCTGGAAAAGTATAAAATTGATATTCAATTTAAATAAGATTTCAAATTATAATAAAGAAGTTAAATTTGAAATTTATGGGTTTTGAAATAAATTTAGATAAGTAAAGGAATTTATTTTAATGAAGTAAATTTTGGAAATCAATTTGGAAATCAATTTAGTATTTGAAACTGTGTTTTGAAAGAAGGGTGAGACTATGGAATTTATAAAATGGGTTTATAAAGTGAAATGGATATCAGTGGATATTTGGAAGTATAAATTCACGGTGGGAATTTATAAAGGAATGAATTTGATTTAGAATAAATAGTGGTTTATTTTAAAAAGGTGTGGGAGAGAAGTGTATTTCCCTGAAAAGCCAAGCATGTGTTCAAAACAGATTTTTAAGTAAAAGTTGAAAGTTTTAAAGCTGTTTAAAGGAACGTTTTAAAGAATTTTTATTTAAGTTGTTAAAATGTTAAAGGGTAAATATTTATTAAATTAGTTATAGTGGTAATTATTTAAAAAGGTAAATTGGTATTATGTTTTAAAAAGATAATTATTAATATATATATATTTTATAAAGTAGTTTTATTTTAAAGATAGTTTGGTTAGAGTTTTATTTGAAACTTGTATAAAATTTCGTAACTCTTATTTTAAAATTTAGTTTGGCTTAACTTTTATTTTAAAAAAATTAGTTATATTTTATAAGATAGTTTTATTTTAAGAATTTTTAAAGTATATATTTTTGAATTAAGTATTTAAGGAGTTTAAATTTAAATGTTTTAAAGTATATTTTAGAATAAAATGATTTAAATTATTTTAAAATCTAAAGTATTGGACTTGGAAATTTTCAGTGGGAAATAAATAATTTTGGGAATTTATTCCACAAGTGAAAATAAATTTGAAATTGATTTCAAAAAGATTGAAGTGAAGAAGATATCTTGCGAAGATATTTTGAATAAATAATTTGGAAAATTGTTATGGCTTGGTGAATGTTTATGGATGTTATATGATAGTTAATAACCGACTATCAATATTGGCCAATGCGCTGATCGTTTAAAAGAGACTGGGATCGAGATCATTTTCCCAAAAACCACTTCAATCCGGTTTGAACGCTTTCGTGAGGAAGACAAGAGCTGGGAGTCAAAGATGGAGTGGTGAAGTGCATGGCTAATCGCTACTAATCCTGAGGGAGATCCCAAAATGGAGGTAGGAGGAGTAGTGCCTTCGGTTCCATTCGAATCCGGGGCGGAATTGTGTGGAAGATTGCTTTCAGAACATCGTTAGGAGGACGATGAGCATTCTAAGTGAAATGTTCTAAAATGGTAACGCTTAGCCTCGAGCCTCATCAACCAGGAATAACTGAAAATCAGGGGTTATGCAACAAGACTAAGTGGATCGCGCCCATTAGGGTAAGGTCATCCCGGTCTAGATGTCCCTTTTTATTCGGCTTAGTGGGCGGTTGCTTATCCCAACCACGGTGCAATCTTATTCAGGATTATCCAGTAAGGGGTAGTCCCGGTCTTGTGGTTCAGTGGATTTAGGGTGGATCCTCGGTACGCTGATCTAGACCAGGTACTGTGACAGGTGGTACCCTAGTGCCTAGTCATTAGTTGGAAATTCATTCTCCCTACGAGCCATTCACGGTTTTGATTGTAGAACCTAGTATTGCCGGAATTTAATAAATGTAACGATTTCGGCTATTTTGAATAAGTATTTGTATTTAGACACTATTATGATATCAGAGGACTTTGATAAGAAATGTGTTAGCTATCGTAAGGTAAAAACCCGACATGTTTATTTGTGGCGTGGTCTTACGAGATGCTTTTGATTTTCAAAGGATTTTTTTGAAACTTTAGTAATCAATTTGAGTGTAGTTTCTCACGCTGGTATTCCAGACTGACTCGGGTGTTATTTTATTATAATGCTCGGGTCAGACCGAGTATTATAGAATGTAGGAAGGGATGCCGTGCAACTCAGAAGACGAGCTGGATGGTGAAACGCACTTCCGTACTTGATTATTTTTCCGCTGTGTTTGATTAAATATATAGACTGTTGTGGGGACAGGTTAGATAATTGTCCAGTTGTATGTTATGAATTTCGTTGTACTCTGATTTATGTAATGTATAACGTAACAACCCGCATATTTATCGATTTTATATTTAAATATTTTATCATTCGTCGGATTTTAGTCCGAAAACCTACTTTTTGCATGTGGTCGACTTAGGACTCGAGACCACCTCCACTGAGTTCAAAATGCTGTTTGCGACCTTCTTGAGTATAAGCTTCGATATGTTTGGAGAAAGTTGATTTTTGCTACTTTTTACTTAGGGTTTTGGTTTGGGCTGAGCCCACTTATGTATTCAGTCCCAACCCCTCACCTCCTCATTTACTTCATTTCCAATTCCTAACCCTTCAAGCTTTTGCAACAATGGTGGAGAGGAGTGGAAATTAAAACTCCAAGCCCTAGTTCCATAGCAAAATCCAAGTTCTTGCTCCAAAATCTATGAGAATCCATTGGTAAGCATCTCCTTCTTCTTCTCCAACTCATTCTCTCTTTGATTTCAGAAATTTCCGAAACATAATTTAGGAAATGTTTCTCTTTTAAGCTTAGATTCAAGCTTTTAGTGTGAGATTGAAGTGTGGTTGATTTCCATTTGCTTTCAAGCTTCATCTTCATAAATTTAGTTCAAAGGTGAGATTTTTAATCTCACATCTATGTCTATATCTATCTTTGTTGTTAGGTATGAATCCCTAACATTTATTCATGTGCAATTGCTTTTGATTTGGATTGCTTTTGTGAATATTCCAATTTTTGGTGTTTTGTAGTCAAATCTTTAAGAATAATAACTTTGATGTTTGATCATGCTTTAAGAGGTGTTTCGGAGAGCCTATAAGGCCGGGTTCTCGTAGGCATAAATTCTTAGTCGTCGTTGCTCGTCCGATCGCTTCCGATACGTTTTGGCCACTTTGGCCTAGGCAAATTGTTGCCTAGACCAGGTGACCAGACGTCTGGTGACCAAGTCCAGACGTCTTGTTTGGACCTGGAAAGTAAAAATGTATGCACGCATGTTATAAAAAAAAGCCAGAGACTATTTTCAGACGTCTGAACCATCAAACCAGACGTCTGGATAGGTCTCAGACGTCTGACTTGAGGTTTCAGACGTCTGAGTGTTCTCTGGGTTATTTCCAGAGAACAAATCCAGACGTCTGGATTCCAAATCAGACGTCTGGAAATGTTTATTTTTGCCTATTCAGGCTGTTTTGTGTGAATTTCCATTGTTTATCGATTTTAGCGATCCTATTAATCGTTATCACTTATTGTCGACTTTGATGACTTCTTTTTATGGATCTTTTTGGAAATATCCATTTCTATGGATTTGGTATCGATTTCTTTGGATTTTATTCACGTCTTCGAATGTGAATTTAGTAATTGGTTGTTCTTACAATCTTCTTTGTGATTTGTCACTTTAAAAATATAAAGGTTTTCTATACTAGTAGTAAATATCAAAACTCTTTCTTCAAATGATTTCAACTCTACTTTAATACCAAATTCGTTTATAAAACAGTTTTGCAATCTATTAGTATATACAAACCTTTACCTCACTCGTATGAGAAATCTAATTAAACGACTTAGTAAAACAAGTGGTATGAAATGCTTGCGTTTACTTCGTTGGTTAATTCTTGGACTTGTTCGATTGAATCTCTTGTGACAATTTTCTAGTGGAGATCTACAATTTGTTCGTAAATATTTAAGTTAAGCTAGTGGTTATGGGACATGAAGCTAAGCTCATATATTTACTAGCTCATTGTAATTGACACTTCTCGATGATCATGATGATCATTTTATGGTTTAGACTAGCAATGTGCGATGTCTCTTTGTCTATGTGGAGGACCGTACCTCATTAAATTGAGCTTCGTCTCATTTCTTCGTGGGCTAGCGACCCATGTACTTTCTAATGTGTTTCGATTCATTGGATGTACCGTTTGTACTACATCAATGTCTTGGCCATCCTTTTTATTGTGATTTCTGGATTTCGTGTGTTGATTTCTGGAATTTGTGTTTCACCAACTTTTACGATTGGCATGGATATATATATATGTCATTTATTGTGGCTTGGTGAATGAAATCAGGAGTATGACATTCCTTTTCATCTTGAGTAGATTATTGTGATATTGATTAATCTCTTGTTGATTTTCAATTACTTATTAATCACAGCTTAGCATTGTGATTATTATATGTTTATGTCATATCTCCTATTCTATATCATTTCTTCTGATATTTATAGCTAGACTGATCCGTTTATTATTTTCTTCTTAAATAATACTCGGGTCAGACTGAGATGTTGCAGGTGCTTCTGCTTGACTTCTCATCCTGGATCATTACTCTGACTTTTGGCAAACTACTTAGATTAGTAGTTTATTTTGTTGTATACACTTGAGATATAGACTCGTAGTTGTATTCTTTTGTATAGCACGTGTTGCTATTCTTTTGTATTATCGTGGATCTTTTGACCACTACTCTGATATACACTTTTATGTGTAATATTCATATCTATTTCTGCCTTTGTGATATGAATTGTCTGTGACTGATTTATGTTATGTTTATTTCTATATTTGTTTCCGAAGACCTTTATAGCCACTGTGTAGTAGCTTTGAGTTTGTGTCGGTATGTCGGATTTCCTCTTGAGATGAAAAGTTTTATTTTTATCCGGTATATCGGTACTCGCACAAAGCAATTATACAGATGGTCGCTCCTCAACAGCCTTATTCTCCGTGCTAGTTGACAGCATTCACAGTAATGTTCTTGGCTAGCGTGGGTATAGAGGTGGGGCGTCACATATAAACAGATATAATTCTTTTGTTTTAAAGATTAGTCATTTATCTATTATATATTGTTTCACTGCGTTTGATAGATTCTGATGTTGTTTTCTATTTCTTCTTCTACCTCCTTCTTCTTTAACACTAATGGTTCGTATTTCCGTTCATTTGAGTCGATATGATGGAGAATATTATCGACTTAAGGGGTACGGGTTTGCGAGCTGTTACAGTTGTATCAGAGTCAAAGGTTAAGCGAGAACCTTACCTCCGGTGGGGATTACTCATTAAAATAAAGTCTGTAAGTACTCTAGAATGAGTTTGAGTGTATTAATAGATATGAGCGCTTATTTGTTAGTGAATATAAAAGTTTTTTTATATTGTGTTGATTTATCGAAGGAGTGTTTATGAATTCTGGTCGATATGTGGGACGCCATGTCATCGATAAAGGTTTCTAAACTCTTAAGTAAGATAAACTGACACAGTATTGTTTTAAAATAGGGTAAATGAAATAATTTTACCCAAATTATTTTTGTATACAAAAAATATAATTTTTCGAAAATTATTATAGTTATATATGGTTGCTTGGTTGTTAGGAAGTGATAATATTAAATTATTATCATTGTTGTGTAAAATTTGTATAAGAAATTGAAATCATAACTAAAAGCTAAGAAATAAATTCATATACAAAAATTTGTAAATGTAAGCTGTAAATGTGATTTATAAATTGAAAATAAAATTCCAAAGTAATGTTTCAATATGAATTGGCAGGATTGGAATTTGGAATTTTGGGAAAAGTTTAAATTCCTTTGGATTGAAAATAATTTTCAAAGGGTTTGAAGAAATAATAGTGATATTATTTGGAAATATTTTAAATTGGATTTGAAATATGATAAGATTTTGAGTTTTAAAAAATATTTGAAATGTTTTAAAAAGTGTAAAAGCAATGAACCCTCTTCGGTCGCTGGAAAATAACTTCGGTGATGACTGCAACATCATCGACATTCATTTTCGAGTTTCCAAGGGAGAAATTGCTGCCTGAAGATATTGAATTGGAATGTTTGCAAAAATTGGGTTTGGTTTTGAAACCTAAAGTGATAATTGAATTTACTGGAGGATTTTGGATATAATTGATTTCAAAGATGATTTTTAAATGTTGAGAAATTATATAATAAGACTCTGGAATCTTATTAAAAATGTAATTGGAATATAAATAAGCTGGAAAACTTATAGAAGTTAAAAATTCAAATTAAAATGGAATGTAATTGAATCTAGTAAATAAAAGTAATTTTTTTTATTTATTGTAAGTAAATTTGTGGGAGAACAAATTTATTTAAATTTGTAAGTAATAGAACTAGAATTAAAGTTAATGGAATCAATTTGAATTGTGTCGAGAAAAGTGAATTGTAAATTTGTTCGAAGGAACTAAAGGGAGTAAAAGTTTAGAAATAAACCTTTTATTAAATTTGAAATTTATGGCATAAGATTCAACTCAAAAGGGTCGAATTAAGAGAAATGTGACTAGAGAGTAAAGTTAGAAAGATAAGCCAATGAAAGAAGGTTGGTAAATGAATGGAAATGAAATTTTGGATAGACAAATGAATTTGCATTTGCAAGAAAATAGAATATTGGGAATAAATTTAAAATGTGTGTAATGGAAGTTAGTCATGTTTTGACTAAATAAAATAAAGGACTGGAATAAAATTAGTGAGTAAACTAATTGATTCAAGAGGGTAAGCAGATAAATTATAATTGTATGTTGGGATGATATTTAATTTAAAATGTGTAAAATAAAGTGAAGTTATAAAATTAATTCGAAGTGCAGTAAAATTATAAAAGTTTAGAAACAAGAAATTGTTTGAGATTTAAAATAAATTAGTAAGTGGAACTAATTTAAATAGTGATATGAACCCGTTGTGAATGGAAGATGGTTGATAAAATTCAATATTCAAAGTTTGAGGATGAATTGAATTAAAGTAGAATTGAAAATGAAAATCTGGATGAAAATATGAAAAAAAAAGTATTGAGATTTGAAATTAATTAGTAAATTGAAGAAAATTGAATCTATATGGAATTAGAATCCAAATTGATTAACTGTAGCTAAAGACCAAGTGGTAAAGTGAAAGTTTAATATAAGAATGTATAAAATGCTTGTATTAAACTTAAGAAGATTAAGGGTGAAAGTTCTTCAGTAAGTTTGGTATTGGAAATATACTAAGTAATTTTTGAATAGAGATTAAGTAAAGTTGTGAAATGGAATACTTGGGGTTAAATGAATAGAAATAAAAATAATATGAATAAAGAGAATTGATTTAATTAATAATCAATGGATATAAATACGTAGATATACGTATATTATTTTATTCGCATAGTAATTTGATCCAGATTCGAGCATAGAATTTCGAGATAGTTATAGCGACCCGAGTTGCGACTTTTCACTCGATTTTCGACGACGAACTCTGGATATGGATTTTTGATTGATGCTGGAAATTTTCAATGATAGTTGTGGCTATGCAAGGAGAACGACAGTTTCTGATCAAGAAACCAAATCTGAGTCTGCACTGGAGAGTCGGGTGGACGATACTAGTTTGGAAATGAAATTGTGTGATCGAGTGTGCGATCAAATTTGGTATTGTGTACGAATGATATGTATCATATGGGCTTAAGTAAAGCATATATTTAAAATTTTGAAAAAAAGTAAATAAATGATTTTGAATGCTATGATTTGATATTACAGCAAAGTAGGATATTCAGATATTTTAAAGGCAAGAGAATTGGGATTTTTGATTTTTGAAGATAAATTAAAAATTTTCTCGGCAAAGGTTGTGTTTAAATTTCTGCATGAAATTTGATGATTTTCTAGTCTAGCCACTTGGCCTTTTGTTTTCTTTTGGAATTTAGGGGCCCGTAGAGGCATTTTGTAGTTGTACCGAACTAGCTGCGCAAAGGAGACGCTGACAAAAAATTTCGGGAATTTAGGGAGTTAGAAAAATTTTGAGAAAATTTTGATAATTTAAATTGGGTTTTAAATTTAAATTTGAATGGTTGGGTAAGAAATATTGCTTGGAACGAATGGAAGAAGTTTAGAAAGTTAGTGAGGTTAACGATGTCTTTATTAAAAAGATGGTTTTGAGAAGTTGATAAAAACTGTTTGGTATGAGAAATTGTTAATGGGTTGTGGACCATTCTTATTAACTAGTAAATTTTGGAGACGAAATTCTTTTAAGGGGGAGGAATGTGACAACCCAGAATTTTTAGATATTTTTAATTTAAATATTTAATATATTTTAAATATTTGAAAGGTAATTTAACTTGAATTTCAAATATCAGAATTTATTTGACAATTTAATTATTGTATTTAATAATCCGAAATTGGTTTAAATAGTGAATCTTGGATTTTAAGCTAGATAAAAATATTTCAAAGGGCTTGTAAAATTTATATTGATAGTACTGAAGATAATATAAGTGTTAAACTTGAAATTGGAAGTGTTTTGTTAAGTTTTGAAATTATATAGTTTAAAATGGACATTTAAAATAGCTTTCCGAGGCACAGTTTTGGAATTTGACGAAACTAGTTCCATTAGATCTGTAATAGTGTATTATTATCGGATTTTAATTTTCGTAGTGTTTGGAGTGATTGTTTGACTGTACGGTAAATAAACGCGTAGAAATATATATCGAAAATCCAATATAATAATATGGTCCAAAAAGCTCTCTTCTCCATACGATCGAATTTGGACTCGAAACATTTTCCATTGTGTTCGAAACAGGGGTTTAACATTATAAACGCCCAACAGCACGCCTTGGTAGGAGTTCGGAATTTTGGGTTGCATTTATCGAGATGATTTAAAGTTTGAATTTACAATTGGATATATATATATATATATATATATATATATATATATTATAAACTGAATAATGTTTTTACATTTCACTACACGTTTGCACCTGATAAACACGTGTTTCCTTTTTTCACTCTCCCTTTTGAACGTGTTGTTCTCTTTCTGAAATATGGTAGAAGAAAATTAATGATCGAATTCAACCACCAAAAAAAAAGAAAATCGAATTAAAATTCTATGGTCGTAACAGTTAAAGGGAATCACATCTCCTATCCTTTTCAAATAAAATCATCCGCGAATCAAATCGAGTTCGAGCATCGATCGCGAGTTGCTCGCGTGGTCGCAATCCAGTAAGGCTCATGTCTTCGTTTGAAAGCAAGGCCGCGACTTTATTTCGTTGAGGAGGAGCTTGGCTTAGGCATAGTGATGGAGGCGAACTTGTGAAGGTCGGTAATGTCTAGGGCGGAATCGTGATGTGGGGGCGTGGCGTCTGTGATATCTCGAAATTTTTGGCAATATCAATTTAATAATCTTTATTTAAAATTAAATTGATTTGATCATATTGATTAATAAAATATGGATTGGTTTAATAATCTAATTACATAAATATTTAATTAGTGATTTTACCATTTAAAAGCTAAATAAATATTTATATTTATAATGTATATATATATTTGTATATATTATAGATAATCTTTGAGTTGGAATTTAATAAACAAATAAAGTCTTGTTTCAAATTCTAATAATATATTTAATAATTTGGAAATTATGATTTAAATTAACATTAAGCTTTTCAAAGTTATTTAATTAATAACTAGAGGGTTTTTAAATAATTGAGATAAATGTTAATTGCTTAAGATTATATCTTAGCTTAATTTTTAAATTTAAATAAAAAGTTTGTTTCACTTCTTTTAAATATTACTTGATATATATTATTTGAAATAGAAGTTTAAAATACAATATAACATATGGTCTTATATCATTTAATAATAGAAGAAATATATAATCTCTTTTATAAATTATTTAAATTTGTCAAATTTGTTATTTTCAAATGATAATTATAGTACTTAGCTTTTATAAACATAGATAGATTTTAAAGAAATAGGATTGTTATTTTTAAATTTAATAAGTAGTTATATATGTACAGATATAACTTGATTCTTAAATTTAATTTTATAATTTAATTTGAATTTAAAGCTTTGAAATTCAAAATAATAGATACTTAAAAATATTTTGGATTTTAAAGATATTTGGATAAGTTTTTATTTATAAATATAATTGATTTCATTTTCTTTGAAATTTTCTATATATTCATATAAGTATTTGTAAACTAATAAAATATTATAAAAGCTTTCATGTAAACAATTTAAATAAAAAGAAATAAAACAAAGACATGTGTTAATTCCTTAAGTAATCAAACAACATGTGTTAAGTAATGAAGTAAGCAATATGACAAGTGTCATTATATTGTCATCCTTTCCTTTTATTTTGTTAAAACAATTTCAGCCTTTTAAAAACGTTGTTTCTTCCTTCTAATTCTTTTTTTATCTTCATAGTTTAAAAGCTAAGTCATTAAAATCTGAAACAAAAATCTGTAATTCATTGCTCAAAGTAAAACCAGAAAATCAAATTCAATTTCAAAGTTTCAGATCCAAAACCAGAAAACAAATCTGTAATATCATTTGCAAATCAAAACAAGTTCAAACAAATCTGCAAATCCACTTTCAAATTTTCAGAAACAAACCTATCATTCCTCAGATCAAAACCTGATACATTACCAAATATCAAAACCTTTCACATGTAATCCATTTTCTGGAAGCAACTTGGAATCAAAATTTTGCAAGAATCAAATGTCTTCATTTTTCCAAAAACCAAAGAAATCAAGCCCGCATTTCTTTTCAAATCTGGAATTATCTTCTGCATGCAAACCTGCACATCTTCAAATCAAGGCAATTTGATTTTTCAACTAAGCAAGCAACCCAGTTCCAAAGGAAAACCAGTTTTCAAAAGCATTCAAGTACAAGTTTTCAAAGTTTTCAAAAAGCTGTTTTCAAAATCATATCTGGAAGCTCTGTCTTCTTTCATCTGGTGAGTAACTTTTAAAATTTAGAATATAATTTGGTTGCATGCTAGTATGGCTGAAATGAATAAGTATTGCATGTGTATATAAGTGAAAATTTGATGTGAATATTTAATTCTGTGCATGCTGTGTATATGTATTATGCTCTGTTTTGTTATCCAGGCTTAAACTTTTATTTAAATTCCTTAACAAATGATCTAGTTCTTGATAGGATCGGATTATCAAACAAATGTTGTTTGATTTAACCTAGATTAATGTTTAAAAATTAAATCGAGTCAAAATATAGCCTGAGTGTCTCTGTAAAATTATAAACAACAGTGCATGTCAATATATGTGAAAATTTAAACTGTGTAATTTATAAATTCATTATTATAGATTGAATACATCAACAAAAACATGAATTTTAAAACAAGAATCATAGTTTTTAGGTTGTGGATGAAAGTGCAGTTCTGGAATGAACTGGGATGGGAGTTTTGGGGTTTTCTGGTGATCCAAGAGGTTGGAGGGGTCAAGGTTCTTCCTGATGATGGAGGAGCGATCTTAGTATCTAGGAAAAATGGTTGATGGTGTTGCAATTTATCGAGGAAGTTGCAGCAGTGGATTTTCTTCTGGAACCCTAGTTTTAATTAAGTTAGGAAATTTGATCATCTCAGTTTCTACAATTGATCGAGTGCGATGGGGTTTTGAGAGATGGTAGTTGGGTCGATGCGAGGGCATGGTCGGAGTTGCAGCATTTACGGGTGGCCTGAGGTTAGTGGTTGAGGCGTTGCCAGGTTTTGGGTTTGTGGTGGTTCAGTGTTCCAGGTTTGGGGTTGAGTCTCGATTTTGGATTTCAAGATGATGGTGACGATCTGATGATCATGGGATGGTGCGTGGATGGTTTCCGACGTGATGAAGCCTTGGTGAATGGCCGAAGTTGATCAGAGTCACGGTGCATGTGCACCATGCACTTTTGTTTTCTAGTGAAGTTGAATTTGGATTTGATGCTGATGTACTCGAGTTTTGCTCGAGTAGTTTGAGTATTTTACTCGGAGGGGTTTATGGTTTGACTCGAAGTTATTTTAGTATGGCTCGAGTAAGTTTTTAGTTACTGGTTTTGTTTTAAAACCTGATAGTGTTTCAGTTTTTAAAATTTAAACTAAATTTAAAAAAGTGTAAAGCAAGTTTTAAAACAAAGGTTTTGAAACAAGTTTAAATATGAATTCAAAATGAGTTTGAATTCTAGTTTTTAAAATAAATAAGTTTTATAAAAATGGAATGTTTTTAATAACTAAAAATTGTTAAAGTATTTTATAAAGTGTTTTTTTTTAAATCTGAAAATAAAGATTTTAAGCAGGACTTTAAATTTAAGTTTAAATCTGGATTCAAAGCTTAATTTGAATTCTAGTTTGAAATAACTAAAGTTTTTGGATTTAAATGTTTTAAAACAACTTTGAATGTTTTAAATATGGTTTGAAATTTAAAAATGAATTTAGTTTAAATTTCTTTTAAAATTCTTTTATAAGATAAGTATTTCTTTAACATGTAATAAAAAGGTTTTTGAATTGTTAAACTTTGTTAAAGTCAAAATTGTATTCATTTTAAATCTTTAATCTAAAATGGAATTTAAAAGTAAATTTAAAAGCAAATTGTTTTTAAAATACTTTGTTAATGATAATTAAATCATTAATAAGATTAAGGTTTATCTCAAAGATAATTAGGACTTAATGATTTATAATTCATTAAATTATTAAGGTAATTAAGATGGATCATTAATTAATTTAATTAATTAATGATTTGGGTTAATTAATTAAGTAATTAAGGGTTTAATTAATTAAAGGATTAAGCAAATTAATGAAGAATTAATTAATTTGTAATTAAGAAATCATTAATTAGATAAGATTTGATTTGAAACTAATGATTTGAAATTTATTAATCAAGTAACTAAAAATTAAGTAAGTTATAGATTAACACTTAATTAATTAAATAATTAGAGATTAAATAATGGGTTATTATAGATAAATTAATTTGTAATTAATAATGATTAATCTCGGTTAATTACTTTAGAGAAGTAATTAAAGATTTGTTGATAGTTAATGAAGGTCATTAACTTAGGATCCTTTAATAATTAATTAATGTGATTAATTTTAATAATTGATTAGATTAATTAATTTAAAGATAATCATTTGTGAATTGTTTAAGTGTAATTACTTAATTGAAGTAATTAAGAAATTAATTACTAATTGTAATTAATTAAGTTTATTTTGCTTAGTTTAAGTTAATTAATTAAGTTTAATTAATTTAAGATAATCACTGGATAATTTAAGAAGTAACTACTCAATATAATTAATGAAGAATAATTACTTAGTGAAGTAATTAAGAAGATAATTACTGGATGTAATTAAATTGAAGGATAATTAGGTAATGGAAGAGATTTGGAAATTAATTATTTTGTGTAATTAATATGAAGAATAATTAATTAGTGGGAGTAATTAATAATTAATTACTTAGTGTAATTAATTAAGAATTGATTAATAAAGTTATTTGAAGATAATTAAGAGATGTAATTAATCAAGGGTAATTAATTACTTAATGAGATTAATCTAGGGTGATTAATAAATATAATTAATTAAAGATTAATTATTAAAGATAATAAATTAAAGAGTAATTAATTTATCTAATGAAGTAATTAAAGGTAGTTAATTACTGAATGTGATTAATCAAGAGTGGTTAATCAATATGGTTTAATTGATGATTAATTAGTTAATGTAATTAATTTAAATAGGGTAATTATAAATAAAAATAATTAGGGATCATTAATTAATATAATGATGTAATTAAGTATTGATTAATTAAGGACAATTAATCAATGAAGGAATTAATTAATTAATTAATTAATTAATTAAGGATTAATGTAATTATTTATAGTAATTAAAGGTTAAATACTGAATTTGGTTTAGAATAATTAATTTGCGAAATTAATTAAAGGCTAATTGCTTGAATGTAATTAAAGGATAATTAATCAAGGGTGATTAATTAAGGTGATTTATTAGAGGGTAATTAATTAATGGATTTGTAATTAATTTAGCGGTTATGTAAGCAAGATTTATATTGATGAAGTAATTAATTTAATTCATTTTAAATTAATTATAAAATGGTGATTAATAAATCATTGCTTATGAATGCTGATGAATTGGTTGCCTTGAATGGTTTGAGATCTCAGATATGAGATAAGTGATGATGCGTGATATGGATGCTTTGGTTACATTGTGATGATAATATGAATTATCTATTTGTGATGATAATATGGATTATCTGTTTATGATTATAATGTTGATTATCTATTGTGATATGTGAATTATCTATCTGTGTGTATATAGATAATAGAATTGAATTGTTTTAACTTTAAAACAACTTGGACTTAAAAGATAAATTTTGGATTTTGATGAGACTGGGATCGGGTTTCCAGATTTGGATATCCGAAAACCACATCGATCCAAATTAACGATAGGTCATGAATCTCAAGTGAAGATGAAGATTCAGAGTGCAAGGGTTATCGTTGTTAACTCTGAGGGTGATGCCAAAATGAGTGTAACGAGATAATGCCTTCGGTTTCGTTCGAACCCGAAACGAACTTGTATGGATTGAATGCTTTCAGAACTTCTCAGGTGAACGATGAGCATTCTAAGAGATGTGTTCTCTAAAGGTAATCGTAGCCTCAAGCCTCATCAACCGGGAATGGCTAAAACAGGGAAGGTGTAGCAAGGCTAAGTGGGTCATGCCCAAGTAGGAAGAGATTTACCCCTGTCTAGAGGTCCCTTTATATTCGATTGTATGGGAAGTTGGTTGCAAACAACTGCGGGGTTGTCTTATTCGGAACTGTTCAGTAAGGAATGGTTCCGGCCTTGTGTTGCAGGGTATTTAGGGTGGATCCTCGGTACAGTGATCTAGGCCACGTACTGTGATGGGCGGTACCCCAGTAGCCCTGCCATTGTATGGAATCCAATCTCCAATAAGCGCCGTACGTTTTAGATGTGCCCAACTATGCTGGAACGTGAGATGTAAGCATTCCAGCTATTTCTGTATTTTACTTGAAAATCCTAGACACTATTATAATATCATCGGATTTCATATCAAATGTTTTGCTTAGCGTAAGGTAAAAACTTACCCATGTTTATTTGTGGGGAGTCTTACGTGATACCTTTTGTTTTAAAGGTTTTAAAAGTTAAGCAACTTTAACCTGTTACTCAAACCAGACTCATGTCTGACCTGGAGTTTATCTTTTGTTTTCTTACACTCTTGGGTACTCAAATTTTTACGAGTAGCCAAGGGATTCGTGTTAGCTTTGACAAATTGTGAAGGAGTAATGGAGCAGGAGGCTTCTGCGTTGTAGATACATAATGTTCCACTGTGTTGGTATCTCTGTGTTGTGTTTGTATTGGGTTGTAATAACTAGACAGGTGTTTATAACTGTCTAGTATGTGATGTATATGTTGTGTAACTCTGATAGATGTTGTATACTATGTAAATAATTATGTGATTAATATAATTTATTCGTTCCGCTGTTGACACTCTGATGTTGTTTCTTTCTTCTCTATCTTTTCTCTCTTCTATCCCTTTCTCTCTTAAAGATGATGCGACTTTCTATGGAGAGAAAGTCCGGTCGTCACAGTTGGTGTAACGCACCGAAAATTTTCGACTTTCGAAAATTCAACATCGATACTCACTTATCGACTGCCGAGAAATCGAAGGCCAAAAACCCGAAAAGTTATGGTTTAAGAAAAAGAATTTAAGAAAAGAGAAGAGAAAAAGATAGAAGATAGAGAGAAAAGAGAATAGAAAAAGATAGGGAAAAGAAAACAGAAAATAGAGAAGAGATAGAAAATAGAACAGAGAATGGAACAGAAAACAACAGAACAACAACAGAATCTCACAATTCGCAGCGGAACAACATATAATAGATAAATGAATAATCTTTAAACAAAGAACTATATCAGTTATTACATTACATTTCATTTCACCATATCATCAGAGTGTACAACAACAACATCAAACAATGCAGCGGAAAAAGAAATACTATATAAACTAGTAATACGCTATGCCATCCAGCTTGCCTCCAGCAATTCCAGAATATCCAGAATATCCTGATAAACCTAACTCTTAACTGCCCGTGTGGAAATTGGTGGGCACCCAGAGTTTAGGAAGGAAAACAATAAACTCCAAGTCAGTCATGTGACTGGTGTGAGAACTCAAAACAGTTTATTTATCTTTGAAAACAAAATAGAGGAATATTTTTAAAGTCAATTCGCAATGCTTTTAAAAATGAGACTACCATAAGGCCTCCCGCACACACACACAATGCAAACGCAGAATCGGAGGAGATTTCTCCTTATGATAGTCAAAGATGCTTGATACGCATTTAAAATAATATTTGATATTATTACTAGTGTATAGTGTAGAAAAATTCATTTCAAAAGTAGAATATAAATCTTAGCCAACATACGACCATTATCGTATGCCTACTATAGCTACCATCCAAACAGTGGGGCGCCACCATAAGTGAATGATAGGTTCTACAACTAATATCGTACAAGTCTCGTATTGTTTCTTTGGATTTCCAACGAATGATCAGGCCAAGGAACTTCCCATTGCCACATGAGAATGCCTCTGGATGGACATCCCCGAGAACCAAACCGGATCTCTACCAACACAAGGCCGGGTTACCCCTAACTGAGTAACAACTGACCGAATATGCCATCCCCCGGTCCTTTGGGACCTTTTCACCGAGCGCTCGTAATCAATTCACACAATCATAACAAAGTGTTTTCAACATGAGTAAGTATCTGGGCTCCATACCATGATACTACCCTTTTCCAGAAGGAAATGCACACATCCTAAAGGGCGCTACCCCTCATAACCTTGTTGCATCTTTCCTGTTTTGACCATTCACGGGGTGTGAGGCTCGACGAAGTCACGTCCACAAAAACATACTTTATACAAAAGCCATGCTTTGGGTCAACAAATGATCATAGAAATGATCACAAAGATAGACGATCAAATAAACGATCCTATCACAAATAATCAACACAATGATCATTTCACAGCAACACTCAGCATGTCACATTACCAAATTGGGAATATATCGCTGATAACATTCAACTACATAACCTCTGAGCTCGTACGTCTCAGAGAAGGGTGTTAAGCTAAAAGAATAAATTCTCTGCCACCAACAGAAATATATTTAAATGGAATCTGCTTTATATCTCAATTTGTAACGTCAGACATACAATCCATACAAGTCTGTTCCGGGCTCGAACAAAACCGAAGGCACTTACAAAGAAGTCCTTGCAATCCGGATATTCACAATCCTGATCGGATTTCCCATCACTTAGGGAGTCTCTATACCGTTGCAACTCAGTGCAGAGACAATCGACAGGTCATCCTATCGCTCTCGCAAATACCGGGTCTTCAACACCGATCTTCAAATGCAATTCACAACGACGTATCACATATTCGGAATGGGTTATACGACCCCATGATCCTTTCCCGGTTAACCCGAATAGTGAGCGCTTATTCAAAAATAAGTGTGGCATTCACATTCAAACAAATCACATTAATTACCCATTCAAAGGGAAATATTGATAGTCGGCTATTGAACTATCAATGGATATGCACACATCACCAGTTTCCAAATAATTTTCCAAATTATTTATTTTCCAAAATATCTTTACAAGATATATAATTTCACACTCCAAAAATAAATCAATATTTATTTTTTAACAAATTCCACTTTTCATTTATAAATTCCATAATGAATTTATATTTCAAAATATCTAGGAATATTCGATTTCAATTATTCATTTTCAATTTATCTTCAAAAAGATAAATTCTAAATGTTCACTTCATATTGGAAAACATTTCCATACTTATTTATAAATAAGTAATTCACAAATTTTATTTATTTTCAACACTTAGAAAATATTCAATATACTTAAATCGAGATTAAGTATATATTTCATTCTTCAAGGAAATCATTCTCTTAAACATATTTATTTGGGCCAAAACGAATGTTGCGTAAAACATCGTTACGACGTCCCAAAATCACTAGTATAGGGATTCGAAATTAAAATAGATATATAAATCCCAATACTATACAAAACATTTCCTTTCGGAAATCATTTACTATAACAACAGTGTTATAGTCCACCATTTCCTTTTATTTCTCGAAATCGTCTATTTCAACAATAAATGTTGAAATCTATGGTTTCGAATCTCAACACATTTTAAAACATCGTTAGATCATTTTAATTTTATTTAAAACATCACATTCTAAACATTTTCTTTAACATATTATTCACTATTTAAAAACGTGAATATACTACGTTAATCAATTTCATCCTTTTATTCATTTTATTTTAAAGGATTATTCACAGTCAAAAATGTGAATATAACTCCATTAATAGGTTTCAACAATTAACTTATCAAAATAAGTCGTTTGCGAATTTATAAAACAACGTTTATAAATTCCATTTCTAATTATTTTATAACAACTTCCTTTTATAAATTTTCTTTATTAACCTATTCGATTTATAACTCAATTATAAAACAAAAGTTCACGTTATAAGTTAAATGCTTATAATTTATTCGTTCACAAAAATCGTTCCTTTGAACTTCATAATTATAAATCTTATAACTTATAAGATTCAATTATTTATCCAAAACCATTCTTTTAACGACTTTATAAATTTTATAAACCTACTGTTTATAGAATTCCATTTATAATTTCACCGTTTATAATTTTATAAATTTCATTCAATTTATGAAATTCATTTTCACTTCATTCAAACACTTATAAAAACTCGTTTTAAAATTTCAATATTTCAATTTATAAATATCCATTTATAAATCTCTTAATATAATTCAATTTATATTATTCTTTAAAACATCTTTAATCTCCTTTATTATTTCACCATTTTGATTCATAAAATAATTAAATTTTATAAATCCTATATTTAAACTTTTCACAATAAATTCTAAAATCCCGATTGAACTATTTTATAAAATTATTGGCATCGTATTCTCAAAAATCAGTTTTTAACTATATTTCTCAAAAATCATAATTTTTATAACATTAAAAAATTATACGTTTATTTATTTTAAAATGAATCAATTCCAAAAATATTTTATAACGTATACTTTCAAAAATCACTTTGAAATCATTTTAAAATTCCAAATTTGGTCCAATGATGCTACACACCAAATAGTCAATCACGACAACAACAATATCATATATCGATATGATAATCCATCAAATATCAAAATATCTGAAATCAAATAAAAACTGTTGAGGAATCCAGTTGGATCCCTCCAACCTGTTTTCCTGCATCCACAAACATTAGCACAATACCAATTTCGCTCCAGTACGAAATTATCGCGGTATATGGGATTTAAAATATTATCCGCTTAATAGATGGCGCAATAGGGTCTCATCCGCTAAACAAAAAATGCGGGAAATCAATAACTCCAATATATACATATGCCAATATATATATATATATATATATATATATATATATATATATATATATATTGCTATTATATATAATACCAATTTCACTGTTTATGAAATATTCGCGGTATATGTTTTTATTAAATAACATCCGCTTACTAACGGCGCATAATGTCTATTTTAACAATCAATAGATAACAATCATCATTCAAACATGCATTCAAATATTTTAAATCTAACTATTTAAAATAAAATCGAAACTGATTCGATTGAGTGAGAAATTCTCACCTTGATTTTAAATTCCGTTTTAGCGATTTATTTTGAATAAAATTAAACGGACGTTTAATTTTACCCAAAATTCTCACTAACTCCAAACGACTCCAATCCAACTCCATCGCGTAGTGCTCGTCCATACGATTCCAACGCAACTGGTTTCGCGCGTTTTCGACCTCGTATGAAAAAGATACGATTTTTCAAAGTTTACTCGAATTATACTCACTAAATTTACAACATAAATTAAATTTTTAAACCTAAACTAAATCCAGGCCTTGATTCCCTTCAGATCCGTGCGTCTCCCCCTTCCCCTTTTCCTTCTTCGTTCACGCAAATATCACATAGCCGAACCCATTGCAAGATATTAGGGTTTGATATCTCACCACCTAAACGTTGCCGAAACCCCATCATCTCACCTCCATTCGAACGACCATTGCATCCCCTACGACCGCCCAGAGCAAAGTGGAGCTCGGTCATCTCCTCCTCCTCGAAATGCGTGCGTGTTGGCAGGCCTTTGAGCCCAAATTCCCATCGATCTACAGCTCCGTTTCCAATCACAACCGTTGGATTCGTAGTTCGTGTTGTGCTTTACATCTTTCATGTTGGGAGATTCTTGAATCGTTGAGTGGATTGGAAGATTTGGAGGGAGGAAGTTGGGAGTTTTCTGGCCGTTCATGGGTGGAGGCGGCTGTGCAGTTTTAGATTAGGGTTTTTCTTTTTCTTTTTTTCTTTTTTTGATTTTTAAGGTGTATTTATAGAGAATTTTCGAACACTATTCATCCGGAAATTCCGAACTCCGATTTACGCGCCGTAACCAGCGTTTCTAGGGTTTACCCCGCGTTCCGGACACAATGGAACAGGTTTCGAAAGCTAATTCGGACATCTGTGCGAGTTATGGCTATAAACGTTCAATTTAAATTAAACCGATTTAAATCGATTTCTAGGCGTTTTAAGTTGTACCGGACAAACGGTAAATCCAATTGACCCGAAATTTGAAACCTTACAATAATATCACATTACGGATCCGATGAAACTAGTTTCGTCGAAATCCGAGACTTTTTGAAAAATGGCTATTTTAACTCGCCAAATTAAAATTAAAAATAATTCGATGCGTTTCGAGCTGCCACGATCAAACGATAGCTCCGATTGACACGAAATTTGAAATCCGGTAATAACTAACTATTACGGATCCAATGGAACTGGTTTCGTTCAATTCTGAGACTGTTCAAAAATTGACTATTTTCACTTGTCGATTTTAATATTAAAATATTCAATTTTCACAAATTAACTTTTAATTCGATTTTAAAAGTTCTAAAATATCATTCTAACTCCCATATGATAAAATAAAATTTTACAAATCATTTTCAATCATATTTAACCCAATTTTCAATTATTTCCATAATTTCACACATTAAATTATCGATTTAATTATTCAATTAAATCCAATAATTCAAAATAAAATTTATTTGACTTATAAATTCACTTATTAATATTCAAAATTAATTAAATATTCAAATTTTAATTACTAAAAATCCTGGGTCGTTACAGTTGGTATCAGAGCGCTAGGTTAAGTGAATACCGAGGCTTTGGAGTGATTTCTTTCTTGAGAGAGCGTATTTGTATTTTTGATATATATATTTATTTCTACCTATTTGTTGGGTTACCTGTACAGGTTTTCCAATATAAGTTATAAGGTAGATAGGGTAGTGGTGTGTGTAACACAACTACTACCAATGGAAGGAGTCCGAACGTTGAGGTTGGAAATGTATTTGTCGAGACTGTAGACCTAATACCGTCTCAAGTGATCTTTGCAGCTCAGTGTAAGGATTTCATCGATCTCTGAAGGTAACCAGTTAAGGTTCGGAGCCCATTTTTGAAGTTTGGATGAGTAGTGTTTGGATCTGTCGGTTGAGCAGAAGTGAGTGATGGTACCTTGATACTCAAGAGTAGTAGCTGCGTGATGAGATACAGTGACTATGGATGTTTCCAAAGAAGATTTCTTTGGAACAAGTTTAAGGAAGCGGGTCTGCTTCGGTGTTGTGTTTGAGTTCAGCAGGGTGTTTCTGTTTGGTTTGAAGTCCGAGTTTCTCGAAGAGCTTTGGTTAGGAAGTCTTTGGCATCTGTGTTTGCACTGCAGCTCGGAGTGTTCTATGTGCTGTTAAGGAGATCTTCTAGTTTAGTAGTCTTTCTAGAGGTGGAGTTCAGAAGCAGCAGAGTAGATCCATTTCTTCGATGGATTGGCTAGACCAGCGTAAGCTGTTCTAATTGGTTTAGAGAGAACAGTTTTCTTTAGATGTTAGGCTAGATTGATCGCAAAAGTGACTTGTGATAGCTGAGTGTTCTCTTGGTTATCATTGATCTTCTGGATTATGTGTGTCCAATTTGTGCTTGTGTTCATCATCAGCATTTTCAACTACTCCAGATTAGATTTGTGCAGCGGAAGCAGTTTGGGAGTGCATCTGCTTTTCTTTTCCGGATATGAGAAGTTTGTTTTCTTCTGATGTTTGTAGAGTAGAGTTGGTGTTCTTGATCTTGGTTGATCTTGGAGGATCATTCTGGTCGATTGGGTTTGGTCCAGTTTGTTTCTTGAGACATCAGCGAGGATTGCGCTGATTAGGAAGGATGTAGGCAGCCCAGGATCGTCTGAAGAGTTTTGTGGATCAGAATTGGAGATCTGATTTTGGATAAGTTTTCTTCGGTTTTAGGAGCTATAAGATTGGGTAAGGCTGGGAAGCTAGCTCCGAGGTGTATTGGATCTTTTCTATGTTCTGATAAGATAAGTGTTTGGTCTTCTGGATTGAATTGCCAGTTTGGACAACTTGAATTCGATGTGTTTCATGTATCTCTGAGGGAGTACGTGTATGATTTATCTTTGGTTTTGGAACCATCTGTTCTGGGAGATTTGGTTATTGAGTCAGTCTTGTCTGTAATCTGATATCCTGTCCAGTTGTAGATCTAGATGAGTAGGAGCTCTGTAGCTTAGATTGTTTGATTTCTGTAGAGCGAGTATCCCGGTGTTTATACTTGGGAAACTCGAGAAAATTCTATTCAGAATTTTTGTCTGGATAGTTAAATTTATTTGTTTGGGTGAATTATTGCTATGGTTGTTAGCATATGGTTGATAATATATGCTTGTGGTTTAAAATTAAATCTTTAATGAGATTATTAAACTACCTTTGTTTTAAATTTCAGGGACGAAATTCTTTTAAGTGGGGAGGAATGTGATATCCCAGAATTTTTGGCAATATCAGTTTAATAATCTTTATTTAAAATTAAATTGATTTGATAATATTGATTAATAAAATATGAATTGGTTTAATAATCTAATTAAATAAATATTTAATTAGTGATTTTATCTTTTAAAAAATAAATAAATAAAGTCTTGTTTTCAAATTCTAATAGTATATTTAATAATTTGGAAATTTTGATTTAAATTGATAATAAGCTTTTCAAAGTTATTTAATTAATAACTATGGGGTTTGTAAATACTTAAGATAAATGTTAATTGCTTAAGATTATATCTTAGCTTAATTTTTAAATTTAAATAAAAAGTTTGTTTCACTTCTTTTAAATATTATTTGATATATATGATTTGAAATAGAAGTTTAAAATACAATATAGTATATGGTCTTAATTCATTTAACAATAGAAGTAATTTATAATCTCTTTTATAAATTATTTAAATTTGTCAAATTTGTTATTTTCAAATGATAATTATAATACTTAGCTTTTATAAAAATAAATAGATTTTATAGAAACAGGATTGTTATTTTTAAATTTAATAAGTAATTATATATGTATAGATATAACTTGATTCTTAAATTTGATTTTATAATTTAACTTGAATTTAAAGCTTTGAAATTCAAAAGAATGGATACTTAAAAATATTTTGGATTTTTAAAGATATTTGGATAAGTTTTATTTATAAATATAATTGATTTTATTTTCTTTGAAATTTTCGATACATTTATATAAGTATTTGTAAACTAATAAAATATTATAAAAGCTTTCATGTAAACAATTTAAATAAAAAGAAATAAAACAAAGACATGTGTTAATTCCTTAGGTAATCAAACAACATGTGATAAGTAACGAATTATGCAATATGATAAGTGTCATTTTATTGTCATCTTTTCCTTTTATTTTGTTAAAACAATTTCAGCCTTTTAAAAACATTGTTTCTTCCTTCCAATTCTTTTTTTTAATCTTCATAGTTTAAAAGCTAAGTTATTAAAATTTGAAAAAAAAATCTGTAATTCATTCCTCAAAGTAAAACCAGAAAATCAAATTCAATTTCAAAGTTTCAGATCCAAAACCAGAAAACAAATCTGTAATATCATTTGCAAATCAAAACAAGTTCAAACAAATCTGCAAATCCACTTTCAAATTTTCAAAAACAAACCTATCATTCCTCAGGTACATTACCAAATATCAAAACCTTTCACCTGTAATCCATTTTCTGGAAGCAACCTGGAATAATTTTTTTGCAAGAATTCATTTTTCAAAAAACCAAAGAAATCAAGCCTGCATTTCTTTTCAAATCTGGAATTATCTTCTGCATGCAAACCTCCACATCTTCAAATCAAGGCAACTGCATTTTTCAAGTAAGCAAGCAACTCAGTGTCAAAGGAAAACCAGTTTTCAAAAGCATTCAAGTGCAAGTTTTCAGAGTTTTCAAAAAGCTGTTTTCAAAATCATATCTGGAAGCTCTGTCTTCTTTCATCTAGTGAGTAACTTTTAAAATTTAAAATATAATTTGGTTGCATGCAAGTATGGCTGAAATGAATAAGTATTGCATGTGTATATAAGTGAAAATTTGATGTGAATATTTAATTGTGTGCCTGCTATGTATATGTATTGTGCTCTGTTTTGTTATCCAGGCTCAAATTTTTATTTAAATTCCTTACCACATGATCTAGTTCTTGATAGGATCTGATTATCAAACAAATGTTGTTTGATTTAACCTAGATTAATGTTTAAAAATTAAATCGAGTCAAAATATAGCCTGAGTGTCTCTGTAAATTATAAACAACAGTGCATGTCAATATATGTGAAAATTTAAACTTTGTAATTTATAAATTCATTATTATAGATTGAATAAATCAACAAAAACATGAATTTTAAAACAAGAATCATAGTTTTTAGTTTGGGGATGAAAGTGCAGTTCTGGAATGAACTGGGATGGGAGTTTTGGGGTTTACTAGTGATCCAAGAGGTTGGAGGGGTCAGGGTTCTTCCTGATGATGGAGGTGTGATCGTAGTATCTAGGAAAAATGGTTGATGGTGTTGCAATTTATCAAGGAAGTTGCGGCAGTGGATTTTCTTCTAGAACCCTAGTTTTAATTAAGTTAGGAAATTAGATCATCTCAGTTTCTACGATTGATCGTGTGCGATGGGGAGATGGTAGCTGGGTCGATCACGAGGGCATGGCCGGCATTGCAGCATTTACGGGTGGTCGGAGGATAGTGGTTGAGGCGTTGCCAGGTTTTGGGTTGGGGTGTTCTATGTTCCAGGTTTGGGTTTGAGTCTCGATTTTGGATTTCGAGATGATGGTCGATCTAATGATCGTGGGATGGTACATGGATGGTTTCCGACGTGATGAAGCCTTGGTGAATGGCCGGAGTTGATCTGAGTCACGGTGCATGTGCACCGTGCACTTTTGTTTTCTGGTGAAGTTGAGTTTGGATTTGATGCTGATGTACTCGAGTTTTACTCGAGTAGTTCGAGTATTTTACTCGGAGGGGTTTAGGGTTTGACTCGAAGTCATTTTAGTCCGGCTCGAGTAAGTATTTAATTACAGGTTTTGTTTTAAAACCTGACAGTGTTTCATTTTTAAAATTTAAACTAAATTCAAAAAAAAAAAGTGTAAAACAAGTTTCAAAAACAAAGGTTTTGAAACAAGTTTAAATCTGAATTCAAAATGAGTTTGAATTCTAGTTTTTAAAATAAATAAGTTTTATAAAAATGGTTTTTAACAACTAAAAATTGTTAAAGTATTTTATAAAGTGTTTTTTTTAAAATCTGAAAATAAAGATTTTAAATAGGATTTTAAATTTTAGTTTAAATCTAGATTCAAAGCTTAATTTGAATTCTAGTTTGAAATAAATAAAGTGTTTGGATTTAAATGTTTTAAACAACTTTGAATGTTTCAAATATGGTTTGAAATTTAAAAATGAATTTGGTTTAAATTTGTTTTAAAATTTTTTTATAAGATAAGTATTTCTTTAACATGTAATAAAATGGTTTTTGAATTGCTAAACTTTGTTTAAGTTAAAATTGTATTAATTTTAAATCTTAAATCTAAAATGGAATTTAAAAGTAAATTTAAAAGAAAATTGTTTTTAAAATACTTTGTTAATGATAACTAAATCATTAATAAGATTAAGGTTCATCTCAAAGATAATTAGGACTTAATGATTTATAATTCATTAAATTATTAAGGTAATTAAGATGGATCATTGATTAATTTAATTAATTAATGATTTGGGTTAATTAATCAAGTAATTAAGGGTTTAATTAGTTAAAGGATTAGTAAGTCAATTAAGAATTAATTAATTTGTAACTAAGAAATCATTAATTAGATAAGATTTGATTTGAAATTAATGATTTGAAATTTATTAATCAAGT
This sequence comes from Allium cepa, assembly GCA_030765085.1. Taxonomy (NCBI): domain Eukaryota; kingdom Viridiplantae; phylum Streptophyta; class Magnoliopsida; order Asparagales; family Amaryllidaceae; genus Allium; species Allium cepa. The sequence goes on along the minus strand of CM060938.1, from coordinate 73,487,134 downwards.
AATTAAAAATTAAGTAAGTTATAGATTAACACTTAATTAATTAAATAATTAGAGATTAATTAATGGGTTATTATAGATAAATTAATTTGTAGTTAATAATGATTAATCTTAGTTAATTACTTTAGAGAAGTAATTAAAGATTTGTTCATAGTTAATGAAGGTAGTTAACTTAGGATTATTTAATAATTAATTAACTAGTGCGTGGCCCGTGCTACGCACACGGGCAGTGTTGGTAGGTAAGTAGGTAGTTAAAGCTGTTTAATTAGGGTATGATGTGTCATTGTAATATGATTATATGCAGTAGTGGAAAGTATATTTTTGGAAGATGATGATGATGGGTGTGAAGAACTGCAGTCTGTCGGCATACCGAATTATGTGTGTATGTATTTGTGTATGTGGTGAAGTATATGTGTGTATGAACTGAAATCGGTTACAAATTCGAATGTAAAGTAACTCCTTAAACTTTACGGTTGGAAAGGAAAAAAATTGAAGACGAAAAACCTGTGTGGAGTGCAGACCGTGTTTTTGTATTGCACACTTGAAAAGGTAATCGTTGGATTAGAGTTCGGTGCATTATTGTTACTCAAACTGCCAGCATGTACAAGTACAGTACAATCATCAATTTGATTAAACAGAAGATTTACAAATGAGTGCATGTCATCATGCCAAATGCAAAGAATTAAAAAATAAGTCTCTCTTTATTGATTTTGAACACAGCAAAATGATTAGATAAGCAGTGATGACAATTGTTAAAATAAATGTAAGTTTACATGTTAACTAAACCATGTAGTTGACTAAGCGATCTTGAGTGACCAATATACTCTTAGTACCTACATGCTCAAAAATGATTATAACATTAAATGTTCAAATTGTAAGCATACTAAAATCATTTCCCATTCATTTGCTCATCGGAACCCATATTTAGACAAAAAATTTGTGAAAATACAAAATAATCTATGGTCATCTCATATTGATCTTTTTGTTCTAATTACTTCTAGATTTCCCTAACGAAATGTAGCAGGTGATATAGTAACATACAATCGTGTCATTCACTATACGCGTAAGTATTCTTTTTTTATCTTCACAGTAAACTCTTCAAGGGATAATCATACTAATAAATTATCACCTTATTTGGACTTTCTTCACCGTTTTCTACTATAAGCATAACTTCTTCATGTGACCTTGTATCTACTGATATAATGTATCTTTATCTTCTTTTGTACCGTTGGTTGGAGATGACATCTGTAAATGCACGATGATAGGACCGAGAGTAGAAACGTGAGTGAAAATTGAAAATGAACCGTGGAAATTAAAAATTAGTGGTGTTTTCTATTTTTACATTAAATGATTGATTGCTATATTTAAAGTTATAGGACGAATCCATGCTCCGTACACGTATATCGTCCAAACAGTTATGTAAAATTACCATAGTTTTTTTGTTTAATGATAACTTGATGTTAGTTGAGAAATTTTGATTTTATGTTTATTTAAAGGTTGTTATTAGTTGTTACGTCGATGGTGAACGTAACCGTTATTTAATTTTTTGTTCATAGCCATTAATAGCAAAAAAAAGTAAATAAATAAATTTATATACCTTTATAAAAACAACATTTTAATCGGGAAATGCATAGCAATAACAGTTTTGTATAGCATGCAAGTATAAAGCAACCGCAACCACTGATCGCTGCTGGATAGCTGGAATATACAACGGTGCTTGTTTACAAAATGAAGCATATGCAAGAAGTCAAAGCGTTAGAATACATGCAGCAATTTGGAAATGAAATATGAGAAGAATTTGTTAACTGGAGCAACTATCATTGGAAAAACAAATGGTAGTCAATAAAGTGAAGCTCCTCATGTAGGTAGAAAGGAAATTTATGGTTTGTACTTGGAGTTTACAGTTGAAAAAACTTGGATGTAAACCATTCACTTTGTCAATGTTCAAAATGAAGTTGAGTGGGCTGGTTAGTCTATGCAGGCGGGACATGATATTTTATATCTTTTATATGGGCAGAACTTAATACAAAGTCAGCTGTACAAATCATAAAACAGCCAAAATTGAGTTTAACTGCAGTTAGCTAAATAATGCAATGGCATACTTGAATAACATATTCCCACATCAATTGAAGTTGAAATGCATAACACATTTGCATATGTGTGCTTCAAGCAATAAAAAAATGCAGGTCAAGCATAATAAATCTTTACACAACAACGCTATATAAGAAAAATTAACTTTCACAAATCATAAACATTAGTACTAATGCTTAAAACATAACATAACTGTAATCAAAACATCGGTGTATATGATCCTGTAGAGATTGAATGTGTAGCACTACAAGGACCTAGACTCTTCTTTGTGGCTGTGGAAAAATAAGCAACATAATGCAACCCGCGGAGAAAACAATAGTGAATAAGGAATGAAATTGTTAGTGTTGTGCAAAGCTGACCCAAATGTGACTAATTGGTTAACGAAAAAGATTAAGTCAAGGCCAGCATAAATGCTACATGTACACATTAAGCATCTTTTTAAAGTTGTTGATACAAAATGGTGTATAATATGGATCTAACATGGTATACCTTAGATAATTATTGGATGATAAGTTGATAATTGGATGGTAAATTGGTTAACTATGTGCCATATAATTTACAACAAATGTATGTGTTTGCAGTTAAAGTTGGAAGTTTATACAGTAACTGCGCAATTAATTGATAGTTGAAATCAAGGTGCATGTCAAGGAAAAGGGTAAAATATGTAAAAGGAGTTTCCAATCACTATTAAGTCTTGTTTCTATCATTGATTTAGTGCACAAGTGCATCCAAGAATGTACTGCACTTTAAATTGGTGTGAAAGAAGATTCAGGGTAATATCAAATGGATCAAATTCAGATGCTTAGCCATGAAACTTTCAAACTTTAATTTCGAAGTCGCTTTCCTCTGCATTCAAGCAATAAACAAATAATAAAATTGTTGACGGTGTAACTAAACTATAATTTTGCCGTAATAGCAACCAGACATCCGAAGTGTAATGAATAGAGAAATTATGAACTAAGTTTGCGAGTAGATAGTATTTACTGTTCAAGTATCATTCCAATATATCCATTATGGGATATAAATAACATGGTGGTTATATAATGTTGTAATAATTTTATAAAATGGAACAAAACAAAGGGTCTTAAACTATATCAATATTATTATGATGCTAGTCTATAGGTGTAACATATGTCCACCCAATGTGACGATACAGATTTTGCCCGCTCGAAAATCGACATCCATACTTCAAATCGTATTCGAATGCCGCAGATTCGACCGTTCAAAACCGATTCGCCGGAGCTTATAACAACATTAAGTAAATAACACAGCGGAACAAAAGAATAATACATTGATATACAATATCTGATACAACAGAATGTTACAATGAATATCAATATACATTAGAGAAATGATACAACAGAATAGCAGTGGAAAGCAAAATAGATAACACTAGCAGCGGAACAAATAACTCTAAGATAGCCTTCAACGAAGAACTCCAAATCTGAACTCCATCTCCAAGAACCAATCCAGCAATAGCTCGGACTCCCCATAACAATGCACAAAGATAAGCAAGACTGGTGCGAACCAAAGACTGAACTAACTCCAGATAATCTACTATATCTAACTATCTGAAAAACCCAACTCTAGACTGCTCGTGTAGAAAATAATGAGCACCCAGAGTTTAGGAAAGAAACAATAAACTCCGGATCAGTCATGGGACTTGTGTGAGCAACAAAAACAGTTTATCTTTTAAAACAATCAACAAGAGAATTTTAAAGTAAATTCGCAATGCTTTTTGAAAATGAAACTACCATAAGACCTCCCGCCACACACATAATGCAAACGCAGACTTGGAGGAGATTTCTTCTTATTATAGTCAAACATGCTTAATACGCAGAAAATTTCTTTGATATTATTATTATAAGTGCACGGTGCAGAAAACATTTTCGAAAGTAGAATATAAATCTTAGCCAACATACGACCATTATCGTATGCCTACTATAGCTACTATGTTCAATAGCAGGTTACCGCCACATTCCATAGCAGGTTATACAACTAAAACGGTACAAGGTTCGTATTGTTTCTTTGGATTTCCAACAAATGGTCAGGCCAAGGAACTTCCCATTGCCACATGGAAACGCCTCTGGATGGACGTCCAGAGAACCTAACCGGATCTCTGCCAACACAAGGCCGGGTTACCCCTAACTGGGTAACTACTGACACGAGTATGCCACCTCCCGGTTGTAACAACCTTTAACCGGGGCCCCAACATCAAATCACAAAACAAGATATATATAAGTTTGTGATGTCCACATAAGTAAGTATCTGGGCTCCATACCATGATACCACTTCTATCCAGAAGGAGATGTACATACCCTAAAGGGGTGCTACCCCCTAATAACCTTGCCGCATCTTTCCTGTTTTGACCATTCCGGGGTGTGAGGCTCGACGAAGTCTCGTCCACAAAGCTACGCTTTAGTACAAAGCCATGCTTTGGGTCAACAAATGATCAAAGTAATGATCACAAAGATAAATGATCAAACAAATGATCATATCACAAATGATCAAACAATGATCATTTCACAGCAACACTTAGCATGTCACATTACCAAATTGGGAATATATCGCTGATAACCTTCAACTACATAACCTCTGAGCTCATACGTCTCAGAGAAGGGTGTTAAGCTAAAAGAATAAATTCTCCGCCACCAACAGAAATGTATTTGAAAGAAATCTGCTTTATATCTCAAAATGTAATGTCAGACACACAATCCATACAAGTCTGTTCCGGGCTCGAACAGAACCGAAGGCACTTCTTACGAAGCCCTTGCAATCCGGGTATTCACAATCCCGATCGGATTTCCCATCACTCAGGGAATCTCTATACCGGGAGTAACCCAGTACAGAGACAATCGATAGGTCATCCTATCGCTCTCGCAAATACCCGATCTTCAACACCGGTCTTCAAATGCTATCCATAACGACGAATCACATATTCGGAATGGGTTACTTGACACAAAGGTACTTTCCCGGCTAAACCGAATAGTGAGCGAAATATTTAAAACATATGGATATAGGATTTCAATTAAGTCACAACGTAATAATTCAAAACTTTCTTTTTCAAATGGTTTAATCCAATTACCTTTTCAAATCTTTTAAACAAAAGATTTATTTCATAATGTTCACCTACTTTCATAAATATTCATTCTCGGATTTCAAAACAATTTCGTTTCAAAAAGCTTAATTCATCAAATCTTTAAATTCAAAGATTTGTCTTATAGTTTTCAAATCGTTCCCAAATTTTCAAAACTCATTTCCAAATATTCGTTTATAACTTGGAAAACTATTTTATTTTAAACTTGAAATCCCTTTAATAAAACTTCAAACGAAAACTTTTTATCTTTTAGAGACAACAGTTTTATTTTGGAAAATCCCGATTTCATTTATACAAGTTACAAACTTTGACTTAATTCAAATTCCCAAAAACAATACTTTAAATATGGTTTCAAACTAACTTAACATCTTAAATTCCTAATTTCAAATCATAGAATTCAATTCCTAATTTTTAATTCAAATTTAAATCATATTGTTTAAATTTCAAAACTTAATTAAAATAAATTTTAACTTGAAATTCCATTTCAAAAGCTTTTCACATTTATTCTGATTCCATTACCAAAACATTTGAATTTAAAAATTCGAATTCAAAACTATTTCAAAAATCTGCGACTTAACCGATTTCCACGTGAAATCCATATTTGTGTGTGTATGGTGTGGTCCAGGGATTTAACACAAAAGTGCAACATCATTCAATCATCACAGATTAAAAACACATAAATATAATTGATAAGCGATATAAACTATAATGCTTATCGTCCATTCACAGATTCACAGATAATATATAGATGCAAATAAATATACACAGCTCAAAACAAAGCATCACATATCAGGGGTATCAAACAAATAATTATTCAGCCAAGTCCAAATATTCACAAATGAATTTATTAATCAAATAATTAATTGAGATCGGATATATCAATTATTAATCTGGGTTAATTATCATAATTTAATTACGAATTATTTGAAATAAATTCCCTTTCACAATTTATTTGTTAACCCTTAATTATTAACTATCATTCTTAATTAATGAATCAATTAATCTTAAATTATTAAATTAATCTTAATTAATCACCATTATTAATTAATCCTTTAAATTTATTAATAAATAATTTACTCAAATTTCAAATCATCTTTTAATTGATTACATTCATTAATTACCTATTAATTACTTCTCTAAGTAATTATATTTTCAAAATTATCAAGTGATTATTCTTAATTAATTAACTTAAGAAATTTAGATTTTGAATAAATCAAATTAACTCAATTAATTATGCTAAATAAATCGATTCCATAATTTCTATCATTAAGTAATTATACTTAGTAGTTCCACAATTTATTATCATTAAATTAATTAATTTAATTTATTGTAAAAAAAAATCGCTTTAATTAATTGTTCAGATATTCTTAGTTAATGTTTTCATTAACTATTTAGTTTCTTTAATTCCCTTTTTAAAGAAAATTTCTCACATTAACCATTATTAATTATAAATCGATTTACTCTAGAAAATTCATTCGTTAATGAAATAGAGATTATTAACTTCATTACTTAAAGTAAAGTTCAATCATATTTATAATTTAAGTATTGTTCACAATATGTTTGAAACACTAACTAACATTACTAATTTAATTAATATTAACTTGTTAATCAAATAGCTTAAAGGAAACATAAGCTTAACCCCTAAATGGGCCGAGGCCAAAATTTCATCACTGAAGTAGTCCTAATCCCCTTATCTTTCTTCTACTATCTGATCCTTTCTTTCATTCATTTTTATTATTATATTTTTTTTTTCAAATTGCAACATTAGTTAACAAACCCACGCACATACCCAGGTAACCCAAAACAAACCCACGCATTTTCGAACATTACTCGAGACAGGAAGCCCACGACCTCACTGACACGCCCACGCCACCGTGCACGTGCACGGTGGTTCGCCTCCTCTCCGGCAACCCACGATGCCTCCAACAAGTCACAAATCACCCCCACAATCGAAACTCAAAGTCACTTCGATGTCCAAACCCTCAGGTCAAAAATCAACCTTCTGCTCGAAACTGGAAGTCGAACCCATCCATGGAAACGCTTCGCCACGGCCATCCCCACCACCGGAAACGCCACTCCTCCGTCCACACCTTCGTCTACGACCCGAATATTCCTCCTCCAAGCCAGGTTACACTCGATGCATCAACGAAGGCGAACGAGCCCCAAAAACCCAAACGCATATTTTGCTATCCTTAAACCCTACTTACAGCTCGTTCACAAAATTATTGCAATAGATAAATTTTTTAAGATTTTTCTGGGATCGATGAGGATCAAGCAAGCTTTAAACAAAAATTCAACATCTAAAATTCGCTTGATCATCAGAAATTGACAAAAAAACATTTTTGGTTCAAATACAAATTACTCTTGAAATACAAAATGAAAAATCATCATATTAGTTTTAAAAATCGTATTTTTGTATGTAGATTCGAGCCATATAGTTGAATCAATAATTCGTGAAGTTCGAAAATTCCAGAATTTAAAGTTTCTACTGTAAAAATTTTGATTTTCCATTATCTATACATTCTTATTTCATGAAACTATTTTTAGATGCTAACTCATACTTAAACATGAATATTTTGTCTTAAAGCAAAAGCCTAATACTGATTGGAAGAACAAGAAATTGAATTTCTTGTTGTTTTGTACTCTGTTAAGCAATCAGAGAAGAAGAACAGATACAAACATATCTAGGCACAGAACTTTTAAACATATACTCAAGTTAAAATTTACACTTGATACTCACATACACCTTTCCAGATATTTCTATGCAACTGATTTCAAATAATTTAAGATTTAAAAGTGAAAGTTACTCACCAGAAATTGAAGCAAAGGACTGAAAGTTTGAAACTGGAAAGAAATTTGATCAACTGGAAGATGATTTTGATTCTTTTGTCTGAGCTCTAATTTTCCAGATTCAAAACTTGATCAGGTTGAAGTTTGAAACTTGAATATTTTCAACACTGAAATCTGGTTTACACTGAGTTGAGTCTTATTTACATTGAGTTCCAGCTTGTTTGTTTGTTTTTCATAAAAAAAAAATGAATCTTGAACCTCTGTATTGCTAATTTTGTTTTAAGTTTGAATCATTTGTTTACTTCAATTTTACTTTGGTTTGAGGAACGAACTAAAATGAAGAAATTTGTTGATATATAGAAGATGAAGTTTGCAGATGATTATGATTTTGCTTGTACAGGGTGTTATGATTTGTTTGTACAAGGTGAAATATTATTTTGTACAATACAAAGATACTTCTTAAACATAGAGGCTGCAAGCACTACTTCGGTTGCTGAAAATCTTCTTTTGTATGCTGATGAATATATTATATTGTGTGCTTAAGATATGGCATTAATTGCCTTACTTTATTCCATACTTGCTGGTCTTTGCTTCAGTACTTGAAGATATAGGCTGCCTATTTTTTATTTGCTTTTTTTTTCTTGTTGATTATGCAGTTTGGTGGCTGCAATCATTTCTTTGCTTTGTTATATATTCTTGCCTTATATTTCGGATGCATATTGATATTGAGAAGATTTTGTTATATTGACTTGTTTCATATTTTACATTGTATCTAGTTACTTTATAATATAGATAAATCTTATTCTTTTATGTTGTCATAGTTTATTATTATTATTATTATTTATTGCTTGTATATTTATTTCTATTCTTACATGACTACTTATTTTTATTTATTTTTAAAACCATTTATTTAAGATTTTATTTCAAATCCAATATATATATATATTCACATATATACGAATTTTCAAATTCATATGACTTAACATATTTTCTATAATAATCGAGGAACTCGCTGCCATTTATAATCAGTTTTACAATTTAAATTCAAAAATTCATTTAAATTATCAATTTAAATTCATAAAAATTCGGGGTCGTTACAGACTTCCCCCCTTAAAAGAATTTCGTCCTCGAAATTCGCCAGAGAGAGATAACGAAGATAGACGAAAGATAGAGGAACAATTCTCCATGTCAAACTAGATATCTATTCTGCATTTGGCTTACCAAATTATAATATCAATGATATGAGCACAAACTCATACAATATAGGATACTCGGGTCATAAAATCTACGAAATATGCAGGAGCATTAGTCAGTTCGAAGGGATAACTAACCATTCATAGAATATATTGGGACCCAAAAATAGACAGATATATGGATACAATTTCAAAAATTTTAGTTTAAAACTAAAGTATACCTATCAACCATAACAACCAAAGCAACCAATTCATCCAAACAAACAATTCTGGTCAAATTGGAGTTTATGTCCCATATTAATATATCGAATTTCCTTCCTGGATCTACCAGGAACTATCAAGGAATTGAAAAGAGACGCTGAACAAAAGAGATTGATAGAGATAAAATTGTTTCCACTGCTGCAAGAAATTGACCATTTATAGTCATAATTCCCTGTCCCCTATCTCATTCTCTTCTTGCACTCATACTTATTATCGGTGGATAGTAAGAGAATTTACTGAGGCATACGGACGGATATCTTAGGGATTACTCATTCTAGGGTTTACTTCACCCTATCTCTAATGAGCTACTTAATGTGTTATACTCCTGAGCTAAAGTTCAACCTTAGCTCTGATACCAAATGTGACGATACGGATTTTGCCCGCTCGAAAATCGACATCCATACTTCAAATCGTATTCGAATGCCGCAGATTCGACCGTTCAAAACCGATTCGCCGGAGCTTATAACAACATTAAGTAAATAACACAGCGGAACAAAAGAATAATACATTGATATACAATATCTGATACAACAGAATGTTACAATGAATATCAATATACATCAGAGAAATGATACAATAGAATAGCAGTGGAAAGCAAAATAGATAACACTAGCAGCGAAACAAATAACTCTAAGATAGCCTTCAACGAAGAACTCCAAATCTGAACTCCATCTCCAAGAACCAATCCAGCAATAGCTCGGACTCCCCAGAACAATGCACAAAGATAAGCAAGACTGGTGCGAACCAAAGACTGAACTAACTCCAGATAATCCACTATATCTAACTATCTGAAAAACCCAACTCTAGACTGCTCGTGTAGAAAATAATGAGCACCCAGAGTTTAGGAAAGGAACAATAAACTCCAGATCAGTCATGGGACTGGTGTGAGCAACAAAAACAGTTTATCTTTTAAAACAATCAACAAGAGAATTTTAAAGTAAATTCGCAATGCTTTTTGAAAATGAAACTACCATAAGACCTCCCGCCACACACACAATGCAAACGCAGACTTGGAGGAGATTTCTTCTTATGATAGTCAAACATGCTTAATACGCAGAAAATTTCTTTGGTATTATTATTATAAGTGCACGGTGCAGAAAACATTTTCGAAAGTAGAATATAAATCTTAGCCAACATACGACCATTATCGTATGCCTACTATAGCTACTATGTTCAATAGCAGGTTACCGCCACATTCCATAGCAGGTTATACAACTAAAACCGTACAAGGTTCGTATTGTTTCTTTGGATTTCCAACAAATGGTCAGGCCAAGGAACTTTCCATTGCTACATGGAAACGCCTCTGGATGGACGTCCCGAGAACCTAACCGGATCTCTGCCAACACAAGGCCGGGTTACCCCTAACTGGGTAACTACTGACACGAGTATGCCACCTCCCACTTGTAACAACCTTTAACCGGGGCCCCAACATCAAATCACAAAACAAGATATATATATATATATAAGTTTGTGATGTCCACATAAGTAAGTATCTGGGCTCCATACCATGATACCACTTCTATCCAGAAGGAGATGTACATACCCTAAAGGGGCGCTACCCCTTAATAACCATGCCGCATCTTTCCTGTTTTGACCATTCCGGGGTGTGAGGCTCGACGAAGTCTCGTCCACAAAGCTACGCTTTGGTACAAAGCCATGCTTTGGGTCAACAAATGATCAAACTAATGATCATAAAGATAAATGATCAAACAAATGATCATATCACAAATGATCAAACAATGATCATTTCACAGCAACACTTAGCATGTCACATTACCAAATTGGGAATATATCGCTGATAACCTTCAACTACATAACCTCTGAGCTCATACGTCTCAGAGAAGGGTGTTAAGCTAAAAGAATAAATTCTCCGCCACCAACAGAAATGTATTTGAAAGAAATCTGCTTTATATCTCAAAATGTAATGTCAGACACACAATCCATACAAGTCTGTTCCGAGCTCGAACAGAACCGAAGGCACTTCTTACGAAGCCCTTGCAATACGGGTATTCACAATCCCGATCGGAGTTCCCATCACTCAGGGAATCTCTATACCGGGAGCTACCCAGTGCAGAGACAATCGATAGGTCATCCTATCGCTCTCGCAAATACCCAGTCTTCAACACCGGTCTTCAAATGCTATCCATAATGACGAATCACATATTCGGAATGGGTTACTTGACACAAAGGTCCTTTCCCGGCTAAACCGAATAGTGAGCGAAATATTTAAAACATATGGATATAGGATTTCAATTAAGTCACAACGTAATAATTCAAAACTTTCTTTTTCAAATGGTTTAATCCAATTACCATTTCAAATCTTTTAAACAAAAGATTTATTTCATAATGTTCACCTACTTTCATAAATATTCATTCTCGGATTTCAAACAATTTCGTTTCAAAAAGCTTAATTCATCAAATCTTTAAATTCAAAGATTTGTCTTATAGTTTTCAAATCGTTCCCAAATTTTCAAAACTCATTTCCAAATATTTGTTTATAACTTGGAAAACTATTTTATTTTAAACTTGAAATCCCTTTAATAAAACTTCAAACGAAAACTTTTTATCTTTTAGAGACAACAGTTTTATTTTGGAAAATCCCGATTTCATTTGTACAAGTTACAAACTTTGACTTAATTCAAATTCCCAAAAACAATACTTTAAATATGGTTTCAAACTAACTTAACATCTTTAATTCCTAATTTCAAATCATAGAATTCAATTCCTAATTTTGAATTCAAATTTAAATCATATTGTTTAAATTTCAAAACTTAATTAAAATAAATTTTAACTTGAAATTCCATTTCAAAAGCTTTTCACATTTATTCTGATTCCATTACCAAAACATTTGAATTTAAAAATTCGAATTCAAAACTATTTCAAAAATCTGCGACTTAACCGATTTCCACGTGAAATCCATATTTGTGTGTGTATGGTGTGGTCCAGGGATTTAACACAAAAGTGCAACATCATTCAATCATCACAGATTAAAAACACACAAATATAATTGATAAGCGATATAAACTATAACGCTTATCGTCCATTCACAGATTCACAGATAATATATTGATGCAAATAAATATACAGAGCTCAAAACAAAGCATCACATATCAGGGGTATCAAACAAATAATTATTTAGCCAAGTCCAAATATTCACAAATGAATTTATTAATCAAATAATTAATTGAAATCGGATATATCAATTATTAATCTGGGTTAATTATCATAATTTAATTACGAATTATTTGAAATAAATTCCCTTTCACAATTTATTTGTTAACCCTTAATTATTAACTATCATTCTTAATTAATGAATCAATTAATCTTAAATTATTAAATTAATCTTAATTAATCACCATTATTAATTAATCCTTTAAATTTATTAATAAATAATTTACTCAAATTTCAAATCATCTTTTAATTGATTACATTCATTAATTACCTATTAATTACTTCTCTAAGTAATTATATTTTCAAAATTATCAAGTGATTATTCTTAATTAATTAACTTAAGAAATTTAGATTTTGAATAAATCAAATTAACTCAATTATTTATGCTAAATAAATCGATTCCATAATTTCTATCATTAAGTAATTATACTTAGTAGTTCCACAATTTATTATCATTAAATTAATTAATCTAATTTATTGTAAAAAAAATTAATCACATTAATTAATTGTTCAGATATTCTTAGTTAATGTTTTCATTAACTATTTAGTTTCTTTAATTCCCTTTTTAAAGAAAATTTCTCACATTAACCATTATTAATTATAAATCGATTTACTCTAGAAAATTCATTCGTTAATGAAAAAGAGATCATTAACTTCATTACTTAAAGTAAAGTTCAATCATATTTATAATTTAAGTATTGTTCACAATATGTTTGAAACACTAACTAACATTACTATTTTAATTAATATTAACTTGTTAATCAAATAGCTTAAAGGAAACATAAGTTTAACCCCTAAATGGGCCGAGGCCAAAATTTCATCACTGAAGTAGTCCTAATCCCCTTATCTTTCTTCTACTGTCTGATCCTTTCTTTCATTCATTTTTATTATTATATTTTTTTTTTCAAATTACAACATTAGTTAACAAACCCACGCACATACCCAGGTAACCCAAAACAAACCCACGCATTTTCGAACATTACTCGAGAAAGGAAACCCACGACCTCACTGACACGCCCATGCCACCGTGCACGTGCACGGTGGTTCGCCTCCTCTCCGGCAACCCACGATGCCTCCAACAAGTCACAAATCACCCCCACAATCGAAACCCAAAGTCACTTCGATGTCCAAACCCTCAGGTCAAAAATCAACCTTCTGCTCGAAACTGGAAGTCGAACCCATCCATGGAAACGCTTCGCCACAACCATCCCCACCACCGGAAACGCCGCTCCTTCGTCCACACCTTCGTCTACGACCCGAATATTCCTCCTCCAAGCCAGGTTACACTCGATGCATCAACGAAGGCGAACGAGCCCCAAAAACCCAAACGCATATTTTGCTGTCCTTAAACCCTACTTACAGCTTGTTCACAAAATTATTGCAATAGATAATTTTTTTAAGATTTTTCCTGGGATCGATGAGGATCAAGCAAGCTTTAAACAAAAATTCAACATCTAAAATTCGCTTGATCATCAGAAATTGACAAAAATACATTTTTGGTTCAAATACAAATTGCTCTTGAAATACAAAATGAAAAATCATCATATTAGTTTTAAAAATCGTATTTTTGTATGTAGATTCGAGCCACATAGTTGAATCAATAATTCGTGAAGTTCGAAAATTCCAGAATTTAAAGTTTCTACTGTAAAAATTTTGATTTTCCATTATCTATACATTCTTATTTCATGAAACTATTTTTAGATGCTAACTCATACTTAAACATGAATATTTTGTCATAAAGCAAAAGCCTAATACTGATTGGAAGAACAAGAAATTGAATTTCTTGTTGTTTTGTACTCTGTTAAGCAATCAGAGAAGAAGAACAGATACAAACATATCTAGACACAGAACTTTTAAACATATACTCAAGTTAAAATTTACTAGTTGATACTCACATACACCTTTCCAGATATTTCTATGCAACTGATTTCAAATAATTTAAGATTTAAAAGTGAAAGTTACTCACCAGAAATTGAAGCAAAGGACTGAAAGCTTGAAACTGGAAAGAAATTTGATCAACTGGAAGATGATTTTGATTCTTTTGTCTGAGCTTTGATTTTCCAGAGTCAAAACTTGATCAGGTTGAAGTTTGAAACTTGAATATTTTCAACACTGAAATCTGGTTTACACTGAGTTGAGTCTTATTTACATTGAGTTCCAGCTTGTTTGTTTGTTTTTCATAAAAAAATGAATCTTGAACCTCTGTATTGCTAATTTTGTTTTAAGTTTGAATCATTTGTTTACTTCAATTTTACTTTGGTTTGAGGAACGAACTAAAATGAAGAAATTTGTTGATATATAGAAGATGAAGTTTGCAGATGATTATGATTTTGCTTGTACAGGGTGTTATGATTTGTTTGTACAAGGTGAAATATTATTTTGTACAATACAAAGATACTTCTTAAACATAGAGGCTGCAAGCACTACTTCGGTTGCTGAAAATCTTCTTTTGTATGCTGATGAATATATTATATTGTGTGCTTAAGATATGGCATTAATTGCCTTACTTTATTCCATACTTGCTGGTCTTTGCTTCAGTACTTGAAGATATAGGCTGCCTATTTTTTATTTGCTTTTTTTTTCTTGTTGATTATGTAGTTTGGTTGCTGCAATCATTTCTTTGCTTTGTAATATATTCTTGCCTTATATTTCGGCTGCATATTGATATTGAGAAGATTTTGTTATATTGACTTGTTTCATATTTTACATTGTATCTAGTTACTTTATAATATAGATAAATCTTATTCTTTTATGTTGTCATAGTTTATTATTATTATTATTATTTATTAGCTTGTATATTTATTTCTATTCTTACATGACTACTTATTTTTATTTATTTTTAAAACCATTTATTTAAGATTTTATTTCAAATCCAATATATATATATTCACATATATACGAATTTTCAAATTCATATGACTTAACATATTTTCTATAATAATCGAGGAACTCGCTGCCATTTATAATCAGTTTTACAATTTAAATTCAAAAATTCATTTAAATTATCAATTTAAATTAATAAAAATTCGGGGTCGTTACACCCAAATTCAGTAATGTTAAACAATTACATGTAAAGTAACCAATATATATGAACTTACCTATGATGATAACTCTATGGCTATAGGCTTGGGTCATTGGACAATGGTTCGCTGTTGAACTTGTATGAGCTAGGCACGCTACGCAAACTCTATAGTAAGTGCATACACCACCAAGTGAATTGTTCAATCGTATGGTTACCTGTCCAGACATAAAAAAGTATATCAGTGTGTGTGTGTTGACTCCACTGGGTGATTCAGTGAAGCTGGCTACCTTGTTAGTGCATAGCTGCTCGCAATTGTACTGAAACTAAAGTAATTTCTATTAATATTAGTACAAACAGATCAAATGTTTTGAAACCAAAGCAAATACGGACTAATGTTAATGCTTATGGGCATGAAAAATAAAGGAACTACCTCTTTATTTGGAGGAATGCATACATTGAACTTTGCAGTTCTGTCATTGTTGCAAAGATTGTCATTTAGAATCGTTTCTTACTTGTAGCAATATTTTGAACTAATGCACGTGGAAGTTTCAAGAAACAATAGCCATGAGAAAATATTCACCATAAAATTCTTATGTAATATTATTTATGTATGATGGCAAAGGGTAAAATTATGTACGACAATATTGTATACTATAGGAGATAAGAAAAATTAACCCAAAAAACAAAGCCAATACAACTAATCTTATAGAAATAGTATTCATTCGACATAAAATAAACTTAGGTAATCATTCCAAAAAGGAAAAAAATCAAATTCACATTCTCCAGGCTAGCCAAAAAAAAGAAAGAATAAAGCATTAAGAAAATCAATACAACCCAAGAATTTTTACCTTAATAATAATGACTGTTTTAATGTGGAAAGGAACCTGTTAATACAATAAAAAAACGCAAACTGCATTTTGAACATCGAAAATGGAGGCTGTAGTCATTGGCACAATGCATCGTAACAATAAATGTTAAAAATAACCGGATCAGAAGCCGCTTAATATCGAAAAGTAGACAGTTTAAAATTTGTTTATTCGCAAAACAGACCAAATATAACATGAACAGTAGCAGTTTGAAGTTAGATCCAATAAATAATTGCACTGTAAGTAAACATCGCTCAATTCATCGGAGTTAGGCCAGTTCTTCTTAGTCAAATCAATCGGCATTAGATTATATTCAATTAGGATTAGGTAGCAAAAGGAGAGGAAAATTAATTGTTTAAATCCTTCACTATACTGGATTCTTTGAGAAAAAGGGATAAATTAATAGTGCGGTTACAACCCGTGATAGTAAAATAGATAAAAAAAATTACAACTGTATGAATTGCAATCAAACCAAAAAAAAGAATTCATAACTTTACTCAAAGTTAATTTCAGAGCCTCCAACGGTTTCAATTATATTTGGATCGCGAACTGTTTGACTTCCTTTTTAATTATTTTTCAACTCGATTACTCAATAAATGGGAAAGACACAGCAGTACTTATAGTCCATTCACTTCCACTGTCATTTATCAACTTTTCATGAATATTTGTGTTCACGTACTTATTTTCGACACATTTTCCAGATCATCGATTGTTTCGACAATTTTTCCAGATCATCGAGTTTAAAATTCAAAGTGATACAAAAGTAGTCATCTTCTACGATTAATCTGGTAAAATTTATTAGCCTGATTTAGAAAAAAATGGAAAACATAACAAAAAAACGTTTCACATATGCATGAGAATATAGAATTTAAATCTATATGGTAGATTTATTAATGGACATCGACAACCCAAAAAATAGCTTCCTTTTGAAATTTGATAAACATATATACACTAACTAAAATAAGGGGTTAGAGTATCTAAAGCTCTTATTTTATGCAATTGTAAGAAATGTCTATTTACAAATGAATATATAAATCAAATCTCTATTTTTTTATATAGAAAGCACAAGCTTGTTTAACGCTTTCCTAATAGAAAACACAAATGAACATGCGGTTTTCAAATAGTTTTTTCAAAAACCAAGTTTCGTTATTTGTAAGTATGCATAACTGTTATGTAAGTTATTTTTATCAAACAATTGCATTTTTTTACCATTTAAAAATATATATTAAAAACACTGTTTTAAAGTGCAAATTAGTTACTTTTACTATATTTCAAAAGGGCCTAAGTTATACATTCATTATTACACATGCTTTGTTATAACAACAATGAAAATATGGATCTGTAGCTTTTTTATAAGTAACATAACTTGGAAAAGAATGGCAATATGAATTTAGTTCAAAAAATTGACATAAACAACAAATACGACAATAGTCAAAATCACCAATAAAAGAAGAAAAATATAAATAAAACTTGCATAGTTGAAGCACACAATATATGTCTAACTTATTCCCTCCCTCCTAACCTGAATTACTTAATAATAGATTATCTTCTAGTTATTAACTGAATATAATGTAAATAATTAAGTAAAATAAAGTATTAACTATGAGAGTTCAACCTAAAAGATTAATAATACACTTTACTATTTATTTATTGGATTAAGCTAATTATTCTATCAAATACTTTGCATATGAAATGATAACAGTAAAATAGAAAAATTGTCTATAAAGCATGTGTGGCTGTACCAGTAAATTGATGTTAAAGTAGTTAACAATATAATACCACATAACTTGTCTCTAACTTTGATACTTGACTACTAAATTTTTTAAAATCTTTTTATCCATCTCACAAAAGATTTAGTCTTCAGGAAATGAGTAGATGAAGACCTTTTCGAAGGAAGAAGAGACTAATATTTAGGGAATATGTCCATGAAGTAAATAATCGAATAATGAAGACAAACTGATTTAGGAGTATATTTTTGCAAGTAGTTTTTTCTTTCACTTTCAAGAAATGTAAACTATGAAATGAAAAAAAACACAATGGTAACTATTTGAATCATAGAAACAATGGACCAAGCTCATTACATAGAGCCTACCCTTCTACATTTTTCAACATTTTTGTCAGCTTCACATTTGGGTCTCATTTCTCATTTGAATAAGGATCAGTTGAGTAAATGTTAGATATATTAAGTTTAAATTTGTTTCTCTAAATTTAAAGTTGTATTGCAAGTATGGACATGCTTAATTCACGAATATGGGTGATACATGCATGATTACCTAAATAATTATGTACGATGATTAATATATATTTTTCCATTTTGACATGGATCATTTTATTTTTTAAATTTATTTCCTGTACGCTATATTTAATGAAACTTTAAACAACTTGGAACATCATAGTTTAGTTAGATAACACCTGGCTTTTGAAACTTGCTTTTCATCAAAATATAATGCCATAGTATACAGAATAAATGATTTAGTGGATTACTGTTGGGTATGAATTTGACTGCAAATGTAATAACAAAATGCATTCCCCTAAGCCATATAAAAGATAGTCATATTTCAACCACACTGTAGTAAGGATCATTTTCTTTTTATCTTATAGATAGTAAGAATACAACCACGACATAATAAAAAGTAATGCATGTGCAAATTCATGTCAGATCATATTTTCCTGATTGCTTTGTAACATATATATAATATGAGGATAAAAGTGTACCAACGTTGATGATATATATTCATGTTGGCGTTAAAATAGCAAAGATAATCATCAATTGCTTCCAAAATATATACAAAGTTGACTGAATACTTGAATAACAAAGATAATCATCAATTTCTATATTAGTTTCACAATGCTCTAAATCAGTAAAATGTCAAATCTAAAATTTTGTTGACTGAATGATGTTAGGTAACTAATTGCAGATGAGTACATGTAATATGAAGTTGTGAAAATGTATTCATAATTAGTACGTATACTAAAATAATGATAAACTAATTACATCGTTTGAAAATGGAATGTTTATTTGATTATTTCATAGAAAGCCTATTCTCCTGCCCTAAATCGTCAAAAGTAATATTCATAAAGCATATGAAAATTGTTCTGTCAGAAAATTAATAGATTTTGGATTCAATTTCCTCAAGAGTGGTCATAAAGTCAACGTTGGAAGGCTGAAGCTTCATGACTTCGTCGTCGCCGGAGACATGTAGATCTAGGGGGTTCTTGTTGAAAATGGAATGTTTCTTTGATTACATCATAGAAAGCCTATTCTCCTGCCCTAAATCATCAGAAGTAATATTCATAAAGCATATGAAAATTGTTCCCTTGTCAGAAAATTAATAGACTTTGGATTCAATTACCTCAAGAGCGGTCATAAAGTCAACGTTGGAAGGCTGAAGCGTCATGACGTCGTCGTCGCCGGAGACATTTAGATCCAGGCAGTTCTTGAGGATGCCACGATGTTGTTTTTGCGGAGATATGATTTACTGGTCCAACTGAGAATGTCGATTTGGGATTTCTCGCGTTACCAATTACCTCAAGAGCGGTCATAAAGTCAATGTTGGAAGGCTGAAGCGTCCTGACGTCGTCGTCGTCGGAGACATGTAGATCTAGGCGGTTCTTGAGGATACCACGATGTTGTTTTTGCGGAGATATGATTTACTGGTCCAACTGAGAATGTCAATTTGGGATTTCTCGCTTTATTAGGTTTTTCGCACTGTTTTTGGAATTGTAGATGCAGGCACAGAGAGGAATAATAACTATCAAATGGGTATGCTAAAGAGAGAAGAAATGAACGATTGAGTGCTACTTTGTCCAGTTGTTTGAAAAGAAGTATGAACACGTGTCGAATAACCAGAACGTGGATTCTCTTTTCCTTTTTAAATAATAGATGTGATTAATTTTAATAATTAATTAGATTAACTAATTTAAAGATAATCATTTGTGAATTGTTTAAGTGTAATTACTTAATGGAAGTAATTAAGAAATTAATTACTAATTGTAATTAATTCAGTTTATTTTGATTAGTTTAAGTTAATTAATTAAATTTAATTAATTTAAGATAATCACTGGATAATTTAAGAAGTAATTACTCAATGTAATTAATGAAGAATAATTACTTAGTGAAGTAATTAAGAAGATAATTACTAGATGTAATTAAATTGAAGGTAATTAGGTAATGAAAGAGATTTGGGAATTAATTACTTTGTGTAATTAATATGAAGAATAATTACTTAGTGGAAGTAATTAGTAATTAATTACTTAGTGTACTTAATTAAGAATTGATTAATAAAGTTATTTGAAGATAATTAAGAGATGTAATTAATTAAGGGTAATTAATTACTTAATGAGATTAATCTAGGGTAATTAATAAATATAATTAATTAAAGATTAATTATTAAAGATAATAAATTAAGGAGTAATTAATTTATCTAATGAAGTAATTTAAGGTAGTTAATTACTGAATGTGATTAATCAAGAGTGGTTAGTCAATATGATTTAATTGATGATTAATTACTTAATGTAATTAATTTAAATAGGGTAATTATAAATAAAAATAATTAGGGATCATTAATTAATATAATGATGTAATTAAGGATTGATTAATTAAGGACAATTAATCAATGAAGGAATTAATTAATGTAATTAATTAAGGATTAATGTAATTAATTATAGTAATTAAAGGTTAATTACTGAATTTGGTTTAGAATAATTAAATGGTGAAATTAACTAAAGGCTATTTACTGAATGTAATTAAAGGTAATTAATCAAGGGTGATTAATTAAGGTGATTTATTGGAGGGTAATTAATTAATAAATTTGTAATTAAGTAACGGTTATGTAAGCAAGATTTATATTGATGAAGTAATTAATTTAATTCATTTTAAATTAATTATAAAATGGTGATTAATAAATCATTGCTTATGAATGCTGATGATATTGATTGCCTTGAATGGTTTGAGATCTCAGATATGAGATAAGTGATGATGCGTGATATGGATGCTTTGGTTGCATTGTGATGGTAATATGAATTATCTATTTGTGATGATAATATGGATTATCTGTTTATGATGATAATGTTGATTATCTATTGTGATATGTGAATTATCTATCTGTGTGTATATAGATAATAGAATTGAATTGTTTTAACTTTAAAACAACTTGGACTTAAAAGATACATTTTGGATTTCGATGAGACCGGAATCGGGTTTCCAGATTTGGATATCCGAAAACCACATCAATCCAAATTAACGATAGGTCATGAATCTCAAGTGAAGATGAAGATTCAGAGTGCAAGGGTTATCGTCGTTAACTCTGAGGGTGATTCCAAAATGAGTGTAACGAGATAATGCCTTCGGTTTCGTTCGAACCCGGAACGAATTTGTATGGATTAAATGCTTTCAGAACATCGTCAGGTGGATGATGAGCATTCTAAGAGATGTGTTCTCTAAAGGTAATCGTAGCCTCAAGCCTCGTTAACAAGGAATGGCTAAAACAGGGGAGGTGCAGCGAGGCTAAGTGGGTCATGCCCAAGTAGAACAAGATTTACACCTGTCTAGAGGTCCCTTTATATTCGGCTGTGTGGGCAGTTGGTTGCAAACAACTGCGGGGTTGTCTTGTTCAGAACTGTTTAGTATGGAATGGTTCCGGCCTTATGTTGCAGGGGATTTAGGGTGGATCCTTGGTACGGTGATCTAGGCCACGTACTGTGACGAGCAGTACCTAAGTAGCCCTGCCATTGTGTGGAATCCAATCTCCAATAAGAACCGTACGTTTTAGATGTGCCCAACTATGCTGGAACGTGAGATGTAAGCATTCCAGCTATTTCTGTATTTTACTTGAAAACCCTAGCCACTATTATAATATCATCGGATTGCCTATCAAATGTTTTGGTTAGCGTAAGGTAAAAACTTACCCGTGTTTATTTGTGGAGAGTCTTACGTGATACCTTTTGTTTCAAAGGTTTTCAAAGTTAAGCAACTTTAACCTGTTACTCACACCAGACCCATGTTTGACCCGAAGTTTATCTTCTGTTTTCTTAAACACTTGGGTACTCAAATTTTTACGAGTAGCCAAGGGATTCATGTTAGCTTTGACAAATTGTAATGGAGCAATGGAGCAGGAGGCTTTTGCGGTGTAGATACATAATGTTCCGCTGTGTTGGTATCTTTGTGTTGTGTTTGTATTGGGTTGTAATAGCTAGACAGGTGTTTATAACTGTCCAGTATGTGATGTATATGTTGTGTAACTCTGATAGATGTTGTATACTATATAAAAACTTATGTGATTAATATAATTTATTCGTTCCGCTGTTGAGATTCTGATGTTGTTTCTTTCATCTCTATCTTTTCTCTCTTCTATCCCTTTCTTTCTTAAAGATGATGCGACTTTCTATGGAGAGAAAGACGGGTCATCACAGCGTCGTAAGCAGCTAGGGTTTCGTTGAGCAATTTGGGCCTAAATTCTTGAGTCAATGCAGTGGCGAGGGAAACACGGAAATCGAATCGAGCTAGGGTTGTTGTCAAGGCCATGATAGTCTTGGCCAGAGAGGATTTCGCGAGCGCGTGGATGAGGTAGAGCGTGGTTTAGCATGTCGAAGGCATCATCAAGGTATATAGCTGTAACTACCAGATATTTTCAACCATTCGCATCCGAACATGCCGGTTGAATTGCTTAAAATACCAGATTGTAAGTTTATATTTGGTAAAACTCAACATATACAGTAAATAAATAATCATAGAATCACAGACACGGAGTAATATAACAATATGCAGCGGAAACAAAATGAATAGTAGTTCATGAAGCTACTATATATATAACAGAGTTAAATAAGTTACAACAGAAGTCTCTAATACAATAGTCAAAAACAAGAATAAGAATACATCATTAGAATCAATTGAATATCTGAAAGCTAGATAAATAGCTAGATCTCCAAGCGAAGCTCCAACTGTAACGACCCATAAAATTTTGTTAATTTTTAATGGTTTTATTTAGCGTATTTAATTTGATTTTTGAGAAATTTTAATCAATAATATTTTGAAATAAAATCTTACATTTGGATTACGTATAGTAAAATGTGGCAAATGATAATTTTCATTAAAAATTAAGAAAGTATATTTTAGGGTGTGATTCTATTCAATTTAAGTCAGTAATAATTGATGTTCATAAAATAGTTTATTTTGGAAAATTTTATTTTTCTAACCTTTCCTTTCCTACGCTCCCTGTTTCCACTTCTTTCATTATGACCATTCATTATATATATATATATACTACAGCTGGAAAGTTATAAACGTATAAACTTAGATACGTTTTGTATTTATTAAAAATTTAAAGCTTACCTTTAATTGTGACCTTTTGGTTTCCTTGCTTTCAAAAAAAATATTTGAACCATAGCCACGGTAATAAATTATTATAAAATTTTCAACTTAATCTAAGATGACCGTTGCTACTAGAATCGTTACTTTTCTAATATATTCATTCCTAGTTTCACTGACTTTTTATTTCTTCATTTTTCCACCGTCTAAAAAATAAAAATAAATGGTTATTCGTTTTATTTTATTCAGTAATCAGCGTGACTCTTTCCATTTACACCGCACCATATTTGACTGTTGATTTTCGTTCAGCATTCTTATTTTAAAAATATAACGCAGAGTAACGTTGCCTTCACAATTTAAAAATTGCTTTAATAGCTCTTGAATCAATGTGTAGCTGTTACTTTGGTATTTTTCCAGAATTGTGACTTTTCTCTTTGCTTCCGTTCAAATTTGAAACGTGCTACCATTTATTTGCTTTGATTATTTTCCTGAATCAACGTGAATATTTGGCCTTAAATCCTCAACTGAATCATAGCACGTGATTGTGCTATTTCTTTGGTTACTTTTATTTAGTCGTTTCCATTTACTTCTGTTCGTATTTTCTTTCCTTTTTTATTGCTTCTTCCCAGATTTCTCTTCTTTCCCTCTCTATTACTTCTTCCTCTTTTACATAAACTTGCCCGGCACTATAAAATTCGGCCTCTCCTTCACCTTTTCCAAACTCCGCTCCTCCACCGAACACACTCTTTCCCTTGTGCAATATCCATCGAAGACGCAGCGACCCTCCCCTGTTTCCTCTACTGTTCGCATAACCAGGCATAGGTAAGTTAAGTTTATATTTGCAAGTGTTATTTATATATATAGATATTATATGTAGTTTTATATTTAGCTATGATATGGATGGTTTTATCAATACACGTCCCCTGTACGTGCTGTTGATGCATATTATAGCATTCAAAGTTGGTACACATATTTGTTTATATGGAGTATGGTTATGATATATTGATAGTGGTATAAAAATATAAGATGCATACATATAGTGGTTTATATAAAGTTGTTGGATTTGAATACATATATATACCAAACGTGGTTTCCATTTTTTTGAAAAGTTTGTTTTGTTTCTAGAAGTGTATGCATATTTAATATGTATGAATTGTGTTGGATCTGCAAATGGAGTCTGCATATTTGGCAAGTAGATTTATATTCATTTTTGTTTTAACTTTGAGTCCATATATGTATATTATACAAACCATATTGTATGATTTATTTTATAAGTTTTGTAAATCCGTTATTATATATATATATATATATATATATATATATAGTTTATAATAAACAGGTTTATAACTTTTATTGAAGGTCAATTTACCTCTTATTATTATGGAAGTTGTATAGGATTTTTGAAGTTTTTTATTTTCCTAAGTTCGTATATGACATATATTTATATAAAGTTATAATAATTATAGATATATCTTTATGGCCTTATATATATCTATATACTTTGCATACACTTATGTATGGAGTTAGTTTTCTAATATATAAGTTTTCATTTCAGTTGGCATGCGTGTTTGCATAAAAGTTAAGGGTTTATATGTGTTTTAGTGTAGACCAGTTGCTTTCGCAAAAAAAATAAAAATAAAATAGTTATATTAGTTGCTATTTATATATATTGTATAAAGTTTACATTCTAACTTATACTTTCGGTCTGCACAAGTTACAGTATTATATATATCTATAAAATAAGTTATAATATAAGTTATATAAGTAATTCGTACATCCGTTGTCTAAAATTTTATATAAGTCTGTGCATAGGCTTTACTGTTTATGTATGGGTAGTTATATATTAGTTTATATATATAGGTAAAGTGTTTAAAATTTATAATTGTATTGTGAAGTGGATTTTGTAGCATATGTATATAGTAGTTTATAAATGAGATTTGAGCAGTATAATTTGTTGAAGTTTTATATATTAATCTTATTTTAAAATATAAATCTTAATGATATTATATACATAGATCTTATAGGGTGGTTTGGGTCTTAGATTTGTAAATAGAAATTTTGATCTATGTGTAAAAATTAAAATAGTTTGGAAAAATTATAAGGATTTTTATTTAACATATATGTCTTATTTCAAATGTTAAAATTATTGGTTATGTATGAAAAAAAAGGTAAATTATATATGTGTGTGTGTGTGTGATTCGAATTTAAATTTTTCTTAGGGATGCAATTTTGATTTTTATTAAAATAGCAAAAATTTCCGTATATATTAGACTGATTCTGATTCAATTCATAAATTCTTGATTATCAGCCTCGTTCCTCCAATTGTGCCAATCCTACTTTGCTTTGAAATTCGTGCTCGGATTTATAATTCAAATTTTAGTGTCTGTATCAGCGTGCGTATCCATGTCATCTTCTGTATTCTCTAGTCTTGAAAGGTGAGCAATCACTCACGATTAACATTCTTTTATTTGTTAAATTGATTAAATTGAAACAACAATTGAAACTTGATGCTGTAGTTATTTAAATTGTTATATGTGCTATTATCTGTAACTGTTCACTTATGGGATATGACACCATATCCTATTGTTTATATTTATTTTAGATGATATATGTCTGTTGTTATTATTATTTTCATATCTGTTATCACTCTGCAAGTTCCCTGTTAGTATAGAAATCACTATGGGTTGAAATGATACATACCTGAACGGACTTTAGAATAGGAGAATTTCGTTATGGGTTGAAATGATAAAACCAAGCGATTTTCGTTTGAATTGAATTTGGGATTACGGGTTGAAATGATATCCACCCGTATATATTTAACTTACGAATTGAAATGATAAATATATGTATCCCTTGTCCATAGAATAGAAAATTTTACATCGACGTCGTGGTCTGTATGAATGTTTTGAAAATAATTTCTATGGTCTTGAAAAGAAATATATGGTTTTAATGAATATTGATTTAAAGTATTATATATAAAGGTTATTTTATATATAGATTTAATATTAAGATGATTTAATTAAGATCGATTTTGTTAATATGAAATATGGTTAAGGATTTATTAAATTTGTATTTCTGAAATAGATTTGTGGAATAAATTTTATAAGCTAAGGTTTGAAGATATATTTGGGACTTATTTGAATTTGTCATTAATTAAGGATTTTATTTAGTTAAATCAATTTGAAATTATTAAATTCGAAACTTTAACATATGATCCTATAACTTGAATTTTTATTTAAGAAATTTAATGGATGATTCATGTCTAAAGAAATCGAAGGTAATATATAGAAAATGTAAATTTAAGGTCATATAAATAATATTGAATTTATTAAGTGAATATTTCAAAACTAAATAATAGTGAAGTCAAATTGGGAGATAAACACAACTATCAATGTTTAGTCTCTGAAATGTTGAATATTTAAAGCTCCGAAATATATTAACTTTGAATTATATTGAAATTTAAATGGTTTATATTAACTTTTATTTAGTCGTTTCCATTTACTTCTGTTCGTATTTTCTTCCCTTTTTTGTTGCTTCTTCCTAGATTTCTCTTCTTTCCCTCTCTATTGCTTCTTCCTCTTCTATATAAACTTACCTGGCACTACAAATTTCGGCCTCTCCTTCACCTTTTCCAAACTCCGCTCTCCACCGAACCCACTCTTCCCCTTGCGCAATATCCATCGAAGACGCAGCGACCCTCCCCTGTTTCCTCTACTGTTCGCATAACCAGGCATAGGTAAGTTAAGTTTATATTTGCAAGTGTTATTTATATATATATATATATATTATATATAGTTTTATATTTAGCTATGATATGGATGATTTTATCAATACACGTCCCTTGTACGTGCTGTTGATGCATGTTCTAGCATTCAAAGTTGGTACGCATATTTGTTTATATGGAGTATGGTTATGATATATTGATAGTGGTATAAAAATATAAGATGCATACATATAGTGGTTTATATAAAGTTGTTGGATTTGAATACATATATATACCAAATGTGGTTTCCATTTTTTTTGAAAAGTTTGTTTTGTTTCTAGAAGTGTATGCATATTTAATATGTATGAGATGTGTTGGATCTGCAAATGGAATCTGCATATTTGGCAAGTAGATTTATATTCATTTTTGTTTTAAATTTGAGACCATATATGTATATTTTACAAACCATATTATATGATTTATTTTATAAGTTTTGTAAATCCGTTATTATATATATAGTTTTATAATAAACAGGTTTATAACTTTTATTGAAGGTCAATTTACCTCTTATTATTATGGAAGTTGTATAGGATTTTTGAAGTTGTTTATTTTCCTAAGTTCGTATATGACATATATTTATATAAAGTTATAATAATTATAGATATATCTTTATGGCCTTATATATATCTAAATACTTTGCATACACTTATGTATGGAGTTAGTTTTCTAATATATAAGTTTTCATTTCAGTTGGCATGCGTGTTTGCATAAAAGTTAAGGGTTTATATGTGTTTTAGTGTAGACCAGTTGCTTTCGCAAAAAAATAAAAATAAAATAGTTATATTAGTTGCTATTTACGTATATTGTATAAAGTTTACATTCTAACTTATACTTTCGATCTGCACAAGTTACAGTATTATATATATTTATAAAATAAGTTATAATATATGTTATATAAGTAATTCGTACATCCGTTGTCTAAAATTTTATATAAGTCTGTGCATAGGCTTTACTGTTTATGTATGGGTAGTTATATATTAGTTTATATATGTAGGTAAAGTGTTTAAAATTTATAATTATATTGTGAAGTGGATTTTGTAGCATATGTATATAGTAGTTTATAAATGAGATTTGAACAATATAATTTGCTGAAGTTTTATATATTAATATCATTTTAAAATATAAATCTTAATGATATTATATACATAGGTCGTATGGGGTGGTTTGGGTCTTAGATTTGTAAATAGAAATTTTGATCTATGTGTAAAAATTAAAATAGTTTGGAAAAATTATAAGGATTTTTATTTAACATATATGTCTTATTTCAAATGTTAAAACTATTGGTTATGTATGAAAAAAAGGTAAATTATATATATGTGTGTGTGTGTGTGTGTGATTCGAATTTAATTTTTTCTTAGGGATGCAATTTTGTTTTTATTAAAATAGCAAAAATTTCCGTATATATTAGACTGATTCTGATTCAATTCATAAATTCTTGATTATCAGCCTCGTTCCTCCAATTGTGCCAATCCTACTTTGCTTTGAAATTCGTGCTCGGATTTGTAATTCAAATTTTAGTGTCTGTATCAGCGTGCGTATCCATGTCATCTTCTGTATTCTCTAGTCTCGAAAGGTGAGCAATCACTCACGATTAACATTCTTTTATTTGTTAAATTGATTAAATTGAAACGACAATTGAAACTTGATGCTGTAGTTATTTAAATTGTTATATATGCTATTATCTGTAACTGTTCACTTATGGGATATGACACCATATCCTATTGTTTATATTTATTTTAGATGATATATGTCTGTTGTTATTATTATTTTCATATCTGTTATCACTCTGCAAGTTCCCTGTTAGTATAGAAATCACTATGGGTTGAAATGATACATACCTGAACGGACTTTAGAATAGGAGAATTTCGTTATGGGTTGAAATGATAAAACCAAGCGATTTTCGTTTGAATTGAATTTGGGATTACGGGTTGAAATGATATCCACCCGTATATATTTAACTCACGAATTGAAATGATAAATATATGTATCCCTTGTCCATAGAATAGAAAATTTTACATCGACGTCGTGGTCTGTATGAATGTTTTGAAAATAATTTCTATGGTCTTGAAAAGAAATATATGGTTTTAATGAATATTGATTTAAAGTATTATATATAAAGGTTATTTTATATATAGATTTAATATTAAGATAATTTAATTAAGATCGATTTTGTTAATATGAAATATGGTTAAGGATTTATTAAATTTGTATTTCTGAAATAGATTTGTGGAATAAATTTTATAAGCTAAGGTTTGAAGATATATTTGGGACTTATTTGAATTTGTCATTAATTAAGGATTTTATTTAGTTAAATCAATTTGAAATTATTAAATTCGAAACTTTAACATATGATCCTATAACTTGAATTTTTATTTAAGAAATTTAATGGATGATTCATGTCTAAAGAAATCGAAGGTAATATATAGAAAATGTAAATTTAAGGTCATATAAATAATATTGAATTTATTAAGTGAATATTTCAAAACTAAATAATAGTGAAGTCAAATTGGGAGATAAACGCAACTATCAATGTTTAGTCTCTGAAATGTTGAATATTTAAAGCTCCGAAATATATTAACTTTGAATTATATTGAAATTTAAATGGTTTATTTTGTGGTTCAAATCCGTATTTAAAATAGATAAAATTTGAATTAGTTTAGTCAGAAACTAAATTGAATGGAAATTGATAAATTTTGATTTAATTAAATTTGAACGGGAAGGTCGAGTTGATTTTTGAAGCGATTTGTGAAGTTTGAGGAAATAAGAATACTTTACTTCATAAATTATTGGATGTATATATACTAATTTGGAAAATAGAGATATCTGAAATGAAAATGATATTTTAGTTTTGAAATATAAATAAAATTGAAACGACCACGATGTTATAGTGTATATTTCTACCCTGTAGATAGTTCCTTGGATCCTTAGAGGATGGGTATCCCAAACATCCTCTAAGTTAATTATATTTCAGCTGATATTTCACTTGAGTTGGATTTATAGATATAAGAATGTTAATCCAGACTCGAGTGTTTTGTGTTTTGCTTTACGCTCAGGTCAGACTGAGTGATACAGCATTTGAGACTCACCTTCAAAGTTGGAGCTTTGCTTGAAGATCCAGCTGTCTATCCTTTCAGCCATCCAGTCGATTGTTTCAGAGAAGTCATCTGCCCGTACTGGAGACTTCACTGCATCTGGGATTTTCTGATGTATTTTATTTCTAACTTTGTTTATATAGTATCTTCATGAACTACTATTCATTTATTCCACTGCGCATCATTGTACTACTCTGTATCTGTGATTGATTTATTTACCGTAGATGTTAAGTTTTTCCAAATTTCAATTAACAATATGATATTTTGAGCAATTCAAGTCCGACATGTGCGGATGCGAATGGTCCAAAATAGCGGGTCGTTATAGTTGGTATCAGAGCTATGGCTCTAGGCAAAACTTAGCATATATGATAAATTTATTTACAGAATCTCTTTCGCCCAAGTTGAATCTCTTCCCTTTTGAATCGATTTCCTTTCAATTTTGGAATGTCCCTCGGTTTCGAAATTCATCCTTGTCTCTTTCTATTTATATTCGTTTGATTCTAGAGTATCCCATAACTCCACTGAATGTTTTGTAAAGGGGGTGAAAACTCCTTTACAATTGGCATTGATTCACCAAAGATTTCTGCATCCTCGGTTTACGATGTTGCTATATCTTGATATGGAGAATTCTATCTCTGGTGATCGAATCTCGATTTGTTTTGAAATTCCGCATCGATTATATTCCTGAAGCCACAGTTGACCCGATTAAGTTCGCCGCGTTTTATAGAAGTATATCCATCTTCTATTTTGTAATTTAATTATCTCATCTTCGATCGAGTCTATCTTCGAATCAGGATTCTATTGATTGGAGTTCCTCTAAATTAAATCTCTATCATTATTTTAAAATCCATTCTTGAATCATCCTTTAAAAATCGCGTTTTGTTTGTATTTTAAAATTGTTTTATATGCCAAAATTTTTATTTGGGTAACTATGATTTTATTCTATATATAAGAGAGAAAATGTTTTCGATAAGGATTATATACCTTAAAAAAACGAGAATTTGAAGTTTCGAAAAGATTTGAAAATTTAAAAATATTATAAGAAAATTGATTTATATAAAAATGATTTACAACTCAAAGGTTTTGAATTTGAAATTTGAGAGATTTGACTCCGGTATTTTTGAAAATCGGTTTAAGATTTTGAAATATATATAATAATAAGATTTGAAAGTATTTTCTGAATAAGAAATGTTTCAAATGACTTCAAATGAGTTCCAAGGATTTCGATAAAAAAATTCAAAGAAGTTTCCAAGAAAATAGAAGTCCATAACTCACTTATGTCGTTGGAAAATAATTTCGGTGATGAGTGCACGCATCGTCGACATTGATTTTTGAGTTTCAAAGTGGGGGAGAGGCCACTTTAATAGCTTCGCTATGCGAGCGATTTTGTAAAACCGTTTTTGATTTCAAATTCCGAAGTAATTTGATATTTTCGAAAGATATATGTATATATTTGAAACAATTTAAAGTGAGACCGGTATTCAGTCCTCGAGTTTCGGATTTGATTTGGTATAAACCTATCTATTGAAATTGATTTATTGATTTATTGTTAATTTTCAACTCTTGAATTGGAAATTTGATTTCCCTAACTATTTTGAATGTTCGAACACTTCCAAATCGAGGTTAAATTTTCAAAGCTAAAAAATTTCGAAGAGGATAAATACTTGATAAAGCATATAAGTTTAGTTTTGTATGTTAAAGTTTGAAACCTTTTGTTAAGTAAATGAATATGACTATTTTGAATTATACTAATATGGAAATTAGTTTTGAAATGTTTTGAATTTTTTTTTAAAGTTTTGAATAATGTTTTTCAGAAAGGTAAATTGGATATTTCAAATAGAAATGAATAGTTAAAGCTTTTAAAGGGATAATTATAAAATTGGAAACCATTTTGAGTAAAATTGATTTTGAGAAGAATATTTGGTTTTGAAATTAGATTGG
The DNA here is from genome assembly GCA_030765085.1 of Allium cepa. NCBI lineage: Eukaryota > Viridiplantae > Streptophyta > Magnoliopsida > Asparagales > Amaryllidaceae > Allium > Allium cepa. Next base: position 73,454,544 of record CM060938.1, on the reverse strand, counting down.
AATTAAAACCAGTACTTATATGGTGATTTTGGAAATGAATTTGTTTGACCTAAATTTTGTTGATTTGGAAATTTGGATTATTTTCTAAACCTATTGTTTAAGAAACTTTGAAACTGAATATATTTAATTTGGAAGAAAATTTGGTGAAATCATATATGATCTTGAAACTGAAATGCTATTGAAACGAGAAAATTTTTGAGAACCTTGATTTACTATATACTTGATTCAGGAGTGGTCGAACTTATATAAAATGGATTTGTATAAGTATGAAGTTGATTTGAAATCTATTGATTTGAAAGATACTCAATTTGGAAAGAGAATTTTTTGTATAATCGAAGTCTATATAAGTATGATTTAATATACTATTGATTTGGAAAGTATTCGATTTGGAAAAGGAATCCTATATATAATGGACTTTATATAAGTATGATATTTGAAAGTATTTGGAAAGGTACTTGTAACGACCCGCCGCTCTGACCGCCCCCAGTCGGTAATTAAACCAACTTGTGACGTTCAAAATGACGGATTGTTATTCAGTTTATAGAGTTTAAACAGAAACAGCCACAGAATCACAGAATAATCATAATATTTTACATAAATGAATTTTTATACATATATCAGAGTTTGTACAATGAATTAAATTTTATACAGCGGAATATTTCTTTTAAGTACAAAAATTCTTCAAAAAGCTAAAGTGAAGCAATTTCCCCAACTCTCTCTAACTTCGCGGCCTGAAAATCTTCAAGCTGTAAAATTACTCGGTCTGACCCGAGTATTACATTCAAAAGAAAATAATACACAGGTCAGTCTAATTCAAACTCAGTTATTAGTGCATAGAGGCAGTAATAATTAAATAGCAATTAGACGACAGTCAAAGATAAATTCACCTATCCGATCCTTTAACAAGAAATCGGATAACGGTAAATACAACACTTATCAGTGTTAAACAACCAATCAGTAGATTCAATTTATCAATGAGGATAGATGAAGGGATTATTGATGAAGATAATTTAGAGAAAAAAAAATCAGAATTGCCTAAACGGCAATTAACAACAAAATCATCAAAATGTGATTCAAGATATATTGAATTGTCAACATAAAACAATTTTCATCAAAATGAAAACATCAATTTAAAACATTAGATTTGGTAGGGCTGCAGTACACACACGCGTATGCGGCCTCGCCACATTTTTAAAATGTTAACTTCGTGTGGCTGCAGTTCACGCTTGCGTGCACTACCTCGCCACTATCGTGATGATATACTCAAAAGATCAACGAACCAAAATCAATGAAGGTTCAAATATCGATTCAAAATGTCGATACTACGTGGCTGCAGTGCACGCACGCGTGCGCTGCCTCGCTACAACAACTTGTGAAATCATCTCAAGATAGAATACTATCAGAAATCAAAGTTACAGAGGTCAAGTATGCTACAGCAAGAATTTCGATAAAAATCGAAGTCAACATCGAACCAAGTCGAAGCCGTGATCCAATAAAGAGATGAATAGGCCAGCAACGAGGTTAACAAAAAAAACCGAACAGTTCAACAACAAGTGCACAAAGGCAGTCCAATTTCAAATGGGGCTATGAAAAATGCCCAAGTCATGAATCAGTAAGCAACATAAAATTGTCCAGTAGACAGAAGATCGTGCCATGGTGACAACAATCTCATATATTCACACACATAAATGCATATATATATGAAGTGCAGTCACAATTGCAAAAGGAAAAATAAATGCAAACTGCACATGAATGAAAACCACATGAGCTCAATGCATCTAAATGCTCAAATATACAACAAGTGTATATATGTTCATGAAGAGAGCAGACAACATAACATGCCGTCAAGATATTCAACACACAAAACAAAGGTAAACCCAAGTATATCTCAATGCCGAGCAAATACACATAAACATGAAGTGTGGATATAGGATGATACAAGCGAAGTGGATGAGTATTCCAGATCCACACAGCAAAAATGCACCAGACAGTTCTATCAAAACCAACATCCAAGTGAATATAAACTAAACTGAACAAATACCCTGCAACTCAATTTAACCCAAAAGTCCAACAGTGGACAACAAAAATACTTCAATGCAACTTAACCAAACTGAAATGAACAAGTTTACTTCATGTGACAGCAATGCAGACACATCACTGACTCAAATGGGCAAATTAAATGATCACTATATACATGTACTCAGGGAACTCAAGCAAAATACAGACAGAACAACAAAATGGCACAAGAACAAAGTATGCAGTGACAACCCCGGTGTAGGTTTATCAATACATAACATCCTTAATGAAGGCAAAACCCAGTGCAATATATATACATGTTGACCAGAGCTTAAAGCAACTTCAACTACTAAATGACAATTCTATGAAGTTAACATATATGCAACAGTGACACAAAATACAAACAAGAATGCAACAGTGGTGATGTAATGAATACACGTGAATGGTCACGATAGGTTAATCGACAATAAATGTCACGGCATGGAACAACCACAGTAGCTAAGACACAAGCACATCCTACAAATGGACTCAACAGTGAACTGGTAAAAATCAAAGCAAACTGTAAGTACTTCAATGTGAACACGTGAACTATGAGCTAGCATATCAAGCTACAGATGGTATGCAGTGGACACAATTGATGAACCGGATAAACTACATGATGACTGGAAACTGGAACAGGCTGCAACAATGAATCTCAACCTAAGAATGTCAGGTGAACACCAAAATATAGTACTCGTGAGACTACTAAGTGAAAACACATGACGTGAGCTTGCAACACTGCAGCTAAAATGCAGACAATCAATACTCTACATGTACTACAGGTAAATGAAGATGTAGTGAAGCATATACATGGTTATAGACAGAGGCAACAATAATATAAACCAAACTACATGAAATGCATGGAGACAATGTCCTAACTGTCACAATTGACTCAACAGTTCACACTGCTGCGACAACATGCAAAAATGTCCAGACAACAAGCAAATATACGACAAAGATGAACTAATTCATCTGTACAGTTCAATGTTAAAAGCCCAAATACATATCCAAGTAAAAAAAAATCACAGCAGTGTGCAACTCGAGTAAATCACAGTGGACATTACTCATACAACACATATATACATACATAAGTGTATGTATACACATGGCAGTAAAGATATAATGCCCAGAAATAGCACGGAAAAAGTCGAACAAGACAAACATCACAAAAAAAAATCAAGTTTGCAGTCCAAGACCACTTTAGGTCAAAGTCAATGCCGAAGTCAAAATACTTCTAAAAAAAAACAAAGTGACCAAAACTTACTGCAATTCATAGCCGAAGGGAAAACACGAAATCACACTTTCAAAAATCACGAAAACTTTGAAATAGATGTGAGTGAAAGTTATATCACTCACCTTTGCAAACGAATTGGGGCAGCACGCGAGCGAATTGAAGGAGGCGTCGAGCAAAATTGAAGCCGCAACCCTCATTTAGATCGAGCGAATGAAGATGAAGCTGAAGCCCTAATTTTTGGAGCACGGAATCGAAGAGAAACGACGAGGCCGCCATTGTTTCTTTGTTTATTTATTTTTTCTTTTTTTTTCTGTATGATTTGAAGAGATGGAAAAAAGGGGTATCGGCATGCTTTGAAAGAGAGGTGCGTGATTAAAGGCGTGTGTAACGGCATGATTAAAGGCACGAATTTGGCTGATGAGAGTAAGGCAGTGTATACTTATATTATATATATTATTATATTTTTATTTTTATTTATTTTTCTTCTTTTCAATTTAAATTCAATTTGTTTTGTATAAATTTTCTTTAATAAATATATAAACGTTTTGCAGTTCAAATATCAAACTTAAATTTATAAATTTACATAAAAATAATTCGTAAATCCAAACTATTTTTTTCTATGTCATTAGTTCGAATTTAAAATACAAATTGAATATTCAATTTCAACTCCAAAGTCAAATTCAAATTTTATTCAACTTTAAATAAATTAAATTCTAAAATTTAATCGCCAATTTATAGTTATATTGGGAATTCAATTTAGATTCTCATTCAAATATTTAAAATTAATTAAATATTTTCATTTTTAAATCGTTCAAAATTCAGGGTTGTTACAATCTTCCCTCCTTAAAAGAATTTCGTCCCGAAATTATAAGTTAGGAAAAACGATTGCTAAAATCTCACCGATATTTATACCCTACATAATTTTACTAAGTTCTAAACTTATAAATAAATATAGGATTCATTCCATTTATTTTATCTCACTAGTTCTGTTCATCGATTTCAATAATCAAGACACAAAAGTCTTTTACCAAATTTTTGACTTACAAAACTCAGATTTTTAAACTTGAAATCTTCACGCTAGATATTTGCATATTATATCTTTTCCAAAGCTGTGTGCTTTCAAGATATTTTTAAAAATCTTCTTCCTTAATTCATTTAGTTAGAATTATGTAATTCTAATTTCAGACTATTGATTTTCTATTCAAAGTTTGAAAATACTTGATAACTCGAAGTTTAACAAGTCCATCTTCGTTCTTACAGACATTAGGCATACGCTGGCCAGGCGCAAGACTAAAAATCTCCAAGTACTAAATATACTTGCTTCAACACCCAGTGAAAATACTTTTTTAAAAATTATTTTAAAAATGGATATGGAAAGCACGTTCCCCCATGGATCACAGTTTACCCGGCGGTTACGCTACTATCCCAGTAGAATCGCTTGTAACTGTAGATTTCACATCTCTCTTGAATTTCGCCATGGTTGTTGCCATAGATTGCGGTTCACACGGCGGTTACGCTACTATCCCAGTAGAATCGCTCGTGACCGTAGGCATCTCGCCCCTCAAATTTCGCTTCGGCCTCTAGATCGCAGTTTACACGGCGGTTGCGCCACTATCCCAATGGAATCGCTTGTAACTGTAGGCATCACGCCCCACGAATTACGCCAGCATCAATTCACATAATCCCAAACACGATGATCCATCGTGGGGGATTCCAGTCAGTCCCAATGGACATTCCACTAATGGAAATTCTACGTAGCTACGATTTCCAATGGACACTCCACCGAGTTCCAATCACCTTCACAAATAATAAATGGAAGGTACATTTCCATATCCTCAGTTTTTAGAAAACATATGTCATATACATATAGTACTTCATTTCACATTTCGTACATATCCTACCTATGTAAACTTGCATAGGACTTTTCATAATAATGACTTTCCAAACTGATGGTTTTCGAATTATTACATTCACATATATAAGTTACGAAAACTCAATTCACATTCATAACAAATAGAGGATTCCAAAATTTTCCATTTCATTTAAAATTTTCCTCTAAATCGATTTGAAAATTTAAGGTTATCTCAAACCTAATTCACATTCATAATCCAATTCATTATCGACTTCACATTCGATTTGGATTTCACGTTACATCGTCAATTCTCAACACGTAATTGATGTCTACCGATATATAACCTCTAAGCTCGTACGTCTCAGAGAAGGGTGTTAAGCTAAAAGAATAAATTCTCCGCCACCACAGATATATATTTAATAGAGATCAATTGCTATGTCATCAATTCACAATGCTAGACATACAATCCAAATCGACTATCCAAAATTCAAAGCTCAACTTATATTGTTTTTGGTGTCAAAGTTAAACTCAATTTAACTCAAGATTCAATCTTTTTGGAAAATATTCAAGTTGAACTGATCGTTCAAATTTCCCAAAAATATCTTTACAAGATATATAATTTTCCAACTTAACCGTTTGAAACAAATTTCAAATATTCATTTTTTCCAATTTATCTTTAAAAGATAAAATTTCAAACCTTTCATTTCATATTGGAAAACATTTCCATACTTATTTAATAAGTAATTCACAAGTTCATTTATTTTCAACACGGAAAATATTCAATATACTTGAATCAAAATTAAGTATATATTCCATTCTTTAAGGAAATCATTCTTTTAAACACATTTATTTGAGTCAAAACGAATGTTGCGTAAAACATCGTTACGACAACTCAAAATCACTAGTATAGGGATTCGAAATTTAAGATAGATATATAAATCCCAATACTATAAACAACATTTCCTTTCGGAAACCATTTACTATAACAACAGTGTTATAGTCCACCATTTCCTTATTTCTCGAAAATGCCTATTTCAACAATGAATGTTGAAATCTATGTATTCGATACTTAATGCATTTTAAAACATCTTTAAAACCATTAACTTTTTCAATTTCAACTTCAACTTAATTCATAGTTTTAATTTCCTCCTACTTTTCACAATATTAATTTTAAACCAATTTCAAACTTTTCAATATTAAGTTTTTCACTTAATTTAATTTTCCGCACGTTTAAATTCAAATTCATCACTGAATTTATTAAACCTATAATGGATTATCATGTTGACAACTTCAAATTTGAAATCTAAATTCTCATTTGAACTTTGCATTTGCTTTCTATTTCAAAAATAATCAACTAATTCTTTAGTAAGTCATTCATCGACTTGGTTCCATTAAATTTATATTTCCACATTAACCTCATTTCATAATATCACTTCCCTAAAACATATCCGTTTTATTCAGTAATATATTCACTGTCCAAAATCATGAATATACTTATGTATTCAATTCAGTGTTTCTACACTTTTTATTTAAAAGATTATCCACTGTCCAAAATCGTGAATAAAATTCCCAACCAACATTTACTATCACAATATTTAACTTAAAGGATAATTCGCTGTCCAAAATCACGAATATATCTCCTTTAATAACTTCTATTTTTCATTTATCAAATTCAATTGGTTTCGAATTTATAAACAATCTTTACAAATTCCACTTCTATTCATAAGACTTCGTTTCATAATCTTTTTATTAATTTAATTCAATTTATATAACTCAATTATATACCAAAAGTCCATATTATAAGTTAAGTACTTAAAATCCATTTATTTACTAAACCATTCTTCAAAACATTTGAAATTAATTTTTCAAAAGAATTCAGAATCAAATTCCCAAGTTATAGTTCAATAATTCTCTTGATTATAACCAAATTGACATGTCATTTTATTTATTTATTTTTATTTTTTTTATTTTGGAGATATTTAAAATATTGGATTTAAACCAATTCATTAATTCACTTCACTTATATTTTATTTTCCATAAGTCTCAATAATTCGATAATGGATTTCGAATGAGAAACTATCGCAATCCTAAATTTAGAGAGGGGAATTTTCGAAAAAATTTGAATTTTCAAGATATCGTTTTATTTTTCAAAGAAAATAATTTCATACTTCTTTTAAATTTGAAAAACGTTTTCTTTAAAGTGGTTCTAGTAACTATTCATATTAAACATCATAAACTGAGCTTTGTATAAACCAAAGCTCTGATACCCTTTTGTAACGACCCGCCGCTCTGACCGCCCCCAGTCGGTAATTAAACCAACTTGAGACGTTCAAAATGACGGATTGTTATTCAGTTTATAGAGTTTAAACAGAAACAGCCACAGAATCACAGAATAATCATAATATTTTACATAAATGAATTTTTATACATATATCAGAGTTTGTACAATGAATTAAATTTTATACAGCGGAATATTTCTTTTAAGTACAAAAATTCTTCAAAAAGCTAAAGTGAAGCAATTTCCCCAACTCTCTCTAACTTCGCGGCCTGAAAATCTTCAAGCTGTAAAATTACTCGGTCTGACCCGAGTATTACATTCAAAAGAAAATAATGCACAGGTCAGTCTAATTCAAACTCAGTTATTAGTGCATAGAGGCAGTAATAATTAAATAGCAATTAGACGACAGTCAAAGATAAATTCACCTATCCGATCCTTTAACAAGAAATCGGATAACGGTAAATACAACACTTATCAGTGTTAAACAACCAATCAGTAGATTCAATTTATCAATGAGGATAGATGAAGGGATTATTGATGAAGATAATTTAGAAAAAAAAAATCAGAATTGCCTAAACGGCAATTAACAACAAAATCATCAAAATGTGATTCAAGATATATTGAATTGTCAACATAAAACAATTTTCATCAAAATGAAAACATCAATTTAAAACATTAGATTTGGTAGGGCTGCAGTACACACACGTGTATACGGCCTCGCCACATTTTTAAAATGTTAACTTCGTGTGGCTACAGTTCACGCTTGCGTGCACTACCTCGCCACTATCGTGATGATATACTCAAAAGATCAACGAACCAAAATCAATGAAGGTTCAAATATCGATTCAAAATGTCGATACTACGTGGCTGCAGTGCACGCACGCGTGCGCTGCCTCGCCACAACAACTTGTGAAATCATCTCAAGATAGAATACTATCATAAATCAAAGTTACAGAGGTCAAGTATGCTACAGCAAGAATTTCGATAAAAATCGAAGTCAACATCGAACCAAGTCGAAGCCGTGATCCAATAAAGAGATGAACAGGCCAGCGACGAGGTTAACAAAAAAAACCGAACAGTTCAACAACAAGTGCACAAAGGCAGTCCAATTTCAAATGGGGCTATGAAAAATGCCCAAGTCATGAATCAGTAAGCAACATAAAATTGTCCAGTAGACAGAAGATCGTGCCATGGTGACAACAATCTCATATATTCACACACATAAATGCATATATATATGAAGTGCAGTCACAATTGCAAAAGGAAAAATAAATGCAAACTGCACATGAATGAAAACCACATGAGCTCAATGCATCTAAATGCTCAAATATACAACAAGTGTATATATGTTCATGAAGACAGCAGACAACATAACATGCCGTCAAGATATTCAACACACAAAACAAAGGTAAACCCAAGTATATCTCAATGCCGAGCAAATACACAGAAACATGAAGTGTGGATATAGGATGATACAAGCGAAGTGGATGAGTATTCCAGATCCACACAACAAAAATGCACCAGACAGTTCTATCAAAACCAACATCCAAGTGAATATAAACTAAACTGAACAAATACCCTGCAACTCAATTTAACCCAAAAGTCCAACAGTGGACAACAAAAATACTTCAATGCAACTTAACCAAACTGAAATGAACAAGTTTACTTCATGTGACAGCAATGCAGACACATCACTGACTCAAATGGGCAAATTAAATGATCACTATATACATGTACTCAGGGAACTCAAGCAAAATACAGACAGAACAACAAAATGGCACAAGAACAAAGTATGCGGTGACAACCCCGGTGTAGGTTTATCAATACATAACATCCTTAATGAAGGCAAAACCCAGTGCAATATATACATGTTGACCAGAGCTTAAAGCAACCTCAACTACTAAATGACAATTCTATGAAGTTAACATATATGCAACAGTGACTCAAAATACAAACAAGAATGCAACAGTGGTGATGTAATGAATACACATGAATGGTCACGATAGGTTAATCGACAATAAATGTCACGGCATGGAACAACCACAGTAGCTAAGACACAAGCACATCCTACAAATGGACTCAACAGTGAACTGGTAAAAATCAAAGCAAACTGTATGTACTTCAATGTGAACACGTGAACTATGAGCTAGCATATCAAGCTACAGATGGTATGTAGTGGACACAATTGATGAACCGGATAAACTACATGATGACTGGAAACTGGGACAGGCTGCAACAATGAATCTCAACCTAAGAATGTTAGGTGAACACCAAAATATAGTACTCGTGAGACTACTAAGTGAAAACACATGACGTGAGCTTGCAACACTGCAGCTAAAATGCAGACAATCAATACTCTACATGTACTACAGGTAAATGAAGATGCAGTGAAGCATATACATGGTTATAGACAGAGGCAACAATAATATAAACCAAACTACATGAAATGCATGGAGACAATGTCCTAACTGTCACAATTGACTCAACAGTTCACACTGCTGCGACAACATGCAAAAATGTCCAGACAACAAGCAAATATACGACAAAGATGAACTAATGCATCTGTACAGTTCAATCTTAAAAGCCCAAATACATATCCAAGTAAAAAAAAATCACAGCAGTGTGCAACTCGAGTAAATCACAGTGGACATTACTCATACAACACATATATACATACATAAGTGTATGTATACACATGGCAGTAAAGATATAATGCCCAGAAATAGCACGGCAAAAGTCGAACAAGACAAACATCACAAAAAAAAATCAAGTTTGCAGTCCAAGACCACTTTAGGTCAAAGTCAATGCCGAAGTCAAAATACTTCTAAAAAAAAAAACAAAGTGACCAAAACTTACTGCAATTCATAGCCGAGGGGAAAACACGAAATCACACTTTCAAAAATCACGAAAACTTTGAACTAGATGTGAGTGAAAGTTATATCACTCACCTTTGCAAACGAATTGGGGCAGCACGCGAGCGAATTGAAGGAGGCGTCGAGCAAAATTGAAGCCGCAACCCTCATTTAGATCGAGCGAATGAAGATGAAGCCCTAATTTTTGGAGCACGGAATCGAAGAGAAACGACGAGGCCGCCATTGTTTCTTTGTTTATTTTTTTTTCTTTTTTTTTCTATACGATTTGAAGAGATGGAAAAAAGGGGTATCGGCATGCTTTGAAAGAGAGGTGCGTGATTAAAGGCGTGTGTAACGGCATGATTAAAGGCACGAATTTGGCTGATGAGAGTAAGGCAGTGTATACTTATATTATATATATATTATTATATTTTTATTTTTATTTATTTTTTTTCTTTTCAATTTAAATTCAATTTGTTTTGTATAAATTTTCTTTAATAAATATATAAACGTTTTGCAGTTCAAATATCAAACTTAAATTTATAAATTTACATAAAAATAATTCATAAATCCAAACTATTTTTTTCTATGTCATTAGTTCGAATTTAAAATACAAATTCAATATTCAATTTCAACTCCAAAGTCAAATTCAAATTTTATTCAACTTTAAATAAATTAAATTCTAAAATTTAATCGCCAATTTATAGTTATATTGGGAATTCAATTTAGATTCTCATTCAAATATTTAAAATTAATTAAATATTTTCATTTTTAAATCGTTCAAAATTCAGGGTTGTTACAGTACTATATGATATATATTTTTTGAAGTAAAGATATGGAAAGTGCCTTCTGGTTGATATCCGCTTTGTGGCCACATTGTGGATTCATTCTATCGATATTATTCTCTCTGATTTTTGGTTTTCCGGATGTGATACTCGAGTGTTCCCACCGTGGCGTAACCCATGGTTTTTTCTCTCGTGATTACATAGCGCAACTGCCTTGCTGAGTCTGGCCTAGGGGTACGGATTGTTTCCTGGGGGATCCAGGCGTAACCATTGTGTATCCTGCAATCTATGTAGGTCGCATTAGTAGCGAAACTGCCTGGCTGAGAAGGCCTTGGGGTACGGATTGTTTCCTGGGGGACCCAGGCGTAACCATTGTGTATCCTGCACCCTACTAGTCATCATGGCGTAAATCACAGGGCTGAAAAGCTTACGGATACGGATTGTTTCCTGGGGGATCCAAGCGTAACCATTGTGTATCTGCGAACCATGGTTGGACAAAGGTTTTGGTTTGATTTGTTTTGTTTGGATTGTACTTTCCACGTCTGTTTTTTAAGGTTTTTCAAGTATTTTCACTGGGTGTTGAAACAGGTCTACTAAGTACTTAAAGAATTATAGCTTTGCGCCTGATCAAGCATGGCCAGAGTCTGCAAGAACGAGGAGAAACTTGTTGTAACATCGAGTTATAAAGGTATTTTTGAAAGGAAAATTTTGTTTCGATATAAAAGTATTTTATTATAAAGGTATTTCCAACAAAGAAATTTTGTATTAATATTTGAGATTAAAATTTTATGGTTTGATTTAATTATTTGAGCCCGATACTATCCCTTTGAACCTACCTTATCTGCTCAGCTTTATTTATTCACCTATATTCCGTTTTTCCGAATCTACCCTCCTTTCCTGTTTGAATATAATCTTTAAAATATTGTTTATTTATATACTACATGGTTTAATAGTAAATCATTAGTGTCATTAATATTTCAAAAGTTATTAATTCAATATAACATATTTAAGAAATGAGTATTAGTTTATCTACAATGTTGAAAGTGTCTTAAGATAAATTAGTAAATTTATAAACTGTGGATTTAATGTTGTCAAATAACTTCCTTGAAAATATAACCAAGGATGTGAATAACTGTTTCCAAATAGTTTTCATATATATATTTATAAAGGTGTTATTTAAAATTTATAAATGGTATTTACAAAGGAAGCAAGAATTTTACAAATGGGTTTGAAATTTTTTTTAAGTACTAAAGAAAATTTAATTTCAAATGAAGTTTTCAAATGAATATTTCAAGTAAAACTTATATGGTCTTAAATTAATTGTTTATCCTTGTCTTTCAATCTATTTATCTTTCTGGTTGTTTCTATTCTCCTACCTTCTTCCTTTTCGGGGACGAAAAGTTTTGAGTGGGGGAGAGTGTAACGCCCGGTAAAATTTTGTTAATTTTTAATGGTTTTATTTAGCGTATTTAATTTTATTTTTGAGAAATTTTAATTAATAATATTTTGAAATAAAATCTTACATTTGGATTACGTATAGTCAAATGTGGCAAATGATAAATTTTCATCAAAAATTAAGAAAGTATATTTTATGGTGTGATTCTATTCAATTTAAGTCAGTAATAATTGATGTTCATAGAATAATTTATTTTGGAAAATTTTATTTTTCTAACCTTTCCTTTCCTACGCTCCCTGTTTCTACTTCTTTCATTATGACCATTCATTATATATATACGCTACAGCTGGAAAGTTATAAACGTATAAACTTGGATACGTTTTGTATTTATTAAAATTTAAAGCTTACCTTTAATTGTGACCTTTTGGTTTCCTTGCTTTCAAAAAAAAAAATTGAACCATAGCCACGGTAATAAATTATTATAAATTTTTCAACTTAATCTAAGATGACCATTCCTACTAGAATCGTTGCTTTTCTAATAAATTCATTCCCACTTTCACTGACCTTTTATTTCTTCATTTTTCCACCATCTAAAAAAATAAATAAATGGTTATTCGTTTTATTTTATTCAGCAATCAGCGTGACTCTTGCCATTTACACCGCACCATATTTGACTGTTGATTTTCGTTCAGCATTCTTATTTTAAAAATATAACGCAGAGTAATGTTGCCTTCACAATTTAAAAATTTCTTTAATAGCTCTTGTATCAATGTGTAGCCGTTACTTTGATATTTTTCCGGAATTGTGACGTTTCTCTTTCCTTCCGTTCAAATTTGAAACTTTGCTACCATTTATTTGCTTTGATTATTTTCCTGAATCAACATGAATATTTTGCCTTAAATCCTCAACTGAATCATTGCACATGATTGTGCTATTTCTTTGGTTACTTTTATTTAGTCGTTTCCATTTACTTATGTTCGTATTTTCTTCCCTTTTTTGTTGCTTCTTCCTAGATTTCTCTTCTTTCCCTCTCTATTGCTTCTTCCTCTTCTATATAAACTTGCCTGGCACTACAAATTTCGGCCTCTCCTTCACCTTTTCCAAACTCCGCTCTCCACCGAACCCAATCTTCCCCTTGCGCAATATCCATCGAAGACGCAACGACCCTCCCCTGTTTCCTCTACTGTTCGCATAACCAGGCATAGGTAAGTTAAGTTTATATTTGCAAGTGTTATTTATATATATATATATATACACATTATATATAGTTCTATATTTAGCTATGATATGGATGATTTTATCAATACACGTCCCTTGTACGTGCTGTTGATGCATATTCTAGCATTCAAAGTTGGTACGCATATTTGTTTATATGGAGTATGGTTATGATATATTGATAGTGGTATAAAAATATAAGATGCATACATATAGTGGTTTATATAAAGTTGTTGGATTTGAATACATATATATACCAAATGTGGTTTCCATTTTTTTGAAAAGTTTGTTTTGTTTCTAGAAGTGTATGCATATTTAATATGTATGAGTTGTGTTGGATCTGCAAATGGAATCTGCATATTTGGTAAGTAGATTTATATTCATTTTTGTTTTAACTTTGAGACCATATATGTATATTTTACAAACCATATTATATGATTTATTTTATAAATTTTGTAAATCCGTTATTATATATATAGTTTTATAATAAACAGGTTTATAACTTTTATTGAAGGTCAATTTACCTCTTATTATTATGGAAGTTGTATAGGATTTTTGAAGTTGTTTATTTTCCTAAGTTCGTATATGACATATATTTATATAAAGTTATAATAATTATAGATATATCTTTATGGCCTTATATATATCTATATACTTTGCATACACTTATGTATGGAGTTAGTTTTCTAATATATAAGTTTTCATTTCAGTTGGCATGCGTGTTTGCATAAAAGTTAAGGGTTTATATGTGTTTTAGTGTAGACCAGTTGCTTTCGCAAAAAAAATAAAAATAAAATAGTTATATTAGTTGCTATTTATATATATTGTATAAAGTTTACATTCTAACTTATACTTTCGGTCTGCACAAGTTACAGTATTATATATATTTATAAAATAAGTTATAATATAAGTTATATAAGTAATTCGTACATCCGTTGTCTAAAATTTTATATAAGTCTGTGCATAGGCTTTACTGTCTATGTATGGGTAGTTATATATTAATTTATATATATAGGTAAAGTGTTTAAAATTTATAATTGTATTGTGAAGTGGATTTTGTAGCATATGTATATAGTAGTTTATAAATGAGATTTGAGCAGTATAATTTGTTAAAGTTTTATATATTAATCTTATTTTAAAATATAAATCTTAATGATATTATATACATAGGTCGTATGGGGTGGTTTGGGTCTTAGATTTGTAAATAGAAATTTTGATCTATGTGTAAAAATTAAAATAGTTTGGAAAAATTATAAGGATTTTTATTTAACATATATGTCTTATTTCAAATGTTAAAATTATTGGTTATGTATGAAAAAAAAGGTAAATTATATATATGTGTGTGTGTGTGTGTGTGTGTGATTCGAATTTAAATTTTTCTTAGGGATGCAATTTTGGTTTTTATTAAAATAGCAAAAATTTCCGTATATATTAGACTGATTCTGATTCAATTCATAAATTCTTGATTATCAGCCTCGTTCCTCCAATTGTGCCAATCCTACGTTGCTTTGAAATTCGTGCTCGGATTTTTAATTCAAATTTTAGTGTCTGTATCAGCGTGCGTATCCATGTCATCTTCTATATTCTCTAGTCTTGAAAGGTGAGCAATCACTCACGATTAACATTCTTTTATTTGTTAAATTGATTAAATTGAAACGACAATTGAAACTTGATGCTGTAGTTATTTAAATTGTTATATATGCTATTATCTGTAACTGTTCACTTATGGGATATGACAACATATCCTATTGTTTATATTTATTTTTGATGATATATGTCTGTTGTTATTATTATTTTCATATCTGTTATCACTCTGCAAGTTCCCTGTTAGTATAGAAATCACTATGGGTTGAAATGATACATACCTGAACGGACTTTAGAATAGGAGAATTTCGTTATGGGTTGAAATGATAAAACCAAGCGATTTTCGTTTGAATTGAATTTGGGATTACGGGTTGAAATGATATCCACCCGTATATATTTAACTTACGAATTGAAATGATAAATATATGTATCCCTTGTCCATAGAATAGAAAATTTTACATCGACGTCGTGGTCTATATGAACGTTTTGAAAATAATTTCTATGGTCTTGAAAAGAAATATATGGTTTTAATGAATACTGATTTAAAGTATTATATATAAAGGTTATTTTATATATAGATTTAATATTAAGATGATTTAATTAAGATCGATTTTATTAATATGAAATATGGTTAAGGATTTATTAAATTTGTATTTCTGAAATAGATTTGTGGAATAAATTTTATAAGCTAAGGTTTGAAGATATATTTGGGACTTATTTGAATTTATCATTAATTAAGGATTTTATTTAGTTAAATCAATTTGAAATTATTAAATTCGAAACTTTAACATATGATCCTATAACTTGAATTTTTATTTAAGAAATTTAATGGATGATTCATGTCTAAAGAAATCGAAGGTAATATATAGAAAATGTAAATTTAAGGTCATATAAATAATATTGAATTTATTAAGTGAATATTTCAAAACTAAATAATAGTGAAGTCAAGTTGGGAGATAAACGCAACTATCAATGTTTAGTCTCTGAAATGTTGAATATTTAAAGCTCCGAAATATATTAACTTCGAATTATATTGAAATTTAAATGGTTTATTTTGTGGTTCAAATCCGTATTTAAAATAGATAAAATTTGAATTAGTTTAGTCAGAAACTAAATTGAATGGAAATTGATAAATTTTGATTTAATTAAATTTGAACGGGAAGGTCGAGTTGATTTTTGAAGCGATTTGCGAAGTTTGAGGAAATAAAAATACTTTACTTCATAAATTATTGGATGTATATATACAAATTTGGAAAATAGAGATATCTGAAATGAAAATGATATTTTAGTTTTGAGATATAAATAAAATTGAAATGACCACGATGTTATAGTGTATATTTCTACCCTGTAGATAGTTCCTTGGATCCTTAGAGGATGGGTATCCCAAACATCCTCTAAGTTAATTATATTTCAGCTGATATTTCACTTGAGTTGGATATATAGATATAAGAATGTTAATCCTGACTCGAGTGTTTTGTGTTTTGCTTTACGCTCAGGTCAGACTGAGTGATACAGCATTTGAGACTCACCTTCAAAGTTGGAGCTTTGCTTGAAGATCCAGCTGTCTATCCTTTCAGCCATCCAGTCGATTGTTTCAGAGAAGTCATCTGCCCGTACTGGAGACTTCACTGCATCTGGGATTTTCTGATGTATTTTATTTCTAACTTTGTATATATAGTATCTTCATGAACTACTATTCATTTATTCCGCTGCGCATCATTGTACTACTCTGTATCTGTGATTCCGTGATTGATTTATTTACCGTAGATGTTAAGTTTTGCCAAATTTCAATTAACAATCTGATATTTTAAGCAATTCAAGTCCGACATGTGCGGATGCGAATGGTCCAAAATAGCAGGTCGTTACACCAACTCCAAAGGCGAGTCTCGATTACTGGTACACTTAGTCTGACCCAAGCGTAAAGAAAAATACAAAACACTCGAGTCAGGATTAACATTCTTATATCAATAAATCCAACTCAAGTGAAATAACAACTGAAATACAAGTAACTCAAAGGATGTTTGGGATAACCATCCTCTAAGGATCCGTTAAACTATTTATATATACGCTAAGTAGATTATGTCTATCAGTAATATAAAGTATCAAAATAGCGTTAAGGCATTACCATTATCCCCCTTAACACATTTTATACAAGTGTTATAGTCTATACAGCACTGTAAACTCCACCGTAAACTAGTGGGATATGAGAGAGTACTCCATAGGTATAACACAAAACAAATCGTAGTGGTCGCGCATAGGCATACGAGTATGACAAGGCACATGAGGCAATACCCGAGGTAGTGGAACTTTCATTTTCCTGATCCGGACAGGTGAGAATGCTTCGCCGCAACAATCACAACACCGCAAAACAACACCCCTAATTCAAGCGTGCGCACTAATCAAAAACAAGTAATGAGTAGTATACAAAGAAGTGTGTTGGCTTAGAGGTGGCAAACCTCATTGGCCCGGCACAGCTCCTGTTTTAGTCATTTCCAATTTGACACAAGTATCAAGGCTATCCATTATCGTTCTCTTTCTTCAAATCCAGCAACGTCAACATTCCAACCACTTCATTCTGGATCACACTCCGCGTATAATAGTTATTAAAGTGGTTTTCGATTTAGACAAAGAGTATGTCCCTAACCAATCCCGGACTCTTCAATAACTACGTAATTATTACAACGATTGGTCATTTAATAAACTTTCAAAATAGTTTATATTTCAAAACTAAAGTATCATTACCATTTCAAAACCATATCAATACGATATCACTTCTATTTCAAAACCAAATACGATATCATTTCCAATTTAAATATACCCATTTCAAATATATCCATTTACAAAATCTTAATTCTTCAAGTTATAACACTTTCTAAATCAAACACTTTGGAAATCATAATACTTTGGAAATCAAAATTAAGAAATCATAATGCTTTGGAATCATAACACTTCACACTTAACTGTTTAAATATAAATAATAGTATATATAATAAAATAGTTTGTATTTTAAAATAGTTTATATGAATGGTTATAATTTAAACTAGTTGATATTAAAAATAATTTATATGAAAATAGTTTATAAGAAATAAATTTATCAAGTAACGTATATAAATAGTTTGAAATAAAATTTAAAAATACTTTATATAATAAAATAGCTTCCTCAATTCCACAAATCAATACCAAATCAACTCCAAACCTAAAATTTCAAATTTAGTCAAATCTCAAACCATTAATTTCAATTCAATAGTCCATAAACCATTATATCGATTTCAAATACAGATTTGAACCCTAAATAAACCATTTCAAATTTGATATATTTCAATGCTTTAAATATTTCAAAAAAAAAACTAATTCGATAATTTCAGATATCAAATTCAATTTACTATTATTTATTTGGGAGATATTTATTTAATAGATTCAATATCATTTAAATACAACTTCAAATAACTTAATATTCCGTCAATTTATTTCAATTTGAAATATTCATTTAAATTACCTTAACCAAAATCAAGTTATAAAATTATATCCTTAAAAATATCTAATTCAATAAGTTCCAAATCGATTTCTAATTAAATATATATTTCCTAATTAAATCTAATTTTAAATCAATTTCAAATCTATCTTCTCAACCTTAGTTTATTAAATCATTATAAACTCTATATTAACATATAATTTAAATAAATTCCTAATCATATTATATTTTAATAAAATCAAACTTTATAATTAAGCTTATTTTATATGAAAACAAATTTATGCACAACTTAAATCCAAGAATTTAACTATATATAAAATAACATTTATATAATATCTAAAATCAATAATTATATAAAACCATATATTTCTTTCCAAAACCATAGAAATCATTTTCAAAATATTTATATATAGACCAATGGTGTCTGTATATAATTTTCTATCCTATGGTCAAGTGATACGGATATTTATTATTTCAATCTGCAATTTAAATATATACGGGTATATATATCATTTCAACCTGCAATTTCAAATTCAATTCAATGAAAATCGCTTGGGTTAATCATTTCAACCCATAACGATTTTCTTCTATTCTATAGATCGTTCGGGTATGTATCATTTCAACCCATAGGGAATTCTATACTAACAGGGAACTTGCAGAGTGATAACATAGATAATAATAATATAACAGGCATATATCATCAATATAAATATCAGATAATGGTGTCAGATGTCACAGGTGAACTGATACAGGTAATATCATATATATAAAAGTGTAAATAACTAACAGCAGCATATTTCATTTGTCGTTTCAATTGCAATCAAATTTAATAAATAAAAGAACATTAATCGTGAGTGATTGCTCACCTTTCGAGGCTAGAGAGATAGAAAATGAAGTGAGTTACGAAATCCAGGCCCGAAATCTCAAACAAGGCAAGATCAAATTGACGAACGAAGCTGATAAACAGAAATTTACGAAATCAAGTCAGAACTGGATCGATGAAGATGATTGATATAAGTGAAAATATATATATATACTTACATGTATAAAACATATTCCAATTACAAACACATTTTCTTTTCAAATATATGCATACATTTCAAATCATTGCTTTAAAATAAAACACATATATAATATATAATTTAAAATCAAACTCAAATGCTAAGAATCCAAGATGTGTGTATATCTATATATATATATATATATATATATATATATTATATTTTTTAAAACCAACACTTGTATATATATACCCTATTAATAGCCACATATATCCATACATAAGTTATATACATGCTTATAAGATATATATATATATATATCTGTGTGTGTGTGTGTGCGTGTGCGTGTGTGTGTATTCAGAAACTGGTTTTATAAAAGCACTTTATTTAAACCCAGACTCATGTATACACGCCAATCAAATATATATAAATTAATATTACTCGTACATCTAAACCTTATATACTTATATATAATAAGCTAACAAAAATCAAAGGTGCAGGCTATTCATACAAAAAATATAAATATACGCTACAACAAAGGTAATATAATACATATACAAGCTTGTGCGTATATATACAAGATCGGATCTCAGTTTATAACTATCATAAATTGATGCTTAAAAGCATAGCAGACAAATTCATAAATATAAACTATACACTTACGTATATACAGAAAATGTAAAACAAAGAATGAATAGCTTGTATAATATATAGCAACACACGAAACCGCACAATATATATTCTAACTTATATTATAACCTGATGTATAAACTTGTATATAAAATGTGATATGACAATATACATCAATATATATAAGTATATATATAAAGAAATATAAACGCTTACACAAAAGTTTTTTTTTATAAACTACATATACATATAATTTTTATAGTTAAAACATACGTAAAATATAAGTATGCATATGTACACTAACAATATATAGAGTTTTGGGAAAATATACTTTTTTTTTAAAATTTGCCAACCAAACAAAATAAATAAACTATGTTAATACAAATTTTTTGAAACACACACATATATAAACCAGGCTTATATTCATCCATAACAGACACGATCCATATATATAACTTGCATAACAAAATATATAATATAAACATATAATACTCTCGCTTCAGCCATACAAGTAGAAAACAAATCGTACAACTACGAAGTTCATAGGCATACTTCAGTAATATATATAAACTTTATATGTATATCAAAGAACAAGCATGCAAGAATATACCTCACCAAAATAATGCTCAGCCGAAGCATAGGAAGGAGGGCCTTGGCAAGGGTGGTCAAGTTGTGGAGGGGTGAGGCTGTTGCAAAAGAGGCAGGTTTAGAGTCCGGCGAGTGTGAAGAGGAACAGGGTAGATAAGGTGCCAAGGCGAGTGGGGCAAGTGGTGGATCTCGGCTATGAAGTGGCAAGGGCCGGTTGCTTGGGGGTGGAATGTAGTGCATGGCCGGCTACAGGGAAGAGGGATGGCACATGAAAAAGAGAACAAAAAATAAATAAATAAATAAAAGAAGATGGAAAGAAAAGAATGGCTACAGGAAACGACCATCGTATAATACAATTTGTATTCAGAGAAAAAAATTTGAACGAAGAATGAAACAATATAAATTTTTGAACCCAGAGAATATAGAAAGAATATAGAAAGTTGTGCTGAATTCAGTGGGTAATAAATCAAATGGTTGTTTGAACGGTGGATTATTGAAAGGTCAACGCAACCAAAAGTCACATATCGATTACCCTTTTTCTTCACGGATTCTGCTGACTCATTAAGGCAAATTATTATTGTTTGAGCATCACATATTAGATTTTAAATGTAAAGTAAAAATATAAAGTCAAGATTTTGGTACCGTTACAACGGACAGTTTATTGTCTTCGTCGCGTACCGGATTTCAAAAATACAGAAATAAATATACCGTTGAGATCAGTGCGACCGGACGATCAAAATGGTATACACGTATCAGTGATTCAATTGAATTATAAAAATTCGAATTTTCTACTAACGGAAAGTGCAGCAAAAATGCAGAAAAATAAGATCGACGGAGCTAAAGAAGTCCGAATTTGAAAAAAAGAAAAATGACGTCTCAATCAGAAGATGATTTAGAATTTTTCTACGTAAAAATATTCAGGTTTCGAAAACATTTTATTATCATCAAATATTAACTGATATAAATTGAAATAGAATTATACAATAAAATAAACTTTCATATTTTCAGATGAAAGTTTACACTTTGCTACGTTCAATAAGACGTATTCCAAATATTAAATTTTTATTTCAAATTTTTTATCTTTAAAATTTCACGAAAATTCAATAAATCACATTATTAAAACAGTTAAAATTTACGGGTCGTTACCCTCTCCCCCACTCAAAATTTTTCGTCCCCGAAAAGGAAGGAGGTAGGAGAATAGAACCAACTAGAAAGAAAAATAGGTTGAAAGCAAAATAAAACAATTAGTTCAAACCATATAAATTTCAATTTAAATAAATTTATATTCAACAATTTGTTTTTAAATTCAAGATTTCCATCAAATTGACTTGATTTCACATTTATAATGTTAGATACAAAAGGTTTCTTTCAAAACAAAATTTAATTTAAATTCAATTAATTCAAGATATCTAATTAAGTTGATTTAATTTCAGTTTATTAACTTTCAGAACAAAATTTTATTTTGTTAATCACATCTATTATTCAATTAACTTATTATTCTATTTATCTCCATAAACATTTTATAATTAAAATTTAAGTGTATAACATTTATTATACGCACTCAAATTTTATTTATAAAGATATTTTATATTGTATACTTTCCAATTACATAGTTAACTTTTGAGCAATTTAGGTAAGTTATATTGAATGCAACTGAGTATTATATAAGTAAATTTATAATTCAATTCTCTCAAGTTTAAATATTAATTCAAAATTTTTGGTTTCATTTATAATTGAAATCATCTTTTATCTAAATTTTAAGAATTAAATTTCCGATTAACATCAAATAATTTAGAGATAATTATATACATACAATATATCCAAGTAAAATCTAAATCAAATACTAATATATATATTTTAAATCAAGTCACACTTTAGAAATTTAAATCAAATTCATTTCAAAACAAAAGTGTAGCAAGCTACTAACGGTCTCTCCACTTCGAAACTCGAAAATAAATGTTAATGATGCGGCCGCCATCACCGAAATTATTTTCCAGCGACAAAAGAGGAGAGCACTGATTTAATCATTTAAAATTCTTTGGAAATGATTTCTATTTGAAATTACTTTATATAATATTCATTTTAAAATTTAAACCCAAAGTTTGAAATCTTCGGAAATTAAATTCTCAAACTCTAATTTAAATCCATTTCAATTCCTAATTAATATTTTAAACCATGTTCTATAATTTCATTTATTTATCATATTGGAATAGTCAATGGTTAATAAAACAATAAATAAAAACAAATATTACCATTTTGTTGACCCATTCATTTAACAATTTCGAAAATTAACTTATATATAATATAATCACACAAAATTTATTTTATTTACCAAATTTGGAAACAATATTGTGTCAGTTTGCTCTGCTCAAGTGTTTTGAAAATCCTATTGATAGCGTTGACCAGACGAATCGATCGAAAACCAAAATCAACATCAACAACTCAAACAAAAAAATATATATAACATTTTTATATTAATTTACAAATACACTTCCTCGCTCGACGATACAAGAATGGATTTCAAAGCAAGGATAGAGATTCAAATTTTATGGACTCAAATCAAAGAGAATTTTGATTCAAGGATAGGTTCGAAACAAAGATAAGATGATTTTAAATAACAAATAGGAAGATGGATAAGTTTATATAAATCGCGGACAACCTTAACCGGGTCGATCGTGACTTCACGAATACGATCGATGTAGAATTCCAAGGCAAATCGACTCGCAAGAGATAGAATTCAGGCATAGCAGGAAATAGATAGCATCGTAAACCGAGGATATAGAAATCTTCGGTAAATCAATGCCTATTATAAAGGAGTTTCACCCCTTTACAAATCATTCGAAGATTGGCGAGACCGCCGATTTATTTTAGAGATTGTTTGAAGTGGAGTTATGGGATACTTCAGAATACGAATAGGGAGAGATAAAGATGGATTTTTGGAACCGAGTGGAACGTTCTAAAATTCAAAAGAGACTGAGTCAAAATAAGAAATTCAAGCTCGAACGAAAGTGATTCCATAACTAAATTTACTATATATGCTAAGTTTTGCCTAGAGCCAAAGCTCTGATACCAAATGTAACGACCAGATATTTTCAACCATTCGCATCCGAACATGCCGAAATTGAATTGCTCAAAATACCAGATTGTAAGTCTATATTTGGCAAAACTCAGCATATACAGTAAATAAATAATCACAGAATCACAGACACAGTAATATAACAATATGCAGTGGAAATAAAATGAATAGTAGTTCATGAAGCTACTATATATATAACAGAGTTAAATAAGTTACAATAGAAGTCTCGAATACAATAGTCAAAAACAAGAATCAGAATACATCATTAGAATCAACTGAATATATGAAAGCTAGATATATAGCTGGATCTCCAAGCGAAGCTCCAACTCTAAAGGTGAGCCTCGAATACTGGTACACTCAGTCTGACCCGAGCGTAAAGAAAAATACGAAACACTCGAGTCAGGATTAACATTCTTATATCAATAAATCCAACTCAAGTGAAATAACAACTAACATACAAGTAACTCAAAGGATGTTTGGGATAACCATCCTCTAAGGATCCGTTAAACTATTTATATGTACGCTAAGTAGATAATGCCTATCAGTAATGTAAAGTATCAAAATAGCGTTAAGGCATTACCATTATCCCCCTTAACACATTTTATATAAGTGTACTAGTCTATACAGCACTGTAAACTCCACCGTAAACTAGTGGGATATCAAGGAGTACTCCATAGGTATAACACAAAACAAATCGTAGTGGTCACGCATAGGGATACGAGTATGACAAGGCACATGAGGCAATACCAAAGGTAGTGAAACTACCGGTTGCCTGATCCGGACTGGTGAGAACGCATCGCCGCAACAATTGCAACACCGCGAAACAAAACTTCCAATTCAAGGGTGCGCACCAATCAAAAACAAGTAATGAGTAGTATACGAAGAAGTGTGTTCGCTTAGAGGTCGCTAACCTCATTGGCCCAGCACGACTCCTGTTTTAGTCATTTCCAATTTGACACAAGTGTCAAGGCTATCCATTATCGTTTTCTTTCTTCAAATCCAGCAACGTCATCATTCCAACCACTTCATTCTGGATCACACTCCGCGTATAATAGTTATTAAAGTGGCTTTCGGTTTAGACAGAGAGTACTTCCCTAAACAATCCCGGACTATTCAATAACTATGTAATTATTACACCGATTGGTCATTTAATAAACTTTCAAAATAGTTTATATTTCAAAACTAAAGTATTATTACCATTTCAAAACCATATCAATACGATATCACTTCCATTTCAAAACCAAATACGATATCATTTCCAATTTAAATATATCCATTTCAAATATATCCATTTACAAAATCTTAATTCTTCAAGTTATAACACTTTTTAAATCAAACACTTTGGAGATCATAATTCTTTGGAAATCAAAATTTAGAAATCATAATGCTTTGGAATCATAACACTTCTCACTTAACTGTTTAAATATAAATAATAGTATATATAATAAAATAGTTTGTAATTTAAAATAGTTTATATAAAATGGTTATAATTTAGAATAGTTCATATTAAAAATAATTTATATTAAAATAGTTTATATGAAATAAATTTATAAAGTAACATATATAAATAGTTCTAAATAAAATTTAAAAATACTTTATATTATAAAATAGCTTCCTTAATTTCACAAATCAATTCCAAATCAACTCCATTCCCAAAATTTCAAATTTTGTTAAATCCCAAATATAAATTTTAATTCAATTCTTCATAAACCATTATATCGATTTCAAATACAGATTTGAACCCCAAATAAACCATTTCAAATTTGATATACTTCAAAGCTTTAAATATTTCAAAAAAAACTAATTCAATAATTCATATATCAAATTCAATTTACTATTATTTAGTTGTGAGATATTTACTTAATAGATTCAATATCATTTAAGTACAACTTCAAATAACTTAATATTCCTTCAATTTATTTCAACTTGAAATATTCATTTAAATTACCTTAACCAAATCAAGTTATAAAATTATATCCTTTAAAAATCTCAAGTTCAATAAGTTCCAAATCAATTTCTTATTAAATATATGTAACGACCCAGAATTTTTGTCATTTGAAATTCGTATATTTAATTGATTTTTAATATTAACAAGTAAAAATTTTAAGTCGAATAAATTTTATTTCGAATATCTAGATTTAATTGGATAATTAAATCGATAATTTAATATTTGAAATTATAGAAATAATTGGAAATTGGATTTAATGTGATTAAAATTGATTTGTAAAATTGTATTTAATCATATTGGAGTTAGAATGATGTTATAGAACTTTTAAAATTGAATTTAAAGTTAATTTGTGGAAATTGAATATTTTTATATTTAATTGACGAGTAAAAATAATCATTTTTCAAACAGTCTCGGATTTCAACGAAACTAGTTTCTTCGAATCCATAATGTTATATTATTGTATGGTTTCAAATTTCGTGTCAACGGATTTACGGTTTGTCTGGGGCAAGCTAAAACGCACTGAAATCGGTTTAAGTGAATTTAAAATTTAAAATGGTAGATTTGAAAACCTATCTTCCAAATACGATCGACTTGGCTCCCGATATATATTCCATTGCGTTCGGAATGGGGGTAAAACATTATAAACGTCAGGCGGCACGCTTCGTTTGGAGTTCGGAAAAATTTCGGAAGAATAGTGTCACGAGAATTTTCTATAAAAGGACCTTTATTATTTCATTTTGCATCAAACACTAACCTTCAAGCCCTAGCCACCAGTTATATATTAGTGGCTGAAAATTGCCAATTTTCTTCTATTAATCTCTTCCAATCCATCGATCTATTCAAGAAATCTTCAACTAACAGATTATAGAGGGCGATGAGAGCTACAGATACAGATGATGGATTTTTGAGCAACAGATCAACGACAATATGCGTTCAAAGGACCGGCAGTCTTTTACGTTTTTCGAGATGCATGGGGGGGCAAGCTCGATGATAATCACGGCGGTGAGGGGTTGCGACACGAGCTTTCGAATGGTGGTGGAGTGATGATGTTTCGAGCATCGTAGTGGGTCGTGTCATCTAGGGTTTTGGGCGGCTCATTTGGCTTTTGTGTGCGTACGTGAAAACTGAGGGAGGAAGAAGAAAGAAGGATCGGCCCTGATTTCATCAAGCTTGAACGAATGGTCCAGAATTGTTTAAGGTTTTAAAAATAAAAAGAAATTGTAAATTGAGTTATATTAAATCGTGTAATCTTTGTAACTTCATAACTTATTCATACAAGGTCGAAAAATGACGAAACGAATTGCGTTGGCTTCGTATTGACGAGCACTACGCAATGGAGCTGGATTAGAGTTGATTGGAGCTAGTGAGAATTTTGGGTAAAATTAAACGCACGTTTAATTTTATCCGAAATAAAATACAGCAAATGTTATTTGAAGCAAGGTGAGAACTTCTCACTCAATCGAATTTGTTTCGATTTAAATTTTTAATAGTTAGATTTAAAATTGCTTGATTGTGTTGATTTTATGCTTGGATGATAAATTGCTATCTGTAGTATTGAAATAGACCCTATACGCCATATATTAAGCGGATGTTATTTATTAAACACATATACCGCGATATTCCACCTTGGAGTGGAATTGGTATTATATATGTACTTGGAGTTGATTTCCCACATTATATAGCGGATGAGACCCTATTGCGTCGCATAATAGCGGATAATATTTTATATGAACCCATGTACCGTGATATTCCTTCTTGAAACGGGATTGGTATTGTGCTAACATCTGTGGATGCAGGGAAACAGGTTGGAGGGATCCAACTGGATTCCTCAACAGTATTGATTTATTTACTAATATTTGCAATATATTCTGTTATCATATTAATATATGATGTTTCGATGTCGTGGTTGATGTATTGGTGCTGTTGCAGCATTGGGCCTATTTTTGGAGTTTTAAAAATGTTAATGTAATGATTTTGAATTTGAAAGGATTTTCAAGTGATTTTTGAAAGTATACATTTTATTGAATTTTGGAATTGATTCATTTAAGTAAATAAACGTTATAATTTTTATGTTATAAAAATTATGATTTTTGTGAAATATAACCGAAATGTGATTTTTGAAATAAGTAGTTGATTTATTTGTAAAATGGTTTAAATTAGGATTTTGAATTTTTATAAACGGTTTATATAAAAGATTTATAAAATTGATATTTATAAATTAAAATATTGGAATTTTAAAAAGAGTTTTTATAAGTGTTAAAATGAAGTATAAATGGATTTCCTAACCGAATGAAATTTATAGAATTATAAATTGTGAAGTTATAAAATGACTAGATTTTGTAAAATAAAAGATTTATAAGTAATTAACTTATAAATTGGATTTTGGCATTTAAATGAGATATAAATAGAATTTGTCAATAAAGTGATTTTATAAGTTGAAGTCGTTATAAGATATAAATGGAATTTATAAACATTGTTTTATAAATCCGAAATCGACAAGTTAATTATTATAGCTTATTAAAGGAGATATATTCATGATTTTGGACAATGGATAATCCTTTAAATTAAATATGTAGAAGTGTTGAATTTGGTAAACGATTTATATTCACGATTTTGGACAGTGAATATATGTTAAAGAAATGTTTTAGGAAGTGATCTTTTAAATAGAATTAAAACGATTTGAAGTTGTTTTAAAATGTGTTAAGGATCGAAACCATAGATTTCAACATTCATTATTGAAATAGACGTTTTCGAGAAATAAGGAAAATATGGACTATAACACTGTTGTTATAGTAAATGATTTTCGATATATAGTATTGGGATTTATATATCTATCTTAATTTCGAATCGCTATACTAGTGATTTTGGGTTGTCGTAACAATGTTTTACGCAACATTCGTTTTGACTCAAATAAATGTGTTTAAGAGAATGTTTTCCTTAAAGAATAAAATATATGCTTAATTGTGATTTAAGTATATTGGATATTTTCTAAATGTTGAAAACAAGTAGATTTGTGAATTTCTTATTATTTAATAAGTATGGAAATGTTTACCAATATAAAGTGAAATGTTTTGAGATTTTATCTTTTAAAGATAAAATGAAAGTGAATATTTGAAATCGATTTAAAAATTGAATATCAATGGATATTTGGAAATTTAAGTTCACCGTGGAATTTATAAAGGAAAGAGAAATTTGTTTATAAATAAACAGTGATTTATTTTTGAAGTGTGGAAACAAATTTACGGATTATCTTGTAAGGATATTTTTGGGAAATAAACAATTTGGGAAAATTATTTGGAATCTGGTGATGTTGTGCATATCTATTGATAGTTAAATAACCGACTATCAATATCAACCTTTAAATGGGCGTTTGTTGTGATTTGCTTGAATTTGAATGCTACACTTATTTTAAAAATAAGCGCTCGTTATTCGGTTTAGCCGAGAAAGGACCTTTGGGTCATAAATCCCATTCCGAATAGTGATATGTCGTAATGGATAGCATTTGAAGACCGGCGTTGAAGATCGAATATTTTCGAAAACGGAAGGATTACCGTCGAGCGTCTCTGCATCGGCTGATCCACGATATAGAGATTTTATCACCCTTTGTGATGGGAATTTCGGACGTGATTAGTGAATATTCGGATTTGCAAGGGCTTCTTTGGAAGTGCCTTCGGTTCTGTTCGATCCCGAAATGGACTTGTATGGATGTGTGTCTGACGTTACAATTTGAGATGTAAAGCTGGTTTCTATCAAATACATTTCTGTTGGTGGTGGAGAATTTATTCTTTTAGCTTAACACCCTTCTCTGAGACGTACGAGCTCAGAGGTTATGTAGTTGATGGTTACTAGTGATATATTCCCAATTTGGTAACGTGACATGCTGAGTGCTGCTGATTATTTGTTGATCAAAGCGTGGCTTTTATGAAAAGCGTAGTGTGGAATATGCAAGTATATGATTTTTGTTTGATGATAATAAACATATATACATTCATTTAAATGTATTTGTTAACGTACTATTCTATTTTTCATTGATTAAATAAATATTTGTTGAATAAAATAAATTACACAGAATTTGAATGGAATTTGAATTCAAACAGAAATTTTATTCAAATGAATATTTATTACAATTTTGAATAGTACAAATTCATGCTCTCACTATACATATACAATTTTGAATACATCACGATTTTATTTACATTAATAACCTCACTACATATCACTCACACTCGTATTCCGTCTTCAACTGCATTCCAGTTTGAATCCAGCATCTGAGAAATCTGCAAAAATATTCACTAACTCAGTAAAATTGAAAAAGAAATATTCTTGCAATATAAAATAAAATATGGTTTTTGAAAATAATATTTGCCTTAGTTATTTGGGTTGTTCGTCATCATTTACATTTGAATTCATCATACACGAACAATGTGACATGCACAGTGTATCACTGTACATGCCACAAGGCCGTGCACATCAATATACACTTGATAATGCTACAGGGACAGGTGAGCACAGGTCAAACCCAAATGAAAAACCGGGTTCAACTCACGTGCAATATATTGAAAATCACGACACGAGCACAAGGTCAAACCCGAGTTTTTAAAACTGGGTTCAACACAAGGCACAATAAACTGAATGCAAAGGTCAAGTCATTGTTGTCATGACTCAACTCAAATGCAAAGCTTCGACAAATCAAAACTGCATCAGATCACAAATGCAAGACCAAAGTGCAACAGACCAACTCCAAATGCATCGGTGCATGAAGAATGAAACAACATCAAAGCATGAACTCACATGTACACCATGATATAAATTGCACCAGTGATGCAAGAAATGCCCAACACAAATGGCTAGAGAAATCCACAAAGTTGCTACAGTGGAATGAACAAGTGATGCACATGGCAATCAAAAATGCTTGAGGACTACAACATCAAGTAGTAACCAACACAATGAACAGACCCATAATGAAAATCAGGTTCAACAATATCAAGTCGACCAGGCAGCAATGATGGTAATGCAACACAGTGAAAATGCTCAATGCACCAAGTACAGGGAACAACAAGCATGAATCAAGTTCAGTGCTAATAATGACCAGACAACAAGTAAAGTGCATCAAGAATGCAACAATCAAATGAAGATGCAAGAACAAAGAACTGCACAAGTGTAGCCTCGAACTACAGTGATCTCAATATAGTAATGACAGCAAACGTGAAGTGAATGCAATAACAAGAAAATACCACAATGACAAGTTCAAGTTGGAGCAACAGTTCATGTATGCATCAGTGACCAAACATAGAACAACAAGGCCCAAACCAAAGAATAGTGAAGCAACTCGACTACAAGTCAGCAACTTCAAACTGCTCATATACATAAGTGAGTGCACCAAAAATATGACATCAAACATGATAGTAGATCAAATGAAAGACTAGTAATGCATACATCAAAAATGAAGAATGCCAACAGTATGTATTTAGAGAGTATACAACATGACAGTAGAGACACAACTCAAATGAACACTACAGCAAGACCAGAATGCTTAAATACAATGTGAACTGATGAAGCAGTGCAAATGAACAAGTGCAACAGTGAGTGGCAATGCACCATCCAGAGACTCACTGCAGTCAAAGTGTGCAACTACAATGCAACTACATGACATGAATGCAACTACAAGAACTCAACAAGGCAAACTCAAGTGAATGAAAACTGTATGCAACATGGTGAACAACTCACATGTTTGAAACCACTCGAGTGCAACAGTGAAGTCATAAGAAATAAAGAAATGCAGATCAATGATCTCAAGCCAAAGTCAAAATTGACCAAGTTACTGCATCAAGCCAAAGTCAGAATTCAACACAAATATACCTTTAAAAAGTCAAAGCAAAGTAAAATAGGAAAGTTTCTACCGTATCGGTCAAGTACAAATCGAACGTTTGAAAATCAAAGCCGTGAGCATCAAGGTTGAAAATATATCAGGAAAGCCGTGCGCATCAAGCAATTGAAAATTAGGAAAGTATCAAATTGATACGAGCAAATACAAGTGTCTCGAATTCATATAAATACCAAACACCAAAACTCATCATAGGCATCGAGTTTGAGTACGAAAATCACAATAGCACAAACAAAGAAATTACATGCCGAATCAACAACGAACTCGATCATCAGAGAACGAGCGAGCCAAGCAACGAGAATCGATCAACAGAGGAGCAACTCAAACTAGAATCAATCATCAGAGAATGAGCGCAAGCAAGAGCATCACAAACCAGTCAAAGCCCCAAATTTGGATCGCGAGCCGAAGCCCTAATTTCAGAAAGAAGATCGACCGCAATTATTTCACAAGCAAGAACAAAGGATCGGGTTGAAGAATAAAAGGGCCGGCCTTTATTATTATAAAGGGGATTTGTTTTTTATTTAGGGTTTTATTAAAGGGGGTTATCTTATTTTTTAGTTGAGCAAAAATTATGGAGTCAAGTTTGTATTTTAATTTTTGCTCCTGCTTTCAATTTTGAAGTCTGTTTTTTCTTTTCGAGTCAAAGTATTGGTAAATCACCACCTAGGTTGTAGGTAGTGTCAGATTGTCTAGTTAGAATTAGTTCAGTGAGCAGGGTGTGCGAGTTTGCAAAACTCTATAGGCGGGAGCAGAGTTTGCGAGTTTTCAAAGCTCTATAGGCGGAGCAGGGGGTGCGAGTCTAGTAGAGTGTTTGTGAGCGGAAGCAAGGGTTTGTGAGTCTGTTAGAGTGTTTGTAAGCGGGATACTGTTTAATTCTAATAGAAATCTGGGAATGCAGCAGTAGGCAGGGGTTGCCGAAGCTGGGTAAATTTTGTGTGTGATTTACTTTTCATCATATTTATTTCTGCAGCTTATTTCTGTGTTTAAATCGAGAAAATTTGCTATAACCCTATTCTCCCCCCCCCCCCCTCTAGGGTTAATCTAGATCCTACAAGTGGTATCAGAGCATGGTATTTTTCTTTAACTCTAGGGTCATGAATTCATCAAATAATGCTTTTTCTGAGGGGCAATCTATTGTCAGGCCACCCATGTTTAACGGGAATGATTATGTTTATTGGAAAGTTAGGATGGGTATATATCTTAGTTCTGTTGATTATGATGTTTGAGATATTATTGAAACTGGCTATAAATCTCCCACTATAACCGTTGGTGATACTGAGATTTCTAAACCTAAGGATAGGTGGGATGCTAACGATAAGAAATTAAAAACCACAAATGCTAAAGCCATGAATGCTTTGATCTGTGCTCTTGATAAGAATGAATTTAATAGAATTTCTCATTGTAAAACAGCACAGGAAATTTGGCATACCTTGGAGGTGACACATGAAGGAACTTCTCAAGTCAAGGAGTCTCGTCTAGCCCTATTCAGCAATGAATACGAGAACTTTGTGATGGACAAAGGCGAGATCATAAAGGACATGTTTGGACGCTTTTCAACTTTGGTGTATAATGCTAGAGCGCTTGGGAAGGTATTCACTGAGGTAGAGCTTGTGAGGAAGGTGCTACGAGTTTTAGCAATGAACTTTGAGGCAAAAGTCACGGCAATCCAAGAATCGAAAGATTTGAGTAAACTAAGCATGGAGGAGTTGATCGGTAACTTGATGACATATGAGCTTGAGCTAAAAGCAAAAGAAGAACGCAACAACTCCGAACCAAAGAAGAAGACGATTGTCTTAAAGAGCAAAGAAGAGAGCGATGAAGATGAAGAAAATCCAATTGAAGAGCTTGCAATGACTGTCAATAATCTTAGAAAATGGTCAAGATTCAAGCCATGCAAGAAGAAAAAAAGTCGTAATAGGTCAAAAGATTCTGACAATTCCGATAATGAATCGACGTGCTTTAACTGCAACAAGCTTGGCCACTTCAAACAAGAATGCCCACTTCTCAAAAACAACAAAGGAAAGAAAAAGAAGAAGAAGGCCTTTGCAGCGACTTGGGATGATGAAGAAGGAGAGGAAGTTTCGAATAGTAGCTCAGAGGAGGCTTACTTGTGTCTTATGGCAAAATCAGATTCAGAAGCAAGCTCAGAGGAATCTAGTTAGGTAGGTGACTATTCTGATCGGAGAGAACTTGCTCGTGAAAATTTTAGGTTAGAAACTGAACTTGAAAATATTCAAAACCTAGAATGTAAAAAATGTAAAATTTTAGATTCAGAATTATCAAGACTTAAGAATAGCTTTGAGAATCTTGAAAAAGAAAATTTGAGTCTTAAGGAAATCATTGACACTAGGAAAAATGATTTTATAAATAGATGCACCTCACTTGTAACTGAAAACACAACACTAAAAGCCAAAGTCCAAAATCTTGAGAAATCTCTGAATAACTTTTCAAGAGGCGAAAAATCTTTCAACATGCTATTGGGAAATCAAATTTTTGCTAACAACAGAAATGGACTTGGCTTTAGGAAAACACAAGTTGATGGTAATGCAAAAGGTAAGAGTGTCTTTGATAGATGTGAAATAATTGGACATCGTGTTGAAAATTGTAGTCATAGGAACAAGAACACAAAATATACAAGTTTGGGTTCCTAAGAATTCTACAAACAAATTTCATGTCTATTGGAACAAGAATAAAAGGTCTAAACAAGTTTGGGTTCCAACGGGATTATTTATTCACAATGCTTCTGCCACTAACAATCATGGACCTATAAAAACAAATAGGTCACAAAAATCTTTCATCGTGTAGGTACGGTGGCAGGCTAAGGAACAACAACAGTGTTTTCTGGATTTTGGCTGTTCCAGAAACACAACGGGCAACAAAGCAAAAGTTCCTTAGCCTAGTACAAAGGTGACAGAATCACAATGGGCAACCACGAAAAATGATCGTAAAGGTAAAACAGGTAAATGTATATTTATTCGATCGATAAATTAAATGTGATCATCTGCACCATATTCTGAATGAAATCAGCCAATAATTAAGATGTTGTAAAGAGATGGTTTTTTTTTCTGGCTTGTTCAACATAGTTGGCCAATTATCTTTATGCCAAAAACACTATTCTTTAAATTACCTCTTACATATACGTTTGAATTAAACATAGTGTTTTGCTGGATGATAATAATTTTGTTTATTTTTGGCTAACTCTATTCACGGTTTTCTGATTATTTACACGGCTTCAATTCAAATTCAAAGAATGTCATTTAAATTGTTGCTAAAATTGAGTTTGAAATTTTTGATGCACACTTCATGATCTGGTCTATCAAATTTAATTAGTGATATTTTGGAGTGAAAAAGAAATTCAGATGCAGATCATACTGGTAGTCTAGTTGAAAGAAAAATTACTAGTGGAACGTGATTAATTTTTGAAACATTCATTTGCTACATCGTTTTTTCAAAGAAAATATCTGCATATTTTTCATAATTTTCAAATAGCAGAAAATTCTCTCATATAACCCCCTCGAGAAAATCATTTTTGACCATATTTTCATATTAGTCATTTTCATTTGATTTTAAATGACAAATTTTGACTAATCCGACTCCCTACTAATTATCAAAAAGATAAATAGTGATTGAAAAGGAGATAAGTGTTGATATTTAACATACATTACTCAAGAGAGTATATTTGGAAAATTTCTTTAGGAATTCAAACAAGAGTTATAAAACTTTTTGTTGGGTAAAGATTCCATGACCATTTCTATATCTATCATATTTCTATCGACCATTGTTTATCAAATATTACATATAGTTTGTCGATATGTGGTACTATAATCGGGAATCATTTGTTTTTCATGTCACATTTTTTTTAAAAATAAATAAATATCCAAAGTATTCACTCTCATTTAAAAGTCCTCACGTTTATGCATAGGTGAATTACTTGGATTTTTGATTATGTGCTTCCATGCTCATTTAAAAGTCCTTACGGTTATGCATGTATGGAACACATATCAAAATTAATTGATTAAATAGACAAGTTGATTCTAATCCCATTTAAAAGTCCTCACGGTCATGCGTGGTTAGAAGATACTTGATTTCATTTTTTAAAATTAAATTGGAATACTACTAATCTCATTTAAAAGTCCTAATGGTTATGCATGATTAGTAGATATTCAAATTCCTGATATAAATGTACCACAAGTAGATACAACTGAATGATTTTATATGAGAACATCATTACCATTCTTTCTAAAAGTGGAATATGCGCATAACAAGGGTAGTTATAATTTTTGTTTGATTTTTATTGAAGTTTAAATATTTATATTCAATTTGAGTTTAATGTTGGATTAATATTGATCACTTTATCTCTATTTTCTCTAACACTATTATTCTTTTGCTGATAACAAAAGGGGGAGAGAAAAGTTAAGATTTTGTCAAATAGAATCAAGCAAAGGTCAAATAATCCTTCATTTGCATCTAGGCTCATTTATATATTTCTATTTGTATGCATATATGTAGGGGGAGCATCATGTAGAGAGGAAGCATTTAAATAGGGGGAGCAATTAGAGTATATCATTGGTCAAATACATTTAACACAGTCAAAATCTTAAATATACGTTTGTTATCATCAAAAGGGGGAGACTGTGGAATATGCAAGTATATGATTTTTGTTTGATGATAATAAACATATATACATTCATTTAAATGTATTTGTTAACGTACTATTCTATTTTTCATAGATTAAATAAATATTTGTTGAATAAAATAAATTACACAGAATTTGAATGGAATATGAATTCAAACAGAAATTTTATTCAAACGAATATTTATTACAATCTTGAATAGTACAAATTCATGCTCTCACTATACATATACAATTTTGAATACATCACGATTTTATTTACATTAATAACCTCACTACATATCACTCACACTCGTATTCTGTCTTCAACTGCATTCCAGTTTGAATCCAGCATTTGAGCAATCTGCAAAAATATTCACTAACGCAGTAAAATTGAAAAAGAAATACTTTTGCAATATAAAATAAAATATGGTTTTTGAAAATAATATTTGCCTCAGTTATTTGGGTTGTTCGTCCTCATTTACATTTGAATTCATCATACACGAACAATGTGACATGCATAGTGTATCACTGTACATGCCACAAGGCCGTGCACATCAATATACACTTGATAATGCTACAGGGACAGGTGAGCACAGGTCAAACCCAAATGAAAAACCGGGTTCAACTCACGTGCAATATATTGAAAATCACGACACGAGCACAAGGTCAAACCCGAGTTTTAAAAACTGGGTTCAACACAAGGCACAATAAACTGAATGCAAAGGCCAAGTCATTGTTGTCATGACTCAACTCAAATGCAAAGCTTCGACAAATCAAAACTGCATCAGATCACAAATGCAAGACCAAAGTGCAACAGACCAACTCCAAATGCATCAGTGCATGAAGACTGAAACAACATCAAAGCATGAACTCACATGTACACCATCATATAAATTGCACCAGTGATGCAAGAAATGCCCAACACAAATGGCCAGAGAAATGCACAAAGTTGCTACAGTGGAATGAACAAGTGATGCACATGGCAATGAAAAATGCTTGAAGACTATAGCATCAAGTAGTAACCAACACAATGAACAGACCCACAATGAAAATCAGGTTCAACAATATCAAATCGACCAGGCAGCAATGATGGTAATGCAACACAGTGAAAATGCTCAATGCACCAAGTACAGGGAACAACAAGCATGAATCAAGTTCAGTGCTAATAATGACCAGACAACAAGTAAAGTGCATCAAGAATGCAACAATCAAATGAAGATGCAAGAACAAAGAACTGCACAAGTGTAGCCTCGAACTACAGTGATCTCAATATAGTAATGACAGCAAACATGAAGTGAATGCAATAACAAGCAAATACCACAATGACAAGTTCAAGTTGGAGCAACAGTTCATGTATGCATCAGTGACCAAACACAGAACAACAAGGCCCAAACCAAAGAATAGTGAAGCAACTCGACTACAAGTCAGCAACTTCAAACT
The DNA here is from genome assembly GCA_030765085.1 of Allium cepa. Taxonomy (NCBI): domain Eukaryota; kingdom Viridiplantae; phylum Streptophyta; class Magnoliopsida; order Asparagales; family Amaryllidaceae; genus Allium; species Allium cepa. The sequence goes on along the minus strand of CM060938.1, from coordinate 73,416,639 downwards.
GCTCATATACATAAGTGAGTGCACCAAAAATATGACATCAAACATGACAACAGATCAAATGAAAGACTAGTAATGCATACAACAAAAATGAAGAATGCCAACAGTATGTATTCAGAGAGTATACAACATGACAGTGGTGACACAACTCAAATGAACACTACAGCAAGACCAGAATGCTCAAATACAATATGAACTGATGAAGCAGTGCAAATGAACAAGTGCAACAGTGAGTGGCAATGCACCATCCAGAGACTCACTGAAGTCAAAGTGTACAACTACAATGCAACTACATGACATGAATGCAACTATAGGAACTCAACAAGGCAGACTCAAGTGAATGAAAACTGTATGCAACATGGTGAACAACTCACATGTTTGAAACCACTCGAGTGCAACAGTGAAGCCATAAGAAATAAAGAAATGCAGATCAATGATCTCAAGCCAAAGTCAAAATTGACCAAGTTACTGCATCAAGCCAAAGTCAGAATTCAACGCAAATATACCCTTAAAAAGTTAAAGCAAAGTAAAATAGGAAAGTTTCTGCCGTATCGGTCAAGTACAAATCGAACGTTTGAAAATCAAAGCCGTGAGCATCAAGGTTGAAAATATATCAGGAAAGCCGTGCGCATCCGGCAATTGAAAATTAGGAAAGTATCAAATTGATACGAGCAAATACAAGTGTCTCGAATTCATATAAATACCAAACACCAAAACTCATCATAGGCATCGAGTTTGAGTACGAAAATCACAATAGCACAAACAGAGAAATTACATGCCGAATCAACAACGAACTCGATCATCAGAGAAGAGCGAGCCAAGCAACGAGAATCGATCAACAGAGGAGCAACTCAAACTAGAATCAATCATCAGAGAACGAGCGCAAGCAAGAGCATCACAAACCAGTCAAAGCCCCAAATTTGGATCGCGAGCCGAAGCCCTAATTTCAGAAAGAAGATCGACCGCAATTATTTCACAAGCAAGAACAAAGGATCGGGTTGAAGAATAAAAGGGCCGGCCTTTATTATTATAAAGGGGATTTGTTTTTTATTTAGGGTTTTATTAAAGGGGGTTATCTTATTTTTTATTTGAGCAAAAATTATGGAGTCAAGTTTGTATTTTAATTTTTGCTCCTGCTTTCAATTTTGAAGTCTGTTTTTTCTTTTCGAGTCAAAGTATTGGTAAATCACCACCTAGGTTGTAGGTAGTGTCAGATTGTCTAGTTAGAATTAGTTCAGTGAGCAGGGTGTGCGAGTTTGCAAAACTCTATAGGCGGGAGCAGAGTTTGCGAGTTTTCAAAGCTCTATAGGCGGAGCAGGGGGTGCGAGTCTAGTAGAGTGTTTGTGAGCGGAAGCAAGGGTTTGCGAGTCTGTTAGAGTGTTTGTAAGCGGGATACTGTTTAATTCTAATAGAAATCTGGGAATGCAGCAGTAGGCAGGGGTGTCGAAGCTGGGTTAATTTTGTGTGTGATTTACTTTTCAGCATATTTGTTTCTGCAGCTTATTTCTGTGTTTAAATCGAGAAAATTTGCTATAACCCTATTCACCCCCCCTCTAGGGTTAGTCTAGATCTGTAACGACCCGCCGCCCTGACCGCCTCTAGTCGGTAATTAAACCTACTCGAAACGTTCAAAATGACGGATTGTTAGTCAGTTTATAGAGTTTAAACAGAATCAGCCACAGAATCACAGAATAATCATAATATTATTCATAAATGAATTTTTCTTACATACATATATCAGAGTTTGTACAATGCATTAATTTTTATACGGCGGAATATATCTTTGATTCTTAAGTACAAGAAAAATTTTCCAGAAAAAAAACTTTAGTGGAGTGCTTTCCCCTCTCTCTAACTTCGCGGCCTGAAAATCTTCAAGCTGTAAAAATACTCGGTCTGACCCGAGCGTTTATTGCAAACACAAAAACACTCGAGTCAGGATTAATCTTAATTCAAGTAATTAAATTTGCAATGAATTGAAGTAAATGGTAACAGAGATGACGAATCACATGAATCAATTTAAATCTATTATGGATTTTTTTCACATTAACAACTTCAATTTTTTAAAATCTGTCAATCCTATGTGGCTGCAGTACACACGTATATTTACACACATGTGCACTGCCTCGCCAACACTTGTGCACCAAACAAAAGCACAGCTTTCAGATCAAAACAAGGTCAAACCTAAGTTTCAAAACTGGGTTCAACTCAAGGCCAATGCACAGATAAAAGAGTCAAGAAGGCATCAGACAAAGCAATACAAACAGCAAATGTTGAAAACAGGCTATCAAAGGCGGAGGCTCAGAAATGCCAAAGACATGAAGCAACGAAAGGTTCACAAATACAACTCAAAGTTTACAGAGTGCAGACCAAAATGAGCACAACTCATTAAGCTCATAACAACAAAGAAATAGACCATAAGAAATGCATCAGTGAATCAACATATATGAGCAAGTGAACTAGTCAACATGCATATATCTCAAAAACAAAGGGACTGCATTGTTTCAAATGAGACAACAAATTCAAACTCAAGTGAACAGTATAGCAAAACACATGTTCAACAAAGATCAGGCTACAAAAGCATATGGTGGTGCAGACTACAAATGAGTGCAACAAAATAAACTAAATGCAACAGGGTATTAGAGGAATAATTAAAGCACAGAATTGAACCTCACACTTCCATTTTTTTCCTTCTTTCCAAAAAAAAATGAAGGATAGGGATTTTGAATCATTACTGTAACAAAAAAAAGTTACAGGCAGGGGAAACAAGTGATACAAGCTACAAATAAGCAGAGACCATATGGTCAGTGCACAAGAACAATGTAAACTGGCACTCAGGCAGCAGTGTACAACAAAATCCAGTAGCCCCAACTACACAGTGAATACAACTACAAGTACAAGGCATGTCAACAGCAATATGAACTGTTCAGCTACAACTAATGACCAAACAAAGGGATGCAGACCAAACTACAGTGCAACCGAGAAGCATACAACTATGTGTATGCAAATGATCAGTGAGGTAACCCTGGTACAACAATGCAATCAACACAGCAGCTCAAAGACAGAGTATATGCAAACGCATCAAACTCAGGTGGACAACATATCAAAATTTTGGAAATACAAAGTATTCAAATGAACATAGTAAGCTACATGATGATCAAACAAAGGGATGCAGACCAATATACAGTGCAACAAAATGAAGTAGTGGAGATGTACACTGAGCAGTGTATATTGATCAACAAAGTGTGGATAAAGAGACCAGACCCAAATGTTCATGAAATGAAACACTCAATGGTGAAGCAACTCGAATGAACACGGCATGTACAAGTTACAAAAACTCAAGTGAAGCAAGTACAGTGTGACAGTGAATGGGAAAATGTGTGAACATAGCAACTGCCACAAGTAATGCAACAGTGACCAACTTAAATGACAGCAATGCACAAATGCAAAGTGGAGTAAATGTCAACATGAAATGATCAAGGGTCAAAATAGAGACAAAGTCATGAGACTCAACATGTACATGTACTGATCAGTGAACCCAAAGCTAACAGAGCCAACACAAATGAGCAAGATTGGGATGGATGTGATATGTTTTTAAATCTTGTAAACAAAACTACATGAAATTTTAGTTCACAGTTTCCAGATTAAAATTTAAAACTAAATTTAAAAAGAAGTAGCAAAGCATGTTCAGATATGTTCCATTTATATTTGCATATTTAAAACATGTGTGCCAAAATTTCTTACATGCAACCAATTGCCACTGCACTTATTAAATACATTCAACATCAAACAACTGTTTTAAACTTGTCAATTTTGTTATTTTCAGATTATAGGATGTTCACAGACCTTTATAACTGAGATCATTCATATATAGGCATGCAAGCATGATACACAGCAAACCATCAAACCATAGGGGGTTTACAGACACATATGTACATCACATATGAACAGAGGTTCAACCAAGCACATATAAACACAATTTTCCACAACCAGATTCAAAGATCCATCACATGCAGCAACACAAAGCAAGTCAAGTTTTAATAGCATCTGTTTTCATCAGTTAAAAAAAACAAATTTCAATTAACATCTGTTCTTATCAATTTAAAAATAAATCCCAAATAGCATCTGTTCTTAACAGTTTAAAAATAAATCCCAAATAGCATCTGTTCTTAACAGTTTAAAAACAAAATTTATAGTATCTGTTCTCAACAGTTTAAAAGCAAATTTCAAGTAGCATCTGTTCTTAACAATTTAAAAACAAAATTTATAGTATCTGTTCTCAACAGTTTAAAAGCAAATTTCAAGTAGCATCTGTTCTTAACAGTTTAAATGCAAATTTCAAGTAGCATCTGTTCTTAACAGTTTAAATCAAATTCAAATAGCATCTGTTCTTAACAGTTTAAATCAAATTCAAATAGCATCTGTTCTTAACAGTTTAAATTAAAATAACCGAGCAAATGATAACAGACAACACCCCAAATCATAGCATGCAACCAAGCAACCAATTCAAACAAATTTAAAAACTTGAATCAAAATTTATCGTGAGCAAAGAACTCACCTTTCACCGAAGCAAGGAGACGAACTCGACCCACTGAGAAGCACGCGATCGAATTGAAGGAGGCGTCGAGCAAAATTGAAGCCGCAACCCTCATTTAGATCGAGCGAATGAAGATGACGAGAAAGACGCCATTTTTTTTTCTTCGGTTTGATTACTGATTGATTTGAAGAAAGGGGTATCGAATATAAAAGGGAAAGAGGAGACGTGTTTTTGCAGAGAGGCACGATTTAGGGCGTGGGTTTTGGCGTGCGGGAAGGCAGATATTTAGGCACGAGTTAAGGCTGATAAGGGTAAGGTAGTGTATACTTATTATTATATATATTATTATATTTTTATTTTTATTTATTTTTATTTTCTTTTCAATTTAAATTCAATTTGTTTTGCAAAAATTTTCCTTAGTAAATATAGAAACGTTTTGAAGTTCAACTATAAATATCAATTTATAAATTTACAAAAAAAATAATTCGTAAATCCAAACTATTATTCCTAGTCATTTGTTCAAATTTTAAATACAAATTCAATATTCAATTTCAAAGCTAATTCAAATTCTATTCAACTTTTCACTAGATTAAATTCTAAAATTTAATCGCCAATTTATTCTGAAAATTTGACATTCAAGTAAATCATCATTCGAATATTTAAAATTAATTAAATATTCACAAATTAAATTGTTCAAAATTCAGGACCGTTACAAGATCCTACACGTAGCTTTGTGGACGAGTCTTCGTCGAACCTCACACCCCAGAAATGGTCAAAACAGGAAAGATGCAGCAGGGTTATTAGGGGATAGCGCCTCCTTAGGGTATGTACATTTCCTTCTGGATAGAGGTGGTATTATGGTATGGAGCCTAAATACTTAACCTATGTGGTTGCTGCAAATGTATTTCTTTGTGGTTGTTAGTGAATCCCGGGATTTAGGTCGGTTACGACCGGGGGATGGCATACTAGTGTCAGTTGTTACCTAGCTAGAGGTAACCCGGCCTTGTGTTGGCAGAGATCCGTTAGGTTCTCGGGGCGTCTTTCCAGAGGCGTACCCATGTGGTAATGGGAAGTTCCTTGGCCTGACCATTTGTTGGAAATCCAAACTCCAATATGCACCTTGTACGGTTTTACTTGTAGAACTTGCCATATTCTTATGGTGGTCACCACTGTTTAGATGGTAGATATAGTAGGCATAGTGCGAAATGCCTATGTTGGCTAAGATTTATACATACTTTCGAAATGTTTTCCTACACTTTGCACTTATAGTAATAATATCAAAGAAATTTGCGTATCAAGCATGTTTGACTATCATAAGGAGAAATCTCCACCGATTCTGCGTTTGCATTGTGTGTGTGTGCGGGAGGCCTTATGGTAGTTACATTTTCTAAAAGCATTGCGGATCTATTTTAAAAATATTTCTTTGTTTATTTTTTTAAAGATAAACTGTTTTAAGTTCTCACACCAGTCCTATGACTGACCTGGAGTTTATTGTTCCCTTCCTAAACTCTGGGTGCCCATCATTTTCCATACAGGCAGTCTAGAGTCAGGTTATCAGGTCATTCTGGAATTCAGGAGTTGCTGTAGAGATTTGGAGGAAAGCTGGATGGCATGGCATATCAATTAGTATATAGTATTTCTTTTCCGCTCTTTTTTGTTGTAAACTCTGATAATGTAATGAAATGTGATGTAATGTAATAACTGATACAGTTTTTTTGTTTTAAAGATTATTCATTGATGTATTATATATTGTTCCGCTTTGATTGTGAGATTATGATATTGTTTCTGTTGCTTCTTCTTTCTTTCTTTCTTCTTCTTCTACCTGTTCTTCTTTAACCCTAACAATTCGGATTTTCCGGCATTCGATTGTTCGGCAGTTGATACAGTGGACGTAATGATGTCGACTTTCGTGAGTCGAAAATCCCGATCGTTACAATATATATTTCCTAATTAAATCCAATTTTAAATCAATTTCAAATCTATCTTCTCAACCTTAATTTATTAAATCATTATAAACTCTATATTAACATATAATTTAAATAAATTCTTAACCATATTATATTTTAATAAAATCAAACTTTATTATTAACCTTATTTTATATTAAAACAAATTTATGCGTAGCTTAAATCCAAGAATTTAACTATATATAAAATAACATTTATATAATATCTAAAATAAATTATTATATAAAACCATATATTTCTTTCCAGAACCATAGAAATCATTTTCAAAATATCTATATATAGACCAACGGTGTCTGTATATAATTTTCTATCCTATGGTCAAGTGATATGGATATTTATTATTTCAATCCGTAATTTAAATATATATGGGTATATATATCATTTCAACCCGCAATCCCAAATTCAATTCAATGAAAATCGCTTAGGTTAATCATTTCAACCCATAACGATTTTCTCCTATTGTATAGATCGTTCGGGTATGTATAGTTTCAACCCATAGGGAATTCTATACCAACAGGGAACTTGCAGAGTGATAACATATATAATAATAATATAACATGCATATATCATCAATATAAATATCAGATAATGGTGTTAGATGTCACAGGTGAACTGATACAGGTAATAGCATATATAACAGCGTAAATAACTAACAACGGCATATTTCAATTCTCGTTTCAATTGAAATCAAATTTGATAAATAAAAGAACATTAATCATGAGTGATTTCTCACCTTTCGAGGCTAGAGAGACAGAAATTGAAGTGAGTTACGAAAACCAGGCCTGAAATCTCAAACAAGGCAAGATCAAATCGATGAACGAAACTGATAAATAGAAATTTACGAAATCAAGTCAGAACTGGATCGATGAAGATGATTGATATAAGTGAAATTATATATATATAATTACATGTATAAAACATATTCCAATTACAAACACGTTTTATTTTGAAATATATACATACATTTCAAATCATTGCTTTAAAATTAAACACATATATAATATATAATTTAAAATCAAACTCAAATGCTAAGAATCAAAGATATATATATTATATTATTATATATTTTTTAAAACCAACACTTGTATATATATACCCTATTAGTAGCCACATTCATCCATACATAAGTTATATACATGCTTATAAGATATATATATATATATATATATATATATATATATATATATTCAGAAACTGGTTTTATAAAAGTACTTTATTTAAACCCAGACTCATGTATACACGCCAATCAAACATATATATAAATTAATATTACTCGTACATCTAAACCTTATATACTTATATATAATAAGCTAACAAAAATCAAAGGTGCAGGCTATTCATACAACAAAATATAAATATACGCTACAAAAAAGGTAATATAATACAAATACAAGCTTGTGCATATATATACAAGATCGGATCTCAATTATAACTATTATAAATCGATGCTTAAAAGCACAGCAGACAAATTCATAAATATAAACTATACTCTTACGTATATACAACAAATGTAAAACAAAGAACAAATAGCTTGTATAATATATAGCAACACACGAAACTGCACAATATATATTCTAACTTATATTATAACCTGATGTATAAACTTGTATATAAAATATGATATAACAATATATAGTAATGTATATAAGTATATATAAAGAAATGTAAACACTTACACAATAGTTTTTTTTATAAACTACATATACATTCAATTTTTTTACTTAAAACATACGTAAAATAAAAGTATGCATATGTACACTAACAATATATAAAGTTCTGGAAAAACATACATATTTTTTTTAGATTTGCCGACCAAACAAAATAAATAAGCTATGTTAATACAAAAAATTTGAAACACACATATATATAAACCAGGCTTATATTCATCCATAACAGACACGATCCATATATATAACTTGCATAACAAAATATATAATATAAACATATAATACTCTCGCTTCAGCCATACAAGTAGGAAACAAATCGTACAAATACGAAGCTCATAGGCATACTTCAATAATATATATAAACTTTATATGTATATCAAAGAACAAGCATGCAAGAATATACCTCAACAAAATAATGCTCAGCCGAAGCATAGGAAGGAGTGTCTTGACAAGGGTGGTCAAGCTGTGGAGGGGTGACGCTGTTGCAAAAGAGGCAGGTTTTGAGTACGGTGAGTGTGAAGCGGAATGGGGTAGATGAGGTGCCAAGGCGGGTGGGGTAAGTGGTGGATCTCGGCTATGAAGTGGCGAGGGTCGGTTGCCTGGAGGTGGAATGTAGTGCATGGCCGGCTACAGGGAAGCGGGATGGCACACGAAAAAGAGAAAAAAAAGAAGATGGAAAGAAAAGAATGGCTACAGGAAGCGGCCATCATATAATACAATTTGTATTCAGAGAATTTTTTTTTGAACGAAGAATGAAACAATATAAATTTTTTGAACCCGGAGAATATAGAAAGTTCTGCCGAATTCAGTGGGTAATAAATCAAATGGCTGTTTGAAAGGTGGATTATTGAAAGGTCAACGCAACCAAAAGTCACATGCCGATTACCCTTTTTCTTCATGGATTCTGCTTTGATTCCATATAAAATATGAGTAGCTGCATTCAAAGAATATATGATTAGCATTTTCATCACATAAATTGCACAAGGAACAGAGTGAACTAACATTACTACCCCATTTATTAATCCTATCCCAGGTTGGCAATCTGTTTTTAATAGCAAAGTAAGTACAGAATGCCATCTTGGGACAGTTCACTCTATTCCAAATGCACTGATACCATTCTTCAGTAGGATATTTGATTCTAATAAAGTTCCAAGTTTCTTTAAAAGAAAACTTCCCTCTGTTAGTAGCTTTCCACTCCCAAAAGTCATTCTCTGCATATTTGTCAAATTGAATTTTGCATATATTATTTTTATGAGGGTTAGTAATGGGATGAATCTGTGGGTGCCACTGGTTATTAACAATAATATCAGAAACTTTCTCATTAGGCTTACCACATAACACAAGACTATTCCACCCTGCCCTATTTATAAAAGTTTCATTATTAAACCAAGGATCAAACCATAAACTGGTGTTTTTACCATCTTTAAATTTTCTTTCAATCAGAGATTTCCCAATTTCCCTACAATCTAAAATATGTTTCCAAGTGTTTGATTGATTATTTTTATGAACAGTGGTCCAAAAATTTTCCTGCCTTAAGTACTTGGATCTCATCCACCTAGCCCACAAGGAATCAGAACAAATGAATCTCCAAAACAATTTTAAATGGCAAGTATTACTCAAATCTTTCAGATTTCTAATACCAAAACCCCCCTCATTTTTTGGTCTGCACACATTATTCCAACTAATTTTGTGGTATTTGCCTCTCCACAAAAAATCTGCACATCTGTTTTCCAGAATTTTAATAGTAGCAGCAGGGATTTGAAATGTTTGTATCCAGTATAAAATAATAGCATAAACCACAGTTTTAATAAGCTCTAGTCTACCAGCTATGGAAAGTAATTTGCAAGACCATGTTTCCATTCTCCCTTGAATTTTATCAATAAGAATTGAGCAATCAGAATTTTTTATCATATTAGACGAAAGAGGCAAACCTAAATACTTGATAGGAAGAAAACCTTCATCTATTTGTAAAATATTTAAAAATTCTTGTTTGAACTTACAAGCTTTGCTAAAATAGGCTTTACTTTTGTTAACATTAAGCTGGAGCCCTGCATGAATTTTTAACTTTTCAAAAATGTATTTTATAGATTCTGCATTATCTTTATTAGCTTTGATAAACACCATAAGATCATCTGCATAGATCAGGTGATTGACACATGGCTGGATTCTATTAATAGGATGGATCTTACCTTTCATACTTTCTATTTCAATAAGAATAGAGAAGTATTCCATCACTATGGCAAAAAGATAAGGAGATAAGGGATCACCCTGTCTTAGTCCCCTATTAGACTTTATAAAACCTTCTGCCTTACCTTGAATGAGAATAGAAAAGGTGGGGGTGTTAATACACTCAAAAATCAAATCACAAAATTTTATAGGAAAACCCATACACACCATAATGTGACGAATAAAGTGTCTATTAACCTTGTCATATGCTTTTTGCAAATCAATCTTAATACAAACATTATCACCTTGTTTAGTATTAAATTTTCTGACCATTTCATGAGCTAAAAGGGAGTTTTCATAAATAAGCCTTCCAGGAACAAAAGCACTTTGGTTTTCTGCAATAAGAAAAGGCAGAAACACTTTAATTCTATGACTGAGCACACTAGCAATAATTTTGTAAATAAAATTGCAACATGAAATAGGTCTGTAGTCACCTATATCAATGGGGTTTTTATTTTTTGGAATAAGGGTAATAAAAGTATGATTAATACTTTTGAGAATTTTACCACTGTTTATAAATTCATTGACCACATCAGTCACTTGATGCTTTATAAATTCCCAATTGTTTTTAAAAAATTTAGCATTGAAACCATCAGGGCCTGGACTTTTGTTGTCCCCAGCATTAAAAACTATAAATTTAATTTCATCTATACTTACAGAATCCAGTAGGATTTCTGCAGCATTATTATTTAATATATTTTTGCATGTTATAACTGGGAACTCTTTTTCTATAGATTCAGAATAATAAAGTTCCTTATAGAACTTGACAGCTACAAAAGAAATTTTCTCAGATGAATTAGTTAAATTGCCCTCTCTATCAAATATGCAGCCTATATTATTAAGGTGTTTCCTATTACTCATCTTAGCATAGAAAAACTTGGTGCAATCATCCCCTAAAGTAAGCCAATCAGACTTTGCCTTTTGTCTAGCATCTACTGATTCTTTATACATCTCATTAGACAACTCCCTTTGATTAAGGAAAAATTTATTAATATTGATCAAATCATCTGGCTTATTATCAGCATTCATCTGTAAATTTTTACCTTCATTTCTCAACTCAGCAATTCTATTTTTACTGAAAAGTTTATTTTTATTCCAGTTTTTAAGATTATTTTTAGTGAATTTTAGAAACATACAAAACTGAAATTGTTTGGAGCCATTACAAGAAAAACTGTTACAGTTTTCTATTAAACTTTTGTAATCTTCTTCTAGAACCCAACTGTTTTTGAATCTAAAAGGATATGCTTTAGTATTAGCAATATTATTAATAACAAGGTTAACCAGAAGAGGAGTGTGATCACTTAAGTTCTGCTCCAAAGTAGAACAAGTATTGTCAGGAAATTTATTTAAAAAGTCTTTATTATACAGAATTCTGTCTAATTTGCAATGAATATTTTTAGCTAAACCAGATTTCCAAGTAAATTTACTACCACTAACAGTAGGCTCAATCAGACGAGTCTCTAACATAAACTTATTGACTTTATCAAGCTTATTTTGAGGAATCTTAATCCCACCAAACTTTTCATTAACATGAAAAACAGTGTTAAAATCTCCTAATATTATCCAAGGGAGATTATAAATGTAATTTAGAGATTTCAGTTTTTGCCACAATGCATTTCTTTCAATATCTAAGTTACTACCATATACAGCAGTAACTTGTAAATAAAAACCACCAATATTTCTGAAATTACAATCAATAAATTGACTATCTTTATTAATATTTGTATTATTCCAGACATTAGAATCCCATATAACAATAATTCTACCTTTACAGCCACAATCATTATTATGAATAGCTTTCCAATTGCTAGATAATTTAATGCAGAATCGATCAAAGTTTTCATCATTCAATTTATTCTCTATAAGGGCAATTATAGTAGGTTTATATATATTAATCATATGAAGAATATCAGATTGTTTAACAGGGGAATTCATCCCCCTAACATTCCATGCAAAGATAGACATATATATATATGATAAAAAAAGAAATTTAAATTGTACCTGACACCATGGTACTTTTACCTCTCCTTTTATTTTCAGTACCTTTAGCCTTCAATCTGGTGGACATTTGATCCCACTCTGGGTTAATTGATATATATTTTTGTTTGAAAGCTTTTTTCTCTTTGCTCCCCTTTAACTTACCAGAAGATTTTGTTTTACTTATATGTAATTCTGATATATCAAACTCATCACCACTGTCTTTTTCCTTAGATTTATCTTCTTCCATATGTGCAGATTCTGGAATCTGGATTAAAGATAAATCGAAAATAGCTGTGCGAGGCAATTCTGATTCATTATAATCAGACATTGCAGCCTGCTCTGAAGATAGATCATCCTTGCGAGGCAATGTTGAGCAGCCATTGTTGTCATTCATTTTTCTTTCTCTTTTTTGGTCGCGTAATTATTTTGTGAAGATGAGTGGTTATGTCGGCTAGGGTTAGGGGTTGATGTTGAGATTGCGGGTTGTATACCCGTTTATTTTTGTATTGGGCTGGGCCCTTTTTACCTTCTTTCAAAAAAATTCATGGATTCTGCTGACTCATTAAGGCAAATTATTATTGTTTGAGCATCACGTATCAGATTTTAAACGTAATGTAAAAATATAAAGTTAAGATTTTGGTACCGTTACAACGGACAGTTTATTGTCTTCGTCGCATACCGAATTTCAAAAATACAGAAATAAATATACCGTTGAGATCAGTACGACGAGTCGATCAAAACGGTATACAGATATCAGTGATTCGATTGAACTATAAAAATTCGAATTTTCTACAAACGAAAAGTGGAGCAAAAACGAAGAAAAATAAGATCGACGGAGATAAAGAAGTCCGAATTTGAAAAAACGTAAAATGACGTCTCAGTCAAAAGATGATTTAGAATTTTTTATATAAAAATATTTAGGTTTGAAAAGCATTTTATTATCATAAAATATTAACTGATATAAATCGAAATAGAATTACGCAATAAATTTAACTTTCATATTTTTAGATGAATATTTACAGTTTGTTATGTTCAATTAGACGTATTCCAAATATTTAATTTTTATTTCAAAATTTTTATTTTTAAAATTTCACGAAAATTCAATAAATCACATTATTAAAACAGTTAAAATTTACGGGTCGTTACAATAGCTATCTTCATTTTTTTTTAATTTAATTTAATAAGATATACATATAAAAAATAGGAATTTGAAATTGTTGGAAGTTTATATAAAAGTAGATTTTTGAAACCCATAATTTATTTTTATAAGTATATGTGTTTTCAAATTTGGAAAAAAAATAAGTAAATATACATATACATATTTTAATTTTCTAAGTTTATATTAAATAGTGGAGTGGTGATAAATTGTTTAATTAACTTAGCTAATTTATTTAGTTAATAAAAGATGTTTTAAAAGAGAAATTATTTAGTGGAACTAAAATATTAACTAATTAAATTTATTAAAAAGAAATTAATTATCAGGTTAGTTCGAGTATTAATAAATCATATAATTGTTTATACAAGGTCAAAATCGAGAAAACAAGCTGGTTTGGATTGGATTTCAAACAAAAAATCAAAGGTGAGTTAACCTCACTCATCTGGGTTTTATTTAAATTTAAATAGTTTAATTTAAATTTTGGTTGAATGATTGAATGGATTGGATGTGGTATATTATATATATTAGTATATATATGTGTATATATATATATATATATATTTGAGTGATTGATTTCCCACATTATATAACGGATGAGACCCTATGCGCAGCATAATAGCGGATGAGATAATATGATCCCATATACCATGATATTCCACCTTGAAGTGGAATTGGTATTTTATATTGTGCTAATATCCGTGGATGCAGGGAAACATGTTAGAGGGATCCAACTGGATTCCTCAAAGTAGTGTAATTTATTTTTACATTCTATGTTTTATTTGATAATCTGTGATAGGTTATTGATTATGTTAGGAATTGGAATATTGGATGTTATGAATGGATTGAATATATTTGGTATTGAGTTATCAAAATATAAAGATTGGATTTTTGAAAGGAAATAAAAGGAGAGAATTTTTTTTAAGAAAAATAATTTTGGAGAAATTGGTATAATTAAAGAATGAATTGGAAAAAAAATAAAAGTTGATTTTAAATTCAAATAAATAATTCTGGGTATGGGAAAGGAGATTTATGGATAAATGGGAATAAATGAATTCTTACACTTAAATGATATTATTTAAGGGAATAAAGAATTTATTTTAAAAATTCAAGGTTTAAAATTTGTTTGGAAGAATAAAGAATAGATCTGGAAATGTATGAAATTGATATTCAGTTTAAATAAGATTTTATATTATAATAAAGAAGTTAAATCTGAAATTTATGGGTTTTGAAATAAATTTGGATAAGTAAATGATTTATTTTAATGAAGTAAATTTTGGAAATCAATTTGGAAATTGATTTAGTATTTGAAACTGTGTTTTGAAAGAAGGGTGAGATTATGGAATTTATAAACTGGGTTTATAAAGTGAAATGAATATTAGTGGACATTTGAAAGTATAAATTCACGGTGGGAATTTATAAAGGAATGTAATTTGTTTTAGAATAAATAGTGGTTTATTTTAAAAAGGTGTGGGAGAGAATTGTATTTCCCTGAAAAGCCAAGTATGTTTTCAAAACAGATTTTTAAGTAAAAGTTGAAAGTTTTAAAGTTATTTAAAGGAATGTTTTAAAGAATTTTTATTTAAGTTGTTAAATTGTCAAAGGGTAAATATTTATTAAATCAGTTATAGCGGTAATTAGTTAAAAAGGGTAAATTGGTATTATGTTTTAAAAAGATAATTATTAATATATATATATATATTATAAAGTAGTTTTATTTTAAAGATGGTTTGGTTAAATTTTTATTTGAAACTTGAATAGAATTTCATAACTCTTATTTTAAAATTTAGTTTGGCTTAACTTTTATTTTTTAAAAATTAGTTATATTTTATAAGATAGTTTTATTTTAAGAATTTTTAAAGTATATATTTTTGAATTAAGTATTTAAGTAGTTTAAATTTAAATGTTTTAAAGTATGTTTTAGAATAAAATGCTTTAAATTTTTTAAAATCTAAAGTATTGGACTTAGAAATTTTCAGTGGGAAATAAACAATTTTGGGAATTTTTTGCACGAGTGAAAAGAAATTTGAAACTGATTTCAAAAAGATTGAAGGGGAGAAAGATATCTTGCGAAGATGTTTTGAATAAATAATTTGGAAAATTGTTATGGCTTAGTGATTGTTTGTGGATGTTATATGATAGTTAAATAACCGACTATCAATATTGGCCAATGCGCTGATCGTTTCGAAGAGACCGGGATCAGGATTATTTTCTCGAGAACCACTTTGATCCGGTTTAAACGTTTTCGTAAGGAAGACAAGTATTGGGAGTCGGAGATGGAGCAGTGAAGTGCAAGGGCTAATCGCTACTAATCCTGAGGGTGATTCCAAAATGAATGTAGTAGGAGTAGTGCCTTCGGTTCCGTTCGAACCTGGGACGGACTTGTATGGATGAATGCTTTCAGAACATCGTCAGGAGGACGATGAGCATTCTAAGTGAAATGTTCTAAAAAGGTAACGCTTAGCCTCGAGCCTCGTCAACCAGGAATGACTGAAAATCAGGGGTTATGCAGCAAGGCTAAGTGGGTCGCACCCATTAGGGTAAGGTCGTCCCTGTCTAGATGTCCCTTTTTATTTGGCTTAGTGGGTTGTGGCTGATCCCAACCATGGTGTGATCTTATTCGGGATTATCCAGTAAGGGATAGTCCCGGTCTTTTGTTGCAGAGGATTTAGGATGGATCCTGGGTACGCTGATCTAGACCAGGTACTGTGACAGGTGGTACCCCAATGCCTAGTCATTAGTTGGAAATCCATTCTCCCTACGAGGCATTTACAGTTTTGATCGTAGAACCTAGTACTACCAGAATTTAATAAATGTAACAATTTCGGCTTTGAATAAGTATTGTATTTAGACACTATTATAATATTAGAGGATTTTGATAAGAAATGTTTTAGCTATCGTATGTAAAACCTGACATGTTTATTTGTGGCGTGATCTTACGAGATGCTTTCGATTTTCAAAGAATTTCTTTTTGAAACTTTAATAATCAACTTGAGTGTATTTTCTCACGCTGGTATTCCAGACTGACTTGGGTATTATTTTATTATAATGCTTGGTTCAGACCGAGTATTATAGAATACAAGAAGGGATGCTGTGGAGCTCAGAAGACGAGCTAGATGGCGAGACGCACTTTCGTACTTGATTATTTTTCCGCTGTGTTTGATTAACTGTATAGACTGTTGTGAGGACATTTAGATAGCTGTCCAGTTGTATGTTATGAATTTTGTTGTACTCTAATGATGTAATGTATAAACAGATATAATTCTTTTTTATTAAAGATTAGTCATTTATCTATTATATATTGTTCCGCTGCGTTTGAGAGATTCTGATGTTGTTTTCTATTTCTTCTTCTACCTCCTTCTTCTTTAACCCTAATGGTTCGTATTTCCGTTCACTTTGAGTCGATATGATGGAGAACAGTGTCGACTTAAGGGGTATGGGTTTGCAAGCTGTTACGGATAGTATATATATAATCTGTTACATAAGTTATATTTGTTATATAAAGAAAATTTGGTACAGATACTGTTGCTTTATAATATTATGTTGGTTTTTTTCTTATGTATATATATACTCTACTCTAGTTTGGCATGATAGTTCTTTGAAACAGTATTGTATAGTATATCCATATAGGCTAATATATGTTATAGTGATGTTGATTTTGAGAACATGGATATAAACTTATAAGCCACTGATATTTGGGAAGTAGTTACGTATGGTATATATAACATAGATATAATACAAAAATAGTATTTCAAAAGCCTATTGTGTACAGTTTATATCATGGTCTTATTTATTTTTCTGTGCCGATGTGTTATAAGTATCGGTGTGAATTCTTTTATGTATTATGTATTCATGTTTGTGTTTGTATACACAGATTTTTGGTTATGTATATATAGCTGACGGTTTGCATAGTTATAAGCTTGCATAGTTATTAAGCTAACTTTAAAATTAATAGGAAATTTAATGAATATAATATATAAGTATTTATTTTAAATATCTTATGTATATATGTTGAGTTTAATATACATAAGTTTTGTTTAAAACAAAGATTTTGGAATACTTATACATTTTAAATTATAAATGTATTTAGAATTAGAATATGATATTTATAATTATATTTAAGTTCACCTATATCAATTATCTACCTCGATCCTGTCCTGATTTGAGTTCCTCTATTGCTGTCTATCAGCTTTGTCCATCAAATTCATGCCCATCTCACTTGCTTTGGAATTTGTAGCTTGCTTTTTGGTCTATCCTCTCTAGCCTCGAAAGATGAGCAATCACTCATGATTAACGTTCTTATATTTATTAAATTTGACTTCGATTGAAACGACAATTGAAATATGCTGCTGCAGCTTTTTAAATTTCTATATATACGATGTTATCTGTATCTGTTCACCTGTGGGATATGACACCATATCCTGTTGTTTATAGTATCTGCTATTTATATCGATGATACATGCCTGATGTATTATTATCATATCTGTTATCACTCTGCAAGTTCCCTGTTAGCATAGAATTCACTATGGGTTGAAATGATACATACGAACGAACTTTAGAATAGGAGAAAATCGTTATGGGTTGAAATGATAGACCCAAGCGATTTTCATTTGCATCGAATTTGGGATTGCGGGTTGAAATCATATATACTCGTATATATAAAATTACGGATTGAAATGATAAATATCTGTATTACTTGACCATTGGATAGAGTATTATACATGCACCGTTGGTCTATATATAAATATTTTGAATATAATTTCTATGGTTTTGAAAGGGAATATAATGGTTTATTTAATATTGAAATATTTCATATAAATATGTTTAAATATAAAGTAGACTCGATAATAAACTTACATTTAATAAGGTCCAACTTAATTAATAGGATATGTCAAGTATTATATTTTTATATAGATTTTCGATGATTTGTATAAATTAATGAGTTAAAGTTGAATTGATCGAAACTGCATTTAATTAAGAAATTTACTTAATTAAATCGATTTGAAGCTATTGAATTTGAAACTTTAAAATATGATCTTATAACTTGATTTTGATATAAGTAATTTAATGGATATTTCACGACTAAAGAAATTGAAGGTAATACGTAGAAAATGTAATTTAAGGTCGAATAAATAATATTGAATTTATTAAGTGAATATTTCAAAACTAAATAGCAGTGAAGTAAAATTAAGAGATAAATGCAATTATCAAATTTAGTCCGCGAAATGATGAATACTTAAAGCTTCGAAATATATTGACTTTGATTACATTGAAATTTATATGGTTTATTTATGGTTCAAAGCTGCATTTGAAATCGATAAAATTTGAATTTGGTTAGTCAAAAACTGAATAGAACGGAAATTGATAAATGAGATTGAATTAAATTTGAATGGGAAAGTCGGGTTGATTTTGAAGCGATTTGTGAAGTTGAGAAAATTATAAATAATTTACTTTATAAATTATTTAATATGTATATATTATGTTGGGAAATAGATATATTTGAAATGAAAATGATACTTTGGTTTTGAAGTATGAATTAATTTGAAATGACCATGGTGTTATAATGTATATTTCTACATTGTAGATTGTTCCACGGATCCTTAGAGGATGGTTATCCCCAAACTTCCTTTAAGTTAACTATATTTCACTTGATATTTTACTTGAGTTGGATTTATTGATATAAGAATGTTAATACTGACTCGAGTGTTTTGTGTTTTGCGTTACGCTCGAGTCAGACTGAGTGATACAGCATTTGAGACCCGCCTTTGGAGTTTGGAGCTTAGCTTGGGGATCCAACTATCGATTCAGCTTTCAGCTTTTCCAACTGATTTGTTCAGAGATGTCATCTGTTTAAAATCGAGGCTCAATTTTGTTTGAAATATTCTGCTGTATTTTATTTCTAACTCTGATGTTTATATAGTAGCTTCATGAACTACTATTTATCTATTCCGCTGCATTATTTTTCATTACTCCGAGTTTGTGATTCTGTGATTGATTTATTTACTGTATATGCCGAGCTTTGCCAAATTTTAAATTAATAATCTGATATTTTGAGCAATTCAAGTCCGGCATGTGCGGATGCGAATAGTTGAAAATAACAGGTCGTTACAGTTTGAACTTTTATGAAATGATTTCATAAATATTTATGAGAGGGTAAGAAGGTAAATGGGTAATTAAGAAGCTTTAGACAAGTACGTAAGCTGTACGAAGATCATTTCTCATTTTCATAAAGTTTGATCTAAGATTTGAGTACATGACTTTAAGGTGTTTTACTCCATTCCGGATAAGGATCTATCACTCGATTTTGACAGCAAGCATGTGATGAGGTTCTTGATAGGGAACCAAAGTTCTCTGTCATAGTATATGCTATGTAAGAAGAATGGAGGTTGCTAGTCAAGAAGCCCAATCAGAGTCCGCACTAGTGAATCAGGGATGGAATTCTTTTAAGAGGAAAGAATGCAACGATCTGTAATTTTATCACTTTGATTTGTGAATATTTAATTAATTTTAAATACTCAAATTAAAGGTTTTAATAATTAAATAGTCATATTTTAATTTATAACTAATAATATAAAATTCCTTCTTGAATTTAGTTTAAAAAATAATTAGTTCAAAAAAATAGAAAATGTGACCGGTAATCGTTTTTCAAATTTTTAACTTTTCGGTGTCAAAAAGCTGCCGAAAACATTGTGCGCATTTGAGTTAACATTACATATACTTATAAGTTAGATTTGTAACATAGTAAATACACACACACACACACACTTAAGTAAGGAAGTGATATGAGATTTAGCAAAAATTTAAATAAGAAATATTATAAGTATAAAATATCACATCCCTCTTACACATAAGTATACTTAAGGTCTTTACACAAAGGATAAATGGGGTGACTATTGGCTTAGGTATGTGAATCATGTGGTGAGGATGGATGTGATGACATGTTCCACAATTAGTGATGGATAGCGTGCCTAAATCTAGTTTAGTAATTTTGTAATTTCAATTCATAAAAAGCCTTTTCCATTTATTTCCCCTTTATTTTCTCATTCACTTCTCATTTTTTTCAACTTCATCTTATTTCCAAAGCTTTTTCAAAAATACGTTAATGGCTTCCACTTTTATGTGACGCCCCG
The DNA here is from genome assembly GCA_030765085.1 of Allium cepa. Classification (NCBI taxonomy): domain Eukaryota; kingdom Viridiplantae; phylum Streptophyta; class Magnoliopsida; order Asparagales; family Amaryllidaceae; genus Allium; species Allium cepa. The sequence goes on along the minus strand of CM060938.1, from coordinate 73,395,987 downwards.
CCTCTATACCCACGCTAGCCAATAACATTACGGTGTAGTGCTATCAACTAGCACGGAGAATAAGGTTGTTGAGGAGCGACCATCCATCTTGTTGCTTATCACACGGTGGCTATAAATAATCTTCGAAAACAAACATAGAAATAAGCATAACACAAATTAGTCACAGACATCCATATCACAAAGGCGGAAGAAGATATGAATATATAACTAACACATGAAAGTGTACATCAGAGTAGTGGTCAAAAAGATCCACAATAATACAAAAGAATAGCAACACGTGCTATACAAAAGAATACAACTATGAGTCTATATCTCAAGTGTATACAACAAAAACTGCTAATCTAAATAGTTAGCCAAAAGTCAGAGTAGCAAATCCCGGGAAGAAGTCAAGCAGAAGCACCTGCAATGTAACATCCCGCCTTTTCGCATGCTTTAAATCGACACACGTGCCAATTCAAATCATACGGAAGGGCGGATTGTTATGGGGTAAATAAGAAAAAGAAACAGGGAAAGAAAAACAAAATAGAATCTCATAGCGGAAGGATAAAATATAATAATAAATGTACAGTTCATAAACTGTTTACAAACATTTGATTCTTATTTATACAATAAATATCAGAGTTCACATACCAATCATAATCAATGCAGCGGAATTAAATAGTGAAGTGGAATATAATTAATAATAATAGTAGAAATCTCCGTCTTCGTCCTCCAGATCAAAAGTCTTCGATCCTGAAACGCTCGGACTGACCTGAGCGAATTTGAAAAGACAAAAACACTCGAGTCGGAACTAAAAGATCTTATGTGAGTTAAATTAACAGAAATAAATAAGGGTACAGTAACTCAAGAGATGCTCGGGATTTACATCTCCTAAGGATCCGTTAAACTATTTATTATGTAGTATATTGCGCTATTATAATAGTGTCTAATTGTAAAGTAAACTTACTTTAAAATAGCATTAAGGCTTTACATTTTCCACCTTAACACGTAATAGTGCCAATAGTCTATACAACGCCTGCATATCTCCTAATCAGGAGACTACGAGAAGACACTCCATAGGTACGACACAAATAGAAACTCGTAGTAAAGGCTCGGTATGGCAGGTGACACGGCACAACTAGGCAATGCCAGGGTAGATATACCAATTGCTATCCGGGCTGATGGAAACGCATAGCCGCAGCTACCGCCCACCTCGAACAAACTCCCCCAAAAATCAAAGTAAAAGTGGCCACTAAATCAATCCAAAGTCAAAGTATAATATCGAAGAGCAGTGTCCAATCAGAGGAATGACCTCATTGGCCCGAGAATCGCTCCTGTTTTAGCCATCTTATGCCAACTCACGGGAGTCGGGTCCACGTATTTACCTTGCAGGAAACGCCTCCACCAACCTACTTCATTCTGGAATCTCCACCGCGTACACGGTTGTTAAAGTGGTTTTCGGAGTTGGCAGAGAGTATGACAACTTCCGATCCCGGTCTCTTCAACAGCCAAACGTTATTATAACACCGCGGTCATTTAAAATAATTAAACTTTAAAACCAGAATAAAATATCCATTTTAAACGCATATAAATACGATATCATTTATATTTTTAAAACCCCAAATCAATACGATATCATTCAGACCCAAAATCATATAATGTCATTTTATTTTCCAATATATATTCTTTTTTCAAAATCATAGGGTTTTCAAAGTAAAATATTTAGAAATCAAAACTCTTGAATATAATATTTTCAAATCATACTACCTTCAAAATCATAACATCGAAGCAAATTTCCATCTCTTAAATGGTTAAATATTAAATTACTTTATAAAACACAATAGCTTCTTTTGATTTCACAAATCAATTTTCAAATATCGATTTAAACTTCCAAATACCATTTCAATTCTTATGTTTCAAAGCTTTAATTATTTCACCATTTCAAAACAAACTCATTTGACCATCCCATATATATTAAATTCAATTTACTTATTATTTAGACTTGAAATATTTACTTAATGGATTCAATATAATTTAAGAAAAACCTTTAACTTCACATGACTGAAAAATCTTTCAATTTATTATATATTCATTTAAATTAACCTGATATTCATTTAGATCACTCTACACAAACATCAAGTTATAAAATCATATCCTTCAAAAATTCTAACTTTTTATTTAATTCCAATTCAACTTAATATTCATATTCCAACCTTATTCTCATTTAAGTCAATGAAACTCCAGAAATTAAATTTTAAATAAATGCTTAATCTTATTTGATCTTAAAATCAAGCTTTATTTTAAACTTCAAATCAAATTTATACAAAGCTTAAAAATCGAAAATATATATATATATATATATATATATATATATATATTATAACCTTTATCAATAACCAAATCAATATCCCATAAACCATATATATATAACTTTACAAAACCATAGGAAATCATTTCAAAATATTTTTTTATATATATATATACAGCGGTGCCTGTATAAAATTTTCTACCCTATGGTCAAGTGATACGGATGTTTATCATTTCAATCCGCAATTTAAAAATAAAATGCGGTTGTATATCATTTCAAACCACAATCCCGAATGAAATGAAAATGCATGATAACTTGCAGTTTATATGAGATAGAACACATCATCCATTCATCCAATATCAATCATCAACTAATTTATTTCAATCATCACCAATTTATTTCAATCATCAGCAATTTAAACAAACATCAATATATAGCATATGCAATATAACAGGAAATAAATAACATGTATTTACTAACAGTTTATATTCAAAAATAAATTTAACTACTGTTAAACTAGCAGTTTATATGCAAAATAAATGTAAATTTAACTGGCAGTTAATATGAAATAAAAATAAATATAATCATGACAGGCAGTTAATATGCAAATAAATAAATTCTAACTGTCAAATTATATGCAATAAATAAAATTAATTAACAGTTAAATTAAATAAATACGATTTAACTGAGATGACGAATAAAACATGTCAAACAGTCATAAACAAATTTCTACTCGAATCTTAAATCAATTTAACAAACATAAGAAATTTTAGAAGTTGTGAGTGGGTTAAAACACTCACCTTTTTGAATTTAAATTGAATTCAAATCCAATTTAAACCCAAAATTTGGACAGTTTCCAAATTCATCCAAACCTGTGCCAAAACGTCAGAAATTCCAATACGATCCCAGCAAAACAAACCGCGCGTGAATCCGAGCTCGTATGCAAAAGTTACGAAAATTTGAAAAATGGAAAATTCTGGTCCTGGGTCGACTTCGGTGCGCCGCCTCAATTCCCCGATGCTTGCTTGGAGTTTTCGCCAAAACGACCAGGAGCGACCCGAGTCATTTTCTTCCTGACCCGAAGTTGCTCTAGGGTTTTCTCCTCTGAAACCCGAAGCGCGACCAGAAGCTGCTGCAGATCCGCAAAAATTTTTTTTTTTTTTTTTTGAAATTGAATTTTTTTTTTTGGAATTTGGGAATTAGGTTTTGTCTGCCATTGGGATGAGGAGCTGAGAAAGAAGGTACGTACAGACAAATGAGAATGAGGAGAAATTAGGGTTTATAACAGGGTATTTATAGGTAGGGTTGAAATAGAGTAGATGGACCAGATAAATAAACGTGCTGAACAATCTATGGCCCGAAATGCCCATTCTGACCCCGAAACAAAATTGGGTAAACCCATATATCAAAATAGGTATTTTAAAATATTCTAAACGCAATAGAAAAAGTTTCAGGTTCAAATTGCATAGTATGAAGAAGTTATGCCAAAAACAATATTTTCCAAATTGATTTCAATTGATTTCAATTGCATAAATTTCAAGGCGTTTCGAGTCCGTACGATCGAACGACAAGTCCGATCGCTACAAAACTTGAAACACTTTTATAATTCACCGTTACGGATCCGATGAAGCTAGTTTCGTCGAAATCCGAGTCAGTGGCCAAAATGGCTAATTTTATATTAATTAAATAAATTTAAAATTCATTAATAAAATCCATTTTTTTAAAATCTTAAATTTGAAAATTTTTATTACCTTTATATTTATCAATCAAATTTCAATGTTTTAAACAATTTAAAAGTCAATTTAAAGTTGATTAACTTCACATTTCAGTGTCAAATTTTCATTTTTATTAAATTTAGAAATTATCAAATTAAGTTTCCAAAAATTTCATTGAATTAAATCTTCATTCTTATTATTCAATCCATTATAGCCAAATGGATGAAATTAACATACATAAATATTTTTCAATTTCAACTAAATTTTCAATTAACGTAAAAATAAATGTTTAATTTTTACTTAATTGCAAAACTCAATTACCTTAATTCTTTATATTCATATAAATAAACAAATCTTGATTTACAATCTTTTCATTCACCCATAGTCATATTATAAATGGAATTTACATTATCTTCAATTATTAATTACCATCAGTTAAGATCTTAACATTTGTTCCATAAATTTATTTTCCATGAACTATTTACTGTATTTATTAATTCCAATTTCATAATCGCATTCAATCCATTAATTGGTATTGCATTGACATTTAACTTATTAGCTTATATCAATACTATTGTCATTAATTGCAAATGGATTACCAAATTTAGTCACTACCCTAAATAACTAACGTAAATTAATCTCCATTAATTCCACTGATTTAACTTTCATTCAATTAATTAATGATTCCCTCAGTTGGCAATAACGTAACATTTTCTTTATTTGTATTGCAAATAATTCAAAATTCAATTCCTAATTCTTAAAATCCTCTAAATTACAACTTCCAAACATGGTATTAATCATCATTTACGTACCTCTAATTATTTTAATTTACATTAACATAATAAATAAATTACCTTTAATGAAATCTATCCCCCAACTTATTATATGCCATAAATTTTGACCTTACAACAGTTTCAATTAATTATTTATATTTATTGCGATTGAATACCAAAATTTATTTAACACACCAAATAAATGAACAATCTATATTCATTGTCACCTATTTTCTTTTAAATTCAGTTATAAGTTTGTTACCTACCAACCAGGTTATAATAACACTAATTTTTTTATTCCACTGCTATACATGATATATTTGCATCACATACTTGAATTTTTCAATTTCATCTTAATTCTAATTCACGGTAGTATAATTTCTTACTATAAACTCATTTATAATTTGCATACCAATTAATTAGTTTCAACTAAATAGATTGATTCAATTCAAATCTTTTATTAAGTCTATATAAATCAATATACTATATCATTGGTAAATGTTTATTTCAATTATTCCTTTATTACTTACAAATCCTATTTCATTCATGAATGCCATCATTTATCAATTATTACATAATTTCATTAATTTACATTCACTTACAACTAAATTAATACACTGATTTCATTTGTAAATTAAATGCTTACAATTTATAAGCTTTCATTCCAAACAATATTTCAATTTGTACCGGACATTGATTGAATTCAATTTACTATTTAATATTATTAATTCATTAACTAAATTCACTACTTACCTTTGTTCTCTTATATGCAACTCTTAGCCTAGTACAACAATTTACATCACTTCAATTTATTCGTCATTTTGTTTCAACTGTAAATACTTAGCCTTATATTCCCATGGTTTCATTTCATTCTCAGCATTTGCTTCATTATTAATTATAAAATCTTTATTTCTTGTAAATTAAATTTACGTAAATCTGATTAAAATGACAAATTTAATTAACGAAAATTACGGGTCGTTACATGCAACATCTCGGTCTGACCCGAGTATTACTTAAGAAAATAATAAACGGATCAGTCTAGCTATAAATGCCAGATGACATGATATAAAATGAAAGATATGGCATAAACATAAAATATCCATACTGACATACCACTATAAGTATGCAAATGATGATCAACAGAAGATCAATCAATAAGAGATAAATCAATATCACAAGAATCTTCTCAAAGATCCAAAGATGGCATCATACCCTAAACTTGTAATCATAAAAAGTCAATGACATAAATTCCAGAAATCAACACAAGAAATCCAGAAATCACAGAAAAAGGGAAAGAGGCCTATCACATGACGGTCCGAAGACCATGGGGAGCTACCCCATATGGGTGACACGGAATCACCCAGATGAGGTCTAGGCTAACCAAAAGCAATATGGTATGTGTGAGCCGAATCACACAAATGGTGTCTAGCCTAACCTCGCAACAAAAAGGTATGTGTGAGTGTAATCACACAAATGGTGTCTAGACTAACCTTGCAGACAAAGAGATATGTGTGAGTCGGAATAACACCCATGAGGTCTAGTCTAACCTTGCAAACAAAGAGACATCGCACAATTGCTAGTCTAAATCATAAAATGATCGTCATGATCAACGAGAAGTGTCAATTACACTAAGCTAGTAAATATAAAAGTTTATCTTCATGTCCCATAACCACTTGCTTAACTTAAATATTTACGAACAAACTGTAAATCTTCACTAGAAAATTGTCACAAGAGATTCAATCGAACAAGTCCAAGAATTAACCGACGAAGTGAACGCAAGCGTTTCATACCACTTGTTTTACTAAGTCGTTTAATTAGATTTCTCATCCGAGTGAGGTAAAGGTTTGTATATACTAGTAGATTGGAAAACGGTTTAAGAAAAGAGCTTTGTTATTGAAAATAGAGTTGAAATCATTTTGTTGAAAGAGTTTTGATATTTACTACTAGTATTGAAACCTTCATATTTCCAAAGTTGTTATCCCGCCTTCTTAGCAAGGCCGTGATACCATAAAAATCGACCGAGAAGCCAAAGATAGTTCGTCTCGAAGAATGGTTAACTCAGCATCTCAACAAAGCAAGTTCTGTTGAATGTTTTTCAGATAAGATCCCCTACGGAGGGGGGGTCCAGGGGAGGTGGCAACCCCCCAAGGTGGGGGCACGGGGGCAACGCACTCGCTACGAGGTTCGACCTGTCCGGTCAGGTCGCGGGGGTCCAGGGGCAGCGCCCCGTCCAAAACGGTACGACCTAGTGAAGACCTAAGGGAGGATAGGATCGAGCGACTTAAGAAGCTCACGACTAGCACGGTCGAGCGACCTAAATAGAACGGCCTAAGGTTGTAAGGGGCCGAGCGACCTACGAGTTTAAGGGGTCGAGCGACCTAGAGGTGTTCGCGACCTAGAGGTCGAGCGACCTAATGGAACAAAGGCCGAGCGACCTATGAGGAAAGGCCGAGCAACGACCTAAAGTGCAAGCACGACTTAATGGGTTAAAGGTCATGCGACCTAACGGGTTAAAGGTCATGCGACTTATTGTGCCACGCGACCTAAAGTGCCACACGACCTAAAAGGGGAACAACCCAACGAGATAAAGGCCAAACGAGATGACGCAAGGAACGACCTAGCAAGACTCGCGACCTAAAAATGATAAGGCCGAGCGAGTTAAGGGGATTGCGCGACCTACGTCCTTGCGACCTACGACCTAACGACTTAAAGGCTTAAACCATGCAAACGAATCAAGGTCATACGACCTAAAGAGGAACGACCTAAGGTCACGCGACCTAACGGTGCCGGTGCGACATACGACCTAGGGGAAACGACCTAATTCCGAGGCGTCATTTCGAGGCAGTGCGACCTAACTGCAGTTTTTCACCAAAAACACTAAAAATTGGAGTTTTTCGCCAATCCAATCCAAACCAAATGCAAATGCACATGCTAAAGTGATGGGAATTCATTCCCAACAATCCAAAATAGTTATAGACAAGAATGCGAGATAAAAATCTCACCTTTGCTCAAATTCAATGAAGAAGAAGCTTGAAGTCAATAGAGAAGCAACTACAAGCTTGAATCCAATGTCTTTACTTTGATTTTGGAGTGGGATGTTGAATTTGCTAATGAACTTGGGCTTGGAATTTTAATTTCCCTTTCCACTCTCCATTAATGCTAAAACTAGAGTAAGGTAGGAATTTATGAAGAGATGAGGAGAAGGGGTTGGAACTTAGGTTTAATAGGCTAAACCAACCCAAAGTCCAAAGCGGGAAAAGTTAGTGAAATTCCACTAACCCCAAACATATCAAAGTTTATACTTAAAAAGATTATAAACAGCATTTCGAACTCAATGGAAGTGGTCTCGGGTCCTAATTTGACCGTTTGCAAAAAGTAGCTTTTCGGACCAATATCCGATTAACGACAAAATATTTAAATATAAAATCGATAAATATGCGGGTTGTTACAGACTCCCCTCCTTAAAGAAATTGCGTCCACGCAATATATAACACGGAAATAAAAAGTAACAACCATAAAAGCATATTAACACAAAAGAAATTTGAAATAGGAAGTTCACCTCAAAGAGCAGGAGTAAGCAAGTCCGGATGTGTTCGCTCGATGAATTCTCTGGATTCCCAAGAGCAATCCTTAGGATTTGAGGACCATTGAACCTTCACAAGTGGAACATCTTTATTTCGAAGTTGTTTGACCTCCGAAGCAATAATTCGAATAGGATGCTGCTCGTAAGTTAAATTTGGCGAAACTTCAATTTCTTCCACAATACCAGGCTCAAGAATAGAATCGGAATCTCGAAGGCATTTCCGTAATTGAGAAACGTGAAACATGTCATGCATGGCAGAAAACCGAGCCGGTAATGAAAGGCGATAAGCCATGGAACCAATACGTTCAGTGATAGGAAATGGCCCAATATATCGAGGCGCTAACTTTCCTGACCGACTGAAACGTACAACACCTTTCATAGGTGAAACACGAATAAAAGCAAGATCTCTAACAGAAAATTCTAATTTCCTTCTTCGATTATCGGCATAGGATTTTTGTCTACTCTGGGCTTCTTTCATCCTATGTCGAATAAGTTCAATCTTTTCTGTGGAATCACGAATAAAGTCTGGACCAGCCTCTCACCGGCCTCAAGCCAACAAGAAGGAGATCGGCATGGCCTTCCGTAGAGTGCCTCGAAAGGTGCCATACCAATACTAGATTGGAAGCTATTATTATAGGAAAATTCGACAAGTGAAATATGATCTTCCCAACTTCCACCAAAATCAAGCACACAAGCTTGAAGATCTTCAAGAGTTTGATTCACACGCTCGGTTTGTCCATCGGACTGCGGATGATAAGCAGTGCTAAAATTAAGCTTCGTTCCTAAAGCTTTTTGAAGACTCTTCCAAAATCCACTAGTAAACAATGGATCTCGATCGCTAACAATAGAAGTAGGAACTCCATGCAATTTAACAATTTCTTTGATAAAGAGTTTGGCCAAAAGAGGAACGGTTCGGTTAGATCGAACAGGGATAAAATGAGCGGATTTAGTAAGTCTATCAATGATCACCCATAAGCTATCATGACCCGAACGAGAACGGGGAAGGCCATCTATAAAATCCATGGAAATTTGGTCTCACTTCCAAATTGGAATTTCTAAAGGTTGCAATAACCCACCAGGCCTTTGATGTTCGGCCTTGACAAGTTGGCAAGTCATGCAACACTTAACAAAGTTAGCAATATCAGATTTCATTCCCTCCCAATAATAAAGTCGCTTCAATCAGCGTACATTTTACTACTACCGGGATGAATGGTGAATTTAGAACGATGGGAATCTTCTAAAATATCTTTACGAAGATCACCAATATTTGGTACGATAAGTCTACCAAATTTTCGAATGCCGCCACGAGAATCAATATCAAAGTCTTTCAAACCTTCAATATCAATTTTATCCTTAACATTTTAGCCAAGAAGAGCCAATTCAGGATCTTGCCCATGAGCTTTAAGAATGCGGTCTAAAGGAGAAGGATGAGCCTCAAGGCTACATAACACGAGTGATGAGCATAAATCGGTTACGCGCTCTCGAATCTCACAAGTGGATATAATCTCGAGATCATTCCATTCGGATATCATCATAGAAACAACTGCTTGTTGTTTACGGTTAAGAGCATCGGCGACATGATTACCCTTACCGGGGGTATAAAGAATATCAAGATCATAAGGTGCAAGGAACTCAAGCCAACGCTGTTGACGCAAATTAAGTTCCTTTTGAGAAAATAAATATTTCAAAGACTTATGATCCGTGTAAAGAATAAATTTCTCTCCCGATAGATAATGACGCCAAATTCGAAGGGCGAAAACAATAGCCGCGAGTTCTAAATCATGTGTGACATATCTAGTCTCGACCGGTTTCAATTGCCTAGAAGCATAAGCAATAACACGTTCTTTTTGCATAAGAACGGCACCCAAACCAACGTGACTAGCATCAGTATAAACAACAAAATCTTGATTCCCCTCGGGAATAACAAGAATAGGAGCATCGGAAAGGAGTTCTTTCAATTTCTGAAAAGAGGCTTCACATTTGTCCGACCAAATGTATTTAACTCCCTTCTTAGTCAAGCCAGTAAGAGGCACGACAATCTTAGAAAAGTCTTTAATGAAACAACGGTAATAACCCGCCAATCCGAGAAAACTACGAATCTCTGTCACACTCTCCGGTCTCTTCCAGTCTGGAATCGCTTCAATCTTTGAAGGATCCACGGAAATTCCAGATTCGGAAATAATATGACCGAGAAACTTCACATGAGATTGCCAAAAGTGGCATTTAGAAAATTTCGCCATTAATTGATTACTCCTAAGAGTTTCCAATACAATCCAAAAATGCTTTTCATGCTCCTCCTCGGTTTTAGAATACACAAGGATATCATCAATGAAGATGAGAACAAACCGATCGAGGAAAGCCTTGAAAACTTGATTCATGAGGTCAACGAAGTAAGCCGGAGCATTCGTTAAACCAAATGGCATAACAAGCCATTCATAAGATCCATAACGAGTACGGAACGATGTCAAAGGAATACTATCCTCAGCAATACGAAGCTGATGAAAACCGGTAGCCAAGTCCAACTGTGAAAAGACCCTAGCTCCGCTAAGCTGATCAAACAGATCGTCAATCTGAGGTAAAGGATATTTATTTTTAATAATCAGATCGTTAAGCTTGCGATAGTCAACGTAAAGCCTAAGCATACTGTCGGATTTCTTCACGAAAATAGCCGAAGCTCCCCAAGGCGAGGAGCTAGAGCGAATAAATTGCTTCGTCTCCAATTCAGATAATTGTTTGCACATCTCCTCATTTTCCTTATTAGACATGCGAAAAGGAGGACGAGTAATAGGTTGAGCTTCATGGGTAAAATTAATTCTGAACTCAATTGCTCGTTTAGGTGGTAAACCTAAAACGGGCTCAAATATGTCGGAAAATTCACAAACGACGTGAATTCGAGAAAAGACATCTTCCTCATCATCATCATCATTATCATGAGGATTTAAAGAATATAAAGATGCAGTCAACGCAGAATCCGAATCTTTAAGAATAATAGAAATCCGATTTACAGATTGCGGATGTCGGAGATAAATAGTCCGCTCAGGACATAGGATATGAGCTTCATAACGATTAAGCCAATCCATTTCCAAAATCATTCCAAAGCCTAGGTAACGCATAACATGCAAATCGGCTAGGAATGGAAAATCACATAAAATAATCTCCACATTTTTACAAAGCAAATTAAGAGTTGCGGATCCACCAACAGGATTCGCAATTCTCAAGGAAGTCATTAAAGCATCAACATTTAAAGAGTAAGTGTCGACAGGTTCCTTTGATGTAAAAGAATGGTATGCACCCATATCAAAGAGAACTCTAATAGGTTGATCATGAAATAAAATAATACCATCAATAATGGAATGAGAAATACCTTAGCCACGAGATGTGTTGCCAGGGGCTTGAGTCACGTTTAACTTTCCCTCCTTCTTGCCTTCACGTTTGATGCATTGATGTATGTAATGATCCGGGCTCTTACAATAGCGACAAGATTTGGGCTTAGAGCACTTATTCGCAAAATGATCCCCAGATCCACAGTTGAAGCATCTCGCACCACTAGGAGAAGGAGACTTTGCCGCAGGGGTTGCATGCTTACCCTTTTTGTTGGGATAAGGGCCTTTGAATTTACTGGGCCTCTTTTTGTTGTTGAAGTTGGGTTTGGAAGCTATTACTTCAACATCACTTTCTTTATCAGCCTCTTCCAAACGAAGAGCGATATCTATAAGTTGGTCGAAAGGAACTTCTAACTTTAGAAGTAATGGCTTCTTGAGGCTTTTGTTTAAGCCATAAACGAACCTCTGGTTCTTCTTCAATGGGGTGTTGATGTATTCAACCCCATATTTGGAAAGCGACTCAAAGGCTGCGACATAATCAGTCACAGAGGACTCACCTTGAACAAGGTCTATAAAGCGTCGAGCCAGAGTTACCTTCTCTGCTTCTGGTACAAATTTTAACTCGAAGCGTGTCCGGAATTGCTCCCAGGTAAGGTCCGCTTCGTTGACTTCAGAAATAAGAAGTTCATACCAGTCTAATGCTCTCTCTTGGAGCAAACTGGAAGCCACCTGAACACGGTGAAGATCGACGAGATTCATGCGAATGAAGATTCGATCACAGGTCCTCAACCAAGCCTGTACCTCGATGATAGTTTCAGAACCTTTAAATGGCTTCCCACCCAGGTTGGTGTAATCATTGCACAAACGTGCAAACCCAGATTTAGGGTGAGTAGGTTTCGGATTAGAACCAGCTGCTTGAGCATTCGTGACAAGGTCAAGAAGTTGCTGGGTAGTCATAAAAACTCCATCTTGGGGTGGAGCACTAGATGGTCCAGCTCTGGGACGACCAGGTCTAACCATTTCTCTTCCTTAAGAAAGAAAGCAGAGAAAGAAGAAGATTATTCACTAATGAATATCAAGCAATCTTGCTCGATAAAACAAGGAATCATAAAGGATATAGGATGCATCGGTACGACGACTCGAATTAATCCTAAGACACAACTCCTAAGGTGGACTTAGGACGATAATCCTTGTTAAGTTATTCTACATTGTTCCGAAGTTTGGCTCTGATACCAAGCTATGACGCACCACCTCTATACCCACGCTAGCCAAGAACACTACGGTGTAGTGCTGTCAACTAGCACGGAGAATAAGGCTGTTGAGGAGCGACCATCCATGTGATTTCTTATCAGACGGTGGCTATAAATAATCTTCGGAAACAAACATAGGAATAAGCATAACACAAATTAGTCATAGACATCTATATCACAAAGGCGGAAGAAGACATGAATATATAACTAACACATGAAAGTGTACATCAGAGTAGTGGTCAAAAAGATCCACAATAATACAAAAGAATAGCAACACGTGCTATACAAAAGAATACAACTATGAGTCTATATCTCAAGTGTATAGAACAAAAACTGCTAATCTAAATAGTTAGCCAAAAGTCAGAGTAGCAAATCCGAGGAAGAAGTCAAGCAGAAGCACTTGCAATATCTCGGTCTGACCCGAGTATTATTTAAGAAAATAATAAACGGATCAGTCTAGCTATAAATATCAGATGACATGATATAAAATGAAAGATATGGCATAAACATAAAATATCCATACTGACATACTACTATAAGTATGCAAATGATGATCAACAGAAGATCAATCAATAAGAGATAAATCAATATCACAAGAATCTTCTCAAAGATCCAAAGAGGGCATCATACCCTAAACTTGTACTCATAACAAGTCAATTACATAAATTCCAGAAATCAACACAAGAAATCCAGAAATCACAGAAAAAGGGAAAGAGGCCTATCACATGACGGTCCGAAGACCATGGGGAGCTACCCCATATGGGTGAGACGGAATCACCCAAATGAGGTCAAGGCTAACCAAAAGCAAAAAGGTATGTGTGAGCGGAATCACACAAATGGTGTCTAGCCTAACCTCGCAACAAAAAGGTATGTGTGAGTGGAATCACACAAATGGTGTCCAGCCTAACCTTGCGGACAAAGAGATATGTGTGAGTCGGAATCACACCCATGAGGTCTAGTCCAACCTTGCAAACAAAGAGACATCGCACAATTGCTAGTCTAAATCATAAAATGATCGTCATGATCAACGAGAAGTGTCAATTACACTAAGCAAGTAAATATAAAAGTTTATCTTCGTGTCCCTTAACCACTTGCTTAACTTAAATATTTACGAACAAACTGTAAATCTTCACTAGAAAATGGTCACAAGAGGTTCAATCGAACAAGTCCAAGAATTAACCGACAAAGTGAACGCAAGCGTTTCATACCACTTGTTTTACTAAGCCGTTTAATTAGATTTCTCATCCGAGTGAGGTAAAGGTTTGTATATACTAGTAGATTGGAAAACGTTTAAGAAAAGAGCTTTGTTATTGAAAATAGAGTTGAAATCATTTTGTTGAAAGAGTTTTGATATTTACTACTAGTATTGAAACCTTCATATTTCTAAAGTTGTTATCCCGCCTTCTTAGCAAGGCCGTGATACCATAAAAATCGACCGAGAAGCCAAAGATAGTTTGTCTCGAAGAATGGTCAACTCATCATCTCAACAAAGCAAGTTCTGTTGAATGTTTTTCAGATAAGATCCCTACGGAGGGGGGTCCAGGGAGTGGCAACCCTCCAAGGTGGGGTGCGGGGGCAACGCCCCCGCTACGGGGTTCGACCTGCCCGGTCAGGTCGCGGGGGTCCAGGGGCAGCGCCCCGTCCAAAACGGTACGACCTAGTGAAGACCTAAGGATCGAGCGACTTAAGAAGCTCACGACTAGCATGGCCGAGCGACCTAAATAGAATGGCCTAAGGTTGTAAGGGGCCGAACGACCTACGAGTTTAAGGGGTCGACCGACCTAGAGGTGTTCGCGACCTAGAGGTCGAGCGACTTAAGGGGGTACGCGACCTAATGGAACAAAGGCCGAGCGACCTATGAGGAAAGGCCGAGCAACGACCTAAAGTGCAAGCGCGACTTAATGGGTTAAAGGTCATGCGACCTAACGGGTTAAAGGTCACGCGACCTAAAATGCCACGCGACCTAAAAGGGGAACGACCCAACGAGATAAAGGCCGAACGAGATGACGCAAGGAGCGACCTAGCAAGACTCGCGACCTAAAAATGATAAGGCCGAGCGAGTTAAGGGGATTGCGCGACCTACGGCCTTGCGACCTACGACCTAACGACTTAAAGGCTTAAACCATGCGAACGAATCAAGGTCATACGACCTAAAGAGGAAGACCTAAGGTCACGCGACCTAATGGTGCCGATGCGACCTACGACCTAGGGGAAACGACCTAATTCCGAGGCGTCATTTCGAGGCAGTGCGACCTAACTGCAGTTTTTCACCAAAAACACTAAAAATTGGAGTTTTTCGCCAATCCAATCCAAACCAAATGCAAATTCACATTCTAAAGTGATGGGAATTCATTCCCAATAGTCCAAAATAGTTATAGACAAGAATGTGAGATAAAAATCTCACCTTTGCACAAATTCAATGAAGAAGAAGCTGGAAGTCAATAGAGAAGCAACAACAAGCTCGAATCCAATGTCTTTACTTTGATTTTGGAGTGGGATGTTGAATTTGCTAATGAACTTGGGCTTGGAATTTTAATTTCCCTTTCCACTCACCATTAATGCTAAAACTAGAGTTAGGTAGGAATTTATGAAGAGATGAGGAGAGGGGGTTGGAACTTAGGTTTAATAGGCTAAACCAACCCAAAGTCCAAATCGGGAAAAGTTAGTGAAATTCCACTAACCCCAAACATATCAAAGTTTATACTTAAAAAGATTGTAAACGGCATTTCAAACTCAATGGAAGTGGTCTCGGGTCCTAATTTGACCGTTTGCAAAAAGTAGCTTTTCGGACTAATATCCGATTAACGACAAAATATTTAAATAAAATATTTAAATATAAAATCGAAAAATTGCGGGTTGTTACATTTTATTTCTAAGTTTTAAAAATCAAAACTTTTCTTTTAAATTCTTTTAAAACCTTGTTTAAGCCTTTATTTCTTCTTCTACATCTCTTCTTCTCTCAAAATCATGCCACACACTCCCTTACAATCATGGCCAACCCCATAAGGCCCCAAGCCAATCCCATCTAATCCCATAGTACAAAAAAATTAAGTCTTTTGCTAGGAGAATCCAAGATCTAGGGGTGGTAAGGAAGTGGAGATGATTTGCTTTGGTATTACTTGGTTTTGGTGAGTATAAACTCACTTATTTTGGAAAAAAATTACATCTTTATTTTTACTTGTATTTGTATGTAAATATGCGTAAGTATTGACTTATCATGTTTTTTGGATGTGAATACGTTTGTATTTGTTTGTGAATAAGGCTTAGATTTGATAAAGAAATTAAAAGGTGTTGTGATTGATGTAGAGTTTAAAACTTTGCTATGTTTGTGGTAAAGTTGTGAGCTTTGGTAAGGTTTGTGGTTGTGATATATTATTTTATGTTATAGACATGGAGATGTGATTAAAGAAGTTAGCACCTTGTATAGTATTGGCGACTTGGAATCCTTGTGGAAGCTATGTCTAAATTTGTATCCAAATCAAATCTATTTCAAGTTTCAAACTTTGTTTTAATTTTACAAACACTTACTTTATGTTTTGTAAAAGTAAGAGAGAATTCTGTAACAACTGGCCTTTCCGGACCCCATAAGTCGACACTAATACATCCATGGTATTCACGTGCCGAACAACTAAGTGCCGAAAAGACAGATTGTTAAGGGAAAAGAAAGAAGAAAACTAAACAACACAGAATCTCATAGCGGAACGATTAATCTATAATATACAAAAAGTATTTATACCAAGAAAAGCTATAATATATATATATATATAGACACACACACATCAATTAGTGCACACTAACCTATTTCAACTTGGACAGTTATAACATCGTAACCTTACAATTGCTGATAAATACAATCAACAGACAATATAGCAGAACATAAAAAATATGTAAATACATCTTTGACCTCTAGCTCGTCTCCAAACCTCCAATGCATCCAAAGCAATATGTAAATTTGCTCGGTCTAACCCAAGCATTGGAAGGGAAGAACGTCCAGACCAGTTTGGTAAATCAGCCTGAGAAAACACACCTCAAATGGAATTTAAGCATTTATCAAAAACCTTTCACATAAAGGTATCTCGTAAGACCATGCCGCACATAAACAGAGATGTATTTTTACCTTATAATAACCAAAATATATTTTTATACAAAATTCATTGATATTATTATAGTGTCTAAGGTCAACGTAAAATATGAATATAGCTGAAATGTTTGCATCTCACGTTTCAGCATTGTTGGGCACAACTAAGCCTGTAAAGCTTGTATTGGATAATGGATTCCATACTATGACAAGGTAAGGAACTACCTTTCGATTGTACATCTCTAGATAAAATGTACCGGGGTCTAACAAGAACATCTTGTACCCATGCCACACAGGACCGGCCTACCACTTGACTAGCAATACCAAATATAATATACCCACTTTGGGCCCCGAAGCATATATGGGTAGATAGTAATCGATCCAGATTTGGGATGACCATACCCTGATAGGAGCAACACACATGGTCCCGTTGCATGCCTAAATTTTGTCATTTCCCAGTTGATGAGGCTTGAGGCTACATTTTACCTTTATATATCACTTCCCACTTTGAATGCTACATGACCTTCAAGTCTTCGACATAATGTCAGCATTCATCCATATAAGTCGTTCAGAAGATGAACGAATCGAAGACGCTACTTCTACTACATCCTTTTTAGATTTACCCTTAGGATTAATAGCAAGAAGCCCTTGCACTTCAAATCATTTCGTCTTTAAATTCCACCATCTTCAAGTTGTCTTCACTTCGAAACGCTTGAATTGGATCGAAGTGGTTTTCGAATAACATATCTGATCCTATACCCTTTGAAACAACGTTCGATAGCTTTTGGTATACGCAAACTCAGTTCTTTCGGAAGTAATCTGGCGATAGATAAGAGTGGAGATCATCTCCTAACCGTTAGTGGATAGATTTCCTTATCACCTGTCCTAAGAGAACAAAATGAGATTATAGGCGCAACATAGCACATGGGATATGATTGTGCCATATAACTCTTGTGTTTCCCCTAGACATTTCCAAAATTACATTTTAGTCTATATTTGATAGTGGTTATTTAACTATCAATAAATAAACATTCGATCAGGGATTTAATTCCATAAGGAATACCAATATTGGTTAAGTACATAAAAAACCACTAACCTCTTTAGACAATTCTTTTATTAATTAAAATCATTTTGTAAATACTTGTACTGCAATACTTTTATAAAGATTCATTCACTAACCTTATATTTTTTCAATATTTGGAAAAAGAATATCCATATACCTATCTCGACGGTATAAGTATATTCACGACACTGAGAAAGATTTCCTTTTATACAATCCAAAATCATTCATAAACTCCTTTTATAGATCTCTAAAAACCCTTTATAAATCTCTAAAAATCATTTATAATCCCTTTTATAAATTTCAAAACGTTTATAAAACTCTTTTATAAATTTATTAACCATTTATCAAACTATTTTAAAAAAAACTCTAAAACAAGTTTACAAACCCCTTTACTAAAAGAAATTCATTTTACAAATCATAAAATACTGTAAAACCCTTTAGATAAACCTACAAACCCATTTCTAAAATTCTTTTATAACTATCTAAAACCAATTATAAGACTCTTTTTATAAATCTCGAGAATATTTATAAATAAATAGTAATCATTTAATTCAAAACACTATTATATGATAATAATAACTAATAATAAAAATTAAAAATAAATAATAATATTACAAATAAATAATAATAGTTAACTTCAAAACATCTTAGAAATAATAATTAATAATTTCAAAACATTACTATTTTAACAATAATTGATTTTCAATATTAATATAATAAATAATGACTAACTTTCAAAACATTATTAATAAATAATTTCAAACCATATTTAAATGAATAACTTTTTAAAATATAAAAATATTGGTAAATAAATTTAAAAAATATTAAATATAAATAAATAATCTTTTAAAACAATATTAAATATAAATAAAAAAAAATTAGAACATTTCTAATTGACTTAGAAAAGACAGACAATAAGGTTGGAGTAAAATAGAAATTAAATCCTTTTAAAATAAAATATTTTCGAAAACCTCAAATTCTGATTTTAAATCATTCTCTTTCTCAAGACCAACTCTAACTTAAATGGCAGTTTATAATATTTCAAAATACTAATGTGCGGCTAATAGCTACCAAACTGTTAGCCAATATTGATATCGATTTCCTATTACTATAGGGTTTAAATTGAACATATGTCGTAATCAATAGAACCAACAATCAGGTTTAATATCCAATAATTCATATGACAGGAATATTATTGAAATTAAAATCACGATGGCGAAAAATCCTGTTGGATTCCTCCAACCTGTCCTCCTGCATCACAACTTATATATATATATATATAGTATTAGCATGCACACACATACATACACGCATATAATTTAATAGTGGTGAGGAATCCTGTTGGATCCTTGCATTTGATTTCAAATATTAACCGCTTCCAAAAGCTACAATTCATCAAAACCAAACAATCAACACAAAAACATCCAATCAAATTTTTTCGTCGACTATATAACATTACTTGGTAAACAAAAAGGTGAGTTTAACTCACTATTATTCTAGTTGTCGCTTATGCGTTTTGGTTCCATGTGAATTCGAATGACATTCGAATTCCGCGTAAAATTCCACTAGCTCCAATAATCACCAATCGAATTCCATGACATAGTAATCTTCGATATGAACCAAACACAACTGACAACATTCGATTTGGATCTCATATGAAAGTGTTATTCATTAAACAAGATTTCATTTTAAATAATATAATTAGCTTAATTACAACAATAAATTAGCATAATTACACTTAGCCCTAAACCTTTCTTCCTCGCGTTCGATTCCCCAACCCAGGCCGAATTTCATTATCGCCTAGCTCTGCCTCCACGTCACCGAAGACCCCGCCTCCTAACCGAATGTTACTCCAACCTCGAAAAGCAGACCAACCCCTGCCTTGGCCTCTAAAACGCCACTACCGCCTCGAAAAATCCCCAAAATGAATTTCGATCATCCGTCAATAACTCCACCGTCCTATCACCTGGCACCTCACCATGGTCGCCATCAAACTCCCTAAACCCTCTCTACCTTTGTCCTCCACAACACATCACCCCGAAGCCACCAATTTGCTGGAATCGATGAAACCACGGCCACCGTTCCTCCGCCTAACCCCGCCGCTTCAGGCCACCAATGTCGATCTGCACCAATCAAAATGCTCACCTCATTCCCTTCTACCGCTTCCTTGTTAGGGTTGACAAAAAAGGCAAGAAGTGGCCACGATCAATATGGGTCGTTGGATTTGTAGAGAAGTTTGATTTTGAAAAAAAAAGAGCCCAAAGCTTTCTCTGGTTCATACGCAGTTATAAAGGGGAAGAAGGCATTGGTTGCAACGTAGGAATATAGGCCAGTATGGGCTATGGGTATGGTAAAGGACATGTTAGGGTATGGTGTATATATTACAATATTCAAAATATGAAGCTTAAAGCATCCAGAAATTTTGAACTCCAATCAAGACATGTTGATTGGCATTCTATGCTACATACCCCTA
The DNA here is from genome assembly GCA_030765085.1 of Allium cepa. Lineage (NCBI taxonomy): Eukaryota > Viridiplantae > Streptophyta > Magnoliopsida > Asparagales > Amaryllidaceae > Allium > Allium cepa. The sequence continues at coordinate 73,375,442 of CM060938.1, read as the reverse complement.
TTTCGATTTTAATGGAACTATTGTCGACACATAATTTCATAATATACAGAAGATAGCTTTTAAAATTGAATAATAAATTAAATTAAATTCTTTTAATTAATTTCTATGCGTTTCGAGTTCGCATGACCAAACGATATATCCGATCGCCATGAAATTCTTTGACATACAATAATTTACTATTACGGATCTAATGACAATAGTTTTGCCAAAATCCATGGCAATGTCCCGGAAGGCTATTATCACCTGTTAATTAAAATGAATTAATTATTTAGGCCAGTTTAATGACTTTTAATTCTAATTTTAAAAGTTTACTATTATCATTCTTGTTTAAAATAAATTTAAATAAGATTTTTAAAATCATTTTTATTCAAATTAGATCCAAGGTTCGATTTTTAAATAATTCCAATATTTGAAATTTAAGCTATTTGACTTAGAAATTAATATATCAATATTAAATAAATTAAATGTTTCAAAATAAAATGCCTAAAATTATGGTTCGTTACACTTTTAAAAGTGAAGAGTTTCCAAAGTAAATTTAGAAAACAATTTTCAAGTTATGATATCCATAGCGATAGTCGCTATGGATGCAGTTCGTTGAAAAATTCAACTTTATACCAAAGTTTCTATACTTAATAACATTTTTGAAATGCTTTCTAAACATAATAATGAAGATTAAGGAAAGCTAATTAAGGATATATTTATTTAATTATTAATTAATTAAGTTTGGTAATTAATAGTTAATTAGGTTTGGTAATTAATAATTAATTATATATTAAACAAGGTTTATTAATTATAATTAAGTGAAGATTAGTTACTAATTAATTATCTTTTAAATGTGAGATAAATTTTAATTAGGCTTTGATTAAGCAAGATTAATTTTTAATTAATTGTGAATTATGTATATGATTTATTTTTAATTATTATTTATTAGGTATAGGGTTAATTATTAATTAATTATTAAGTAAGTATTTAGTTATTCTAATTATAAATTAATTAGGGGTTTAATTTATAAAAAAACATATTTATTAAAGGTTAATTATTTCATAATTAATAGTTAAGTTAAGTTAAGACTTAAGTAAGATTTAATTATATTTTTAAAAAGGATTTAACTTGTAATTAATTATTTAAAAAGTGATTTAAGTTCTTAATTATTTTGTTTTCCAAGGATCAATTTGTTTAACGACAACTTTCTTTTACAAAGAATAGTTTTAAATACAAGGGATTTTATTGTTAATAACTTTAAGTAACCATATAAATGCGAATAAGTTATACTAAACTTTGACATTTGTTAGCAGAATAAATCCTTGTTTTGGTATAACTTAATTAAGTGGATTGTAACACCCCTAATTTTCGATAACATTATTCAGGAGATTTAATTAGATAAATAAATAGAAAAATGTAAATAATTAGATTGATAAGGAGATTGAGATATGAAAATAAATTAAGGCCATGCTTAATAAATTAAATGGGCTTAAGAATGGTTTGTAAGCTAATTAAATTACACAAGGGTATATTGGGAATTAGCCGCACCTTATTACCATACCCTTATATATTTTCATTCCTTATCCATTCATGTTCATTTTTCTCATTTTAACAAAAACAATCAAATGCAAATTAATAGAGGAGCCGGCCATTAAAAAAGAAAGAAAAAAGGAATTCAATCTAAAGCTAGGGATTCAAACTTAGGGGAAATTAATTTCAATCTAATCTCCTTATCATAATCAAGGTGAATAATAATTTATACCATCTTTATTTTATTTCTAATCATTTGTTTTGGGTTTAGGATTAAAACACTCTTTATGATGATTTGGATGATGATATGCTTGGATCATAGCATGTTAGATTTAAACAAGAATGTTTAAATGTGATTTTTCATGGTTTTAAGGGTAAAACCGATTATAATTAATTTCAAATACCATGAGGAATTTATATGTTACATAAAACACGATTTTGGAGTTGGGTTTTAATTTTATAATTTTCCAAGGTATGGAATGATAATATGAATTTTCAAAGGAAAATATGGTCAACTACGTTTAGAAATTTATTTCAGAAATTATATTAAGAATTTGGGTCTGAAATTTAGATATGTTAGATAACATGTTACAACTAAATTTCTGAGGTTTTTTGGGATTTTTACTAAGTGAATTACTATGAGAATTAAATTACTTTGAAAGGAGGACCTAAATGATTTAATTGTTTTTCTTAATGAAAGGGCTTATTTGCTAAATTGACTTTGGTTTAGATCTGAAATTTAGCAGCATTTATTTTGGTAAAGAATTTGAAAAGTTGAGGTAATTAATCACATGGACATGTTAGTAAGAAAGTGTTTACTTTAATTGGTATTAAATCAGATTTGCCCAGAAAAGTGGGTTCTGCTTCTATTAGAAGCACCTTTCGACCATATAGTTTCGCCTTCAATCAAGTCAAAACCCCACAAAGCTGAAAGCAATACACATGGTATCAATGAGATTCGTATGAAGTGGATTGGAGAAAAGCGGAAGACGTGGTGTCGAAAGTAGAGCTTCTAATGGGGTCGATACATTTGTTTTGTTTTAAAATGTTAAGCGTTTACCTTCGTTTTATTAAAGCTTTCAAAGGAGTTGAAATATATGCTATCGAAATGGGTTTTCTAAATAGCTTTTGAAGAAGGTTCCCATTTTTCATTTTTTAGTGTAAGCTTTCGAATGAGTCCTTTGTTTATAAAACAATGCTTTCGAAAATGGTGTTTTCGACCTATTCAAAATCCTGCTGTCATTCTTTTACCTTTCAAGTGTATTGAAGTCATCAATGATTTCGAAGGTTAGCCTTTGTTTTAAACTTATATTAAGCCACTTCCTAGATGCTTTCGAAAGGGTTCATGGGTTTCGAAGGCAATAGCTTCGAAAGAGGGTTTCGGTATTATCCTTTAAAGTTTTTCTTAAATGTTTTGAAGCTTTTAAAAGGATGGCGCCGACGTCATCAAACTTCCCCAAACAATTTCATATGATGATTTAAGGGTTCGAAAGGGTTACTTTCATATATATCACTTTGGCCCAAAAGATGTTTTTAAAGCAAAACCCAATGGTTTCGAAAGGGGTACTTTCATTGGTTTCGAAACTATGTTCCAATGGTTATTAAGTAATGTTTTGATACTTTCGAAAGCTATGCTTTGATTTCGAAAGAGATAATTCAAAGAGCTTCGAAAGGTTTATATGTAATTTTTTGAAAAGAATTTTTCTATGTTATCGAAGGAGGTTATCCAGGGGTTTCAAAAGTAATGTTTTAAGGTTTCGAAAGCCTTAGTCTTCAAAATAAATAACCCAATCTCATTTTACAGGAAAACCATGGCATAAATAAAAGAGTATGATATGATTTTGGGTATAGAGTTTTTGAAGAAGTTTTTCTTGATTAATAGGTTAAATGGATTAACCAAGTTATTATGTTTATTTCTTCATATATGTATATTCACATTGTAATGAACCCATAACCGTATTTTGGGGAAGGGCAGAGTAACCAACTAGGTTGACCCAGTAGTGAATATAAATTAAGTTAACTCCTGAATAAGTAGAATTGCATCCAGGAGGTCAGAAAGACCAGAATATAGGATGCTAAAATAATGATTAAAAAAGTTGTCAGGGAGACAGGTTCATAGTAAACCCATGAAAACTATGTATAAAAGAAGTTGTCTGGGAGACGGGCTCATAGTAAACCCATGGAAACTATGTTTAGGAAAAGCTATTGGCAGGGGCCAATAAGTTTATAGTAAACCCATGAAAACTATGATTAGAAAGATTTGTTGGCGGTACCAATAGGTTTTTACTGACCCCATGAAAACTATATTCCGAATTAAGTTATTGAAAGATGTCAATAGGTTCCTAGTCAACCTATGAAAACTAAGAAAAGTTATTAAAGTTACCAATAGGTTCAGGGAGAACCCATGTGTGACGCCCCACCTCTATACCCACGCTAGCCAAGAACACTACGGAGTAATGCTGTCGACTAGCACGGAGAATAAGGCTGTTTAGGAGCGACCATCTGTATAATTGCTTTGTGCGAGTACCGATACGCCAGATAAAAATATAACTTTTCATCTCAAGAGGAAATCCGACATACCGACACAAACTCAAAGCTACTACACAGTGGCTATAAAGGTCTTCGGAAACAAATGTAGAAATAAACATAACACAAATCAGTCACAGATAATTCATATCACAAAGGCGGAAATAGATAGGAATATATATAACACATAAAAGTGTTCATCAGAGTAGTGGTCTAACAAGATCCACAATATCACAAAAGAATAGATACAAGTGCTAGACAAAAGAATATGTATACAACAAGGAGTCTATATCTCAAATTGTACACAACCAAAAACTACAAGCTAAGTAGTTAACCAAAAGATCATATGATAGTCCGATAAGGTGGCAAGCAGAAGCACCTGTAAAATCTCAGTCTGACTCGAGTATTATTTAATAAGAAAATAATAAACGGATCAGTCTAGCTATAATTATCAGATAAAATGAAATATAAGAAGAGATATAATAATAAAACGTATGATAACCAAAAATGTCATACTTCAACAAGTATACATTAGAAAATCACGAAAGTCATACAAAATCTCAAGAATCTCATAGCATCAAAAAGAATGTCATATTCTTCATTTAATTCACCAAGCCACAATAAATGACATACATATCAATGCCAACTGGAAAAGGTGGTGAAACACAAATTCCAGAAATCATCAAATAGAAATCCAGAAATCACAAGAAAAAGGATGGCCAATCCCATAAACAGGACATCGACGCACCTAGAAAGACACGCCCCATGCACAGTCCAACATCGACGCACCTAAATAGGTACGACCCATGCTCTAGCATCGACGCACCTAAAAAGATACGCCCCATGCATAAATAAACATCGATGCACCTAGAAAGATACATCCCATGCATAAATAAACATCGATGCACCTAGAAAGATACACCCCATGTAATGTATAACACCGATGCACCTAGAAAGATACACCCTATGCAAAGTCGAACATCGACGCACCTAGAAAGATACGCCCCATGCATAGACGAATATCGACGCAACTAGAAAGATACGCCCCATGTCCCAACTTATTGAGCCGATTGCTCCACGAAGTAAACAAACATCGATGCACATAAAAAGGTACACCCCATGCATAATAAACATCGACGCACCTAAAAAGGTACGACCCATGTGTAAACAAACATCGACGCACCTAAATAGGTACGACCCATGCAAGAAATGAGACGAAGCTCAATAAAATGAGGAACAGTCCTCCACATAGACAAAGAGACATCGCACATTGCTAGTCTAAACCATAAAATGATCATCATCGATCATCAAGAAGTATCAATTACAATAAGCTAGTAAATATATGAGTTTAGCATCATGTCCCATAACCACTAGCTTAACTTAAATATTTGCGAACAAATTGTAGATCTTCACTAGAAAATTGTCACGAGAGGTTCAATCGAACAAGTCCAACAATTAACCAACGAAGCAAACGCAAGCGTTTCATACCACCTGTTTTACTAAGCCGTTTAATTCAATTTCTCATACGAGTGAGGTAAAGGTTTGTATATACTAATAGATTGGAAATCGGTTTGAGAAAACAAGCTTTGTAATAAAATAGTGTTGAAATCATTTGAAGGATGAGTTTTGATATTTACTACTAGTATAGAAAACCTTTATATTTTAAAGTGACAAATCATAGAAGTGATTGTAGAAACAATCGATCATAAAAATTCACATACGAAGACGTGAATAAAAATCCAAAGAAATCGATATCAAATCCATCAAAGTGGATATATCCAAAATCCCACAGAAAAGAAGTCATCAAAGTCGATAATAAGTGATAACAACTAGCCGGATCAACAAAAATCGACAAACCTTGGAAATTTACTCAAAAATAGCCAAAATAGGCAAATTAAATAGTTCCAGACGTCTGGTAGGTGTTCCCAGACGTCTGGCCCTAGGTTTTGGAAGTATATGTGTTTTCTCCCTTCTATTTTTAATTCCTGGGCCATTTCAGACGTTTGAAATTTTCAACCAGACGTCTGAATTTGATTTCCGACGCCTGGAATTTGTTTCAGACGTCAGGATTTAGGCTCTGCCTTTTCCAGACCCCTTTCCAGACGTTGGATTTTTCAATCAGACGTTTGGATTTGGTTTCAGACGTTTGAAATTAATTTCAGACGTCTGAAATCTTCTGCTAGGCAAAAAAACAGCCTAGACCAAAAAGGGCAAATCCAAACCGAAATGCGATCGAACGAGCGATGGATGCTAAGGATTTATGCCAATCGGCAACCCAACACTATAGGCTCTTCGATGCACCACCAAAAACATGTTCAAACATCAAAGATTGGATTTTTAAAGATTTGACTACAAAACACCACAAATTGAAAAATTCACCAAATCAATCCAAACCAAAAGCAAATGAACATAAATAAGTGTTAGGAATTCATACCCAATAACAAAAATAGATATAGACATAGATGTGAGATAAAAATCTCACCTTTATGCACAAGAAAAAGGAGGAAGAAGCTATAGAACAATGACAATGACAATCACTCTTCAATTCCAACCCAACAAGCTTGAATCTATGCTAAAAAGAGAAACATTTCCTAAATTAGGTTTAGGAATTTCTTAAATCAAAGAGGGAATGAGTTGGAGAAGAAGAAGGAGATGCTTACTAATGGGTTCTCTTTGACTTTGGAGTAAGAACTTGAGCTAGCAAGAGGAACTAGGGCTTGGAGTTTCTAATTCCCATTCCCTTCCACCATTTTTGCTTAAGCTTGAGTGTTAGGAATATGAAATGAAGTAATAAAGAGTTGGAGTGGGATGGGACTGAGTTAGTAAGTGATTAATGTGTTCAGCCCAAACCAAAGCCCTAAGTGAAAAAGTGGCAAAATTTCACTATCTCCAAACATATCGAAGTTTATACTCAAAAAGGTCACAAACGTCATTTTGAACTCAATGGGGGTGGTCTCGAGTTCCAATTCGACTGTTTGCAAAAAGTAGCTTTTCGAACCAAAATCCGACGAACGATGAAATATTTAAATAAAATATTTAAATATTCAATCAATAAATATGCGGGTTGTTACACCATGAAACGATGATGTTATTGGTAGGGGCCAATAGGGTCTTAGCAATCTCATGAAAACTATGAAATGGGACAGGGAGTCCATAATTCAAAACTAGTTAATAGTAATCCCATGAAAACTATAAACCTGGACAGGGAGTCCATAAACATTAAACAGGTTATTAGTCAGACTATGAAAACTAATAGGTTAATAGTGATCCTAGAAACTATAAATGAGACAGTTAGGCAGAATGAATGGGGATGGAAAATCCAGAATTGATTTACTTGTTTGCACATCACCATATTGTTTTGAATTGTTTTAACCATTGTGAATGCAGGAGCACAGTATATGGTTTATAAAGGTTTTAGGACACTAGTGAGGGAAAAACCCGTTTCACTAAGCAGTGTGGTCTCACTAGATATCTAAATGGTTTGAGATGGTTGATTATTATTCATACCAGGCTCTATGTCTGACTCGAAGCTTTTGTTTTCCCCTTAAACTCTCAGGTACTCAATTGATTTTTAGTAGTTTGAAAGTTGAGGTTTTCTGGTACCTCTTTAGACGAATAAGCTTCCAGAGACGTGTAGGAGGCAAGATAACTACTTAGAGTTCTCTTTTATTTTGATTCCACTATGTTGTTGTTGTAAAGGCAAAGTTTTTTAACTGCCTATATATATACTCCAATCATCCAAGGGGTATCTTCATATGTCGTTCTAGGTGTATGTTGTAATAAATATATTCTGAACTGATTCTCGTATTGGGATTATGTAATGAATTCAAAGTGATTTTAAATAGAATGTGAATGTTTTTTTGTGATTTTAATTTTTTTAACATATCCATTTGTTTCAGCTATATCAATGTATCTAACATTGCCATATTTGGTCGCCAAGGATTAATAACCATGAATGACTGCAACATACATAACCATTAGTTTTAGGCCTCCAAGTAGGGGATGTTACATTGATCATTGGACATCTCTTGGCAGAATAAATCCTCGTTCTACTATATTAAACTTAATAGATTGTGTGAACATCTATTTAGTTGGACAAATCACCATCCTACTATAATGTTGTGTGGACATGTATGTACCGGTTGGTTTATATTGACATGTTATTCCTTGATTTAGTTATGAATTTTATTTACATATATGTTGACTTATGTAAATAATTGTTATGTATCTTGGAAGCAAATTGAAATTAGATGGTAACTTGATTTAGTACCATTGGAATTGCTAAGCATCTTTTCGAATTTGTAAAGTTGTGGGTTCATATTAACTTCAATTATATATCAATTTGAAGTTAAGTGTTTATAAATGATTTGTAAGTTAGCTAATTATTTTTATAAATAGTATTTGTTCAAAAGGGATTTTTTTTACTTAAATAAATGATCTAAATAAAGGAGGTTTACTAATGGTGTTTAGTAAATGATAATTTGTAAATATTACCTGATAAAGGATTTTATAAAGGAATTCTAAAGGAGGATTTATAAAGTGTTTTATAAATCAAAAGGAAGTATAAATTTAGTTTGTAGATTTGTAAAGGTATTTGAAAATATCAAATGGGTTTTAGAACGGAACCTTTACAATGGGTAAGTGGTTTGGTTTTATAGTAAGTATTGTTTTAAATGGAGTTTATTGGCTCATTGAAAATGTAATTTGAAAAGAGAAAATCTTCTTTAAGTTCTGTTAATATACTTATGCCGATAAGATTAGTATATGATTACATTTTCTAAGTATTGAAAAGTATAATGTTTTAGTTATATACTTACACCATTGAGATAATTATATAAATGTTTCCAAGAATCAAAGAAATTCAAGGGGTTTGTGAATAATATCTTGTGAAGATCTTTTGATCAATTATTTATAAAGAGATTTAATTAAGGAAAGATTAATCAATAAAGGCTTAGCGGATCCCATATGGAATTAAATCAATGCTCGAATAATTGTTTCCTTGATAGTTAAATAGTCGACTATTGTAAGGAACCGATTCTTCAACTCATGAAAGTCGACATTAATACGCCCACTGTATCAACTGCCGAGCAATCGTATGCCGGAAAACCGAACCCTTAAGGTTTAAGAAGAAGGAAAAAGATAGAAGAAGAAATAAAGGAAAAAAGCAACAGAAACAATATCAGAATCTCACAATCGCAGCAGAATAACATATAATAGATAAATGAATATCTTTAAAACAAAGAACTATATCACTTATTACATTACATCACATACATTACATTATCAGAGTTTACAACAACAGCGGAAAAGAAATACTATATGTTAGTTGATACGTCAGGCCATCTAGCTTGCCACCAGATCTCTACAGCAACTCATGAATTCCAGAATGACCTGATAACCCGACTCTAGACTGCCTGTGTTAAAATTGGTGGGCACTCAGAGTTTAGGAAGGAAACAATAAACTCTAAGTCATGGGACTGGTGTGAGAACTTAAAACAGTTTATCTTTAAAACAAACAAAGAATTATTTTAAGGTAGGTTCACAATGCTTTTGAAAATGAAACTACCATAAGGCCTCCCGCGACACACACAATGCAAACGCAGAACTTGGAGGAGATTTCTCCTTATGATAGTCAAAGATGCTTGATACGCAAATTTCTTTTCAATATTATTTTTATAAGTCCAAAATGTGGAAAACCATTTCGAAAGTAGAATATAAATCTTAGCCAGCATAGGTACCATTATAGTATGCCTACTATAGCTACCATATTAAATGGCAGGTTCTACAACTAAAACCGTACAAGGCTCGTATTGTTTCTTTGGATTTCCAACTAATGGTCAAGCCATGGAACTTCCCATTGCCACATGGAAATGCCTCTGGAAGGACGCCCCGAGAACCTAACCATATCTCTGCCAACACAAGGCCGGGTTACCCCTAGCTGGGTAACAACTGACACAAATATGCCATCACCCGGTCGTAACCATCAAAAATCCCGAGATTCGCCAACAACCACAAAATAATAAGTTTGCGGCAACAACATAGGTTAAGTATCAGGGCTCCATACCATAATACCACCTCTATCCAGAAGGAATGACATACACTAAGGGGGCGGTATCCCCTAATAACCTTGCTGCATCTTTCCCCTTTTGACCATTTTCGGGGTGTGAGGTCCGACGAAGTCTCGTCCACAAAGCTACACTTTTCGTAAAAGCCACGCTTTGATCAACAAATGCTCAACAGCACTTCGTATGCCATATTACCAAATTGGAATGCATCACTAGTAACCATCAACTACATAACCTCTAAGCTCGTACGTCTCAGAGAAGGGTGTTAAGCTAAGAGAATAAATTCTCCGCCACCAACAGAAATATATTTGATAGAAACCAGCTTTACATCTCAATTTGTAACGTCAGATACACATCCATAAAAGTCCGTTCCGGGATCGAACGGAGCCGAAGGAACTTCCAAAGAAGCCTTTGAAATCCGGATATTCACTAATCACGTCCGGACTTCCCATCACAAAGGGTGATAAAACCTCTATATTGGAGATCAGCCGATGCAGAGTCATTCGACGGTAATCCTTCCGTTTTCGAAAATATCTGGTCTTTAACACCGGTCTTCAAATGCTATCCATTACGACATATCACTATTCAGAATGGGATTTATGAACCAAAGGTCCTCTCCAGGCTAAACCGAATAACGAGCGCTTATTTTAAAAATAAGTGTAGCATTTAAATTTAAGCAAATAACATCAAATACCCATTTAAAGGTAAATATTGATAGTCGGTTATTTAATTATAAAAGCAAACCAACAAATATTCAGCAACATAACAATCATTAGGCCCTTGTTATTAATCTTCCATAAATTAAATAACTTGCCAAATATTCACTTCAATTTATCTTCGAAAAGATATATTCTCCAACCCATTTCAATTTCTACATTGGAAAACATTTCCAAATACTTATTTAACAATAAGTAATTCACAAATCTATTTATTTTCAATACTTAGAAAATATTCAATATACTTAAAACACGATTAAGTATATATTTTATTCTTTTAAGGAAAACGTTCTCTTAAACACATTCATTTGAGTCAAAACGAATGTTGCGTAAAACATCGTTACGACAACCAAAAATCACTAGTATAGGGATACGAAATTTAGATAGATATATAAATCCCAATACTATATAAAATATTTCCTTAAGAAAATCATTTACTATAACAACAGTGTTATAGTCCATCATTTCCTTATTTTCTCAAAAACGTCTATTTCAACAATAAATGTCGAAATCTATGGTTTCGATACTTAATACATTTTAAAACATCTTAAAATCGTTTTAATTCTATTTAAAAGATCAGTTCCTAAAACATTTCTTTAATATATTATTCACCGTTCAAAATCGTGAATATACTCATTAACCAAATTCATAATTTCTACACAATTTATTTTAAAGGATTATCCACTATCCAAAATCATGGATAATCTCCTTTACTAAGCTTTCATATTTACTTATCAAATTCAATTGGTTTTCAGATTTATAAAACAACGTTTATAAATTCACATTCATATATAAATTTTATAAAAACTTTAACTTATAAGATTCCTTAATTATCACATTCTATTTATATCTCATTAAAATGCTCAAAATCCAATTTATAAGTTAATTTATTATAAATCTTTTATTTTACAAAATCTATTCATTTTATAACTTCTCAATTTATAAATCTATAAATTTTATTCACTTATGAAATCCATTAATACTTCATTTTAACACTTATAAAAACTCGTTTTAAAATTCTAATATTTTAATTTATAAATATCAATTTTATAAATCTTTTGTATAAACCATTTATAATAATTCAAAAATCCCAATTGAAACCATTTTATAAAATCATTAACTCCATATTTTCAAAAATCAATTTTCGGTTACATTTCACAAAAATCATAATTTTTATAACATTAAAATTATAAGTTAGTTTATTTAAAATGAATCAATTCCAAAATTTAATAAAATGTATACTTTCAAAAAAAATCACTTTAAAATCCTTTTAAAATTTGGAAATCATCACTTTAACACTTTTAATTTTCCAAAATAGGCCAAATGCTGCAACAGCACAAAATATAACAATCACGGCATCCAAAACATCATATGTCGTATGATAATAGAATATATCACAATATCTGTAAATAAATCAATATGGGTGAGGAATCCAGTTGGATCCCTCCAACCTGTTTCCCTGCATCCACAGATGTTAGCACAATACCAATCCCGTTCCAATATGGAATATCATGGTACACGGGTTTATATAAAATATTATCCGCTATTATGCGGCGCAATAGGGTCTCAACTGCTATATAATGCGGGAAAATCAACTCCAAGTACATATATAATACCAATTCCACATCGAGGTGAAATATCGTGGTATATGTTTTTAATAAATAACATCCGCTTAATATACGACGTATATGGTCTATTTCAATACACTAGGTAATAATTTATCATTCAATCACAAAATCGAGCAATTTTAAATCTAACTATTTAAAATTTAGATCGAAACAATTTCGAATGAATGAGAAGTTCTCACCTTGCTTCAAATAACAGTCGCAGTGTTTTATTTCGAACAAAATTAAACGCGCGTTTAATTTTACCCAAAATTTTCACTAGCTCCAAACGATTCCAATCTAGCTCTATTGCGTAGTATTTTTCAATATGATTCTAACGCAATTTGTTTCGTCATTTTTCGACCTCGTATGAACAAGTTATGATAGTTTTAAGTTTTAAACGAATTTAAATATAAATAATTTACATTTCCTTTTATTATTTTATAACCTACATCCATCTGAACCATTCGTTTCAGAACCCAAGAATCTTGGCCGTCACCTCCTTTTCTTCCCTCTCCAGTAAAACAACGCGCACAAACCCATATACGTGACCACTCCATCACGTGCCGCTCCACCACCAAGCAACCGGAGATCGATCAAAACCCATCGATGTGTGCGCCATCATGAGCTTCAACCACGGCCCAAAGGACGTCGAGCTCGGCCTAGAATTTTGCTCGAAAAACGCGACCGAACGTCCTTCCTTCCATCACAATTTTCTGGCCATCCAACACTCGAAACGCCATCAAGTCTGTATGGATCTAAAGCTCTCACTTAGATCTACTACTCTCGTGTTGAAGATTTCTCGAATTAGTTGACGGATTAGAAGAGATTAAGGAGAGAAGAATTGAACATCATCGGCCATTCAATTTTTAACTGGCGGATAGGGTTTAAAACCCTAATTTTGTGAAAATAAGAAAACTATGGGGTCTTTTATAGAAAATTACGCGACACTATTCACCCGAAATTTTTCCGAACTCCAAACGAAGCGTGCCGCCTAGCGTTTATAATGTTTTACCCTTATTCCAAACGCAATGGAATATATATCGGGAGCCAATTCGATCAAATTTGGAAGATAAGTTTTTGAATCGACTATTTAAATTCAAAATTCACTCGAATCGATTTCTACGCGTTTTAGCTTGCCCCGGACAAACCGTAAGTCCGATTGACACGAAATTTGAAACCATACAATAATATAACATTACGGATCTGATGAAACTAGTTTCGTCGAAATCCAAGACTGTTTGAAAAATGGCTATTTTTACTCGTCAATTAAATATTAAAATATTCAATTTCCACAAATTAACTTTTAATTCAAATTTAAAAGTTCTATAATATCATTCTAACTCCAATATGATTTAATACAACTTTACAAATCAATTTTAATCACATTAAACCAATTTCCAATTATTTTTAAATTTCAAATATTAAATTATCGATTTAATTATCCAATTAAATCCAGATATTCAAAATAAAAATTATTCGACTTACAAATTTTACTTGTTAATATTTAAAATCAATTAAATATATGAATTTCAAATGACAGAAATTCTGGGTCGTTACAAACTTCCCCCCTTAAAAGAATTTCGTCCTCGAAATTACCAAGTAAGAAAAAGTTACAGAATCCATTAACTTTTCAAAACCATTTGTTCAAATTAGATTTCAAATTCATTTAAACATGTTAACTTTTCCAAAATCCATAGTTAAACTTCTTACAAAAGAAACTCTTCTAAGTTTTCAAATCTATACTTAGTTATCTTTTCAAACCAACTATATCGTTTAACTTTTATAACTCAAAAATCAAACCTTTTGTTTTCAAAATTTTTCAATTTTCTCAAAAATATTCTGATGCTTTAAATTTTCAAAAAAATCCACCATTGTCTCCTTTGTATGGCTTGATCCGAAAAAAAATGATAATATATATATCACAGATATACATCTCATCAAGTAATGAGGCATCCCGTAGGGAAAAAGTGTAAAAGTACGATATGTAATCCGAGATATGTACCTTATATATTATTAGCGAGCATATACGGCTAATATAGCGCGAAAGCGAGCTCCAAATGTGAAGCAAGCGCAATCCACACCTACTAAACACTCAACAATAATGAGAAACAAGCATATATGAAAGTAACATCAATATACAACATATACCAGAACAACAACTACATATGCTAATATAGCAAATGCAACAAAAGCAATAAATGAAATCATCAACCAACTCGCATTCAACTAACATCCATAACCAAATCAATACACTTTCATTTCTCATTAATATTCATTGAATTGGTTTTCCAATTTTAAATCACATTTGATTCATTAACATTGGATTTACTAGCATTCATTCATATTCAATTAGTTTACATTCACTAATTTATATTCAAGTTAGTTCACTTCCAAATCAAATTCAATTCTATTTAAGATTCACTTAACCTCCAATTTGATTTCAATTACTTTAGCTTTCAATTTTATCAATTCAATTTCATATGGATTTTTATACAATTAACTAACCATCATCTAACAAACAATGTATATCCAGCATTACCAAATTTCTTTACTTTGCTTACCTTCATTCAATTTGGTTCATCACTTTTAATTAGATTTAATGAATTAACACTTACATCCATTATTTCATATCAATTTATTTACATTCAATTGATTTACATTCAATTCATTCATTTAATTCAATTGCTAATTCATTTAACCACAAAAGTTGAATTTCATTACATAACTCAAGTTCATATTCATCACTTCACTTTATCAATTTACTTTGATACCAAAATCAACTTCATTCAACATTACTTAAGTTATATTCCATTTCAAACATCATTTGTTTAACTTAACTTAAATTTCCACTTATAAATCCAATTCAGATTCCAATTCTAAAGTAAATTCTATTTAACTTTACCAAAAGGTCCTCTCCCGGCTAAACCGAATAATGAGCGCTTATTTTAAAAATAAGTGTAGCATTCAAATTCAAGCAAATCACATCAAATACCCATTTAAAGGTAAATATTGATAGTCGGTTATTTAACTATCAAAGCAAACCAATAATTATTCAGCACCATAACAATCATTAAGCCCTTGTTATTAATCTTCCATAAATTAAATAACTTGCCAAATATTCACTTCAATTTATGTTCGAAAAGATATATTCTCCAACCCATTTCGATTTCTACATTGGAAAACATTTCCAAATACTTATTTAACAATAAGTAATTCATAAATCTATTTATTTTCAATACTTAGAAAATATTCAATATACTTAAAACACGATTAAGTATATATTTTATTCTTTTAAGGAAAACGTTCTCTTAAACACATTCATTTGAGTCAAAACGAATGTTGCGTAAAACATCGTTACGACAACCAAAACTCAGTAGTATAGGGATACGAAATTTAGATAGATATATAAATCCCAATACTATATAAAATATTTCCTTTCGAAAATCATTTACTATAATAACAGTGTTATAGTCCATCATTTCCTTATTTTCTCGAAAACGTCTATTTCAACAATAAATGTCGAAATCTATGGTTTCGATACTTAATACATTTTAAAACATCTTAAAATCGTTTTAATTCTATTTAAAAGATCAGTTCCTAAAACATTTCTTTAATATATTATTCACCGTTCAAAATCGTGAATATACTCATTAACCAAATTCATCATTTCTACACAATTTATTTTAAAGGATTATCCACTATCCAAAATCATGGATAATCTCCTTTACTAAGCTTTCGTATTTACTTATCAAATTCAATTGGTTTTCAGATTTATAAAACAACGTTTATAAATTCACATTCATATATAAATTTTATAAAAACTTCAACTTATAAGATTCCTTAATTATCACATTCTATTTATATCTCATTAAAATGCTCAAAATCCAATTTATAAGTTAATTTATTATAAATCTTTTATTTTACAAAATCTATTCATTTTATAACTTCTCAATTTATAAATCTATAAATTTTATTCACTTATGAAACCCATTAATACTTCATTTTAACACTTATAAAAACTCGTTTTAAAATTCTAGTATTTTAATTTATAAATATCAATTTTATAAATCTTTTATATTAAACCGTTTATAATAATTCAAAAATCCCAATTTAAACCATTTTATAAAATCATTAACTCCGTATTTTCAAAAACAATTTTCGGTCACATTTCACAAAAATCATAATTTTTATAACATTAAAATTATAACGTTTATTTATTTAAAATGAATCAATTCCAAAATTTAATAAAACGTATACTTTCAAAAAAATCACTTTAAAATCCTTTTAAAATTTGGAAATCATCACTTTAACACTTTTAATTTTAAAAAATAGGCCAAATGCTGCAACAGTACAAAATATAACAATCACGGCATCCAAAACATCATATATCATATGATAATAGAATATATTTCAATATCTGTAAATAAATCAATATGGGTGAGGGATCCAGTTGGATCCCTCCAACCTGTTTTCCTACATCCACAGATGTTAGCACAATACCAATCTCGTTCCAATACGGAATATCGCGGTACATGGGTTTATATAAAATATTATCCGCTATTATGCGGCGCAATAGGGTCTCATCCGCTAAATAATGCGGGAAAATCAACTCCAAGTACATATATAATACCAATTCCACATCGAGGTGAAATATCGCGGTATATGTTTTTAATAAATAACATCCGCTTATTATACGGCGTATAGGGTCTATTTCAGTACAGTAAATAATAATTTATCATTCAATCACAAAATCAAGCAGTTTTAAATCTAACTATTTAAAATTTAAATCGAAGCAATTTCGATTGAGTGAGAAGTTCTCACCTTGCTTCAAATAACAGTCGCAGTGTTCTATTTCGAATAAAATTAAACGCGCATTTAATTTTATCCAAAATTTTCACTAGCTCCAAACGATTCCAGTCCAGCTCCATTGCGTAGTATTCGTCAATATGATTCTAACGCAATTTGTTTCGTCATTTTTCGACCTCGTATGAATAAGTTATGATAGTTTAAAGTTTTAAACGAATTTAAATATAAATAATTTACATTTCCTTTTATTATTTTATAACCTGCATCCATCTGGACCGTTCGTTTCAGAACCCAAGAATCTCGGCCGTCACCTCCTTTTCTTCCCTCTCCAGTAAAACAACGCGCATGAACCCATATATGTGACCACTCCATCACGTGCCGCTCCACCACCAAGCAACCGGAGATCGATCAAAACCCATCGATGTGTGCGCCATCACGAGCCTCACCCACGACCAAAAAGGCGTCGAGCTCGGCCCAGAATTTTGCTCGAAAAACGCGACCGAACGTCCCTCCTTCCATCACAATTTTCTGGCTATCCAACACTCGAAACGCCATCAAGTCCGTATGGATCTAAAGCTCTCACTTAGATCTACAACTCTCGTGTTGAATATTTCTCGAATAAGTTGATGGATTAGAAGAGATTAAGGAGAGAAGAATTGAACATCATCGGCCATTAAATTTTTAACTGGTGGCTAGGGTTTAAAACCCTAATTTTGTGAAAATAAGAAAACTATGGGGCCTTTTATAGAAAATTATGCGACACTATTCACCCGAAATTTTTGCGAACTCCAAATGAAGCATGCCGCCTGGCATTTATAATGTTTTACCCCTATTCCGAACACAATGGAATATATATCGGGAGCCAATTCGATCAAATTTGGAAGATAAGTTTTTGAATCGACAATTTAAATTCAAAATTCACTCGAATCGATTTCTACGCGTTTTAGCTTGCCCCGGACAAACCGTATGTCCGATTGACACGAAATTTGAAATCATACAATAATATAACATTACGGATCCGATGAAACTGGTTTCGTCGAAATCCGAGACTAATTGAAAAATGTCTATTTTTACTAGTCAATTAAATATTAAAATATTCAATTTCCACAAATTAACTTTTAATTCAAATTTAAAAGTTCTATAATATCATTCTAACTCCAATATGATTTAATGCAACTTTACAAATCAATTTTAATCACATTAAACCAATTTTCAATTATTTCTGAAATTTCAAATATTAAATTATCGATTTAATTATCCAATTAAATCCAGATATTCAAAATAAAAATTATCCGACTTACAAATTTTACTTGTTAATATTTAAAATCTACTAAATATATGAATTTCAACTGACAGAAATTCTGAGTCATTACAACTATCAATTCTTGACCAATACATAACTCTGGAAATATCTAGGAGAAACACGTGAGTTATATGGCACAGTCATCTTCGATGAAGCTGTACTATGCGTATAAATCTCATTTTGTTCTCTTGAGAAAATTGATAAGGTAATACGTCCACTAACGAGTCGGAGTTGATCTTCGCTCTTATCTTTTGTCTGATTACTTCCAAAGGAACATGAAATGAGTCAACTGGATACTATCGGTTGTTGTTTCAGAGTGACCGGGATCGAATTTTTATCCGAAAACTACTTTGAACCAACAAAAGCATTCAAAGTGAGGATATCGTGAAGATCATCGAAGATGGAGCTTTGGAGTGCAAAGGCTACTTGCTATTAATCCCGAGGGTGATTCTAATATGGATGTTGTAGAAGTAGTTCCTTCGGTTTCGTTCAGCCCCAGAACGAATTTTATGGATGAATGCTGACATTGCATTATGTTTGGAGCCAGTGTAGCATTCCAAGTGGAATGCTATCTAAAAGGTAAAACATAACCTCAACCCTCACAACCTGGTAATGGCTAAAATAGGGCAGATGCATCAGGGCTATCGGAGGAAATCAGTGAGATCCTCGGTCATCGATGGTTCGAGTTGTGATCCAATCTTAAGTACTCGCAATGGGTCATCTAGCCTGACTAGAATGTCAATCGTCAGTTCAGCCAGTGCTGCTATTTCTTCCTTAGGTTCCTCATCATCATCTCTCGGATCTATGTCTCTATAGATCCGATTGTGTTGCCTTAGCCAGGGCTCGAGCACTACTTGTCAATTTTCAATGATCCGGGTGCGGACGGAGCTGTTTGCAACCTTTCCTTTCTCTCTCAGTTGGGCCTCTCTCAGCTCAGCCACATAACACGCACGATCAGTTGCCTGGTGGCCATGCACAACACCAACTCCTTTGTCTGTCAGAAATTTCAAAGTTAAACACCAAGAGGCCAAAGCTGTGCTAAACTCAGCTAGGCCGGACGTCCCAGAAAAACATTGTACGAAGACTCGACCTCCAAAATGATAAAGGCAGGATTCGCACCCTCTTACATTCTCCATGCCCAAGTTCAACTGGCAATTCAACATAACCCACTTCATTGGTTGCTGCACCATTAAAGCCATGAATACAAGCTTTAGATGGTTTTAAATCCTTCGACTCCATCTTCATTTGGTCATATGCTTTCTTGAAGATGATGTTAATAGAACTTCCGCAATCAATCAAAATTCTTTTCAAAAAAGCTGGCCCGATCGTCGTGGAGATGACCATCGGGTCAACGGTAGAAGCCTCCACCTAATCAGCATCTCTGCTCCTGAATACTATATCGTCCGTCATTGTTCGTTGTTGCTTATCTAGGGACCCATCCTCCTTATTCGAACAATATTCAAAATCTGCATGCCTTAGGGAGCTAGCATACCGCTCCATTTCCTGCCAATTCTTATCTGCAGGGTGAGGTCCACCGACTGTCGTGTTTATGACCAGCCTACTTACAGTTCGAACAAGTTCCTCTGGTGGGCATGGAGCTTGCCCGCGTCCGAGGTCTGATATTCCTTGTCTACCTTCCTACGGGTTCTTGACAAACTCCTGCAACTTTTTCTATCTAAACGGCTTTTATATGGCATCGTGGAGGTGTCTACATTCCTCTATATTATGCCCGTAAGTCTTATGGAAGTGGCAATACTTCCCAGTCCTCTTTTGTTCCTCTATTGACTCCTTTGGGTATGGCTTTCTGTATTGGAAAGTATACAGACTAATATGTAAATATTTTCCAGAGGTGCATTCAAAGGAGTATATTTTTTGTAAGTCGGAACCCTTGGTTTCCATTTTCCTACTTCCCTTTTCTTCCCAGGATTTCCTCCTCCGGACCCTTTAGATTGCCCTGGCTTGTTCTGGACATTGACCTAGACCTTCCCTGAGTTATCACCGGATTGTTTTACCGCAATGTTGCTCTTCATAGTCTCTTGTCCAGGCCTTGGTGCCTTATCTCGCCTCGTCTACCTGGCTTCCTCTCTTCTTATGAATTGATGGGCCTTTGAATAAAAATGCTCTAGCATAGTTGGAGGCTTTCCTGCCAACCAATCGCAAAATTCCAATCCAGATCCACTCCTCGCATCACAGCCATCAGAATGGCATGGTCATTTGGGTTGCTAACTTTAGTAGCCGCAACGTGAAATCTCTGTAAGTACTCCTTCAACAACTCTCCTAGAGCCTGAATTACACTGGATAGGGACATCACGTCCTTGGGACGAATGGCATGTATCCTGAACTATTCTACGAATTTCGTCGCCAATTCATCATAGCTGGATTTAAACCGCGGAGGAAGTCGAGTGAACCACATGGTCGCAATTCCGAATAAAGTTATTGGGAAGCATCTACACTAGTTGCATCATTTTCTCTAGCTGAATCCATCATCCATTCATATCTCATCACATGCTGTCGAGGATAAGTCTTCCCTTTGTAGGATGGGATAGTTGGCATGCTAAACTTCCTAGGGTACTCGACATGTAGAATAGTATTTGTGAATGGAGTATGACTCCTGGATATCTCCTAATCATTAGTCAAACCTCGATTTTCTCTCATCAGCTGTCTGACCATAGTCGATAGGTCCGAGGTTTGTATGGAAGATGGCAGGTTGGAATCTATTCTATAAGACCGTTCTGGTTGGTGTCTCCTCTGCTGGTGATTTACCAAACGTGCATCTTGGGGACCAGCTTCATTAGGGCCTTGTTGAGCCGAGCATCCAGCTTCCACTTGTGCTCCAGATCCTAAGTTTCCTACTCCACTTGGGTATGATTACCTTGATGTAAGTGAGGTACTATGGTTCCAGGTAGGAAACCTAGACCATCCCCAGTTGGTCGATCTGCGACACCTGCTTGTATTGCTTCAGTTTTGCGGCGTCTACGCCTGGGAGGTTCATCGGACAAAGTTGAGTTGTCAGATGAGGAGTAAGGAGCAGGGCTACCTCCAGCATTCTAATGCTATTGCTGGGTAAGCTGAGTCATAAGGTTGGCGTTAGCTTGAGTCTGTTCGCTAAGTTGTCTCCTGCTTTCCATGAGTTCTCTCATCAGGTCATTGAACTCCGTTCTAGTGACAACTTCCATCTGGCCTTGGGCGGCGACGATCCCTGCGCTCGGATTAACTTGCTGGTTGCTTGGTCCTACCTGTTAGGCGCTTGCAGTGTTGTTGACGTTTGCATTGTATGAGGCTGATCTGGTACGAGGTCTTCCCATTGTAGAGTTATCAGTAGGGACTCTGAGTAGAATCAATGGGCTTCTTGTGAATGGCTCGGATCTCCTTCGGGGAATTTCTTCAATCTAGTAGCTACAAAGTAGATCCTAATAGCCTGAGAATGCGGCTCTCAGTGAAAGCACCAAAATATTAGCACCAGAATTGGTCACTAACACCCAAAGAAAGATTTGTGTAGGGATATTAATGAAGATAGAAAATTAAAATAGAGGAATATATGCAGAATTAATTGCAAAAACTAGAACGCCAGATTTATAGTGGTTCGACGTAACTGCCTACGTCCACATTGAGTTTAATCTTTATTTCATTTCTAAACAATTGAATACAGATACAATCCTTACACCAACTACTCGAATGCAAATGCTAACCAAAATGAGTCTTGAAAGTGGCAGAGTCTCCCTAGTGTTCTCGGAAAAAGGTCCATTTCACTGTGCCGTTGCCCTTCTATTTATAGGCGAAGATAGGCTGGACTTCCCTCACGGGCCCAGGAACAAAGTATCTCGGCCCATAGCAGGTAACTTCTACACACCGAGCCAGGCATGCTGAACGAGTCATGCCAAGCGACCTTGCTGAGTGGCTTTGCCAATCTAAGTTGCCAAAAAATGCCGAGCAGTAGCAATGCCAAGCGATGGTGTCTGAACTCAAGATGCCGAGCGATGGTGTCTAAACTCGAGATGTCGAGCAATGGCTTTTGAACTCGAGATGTCGAGCGATGGCTTCTGAACTCAAGACGCCGAGTGATGGCTTCTGAACTCGAGATGCCGAGTGGTGGCTTCTGAACATGAGATGTCGAATGAGGGATTTAGGTCGAGCGGCATTTAGGCTAAGCGCATACAGCACTCAATAGTTTGCCTGTAGTAGCCGGGCCAAGCTACCAGGTAATAGAAATCCTTGGAATCTCTAAACAACGTTTTTTTCCAACAAAATCTCCAAATCAATTATTTCGATAACCACCCGTCATTCAAAAAATTGAAATTAATACTGATGATGCGGCCATCATCATTAGAATTATTTTCCAGCGACTAAAGTGAGTTTAGTGATATATCTCTTACAAAAATCCATTTAAGACCATTTTCTTCGAAAATATCCCCAAAATAATATTACTATATTTTTTTTCAAAATACTTTGAAAAATAATTCCAAAACTCTCCGGGATTAAATTTCTAAATTTGATTTGAATCCAATTTTAATTATAATCCATTCGTATAATTTACACTTTTACAAATTTTCATTTGGTTATATAGATCATTTCAAATTTTATAATCTTATTTGATTATAATATTATCAACCATACATTCCAAATATATATATATAATAGTTTCATAAAATTATTTCCTTCCTATCAAAATATGGTTTGGGTAAAATTATTTCATCTACCAACTTTTTAAAACATTAAATGTTTAAATTTTAAATAAGTATTTTCAAATGTATCTTAGTAGTAATTACTTAAAGGTGGCTTGGTACTATGTTCTAAAAGAGAAAAATTTAGTTTTATATTTTGTAAAGTAGCTTTATTTTAAATATTCTTAAAGTATATATTTTTAATACAGTATTAAAGTAGTTTTTAATTTAAATATTTTAAAGTATATTTTATAATAAAGTGTTTTTAAATTATTCTAAAATCTTAAGTGTTTGTACTTGGTGATTTTAGTAGAAATAGAAATATTTGGGGAATTTATTCCGTAAAAAGAAGATGGTTTGAAACTGCTTTCAAAGGGTTGTAGATGGAAATATATCTTGCGAAGATATTTTGAGGATAATAAATAATTTGGAAAATTATTTAGGGTTGATGGATGTTTGTGAATGTTAATTCATAGTTAAATAACTGACAATCAATATTGGCCAATGCACTGATCGTTTCGAAGAGACCGGGATCAGGATTTATTTCCTAAAACCCACTTCGATCCGGTTTGAACGTTTTCGTGTGTAAAACAAGAGTTTGGATTCGAAGGTGGAGCAGTGAAGTGTAAGGGCTAGTCGCTACTAATTCTGAGGCGATTCCAAAATGGATGTAGTAGGAGTAGTGCCTTCGATTCCGTTCGAACTCGGAACGGACTTGTATGGATGAATGCATTCAGAACATCGTCAGGTGGCTGATGAGCATTCTAAGTGATATGTTCTAAAAAGGTAACGCTTAGCCTCGAGCCTCATCAACCGGGAATGACTGAAAATCAGGGGATATGCAGCAAGGCTAAGTGGGTAGCACCCATTAGGGTAAGGTCATCCCTATATAGATGTCCTTTTTCATTTCGGCTTAGTGGGCGGTTGTTGATCCGAACCACGGGGTGATCTTACTTAGGATTATCCAATAAGGGGTAGTCTCGGTCTTGTGTTGTAGGGGATCGGGAGGGATCATCGGTACGGTGATCTAGGCCACGTACTTGTACAGGTGGTACCCCAGTGCCTAGTCATTAGTTAGAAATCCATTCTCGCTACGCGTCTTTTACGATTTTTGTTTGTATAACCCACTTTGTGGCTAGTATGTTGGAATTTAATAAATGTAACAATTTCGGCTATTTGAATAAGTATTTGTATGTAGACCCTATTAAATATTAGAGGATTTTGATAAAAAAATGTTTTAACTATCGTAAGGTATAAACCCGACATGTTTATTTGTGGCGTGGTCTTACGAGATGCTTTTGATTTTCAAATGATTTTGAAACTTTAATAATCAATTTGAGCGTGATTTCTCATGCTGGTTTTCCAGACTGACTCGGGTGTTATTTAACTATACTGCTCAAGTCAGATCGAGTATTATAGATTACAAGAAAGGATGATGTGGAGCTCAGGAGATGACTTGGATGGCGATACGTACTTCCGTACTTGTTTTAATATTCCGCTATGTTGATTAGTTGTGTATTTAGTTTTGTAAAGGCAGGTTATGATAACTGTCCAGTTTGGGTGTTGTGAACTTTGATGTACTCCGATGATGTAATGTATAAACAGATGTATTTTCTTTTATGTAAAGATCATTTATTATTTATTATATTTTATTCCGCTGCGATGGTTAGATTCTATTGATCGTGTTTTCTATTTTCTTCTTCTACCTCTTCTTCTTTAACCCAAATGTTTCGTATTTCCGTTCATCTTGAGTTGATTGATGGAGATTAGTGTCGACTAAAGGGGTACGGGTTTGCGGGCTGTTATAGTGGTATCGAAGCTGAAGGTTAAGCGAGAACTTTGGCTCTGGTGGGGATTACTCGTTAAAATAGAGTCTGCGGTACTCTAGAATGAGTTTGAGTGTATTAATTGATATGAGCGCGTATTTGTTAGTGAATATAAAATTGTTTTATATTGTGTTGACTTATCGGTTGAGTGTTTATGGATTCTGGTCGAAATGTGGGATGCCATATTATCGATAGGAGTTTCTAAACTCTTAAACAAGATAAACCTACATAGTATTGTTTTAAAATAGGGTAAATAAAATAATTTTACCCAAATTATTTTTGTATATAAAAGAAATAATTTTTCCGTAGATTATTATAGTTATATATGGTTGCTTGGTTGTTAGGAAGTGATAATATTAAATTATTATCATTGATTGTGTAAAAATTGAATAAGAAATTGAAATTTATAACTAAAAGCTAAGAAAGAAATTCATATACAAATAGGGTTTGCAAATGTAAATTGAAAATGTGATTCATAATAGGATAAAATTCCAGAGTAGTATTTGAATATGAATTAAAAGTTTTTGGAATTGAAATTTTGAAAATTGAATTCCTTTGAGTTTGTAAATGGTTTTCAAAAGTTTTTTTGAGAAATAATAGTGATATTGTTTCGGAAATATTTTGAATTGGATTTGAAATCTGGTGAGATTTGGAATTTAAAAATATTTGTAGGGTTTGAAAGAGATAAAAGCATTTAACTCTTTTGGGTCACTGGAAAGTAACATCAGTAATGACTGCAGCATCATCGATATTCATTTTCGAGTTTCCAAAGGAGGAATTGCTACCCGAATGATTTAATTTGGAGTTGTTTGCAAAACTGGGTTGGTTTTAAAAATTCAAGAAATAATTGGGTATGCAATTAAATTATGGATTTCAAAAATGGATTTTGAAATGTTGAGTAATTGATGAAAAGACTCTGGATCTTATTTAAAATGTTTATGGAATTTAAATAAGTTGGAAACCTGTAACGTCGCGGATTTTCGTTCTTCGAAAATTCAACATCGATACTCACTTTATCGACTGCCGAGAAATCGAAGGCCGAAAACACGGAATGTTATGGGTTTTTAAAAAGAATTTTAAGAGAAGAAAAGAAAAGAAAAAGGTAGAAGATAGAGAAGAGAGAAAAAGGTAGAAGATAGAGGGAAAAGAGAAATTTGAAAATAGAACGGACAGAAAGGAAACAAAAAGAACAACATCAGAATCTCACAATTCGCAGCGGAACAACATATAATAATAAATGAATAATCTTTAAACAAAGAACTATATCAGTTATTACATTTCATCATATTACATTACATCATATCATCAGAGTGTACAACAACATACAACAATAAACAGTGCAGCGGAAAAAGAAATACTATATACTAGTAATACGCCATGCCATCCAGCTTGCCTCCAGCAACTCCAGAATATCCAGAATATCCTGATAAACCTAACTCTTAACTGCCCGTGTGGAAATTGGTGGGCACCCAGAGTTTAGGAAGGAAAACAATAAACTCCGAGTCAGTCATGTGACTGGTGTGAGAACTCAAAACAGTTTATTTAACTTTAAAATCAAAATAGGAATATTTTTAAATTCAATTCGCAATGCTTTTAAAAATGAGACTACCATAAGGCCTCCCGCACACACACACATGCAAACGCAGAATCGGAGGAGATTTCTCCTTATGATAGTCAAAGATGCTTGATACGCATTTAAAATAACATTTGATATTATTACTAGTACTTAGTGTAGTAAATTCATTTCGAAAATAAAGATATAAATCTTAGCCAACATACGACCATTATCGTATGCCTACTATAGCTACTATCCAAACAGTGGTGACCACCATAAGTGAATAGCAGGTTCTACAACTAATACCGTACAAGTTTCGTATTGGGAATTGGATTTCCAACAAATGGTCAGGCCAAGGAACTTCCCATTGCCACATGAGAATGCCTCTGGATGGACATCCCCGAGAACCAAACCGGATCTCTACCAACACAAGGCTGGGTTACTCCTAACTGAGTAACAACTGACCGAATATGCCATCCCCCGGTCCTTTGGGACCTTTATCAACCGAGCGCTCGTAATCAATTCACACAATCATAAAGTGTTTTCAACATGAGTAAGTATCTGGGCTCCATACCATGATACTACCCTTTTCCAGAAGGAAATGCACATATCCTAAAGGGCGCTACCCCTCATAACCTTGCTGCTTCTTTCCTGTTTTGACCATTTCCGGGATATGAGGCTCGACGAATTCACGTCCACAAAAACATACTTTATACAAAAGCCATGCTTTGGGTCAACAAATGATCAACACAATGATCACTAAGATAGACGATCAAATAAATGATCCTATCACAAATAATCAACACAATGATCATTTCAGCATCACTCAGCATGTCACATTACCAAATTGGGAATATATCGCTGATAACTTCAACTATATAACCTTTGAGCTCGTACGTCTCAGAGAAGGGTGTTAAGCAAAGAATAAATTCTCCGCCACCAACAGAAATATATTTGAAAGAAATCGGCTTTATATCTCAAATTGTAATGTCAGACACACAATCCATACAAGTCTGTTCCGGGATCGAACAAAACCGAAGGCACTTACAAAGAAGTCCTTGCAACCCGGATATTCACAATCCTGATCGGATTTCCCATCACTTATGGAATCTCTATACCAGGAGCGACCCAGTGCAGAGACAATCGATAGGTCATCCTATCGCTCTCGCAAATACCGGTCTTCAACACCGATCTTCAAATGCAATTCATAACGACGTATCACATATTCGGAATGGGTTATACGACCCCATGGTCCTTTCCCGGTTAACCCGAATAGTGAGCGCTTATTCAAAAATAAGTGTGCATTCAAATTCAATCAATTCACATCAAATACCCAATCAAAGGGAAATATTGATAGTCGGCTATTGAACTATCAATTGATATGCATACATCACCAGATTCCAAATAATTTTCCAAATTATTTATTTTCCAAAATATCTTTACAAGATATATAATTTCAACACTTCAAAAATAAATCAATATTTATTTTCAAACTAATTTCACTTATTATTTATAAATTCCATAATGAATTTATATTCCCAAAATATCTATGAATAACCGATTTCAATTATTCATTTTCAATTTATCTTTTCATATTGGAAAACATTTCCATACTTATTTATTCATAAGTAATTCACAAATCTTTTTATTTTCAACCTTGGAAAATATTCAATATACTTAAATCAAATTAAGTATATATTTCTTCTTTAAGGAAATCATTCACTTAACATATTTATTTGGGTCAAAACGAATGTTACGTAAAACATCGTTACGACAACCCAAAATCACTAGTATAGGGATTCAAAATTAAAATAGATATATAAATCACAATACTACCCAAACCATTTCCTTTCGGAAATCATTTACTATAACAACAGTGTTATAGTCCACCATTTCCTTTTATTTCACGAAACATCTATTTCAACAATGAATGTTGAAATCTATGGTTTCGAATCTCAACACCTTTTAAAACATCGTTATATCGTTTTAATTCTATTTAAAATATCACATTCAAAACATTTTCTTTAACGTATTATTCACTATTCAAAACGTGAATATACTACGTTCACAAATTCCATTATTTCTATTCTTTTTAACTTAAAGGATTATTCACTGTTTACAACATGAATACAACTCCATTAATAGGTTATAACAATTAACTTATCAAAATAAGTCGTTTGCGAATTTATAAAACAACGTTTATAAATTCCATATCTATTTATTTATAAAAACTTCCTTTTTATAAATTCCTTAATTAACCTATTCCAGTTTACAACTAAATTATAAACTAAACGTTCACATTATAAGTTAATTACTTATAAACGATTATTTTACAAAATCGTTCTTTTAAAGACTTTCCAAACCATAAATCTTATAACTTATAAGATTCATTTATTTAACAAAATTTATTCTTCAAATAACTTCACAAATTTATAAATCTTACTATTTATAAATTTCATTTATAACTTCACCATTTATAATTCTATAAATTTCATTCTTTAATGAAATTCATTTTCACTTCATTCAAACACTTATAAAAACTCGTTTTATAATGTCTATATTTCAATTTATAAATATCCATTTATAAATCACTAAATATAAATCAGTTTATATTATTATTCTGAAACGTCTTTAATTTCCTTTATAATTTCACCATTTTGATTTATAAAATAATCAAATTTTATAAATCCTATATTTAAACTTTTTATAACAAATTTAAACATCCCAGTTTAAACTATTTTATAACATCATTAATCCATATTTCTCAAAAATCAGCTTTTAACTATATTTCACAAAATCATAATTTTTAAAACTTTAAAAATTATAACGTTTATTTATTTAAAACTGATCAATTCCAAAAATATAGTATATTCTCAAAAATCACTTTAAAATCATTTTAAAATCCCAAAATCTGGGTCCAATGATGCTACACATCAAATAGTCAATCACGACTACAACGTTATCATATATCGATATGATAATCCATCAAATATCAAAATATCTGAAAATCAAATAAAAACTGTTGAGGAATCTAGTTGGATCCCTCCAACCTGTTTCCTGCATCCACAAACATTAGCACAATACCAATTTCGCTCCAGTACGAAATTATCGCGGTATATGTTCTTATTAAATATTATCCGCTTAATAACGGCGCAATAGGGTCTCATCCGCTAAACAAAAAAATGCGGGAAATCAATAACTCCAATATATACATATGCCAATATATATATATTGCTACTATATATAATACCAATTTCACTGTTTATGAAATATTCGCGGTATATGTTTTTAATAAATAACATCCGCTTACTAACGGCGTATAATGTCTATTTTAACAATCAATAATTTACAGTCATCATTCAAACACGCATTCAAATATTTTAAATCTAACTATTTAAAATAAAATCGAAATCTATTCGATTGAGTGAGAAGTTCTCACCTTGGTTTTAATTTCCGTTTTAGCGATTTATTTCGAATAAAATTAAACGCGCGTTTAATTTTACCCGAAATTCTCACTAACTCCAAACGACTCCAAACCAACTCCATCGCGTAGTGCTCGTCCATACGATTCCAACGCAACTGGTTTCGCGCAGTTTCGACCTCGTATGAAAAAGATATGAATTTTACAAGTTTGTACACGATTTTAATAACTTAAATACAACATAACTTAATAATTTTATACCCTAACATGCCACAGCCCTTGGATCCACTGCCACACCATCTTGGCCGTTCCCCTTCATCTTCTACATCACGTTCTCCTCCAGGTTATAGGCCGCATACACAAACCCACTTAGCTTGAACTAGGGTTAAACATTTCTCCCCCGATACTCGACGAAATCCGATCACACCAACGCCATGACGAAGCTCTCGAACTAAGCTACCTTCGGCCCCCCTATGGTGGAGCTCGGCCCACTGTAGTGCCTCGTTTTGCGTGCGAAAACTGATGCAAACGGCCCCCTTTCTCTCACTCCATGTCGCTCCAACCAAGATCATATCCGTATGGATTTCAAGCTCTCTTCATGCTCTACCTTTTTCGTGTTGAACACTTCTTCTAATTCTTTGTAGATTGGGAGAGATTGAGAGATGAATGAGAATGATTTCTGGCCATTCATGTATAAGTGACGGCTAGGTTATAAAATTAGGGTTTGGAATGATATTTTTATCAAATTATGAAGGCAAGGGGTCTATTTATAAGGAACGAGCGACACTATTCATCCCGGGAATTCCGAACTCCGATTTAGACGCCGTAACCAGCGTACCTAGGGTTTATCCCGCGTTCCGGACATAATGGAACAGGTTTCGGAAGCTAATTCGGAAGTATGTGCGAGTTATGGCTGTAAACGCTCATTTTGAATTAAACCGATTTAAATCGATTTCTAGGCGTTTTAATTTGTACCGGACAAACGGTAAATCCAATTGACTTGAAATTTGAAACCTTACAATAATATCACATTACGGATCCGATGAAACTGGTTTCGTCGAAATCCGAGACTTTTTGAAAAATGGCTATTTTGACTCGCCAAATTTAAATTAAAAACGATTCGATGCGTTTCGAGCTGCCACGATCAAACGATAACTCCGATTGACACGAAAATTGAAATCCGGTAATAACTAACTATTACGGATCCAATGGAACTAGTTTCGTTCAATTCTGAGACTGTTCAAAAATTGACTATTTTACAGTCGATTATTAAATATTAAAATATTCAATTTTCACAAATTAACTTTTAATTCGATTTTAAAAGTTCTAAAATATCATTCTAACTTCAATATGATAAAATAAAATTTTACAAATCATTTTCAATCATATTTAACCCAATTTTCAATTATTTCCATAATTTAACATATTAAATTATCGATTTAATAATTCAATTAAATCCAATAAATCAAAATAAAATTTATTTGACTTATAAATTCACTTATTAATATTTAAAATTAATTAAATATTCATATTTTAATTTCTAAAAATTCTGGGTCGTTACAATCTTCCCCACTTAAAAGAATTTCGTCCTCGAAATTAACTAGTAAGAAAAGTTACAGAAGCTATTAATTTTCCAAAATTCATAGTTAAACTCCTTACAAATCTTACTAAGTTTTGAAATCATACTTAGTTATCTTTTCAAAAACAAACTATATCGTTTAACTTTCAATTCCAAATCAAAGTTAAAGTTTTCAAAAATTTTCCAATTTTCTCAAAATTTTCCTAACGCCTTAAATTTCCGGAAAAATTCGCCATAGTCTCCTTTGCGCGGCTCGATCCGAAAAAAAAAATGACAGTATATATATCACAAATATACATCTCATCAAGTAATGAGGCATCCCGAAGGGAAAAAAGTATAAAAGTACGATATTTAATCCGAGATATGTACCTTATATTTTATTAGCAAGCATATACGGCTAATATAGCGCTAAAGCGAACTCCAAATGCGAAGCAAACGCGATCCGCACCTACTAATCACTCAACAAACAACATGAGAATCATGCATATAGACAATAATCTCCATGTACAACATATAACATCATAATATCTATATATGCTAACATAGTAATGCAGTAAAACAACAAATGCAAACATCAACCAACTATCACTCATAATCAATGAATATTCATTCATATTCTCATTAATATTCAATGAATTGGTTTTCACTTTAAATCATATTTGATTTATTTACATTGGATTTACTAACATTCATTCTCAATTCAATTAGTTTACATTTACTAATTAAATCTAATTCACATTCAATTCTATTCAAATTTATTTACTTTCAATTTGAATTTCAATTTCATAGCTTTCAATTTCATTAACACTTAATGAATTATATACAATCAATCAACATCCATATAGCAACCAAAGTATATTAATTATAACCAAGTTCCTTTGCTTATATTCATTCAATTTGATTTAACACCATCACTTTCAATTGGTTTAATTAAACTGATTTTCATTCAATTATACAACTTCCAATAGCATTAGATTTCAATGAATTAACACTTTCATTAATTATTCCTTATCAACTTAAATTACATTCAATTGATTAAACATTCAAGCCATTCATTCAATTCAATTACAAAGTTGAATTTCATTTATATAATCTTAAGTTCACATCTATCACTAACCTTATTAATTTAGTTTGATACCAAAATCAACTTCATTCAACATATCTTTTTATTTGAATTTCATTCATATACTCAAGTTCACATTCATTTAATCCACTTGATTATTTACAACTCATATTCATATAATTTCACTTTTAATTTATATAAGTTTATTTCACAATTGTAAATCACTTTAATTATAATTCTATTCTTATAATTCATTTGCTTATACAATTATTCTTTTATTTGGATTATTCAAACAACTTATTCAACAACCAAACAATCAACTTATATACACTAATAATTTTGAAAAATTATTCCTTATATATAAAATATAATCAAGGTAAAATTATTTCATTCACCCAATTTTAAAAAAAATATTGTGCCGAATTGTTCTATTCAAGTGTTTAGAAACCCCTTCGGCATAGTCTTGCGGACCACGCTGACGAAAGTTCATATGCCACTCAATAAACCAATCATCACAATATAAAACAATTTTATATACACTAACAAATACGCTCTCATAGCTATTATTACACTCAAACTCATTCTAGAGTACTGCTGACTCTATCTCTAACGAGTAATACCCTATAGAACCATGGTTGTCGCTTAACCATCAGCTCTGATACCAAATGTAACGTCGCGGATTTTCGTTCTTCGAAAATTCAACATCGATACTCACTTTATCGACTGCCGAGAAATCGAAGGCCGAAAACACGGAATGTTATGGGTTTTTAAAAAGAATTTTAAGAGAAGAAAAGAAAAGAAAAAGGTAGAAGATAGAGAAGAGAGAAAAAGGTAGAAGATAGAGGGAAAAGAGAAATTTGAAAATAGAACGGACAGAAAGGAAACAAAAAGAACAACATCAGAATCTCACAATTCGCAGCAGAACAACATATAATAATAAATGAATAATCTTTAAACAAAGAACTATATCAGTTATTACATTTCATCATATTACATTACATCATATCATCAGAGTGTACAACAACATACAACAATAAACAGTGCAGCGGAAAAAGAAATACTATATACTAGTAATACGCCATGCCATCCAGCTTGCCTCCAGCAACTCCAGAATATCCAGAATATCCTGATAAACCTAACTCTTAACTGCCCGTGTGGAAATTGGTGGGCACCCAGAGTTTAGGAAGGAAAACAATAAACTCCGAGTCAGTCATGTGACTGGTGTGAGAACTCAAAACAGTTTATTTAACTTTAAAATCAAAATAGGAATATTTTTAAATTCAATTCGCAATGCTTTTAAAAATGAGACTACCATAAGGCCTCCCGCACACACACACATGCAAACGCAGAATCGGAGGAGATTTCTCCTTATGATAGTCAAAGATGCTTGATACGCATTTAAAATAACATTTGATATTATTACTAGTACTTAGTGTAGTAAATTCATTTCGAAAATAAAGATATAAATCTTAGCCAACATACGACCATTATCGTATGCCTACTATAGCTACTATCCAAACAGTGGTGACCACCATAAGTGAATAGCAGGTTCTACAACTAATACCGTACAAGTTTCGTATTGGGAATTGGATTT
Source organism: Allium cepa (assembly GCA_030765085.1). Lineage (NCBI taxonomy): Eukaryota > Viridiplantae > Streptophyta > Magnoliopsida > Asparagales > Amaryllidaceae > Allium > Allium cepa. The sequence goes on along the minus strand of CM060938.1, from coordinate 73,341,208 downwards.
CCAACAAATGGTCAGGCCAAGGAACTTCCCATTGCCACATGAGAATGCCTCTGGATGGACATCCCCGAGAACCAAACCGGATCTCTACCAACACAAGGCCGGGTTACTCCTAACTGAGTAACAACTGACCGAATATGCCATCCCCCGGTCCTTTGGGACCTTTATCAACCGAGCGCTCGTAATCAATTCACACAATCATAAAGTGTTTTCAACATGAGTAAGTATCTGGGCTCCATACCATGATACTACCCTTTTCCAGAAGGAAATGCACATATCCTAAAGGGCGCTACCCCTCATAACCTTGCTGCTTCTTTCCTGTTTTGACCATTTCCGGGATGTGAGGCTCGACGAATTCACGTCCACAAAAACATACTTTATACAAAAGCCATGCTTTGGGTCAACAAATGATCAACACAATGATCACTAAGATAGACGATCAAATAAATGATCCTATCACAAATAATCAACACAATGATCATTTCAGCATCACTCAGCATGTCACATTACCAAATTGGGAATATATCGCTGATAACTTCAACTATATATCCTTTGAGCTCGTACGTCTCAGAGAAGGGTGTTAAGCAAAGAATAAATTCTCCGCCACCAACAGAAATATATTTGAAAGAAATCGGCTTTATATCTCAAATTGTAATGTCAGACACACAATCCATACAAGTCTGTTCCGGGATCGAACAAAACCGAAGGCACTTACAAAGAAGTCCTTGCAACCCGGATATTCACAATCCTGATCGGATTTCCCATCACTTATGGAATCTCTATACCAGGAGCGACCCAGTGTAGAGACAATCGATAGGTCATCCTATCGCTCTCGCAAATACCGGTCTTCAACACCGATCTTCAAATGCAATTCATAACGACGTATCACATATTCGGAATGGGTTATACGACCCCATGGTCCTTTCCCGGTTAACCCGAATAGTGAGCGCTTATTCAAAAATAAGTGTGCATTCAAATTCAATCAATTCACATCAAATACCCAATCAAAGGGAAATATTGATAGTCGGCTATTGAACTATCAATTGAGATGCATACATCACCAGTTCCAAATAATTTTCCAAATTATTTATTTTCCAAAATATCTTTACAAGATATATAATTTCAACACTTCCAAAATAAATCAATATTTATTTTCAAACTAATTTCACTTATTATTTATAAATTCCATAATGAATTTATATTCCCAAAATATCTATGAATAACCGATTTCAATTATTCATTTTCAATTTATCTTTTCATATTGGAAAACATTTCCATACTTATTTATTCATAAGTAATTCACAAATCTTTTTATTTTCAACCTTGGAAAATATTCAATATACTTAAATCAAATTAAGTATATATTTCTTCTTTAAGGAAATCATTCACTTAACATATTTATTTGGGTCAAAACGAATGTTACGTAAAACATCGTTACGACAACCCAAAATCACTAGTATAGGGATTCAAAATTAAAATAGATATATAAATCCCAATACTACCCAAACCATTTCCTTTCGGAAATCATTTACTATAACAACAGTGTTATAGTCCACCATTTCCTTTTATTTCACGAAACATCTATTTCAACAATGAATGTTGAAATCTATGGTTTCGAATCTCAACACCTTTTAAAACATCGTTATATCGTTTTAATTCTATTTAAAATATCACATTCAAAACATTTTCTTTAACGTATTATTCACTATTCAAAACGTGAATATACTACGTTCACAAATTCCATTATTTCTATTCTTTTTAACTTAAAGGATTATTCACTGTTTACAACATGAATACAACTCCATTAATAGGTTATAACAATTAACTTATCAAAATAAGTCGTCTGCGAATTTATAAAACAACGTTTATAAATTCCATATCTATTTATTTATAAAAACTTCCTTTTTATAAATTCCTTAATTAACCTATTCCAGTTTACAACTAAATTATAAACTAAACGTTCACATTATAAGTTAATTACTTATAAACGATTATTTTACAAAATCGTTCTTTTAAAGACTTTCCAAACCATAAATCTTATAACTTATAAGATTCATTTATTTAACAAAATTTATTCTTCAAATAACTTCACAAATTTATAGATCTTACTATTTATAAATTTCATTTATAACTTCACCATTTATAATTCTATAAATTTCATTCTTTAATGAAATTCATTTTCACTTCATTCAAACACTTATAAAAACTCGTTTTATAATGTCTATATTTCAATTTATAAATATCCATTTATAAATCACTAAATATAAATCAGTTTATATTATTATTCTGAAACGTCTTTAATTTCCTTTATAATTTCACCATTTTGATTTATAAAATAATCAAATTTTATAAATCCTATATTTAAACTTTTTATAACAAATTTAAACATCCCAGTTTAAACTATTTTATAACATCATTAATCCATATTTCTCAAAAATCAGCTTTTAACTATATTTCACAAAATCATAATTTTTAAAACTTTAAAAATTATAACGTTTATTTATTTAAAACTGATCAATTCCAAAAATATAATATATTCTCAAAAATCACTTTAAAATCATTTTAAAATCCCAAAATCTGGGTCCAATGATGCTACACATCAAATAGTCAATCACGACTACAACGTTATCATATATCGATATGATAATCCATCAAATATCAAAATATCTGAAAATCAAATAAAAACTGTTGAGGAATCCAGTTGGATCCCTCCAACCTGTTTCCTGCATCCACAAACATTAGCACAATACCAATTTCGCTCCAGTACGAAATTATCGCGGTATATGTTCTTATTAAATATTATCCGCTTAATAACGGCGCAATAGGGTCTCATCCGCTAAACAAAAAAATGCGGGAAATCAATAACTCCAATATATACATATGCCAATATATATATATTGCTACTATATATAATACCAATTTCACTGTTTATGAAATATTCGCGGTATATGTTTTTAATAAATAACATCCGCTTACTAACGGCGTATAATGTCTATTTTAACAATCAATAATTTACAGTCATCATTCAAACACGCATTCAAATATTTTAAATTAACTATTTAAAATAAAATCGAAATCTATTCGATTGAGTGAGAAGTTCTCACCTTGGTTTTAATTTCCGTTTTAGCGATTTATTTCGAATAAAATTAAACGCGCGTTTAATTTTACCCGAAATTCTCACTAACTCCAAACGACTCCAAACCAACTCCATCGCGTAGTGCTCGTCCATACGATTCCAACGCAACTGGTTTCGCGCAGTTTCGACCTCGTATGAAAAAGATATGAATTTTACAAGTTTGTACACGATTTTAATAACTTAAATACAACATAACTTAATAATTTTATACCCTAACATGCCACAGCCCTTGGATCCACTGCCACACCATCTTGGCCGTTCCCCTTCATCTTCTACATCACGTTCTCCTCCAGGTTATAGGCCGCATACACAAACCCACTTAGCTTGAACTAGGGTTAAACATTTCTCCCCCGATACTCGACGAAATCCGATCACACCAACGCCATGACGAAGCTCTCGAACTAAGCTACCTTCGGCCCCCCTATGGTGGAGCTCGGCCCACTGTAGTGCCTCGTTTTGCGTGCGAAAACTGATGCAAACGGCCCCCTTTCTCTCACTCCATGTCGCTCCAACCAAGATCATATCCGTATGGATTTCAAGCTCTCTTCATGCTCTACCTTTTTCGTGTTGAACACTTCTTCTAATTCTTTGTAGATTGGGAGAGATTGAGAGATGAATGAGAATGATTTCTGGCCATTCATGTATAAGTGACGGCTAGGTTATAAAATTAGGGTTTGGAATGATATTTTTATCAAATTATGAAGGCAAGGGGTCTATTTATAAGGAACGAGCGACACTATTCATCCCGGGAATTCCGAACTCCGATTTAGACGCCGTAACCAGCGTACCTAGGGTTTATCCCGCGTTCCGGACACAATGGAATAGGTTTCGGAAGCTAATTCGGAAGTATGTGCGAGTTATGGCTGTAAACGCTCATTTTGAATTAAACCGATTTAAATCGATTTCTAGGCGTTTTAATTTGTACCGGACAAACGGTAAATCCAATTGACTTGAAATTTGAAACCTTACAATAATATCACATTACGGATCCGATGAAACTGGTTTCGTCGAAATCCGAGACTTTTTGAAAAATGGCTATTTTGACTCGCCAAATTTAAATTAAAAACGATTCGATGCGTTTCGAGCTGCCACGATCAAACGATAACTCCGATTGACACGAAAATTGAAATCCGGTAATAACTAACTATTACGGATCCAATGGAACTGGTTTCGTTCAATTCTGAGACTGTTCAAAAATTGACTATTTTACAGTCGATTATTAAATATTAAAATATTCAATTTTCACAAATTAACTTTTAATTCGATTTTAAAAGTTCTAAAATATCATTCTAACTTCAATATGATAAAATAAAATTTTACAAATCATTTTCAATCATATTTAACCCAATTTTCAATTATTTCCATAATTTAACATATTAAATTATCGATTTAATAATTCAATTAAATCCAATAAATCAAAATAAAATTTATTTGACTTATAAATTCACTTATTAATATTTAAAATTAATTAAATATTCATATTTTAATTTCTAAAAATTCTGGGTCGTTACAAAACCTAAGGAAGTTTAAAAAAATTGAATGAATGGTGTGAAGTCAAAGAATAGTATGAGGTTAGATTTAACTGGAGTTAAGTTAAATAAGATTGAATAGGAATAAATAGATTCCGGTGGCTTATAAAAGAATTGAAAACCCATTGAATAAAAATATATTGTTGGCTAAATAAAATATATAATCCCGAGTTAAAAGTAAAATGTGAACGAGATTTATTGTAATGGATGAAAGTATGGATATAAATAAGTTGCGACTTATCAAACTTAGAAGTGGAATAAATAAGCCAAAATAAAATTGTTTGTATTTTGGGAAATGAATAAAAATCCAAAACTTGACGAAATGGCCCGTAGTTCCGTACCCCTTGATTCGACACTATTCTCCATCAATCAACTCAAAATGAACGGAAATACGAACCATTTGGGTTAAAGAAGAAAGAGGTAGAAGAAGAAAATAGAAACAACAACAGAATCCTACCATCGTAGCGGAATAAAATATAATAGATAATAACAGATCTTTACACAAAGAAAACTATATCTGTTTTATATTTACATCATCAGAATACATCATCAAAGTTCAACAACATCAATAACATACAACTGGACAGTCATATAAACCTGTCCACAAAACTGAATACACAGCGGAATAATAATCAAATACGAAAGTACGTATCTCCATCCATCTTGTCTCCTGAGCTCCACAGCATCATATCCTATATTCTATAATACTCGGTCTGACCCGAGCATTATAGTTAAATAACACCCGAGTCAGTCTGGAAAACCAGTGTGAGAAAACCACACTCAAATTGATTATTAAAGTTTCAAAATCCTTTGAAATCAAAAGCATCTCGTAAGACCACGCCACAAATAAACATGTCGGTTTTCTACCTTACGATAGCTAAACACTTTTTATTAAAATTCTCTGATATCATAATAGTGTCTATAGAAAGTAAAATAGAATCTAGCTGAAATGCTTGCATCTCATGTTTCAGAAGTAGTTGGGCACAATCAAAACCGTATGACGTGTGGGGAAAATGGATTTCCAACTAATGACCAGGCACTAGGGTACCACCTGTCACGGTACCTTGTCTAGATCAACAAACCAAGGATCACTCCCGACCCCCTGCAACACAAGATCGGGACTACCCCTTACTGGATAATCCCGAGTAAGATCTCTCCACGGTTGGGATCAGCAACCGCACCACTAAGCCGAATAAAAAGGGACATATTGACAGGGATGACCTCACCATAATGGGGCCTACCCACCTAGCCTTGCTGCATAACCCCTGATTTTTAGTCATTCCCAGTTGATGAGGCTCGAGGCTAAGCATTACCTTTCAGACCGTTTCACTTAGAATGCCTATCGTCCACCCGACGATGTTCCAAAAGCATTCATCCATACAAGTCCGTCCCGGGTTCGAAGGGAACCGAAGGCACAACTTCTACTACATCCATTTTGGAATCACCTCAGGATTAGTAGCGACTAGCCCTTGCACTTCACTGCTCCATCTTCGAATCCAAACCCTTGTTTTCCGCACGAAAACGTACAAACTGGATCGAAGTGGTTTTCGAGAAATTAATCCCGATCCCGGTCTCTTCGAAATGATCATCGCATTGGCCAATATTGATAGTCAGTTATTTAACTATCAAATAACATTCACAGACAACCATCAAACAATAAATAATCCCCCAAATTATTTATTATCCTCAAAATATATCCGCAAGGTATATTTCAATTTTCAACCCTTTTTAAAATAGTTTCAAACCACACTTTTCTCATGAAATAAATTTCCAAATATATATTTCCACTTAAAACACCAAGCACAAAACTTAAGATTTTTAAAATAATTTAATACACTTTATTATGAAATATCCTTTAAAACATTACATGAAAACTACTTTAATACTTTATACAATATAAAACTAAATTTTTACCTTTTTAAAACATAATACAAAGTCTCCTTAAATAATTACTATTATAATGAATTTGAAAAATACTTTCTTTAAAATTTAAACATTTTAAAAATAATAAATTCTCTAAAACATACTTTTTAAAACAACTTTAAAACTTTTACTTACACTTAAAATTTGCTTTGAAAACGTACTTGGCTATCCAGGGAAATACTCTGCTCTTCCCATCTTTTAAAAATAAAACACTATTTATTTTTAACCAAATTTACACATTCCTTTAATAAATTCCCACAGTGAATTTATTCCTCCAAATATCCACTGATATATTACTTCACTTTTATAAATCCAGTTTATAAATTACGAAGTCTCGTCTTCTTTAAAAACATAATTTCAAATTCTAAATCAATCTCCAAATCGATTTCAGATTTTATTCCAAATTGAATTAGATTCCTTTACTTTCTCAGTTTAACTCCAAAACCCATCAGCTTCACTTTTACCTTTCAAATATGATTTAAAAATCTTATTTAACTGAAATATTACTTTCATACTTTTCTAAATTCCTTCTTTATCCCTTTTAAATAAATTTAATCCTTGAATTTTAAAATAAATTCTTTTAAATAATATCACTTAAGTTTAAAATTCATCATTCTCTGTTTATTCAAAATCCCCTTTTCCACACTCGAAATTTATTTATTAAAATTTTAAAATCACTTTTATTCTTTTCCAATTCATTCTTAAATTTATTCAGATGCTCTATAATTATTTTACTTAAAAATCCACTCCTTATTTTCTTTTCAAAAATCCACTTTTATAGATTTTGATAACTCAGTGTACCGAAATATATTCGAGCAAACCATAGCATTCAATATTCCAATAATCAATATAATTCATCGCAGAATATCAAATATTCATAATACAGAATATTAAACAATCTAAATAATTTTGAGGGATCCAGTTGAATCCCTCCAACCAGTTTCCTTACATCCACAGATGTTAGCACAATACCAATTCCACTTAGTATTGAAATGTGCATGTGTATTTATATTATTTATTTCAATTTCAAAATAATCTATATAGGTTTTAAAAATTCTAATTATAAATTATTTAATATTTAAAACATCTATTTTCAAAATCCTATTTATATATTTATACTTACATTAACACTTCCTTACTGTATATAAATTTAAAACAAAATGACTTTTACATATATATATATATATGTGTATGTATATATATATATATATATATATATATATATATATATTTACTGTATACCTATATTTCTCATTACTGAAAAGTAAATAAATAAATAAATCAATATTACCTACTGCATATTGAATGAAATTCTAGCCCCGATCGAGTCGCCTCCTCCCTATCGATCGTGACCTCGAAATTGCGAAACACGGCAGCCCTAAATCCACGTGCGCCACCAATACGAGCCCCTACTTCTCGCGAACTCCAGCCTTGCCTTGAAGCCGCCGACTACAACCCCTATCATCTTCGAAACCATTTCGATAATCGCCACGGCTCCAAATCGCAACGCATGATGCACCAAGCTCGACACCGCAAACAGGTGCGACCTTAAATTTGTTCGCGATTTCTTCTATCGGCATCAGCCGAATTTGATTTGCTGAGTGAATTTGAAATTTCGGGAATGGAGGAGGAAAGGGGGCGAATGAATTGAATTACAGTGGGAAGGTGCTCGGCCATTTTTTTCTTTTCTGATTATGTTTTGAATGGGAAGGATAGGCTTGCGAGTTTTTAAAATGGAAGGAGGGAAGACCGTGATTTAACAGAAAGGAGATGGGCGTGTTTTCTTCTGTATTGAATGCCTGCTACTGGGAAGACAAAAAGTTATGATGGTGAAGGGAGCAGGCTGATAGGAAAAGAAGAAAGGCAGCTGAGGGGAAAGAATCACGGCTGAAGGTTGACTAGGAAATATAAATTTATATATCAATTTAAATTCAAATTCAAATTTGTCTCGATGAATGCAACTTAAAATTTCAAACTCCTATTGAGGCATGCCACTAGGCGTTCATAATGTTATACCCCTATTCCGAATGCAATGGAAAAGGCTTCGAGTGCTAATTCAATTGTATGGAGAAGATAGCTTTTTGGACTCGGTTATTATATTGAATTTCGATATAAATTCCAGCGCATTTATATATCGTACGCTCACACCACAACTCCGATCACTACGAAATTTAAAATCCGATAATAGTACAATATTATGGATCCAATGGAACTGCTTTCGTCGAATTCCGAGACTGTGCCTTGAAAAGCTATTTTTAAATTCAATTTAAACGATATATTTCCAAAACTGAACAAAACACTTCCAAATTCAATTTTAACACTTTTACTATCTTCAATACTATCAATATAAATTTTACAAGCCTTCAAATTATTTTTAACAGGCTTAAAACTGAAAATTCAATATTTTAACCAAATTTAAATTATTAAATTCAATAAATTCAATCGCCAAATTCAAACCGATATTTGAAATCCAAGTTTTCCAAAACCAATTTATAATTCAGTTTCTATATAAAACTACTAAAATATTCCAGATTCAACGCTGAAAAATCCGGGTTGTCACACTTGAATTATAAAATAGATTGAACTCAATGAATTAAGTGAAGTGATGTTTGAAGGGTAAAATTCAAATATTGAATTAAAAATGGGAAATGAACTAATATGAATAAATTAGTTAAGTGAGTTTAATGGAATTCTGATTGGTTGAATAAAATTTGAATTATGAGTTGAAAATGGATTTTTGTGAAGTTAAACTGTGTTATAAATAAAATTCAACTTGAAAGTGAAATTCAATATTGAAATTAAATTAAATTTGGTAAACAAATAGAATTGAAACTGAATATTGAAATTTAATTTAAATTGTGTATGTAAAGTAAAGGGAAAATTGAACAATTTGTTCGAAGAAACTAAATGTTGTAAAAGTTTGCGTATAAACTTTTATTTGAGATTTAAAAATAAATTAGTAGGAGGAACTAATTTAAAGAATGATTAATTAGATATTGTTCGAGATAAGATGAATTGGAATTTGAAATAAATTAGTGGATGCAACTAATTTAAGATAATGATATGAATCAGTTATAAATGGAAGATAGTCAATGAAATTCAATATTCAGAGTTAAAGATAAACCGAATCTATATGGAATTGGAATCCAAATTGATTAAATGTTGATGAAAACTAAGTGGTAAAGTGAAAGTAATAATATAAGAAGCGTATAAAATACTTATATTGAACTTAAGAAGAAATGGTAGAATTTTTAAGTAATATGGGTGGCGAGAAAATATATTGAATAAGCATTTGAGTGAAGATTTAATGAAAATATGTGAAACGATAAGCGTTGATAAGTGAATAGAAATCAAAATGAATGTGAATAAAAAGAGAATTGATATAGTTGATAATCAATTGAGATAAATACATAGGATGTACGTATATTATTTTATTCGCATAGCAATTTGATTCAGATTCGAACACAGAATTTCGAGATAGTTATATCTATCCGAGTTGGGATTTTCACTCGATTTTCGACGGCGAACTCTAGACATGGATTTTTGATTTGTTCTGAAATTCTCTATCATAGTTTGTGGCTATGCAAGGAGAATGACGGTTTCTGATCAAGAAACTAGATCTGAGTTTGCACTAGGAAGTCGGGTGGACGATATTAGTTCGGAAATGAAATTGTGCGATCGAGTAAAAGCGATCGGATTTGGTATTGCATGCGAATGATATAGGTACATCGTACGGGCTTAAATGGAAGGAATATTGAAAATTTTGTAAAGGAGTCAATAAAATGATTTTGAATGTTGTGATTGGATATTATTGCTAAGTAGAGTATATAGGTATTTAAGAGCAAGAGGAAAATTGGTGTTTTTTATTTCAGAAGATAAATTTGAATTGTACGAAAAAAAGGTATGTGTTTAAATTTTTGTATGAAATTTGGTTGGGTTTTGATCTAGCCACTTGGCCTTTTGTTTTCTTTTGGAATTTAGCCCGTAGAGGCATTTTGTAGTTGTACCGAGCTAGCTGCGCAAAGGAGACGCTGGCGAAATTTTTCGGGAATTTAAGGAGTTAGAGAAATTTTGAGCAAATTTTGATAATTTTAAATTTGAATTTAAATTATAATTCGAATTGTTGAGTAAGTAATATTGTTTGGAACTTATGGGTGGGTTGAGAAGTTGTTAGAATGATAGTGTGTCTTTAATAAAAAGGATTGTTTTGGGAAGTCGTCAAAAAAATTGTTTGGTTTGGGAAAATAGTAAACGGGTATTGGACCATTCCTCTTAACTAGTAATTTCGGGGACGAAATTCTTTTAAGGGGGAGGAATGTGACAACCCAGAATTTCTGGATATTTGAAATTGAAATATTTAAATAATTTTAAATGTTTAAAGTTAGTTTCTAACTTGAATTTCAAATATCGCTGTTTATTGGATAATTAAATTATTTAAATTAATAATTTGAGATTGGTTTAAATGGAAAATCTTGAGTTTTGAGCTGGTTAAAATATTTCAACCGCTTACAAAATTTATAATAGTAATACTTAAGATAATAGATGGGTTAAAACTGAATTTGGAATTAATTTTTTTAGTTTTAAAATGTTATAGTTTAAATTGAATTTAAAAATAGCCTTCCAAGGCACAGTCTCGGAATTCGACGAAACAGTTCCATTGGATCCGTTATATTGTATTATTATCGGATTTCAAATTTCGTAGTGATTGGAGTAGTTGCGTGAGCATAGGGTAAATATACACGCTGAAATCTATATCGAAAATTCGATATAATAACTGAGTCCAAAGTTATTATCTCCATACGATCGAATTAGGCATCGAAACATTGTCCATTGTCCATTGTGTTCGAAATAGGGGTTTAGCATTACAAACGCCTTGCGGCATGCCTCGATAGGAGTTCGCGATTATAAGCTACGTAAATCGAGACGACTAAATATAAAATATAAATGCTTTGACTGGTCAATTGTTCACATCAAAAACTTTTCAAAACTTTTCCTTACATTTCAAATCACTGTATCCCTTCTCTTATACGCCAATTCATTTCCTGTCTCCCTTTTCTTTTTGACCAAGCCGAACGCAGTGCAAAGCAAGAAAAAATAATGTCGCCGCTTATTTCCATTCCTCTTCTCCTCTAAACTTCTTCAAAATCGAAGTCGTATAGAACCAAAATGGTCGAATGAAACTCCTCCCCCTTCAAATTCATTCTGGAAACCGAAACCCAGTTTTCCTCTCCCTCGAAATCGAAAACAAATCTTAATCGTGAGAGAGGGAAGGGTCACGACATCCTGGATTGTGCGAAGCTAGGCGCATCGATGATTGAGGCTGGGTTCTCGTGATGGTGGGGAGGAATCAGCAGCGTCGATGCAAGTGTTTGGCATCGATCTGGACCCACATGAGTTCGTCGTCGAGGCCACTATGGGTGACGAGGCATTGGGAGGCTCGTGCCGTGTTGGTGAGTTTAGTTTTTGAGGAGTTCACGAAGCTAGAGGAGGTTGTGGTGGCGTTCGATGTTAGGGGATGCGATTTGGTGGCTTCGGCGGTAAGGTATAGCTGCAGGTTATTTTCTTTTTTTCCAATTTAATATATATATGAAAATATAAAAACAAGATTTTAAAAAAAAATAAAGTCTGGAAACAGGAATTTTTCTGGTTGAAAAGAATAAAAATAAAATAAAGTTAGATACTGTTTATGTAATCAGGGTTAGACCAGAATATAACATAGATAAGACTTGTGAAACAGGGATTTTAAAATGTTTAAATCGAAAGGTTACGTAAAAATTAGATTTTTGAAATCGTATAGATCATTTTATATATCGAATGTGAATTTCAAGGTAAATTTTTATTGGTCATAACAATTTAAAATTTGTAAGTCAGCTTTAATTTAAAACAAAAATTTAATTACCTTAGTGATTAATAAAGATATGTAATTTGGTTATACAAGGTCTGAAATCGGGAAGGAAACAAGTCGTTTGAAGTGGATTGCAAATAAAAAGCAAAGGTGAGTTAATCTTACTCATCTGGGTTTTATTTAAAATTTAAATGGTTAAATTTAAATAATTGGTTGAATGATTTAATTGATTTGATGTGCTATATTATATATAGTAATATATATAGTATATGTTGGGGTGATTGATTCCTCACATTATATAGCGGACGAGAGCCTATGCGCCGCATAATAGCGGATTTATTATATAAATCCCATACACCGTGATATTCCACCTCGAAGTGGAATTGGTATTATTGTATTGTGCTAACATCTGTGGATGTAGGGAAATAGGTTGGAGGGATCCAACTGGATTCCTCAAAATTATTTAGATTATTCTAACAATTCTATGTTATGATTATTTGATATTCTATGATGGATTATATTGATAATTGGAATATTGGCTACTGTGTTTGATTGATTATATTTAGGTATGTCGAGTTATCAAAAATATATAGATTGGATTTTTGATGAGAAAATACAACGAGAGAGTTATTGGAAAGTTGGATAAATTAAAAAGGGAATTAGAAAAGATGAAAGTTGAATTTTTAAATTCTAATAAATAAAATTCCAAGTATGGAGAAATGAGATTTTTGAATAAATGGGAATAAGTGATTTTCTTAAAAGCTTAAGTGATATTATGTAAAGGAATGAAGAATTTATTTTAAACAATTCAAGGTTTAAATTTAGTGAAAGGATAAAGAAGGAATTTGGGAAATATGAAATTGGTATTTTCAGTTAAAAGAATTTATAGCATAAGTAAGAATTAAAAATCTGAAGTCGATGAGTTTTGAAATAAATGAATAAGTAAATGAATTTATTTCTAAATGGAGTAAATTGGAAATCAATTTGGAAATTGATTTAAGTGTTTGAAACTGGAAATATAAAGGAGAATGTGACTATGAAATTTATAAACTGGGTTTATAAAGTGGAACGGATATCAGTGGATATTTGGAAGTATAAATTTCATGGTGGGAATTTATTAAGGAACGGGTAAATTTGTTTAAAAATAAATAGTGATTTATTTTTAAAAGATGTGAAAGAGAAGGGTATTTCCCTGAATAGCCAAGTACGTTTTCAAAACAAATTTTTAAGTATAAGTAAAAAGTTTAAGTTATTTAATAGTATGTTTTAGGAAAGTTATTATTTTTAAATGTTTAAATTTTAAAGTAAGTATTTTTCCAATGTATCTTAGTAGTGATTACTTAAAGGTGGCTTGGTACTATGTTCTAAAAGAAAAAAAAATTAGTTCTTTATTTTATAATGTAGCTTTATTTTAAATATTCTCAAAGTATATATTTTTAATAAAGTATTAAAGTAGTTTTTAATTTAAATATTTTAAAGTATATTTTATAATAAAGTGTTTTTAAATTATTCTAAAATCTAAAGTGTTTGTACTTAGTGATTTTAGTGTAAATAGAAATATTTGGGGAATTTATTGCGTAAAAAGAAGATGGTTTGAAACTGTTTTCAAAGGGTCGTAGATAGAAATATATCTTGCGAAGTTATTTTGAGGATAATAAATAATTTGGGAAATTATTTATGGTTGATGGATGTTTGTGAATGTTAATTGATAGTTAAATAACCGACTATTAATATTGGCCAATGCGCCGATCGTTTGGAAGAGACTGGGATCATGATTTATTTCCTGAAAACCACTTCAATCCGGTTTGGACGTTTTCGTATGGAAAACAAGAGTTTGGATTCGAAGGTGGAGCAGTGAAGTGCAAGGGCTAGTCGTTACTAATCCTGAGGTGATTCCAAAATGGATGTAGTGGGAGTAGTGCCTTCGGTTCCGTTCGAACCCGAAACAGACTTGTATGGATGAATGCTTCCAAAACATCGTCAAATGGACGGTGAGCATTCTAAGTGATATGTTCTAAAAAGGTAACGCTTAGCCTCGAGCCTCATCAACCGGGAATGACTGAAAATCAGGGGATATGAAGCAAGGCTAAGTGGGTAGCACCCATTAGGGTAAGGCCATCCCTGTCTAGATGTCCCTTTGTATTTCGGCTTAGTGGGCGGTTGTTGATCCCAACCGCGGGGTGATCTTACTCGGGATTATCCAGTAAGGGGTAGTCCCAGTCTTGTGTTGCAGGGGATCGGGAGGGATCCTCGGTACGATGATCTAGGCCACGTACTGTGACCGGTGGTACCCCAGTGCCTAGTCATTAGTTGTAAATCCATTCTCCCTACGCGCCTTTTACGGTTTTTGTTTGTATAACTCACTTTGTGGCTAGTATGCTGAAATTTAATAAATGTAACAATTTTGGCTATTTGAATAAGTATTTGTATGAGACCCTATTATAATATCAGAGGATTTTGATAAAAAATGTTTTAGCTATCGTAAGGTAAAAACCCGACATGTTTATTTGTGTCGTGGTCTTACGTGATGCTTTTGATTTTCAAATGATTTTGAAACTTTAATAATCAATTTGAGTTGATTTCTCACGCTGGTTTTCTAGACTGACTCGGGTGTTATTTAACTATAATGCTCGGGTCAGAACGAGTATTATAGATTACAGGAAAGGATGCCGTGGAGCTCAGGAGACGAGCTGGATGGCGATACGTACTTCCGTACTTGTTTTAAATATTCCGCTATGTTGATTAGTTGTGTATTCAGTTTTGTGAGGGCAGGTTATGATAATTGTCCAGTTTGGGTGTTGTGAACTTTGATGTACTCTGATGATGTAATGTGTAAACAGATGTATTTTCTTTTGTGTAATTTATTATCTATTATATTTTATTCCGCTGCGATGGTTAGATTCTGTTGATGTTGTTTTCTATTTTCTTCTTCTACCTCTTCTTCTTTAACCTAAATGGTTCGTATTTCCGTTCATCTTGAGTTGATTGCTGGAGATTAGTGTCGACTCAAGGAGTACGGGTTTGTAGGCTGTTACATGATGTTTTTGTAACATTTGTCTTAAACCCTTTGAAATTGAATCATGAGTATACTTATACGGTTAAGATAAGTATATGATTATTTCTAAGCATTGAAATATGTTGAAAATGAATAATGATGTTCTAATTAAATAGCTAAGTTTAATTAACAAATAAGTTCCTTTATAAAGAAGTTTATTAAGTAAAATATGACTTTTACTAATAAAAGATGATTTTAATTAATAAAGGAAGATTAACTAAAAAGGCATTAGAAGTCGTTTATAAGAGTTGATGGTGCTTGTTTGTTTCGACCGTGTTTTGTGTGTTACTGCTTATGGACAGTATAGGGGATAAGTTTCCCGTATGCGATTAGTCTCATTGTTATTTGATTTTGCCAAGTGTGGAAATATCTAGGAGAAACACGAGAATCATATGTTGCAGTTATCTTCGACGATTCTATACAATACATATATACTCATTTTGCTCTTCTAAGACAATGATAACGAAATCTGTCTGCCTAAACTATTGGGAGGTGAAATCCGCTCTTATATCTGTCTGTTTATTTCCCATAGAATCGGGGTTGATATTACCAAGAAATTGATCCATTGATTTTTTGAGCCCTCGGTAAGCAGGGGTGCACTTATATGAGATGAGTTGAAACTATAGCTGCTCCAAAACCATATAAGAGTTCTATTCTTTGGAAGAGGTTCATGGTTGGTTTATTATTGTTCATGATTGGCTCGTGTTGTTGGAATCTATATGTAGATTCGAGATCTGTTTGAGATGATTGAACACATTTAGTTGTTCGTGATTTATTCAGGATGTGGGAGTCCCTGTGTAATTCCGACATCCGTTGAGGAATCCATATGTGATTCCCTTATCCATTGAGGAATCCATGTGTGATTTTGAGATCTATTGAGATTTGAGAATCCGTGTGTGGTTTCAAGATCTTTTTGAGTTGGATCTCGTATGGAAGATCTGTTCAGGTTGTGACTTATAGGATGGAATGTCGGATGTAGCCTCATCAGCGAGCATGACTAAAACCAGAGATAAGATGCATAGCCATAGGGTTAGCAACCCACAATGGTGCATGCGACACTATCCTAGAGTTACTTACAAATATGTATGCAGGAGTGATGCACTTGGTTAGTTTGGCCAGCTATGCATTTCCTATTGTACATTCACTAGGGATGTACGATGCATCAAAAGGATATCTTTGATCCTTGTGCAGCAGTCCAGATTTGGATTCCTCGAAGAGATCTACGTGGAAATCCTACATAATTAGCGAACGCTCCTTAACGGTTCTGATTGTATGCCTATTATTGTTTTGATGTACACTTACTTGCATCATAGCTATGTGATTTGTAACAACCCGCATACTTTACGATTGTGTATTTAAATATTTTATTTAAATATAGCGTCGTTGGTCGGATTATAGTCCGAAAAGATATTTTTTTGGCAAACAGTCAAATTAGGATTCGAGACCACTTCCATTGAGTTCAAAATGACGTTTGCGACCTTTTTGAGTATAAACATTGATATGTTTGGAGTTAGCTAGGATTTCGACCTTTTCACTTAGGGCTTTGGGTTTGGGTTTCAGCCCATTAACCCCAACTTAAGACTCTAGCTCCACCCCTACTCCTCTTAATCCATTTCATTTCTATTTCCTAACACTTCAACCTTAGGAACAATGGGGGAAGAGATTGGAAATTAAAATTCCCAGGCCCTAGCTTCTTTGCAAATTCAAGTTTTAGCTCCAAAAATCAAAGAGAAGCTTAGGTAAGCATCTCCTTCTTCTTCTCCATCTCAATCTCTCTCCAATTTCAGAAATTCCCTATGACCTAATTTGGAAAACTTTGGCTTATGTTCTTAGATTAGAGCTTTTAGAGTTGGGATTGAAGAGTGGTTGATCCTCCTTTGTTTTCAAGCTTCTCCTTCCTTGTTTTTGTGTAAAAGGTGAGATTTTTATCTCACATCCATGTCTATAACTATTATTATTTTTCGGTATGAATTCCTAACATCTATTCATGTTCATTTGCTTTTGATTTAAATTGATTTGGTGATCATTTCAATTTTTGGTGTTTTGAAGCCAAACACTTTAGAAATCCTAGCTTTGATGTATGAACATGCTTTTGGTGGTGTATCGAAGAGACTATAGGGCTGGGTTGTCGATTAGCATGAACCCCTAGCGCCCATTGCTTGTTTGATCGCAAATTGTTGAGAGTTTGCCCTTCATTGTGATAGGATGGAAATACTGGGAAACAGGGTCCAGTCGACTGACCTGGAACCCGAGAGTTTTCCAGGCATTGAGCCAGTCGACTGAACACAGTGTCCAGTCGACTGACCTGCTTGCTTCAGCCCAACTTGCCTATTTTTCTTGAGATTCCAATTTTTATCGATTCGAGTTGATCTGATTTGTTGTTATCATTTATTATTGACTTTGATGACTTATTTTTTGGGATTTTTGAGAATATCCATTTTGATGAATTCAGAATCGATTTCTATGGATTTGATTCACGTCTTCGTGTGTGAATTTTTGGCGATTGATTGTTTCTACAATCATTTCTGCGACTTGTCACTTCTAAATACAAAGGTTTCTATACTAGTAGTAAATATTCAAACTCTTTCTCAAAGATGATTTCAACTCTATTTTTAATACAAAGCTTGTTTATAAAACCGTTTTCCAATCTATTAGTATACACCTTTACCTCATTCGTTTGAGAAATCTAATTAAACGGCTTAGTAAAACTAGTGGTATGAAACGCTTGCGTTTACTTCGCCGGTTAATTTTTGGACTTGTTCGATTGAAATTCTTGTGACAATTTATGAGTGGAGATCTACAATTTGTTCGTGAATATTTAAGTTAAGCCAGTGGTTATGGGACATGAAGATAAACTTATTTATTTACTAGCTTACTGTAATTCACACTTTTTATTGATCATTGATGATCATTTTGTGATCAAACTTGCGATATGCGATGTTTCTTTGTCTACGCAGGGGACTATACCTCGTTTTATTGAGTTTCGTCTCATTTCTTTTATAGGCTAACGAACTATGCATTCTTTGGAGTTTCGACTCATTCCTATAGGCTAGCGAGCCATGTTCTTTTATGGAGTTTGGTTCATCAAAGGTACCGTTGTACTACGTCGTTGTTCCGGCTTATCAGGTTCATCAGGCATACCGTTGTACTACGTTGTTTTTCTGAATTATTTGAGTTTCAGGTTCCTCGGGCGTACCATTGTACTACGTCGTTGCACCGGCTCTATGGTTAGCGACCATGGGATAGCGTCCCGTTTGTGATACACGTGTTGGAGAGTTTTCATGCTCCCGTTTATGATAGGCCTCCCCCTTTTTGTGATTTATAGATTTCTAATTAATGATTTCTAGAAATTGTGTTTCACCAATTTTTATGATTGGCATTGATATGTTAGCCAATATTTGTGGTTTGCTGAATATGGTAATGAATATGACGTTCTTTTTTATGTTATGAGATTTTTGAGATATTGTATGATTTTTGTTGTTGTTAAATTTATACTTTTCATAGTATGACATTATTGTTATCATACGTTTTCATCATATCTCTTATTCTATCTCATTTTATCTGATATTTATAGCTAGACTGATCCGTTTATTATTTTCTTATTAAATAATAGTCGGGTTAGACCGAGATGTTGTGGTTTGCTGAATATGGTAATGAATATGACATTCTTTTTTATGTTATGAGATTTTTGAGATATTGTATGATTTTTGTTGTTGTTAAATTTATACTTTTCATAGTATGACATTATTGTTATCATACGTTTTCATCATATCTCTTATTCTATCTCATTTTATCTGATATTTATAGCTAGACTGATCCGTTTATTATTTTCTTATTAAATAATAGTCGGGTTAGACCGAGATGTTGTAGGTGCTTCTGCTTGACTCCTTATCAGGGATCATCATCTGACTTTTGTCTAACTACATTAGAATGGTAGTTTTTTGTTGTTATACATTTGAGATAGAGACTCCTTGATGTATACATATTATTTTGTCTAGCACTTGTATCTATTCTTTTATGATATTGTGGATCTTGTTTGACCACTACTCTGATGTACGCTTCTATGTTTTACATTCATATCTATTTCCGCCTTTGTGATATGGATATCTGTGACTGATTTATGTTATGTTTATTTCTATATTTGTTTCTAAAGATCACATAGCCACTGTGTAGTAGCTTTGAGTTTGTATCGGCATGTCGGATTTCCTCTTGAAATGAAATGCATGTTATACTATCTGACATATCAGTGCTCGCACAAAGTAATTACACGGATGGTCTCTCCTCAACAGCCTTATTTTTCATGCTAATTGACGGCATTACTCCGTAGTGTCCTTGGCTAGCATGAATATAGAGGTGGGACGTCACAGCTTGGTATTAGAGCCAAACTTCGGAACAATGTAGAATAATTTAGCAAGGATCATTGTCCTAAGTCATTCTTAGGAGTCGTGCCTTAAGATTTCTATTCGAGTCATTGGACCCATTCTATCCTATTTCCCTTGTGATGCCTTGTTTTATCAATCATGATTGTTTGATTTTCATTCTGAGAATAATGTTTTTCTTCTTCTTTCTTTCTTTCTTCGAAAAGAGAAATGGTTAGACCAGGCCGTCCCAGTGCCTGTCAATCAAGTGCTACTCCTCAGGATGGAGTATTTATGTCAGATCAATAGCTTCTTGATCTTGTAAAGAATGCTCAAGCTGTCGGACCCATTCCAAAGCCTAGTCACCCAAAATCTGGATTTGCACGCTTGTGCAGTGAGTATACCAACTTGGGTGGGAAGACATTCAAGGGTTCCGAAAGCGTTATTGAAGTCTAAGCTTGGCTTAGAACATGCGATCGCATCTTTACTCACATGAATCTTATTGATCTTCATCGAGTCCAAGTGGCTTCTAGTATGCTTCAAGAAAGAGCATTAGATTGGTATGAGCTTCTGATTTCTGAAATTATTGAAGAAGGTCTTACTTGGGTGCAATTCCGGGAACGATTCGAATTAAAATTTGTGCCGAAAGCTGAAAAAGTAACTTTGGCCCGGCATTTCATAGACCTTGTTCAAGGTGAATCTTCTATGACGAACTACGTCGCATCTTTCGAATCTCTTTCTAAATACATGGTTGAATATATAAATACCCCATTGAAGAAAAATCAGAGGTTTGTCTATGGCTTGAATAAGAATCTCAAGAAGCCATTACTTCTCAAATTAGAAGTTGCTTTTGATCAGCTTAATGATATCGTTCTTTGACTATAAGAGGCAGATAAGAAGAGTTCTGTTGAAGTTGTGGGTACCAAACCGAGCTTCAACAACAACAAGAAAAGGCCTATTAAATTCAAAGGCCCAAATCCCAACAAGAAAGGGAAGCAAGCAGCTTCGGTAGCAAAGACTCCTACCCCTATTAGTGGGAAATGCTACAATTGTGGTTCTAAGGACCATTATGCTAATAGATGTCTGAAACCTCTCTTTTGTCGCTATTGCAAAAATTTGGGTCATCTTATATCTTCATGTCCCAAACTTCAAAGCAAGAAGGAAGGAAAGCTAAATGTTGTGCACGCCCCTAGTAACACTTCTCGCGGTCAAGATATTTCTCATCATATCCTTGATGGCCTTATAATGTTTCGTGATCAATCTATTCGAGTTCTTTTTGATATGGGTGTATCCCATTCTTTTATATCAAAAGAACTTGTTGATACTTTTTCTTTAAGTGTTGTGGCTTTAATGACTTCTGTGAGAATTGCGAATCTAGTTGGTGCATCCGCAACACTTAGTTTGCTTTGTAAGGATGTCGAGATTATTTTATGTGATTTTTCCTTTCCGAGCCGATTTGCATGTCATGCGTTACTTAAGCTTCGGAATGATTTCGGGGATGGATTGGCTTAACCGTTATGAAGCCCATATCCTATGTCCTAAGCGGACTATTCATCTTCGAAATCCTCAATCTATTAAGCAGATTTCTATTGTTCTTAAAGATTCGGATTCCAATTTGGCAGCATCTTTATATTCTTTAAATCCTCATGATGATGATGATGATGAGGAAGATGTCATTTCTCTCATTCACGTTGTTCGGGAATTTCCTGATATATTTGAGCTCGTTTTAAGATTACCCCCTAAGCGAGCCATTGAGTTCAGAATTAATTTAATTCCTGGAGCTTTACCTATTACTCGTCCTTCTTATCGTATGTCCAATAAAGAAAATGAGGAATGCGCAAATAATTATCCGAATTGGAAGAGAAGCAATTTATTCATTCTAGTTCCTCTTCTTCGGGAGCTTCTGCTATATTTATGAAGAAATCTGATGGTACACTTAGGCTTTGCGTTGACTACAGCAAGCTTAATGATCTTACTATCAAGAATAAATATCCTACACCTCGGATTCATGATCTATTCGATCAACTTAGCGGTGCTAGAGTCTTTTCACAGTTAGACTTAGCAACCGGTTTTCATCAGCTTCGTATTGCAGAGGATAGCATTCCTTTGACATCATTCCATACTCGTTATGGATCGTATGAATGGCTTGTTATGCCATTTGGTTTAACGAATGCTCTAGCTTATTTCGTTGACCTTATGAATCGAGTTTTCAAGGACTTCCTTGATCGATTTGTTCTCATCTTTATAGATGATATTCTTGTTTATTCTAAAACCGAGGAAGAGCATGAAAAACATCTTCTATTGTGTTGGAAACTCTTAGGAGCAATCAATTGAAAGCAAAATTTTCTAAGTGCCACTTTTGGCAATCTCGTTTGAAATTTCTTGGTCATGTCATTTCTGAATCCAGAATTTCCATGGATCCTTCAATGATTGAAGCTATTCAAGATTGGAAGAGACCAGAGAGTGTGATGGAAAATCGTAGCTTTCTTGGATTGGCGGGTTATTAACGTCGATTCATAAAGGACTTTTCTAAAATTGACGTGCCTCTTACTAGCCTGACAAAGAAAGGAGTTAGATACATTTGGTCGGACAAATGTGAAGCTTCTTTTCAGAAATTAAAAGAAATCCTTTCGGATGCTTCCATTCTTGTGATTCCAAAAGGGAATCAAGATTTTATTGTTTATACCGATGCTAGTCGTGTTGGTTTGGGAGCCATTCTTATGCAAAGGGATCGTGTTATTGCTTACGCATCTAGGCAATTAAAGCTGGCCGAGACTAGATATGCCACTCATGATTTAGAGCTCGCGGCTATTGTTTTCGCCTTTAGAATTTGGCGCCATTATCTTTTGGGAGAAAAATTTGTTCTCTACACCGATCATAAATCTTTGAAGTATTTATTTTCCCAAAAAGGAACTTAATTTGCGTCAACAATGTAGGCTTGAGTTCCTTGCATCTTATGATCCTGATATTCTTTATACTCCCAGGAAGGGAAATCGTGTTGCCGATGCCCTTAGTCGTAAGCAACAAGCGGTTGTTTCCATAACGATATCTGAATGGAATGATCTCGAGACTTTATCCACTTGTGAGATTCGAGATCGTGAATCCAATTTATGTGATCTCTCATTTTATGTAGCCTTGATGTAACGACCCGTAAATTTTGAGAAATTAATGGCGTATTTAATTAAGAGTTTGTAATTAATTTTAGGAAGAAATAAGTAAATAATAAAATTTAAAATAAATGAAATGCAACGTTTAAAATTAAAGATAAGTATTAACAATGGAAATGAAATTACGATTTATTTAAAGTAATGGAAATTGTTATAGACTAAGGAATTGAATATAAGAAAAACAAATGGGAATATTGTATTATCTAATGCAATGATAAAATTAGTAATAAATTTAGTGAATTCAATGTTATAGTAACCGGAAGTAATATGCAATAAATGGAAAAGATTTGCAATCAATGTAGGTAAGTAATTACAATGTTTATTGTAGATGATAAACGTTACTTTAATGGTAATTAATAACATAAAGGAAGTGTGAAAATTGTTACATTTGGTTATAAATAGAAAATGAGTAAATAAAAAGTAACTGTTGAATAAACCAATGCAATAATTGTAGATAAGTAATTTTAAGGAATGTTGTTGATAATAAACGTATTTAAAATGGTAATAAATTGAATATGAGGAAACAAAGGCAATTAGTGGATTTATTTAATGAATTCATGAAATAAAAATCAATGTCATGTAGGTAATTATAATATTGTTGGAACTGAAAACTTATTAAGTATGAAACCAAGAAAGTAAATTAATTAAAGAATATAAATAGTAATTAATATACATACTTGGCAAATATAACTAAATAGTATGAAATAAAGCATGCATTTATGTATGAAATATATGTCAATGTTAATTTCACCTATAAATGTCAATTTATTGAATAGTAAGGTTTTAAATCAAGTAACGGATTTGTTAAAGTTTCAATTGATAATTTATAAAATTTAATGTGAAAATAATTGCAGTTAATTGACCTAATTGTGCAGTTAGGATAAATTGATTTGTCATAAAAGATTGTTAATTGCAGAGGATGTAACCAATGTTAATTTCATTTATAATATAACAAGTGGTGGATCTTAGAAGTGAAATTTTAGATTTATTAATTTATTTGAAAGCAAAAAAAAATTTCAATAAGTAAATTAATTGCAAATAAGGGGGATTTAATATTAAATTTTACATTAATAGAGATGTGGATGAAATTTGTAACTTGGGAATAATGTAGATTAAGATACGTTAGTTATTTAGGGTAGTGACTAAAATTGGTAATCCGTTTGCAATTAATGATAATAGTGTTGATATAAGCTAATAAGTTTAAATGTCAATGCAATTAAAAGCACATAAGTTGCAGTTTTTAGGTTGCTTGTTTATTTAATGAGTTAAAATAAAATTTGGTAATCGATTACAAATAAATCTTTATTTTACGTTGGTTAATGTAAATTAAAGTAACAGTTGATGTAATAAAGGATGAAACCGAGAAAAATTAGTTAAGTGGATTTAAAATCTTAATTTATGGGTGAAATCGACAAATTTCAATATGTTGAATTTGGTAGTTATTACATAATTAGTGGAATTAAAATAGTAATACAAATAAAGGTGAAACGGAAGTATCAATGTAATGAAACGTAACCAAATGTAAATATATTTATGGGATAATGAATGTATTAATAATAAGAATGGGAATCAACATTTATTTATTTATTTGAATTTTTTTGTTGAATGGCTTAATTTGATAAATCAAAACAAAAAAACAAAAAAAAACAAAAAAAAATTATAAGTAAAAGAATGTTTTAATTATAGATCCATGTTTTAGACTCTTAAACCAAATTGCATTTATTTAGATCTGAAAGTTTATATACATATAATTTGCATTTGTGTTGAAACAGAAATATTGTATACACATATTGTCACTTTATCTTGAATTGAAAATATCATAAAATTTGAATACTTTATTGAATAAATTATTTGTTCTGAATCTAATATATTATAATAGATGTTTACATATGCTTAACAATTTTTCGATAATAAATCTAAGCTTTGATTTTGATTACAACAATATTTAAATTTGTTACCTAATTTATTATCTCAACTGTCCTTATTTAAGGATCTTAAAGGTTTGTTACTATATTGCTTAATTTGTCGTGTTCCACTTTTGTTTTGTTAAAAAATTAAATAAATTTCATTAAGGTAAAAAGGTTTAATTTATATGTATATATGTATTTTTGACTTCAAGTATATATAAGTTTACAAATGCATTAGACAATTTAATGTGGTATGGAAGTATGCTTTGAATTAATTAATAAGCTTTAGTTTACTCTTTATGCACACATGTATGCGTGTTTGTGTGCATGTGTATACATATAAACATTTAATATTTTAAATTTCAAATTGCTAAAGCATGATTTAATTTTTATTATTATTACCAAACAATTTAAAAGTGAGGTAATATTATATACATATTAATTTATTGTTTGTTGTTTATGTTTTCTAGTCATAATACAACTTGCATGATAATTAAATGTCGTATTAATAAAATTGGCTAAAGTGGGAAAGTGGAACTAATCAATGTCATCACCTTTTATCTCCTTCCCTATTAGATCCTTATGTGATTGCATCTACATTTATTCTTGTTTATTCCTATATATTGTCGCCAATTAATCGTACTTGATATATGTTTAGCAATTTTGATACACAGTTAAAGTATGAATATATATGATGTATTCAAACTTTTTGTATCTAGCACTTAATTAAATTAGAATCAAACTAATAAAACGTGACTTTTATTTTTGTCCCTCCATATTCATTCCCTTTCTAATTAATAATTACCTCTTTTTAATACCTGCTACCTTTAAAAAAAAAGGCTGTTCATATTTACTATATTTCAATACCAAGTTTGTTCATATTTACTTTATTTCTAATAAATAGCAACCTCTCTTTTCAAATCTCTTTGTACCTAAACCTAACTCTAACCTTATAAATACGATATGATGCAAATGAAACCCTGGCCTCCATTCAAATCTTCTTCTTCTTCTTTTTTCTTCTTTTTTTCAAATCTCCTTATTGTATCTCATTTTAATTTTTTCTTCCTCTTCAAATATTCTTCTTCTCAAGTTTTATTCTATTTCAAACTTTCTTCTTTCTTTTCAAATCTTGATCATCTCTACAATTTTCAGTTCTTCTTATTTCAATCCTTTTCCTTTTCAAATTCTTCTTTTTCAAATCTTTTCCACACCTTTTAAAAATACATACATAAATACATATATATATTAATATAACAAGGAGGGAAATTAAAGTAAATCAAAATAAAAGAAAAATTACGGAACAAAGCTAGCAATCAAGAAGAAGACTAAGGAAACGTAGAGCGAAGCTATTGGTTAGAAGTCTATTATTTTCAGATTCGTATAAAGGTGAGTGTTTTAACCCACTCATAATTTCTAAATTTCTTATGTTTGTTAAATTGATTTATGATGTGTTTAGAAATTTATTTATAGCTGTTTGGCATATATTTCATCATTATCTCAGTTAATTTGCATTCGTATAATTTACTTTTTATTTAATTCATTTTTGCATATAAACTGCTAGTTAAAATTTTAGTTAAATTTATTTTTGCATATAAACTGCTAGTTAAATTTATTTATTATTGCATATAAACTATAGTTAAACAGTTATTTAATTCATTATTGAAAATTAACTTTCTAATTAATTATTATTTATTGATGTGATTGTTTGAGTTGGATGATAAATTGATGAATGTTTAATGATTGATATGATGGATGGATGGATACTGTATTTATATTGTATAGACTGCAAGTTATTATGCATTTTCATTTCATTCGGGATTACGGTTTGAAATAATATACAACCGCATTTTTATTTTTATATTGCCGGTTGAAATGATAAATATCCATATCGCTTGACCATAAGATGGAAAATTATATATCGGCACCACGGTATATATATAAAAATATATTTTTGAAATGATTTTCTATGGTTTTGGAAAGAATACGGTTTAATAAATATTTAAATTTGATATATATATAGTAAAAATTCTTGAATTTAGCTATGTATAAAATTGTTTCAAATTTTATAATAAGCTAAATAATGAAGTTGAATTCGTCTATATAATATGGTTAAAAATATATTTGAAATTCTATTGTATATAAAGTTTATAATAACTTAAATAAAAGTAAGGTTGAAGATAAATGTGAATATGATTTGAATTAAAGTATCTAATAATTTTCCTCGAAAAATTTGTTTTGGATTGTAAATAAATTAAGTTTTAAAGGGTATAATCTTATAACTTGATTTTTGATTAGAAGATTTAAATGAATATCAAATTTATTTAAAGAATATTATCAAATTAATTTAATTAAAAGAATATCCTGATATTGAAGTTTAAGGGTTTTACCTGAATAATATTTGTTTACTAAGTAAATATTTTAAATTTAAATAATAGGAATTGAATTTGATATATGTTAAATTATCAAAGGATCCATTTTGAAATAGTGGAATATTTAAAGATTGAAATATATAAGCTATAAAGTTTTGAAATATAGAATATTTAAGCTTTGAAATATATAGGAATTAAAATGGTTTATTTGGAGGTTCAAATTGATATTGGGAATTTATTGTGAAATTTAAAGAAGCTGTTTATTTTATAAAGTAATATAGTATTTGAACCATTAAGTATTAAAAGTTATGTTTCAAAGCTATGGTTTCAAGGTGTATATATTTGGAAATACTATGATTTTGGGACAGGGATATTTATAAAATAAAAATGATATCATATTGATTTGGGGTTTTAAAAATATAAAATGATATCGTATTTATATGGTTTCAAAGAGATATTATATTCTGGTTTAAAGTATAAATTATTTTGAAATAACCATGGTGTTATAATAACGTTTAGTTGTTAAAGAGACCGGGATCGGAAGTTGTCATACTTTCTGCCAACCCCGCAAACCATTTTAACAACCGTGTACGCGGTGGAGATTCCAGAATGAAGTAGGATGGTGGCGGCATTTCCTTTAAGGTAAATACGTGGACCCAACTCCCGTGAGTTGGCATAAGGTGGCTAAAACAATAGCGATCGACGGGTTAATTGAGGTAGCACCTTTGATCGTACACATCCCTTCGATATTCTACTCTGACTTTGGATTTATTCGGTGGCCACTTTTGATTTTTTTATTTGGGGAAGTGGCTCGAGGTGGGCGGTAGCTGCGGCTATGCGTTACCACCGACCCGGAAGCGTAATTGGTATATCTACCCTGGCATTGCCTAGTTGTGCCATGTCTCCTACCCTAGCGCGCCTTATACGATTTTGTTTTGTACCATACCTATGGAGTGCCCTCTGACGATGCCTAGTATGGGGGGATTACGGTACTATATAGACTATGGGAATATATTTTGTGTTAAGGGCTATATGGGTAACCCCTTAATGCTATTTAAAATTAAGTTTATATTACAATTAGACACTATTATAATAGCGAAATATACTACATAGTAAATAGTTTAACGGATCCTTAAGAGATGTGAATCTCGAGCATCTTTTGAGTTACTGTACTCATATTTATTCCTGTTGATTTAACTTACATAAGATCTTTTAGTTCTGACTCGAGTGTTTTGTCTTTTCAATTCGCTCGGGTCAGTCCGAGCGTTTCAGGATCAAAGACTTTAGCTCTGAAGGACGAAGACGGAGATTTCTACTGTTATTATTTATTATTATTCCACTACACTCATATTTTTTCGCTGCATTGTTATTGGTATGTGTAACTCTGATAAATGTTGTAAGTATAATCGAATATTTTGTAAAACAGCTTTATAAACTGTATATTTGATTATTATATTTTATCCTTCCGCTGTGAGATTCTATTTTGTTTTATTTCTTTCTCATTTTTCTTATTTACCCCATAACGATCCGCCCTTCCGACAGTTTGACTTGGCACGTGTGTCGATTTAAAGCGCGCGGAAAGGCGGGACGTTACTGTTGGTATCAGAGCTTTGGTTTAGCAATAGCTTTGTGGGGTTTGACTCTTTACTAATAGAGTAGTAATACCCTATGGGAGTCGCTGAGTGTATATATGAGAGAGCGTATTTATTAGTGTTATAAAATAGTTTTAATATTGTGTTAATCTGTTCCGTTTTGCATTTATAAATTCTGGTTGGTGCACGGGACGCTGTGACATCAATAGGAATTTATAAACACTTAATAGGACAGACCGACATAATATTTGTTTTTAATATAGGTGAATGAAATAATTTTGCCTATTATATTTTCTATATATAAAATAAATTTTTAAATGATATATATATATATATATATATATATTTGGTTGCAATATATTGGTTGTTAGGTAATAAATTTATAATTAATAGTCGAAGTAAGATTTAAAATAAAATAAATGAAATTGGAAATTTAGACTTAAGTTCCGGGCTATTGAAAATTTCTTTCGAATAATTTTGGAATAGTACTATTATTTTAGAAGTATTTTCTAATATAAATATTTCAATATAATTTGAAAGAAGTGTTTTAAAAGAAATTTGAAAAAAAATATAAGTTCGGTACTCCCCTCTCTGTCGCTGGAAAATAATTTCGATGATGAGTGCACGCATCATCGACATTCATTTTCGAGTTTCGAAGTGGGAAGGCCACTGTAGCAGTTCGACTACAGAAATTTTCAAACAAATATAAATTTGAGTTGTTTAAATATAAATGGATATATAAGTTGTAAGTGTATATTTATCTATTATTTTAAAATGATTTGAAATAAAACCCGGCATTAAATTCTTAAGTTTCCATTAATTAATAGTTTCAATTACGGTAGTGAATTGGAACGTAGGTAATTAACAAATCGAAACCTCTAAAGGAAATAAGAGATTTAATGCTAGGTTATAAATGGTATTAAATGAAATTTGAAGTTTGTAACTTATGAAATAAAGGATGTAATTATTGAACATTAAATTAATTAAAAGAAATGAGAAAACTTGTATAACCTTTAATTTCATTCTTTAAAAGCACATATATATATAACTTACCAAATATTAAAAGTTGAAATGTTTAATAAGAAATGTAATGAAGATTGTACAAGTAAAAGTATGAAATGAGAGTGTTCAATCAATTGCTTTTATTTATAAGAATTGATGTCATAGAGTTATAAATTTAAGTTATAATGGAATCCTTACTATTTTTTTGGGGTTAGAGGCATTATGAACTTAAGCACTAATTGAAAGGCTATTAATTAAAATAGAAAGGCAAGCATTATAAATGGAATTTAGTAATAAATAAAATTAAGTAGTATATATGAAAAATAATAAACTTAAGTAAATGATTAAAGCTATGTATTAATAAAATAAGCAGAAAGATGAATACTGCAAAATAAATGGGAAAAAAGAGATAATCCATTATATGTATAAAAAGAAGTCGAACAACAATAGTATGAAATGAAATTGACAAGAATAAACTTAGTTTATTGTTGAAATTGTTGTTTGTTGGTTTATGGTTGTTTGGGAAAGGATACACTTAGTAGTTATTCTTCATTCTGTACAATTTAAAGTGTCTAAACCTAAACAACTATTTGTTGTGTTTGATATGAATGAATGATTGTTTTTATGGTCGTATGCCTTGTTGTAAGTGTTTGATGTTGTATTGATTTTGTTTATTGATGGTTATTTGTATTGAATTTATTGTTCGCGGTTGAAACCATTTTTAATATTTCATTTTATATAACCCAATTAAAGTTATGATTATATGTAATGATTTACATAATAGATATTAATTTATAAGTTCCTCTTTCCCTTCTTTTCCTTTTCGGGGATGAAAATTTTTGAGTGGGGGAGAGTGTAACGACCAGTAAATTTTGAGAAATTAATTGCTTAATTTAATTAAGAGTTTGTAATTAATTTTAGGAAGAAATAAGTAAATACTAAAATTTTAAATAAATGAAATGCAACGTTTTAAATTAAAGATAAGTATTAACAATGGAAATGAAATTATGATTTATTTGAAGTAATGGAAATTGTTATAGGCTAAGGAATTGAATATAAGAAAAACAAATGGGAATATTCTATTAACTAATGCAATGATATAATTAGTAATAAATTTAGTGAATTCAATGTTATAGTAACCGGAAGTAATATGCAATAAATGGGAAAAAATTGCAATCAATGTAGGTAAGTAATTACAATGTTTATTGTAGATGATAAACATTACTTTAATGGTAATTAATAACATAAAGGAAGTGTGAAAATTGTTACATTTGGTTATAAATAGAAAATGAGTAAATAAAAAGTAACTGTTGAATAAACCAATGCAATAATTGTAGATAAGTAATTTTAAGGAATGTTGTTGATAATAAACGTATTTAAAATGGTAATAAATTGAATATGAGGAAACAAAGGCAACTAGTGGATTTATTTAATGAATTATGAAATAAAAATCAATGTCATGTAGGTAATTATAATATTGTTAGAAGTGAAAACTTATTAAGTATGAAACCAAGAAAGTAAATTAATTAAGGAATATAAATAGTAATTAATATACATAATTGGCAAATATAACTAAATAGTATAAAATAAAGCATGCATTTATGATATGAAATATAAGTCAATGTTAATTTCACCTATAAATGTCAATTTATTGAATAGCAGGGTTTTAAATCAAGTAACGGATTTGTTAAAGTTTCAATTCATAATTTATAAAATTTAATGTGAAATTAATTGCAGTTAATTGACCTAATTGTACTGTTAGGATAAATTGATTTGTCATAAAAGATTGTTGATTCCAGAGGATGTAACCAATGTTAATTTCATTTATAATATAACAAGTGGTGGATCTTAGGAGTGAAATTTTAGATTCATTAATTTATTTGAAAAGAAAAAAAATTCAATAAGTGAATTAATTGAAAATAAGGAAGATTTCATATTAAATTTTACATTAATAGAGATGTGGATGAAATTTGTAACTTGGGAATAATGTAGATTAATGTACGTTAGTTATTTAGGGTAGTGACTAAAATTGGTAATCTGTTTGCAATTAATGATAATAGTGTTGATATAAGCTAATAAGTTTAAATGTCAATGCAATTAAAAGCACGTAAGTTGCAATTTTTATGTTGCTTGTTTATTTAATGAGTTAAAATAAAATTTGGTAATCGATTACAAATAAATCTTAATTTTACGTTGGTTAATGTAAATTAAAGTAACAGTTGACGGAATAAAGGATGGAACCGAGGAAAATTAGTTAAGTGGATTTAAAATCCTAATTTATGGGTGAAATCGACAAATTTCAATATGTTGAATTTGGTAGTTATTACACAATTAGTGGAAATAAAATAGTAATACGAATAAAGGTGAAACGGAAGTATCAATGTAATGAAACGTAACCAAATGTAAATATATTTATGAGATAATGAATGTAATAATAATAAGAATGGGAATCAACATTTATTTATTTATTTGAATTTTTTTGTTGAATGAATTAATTTGACTTTTAATTTGATAAATCAAAACAAAAAAAAATTATAATTAAAAGAATGTTTTAATTATAGATCCATGTTTTAAACTCTTAAACCAAATTGCATTTTTTAGATCTAAAAGTTTATATACATATAATTTGCATTTGTATTGTAACAGAAATATTGTATACACATATTGTCACTTTATCTTGAATTGACAATATCATGAAATTTGAATACTTTGTTGAATAAATTATTTGTTCTTAATCTAATAAATTATAATAGAAGTTTACATATGCTTAACAATTTTTCGATAATAAATCTAAGCTTTGATTTTGATTACAACAATATTTAAATTTGTTACCTAATTTATTATCTCAAATGTCCTTATTTAAGGATCTTAAAGATTTGTTACTATATTGCTTAATTTGTCGTGTTCCACTTTTGTTTTGTTAAAAAATTAAATAAATTTCATTAAGGTAAAAAGGTTTAATTTATATGTATATATGTATTTTTGACTTCAAGTATACATAAGTTTACAAATGCATTAGATAATTTAATGTGGTATGGAAGTATGCTTTGAATTAATTAATAAGCTTTGGTTTAATCTTTATACACACATGTATGTGTGTTTGTGTGCATGTGTATACCTATAAATATTTAAAATTTTAAATTTCAAATTGCTAAAGCATGATTTAATTTTTATTATTATCAAAAAATTTAAAAGTGAGGTAATATTATATACATATTAATTTATTGTTCGTTGTTTATGTTTTCTAGTCATAATACAACTTGCATGATAATTAAATGTCGTATTAATAAAATTGGCTAAAGTGGGAAAGTGGAATTAATCAATGTCGTCACCTTTTATCTCCTTCCCTATTAGATCCTTATATGATTGCATATACATTTATTCTTGTTTATTCCTATATATTGTCGCCAATTAATCGTACTTGATATATGTTTAGCAATTTTGACACACGGTTAAAGTATGAATATATATGATGTATTCAAACTTTTCTGTATCTAGCACTTAATTAAATTAGAATCAAACTAATAGAACGTGAATTTAATTTTTGTCCCTCCACATTCATTCCCTTTCCAATTAATAATTACCTCTTTTTAATACCTGCTACTTTAAAAAAAAGGCTGTTCATATTTACTATATTTCAATACCAAGTTTGTTCATATTTACTTTATTTCTAATTAATAGCAGCCTCGCTTTTCAAATCTCTTTGTCCCTAAACCTAACTCTAACCTTATAAATATGATATGATGCAAATGAAACCCTAGCCTTCATTCAAATCTTCTGTTTATTTTTTTTTCTTTTTTTTTCAAATCTCCTTATTGTATCTCATTTTAATTTTTCCTTCCTCTTCAAATATTCTTCTTCTCAAGTTTTATTCTATTTCAAACTTTCTTCTTTCTTTTCAAATCTTGATCTTCTCTACAATTTTCAATTCTTCTTATTTCAATCCTTTTCATTTTCAAATTCTTCTTTTTCAAATCTTTTTCCAAACCATTTAAAAATACATACATAAACACACATATATATTAATATAATAAGGAGGGGAATTAAAGTAAATAAAAATAAAAGAAAAATTACGGAACAAAGCTAGCAATCAAGAAGAAGACTAAAGAAACGTGGAGCGAAGCTATTGATTAGAAGTCTATTATTTTCAGATTCGTGTAAAGGTGAGTGTTTTAACCCACTCACAATTTCTAAAATTTCTTATGTTTATTAAATTGATTTATGATGTGTTTAGAAATTTATTTATAGTTGTTTGGCATATATTTCATCATTATCTCAGTTAATTTGCATTCGTATAATTTACTTGTTATTTAATTCATTTTTGCATATAAACTGCCAGTTAAAATTTTAGTTAAATTTATTTTTTCATATAAACTGCTAGTTAAATTTATTTATTATTGCATATAAACTACATTTAAACAGTTATTTAATTCATTATTGAAAATTAACTGTCAGTAATTAATTATTATTTATTGATGTGATTGTTTGAGTTGGATGATAAATTGATGAATGTTTCATGATTGATATGATGGATGAATGGATACTATATTTATATTGTATAAACTGCAAGTTATTATACATTTTCATTTCATTCGGGATTGCGGTTTGAAATGATATACAACCGCATTTTTATTTTTAAATTGCATGTTGAAATGATAAATATCCGTATCACTTGGCCATATGATAGAAAATTATATACAGGAACCGCGGTATATATATATATATAAAAATATTTTTGAAATGATTTTGTATGGTTTTGGAAAGAATACGGTTTAATAAATATTTAAATTTTGATATATATATATAGTAAAAATTCTTGAATTCAGCTGTGTATAAACTTGTTTCAAATTTTATAATAAGCTAAATAATGAAGTTGATTTCGTCTATATAATATGGTTAAAAATATATTTGAATTTCTATTTTATATAGAGTTTATAATAACTTAAAATAACGTTTGGTTGTTAAAGAGACCGGGATCGGAAGTTGTCATACTCTTTGCCAACCCCGAAAACCACTTTAACAACCGTGTACGCGGTGGAGATTCCAGAATGAAGTAGGATGGTGGCGGCGTTTCCTTTAAGGTAAATACGTGGACCCAACTCCCATGAGTTGGCATGAGGTGGCTAAAACAGGAGCGATCGACGGTTAATTGAGGTTGCACCTTTGATCGGACACATCCCTTCGATATTCTACTCTGATTTTGGATTTATTCGGTGGCCACTTTTGATTTTTTTATTTGGGGGTGTGGCTCGAGGTGGGCCGTAGCTGTAGCTATGCCTTACCACCGACCCGGAAGCGTAATTGGTATATCTACCCTGGAATTGCGTAGTTGTGCCGTGTCACCTACCCTAGCACGCTTTGTACGATTTTGTTTTGTACCATACCTATGGAGTGCCCTCTGACGACGCCCAGTACGGGGGAGATTATGGTACTGTATAGACTATGGGAATATATTTTGTGTTAAGGGCTATATGGGTAACCCCTTAACACTATTTAAAAGTAAGTTTCTTTTACAATTAGACACTATTATAATAGAGATGTGAATCCCTAGCATCTTTTGAGTTACTTCACTCATATTTATTCCTGTTGATTTAACTTACATAAGATCTTTTAGTTCCGACTCGAGTGTTTTGAATTTTCAATTCGCTCGGGTCAGTCCGAGCGTTTCAGGATCGAAGACTTTAGCTCTGGAGGACGAAGATGGAGATTTCTATTGTTATTATTTATTATTATTCCACTACACTCATATTTTTCCGTTGCATTGTTATTTGTATGTGTAACTCTGATAAATGTTGTAAGTATAATCGAATATTTTGTAAAACAGCTTTATAAACTGTATATTTGATTATTATATTTTATCCTTCTGCTGTGAGGTTCTATTTTGTTTTATTTCTTTCTCGTTTTTCTTATTTACCCCATAACGATCCGCCCTTCCGAACGGTTTGAATTGGCACGTGTGTCGAGTTAAAGCGTGCGGAAAGGCGGGACGTTACACTTGAAGCTCATCCCTCTCTTTTTGATCGCATTCTTGAAGCTCAAAAGCTAGATCCCGAACTGGCTTTTCTTAGCCAAAGTTGTAGGGATAAAATTGATATTGAAGGTTTGAAAGATTTGGATATTGATGTTCATGGCGGTGTTCGAAAATTTTGTAGACTAATTGTGCCAAATAATGATAATCTTCGTAGAGATATTTTAGAGGATTCTCACCGTTCTAAATTTACCATTCATCCCGGTAGTAGTAAAATGTACGCAGATATGAAGAACCTTTATTATTGGGATGGAATGAAATCCGATATTGCTAATTTTGTTAAGAGTGGCATGACTTGTCAACTCGTTAAGGCCAAGCATCAAAGGCCCGGTGGGTTATTGCAACCTTTGGTCATTCCAATTTAGAAATGGGATCAAATTTCCATGGATTTTGTTGATGGCCTTCCTCGTTCTCGTTCGAGTCATGATAGCCTATGGGTGATAGTTGAAAGACCAACAAAATCCGTCCATTTTATTCCCCTTCGGTCCAATCGGAACCTACCTCTTTTGGCCAAACTATATGTTAAAGAAATTGTTAAATTACATGGAGTTCCTATTTCTATTGTTAGCGATCGTGATCCATTGTTTACTAGTGGATTTTGGAAGAATCTTCAAAATGCTTTGGGAACGAAGCTTAATTTTAGCATTGTTAACCACCCTCAGTCCGATGGACAAACCGAGCGTGTGAATCAAACTCTTGAAGATCTTCTTCGTGCATGTGTTCTTGATTTTGGTGGAAGTTGGAAAGATCATGTTTCTCTTGTTGAGTTTTCCTAGAATAATAGCTTCCAATCTAGTATTGGTATGGCACCCTTCGAGGCACTCCATGGAAGGCCATGCCGATCTCCTCCTTGTTGGCTTGAGGCCGGTGAGAAGCTCGTTTAAGGTCCTGATTTTATTCATGATTCCATAGAAAAGATTGACCTTATTCGCCATAGGATGAAAGAAGCTCAAAGTAGGCAAAAATCCTATGCCAATAACCGAAGAAGGAAATTAGAATCTTCTGTGGGAGATTTTGTGTTTATTCGTGTTTCACCTATGAAGGGTGTTGTGTGTTTCAGTCGATCAGGAAAATTAGCACCCCGATATATTGGTCCATTTCCCATCACTTAACGGATTAGTTCCGTGGCTTATCGCCTTTTATTACTGGCTCATTTTTTCGCTATTCATGATGTATTTCACATCTCTCAACTATGGAAATGCCTTCGAGATTCCGATTCTATTCTTGAGTCAGGTGTTGTTGAAGAAATTGAAGTTTCATCTAATTTGACTTATGAGCAGCATCCTATTCGTATCATTGCATCGGAGGTTAAACGCCTTCGAAATAAATATGTCCCTCTTGTGAAAGTTCAATGGTCCTCAAATCCTAAGCATTGCTCTTGGGAATCTAGAGAATTCATTGAGCAAACACATCCGGACTTACTTTCTCATGCTTTTTGAGGCAAACTTCTTATTTCAAATTTCTTTTGTGTTGATATGCTTTTATGGTTGTTACTTTTTATATTCTTCTTAAATATTGCGAGGACGCAATTTCTTTAAGGAGGAGAGTCTGTAACAACCCGCATATTTTACGATTGTGTATTTAAATATTTTATTTAAATGTAGCGTCGTTAGTCGGATTATAGTCCAAGAAGCTATTTTTTGGAAAACAGTCAAATTAGGACTCGAGACCACTTCCATTGAGTTCAAAATGACGTTTGCGACCTTATTGAGTATAAACATCGATATGTTTGGAGTTAGCTAGAATTTCGGCCTTTTCACTTAGGGCTTTGGGTTTGGGTTTCAGCCCATTAACCCCAATTTAAGACTCTAGCTCCACCCCTACTCCTCTTCATCCATTTCATTTCTATTTCCTAACACTTCAAGCTTAGGAATAATGGGGGAAGAGATTGGAAATTAAAATTCCCAAGCCCTAGCTTCTTTGCAAATTCAAGTTTTAGCTCCAAAAATCAAAGAAAAGCTTAGGTAAGCATCTCCTTCTTCTTCTCCATCTCAATCTCTCGCCAATTTCAGAAATTCCCTATAACCTAATTTGGGAAACTTTGGATTATGATCTTAGATTGGAGCTTTTAGAGTTGGGACTGAAGAGTGGTTGATCCTCCTTTGTTTTCAAGCTTCTCCGTCCTTGTTTTTGTGTAAAAGGTGAGATTTTATCTCACATCCATATCTATAGCTATCATTATTGTTAGGTATGAATTCCTAACATCTATTCATGTTTATTTTCTTTTGATTTAAATTGATTTGGTGAACATTTCAATTCTTGGTGTTTTGAAGTCAAAAAACTTTAAAAATCCTAGCTTTGATGTATGAACATGCATTTGGTGGTGTATCGGATAGCCTATAGGGCTGGGTTGTCGATTGGCATAAACCCCTAGCACCCATTGCTCGTCCGATCGCAAATTGTTGAGAGTTTGCCCTTCATTGTGATAGGCTGCAAATACTAGGAAATAGGGTCCAGTCGACTGGCTCTCTAAGTCCAGTCGACTGACCTAGAACACGAGAGTTTTCCAGGCATTGGGCCAGTCGACTGAACTCAGTGTCCAGTCGACTGACCTACTTGCTTCAGCCCAATTTGCCTATTTTGCTTGAGATTCCAATTTTTATCGACTCAAGTTGATCTATTTTGCTGTTATCATTTATTATCGACTTTGATGACTTCTTTTTGAGGATTTTTGAGAATATTCATTTTGTTGGATTCAGAATCGATTTCTATGGATTTGATTCACGTCTTGTATGCGAATTTTTGGCGATTGATTGTTTCTACAATCATTTCTGTGACTTGTCACTTTTAAATACAAAGGTTTCTATACTAGTAGTAAATATTCAGACTCTTTCTCAAAGATGATTTCAACTCTACTTTTAATACAAAGCTTGTTTATAAAACCTTTTTCCAATCTATTAGTATACACAAACCTTTACCTCATTCAATTGAGAAATCTAATTAAACGGCTTAGTAAAACTAGTGATATGAAACGTTTGCGTTTACTGCGCTGGTTAATTTTTGGACTTGTTCGATTGAAACTCTTGCGACAATTTATGAGTGGAGATCTACAATTTGTTCGCGAATATTTAAGTTAAGCCAGTGGTTATGGGACTTGAAGATAAACTCATTTATTTACTAGCTTACTGTAATTCACACTTTTTATTGATCATTGATGATCATTCTGTGATTAGACTTGCGATATGCGATGTCTCGTTGTCCATGCAGGGGACTATACCTCGTTTGTTGAGTTTCGCCTCATTTCTTTTATAGGCTAACTACCTATGCATTCTTTGGAGTTTCAACTAATTCCTGTGGGCTAGAGACCCATGTTCTTTTATGGAGTTCGGTTCATCGGACGTACCGTTGTACTACGTCGTTGTTCCGGCTTATCAGGTTCATCAGGCGTACCGTTGTACTACGTTGTTGTTCCGAATTATTCGAGTTTCAAGTTCCTTGGGCATACCGTTGTACTACGTTGTTGCACCGGCTCTATGGTTAGCGACCATGGGATAGTGTCCCGTTTGTGATACATATGTTGGAGAGTTTTCATGCTCCCGTTTATGATGGGCCTCCCCCTTTTTGTGATTTCTGGATTTCTAGTTGATGATTTCTAGAATTTGTGTTTCACTAAATTTTTATGATTGGAATTGATATGTTAGCCAATATTTGTGGTTTGGTGAATATGGTAAAGAATATGGCATTTTTTATGTTATGAGATTTTTGAGATATTGTATGATTTTTGTTGTCGTTAAATGTATACTTTTCATAGTATGACATTATTGTTATCATATGTTTTCGTCATATCTCTTATCCTATCTCATTTTATCTGATATTTATAGCTAGACTGATCCGTTTATTGTTTTCTTATTAAATAATACTCAGGTCAGACTGAGATGTTACAGGTGCTTCTGCTTGACTCCTTATCAGGGATCATCATCTGACTTTTGTCTAGCTACATTAGATTGGTAGTTTTTGTTGTTATACATTTGAGATACAGACTCCTTGATGTGTACATATTCTTTTATTTAGCACTTGTATTTATTCTTTTGTGATATTGTGGATCTTGTTTGACCACTACTCTGATGTACACTTCTATGTGTTATATTCATATCTATTTCCGCCTTTGTGGCATGGATATCTATGACTGATTTATGTTATGTTTATTTCTATATTTGTTTCTGAAGACCACATAGGCATTGTGTAGTAGCTTTGAGTTTGTATCGGCATGTAGGATTTCCTCTTGAAATGAAATGAAATGCATGTTATACTATCCGACATATCGGTGCTTGCACAAAGCAGTTACACGGATGGTCGCTCCTCAACAACCTTATTCTTCGTGCTAGTTGATGGCATTACTCCATAGTGTCCTTGGCTAGCGTGAGTATAGAGGTAGGGCATCACATGATTATTCATATTTCATTAGAAATTATTATATTATCACTGGATTTTATAATAGAAATGGTTTAGTTATTGTAATATAAAAATTCATCCGTGTTTATTAGTGGCATGGTCTTACGAGATG
Source organism: Allium cepa (assembly GCA_030765085.1). Lineage (NCBI taxonomy): Eukaryota > Viridiplantae > Streptophyta > Magnoliopsida > Asparagales > Amaryllidaceae > Allium > Allium cepa. The sequence goes on along the minus strand of CM060938.1, from coordinate 73,300,796 downwards.
CCCTTGTTTTAACAACCTATATTTTAGGTCTTCAAATTTGAATATTTAATTTATTTAAATATTTGGATTTGAATTTAAATTGTGATAACTTATCTGTTTCAAACTGAGATCTGATTACAATGACAAATTTTTATTTTGTTTTATAGAATTTTTCCACAATTTTTGTTTTGAAAAATAAGTATATTCTTGTTTGATGTATTTACGATAAACATTGGCATTTTGAAACTTCGTAGAATTTAATAACTTATCTATTTTATCTTTGTTCAGTAATCATGTAACGTTATTATACGCGATCATATTTTATTCTTCGTCAATTGTGACTCGCAATCAGACGCAAACCGATGTGGCAGCGTACCAGAATTTAATTTAAAATCAAATAAGTATGCACAATGCATTGCTTGTCCCTATTAGCCATCATCTGGTTTTCTTGCCTAGCCTTTCATGGTCCTCTTTGTCTTCTCTTCCATTCTATCAACCACCTTGTCCCCTTGATTTGATATGTAAATGGATTTTGGTTTTGATCTGACCATGTTAACATGTGTATATATGGGTATGTTAGGGAAGCAGAGCTTTCTTATTCTTTATTTTTTTTGCTCCTCTGTTAATTTAAAAAACCATAAAATTCAAAGCTTTTCTTAACTTCAAAAATCAATATCTCCAAAACGACTGACTTTTTGATTAAATTTCCAATATGAAAGTTTTTAGTTTCTCTATCTGGTTTATTTTGAAAATAATTTCAAGATTTTTCATCAAGAGTTGGGGAAAATATCATTCAAAAACAATAAATTGTCGAGAAAACGACATTTTTCGACGATCATGAATCGACAATCAAGGATGCAATCGGGTTCTTATCACTAACCTATGATTTTAAGAGTGGTTCGTGGGATTTTATGAAGTAGGATTAAGTCATGGCATGGAGATAAACGAAAATCATTAAAAAAACAATTTTCGGTGAACCGGTGGTCGAGGCAATGATTGGAGGAGTCAGGGAGGAGCGTAGGATCGAGGCAGAGGGAAAGACGTGGAAGATTTTGGTTTAGTGGTCTGTGGTAGCCTGGTGAAGCAAATTATGTTTTGACCATGTGTTAATGGTGCTTGGGTTTTTGTGATTTGTGATGAGATGGAGTGATCGAGCTTGTCCGTACTTGGCACGAAGGTAGCATAGGCTTAGGCTAAGATGGTGGCAAGGAGCCGGTGGCTTCAACATGTCGTAATGGCGGTGGTGGAACTTCAAGTGGATCGGGGTTGGTTCGATTTTTTTGTGTAGGGTCGGATTTGGCCTCAGGTTATGGACGAGGATCGTGGTGATACCAATGTGGCGAGGAGATGAAGGCAGACTTGACGATGGTGGAGGATCGTCGGTTGAATGAGGGGAGGATGAGTGCATGTGCACAATCATGCACGTTCGGACAGGCTTTAAGAAAAAAGAAATGGAAGAGGAAAATGAAGTTTGAGGAAGAATGCTCCGTATAAGTGGATAGCAGGTTTGCAAAGATGTTCGGATTGGGCCTTTCCGTTGGAGGTGATAAACTGTTTAATTGTTTGATTTATTTATAAATAAGCATTCAGTTCAAAATACTATATCTTTCCCATATTTCATCCGATTGGCATATGAGTTTTTGCGGTATACTTGTACTGACGAGTACAACATTGTACTCTAACATGATGATAGATCTGGACATGTAAAAATTCATGGCATATTTAAACGGATTGGGTTTAAATCACGTCATCTTAAATAATAATGTCGTTTAATTTATATGCATTAATTATTGATGTTTATTTCCTAAATAAAATATCACCGAGTCAAATTGGATTGAATATGGTAGTTGGACACGGGTTTAGCAGAATAAGACACCGTTCCGCTAATTAAATTAATTTCTCAATTAATTAGCAGAATAAATCCTCGTTCTGCTATTTTATAGTTTTGGATGTTTGATTATATGTCAATAAATTGATATGCCACTTTTAATAAGTGATATATTAACCAATGATGGTTAAGAGTTGGATTTATTACATAGCTGTGAATTACGTAAATATCTATTATTAACTTGAAAAGTTAATTGGAAAATATGGTAGCTTGTATAAGTACCATAGTGATCGTTAAGCCTCCGTGGAATTTGAAATGCTAATTATTGATTTGAAAGTAATTTTGTAACGACCTTCCTTTTAGGACGTTTTAAGCATACATACATGTCTAACTCAAACCATTCAAAAGGGTATATTATTATGGGGTAAATAAGAAAAAGAAAAGGAAAGAAAACAAATACAAAATCTCACAGTAGAATGGAAAAATATAATAATCAAATAATAGTTCATGAAGCCGTTTACAAAATAAATTTGATTATTCTTTTATTCAGTTGTAGAAACAAGAATAAATAAATAAATACAGCGGAACAACATGATGCAGTAGAATACATATCATAAATAATAATAGTACGAATCTTCGTCTTCATCCTCTAGAAATAAGGTCTTCAACCCTGAAATGCTCAGGCTGACCCGAGCGAATTGAAAATACAAAACACTCGAGTCAGAACTAAAAGATCTTATGTAAGTTAAATCAACGGTAAATATGAGTGCGACGGCGTCAGAGATGTTTATGGAGTTTGACATCCCCGATACATTGTCTAACTAGAATGCAGTAACTTAAGAGATTTTCGGGATTTCCATCTCCTAATGATCCAGTAAACTATCTACTATGTAGTACAATACGTTATTATAATTTGTCTACAGTAAAGTAAAGTATTGAAATAGAGTTATGGCATTACCCATATCCCCCTTAACAAATTTTATATAATACCGTAGTCTATACAGATACTGTAAACTCCACCCGTAGGTGGGCAATCAAGGAGCACTCCATAGGTATGACACAAAACAAACTCATAGAAGGCGCGATAGGGCATGTGACATGACACTCGAGGCAATTCCAGGGTAGATATACCAATTGCACTCCCGAACTGGTGGCAACGCATAGCAGCTATTATTGCCCACCTCGAAACACGCTCCCAAATCAAAATCAAGAGTAGCCACCAAATCACTCACAAAGTCAGAATATATCGAAGAAATGTGCCTGATCGGAAGAATGACCTCGTTTGTCCCGGTATAGCTCCTATTTTAGCCACATCAAGCTGATTCACGGGAGTCAGGGTCACGTAAATACCATGTACAGAATCGTTCACCAAACAATCCTACTTCACTTTTGGAATCTCCACCACGTATATAGTTGTTAAAGTGGTTTTCGGTATTGGCAGAGAGTATGACAATATCTGATCCCGATATCTTTAACAACCAAACGCTTATTGCACACCGGATGGCTCTTTTACATTTCAAATAGTCAATTCATAATTTGATATCAAAATATCATATTTGATTTCAAATTACATCAAAATACACATTTGAATTTTAAAAGATACGTTTACAAAGCAAGCAATACTTTTGGTATAAAATTTCAAAACTTGTGGTACCTCATTTAATTTTAATAATAGGTAATGTTTCAGGGTATGGCTCATGCGTAAATAAATGTAACTTATAGGAAAACCAAAAGAGGCTAGTATTTAGCAAAAGAAAATAATAATGGAAATAAATAGCTGAAAGGGGCGACTGAAATTTGAGAAGATAAATAAATGAAAAGATTAATGAACGTGAATAGTGGAATATGAAATTCTAACATATTCAAGACTATTCATTACACAAAGAAAGAACGGGGCATTTAATCAAGTTTAGACTGGCGTGCTGGGTGAAAAGTTTATTTTTTGTTTCTGAAGGGAAATGAATGCATGCATGAGTGAATGGTGCATGCAAATGAATTCATGAATTTATGCACATACACATTTCATTTCAAATGCAAAGTAACGCCTCATTAATAATTCAATTTATGGAAAGAAGTGGGAGAACAAATGGAATGAAATATGCAAAAGAGAGGGGTCAATGAAACGTGAGACGGTGGTAGAATAAAGTAAGATAATAAATTAATGAGGATGGAAGGATTAGTATACTGCCACAACTTTCGAAATTCAATTTTAAAACGTATATTTCCTTCAATACATTTCATTAACTCCGAATATACACATAAATATATGTTAATTTAACCAATATTTTTTTCACACAATAAATAATATTGAACACACCAATTAACTTAATATTAATCATTAAAATAGTTATTGTATTTTTAACACAAAAAGGTAAGTTGCACATATCACTAATAAATTACAATTCATCTATTTCTTATTAATGGAAAGATTTTAATTGTTATTAATTCCAATAATTAAATTTCAAAACATACACTAATTACTAGGAAGATAGCTAATCCAATTGTTTTCCATTAAATTGTATTTCGAACATATCTATTAACATTATTGGTTACAAACATGACTTCGAAATTTACATACAAATAATTAATTTCTTACTCTATGCTAAAACATGTTTCAAATAAATAGTCGTATGTTTTATCCTTTAATAAATTTATTCATTTTATTCTTCATTAACATTTATTATTATAATCACTGTTATTAATTACATTCAAACAATGTCATTAAATACTAACGTATGTTATCATTTTTTATCTTACTATAATACATGTTATTAGTACAAATTAAAATTAATATCATAAACATATCTCTTAACATACGTTAACATAAATAAAATTATAAATTTTTATTTTTCTACCACTTATATTCCTTAATTTTATTCCTTATTATAATTAGCCTTTGGTGTTCCTATCCATTAATTACATTTGAAACAATGTCTTTAAAATACACATTAATATACGTTCTAGATTCCGACCTATATCATTAATAGAAATTTAATTTAAAATCACAACTTTATATTATAGTTTAATTTGATTATCAAAAAAATCCTAAAAATTAAATTCTTTATAATTTTATTCAAACGTTCTTATTTAATCTATTCAAACAATTAAAATATGGGCCGTTACAACTTTTAAGATTAATTATTGTATTATAAGGTTTAAAGATAATTATTATTTAGTAATAAGATTTAAAAAAGTAATAACTTATTAATAAAAATATCTGAAGATAATTTGTAGTTGCTTAATAATGATTCAAAGTTAATTATTTTATTTACATGATTCTTAAGGATTATTTCTTAAATGATTATTTAAGAATATTTTATTACTATTTAAATTTATTTATTTATATTGATTTAAGTTAAATAATTATATTTATAAGCTTATTGATTATCATATTAGATATTACTTTAAAGTCAATTAGTTATCATTTTAATAACATTTTAAAGTTAATTAATATTATCTTAATATTGATTTGAAGTTAAATTATTAATACAATAATTGTGTTTAAAATTTATTTAATATATTATTAATGAAATTTTAATTTATTATTTTAAATGACAGTTAATTTCAATGGAAAAGAAGATGTTTAAAATAATAATTTGTTATTTTAAGTCCTTTAATTTTATTTTAAATAATGCATGGTTCGTCAAAGTAACCTTATTGACTCAGAGAGTTATGTAATAAGTTTGTTAAAGGTGGAAAGAGTTTTATAAATGGCTTTGGATATTTATAAAAGAATTTATAAATGAGATTTAAAGATCTAAAAAGGAAAAGTTTTATAAATGGGATTTAGGATTTAGAAAGGATGTTTATAAAGAATGTTTATAGATATATTAGAGATTTATAAAGAAGCTTTATAAATAGATTTGGAAATATTTATAAGATAAAGAAATTTAAAAAGAGATGGTTGATTTCCATTGCGTAATTCGAGGGGCAGGGATTGCCAATGGTTTACTATGGATTCGCTGGGATAGAGACGTAACCATTGCGTACACAGTGATCCATGATTGATACTGAACGGTACTTTCCATATCTATCTTTAAGAGTTTTCAAGTTTTTAAGTTTTGAATGTTAAATGGTTTGTGAATATACTTATCCTATTGAGATAAGTATATTGAAGTGATTTTCGAGTATTTGTTATGTGATTTTAAATTAATGAAAGATTAATTTAAAAGGCTTGGTGATTTCAATGGGAAATGTAATGTTTGTTTTGAATGTTTGTTTATTTGATAGTTATATAACCGACTATCAAATCTTGACCTAAATATGTAATCCTTCTTAATTTTGATAGTAGGGAAATATTCCCTACTTAACACCGAAGAACTTTAACTCTGGAAATATCTAGGGGAAACACGGGGATTATATGGTACGGTTACCACCGTTGGTGCTATATTGTACGTATAAACCCGTTTTGTTCTTCTAGTACAAATGACAAGGAGTTCCATCCACTTAAAAGGTTAGGAGGTTATCCCTGCTCTTATGTATTACCTGATTATTTCCTAAAGAATTGGTATTGAGCATTCTGGAGCGTTTGGTTTTATGGAGCACCTAGAAGAAGAAGAGTGTACTTGTAAGAGATGACTCGAACTCGTAACTACTCCAAAAACGATATAAGGCTCTATGGAGGAGATTCATTATATATTGAGATGTTAGGATCCATGTGTGATTCCGAGACCCATTGGGGCATGGGAATCCGTGTGTGATTCCAAGATCTAATTGAGATGTAGGATTCTTTATATGATTCTGAGACCTGTTGGGGTGTTGGAATCCACATGGGATTCCATGATCTATTTCGATGGCGGTGCATGAGCTGGAATGCCGGATGTAGCCTCATCAGTGGGAATGACTAAAACCAGAGATAGGAGGCATGGCCAGTAGGGTTGGCAAACCCATAGGGTGTAGTCGGCTCCTCCTAGATGTCACTTATAGTTGTTATGCATGCAAGGGGCGATGCACTCCGTCTTAGGGAGACCATCTATGTTTTTTCTATGGTACATCACTTGGTATGTATGCTGCTTTGGAAGGATATCTCCGATCCTTATGCAGGAGGACCGTTCCTCGAAGTACCGAGGGCACCTCCATGGAGATCCTACATAATTAGCGAATGTGCCTTATCGGTTTTTGATTATATACCTAGTATTTTTGTGATGTAGCTCGTGAGCATCTTAGCTATTTGATTATTATTATTTTCACCCTTAAACATTATTATAATATCAATGGATTTTCTGATATAAAAGGTTTTGGTCATCGTAAGGTAAAAACCTACCCGTGTTTATGTTCAGCGTGGTCTTACGATATACCTTTGTTTTCAAAAGGATTATTTAAACTTTAAGAATCCATGTGGCTATGTTTCTCATGCTGGTTTCACCAGACTGACCCGAAAATTATTTTCCTAAATTGCTAGGGTCGGACTGAGCATATTTCCAGGTTTACTTGGATATTTGGAGCTTCAAGAGACAAGTTGGAGGCCCAGAGACGTACCCACATGGTTTATTTTCCATTACGTTCATTGTCATATATTATTCAACAATTGTTAGGGAAGGTTGTTATAACTGTCCGAGCTAAAATAGGTTAGTATCTCTAATTGACATCTGTATATACATATATTACAGTTTTGTTTTTGTGTAAAGATTTGTTATCTATTATTGATTATTCGTTCCGCTTAGAGATTCTGTATTGTTTAGTTTCTTCTTATCTTCTTTCTTTTCCCTAATTATCCGCTTTCCCGTTCGATTTTGGTTGGACATGTGTGGTTCATTGTCAGCTTAAACTATACAAAAAAGTGGGTTATTACACGTGGTATTAAAGCTTAAGTTGAGTGCACCTAGGCTTTGGTGGGGCTGACTCATTTAAGATAGGGTAAGTGAGACCGTAAGATGAGTTTGAGCGCATATATATTTAAGAGTGCTAACTTGTTAGTGATATAAAAATGTTTTATACTATGTTATTTGATCTGTTGAGAGGATGAAGAATTCTGGTCGATACGTTTGGCTAGGATTAATGATAGGGATATCCTAAACACTCGAACAAGGCCAATTGACACAATATTGTTTTAAAAATCGGTAAATGAAATAATTTTACCTAGAAATACATTATATATATATAAACAAAAGGATATTTTTCAAAAATTTAACATAGTTATTCTTGATTGTGCTTGGTTGTTAGGAATGATAGTATTCCATCATTACTATATTGGATTTGATTGATCATGCTTGCACATTTCTGAGCATTGATAATCATCGTTTATCTATCATGAATCTTTCGTTTTGACGTCTAGATTTGGTAGATGGGAATTTTAGGAACATGAAACGAATACCTTGTGAATTAAGTTTCACAATTTTGGATATAAGGCGTTCGTTAATAATGTTGAGTTAAAAATTTAATTTCTAAAGGTTGTTTATTTAACAGAAAATTTGAATATTTTGGAATGAATATTTTAGAAATGATTTTATATAAAGGATATATTTGATAAAACTAAGTTTTAATAAATGTTGTTTTAAAAAGAATTTAGAATATTTGGAAATAATATTTTGGAAATGATGTAATATGAAAGTTGGTTGTATTTAATTGGGGTTATAAAAGAAGTTTATTAAAAGAAACTTAAATATTCCTTAATTAAATACTTAAAGAATGATTTATATAAGGAAGCTAGAATAGTTTCCAAAAAATATTTGAGGAATGATTTCTTTCAAAAGAGAATATTTTATAAATTTGATTTACAAAAATGTGTGTATAAATAAAAGGAATCTGGGTATTTAAATCATAACATTTATTGAAAATGGTTTTCAATTTTTTTAAGAAGGTAATAATAATATTATTATTTGAGAATATTTTACGAATATAAGTATTTAAAAAGTAGGAATTTTGTTATAGACTTGTTTGGATAGAAATAGAATTTTGATTAAACCAAAAGCATTAATTGGTATATAGAAAGGAAAGATGTGTATTATTATTTCAAATAAATTTAGAGAAAAGAAATAATATTTTAATTGAGATAGTTTGGAGTATGAATGATTTGGAAAGGGTAATAATAGTTTCCTTAAAGGGTTTTTGGTGTATCAATATTTTGGAACTAGTACACTTAGAATTATATCTAAGTATAAATACCTTTGAAAAGGAATTTCATAGAATTGTGTATCCCTTTGGATTTTGGTTTGGAGAATGAGTCCCGACTTGTTTTTTGATGATCAGAATAACCTTTTAAGTGACGTTCGGATGTTTGCCTAAGAAAACGGTATTGTGCACTTAGTAAATTATTCTCTTTGTCATTGTACGATCAGAACATGTTCGAATCCAAGTGAATCCAAAGCAAATTAGAATTGGTTATTTCGATGAAATATTTCAGTGGAAATATATTTATGATATTGCTTCAAAGCGGGTTTGAAAAAAAGGAAGTAGTTTTAAGTCAACTAGATCGAGTGGCTCGAAAATAACTAAAAAATGGTAAGAGATACATTCGGATGGTAAACGTTTCTCTTGAGTATTATCCTTCTTGTAAAGAATGTATGATATTGCTTGGTAGCACCCAGTTCTTTGGTTTAGTTTTGGGGTTACTCGAGCTATATATATATTCTTTGTGGATTAAAATATAGGGTATTGTTTCAAAAAGTATTTTAAAATAAAAACTCAGGTGTTTAAAATTCCTAAAGTGAATTCAAAACTAGGTCTGAATCTGATAATGGTATGTACCTTCGGGATATAATAGAGTGTTGTACCGGTTTTTAAAAGTCAAAGTATGATTTATGGAAAAAAATTAATAAATAATTTACCGGCAATCGAATTGGTATTAGGAATAACCAATTAAATAAGTACATAGAATGGACGTAGATCATTTCTCTCTCCATATAGTTTGATCTAATATTCGAGTACAAGGTTTTGAGGTGTTTTGCACTGTTCCAAATAAGGTTCTATTACTCGATTTTTGAGACAAGCACTTGATGAGTGTTCTTGATATGGAACCAAGGTTTTCTATCATAGCATACAATTATATAAGGAGAGCAGAGGTTTCTAATCAAGGAGCTTGATTATGGTTCGCACTAGAATATCGGGCGAGCGATGCTGGTCTGAAAGTGGAGTTATATATTCGAGTATCATCCGTGCTTATGAATAGTATTGAATGTTCTTTTGTTGAAATTTCAAGGACGAAATTCTTTTAAGGGGGAGAGTGGAACAACCCGCATTTTGAATATATAATTTATTTATATATTTGGATTCGAATTTAAAATTACGATAAATTATCCATTTCAAACTGAGATCTGATTTCCAATGACGTATTTTTAATTTATTTTATAGAATTTTTTCGAAAATTTTAATTTGGAAAATAAGTATGTTCATGTTCGACGTATTTACGGCAAACATTGGCATTTTGAAGAATTTAATAAGTTGACTATTTTATTTTTGTTTTGTGATCGTGTAACACTATTATATGCGATCATATTTTATTCTCTATCAATCGTGGCTCGCAATCGGACTTGATCCGGTGTGGTGGAGTACCGAAATTTAATTTAAAATCAACAAGTATGCACGGTACATTGCTTTTTTCCTATTAGCCACCTTCTTGTTTTCTTGCCTGGCCTTTCATGGTCCTCTTTGTCTTATCTTCCACCCTACCAGCCACATTTGTCTTCTTTATTTATTTATTTTACTTAATTTCAAAAACCATATAATTCAAGCTTTTCTTAACTTCAAAAATCAATATCTCCAAAACCTCTGACTAGTTGATTAAACTTCCAACGTGAAAATTGTTATCTTCTCTATCCAGTTTATTTTAAAAATAATTTCAAGATTTTTCATCGAGAGTTGGGGAAATTATCATCCAAAAATAGCAAGTGGTTGAGAAAACGACCATTTTCGACAATTAAGATTCGACAATCGGGAGATGTAGTCCGGTTCGTATCACCAAGCTTTGATTTTTAGAATGATTCGTGGGATTTTATGAAGTGGGATTAAGTTGTGGCAAGGAGATAAACGAAAATCGTTAAAAAATAATTTTCGGCGAACCGGTGGTCGAGGTGACGATTGGAGGAGCATAGGATTAAGGTAGAGGGGATGACTGTGGTGGATTTTGGTCTTGTTGTCTATGGTGGCTTGGCGAAGCAAATTAAGGTTTTTTGACCATGTGTTACGGTACTCGGATTCATGTGATTTGTGATGAGATGGAGTGGTCGAGCTTGGCTATACCTGGCATGTAGGTAGCATAGGCTTAGGCGAAGATAGTGGCAAGGCGACGGTGGCTGCAACATGTCATAGTGGTGGAGCTTCAAGTGGATCCAGGTTGATTCAAATTTTTTTGGTGAAGGGTCAGATTTGGCTTTACGGTGTGGACGAGGATCATGATGATACCAATGTGGCGAGGAGATGAAGGCGAACTTGATAATGATGAGGGATTGTCGGTTGGATGAGTGGAGGATGAGTGCATATGCATGCGTGCACGGTCGTGCACGTTCGTAGAGGTTTTTTTAAAAGGGAACTGGAAGAGAAGAACGAAGCTTGGGGAAGAATGCTCTGTACAAGTAGATAGCAGGTTTGCATAGTTGTTGGGCTTGGGCCTTTTTGTTGGGGGTGAGAAACGTTTAATTGTTTGATTTATTTATAAATAAGCACTCAGTTTGTTAAAGGTGGAAAGAGTTTTATAAATGGATTTGGATATTTATAAAAGAATTTATAAACGAGTTTAAAGATCTAAAAAGGAAAAGTTTATAAATGGGATTTAGGATTTAGAAAGGATGTGTATAAAGAATGTTTATAATAGATTGGAGATTTATAAAGAAGCTTTAAAAATAGATTTGGAAATATTTATACGATAAAAAAATTTAGAAAGAGATGGTTGATGTGACGCCCCACCTCTATACTCACACTATCCAAGGACACTTCGGGGTAATGCAGTCGACCAGTACAAAGAATAAGGCTATTGAGGAGCGACCATCTGTGTAATTGGTTTGAGTGGGAACCGATACATAAGACAGTATATCATGCATTTCATTTCAAGAGGAAATCTGATATTCCAATCCAAACTCAAATCTACTACACAGTGGCTAAGTATCCTTCAGAATCAATACAAAATAAACATAACATAAAATCAATCACAGATATTCATATCGTCAAAACAGATATGAATATAACACATAGAAGTGAACATCATATTAGTGGTCATATAAGATCCATTACATCACAAAAGAATAGGTACATGTTCTACATAAAAGAATATGCATACATCAAAGAGTCTCTAGCTCGCATACATAAAAGGAAAACACTACTAAGCTAAAGTAGTTAGCCAAATGTCAAAAGTTAATCCGTGCTAAGAAGTCAAATGGAAGCACCTGAAACACCTCGATCTGACCCAAGTATTATTTAAGAAGAAAAATAATAAACGGATCAGTCTAGCTATAATTAACATGTAAGATAAGATAGGATAGGTTATATGAAAAATATACATGATAACAATAAAATTCATACAATATCTCAAATTTTCTCAAGCACCAAAAAGAATGTCATATTTTTTTGTTTTTATTCACCAAATGACAAATATAGATAGAGCTTATCAATGCAAATCGCAAAAATTGGTGAAATACAAATTCTAGAAATCAATAATTAGAAATCCAAAAAACACAAAGGGTGAGACCTATCACAAACGGGAGCATGAAAACTCACCAATACGTGTATCACAAACGAGACGCTATACCATGGGTCGCTAACCCATAAAAATACGGGGTACAATTCCCCCTTGAGGATGAATGAGCCGAACATCGACGCACCTAAAAAGATACGCCCCATGCACAGACTCATTGAGCCGATTGCTCCATGAACGGTTAAAAGACCATGGGTTGCTACTCTACCAAATTAAGCCGAAACTACACAGAATGAGGTATAGTCCCCCACACGGACAAAGAGACATCGCTTATCACTAGTCGAAACCACAAAATGATCCTCATAGATCAATAAGAGTAAATTACACCAAGCTAGTAAATAAGTGAATGTAGCTTCCTGTCCCATAACCACTGGCTTAACTTAAATATTTATGAAAAAATTGTAGATTTCCAGTCGAAAATTATCATGAGATTTCAATCGAACAAGTCCGAGAATTAACCGACGAAGTAAACGCAAGCATTTCATATCACTTTTTTTGCTATGTTGCTTAATTGGATTTCTCATATGAATGAGATAAAGGTTTGTATGTACTGATAGATTGGAAAACGGTTTTAAAACGAGTTTTGTATTAAATGTGGTGTTGAAATCATTTTTATGAAAGAATTTTAGTATTTACCACTAGTATAAAAACCTTTTTATTTTAAAGTGACAAATCATAGAAACGATTGTAAAAAAATCGATCACCCAAAAATCCTCATTTCAATAACATGAATCAAAACCACGAAAAATGTCAAATCCATCAAATAGAACACTCTTCAAAGTCGATATTGGATGGAAATAGCTATTCGGATCATCAATAATCGATTAAAGCGGAAATCCATACTAAAATAAGCTGATTCCCAAAAATTACTAGCGTCAAACGTGTGGGGTTTTTTTTGGACGTCCGAGCTGAAGCTCTAGAAATTCGTTCCACGTCACTCGAATGTCTAACCCTAGGTTCTGGAATTTTTATTCCTATAACCTAGACGTATGAGGGTTTTCCCAAACGTTTGAGCTGAAGCTTAAGGCAGAATTTTCCTAGCCCAAAAATGGGAAAACGAATTTGGAAGCAATTGGATGAATGACGACGATCAAGGATTTATGCCAAGCGCCAACCCAGCCCTATAGGCTCTTTAATGCACCCGAATCAACATGCCTAAACACCCATACTAGGGTTTTCATAAGTTTTAACTTCAAAATACCAAAATTAAAAATTCACCAAACCAATTCAATTCAAAAGCATTTGAACATGAAATAGATGTTAGGAATTCATAACTAATAACTACCAATGCTATAGACATAGGTGTGAGTTCAAGAACTCTCCTTTAAGCCCAAAAATAGAATAGATAAGCTCCAAAACCAGCTAAGATCAACTCCTTTTCAACCACACCTCTAGAATCACCAAATTAGTATCACATGCAAAGATTTCCTAAATTAGGTTATAGGAAATCATGTAAATTGGAAAGAGATTGAGATGGAGAAGAAGAAGAAGAAGAGGATGACTACCTAAGCTTCTCTTTGATTTTAGAACTTGAATTTGAATTTCCTAAGAAACTAGGGCTTAGAAATGTTGATCTCCCATATTTTCCCTCATTTTCCTTTTGCTTCAAGTGTTAGGAAATTGTAAGAGGAATGAATGAAGAGGAGAGGAGTTAGGGTATTTGGTAGAGGAGTTAGGGTTATCTTGTTGAGTTGGTGGGCTAGAACAAACCCAAAGTCCAATTGCAAATACCAAAATTCTAATCAACTCCAAACATATCAATGTTTATACTTAAACAAATTGTAAACGTTGTTTCGAATTCAATGAAAGTGTTTTCGGGTCCAGATTTGACTACTTACAAAAGTCACATTTTGGAATTTAATTCAACTATCGATGCTATATTTAAATAAAACATTTAAATATATAAATGTGAAATATGCCGGTTGTTACAGACTCCCCTCTTTAAATAAATTGCATCCTCGCAATATTTAAGAAGGTAATTAAAAGTAACAACCATTCCATGATATAATAACACAAAAAGAAGATTAAAATGTGAAGTTCAGCTTAAGGAGTACTAAAGAGTGAATCAGGATGTGTTTGCTCGATGAATTCCCTGGATTCCCAAGAACAATCCTTAGGATTTGCGGAGCATTCAACTTTCATGAGCGAAACGTCCTTATTACGAAGGCGTTTAACCTCCGTAGCAATGATACGAATAGGATGATGCTCATAAGTCAAATTAGGTAAAACCTCAATTTCTTCAATAACACTAGGCTCAAGAATAGAGTCGAAATCTCTAAGGCATTTTCATAGTTGAGAGACGTGAAATACGTCACGAATAGCAAAAATTGAGCCGATTACGAAAGATGATAAATGTAACGATCCGCCGCTCTGACCGCCTCTAGTCGGTAATTAAACCAGCTAGAAACGTTCAAAATGACGGATTGTTATTTAGTTTATAACATTTAAACAGAATCAGCCACAGAATCACAGAAACAATAATATATTTTATAAATAAACTTTTCTTTTATATACCAGTATCAGAGTTTACAATAAATTACATTTGAATTTATACAGCGGAAACAATTTATTTTATTAAGTACAAAAAAAGAAATTTCTGAAAAGCTTTAGTGGAGTGCTTTAATCCCCCTCTCTCAAACTTCGCGGCCTGAAAATCTTCAAGCTGTAAAAATACTCGGTCTGACCCGAGCGTTTATTGCAAAACAAAAAAAACACTCGAGTCAGGATTAATCTTAACTCAAGTAAATAAATTTGTAATGAACTGAATAAAATGGAAACAGAGATGAATCGCAGAGCCAAACAATGACACAGTGCAGTAGGATGCACAGAGGTGCAACAGGGAGGGGAAAATGCCCAGAAATGCATCAGGGAGTTTACAAAATAAATCAGCTGTAATTGACAGTGTCATGAAGCATCAAATATTAGCAGATGGAATGTGCCACTTAAATCCCAAAATGAAATCATTGGAGATGAACATATAAAAAATTAATATGGCAAGGCAGCAACGCTCCTGCAACTGTTGGTTCTGACTAAAATTGTGTTACGTCTTTCAGTTATTTGCTAAGTCTATAAAATGAGGCGATAATGATTTGCCTGTAGAAACATAAAATTACTTCGTGCATGCTAGCACAGACCTTTTGGGGATATTGTTTTAAATCCTTGGGACCCGTTTGGTTTGGACTTCAAGTTTTGTGTTTTGCATTTTCAGTATGTATTTTAAAAAGCATGGAAGAGGAGCAGAAAGTGGAAAAAAACATAGCCATTACAACAAAAGGGGAAAATAGTAAAGGGGAGAGATCTTTATGTTTCCCAAAATGCAGAAAATAAAAATAAGTGATATTCAATTTTATATGTTAAAATCATTTTCTAAATCGGTTTTTTTCAAAACTTTCAGAAATAATTAACTGAATGCATTGCGGTTGTTACGAAAATCCAAAACTGAAAACCGCAAACCAAAAATCTCAACAAATCAAAATTCCCCAAGTTTTACTATACAACACACCAAAAATAAACAGTGTCGTGATAATCAAACTATCGAAAACACGAAATCAAACTAAGTCAGATCTTAATACCGAGTCAAAAATCACATGAACAAGCTACTGACCAGACACACAAGTGCACAAAGGCACTGATACTGCATAATGCCAGCAAAAAGGAAGGTGGGGGCACCATAAACATGGCACCACACACAGACACAAGGCATAAACAATAACGAATGCAGGTCCAACTGCAACATAAAGTGCAGACCCAATAATCAAAGACTCAAGACAGAGGCTCAGAAATGCCCAAACAAAGAACTTCAACCAAGCAGGGTTACAACAGGGACAATACTTTCAAAATTTATGTTGTTTCTAAACTGCAGTTACAACAGGGTTAATGGTGCAGTACAGGCAGCAATCTCAAGTGCAACAGTTGCAACCCATAAAATAGCATCAAAGGCAAAGACTCAGCAATGTTAAAGCCAAGAAGGAACTACATGTCAAATTAAACAGTCCAGATAATCAAGCCTGAGTCACCCAAATGCAGAGCAACTGCAAGCTATAGATACAAGAACAAAAGTATTTTATCTTTATTTATATGTATAAGAATCTGGGACTAGAATCATAAGAGCACAGTCACATACATTCAAAAATTTTGTATGCATATGTTCAGCAATACATTTAAAATCAGATGCACAGGTAAACAAATCAACATGAAATCTAAATAGCATACACAAACATGCCTTTTTAAAGCAACAGTTTATATTCAAGTTTTCAAAAAGAGTTACTCACAAACAAAAATAAACAAATTCAGGTTATATGCAAGAACAAGACTGCAATGCATAATTTGCCTTTACATTTAAAACAGAAAATAGTTTCTGTTTTATATATATATTTTTTTTAAAAAAAAAACATACTTTGTTCAAGATTCATATACTATTAAAGATTGATTCAACAGCACTCAAGTTTTACTAAATTTTGGACCTGAAATTTAGAAAGACTGTCATAATCATAAAACAGTAACCTATACTCATAAACTAATACATGCAAAACTATATAGTATATTGCAAATCTGTATATTTAAACTAACCCAGATACATATTTACTTCATTGTATACACAGAATATCCATCATAAAACAGCCATACAAAACATACACTTTTAAATTGAAACTTGAAATATACAGATAAGTTTTATTTATAGCAGTTTTAAATTGAAATGTAACGGCTCGAATTTTTCGCGTTCGAAAATCGACATCCATACTTCACATTGTACTCGAATGTCGCAGATTCGATCGTTCAAATTCGAGTCGCCGGAGCTTATAACACATTAAGTAAATAACACAGCGGAAGAAAAGAATAATATATATCAATGTACAACATTTGATACAATATCTGATACAACAGAATGATACAATGAACATCAATATACATCAGAGATACAAAGAAATAGCAGCGGAAAGAAAAGATAACACAGCAGCGGAACAAATCTCCAAAATGGCCTTCAAGAAAGAACTCCAGTATTAGTAATCTCCATCTTCAAAGCACCAATCCAGAAATAGCTCGAACTCCCAAATCAAGATGAAGAGAAGCAACTCGATCCAAAATGCGATTGCCAAATCCTAAGGCTGGAAGCTATCGAATCTACACCTACTATCGATTATCTGAAAACCCCAACTCTAGACTGCCCGTGTGGGAAATAGTGGGCACCCAGAGTTTAGGAAAGGAACAATAAACTCCAGGTCAGTCATGGGACTGGTGTGAGCAAACAAAAGCAATTGGTCTTTTAAAACAAACAACAGAATTTAAATTTGAAATCCGCAATGCTTTTTGAAAAATGAAACTACCATAAGGCCTCCCGGCACACACACAATGCAAACGCACACATGGGGGAGATTTCTCCTTATGATAGTCAAACATGCTTACTACGAGAAAAATCCTTTGATATTATTACTAGTGCATAGTGGAAATCTTTCGAAAGTATAATATAAATCCTAGCCAGCATAGGTACCATGATACTATGCCTACTATAGCTGCCATGTTAAATGGCAGGTTCTACAACTAAAACCGTACAAGGCACGTATTGGATGAATGGATTTCCAACAAATGGTCAGGCTAAGGAACTTCCTATTGCCACATGGGTACGCCTCTGGCGGGACGTCCCGAGAACTAACGTTACGGTTAGATCTCTGCCAACACAAGGCCGGGTTACCTCTGTAACTAGGTAACTACTACACGAATATGCCATCCCCCGGTCCTTTGGGACCTTTATCCGAGGCGCCTCAAAGCAACAACCACACAGTAAATGAGATTGGAGCAACCACATAGGTTAAATACCAGGGCTCCATACCTGATACCACCCTTTACCAGAAGGGAATGACACACCCTAAAGGGAGCGACCCTCATAACCTTGCCGCATCTTTCCTGTTTCGACCATTTCCGGGGAGTGAGGTCCTGATGCAGTCTCGTCCACAAAGCTACGCTTTGTGCAACAAAGCCATGCTTTGGGTCAATCAGATGACCAAAGCAATGATCACAAAGATAAATGATCAAACAAATGATCATATCACAAATGATCAACCAATGATCATCACACAGCAGCACTCAGCATGCCACATTACCAAATTTGGGATATATCACTGATAAATATCAACTACATAACCTCTGAGCTCGTACGTCTCAGAGAAGGGTGTTAAGCTAAGAGAATAAATTCTCCGCCACCAAGCAGAAATGTATTTGATAGAGATCAGTTTAATATCTCAAAGTGTAATGTCGGACATACAACCATACAAGTCTGTCCCGGGTTCGAACAGAACCGAAGGCACTTCCGAAGAAGCCCTTGCAAATCCGGATAATCCCTAATCACGTCCGGACTTCCCATCACATATGAAGATCTCTATACCGGGGATCAGCCAGTGCAGAGACAATCGATGAGTTATCCTTTTGTTTTTGGAAATATCCGGTCTTCACCACCGGTCTTCAATTGCTATCCATAACGTCGTATCACTATTCGGAATGGGCTATATGACACTAGGTCCTCTCCCGGCTAAACCGAATAATGAGCGCCATATTTTAAAACATATGGATATGGGATTTTAGTTAAGTCACAACTTATAAAATCCAAAACTTTTCTTTCAATGGTTAAACAAATTACCATTTTAAATCTTTAAACAAAAAGATTTATTTCACAAAGTTTCACCTAGTTTCACAAAGATCTATTCATAGATTTCAAAACAACTTCCATTTCAATTGGATTAACTCAATAAATCTTTAAATTTAAGATTTAATTTATAGCTTTCAAAACACGTTCCAAAGATTTATTAATAACTCGGAATACCATTTTCATTTCAAAACTCGAATTCCTTTTAACACACATTGAAAATCCATTTCTTATATGAAAGCTCCTATTATTGGAAAACAACAGTTTTCGTTTCAGAAAAGTCCGATTTATACAAGTTGGAATCTTGGGTTAATTTTAAATTTCAAAACATCACTTTTAAATTGGTTTAAAAACCCATATAAATCCATTTATAAGTTGAATAACTTTTTAAAACCCTAGTTTCCAAATCATAGAATTCAATTCAATTATTGAATTCAAATTTAACTCAAATTATTTAAAATTTCAAAACTCAATCGAGTTATTCAAAATAACTTTTATTTTTGAAATTCATTTTTTTCAAAAACTTCAATTCTAATTCCAAAACTATTTTGGATTCAAAAATTCAAATTCTAAAACAATTTCAAAATCTGTGACTTAACCCATTTCCACGTGCAATCCATATTTGTGTGTGTATAAGTGTGGTCCAGGGGTTCAACACAATAGTGCACAACATCATCATCACAGATTCAATCATAAAGATAAGCGGTATAACCCATAACGCTTATCTATATTCATAGATTCATAGATAAGGTAAATTATCAATCACAAAAATTCACTAATATGATTCGATGTGGGTTTCGGATAACCAACTGGAATCCGACTCCCTGTCGCATCGAAACTCAAATGTCATTTTACGGGTCAAAGGGTTTCATATTCATACAACAGTATATTCATCACAAATATAGCAGATCAGCACAAAGTATCACATAGCATCACATCACATATCAAATATATCAATCCATCACACAACATTCAATAACGATCAGCATCTACAATTAAGATGAATAAACTGGGTGGTTTTAAATTTATTACCTACATGATTACTTTCATTTATTAGTCCTAATTAACTATCTCTAATTACAATGAGTAATTAGCTTATAAGATAATTACACAAGTTAATTACTTAAACCCTACATATATATAAATCACCCTTGATTAATAACCATTCAGTAATTAAATACATTAATTACTCAACCCAATTAATTATTCTTAATTAATTATCTAAATTAATCATTAATCACTTGATTAAATAAATCTTAATCATAAATTAAAATTTAGTTAACCGTTCTTAATTATAGATTAATTAAACTTAATTAATTAATCTCAAATCAAATTAAATATCATTAATTTTTTAATTAAACTTCCACATTATTAATTAATTAAATAATTAATATTTATCTAAATTACCTTAGTAATTAAATGATTCCAATCATTAAACATTTATTTATCTTTTAGATAAACATTTCTTATTAAATCAAGCATTTAAACACAAAAATGTTTTTAAATTTACATTAAATTCCATTTAACATTTCTTTTAAACTTAAAGATTCAAATTTATTTAAAATAAGATTCTAAAACAATACAAATCTTAATCTTATATGTTTACAAGAACATATACTTTGTTAATAAGATTAAAAAGAATTTAAATTTCAATTCAAATTAAATTCAAACCAATTTAAAAATTATTTTAACATTTGAAATTCAACTTTCAAATTTATTTTAGCTTTAAATTCTTTCTATCATCTATACCTTTAATTCAAATGCAAACCATTTGAAAACAATTTAAATTTAAATCTTTAATTTTAAAAACTGAAGTTAAAAAAAATAGATTTAAAAACTCAGAGTTTGAATTCATTTGAATTCCTAAATTTCAAATACTTAACCTTTCCAATACAAAATTCAAAACAACATTGCCTTTATACTTGAGAGTCAAAATCAAATTTGAATTTGAAATATAATTACCTTCAAATCTCTGATAATCAAATCTGAACTCATATTCAAAATTCCAAATTAAAAACTAAGTTTAAATCTCCATCTTAATTTTAAATTTACTTTTTTTTTCTTCATTTAAAACAGAAACAGTTTCTGTTTAATTCAAAAACTTAAACTTTGAAATCTTTTTCTAAATTTACATTATTTCAAAAGAACATAATTCAACTTATTTGAATTCAACATAAATTCAGTTTCAAAATTCCAAGTCACAAATGTATTTTGCACTTTATTTCAAATTTTATAAAACCTGAAACAGGTTTCCTGATTCATCTCTTTTATTTATTTTTTTATATTTCAAACAAACTTTGAATTTCTGCATTTAACTTATTACAAAAATAGGAATTCAAACTATTTGAATTTAATTTTCAAACTCAAGTTTAAATCCTAAGCTAAGCTTCCAGATTTAAATTTAAACTTTACTTCAAATTTTAAAAATAACAGAACAGCTCTGTTATTAAGCCTGCACATACACACAGAACTCCCTGATTTACTTCGAGTCACTTCTCCTACTACTCCGAGTTTTTTTTCAATTTACCCGAGACCTACCCGAGTCAAAATTCCTTGCAACCCAGAAACTTACCCCAAACCCAGTAAACTAGTGATCTTACTGTAATTTCCAATTTACAAACTAAATTTTGAATTGTAAATCAATTCAATGATTTACTTATGATCTAAGATAGATGACCACTTCCAGAAACAATTTTACTCAATTCAAATACAAGGATCAAAGGATCTTGATCAAAAAGTAAAATACAGTAAACATGAAACTGTATTTTCTCTTTTCACTGTAAATTTAAATTTTAGTTTTAAAATTCTTGAATTTACTCACTGATTGAATTAATAAACCTGGAACATTACATCATAAATCTTTAAATTTATCACTCCAGTCAAATTTGTTTTGTGTAATTTGGTTTTCAGATTCCAGATATCATATGTAGTTTATATACAATTAGAACTCACACATTCTAAACAAACTTGATTTGTTCAAGCATTTAAGTTAAATTCAGTAAAAAAAAAAGTCAAAGAAATTTTAGAAATCAAGACATAAGTTTTGAAATTTGAAAAGCACACATGCACAGCCACCAACTTGTTTACAGTCACAACTTGCAAGTACTTCCATATATGTTTATTTAAAATTTATAAACATGCATAATTTACCTAAAAAAAACTGTTTTATAAAGAAGAGTTACTCACATAACCAGATAATGTCTCAGTCATTTTTTTTATTTTTTTATTTTTTTATTTTGCAACCAGGTTCTTGAGATCTGGAATGAATGAAACAAAAGCAAGCTTTGTTGTGTTTCCCAAACATGCATCACACATATACATACACATGTAAACATATTTCTATTTCAGAATCATCACATATCAGAGAAGACAAGTCATTCAAGCATTCATCAAGACAGAGAACAAATTCAGGGCTAGATTGCTCACCTGGGTATTTTGACAGAGAACAAAGAAGAAGCAGAGAGGTGTTTTGACAGCTTCAAAGAGTGAAAGCCTGAATTTTTTTTCTTTTTCTTCTTTAGATCATAAAGTTTAGATCTGTAAATTGTAAGTACAGATTTCTATTTACTCTTTGTTGTACATAATTTATTAAATACAAACACTTCTAATTACTTACAGTTGAATGACAAAGAAGTTTTTTTTTTTTCTTTCTTTTTTTCTCTACAACCTGAAATCAGAATTAGCTCAAGTCTTAGGCTTGATTTCCTGCAACTTGGATTGACCTAATTGTTTAAATCTTGTTTTAGTTACTGATTTCAACATTAAACTCAAATTATTTTAGAAAGGAAATTTACTTGCCTTTGAGTTTGTTTTAGAAATCCACTGCATGCTTTCCAGGTTATCATCTCCAGGCTTCCACTTTTATTTTCAAACTTCATGTTTTGCTTTGCTTTAAAAATTTCACCTGATTGTTTTACTTCTCTGATCTTGTTTGCCTTTTAATCTTTGTATTGAATCATTGATGAATTGAATTGTGAAAACAGGTTCTATGATTGAATTTGCAGATGCAAAGAAAATGCAGGGTTCCCTTGCATTTCCAGATTATGAAAGTATGAAATGCAGCCCCCTTTTGTTTCCAGAGTTTGATTGTTTGATGAGGTTTCTTGATTCATAATGATGCATGCAGATTTGAATTTTGGAAAAGAGGAGTTTTGAATACATGAATGTATGCTGCAGGTTTTGAATATGGTTGTGAATGAGATTTGTTTTGAAAAAGAGGAGGAGTTTGTTTGATTTCAAGGTTGCAGATTAGTATATGGTTTGAGAATGTGATTTGGTTTTCTTTTTGATATCTATGTTTTAAAAAGCTTTGATATTGAGATGTGTGATGCAAAATCTGTTTTTCAGATTTTGCTGAGATATGCTAAGATATGTTATATGATGGCATATGGGAAGATGTGAAGCTTCTTGTATTTATTTTTTTAAAAAAAATTTCATTATTTTAAATAAAAGTAATGATGCTATTTGTATGTATACATATATGTAAGATCTAAAGGTATGTATTTGTTTATACTTTGTAAATAAATGTATTTGTTTATTCATTTGTATGTAATATGTACATGTTCAATGTTAAAAGAATTTAATCAATATTTATGTATATATATATATACATATATTGTATCTTAACAAATTTTTAAATGCTACTCATTTTTTTAAAACACTCATTTTAAACTTGAGATACTAACATATGTATTTATTTTACTTTTACAAATTTTTAAAAAGAAAGGAATTTAAAACAATTTGTACACTCACAAACAAATCACACACATATATATACATTTCTTAGTTTATTTTATTTTTGAATTAAGACTAGTATACCATTTAAATAAATAATTATCTATGTTTATATTATTTCAGATTTTTATTTCTTATTTTATAACCATGTTGTCCATTATTCCTACTTATTCTAATTTAAAGAAAGGAAATGAATTTTAAACTAATTATGTTTTTAATAAATAAACCCATATAAAATAGTATTTAGTTTTAAACAATTGTTTTGAAAATCATTTGTATCCAATTCAAAATACAACTTTTAAATCCAACTAATTTGATAAAAATATAAATTATTGAATTTTCAATTAAAAGTTCCATTTTAAAAAATACCTAAATTTCACCTTAATGATTTTAAAGGCCAAATGTTTATTTTAAAAACATTTATCTCAAATGTAG
This sequence comes from Allium cepa, assembly GCA_030765085.1. Lineage (NCBI taxonomy): Eukaryota > Viridiplantae > Streptophyta > Magnoliopsida > Asparagales > Amaryllidaceae > Allium > Allium cepa. The sequence goes on along the minus strand of CM060938.1, from coordinate 73,276,559 downwards.
GTTCAAATCCCCAATTTACTTGAATTAAATTTATTTATATCTATTTATATACATATATTCATACATTTTCCTTTTATTTATTTATTCATTCTAGAAAATTTTCTAATTAAATCACAATTTATTTCAAAAAATAATTTAATGGCCAATTTAAACTTAATGAATTTCAGGAATGTTACAGATTTCCCCCCTTAAAAGAATTTCGTCCTCGAAATTGCAAGGACGAGAAAGAAAAGACAATAGACAAAGAAATTATTGATCGCGTTAGATCGAAATATTTATTCTGCATTTGGTTTACCAAATCAGAATATCGACAACAGATATGAGAACAATCTCATATAATATTACACAAGATATTTGGGTCCATCGGTCTACGAATATGCAAGAGCATTGACTAGTTCGAAGAGATAACTAATCGTTCGTAGAATATATCGGATCCCAGAGAATAGATAGATGGATCAAATCTTCATATTAGTTAACCAATTTACTAATTTAAAATTTCCAATTTATTTAATATTTTCAATTTCAAATTCATTAGAGTTTAGATCGAAAAGCTGATAAGAAACCGATGAAGATACGAAGTAAGAATTTCCTTCAACGATTCGTATGGCCATCATCACACCGAAACTTCTTTCTGGAGCAGCTACGAAGCAATCAAAAGAATTCGAAATCGAATCAAAGGAGATTGATAGAGAAAAGATATTCCCACTGTTGCAGGGTATTGACCATTTGTAGTGGTACTCCCCTGTCCCCTATCTCATTCTCTTTTCGCACTCATACTCACTATCAGTGGATAGTAAGAGAATTTACTGAGGCATTCGAACGGATATCTCAGGGATATACTCATTCTAGGGTTTACTTCACCCTATCTCTAATGAGTTACTTAATGTGTTATACTCCTGAGCTAAAGTTTTAACCTTCAGCTCTGATACCAAATGTAACGGCTCGAATTTTTCGCGTTCGAAAATCGACATCCATACTTCACATTGTACTCGAATGTCGCAGATTCGATCGTTCAAATTCGAGTCGCCGGAGCTTATAACACATTAAGTAAATAACACAGCGGAAGAAAAGAATAATATATATCAATGTACAACATTTGATACAATATCTGATACAACAGAATGATACAATGAACATCAATATACATCAGAGATACAAAGAAATAGCAGCGGAAAGAAAAGATAACACAGCAGCGGAACAAATCTCCAAAATGGCCTTCAAGAAAGAACTCCAGTATTAGTAATCTCCATCTTCAAAGCACCAATCCAGAAATAGCTCGAACTCCCAAATCAAGATGAAGAGAAGCAACTCGATCCAAAATGCGATTGCCAAATCCTAAGGCTGGAAGCTATCGAATCTACACCTACTATCGATTATCTGAAAACCCCAACTCTAGACTGCCCGTGTGGGAAATAGTGGGCACCCAGAGTTTAGGAAAGGAACAATAAACTCCAGGTCAGTCATGGGACTGGTGTGAGCAAACAAAAGCAATTGGTCTTTTAAAACAAACAACAGAATTTAAATTTGAAATCCGCAATGCTTTTTGAAAAATGAAACTACCATAAGGCCTCCCGGCACACACACAATGCAAACGCACACATGGGGGAGATTTCTCCTTATGATAGTCAAACATGCTTACTACGAGAAAAATCCTTTGATATTATTACTAGTGCATAGTGGAAATCTTTCGAAAGTATAATATAAATCCTAGCCAGCATAGGTACCATGATACTATGCCTACTATAGCTGCCATGTTAAATGGCAGGTTCTACAACTAAAACCGTACAAGGCACGTATTGGATGAATGGATTTCCAACAAATGGTCAGGCTAAGGAACTTCCTATTGCCACATGGGTACGCCTCTGGCGGGACGTCCCGAGAACTAACGTTACGGTTAGATCTCTGCCAACACAAGGCCGGGTTACCTCTGTAACTAGGTAACTACTACACGAATATGCCATCCCCCGGTCCTTTGGGACCTTTATCCGAGGCGCCTCAAAGCAACAACCACACAGTAAATGAGATTGGAGCAACCACATAGGTTAAATACCAGGGCTCCATACCTGATACCACCCTTTACCAGAAGGGAATGACACACCCTAAAGGGAGCGACCCTCATAACCTTGCGGCATCTTTCCTGTTTCGACCATTTCCGGGGAGTGAGGTCCTGATGCAGTCTCGTCCACAAAGCTACGCTTTGTGCAACAAAGCCATGCTTTGGGTCAATCAGATGACCAAAGCAATGATCACAAAGATAAATGATCAAACAAATGATCATATCACAAATGATCAACCAATGATCATCACACAGCAGCACTCAGCATGCCACATTACCAAATTTGGGATATATCACTGATAAATATCAACTACATAACCTCTGAGCTCGTACGTCTCAGAGAAGGGTGTTAAGCTAAGAGAATAAATTCTCCGCCACCAAGCAGAAATGTATTTGATAGAGATCAGTTTAATATCTCAAAGTGTAATGTCGGACATACAACCATACAAGTCTGTCCCGGGTTCGAACAGAACCGAAGGCACTTCCGAAGAAGCCCTTGCAAATCCGGATAATCCCTAATCACGTCCGGACTTCCCATCACATATGAAGATCTCTATACCGGGGATCAGCCAGTGCAGAGACAATCGATGAGTTATCCTTTTGTTTTTGGAAATATCCGGTCTTCACCACCGGTCTTCAATTGCTATCCATAACGTCGTATCACTATTCGGAATGGGCTATATGACACTAGGTCCTCTCCCGGCTAAACCGAATAATGAGCGCCATATTTTAAAACATATGGATATGGGATTTTAGTTAAGTCACAACTTATAAAATCCAAAACTTTTCTTTCAATGGTTAAACAAATTACCATTTTAAATCTTTAAACAAAAAGATTTATTTCACAAAGTTTCACCTAGTTTCACAAAGATCTATTCATAGATTTCAAAACAACTTCCATTTCAATTGGATTAACTCAATAAATCTTTAAATTTAAGATTTAATTTATAGCTTTCAAAACACGTTCCAAAGATTTATTAATAACTCGGAATACCATTTTCATTTCAAAACTCGAATTCCTTTTAACACACATTGAAAATCCATTTCTTATATGAAAGCTCCTATTATTGGAAAACAACAGTTTTCGTTTCAGAAAAGTCCGATTTATACAAGTTGGAATCTTGGGTTAATTTTAAATTTCAAAACATCACTTTTAAATTGGTTTAAAAACCCATATAAATCCATTTATAAGTTGAATAACTTTTTAAAACCCTAGTTTCCAAATCATAGAATTCAATTCAATTATTGAATTCAAATTTAACTCAAATTATTTAAAATTTCAAAACTCAATCGAGTTATTCAAAATAACTTTTATTTTTGAAATTCATTTTTTTCAAAAACTTCAATTCTAATTCCAAAACTATTTTGGATTCAAAAATTCAAATTCTAAAACAATTTCAAAATCTGTGACTTAACCCATTTCCACGTGCAATCCATATTTGTGTGTGTATAAGTGTGGTCCAGGGGTTCAACACAATAGTGCACAACATCATCATCACAGATTCAATCATAAAGATAAGCGGTATAACCCATAACGCTTATCTATATTCATAGATTCATAGATAAGGTAAATTATCAATCACAAAAATTCACTAATATGATTCGATGTGGGTTTCGGATAACCAACTGGAATCCGACTCCCTGTCGCATCGAAACTCAAATGTCATTTTACGGGTCAAAGGGTTTCATATTCATACAACAGTATATTCATCACAAATATAGCAGATCAGCACAAAGTATCACATAGCATCACATCACATATCAAATATATCAATCCATCACACAACATTCAATAACGATCAGCATCTACAATTAAGATGAATAAACTGGGTGGTTTTAAATTTATTACCTACATGATTACTTTCATTTATTAGTCCTAATTAACTATCTCTAATTACAATGAGTAATTAGCTTATAAGATAATTACACAAGTTAATTACTTAAACCCTACATATATATAAATCACCCTTGATTAATAACCATTCAGTAATTAAATACATTAATTACTCAACCCAATTAATTATTCTTAATTAATTATCTAAATTAATCATTAATCACTTGATTAAATAAATCTTAATCATAAATTAAAATTTAGTTAACCGTTCTTAATTATAGATTAATTAAACTTAATTAATTAATCTCAAATCAAATTAAATATCATTAATTTTTTAATTAAACTTCCACATTATTAATTAATTAAATAATTAATATTTATCTAAATTACCTTAGTAATTAAATGATTCCAATCATTAAACATTTATTTATCTTTTAGATAAACATTTCTTATTAAATCAAGCATTTAAACACAAAAATGTTTTTAAATTTACATTAAATTCCATTTAACATTTCTTTTAAACTTAAAGATTCAAATTTATTTAAAATAAGATTCTAAAACAATACAAATCTTAATCTTATATGTTTACAAGAACATATACTTTGTTAATAAGATTAAAAAGAATTTAAATTTCAATTCAAATTAAATTCAAACCAATTTAAAAATTATTTTAACATTTGAAATTCAACTTTCAAATTTATTTTAGCTTTAAATTCTTTCTATCATCTATACCTTTAATTCAAATGCAAACCATTTGAAAACAATTTAAATTTAAATCTTTAATTTTAAAAACTGAAGTTAAAAAAAATAGATTTAAAAACTCAGAGTTTGAATTCATTTGAATTCCTAAATTTCAAATACTTAACCTTTCCAATACAAAATTCAAAACAACATTGCCTTTATACTTGAGAGTCAAAATCAAATTTGAATTTGAAATATAATTACCTTCAAATCTCTGATAATCAAATCTGAACTCATATTCAAAATTCCAAATTAAAAACTAAGTTTAAATCTCCATCTTAATTTTAAATTTACTTTTTTTTTCTTCATTTAAAACAGAAACAGTTTCTGTTTAATTCAAAAACTTAAACTTTGAAATCTTTTTCTAAATTTACATTATTTCAAAAGAACATAATTCAACTTATTTGAATTCAACATAAATTCAGTTTCAAAATTCCAAGTCACAAATGTATTTTGCACTTTATTTCAAATTTTATAAAACCTGAAACAGGTTTCCTGATTCATCTCTTTTATTTATTTTTTTATATTTCAAACAAACTTTGAATTTCTGCATTTAACTTATTACAAAAATAGGAATTCAAACTATTTGAATTTAATTTTCAAACTCAAGTTTAAATCCTAAGCTAAGCTTCCAGATTTAAATTTAAACTTTACTTCAAATTTTAAAAATAACAGAACAGCTCTGTTATTAAGCCTGCACATACACACAGAACTCCCTGATTTACTTCGAGTCACTTCTCCTACTACTCCGAGTTTTTTTTCAATTTACCCGAGACCTACCCGAGTCAAAATTCCCTGCAACCCAGAAACTTACCCCAAACCCAGTAAACTAGTGATCTTACTGTAATTTCCAATTTACAAACTAAATTTTGAATTGTAAATCAATTCAATGATTTACTTATGATCTAAGATAGATGACCACTTCCAGAAACAATTTTACTCAATTCAAATACAAGGATCAAAGGATCTTGATCAAAAAGTAAAATACAGTAAACATGAAACTGTATTTTCTCTTTTCACTGTAAATTTAAATTTTAGTTTTAAAATTCTTGAATTTACTCACTGATTGAATTAATAAACCTGGAACATTACATCATAAATCTTTAAATTTATCACTCCAGTCAAATTTGTTTTGTGTAATTTGGTTTTCAGATTCCAGATATCATATGTAGTTTATATACAATTAGAACTCACACATTCTAAACAAACTTGATTTGTTCAAGCATTTAAGTTAAATTCAGTAAAAAAAAAAGTCAAAGAAATTTTAGAAATCAAGACATAAGTTTTGAAATTTGAAAAGCACACATGCACAGCCACCAACTTGTTTACAGTCACAACTTGCAAGTACTTCCATATATGTTTATTTAAAATTTATAAACATGCATAATTTACCTAAAAAAAAACTGTTTTATAAAGAAGAGTTACTCACATAACCAGATAATGTCTCAGTCATTTTTTTTATTTTTTTATTTTTTTATTTTGCAACCAGGTTCTTGAGATCTGGAATGAATGAAACAAAAGCAAGCTTTGTTGTGTTTCCCAAACATGCATCACACATATACATACACATGTAAACATATTTCTATTTCAGAATCATCACATATCAGAGAAGACAAGTCATTCAAGCATTCATCAAGACAGAGAACAAACTCAGGGCTAGATTGCTCACCTGGGTATTTTGACAGAGAACAAAGAAGAAGCAGAGAGGTGTTTTGACAGCTTCAAAGAGTGAAAGCCTGAATTTTTTTTCTTTTTCTTCTTTAGATCATAAAGTTTAGATCTGTAAATTGTAAGTACAGATTTCTATTTACTCTTTGTTGTACATAATTTATTAAATACAAACACTTCTAATTACTTACAGTTGAATGACAAAGAAGTTTTTTTTTTCTTTCTTTTTTTCTCTACAACCTGAAATCAGAATTAGCTCAAGTCTTAGGCTTGATTTCCTGCAACTTGGATTGACCTAATTGTTTAAATCTTGTTTTAGTTACTGATTTCAACATTAAACTCAAATTATTTTAGAAAGGAAATTTACTTGCCTTTGAGTTTGTTTTAGAAATCCACTGCATGCTTTCCAGGTTATCATCTCCAGGCTTCCACTTTTATTTTCAAACTTCATGTTTTGCTTTGCTTTAAAAATTTCACCTGATTGTTTTACTTCTCTGATCTTGTTTGCCTTTTAATCTTTGTATTGAATCATTGATGAATTGAATTGTGAAAACAGGTTCTATGATTGAATTTGCAGATGCAAAGAAAATGCAGGGTTCCCTTGCATTTCCAGATTATGAAAGTATGAAATGCAGCCCCCTTTTGTTTCCAGAGTTTGATTGTTTGATGAGGTTTCTTGATTCATAATGATGCATGCAGATTTGAATTTTGGAAAAGAGGAGTTTTGAATACATGAATGTATGCTGCAGGTTTTGAATATGGTTGTGAATGAGATTTGTTTTGAAAAAGAGGAGGAGTTTGTTTGATTTCAAGGTTGCAGATTAGTATATGGTTTGAGAATGTGATTTGGTTTTCTTTTTGATATCTATGTTTTAAAAAGCTTTGATATTGAGATGTGTGATGCAAAATCTGTTTTTCAGATTTTGCTGAGATATGCTAAGATATGTTATATGATGGCATATGGGAAGATGTGAAGCTTCTTGTATTTATTTTTTTAAAAAAAATTTCATTATTTTAAATAAAAGTAATGATGCTATTTGTATGTATACATATATGTAAGATCTAAAGGTATGTATTTGTTTATACTTTGTAAATAAATGTATTTGTTTATTCATTTGTATGTAATATGTACATGTTCAATGTTAAAAGAATTTAATCAATATTTATGTATATATATATATACATATATTGTATCTTAACAAATTTTTAAATGCTACTCATTTTTTTAAAACACTCATTTTAAACTTGAGATACTAACATATGTATTTATTTTACTTTTACAAATTTTTAAAAAGAAAGGAATTTAAAACAATTTGTACACTCACAAACAAATCACACACATATATATACATTTCTTAGTTTATTTTATTTTTGAATTAAGACTAGTATACCATTTAAATAAATAATTATCTATGTTTATATTATTTCAGATTTTTATTTCTTATTTTATAACCATGTTGTCCATTATTCCTACTTATTCTAATTTAAAGAAAGGAAATGAATTTTAAACTAATTATGTTTTTAATAAATAAACCCATATAAAATAGTATTTAGTTTTAAACAATTGTTTTGAAAATCATTTGTATCCAATTCAAAATACAACTTTTAAATCCAACTAATTTGATAAAAATATAAATTATTGAATTTTCAATTAAAAGTTCCATTTTAAAAAATACCTAAATTTCACCTTAATGATTTTAAAGGCCAAATGTTTATTTTAAAAACATTTATCTCAAATGTAGGTTCAAATCCCCAATTTACTTGAATTAAATTTATTTATATCTATTTATATACATATATTCATACATTTTCCTTTTATTTATTTATTCATTCTAGAAAATTTTCTAATTAAATCACAATTTATTTCAAAAAATAATTTAATGGCCAATTTAAACTTAATGAATTTCAGGAATGTTACATGAAACTTGAAATCTAAACTGTTAGTTCAAAACAGAAAGGAGCATCTTCACTATACAGGCATGCATCCATAAATTTACACATATATACTTGCAAATATATTCCATCCAAGATCATCACATGCAGCAACAACAAGCAAGCAAAGTTTTGATATAGCATCTGTTCTTATCAATTTAAATCAAGTACTTGGTAGCATCTGTTCTTATTAGTTTAATAACAAATTTCACATAGTATCTGTTCTTATCAGTAGAAAAAAAACCAATTTCAAATAACATATGTTCTTACCAGTTTTTTTTTTTTAAAAAAACAAATTCCCTATAACATCTGTTCTTATCAGTTTAAAAATCAAAATATCAGAGCAAATGATAGCGAATAACAACCAACAACCAACATGCAGTATGTTATCTGTTCCTATCAGTTTAGAATTCAAAGTAGCCGAGCAAATGATAATGAATAACCCCCAAATCATAGCATGCAACCAAGCCTCCAATTCAACAAATTTAAAAACTTGAATTAAAATCAATCGTGAGCCAAAGACTCACCATCGCTAGCTGGGTAGAAGACGATGCAGCAAACGCGACGAACTAGTACCGGAGCTTCGCAACAACTCGGTTCTGGAACAAGAGCGCAAATCGAACGAAAGCCCCAATTATCACAAGCCCTAACTTAGAGACGAAGAGCTGAAGCCCTAATTGTTGAAGATGCCGCGAGCGAGTTGAAGCATCGAACTCGAAGCAGAAATTGAAGCCCTAGTTTGGAAGTGAAGAGGAAGACGAGAGAGACAGGGCCGCCATTATTTTCATTTTTTTTTTCTTTTTGGGTGTAGGGTTATGAATGAGAAAGTGGAATAAAGGGGATCGGTACTTAATCATGGCACTAGTAACAAACGTGGGCCAACAAAAATTTTCAAAGCCCAAACAACAAATCAACAATTTTTTTTTTCCCTCTTATATTTTTATTTTGTTTTATTATTTTCTTCTATCTATATATATATAATTTTTCATTTTAAATTCAATTTACTTTAAACATCAATTTTTTTATTTTGTACACAAATACCTTGTTTTGTTTTTGTAGATATTTACTTTTGTTTAAATTATGTTGTTAAATTTTTTTTCTTTTACTAAGTGTATTTGTTTATTTTATTTTGTATTGATTTTAATTTTTTTATCTAAGCTAAAGAATAAATGTCATTAAAATTTAACCATTAATTTACTAATTTACAAAAATAAAAATTTTTAAATCCAAATTATCTTCTTAAGTTATTAGTTTGAATTTCAATTACAAATTCCATATCCAATCTCAACTCCGAGGTCAAATTTAAATTTTTATTTAACTCTTTATAGATTAAATTTTAAAATTTAATCACCAATTTCATTGTTATATTGGAAATTCAATTTAAATTATCATTCAAATATTTAAAATTAATTAAATATTCACAATTTAAATTGTTCAAAATTTAGGATCGTTACAATCTCCCCTCCTTAAAAGAATTTCGTCCCGAAATTACAAGTAAGGAAAAATGATTGTTGAAATTTCACTAATATTTATATTTTACACACTTTTATCAAGTTTGAAACTTATTAAAAATAAATGAATGCAGGATTCATTCTATTTGTTTTATCTCACTAACTTTGTTAATTAACTCATTTGTTCATCATTTTCTACAATCAAGACGTAAAGGTCTTTTACTAAAGTTTTCAACTTACAAAACCAAATTTTTAAATTTGAACTTCTTCATTTAAGAAATTTACATAGTATAACTTTTCCAAAGCTGTGGACTTTTCAAAACATTCCAAAAATCCTCTTCCTTAATTTATTAGGTTGGAATTTATATCACCTTAATTTCAGATAATTGATTTTCTATTTAAAGTTTGAAAATACTTGCTAACTCGAAATTTAACAAGTCTACTGTCGTTCTTAAAGACATTAGGCATACGCTGGCCAGGCGCAAGTCTAACAATCTCCAAGTACTAAATATACTTGCTTCAATTCCCAGTGAAAATACCTTTTAAAAATTCTTTTAAAAATGGACATGGAAAGCACATTCCCCCATGGATCACAGTTTACTCGGCGGTTCCGCTACTATCCCAGTAGAGTCGCTTGTAACTGTGGATATCTCATCCCTTGAATTTCGCCATGGTTGTTGCCAAAGATCGCGGTTCACACGGCGGTTACGCTACTATCCCAGTAGAATCGCTCGTGACCGTAGGCATCTCGCCCCTCGAATTACGCTTTGGTTTGTAGATTGCAGTTTACACAGCGGTTACGCCACTATCCCAGTGGAATCGCTTGTAACTGTAGGCATCACGCCCCTCAAATTACGCTACCACCCGAGTGTAACTAGATCGCGGTATACACGGCGGTTACGCCACTATCCCAGTGGAATCGCTTGTAACCGTAGGCATCTCGCCCCTCGAATTACGCTAGCACACTATACCAGTCCAAAAGGACATTCCAACTAATGGAAATACTACGTAGCTACGATTTTCAAATGGACACTCTTCTCGAGTTCCAACAACCTTCACAAAGTTTAAATGGAAGGTACTTTTCCATATCCTCAATTTGGAAAACATAATATCATACATACATATATAATATTTCATTTCACATTTTTGTACATATCATACTCATGTACTTACATAAGTTTTCCATAACAATTACTTTTCCAAACTAATTGGTTTTCGAATTAATCGTATTCACACATATACGTTATGAAAACCACAATATTTCATACCCATAACAAATAGAGGTTTCACAAATTTTCCATTTCATTATCCAATTAAAATTTTCCTCTAAGCCGATTTGGAAATTTTAAGGTTATCTCAAACCTAATTCACATTCATAATCCAATTTATTATCGACTTCACACTCGATTTGGATTTCACGTTACATCGTCAATCCTCAACACATAATTGATGTCTATCGATATATAACCTCTGAGCTCGTACGTCTCAGAGAAGGGTGTTAAGCTAAGAGAATAAATTCTCCGCCACCGCAGATATATATTTAATAGAGATCAATTGATATGTCGTCAATTCACGACGTTAGACATACAATCCAAATCATCCATTTAAAATTCAAAGTTCAACTTACATTGTTTTTGGGTGTCAAAGTTAAACTCAATTTAACTCAAAATTCAATAAAAAATTTTTTTTTTTTTTTTTTCCAGGTTGAACTAAGTGTTCAAATTTCCCAAAAATAATATCTTTACAAGATATAAAATTTTTCACACTTAACCATTTGAAACAAATTCAAATATTCACTTTTCAATTTATCTTTAAAAGATAAAATCTCAAAACATTTACTTTTCACTTTATCTTGAAAAGATAAAATTTCAAACCTTTCATTTCATATTGGAAAATATTTCCATACTTATTCAATAATAAGTAATTTACAAATCCATTTATTTTCAACATTTTTGAAAATATTTGATATACTTAAACCAAAATCAAATATATATTTCATTCTTAAAAGAAATCATTCTTTTAAACACATTTCAAAACAACTTAAAATGAATTTACTTCATTTCATAATATTATTTTCCCAAAAATATTCTCATTTAACTTTTCCAACTTCGACTTAACTCATAGTTTTAAGCTGATTTCAAACTTTCCAATATTAAGTTTTCCACTTAACTTAATTCTCTGCCCGTTCAAATTCAAATTCATTATTGAATCTATTAAACCTATTATGTATTTACATGTTGACAAACATCAGATTTGAAATCTAAATCTCATTTGATCTTTGCATTTTCTTTCTATTTCAAAAATAATCAACTAATTCTTTAGTAAACCACTCATCGACTTGATTCCATTAGATTTATATCTCCATATTAACTATTTTAGACATTAGTTTAAACTTGGAATATAAACTTTCACATCAAAACTGGTTTTATTCATACAGTTAAGTTGACAAATAGATTTCCTTCCCAAAATGCTACTTTACTAGAATACTTCTTTTCCATACAAAACCATCCATAGCTTAATACTTTTATACTACATACATAGAAGATTTTGGATTACAAAAGATAGTATTACAAAATACATTGATTCCTTCAAATACATTAATTGGTTTAAGATTCAGAATTATTAAGGCTATCGATTTCCGGTCTGGTAGTCCGCATCCATGCAAAACTTCCCTCTTCGGTTTGCACTATTTCGGGTTGAATTGAAGGAGTATTAACACATTCAAAGTCAACATGTCCCCAATTCTTACAGTTTCCGCAAAGATATGAGATGTCCCCATCCTTATCTATCATCCTTACACTTTTTGCTCTAGCTGATCGGGCTATAGCTTGCTTTCCATGCTGCCTTTCAGTACAGCATCTAGCTATATGTCCAGTCTGGTGACAATGATAGCAGATTGTAGATCTATCGACTGGTAAACCGAGTGCACTCTTCTTCTTTTTCACTTCAGGGCAATGACTAAGAAAATGCCCTTTCCCCTTACACTTAAAATACACAATCTCAGGACGAGCGAACCGGTCATCCACATTCCTTTTCTTTCGCTTCTCTCTGCACGTAACGGCATAATGTCCTTTCTTATGACATCGATAACAGATAACATCATCATAGGGACCAGGTCCTTGCCTTTCATTGATTTTCCTTTCGATTTCCGCATGTGATACTTCTGCTTCTCTACGGGCAATTGCTCTTTGTTCACGGCGTGCTGCCTTTTGCGCTTCGGTTTTCGCCATTATAATCAACAAGATGTTTTCGAAGTTTCCTATCAATATTTGCAATCTTTATTAGCGGAGGTTGGATTATTCAATCATTCTCCCTAAAACATATCTGTTTTATTCAATAATATATTCACTGTCTAAAATCGTGAATATGCTTTGTCAACCAATTTTATCATTTCTACAACTTATTATTTATTTTTAAAGGATTACCCACTGTCCAAAATCGTGGATATATCTCCCTTAATAAGTTACAACAATTTACTTATCAAAATAAGTCGTTTGCGGATTTTATAAACATTCTTTACAAATTCCATTTCTATTTATAAACTTTCGATTCATAAATCTCCTTTATTAATTTGATTTAAACCAATTCATATAACTTAGTTATATACCCAAAATCCATATTATAAGTTAAATACTTATAATCCATTTATTTACTAAATCGTTCTTCACAACATTTGAAATCAATTTTCAAAAGAATTCAAAATTAAATTTCCAAGTTATAGTTCAATAATCCATTTGATTATAATCAAATTGACATATCATTTTATTTTCCAATTACTACTTTGAAGATATTCAAAATATTTGATTTAAGCCAATTTAAACCAATTCATTAATTCTCTTAACTCATGTTTCATTTTCCATAACTCTCAAAAATTCGATAATGAGTTTCCGAATGATCGAAACTCAAGTCTAACGAGACCTCACCGAAGAGAAACGGTCGCAAACCAAAATTTAGAGAGGGGAATCTTCAAAATAATTCTAATTTTCAAAATACTTTTTATTTTAAAGAAAACAATTTTAAACTTCTTTAGATTTGAAAACACTTCCTTTAAAGTGATTCTAGTAACTATTCATATTAAACGCCATAAACTAAGCTTTGTGTAAACCAAAGCTCTGATACCACTTTGTAACGATCCGCCGCTCTGACCGCCTCTAGTCGGTAATTAAACCAGCTAGAAACGTTCAAAATGACGGATTGTTATTTAGTTTATAACATTTAAACAGAATCAGCCACAGAATCACAGAAACAATAATATATTTTATAAATAAACTTTTCTTTTATATACCAGTATCAGAGTTTACAATAAATTACATTTGAATTTATACAGCGGAAACAATTTATTTTATTAAGTACAAAAAAAGAAATTTCTGAAAAGCTTTAGTGGAGTGCTTTAATCCCCCTCTCTCAAACTTCGCGGCCTGAAAATCTTCAAGCTGTAAAAATACTCGGTCTGACCCGAGCGTTTATTGCAAAACAAAAAAAACACTCGAGTCAGGATTAATCTTAACTCAAGTAAATAAATTTGTAATGAACTGAATAAAATGGAAACAGAGATGAATCGCAGAGCCAAACAATGACACAGTGCAGTAGGATGCACAGAGGTGCAACAGGGAGGGGAAAATGCCCAGAAATGCATCAGGGAGTTTACAAAATAAATCAGCTGTAATTGACAGTGTCATGAAGCATCAAATATTAGCAGATGGAATGTGCCACTTAAATCCCAAAATGAAATCATTGGAGATGAACATATAAAAAATTAATATGGCAAGGCAGCAGCGCTCCTGCAACTGTTGGTTCTGACTAAAATTGTGTTACGTCTTTCAGTTATTTGCTAAGTCTATAAAATGAGGCGATAATGATTTGCCTGTAGAAACATAAAATTACTTCGTGCATGCTAGCACAGACCTTTTGGGGATATTGTTTTAAATCCTTGGGACCCGTTTGGTTTGGACTTCAAGTTTTGTGTTTTGCATTTTCAGTATGTATTTTAAAAAGCATGGAAGAGGAGCAGAAAGTGGAAAAAAACATAGCCATTACAACAAAAGGGGAAAATAGTAAAGGGGAGAGATCTTTATGTTTCCCAAAATGCAGAAAATAAAAATAAGTGATATTCAATTTTATATGTTAAAATCATTTTCTAAATCGGTTTTTTTCAAAACTTTCAGAAATAATTAACTGAATGCATTGCGGTTGTTACGAAAATCCAAAACTGAAAACCGCAAACCAAAAATCTTAACAAATCAAAATTCCCCAAGTTTTACTATACAACACACCAAAAATAAACAGTGTCGTGATAATCAAACTATCGAAAACACGAAATCAAACTAAGTCAGATCTTAATACCGAGTCAAAAATCACATGAACAAGCTACTGACCAGACACACAAGTGCACAAAGGCACTGATACTGCATAATGCCAGCAAAAAGGAAGGTGGGGGCACCATAAACATGGCACCACACACAGACACAAGGCATAAACAATAACGAATGCAGGTCCAACTGCAACATAAAGTGCAGACCCAATAATCAAAGACTCAAGACAGAGGCTCAGAAATGCCCAAACAAAGAACTTCAACCAAGCAGGGTTACAACAGGGACAATACTTTCAAAATTTATGTTGTTTCTAAACTGCAGTTACAACAGGGTTAATGGTGCAGTACAGGCAGCAATCTCAAGTGCAACAGTTGCAACCCATAAAATAGCATCAAAGGCAAAGACTCAGCAATGTTAAAGCCAAGAAGGAACTACATGTCAAATTAAACAGTCCAGATAATCAAGCCTGAGTCACCCAAATGCAGAGCAACTGCAAGCTATAGATACAAGAACAAAAGTATTTTATCTTTATTTATATGTATAAGAATCTGGGACTAGAATCATAAGAGCACAGTCACATACATTCAAAAATTTTGTATGCATATGTTCAGCAATACATTTAAAATCAGATGCACAGGTAAACAAATCAACATGAAATCTAAATAGCATACACAAACATGCCTTTTTAAAGCAACAGTTTATATTCAAGTTTTCAAAAAGAGTTACTCACAGACAAAAATAAACAAATTCAGGTTATATGCAAGAACAAGACTGCAATGCATAATTTGCCTTTACATTTAAAACAGAAAATAGTTTCTGTTTTATATATATTTTTTTTTTTAAAAAAAAACATACTTTGTTCAAGATTCATATACTATTAAAGATTGATTCAACAGCACTCAAGTTTTACTAAATTTTGGACCTGAAATTTAGAAAGACTGTCATAATCATAAAACAGTAACCTATACTCATAAACTAATACATGCAAAACTATATAGTATATTGCAAATCTGTATATTTAAACTAACCCAGATACATATTTACTTCATTGTATACACAGAATATCCATCATAAAACAGCCATACAAAACATACACTTTTAAATTGAAACTTGAAATATACAGATAAGTTTTATTTATAGCAGTTTTAAATTGAAACTTGAAATCTAAACTGTTAATTCAAAACAGAAAGGAGCATCTTCACTATACAGGCATGCATCCATAAATTTACACATATATACTTGCAAATATATTCCATCCAAGATCATCACATGCAGCAACAACAAGCAAGCAAAGTTTTGATATAGCATCTATTCTTATCAATTTAAATCAAGTACTTGGTAGCATCTGTTCTTATTAGTTTAATAACAAATTTCACATAGTATCTGTTCTTATCAGTAGAAAAAAACCAATTTCAAATAACATATGTTCTTACCAGTTTTTTTTTTAAAAAAAAAACAAATTCCCAATAACATCTGTTCTTATCAGTTTAAAAATCAAAATATCAGAGCAAATGATAGCGAATAACAACCAACAACCAACATGCAGTATGTTATCTGTTCCTATCAGTTTAGAATTCAAAGTAGCCGAGCAAATGATAATGAATAACACCCAAATCATAGCATGCAACCAAGCCTCCAATTCAACAAATTTAAAAACTTGAATTAAAATCAATCGTGAGCCAAAGACTCACCATCGCTAGCTGGGTAGAAGACGATGCAGCAAACGCGACGAACTAGTACCGGAGCTTCGCAACAACTCGGTTCTGGAACAAGAGCGCAAATCGAACGAAAGCCCCAATTATCACAAGCCCTAACTTAGAGACGAAGAGCTGAAGCCCTAATTGTTGAAGATGCCGCGAGCGAGTTGAAGCATCGAACTCGAAGCAGAAATTGAAGCCCTAGTTTGGAAGTGAAGAGGAAGACGAGAGAGACAGGGCCGCCATTATTTTCATTTTTTTTTCTTTTTGGGTGTAGGGTTATGAACGAGAAAGTGGAATAAAGGGGATCGGTACTTAATCATGGCACTAGTAACAAACGTGGGCCAACAAAAAATTTCAAAGCCCAAACAACAAATCAACAAAAAATTTTTTTTCCTCTTATATTTTTATTTTGTTTTATTATTTTCTTCTATCTATATATATATAATTTTTCATTTTAAATTCAATTTACTTTAAACATCAATTTTTTTTATTTTGTACACAAATACCTTGTTTTGTTTTTGTAGATATTTACTTTTGTTTAAATTATGTTGTTAAATTTTTTTTCTTTTACTAAGTGTATTTGTTTATTTTATTTTGTATTGATTTTAATTTTTTTATCTAAGCTAAAGAATAAATGTCATTAAAATTTAACCATTAATTTACTAATTTACAAAAATAAAAATTTTTAAATCCAAATTATCTTCTTAAGTTATTAGTTTGAATTTCAATTACAAATTCCATATCCAATCTCAACTCCGAGGTCAAATTTAAATTTTTATTCAACTCTTTATAGATTAAATTTAAAATTTAATCACCAATTTCATTGTTATATTGGAAATTCAATTTAAATTATCATTCAAATATTTAAAATTAATTAAATATTCACAATTTAAATTGTTCAAAATTTAGGATCGTTACAATAAACCATGGAACCAATGCATTCAGTGATGGGAAATGGGCCAATATATCGAGGTGCTAACTTTCCTGATCGAGTGAAACGCACAACACCCTTCATAGGTGAAACTCAAATGAAACGACCCGGAATTTTGGACAATATGAATTTAATAATCTGTATTAATAATTAAATTGATTTGATAATCTTTCTTTATAATTTTAATTTAAATTGGTAAATTTAATCTTTTAAAGGTTAATAAATATTTAATATGGTAATTTTGATCAATATCTTTCTATCAATTTAAAATTGATGAGAATTATTTTTCAAAGCTAATAAAAATTTTATTCTATTTATAATATATATATTTGTTATATATTGTGAATAGAAGATCTTTTGTTTTAAGTAAAAGATGAATTTTCAAATTGTAATATATATGTATGTATATGTTATAATTTGGAATTGTTTTGAAATTTAATTTAATCTATTGATAATTTATATATGTATGAATTATAATTTAAAGCTTTGTTTTAAATTTTATATTTTTCAAAAAGTTAATTTAGATTAATTCAATTGCTTTCAAATATAAGATAATTATTTATTTTAAAATATGACAGTTATAAGGGATTTAATCAAAGTTTTGTTTTTGTTTTCTTTTAAGTATTTAAATTAAAATTATAAAGAAAAATTATCAAATCAATTTAATTATTAATACAGATTATCAAATTCATATTGCCCAAAATTCCGAGTAGTTACGACAAACGAATACCGAATCTCCCACGGAAAATTCTAAGTTCCTTCTTCGGTTATCGGCATAGGATTTTTGTCTACTTTGAGCTTCTTTCATCCTATGACGAATAAGATCAATATTTTCTGTGGCATCACGAATAATATCTAGACCTAAAACTAGCTTCAAGCCAACATGAAGGAGATTGACATGGCCTTCCGTAGAGTGCTTCGAAAGGTGCCATACCAATACTAGATTGGAAGCTGTTATTGTAGGAAAATTCAACAAGGGAAATATAATCTTTCCAACTTCTACCAAAATCAAGAACATATGCATGAAGGAGATCTTTAAGAGTTTGACTCATGTGCTCCGTTTGTCCATCGGACCGAGGATGATAAGTGGTGCTAAAATTAAGCTTTGTTCCCAAACCTTTTTGAAGACCCTTCCAAAATCCACTAGTACATAATGGATAGCAATCGCTAACAATAGAAGTAGGAACTCCATGCAATTTAACAATTTTTTTAACATAGAGTTTAGCCAAAAGAGGTCCTGTTTGGTCGGATCGAACGGGAAGAAAATGGGCGGATTTTGTAAGTTTATCTACAATCACCCATAGAATGTCATGATCTGAACGAGAATGGAGAAGACCGTTAATAAATTCCATGGAGACTTGATCCCACTTCCAAACGAGAATGTCTAAAGGTTGCAATAACCCACCGGGCCTCTTATGCTAGGCCTTTACGAGTTAGTAAGTCATGCAAAGCTTAATAAAGATAGCAATATCAGATTTCGTTCCATTCCAACAGTAAAGTTGTTACATGTTCATATATATTTCACTACTATCCGGATGAATAGTAAATTTAGAACGATGAGGATATTCTAAAATGTCTTTATGGAGATCACTAATATCTGGCATAATAAGTCTACCAATTTTCGAACGCCTCCACGAGCATTGATTTCAAAGTCTTTCAAATAATCAATATTATTTTTATCCCTGCAACTTTGGCTAAGATGAGCCAATTCGAGATCTTGCTTTTGAGCTTCAAGGATGCGGTTTAAAAGAGAAGGATGAGCCTCATGGCTACATAAAACAAGAAATGAACACGAATTGGATTCACGATCTCGAATTTCACAAGTGGACAAAGTCTCGAGATCATTTCATTCAGATATCATCATGGATATAACCGCTTGTTGCTTACGACTAAGGGCATCGACAACATGATTTCCTTTTCTGGGAGTATAAAGAATATCAAGATCATAAGATGCAAGGAATTAGAGCCAACGTTGTTGACGCAAATTAAGTTCCTTTTGAGAGTATAAATACTTTAAAGATTTATGATCGGTGTAGAGAACAAATTTATCTCCTAAAAGATAATGATGCTAAATTCCAAGGGAAAAAACAATGGTCACGGGCTCCAAATTATGAGTGGCATATCTAGTCTCGACAAGTTTTAATTTCTTAGAAGCATAAGCGATAACACATTCCCTTTGCATGAGAACGACTCCCAAACCAATACGACCAGCATCGGTATATAAATAGTAAAGTCTTGCTTTCCTTCGAGAATCACAAGAATAGGAGCATCGAGAAGGAGTTTTTTAATTTATGAAAAGCAACTTCACATTTTTTGACCAAATGTACTTAACTCCCTTCTTTGGCGAACTAGTAAGAGGTACAGAAATTTTAGAAAAGTCTTTTATGAACCGACTACAGTAGCCCCCTAATGCAAGAAAGCTATGAATTTCCTACACACTCTAAGGTCTCTTCCAATTTTGAATATCCTCAATCTTTGTATGATGCACAAAAATTCCAGATTTTAGAAATAATATGTCCCCAAAATTCCATACGGGATTGCTAACAGTGGCACTTAGAAAATTTTACTTTCAACCGGTTGCTTTTAAAAGTTTCCAACACAATTCGAAGATTTTTTTTCGTGCTCTTCCATGGTTTTTGTAACGATCCCGATTTTTGATTTAATTTAAATTGATAATTAGAATAAAAATTTGGATAAAATTGTAAATTAATTTGAACTTTTCAAATTAAATAGGATATTTACTTATTTGGATATTGATTTTAAAATTTTAATTGGGGTTTTGAATTTGTATAATTGAAAATCTGACAAAAAATAAAAAAAAAATAACACCCTAAAGTCTATCAATTAAAATTTATAATATATATTAAAATTTTGAAAATTAATTTGAAAATATATTGGGAAAAAATCTCAAACAAATAAAATGAGCAATGAACTATACATAAATAAATTCTAATTTATTTTGAGTTTAAAATATCGAAATAATAAATGTTTTAAAAAGTCATTTAGTTTTAAAAATCTTATATATATATGTGTACTACAAATACGAGTAAAATTGAATACATATTGAGATTTAATTAAAAAAAATCAAGGTGAGTGTGAATATAATAAATGGACATAAATGTCTATATTTCAAAGCTTAAATTTGAGATTTGGATTTAAATTTAAACTAAATGTTTAAAAAAATAAATGGCATTTAAAATTCATTAAGATATAATGTATATAATGTAAATATTGGCTAAGAAAATTGTTTTAACATTGTCTATGTATATACATACACACATATGAATAAAGAGGTGTGTTCATTTATAAAATAAATATGATATAAAACATTTTTTAAACATTCTTTTGTCTTTGAAAATTTTAAATGTAAATATACATAATGAAGTAAAGAAGTAAACATACATGCACATGGGTTTGGAGTAAAGAGATTAACAAAATTTTATAGCATGGTGATTTCTTACAAATGGCCTTCAATACAATTAAACTGAATAAAATAATTTAATAAAAAATTACAAAAAAAAAGCTTTCCATCTCCCCATATGAAATCATGTTTACTCTCAGCAAATCTGAAAAAGTCAGTAATCAAAGATTTGAGGCATTTCAAATCTCAACACAAGAGAAAGAAAAAAAAAATCAGAAAAAAAAACTAAAGCATTTCTCTTGGATTTAAAGATGAAGAAATCTGAAATCTTCCTCTACATCAAACTATAGATTTACTCTCAAGTAAACTCTATACTCTATAGTTCAGTAAATTTGTAATTTTGAAATAAAGTTGTAACACAAATTCAAACTGCAGATTATAAAAAGGAAAATACAGTGCTTCAGTTTTATCCAGTGAGCAGTTTTCTCTGGAATGAAGTGAAGGCAAGTAAACTTCTTTGAAAAATCTGAATTTGAATTGTTAATCAGTAATAAAGCATAAGTTTAAAGCATTTGTATCAATCTAAGTTGCAGGAAACAACCAGGTTTAAAAGGCTAAAGTAATGTCTCGTGGCAACTTCAGAAAGAAATAAAAACCTTCTATGTGCATATAGAAAGAAAAAAAATCCAAACTGTAAGTAGATTTAAAAATTTGTTGTTTTTAATGGATTAAGTGAATGAGTACAACAAAAAGAGATTAAAAACCTGTACTTACAAAACTTGGCAGGTCTAAGCTTCAAAAATTAAAAAAACAAAAATTCCAGGCTTGAGTTCTCTGCAAATCTTTCTTCCAGGCCTCTGTTTCAAAAACCCATCAAAGTGGGCAAACTTCTTCAACCTGATTTTTTTAATTGATATGATGTGTTATGCTTGTTCCTGTGAAGTAGTGAAAAATTAGGTTGCATGGATGTAAATAGACCTGCATGTATATATATATATAAATGATGGATGCATGTTTGTTAATATAAATATCTTGCCTCTATTCTAAATCTACTGGTTCAAGAACAAGTTAGACAAAATCTTATCTCCCCATATAAACAACACTAGGCCATGATTCTTAAAAGGAATTGTTTATATCAACTAGATGCTATTTAGAAAAAAGAGAATAAAAATAATCACAAGCATAGTTATTGAATAAATATTCTGAAAATTTGAAATTACAATATTGAGGGTTTTAAATCAGAAAAAAATCAAGTGTTAAAATTTCAGGTTTTGTTTATATTTTCTGGATTTGAATAGGAAAACTATGATTTTTGGGATGTATATCAGGATTTATAATTATGTAAATCACGAGATAATTTAAATTGATCGGATTTTGGGGTTCGTTCGATTCCTGGTGACCGGGTTGTAGTTGTTCATCGGGATTGGTTGTGAAGGTAGCTGGTAGGAAGGGGATGACCGGAAAAACAAGAATTGAATTTATAGATGGACATGGCGGCTCAGTGATGTCGAACTAGGGGTTTATTGTGTTCAAAATTAACAATTGAATTTATATTAATCACTTGATTATCATTAACGATATAGATTAACTTACCTTTAAGTTAAAAATTATCAGTTATTAAGTTTTATTTAAAAATAAATAAGAATTGAATTGAATTGAAAAATAAGAATTGAAAAATAAGAATTTATATTAAGAATTTTTCAATTCAAGTGATTAATTTTCAATTCAAATAGGAAAGTTAGCAGAATTTTTCAATTCAATTCTTATTTTTCAATTCTTGATTTTGGGGTAGCTCGTGGATCGGGGGAGACCGGACTTCAAGAGGAGGTGAGTGGGACGTTGGAGCAGCTGTGGGGGTGGCCGCAAGACCTCCGGTGGCCAGAGGTGGCCACGCGGAGTGGGTTTGGACGAACTGGGTTGGCTTCCAGTTCGAGGCCGATTGCTCGTTTTTGATTTCAAACTTGTTTTGGGTTTTCGGTTGTTCAAATCGAGGCTGGGGATCATCGGTGACGTTATGGTGAGTTCGTCGTCGATTGGCAATGGTTAGCGTGGTTGTGCACGTATACGTGCAAAGTTGTATCGGTGGGTTTCGTGTTTGGGGAAGAAGGAAGGTGCGACTCGAAGTTTATCTCGGGGGGGTTTGCGTGTTAACTCGGGGTTTAACTCGAAGTAGGAATGCGGTACGAAAGTAAAAATACTTAGAAAATTTTTAGATTGAAAATTTGGGGGAACTCGGGTAAATTTTGGGAAAACCCGAAGTACGTTGGGGTTTATGTAACAACCCAGGATTTTGGACATTACTATTAATATTAAATTATGAAGAAAATTATAATTTAATATTGTTTTTAAAAATGAACTGGATAATAAAATAGGGGGTTATATTGTTTATTTTATATAAACAATATCTTGATGAATATAATATGGGATTTGAAATTTAAATAAGTCATATTATTTTACTTGACGCTTATTTGAACATTTGATGATTGAAATAAGTGCAAATGAATGAAAATAAAGTTTGGAAAACTTTATTTATGGATTTGTGTTGTAAATAAATAATTGTGATGGTTTAATTGAGTTAATTAGTAATACCGAAAATTTATTCCAATGTTAGCCTTTTATTGTAAAATAAAGGAATAATATGAAGAAAATAAAATTTAGAAGTGTAAATAGGCATGGAATGATGTTTTAATGTTATAAAAATGTTGAAGCATTATAATACACTTAGTTAGACATAAAAATAAATTTTATTTGGTTGAAATAGATGAAAATAGTGATTTTTCACTAAAAATGAGAATATTGAAAAATATTGATAAAAATGGATGAAAAATATACATTACGTAGAATTTCACTAAGTATAACAGCCTTTGCTCTTATTGGGTAAGGTTTTCGATCCAAAATCCTAAATCTAGAAGCATCTAGTGAGAAGGAATTGCTTCTATTCCTCTATTCATTCCTTCTTCTCAAAAAAAAATACAACTTACAATAAACCTAAAACAATGGCCTCCATATGAGAAAAAAATCAAAATTCACTCATTCTCTTGCAAATTCAAGATTCAATTCAAGTTACACACATAAGATAAGGTAATCTCCTACCTATTTAATCTCAAATTCATATCAATTCTCAGATTTGATTCACTATAATTGAATTTTGATATTTTTCCATCCTTGCATGTTGGTTCTATAGCTTCTATAGGTTTCTAATTACTAATCCAAGGCTAAAGCTCCTTTCTTTGCAAGCAAAATCATTTAATTCGCTGCAAACAAACCCTAAGGTGAGTAACCTCATTCACGCTTGCTGTATACAATCTTGTTTATTCATATTTAGTGTAAAATTGAATGCTTGGAGTTATAAAAATCAAGTTTTGATCATATTTTGTGCTTAATCCAAAAACTGAATTCTGTCCATCTTTGAAGCTGAAATGAATTTGACTATAACTTTTTTGTTTCTTAACCGATTTTGATAATTTTAGATGTTTCGGAAAGCTTAATTCTTGTGCTACAACTTTCATGTTTTGTGTTTTCTGTAATTTTGAAGTTAGGTGTGTCAAAATTGAATTTTTCTACTATAATCCTGAGAGCAAAACCAATATTTGCTCTATGCTTAAGGCTGAAACTAAATTAGCCATAACTTCTTTGTTTCTTAACCAATTTCGATAATTTTAGATATTCCGAAAATATTAGAAACTAAGCTACAACTTTTGCTTTATTCATTTTTCTAGATTTTGAATTTATCTATGATATAAATGCAATTGTTTGTCACTGTCCAGCAAATACATAGATTCAGGCTGAATTTGATGTATTGTGTAAAATGATCATAACTTTTGAACCAATGATCGGAATTTGAAGATCTTGGTCATTCTGGAAATCTTAGAAGCTAAAGTACAACTTTATTTTTATTT
The DNA here is from genome assembly GCA_030765085.1 of Allium cepa. Classification (NCBI taxonomy): domain Eukaryota; kingdom Viridiplantae; phylum Streptophyta; class Magnoliopsida; order Asparagales; family Amaryllidaceae; genus Allium; species Allium cepa. The sequence continues at coordinate 73,251,674 of CM060938.1, read as the reverse complement.
ATTTCGCTTGATTTTGAGGTTACCTATGCTATAATTGTAATTTTTTGTCGCTGTCCTGCAAATACATAAGTTCAGGCCGAATTTTATGTTTTGAGTAACACGATCATAACTTTTGAATCATTGATCCGAATTGATTGTTCTTGGTCATTCTGGAAAGCTTGAATCATATGCAATAAGTTTCATTCAGAATGTTTTTAAATATTTCAATGTTTGCTAGCTCAACACAGCGGATTTATCCGCTGTCCCGTGTTTTGTTCCATGTTGTTAGTGCACTTATTGTTTTCAAACCACTTGAAAATTGTTTTGCATCCATGAACATGTATATGCATGTTCCGTCTTGGTAATTATGGTGTTAAATATTTCATTTTAAATATTTTTAAGAGTATTTCTAAATAATAAAAGTAGATATACTATATTTATTTTATATAAAAAAGTAGAATTTTAATAAAAGGATTTCTTTGGGTTTCGAAAAATTTATTTTAAAACCCGGCTACCTTAGTAAATTATTGCGCAAAGATCATAAACTATTATTTTTCCCTTTCGGATGTATAAGAATGAGAATTAAACGATTTAGTAAGGATATATGGTATGAGACATGCGTTCTTGCTTTATCGCTTAATATCGGACTTCTACGACCGAAACTAATTTGAATTATTATTTTGAGATGATTTAGAAGTTGCCAAATTTTAACGAACATTATTGGTTGGAGAATTACTCTTTTTGAGTACGATTGATGATGAACCAATCTAGATGTTTTGACAATCGCTGATGAGATGAGGCGACCAAGACGAGAATTTTCCGTTTGGAGAATTATGATTAGAAATAACCGTCATGATGTTGTTTTACTTACCGATCAGACGAGGAAAGTCTATTTATGAAGTATTCATGAAGTTAAGACGTTTAAGATGATTTAAGAAGTTAAGATGGTTATGATGACTTTTACTTGTCGATGAAATGAGACAAGTCACGATGTAACCATTACTCGTCAATGAGAAGAGATGAGTATGGTATTATATTAACTTGCCGATGAAATGAGGCAATATTGATGTTAAGTTTTAATTTGAAACTATGGTTAGAAATAACCATCACGAGTTCTTTTACTTGCCTAGGAGATGAGGCAAGTTGTTACGATGGATTGATGATGATTTCGATATTTATGATGAATTTTTACTTGTCAATGAAATGAGACAAGTCTCGATGTCACTTAAAACTCGTCCAAGTAAGAGATAAGACGATTTAGGTATCTTACACTCGCGGATGAGATGAGGCAGTGCTTATTTGATTATGTTTTATGATGGTTTTCTAATGTGGCATCGACTAACGATTAGTAAACCAATAGGTATGAACGTATGGTATGGGACGTACGTTGACGCCTATTGGGTTCCTATTCGAGAAGTTGAGGCACATTCACGATGTTACTAGTGCTACAGACCGAGTACTCGATTGGAGTCATAACGATGTTCATGAAGTTATTACTCGACTCCAATCATCACGATGTTATTACTCGGGTTTTTGTGACTGGGTGTCATCAAGATGTTTCCGACTATAGTCAATCAAGATGATCATGATGTTATGATGTTATGTGACCCCAAGTCATCACGATGAATGGTACCAAATAATGGTAGTACTAGTCAAGATGTAAATGCACGTGCTGCTTTCCATGAGGTTTTAGGTGTTTCGATTTCACTATTTTGATGATGATGCCTTAGTATAGCCTTATGTACGAAAAAGGCTTATTGACATACATGGTTTTATTTATGATTTCGAATATGATGTTTTGGATTCTTTCCGGGCTCTATCAAGATGGATTTGAGACATTATATATATTTATACCAATGAGATGAGGTATAAATTATGGTAATGCTTTTATGATGAGTGTTGATAATAGATTTAAGATATATTTATATTTATACCGATGAGATGAGGTATAATAATTAAGAAGTTTTTATTAGATGAGTTTTATTTATGATGGATTCTTGAAGTTTTAATTATCTTATGAAGATTTACTCTATGGTCCATATCCTCACCCATTTCATTCGGTTATATATATATATATATATATATATATATATATATATATATATATATAATTAGGTGAACCATGTCAATATAATATACATATTGTATTCCTTTATGCAATCATGATGAACCATTGATGTATCACTATAGAGATAACTTGATGACTTATATCATTCCATTGGTAACGCTGGAATGTTTTTCCCTTATCTCTTATCATCACCTGTACTAATGATAAGTTCTAGCTAGCCTGACCCGTATGTTTTCACTCGGGTCAGACCGAGTTGTTTCAGGTATCATCTATTGGACTTAGCTTGAAGTTGATGTTGGATATCAGCTCTTCTTTCTCTTGAGTAGTTTTTGTTCTTTCACATACTATGATGTAGTTATATTTGATTCGATATTTATGATATGGTCGAGTACCACCTTTATCTGTATTCATATTGTATTGTACTAAACATGTATCAGTATATATATATGATGTTGATTACTGTTCTGTGATGTGCTTTACATTTAGTTATTGTATTTTGTTCTGATAGATCCGTTAGCCACCTATAGTTTTGGATTAAGCATTTACTGTGTATGTCGATCCATTGAGATAGAAAAGAAAAAATATTATATTGCATTTATCGACGTATTCAGTAGATGTTTAAGACAAAGTTATAGATGGTCGCCCTTAACCAGCCCTATTCTCCGCTTTAGTAGACGGAATTACTTGTTAATTCTCTTTACTAAGGTGGGTCTCGAGGTGGGGCATTACAGCTTGGTATCAAAGCTGTGGTAAGAACAAAGTAGAATAAACACAGAACAGTACGTATATCATGATACATCGAAATACAATACGAATGAATCATTTTCCTTTATTCAAGCTTGTTTCCGAATCGAGCCTTGATTCTTTTTCGAGTTTTAGGATTGTTAAGATGGAATATGTCTAGGAATATAGATATATTGTATTCCGTAGTATTCCACAATAGAGAGTTTGATGTCATCTTGTCTTATATAAATCTTATTTGGGATTGTTCTATTCTTATTTTTATCGATACGAGTGAATTCGTATCGATGAAGCTGATTAATTTCTTTGAGCATTCTCGTTGCATTCCTTTGAGAGTTATGATCCTATTAAAGGGATCCACAACAATTGGCTTGTTGTAAGCATTCCGAGTTCTCTATTTGTTGCTGCTTTAGTGAGTATTTGTTTATTACTTACTATCTTGAGATGTATCTGATTTGAGATGGATTGACTTATTTGATGTTAAGTCTGATCCTTTTGTTGTTATATGATCCTATATTTATTTTGGCATCTTAATTTGATTAGGTTATTATTTCTATCACTTTGAAATGTTAGTGATGATTTCGAAGTTTCTATATTCACTCTGGAGTATCGAGATGTTGATGATATATCTCGAATTCCAGTCATGGTGACTTTGTTGAGTTTTGTGAGTCCGTTTGTTTGACATCCAATCGGGAAATCAAGTGTTGAGGTAACCTTATTCCTAGCTCTTCGGCTATTCTTCCAAGAGGATTTCCACTAAGGAATGAGGTGAGTTTCTAGATTGTTCGAGTTTGATTGAGTTTATCATTCAGCTTCGTTTGAGTGTTCTTTTCGTATACTCAATCAATGTTATCCTTTAGCATTACTCCGATTGAAGTAGTGATTCGTAGATTGTGTGCTTCTTCTCCTTTGAGAAGAATATCTTGCTTATCCTGTATCTTGATGATTTTTGGGAGTGGCTCGTGACATCGTAAGATTGACGAACACTCTATCTTCTTCTGTTGATTTTGAGAATCGAGTATTCAAGGAATATCTCGATGCATTCTCTTAATGTTCTTTGGTCTGAGTTTTGAAGATATATAAATATGAGTTTTAAAGAGAAATTTGAGCTTTGAGATATAAAAAATATCAAAGAATATTTTGAGAATATATTTACATGAGTAGTATTTCTTTTATAGAAATAATTTGGGAGTGTTGGGTTGTCCATCGGGTAGTTAAGAGTTCTAGTCGATACGCCTGATCAACGTTGTCGATAGGAATCTCCTAAATTCTATGATGAGATAATCAGACACGATGATTTGTGTTTTAAAAATTGAGATTTTGAAAATAATATTTGAGGTTAAATATTAAATTTATTTTTGAATGGTAATTGCAGCCGTTGATTTTAGAGACGAGTATCAGAGTGGCGAGGCAGTTTTGATCGTTCGATCGACCCTGCCGCCAACGAACATATCTATTTATTAGAGCTTCAGTGGCAAGGCAATGCCATTTATTTATATATTTATTTTGAAATTATAAAGATGAGAATATGTGAGAAAATTATTGAGCTATACTTTATTAAAGTATATTTTGAGATTTTAGAATTATATTATATACATTGGATGTTTTAAGAGAAGAGTTATAAGGGGATTTGAAGATCGTTTTAAACTATTTAAGTGGTTTAATAAAAAGACTAAAGAGAATTTAAACTCTTAATTTATTTTAAGGAATATTATTATGGATTTACAAAATCTTTTGAAAATTAATTTTGAAGTATGAGGAGAAATTTGGACTTTTAGTTTGAGTTTTAAATTACTTACAAAGTAATATAGTAAGGAGTTTGAAAATTTTCAACTGTTGAAAATTGAGATTTAAAATTTAAAAGATGTTGAGATTTATCAATTTTACATATCTTGAATTGAAAAGTAATTTGAGCTTATATCCTTGTTTCTTGAGTATATTCTATCCCTGAGCTGATAGCAACGATGTGCATTTTTCGCAGTCATTCGAGTTTGGCGGTCTTGTGAGAAGCCATTTTATGCGATTTATCTATCTTGTCTATTAAGTCTATCCTTGGTATGAGGGCGTTCTTTCCGTATTATTATGCGGAAAATTGTGTTGTTGGTCTTTTTTGTTGCTTAAAGTTCGGGTTTGAATGAGTTTGATCCCGACTATATTCATAGAGTTTTGAGAAATCTATCTTATTTGATAGATAATTTGTTGAGCTTTTTATTGAGTATTGATACGAGATGGGATATCTTCGAAATCCTTTCGAGTTACTTGGAAAAATCCGATGATTTGCTAGTCGCTATTTTAGCATATGATGGACTATTGGATTAACCAAGAAAGTTTTTCCTTATCTCTCTCTACCATTCTATGTTGGGAGAATGAATGGTTTGAGTTTTGGGCTTGTCTATCACCTTTGTTGATTGAATTTTTATGTTGTTTACAGCCTTTTCCTTTAGAAATTGCGAGGACGCAATTTTTTTAAGGGGGAGAGTCTGTAACAACCCGGGATTTTGGAGATTACTATTAATATTAAATTATGAAGAAAATTATAATTTAATATTGTTTTTAAAAATGAACTGGATAATAAAATAGGGGATTATATTGTTTATTTTATATAAACAATATCTTGATGAATATAATATGGGATTTGAAATTTAAATAAGCCATATTATTGTACTTGACGCTTATTTGAACATTTGATGGTTGAAATAAGTGCAAATGAATGAAAATAAAGTTGGGAAAACTTTATTTATGGATTTGTGTTGTAAACAAATAATTGTGATGGTTTAATTTGAGTTAATTAGTAATATCGAAAATTTATTCCAATGTTAGTCTTTTATTATAAAATAAAGGAATAATATGAAGAAAATAAAATTTAGAAGTGTAAATAGGCATGGAATGATGTTTTAATGTTATAAAAATGTTAAAACATTATAATACACTTAGTTAGACTTAAAAATAAATTTTATTTGGTTGAAATAGATGAAAATAGTGATTTTTCACTAAAAATGAGGATATTGAAAAATATTGATAAAAATGGATGAAAAATATACATTACTTAGAATTTCACTAAGTATAATTGCCTTTGTTCTTATAGGGTGTGGTTGTAGATCCAAAATCCTAAATCCTAAATCTAGAAGAATCTAGTGAGAAGGAATTGCTTCTATTCCTCTATTCATTGCTTCTTCTCGCAAAAAAAAAAATACAACTTACAATAAACCTAAAACAATGGCCTCCATATGAGGAAAAATCAAAATTCACTCATTCTCTTGCAAATTCAAGGTTCAATTCAAGTTACACACATAAAATAAGGTAATCTCCTGCCTATTTAATCTCAAATTCATATCAATTCTCAGATTTGATTCACTATAATTGAGTTTTGATATTTTTCCATGCTTGCATGTTGTTTCTATAGCTTCTATAGGTTTCTGATTACTAATCCAAGGCTAAAGCTCCTTTCTTTGTAAGCAAAACCATTTAATTCGCTGCAAACAAACCCTAAGGTGGGTAACCTCACTCACGCTTGCTGTATACAATCTTGTTTATTCATATTTAGTGTAAAATTGAATTCTTGGAGCTATAAAAATCAAGTTTTGATCATATTTTGTGCTTAATCCAAAAACTGAATTATGTCCATCTTTGAAGCTGAAACGAATTTGACTATAACCTTTTCGTTTCTTAACCGATTTTTATAATTTTAGATGTTTCCGAAAGCTTAATTCTTGTTCTACAACTTTCATGTTTTGTATTTTCTATAATTTTGAAGTTAGGTGTGTCAAAATTGAATTTTTCTACTGTAATCCCGAGAGCAAAACCAATATTTGCTCTGTGCTTAAGGCTGAAACTAAATTGGCCATAACTTCTCTGTTTCTTAACCAATTTCGATAATTTTAGATGTTCCGGAAATCTTAGAAACTAAGCTACATCTTTTGTTTTATTCATTTTTCCAGATTTTGAAGTTATCTATGATATAATCGCAATTGTTTGTCGCTGTCCAACAAATACATAGATTCAGGCTGAATTTGATGTTTTGTGTAAAATGATCATAACTTTTGAACCAATGATCAGAATTTGAAGATCTTGGTCATTCTGGAAATATTAGAAGCTAAAATACAACTTTCTTTTTATATTTTTTGCCTGATTTTGAGGTTACCTATGCTATAATTGCAATTGTTTGTCGCTGTCCTGCAAATACATAAGTTCAGGCCGAATTTTATGTTTTTGAGTAAAACGATCATAACTTTTGAATCATTGATCCGAATTGATTGTCCTTAGTCATTCTGGAAATCTTGAATCATATTCAACAACTTTCTTTCAGAATGTTTTTAAATATTTCAATGTTTGCTAGCTCAAAACAGCGGATTTATCCGTTGTCCTGTGTTTTGTTCCATGTTGTTAGTGCACTTATTGTTTTCAAACCACTTGAAAATTGTTTTGCATCGATGAACATGTATATGCATGTTCCGTCATGGTAATTATGGTGTTAAATATTTTATTTTAAATATTTTTAAGAGTATTTCTAAATAATAAAAGTAGATATACTATATTTATTTTATATAAAAAAGTAGAATTTTAATAAAAGGATTTCTTTGGGTTTCGAAAAATTTATTTTAAAACCCGGCTACCTTAGTAAATTATTGCGCAAAGATCATAAACTATTATTTTTCCCTTTCGGATGTATAAGAATGAGAATTAAACGATTTAGTAAGGATATATGGTATGAGACATGCGTTCTTGCTTTATCGCTTAATATCGGACTTCTACGACCGAAATTAATTTGAATTATTATTTTGAGATGATTTAGAAGTTGCCAAATTTTAACGAATATTATTGGTTGGAGAATTACTCTTTTTGAGTACGATTGATGACGAACCAATCTAGATGTTTTGACAATCGCTGATGAGATGAGGCGACCAAGACGAGAATTTTCCGTTTGGAGAATTATGATTAGAAATAACCGTCATGATGTTGTTTTACTTACCGATGAGACGAGGAAAGTCTATTTATGAAGTATTCATGAAGTTAAGATGTTTATGATGATTTAAGAAGTTAAGATGGTTATGATGACTTTTACTTGTCGATGAAATGAGACAAGTCACGATGTAACCATTACTCGTCAATGAGAAGAGATGAGTATGGTATTATATTAACTTGCCGATGAAATGAGGCAATATTGATGTTAGTTTTAATTTGAAACTATGGTTAGAAATAACCATCACGAGTTCTTTTACTTGCCTAGGAGATGAGGCAAGTTGTTACGATGGATTGATGATGATTTCGATATTTATGATGAATTTTTACTTGTCAATGAAATGAGACAAGTCTCGATGTCACTCAAAACTCGTCCAAGTAAGAGATAAGACGATTTAGGTATCTTACACTCGCGGATGAGATGAGGCAGTGCTTATTTGATTATGTTTTATGATGGTTTTCTAATGTGGCATCGACTAACGATTAGTAAACCAATAGGTATGAACGTATGGTATGGGACGTACGTTGACGTCTATTGGGTTTCTATTCGAGAAGTTGAGGCACATTCACGATGTTACTAGTGCTACAGACCGAGTACTCGATTGGAGTCATAACGATGTTCATGAAGTTATTACTCGACTCCAATCATCACGATGTTATTACTCGGGTTTTTGTGACTGGGTGTCATCAAGATGTTTCCGACTATAGTCAATCAAGATGATCATGATGTTATGATGTTATGTGACCCCAAGTCATCACGATGAATGGTACCAAATAATGGTAGTACTAGTCAAGATGTAAATGCACGTGCTGCTTTCCATGAGGTTTTAGGTGTTTCGATTTCACTATTTTGATGATGATGCCTTAGTATAGCCTTATGTATGAAAAAGGCTTATTGACATACATGGTTTTATTTGTGATTTCGAATATGATGTTTTAGATTCTTTCCGGGCTCTATCAAGATGGATTTGAGACATTATATATATTTATACCAATGAGATGAGGTATAAATTATGGTAATGCTTTTATGATGAGTGTTGATAATAGATTTAAGATATATTTATATTTATACCTATGAGATGTGGTATAATAATTAAGAAGTTTCTATTAGATGAGTTTTATTTATGATGGATTCTTGAAGTTTTAATTATCTTATGAAGATTTACTCTATGGTCCATATCCTCACCCATTTTATTCGGTTATATATATAATTAGGTGAACCATGTCAATATAATATACATATTGTATTCCTCTATGCAATCATGACGAACCATTGATGTATCACTATAGAGATAACTTGATGACTTGTATCATTCCATTGGTAACGATGGAATGTTTTTTCCTTATCTCTTATCATCACCTGTACTAATGATAAGTTCTAGCTAGCCTGACCCGTATGTTTTCACTCGGGTCAGACCGAGTTGTTTCAGGTATCATCTATTGGACTTAGCTTGAAGTTGATGTTGGATATCAGCTCTTCTTTCTCTTGAGTAGTTTTTGTTCTTTCACATACTATGATGTAGTTATATTTGATTCGATATTTATGATATGGTCGAGTACCACCTTTATCTGTATTCATATTGTATTGTACTAAACATGTATCAGTATATATATATGATGTTGATTACTGTTCTGTGATGTGCTTTACATTTAGTTATTGTATTTTGTTCTGATAGATCCGTTAGCCACCTATAGTTTTGGATTAAGCATTTACTGTGTATGTCGATCCATTGAGATAGAAAAGAAAAAAATATTATATTGCATTTATCGACGTATTCAGTAGATGTTTAAGACAAAGTTATAGATGGTCACCCTTAACCAGCCCTATTCTCCGCTTTAGTAAACGGAATTACTTGTTAATTCTCTTTACTAAGGTGGGTCTCGGGGTGGGGCGTTACAGTTTAGCTCGGGGAAACACTCGGGTTGTCTAGGTATTTTTTATATTTCCAGTTTTAAACTTTAATGAATTTGTTAAAGGAATTTCTGAAATTATTCTTTTTGATAAATGATGATTTATTTATTAAGTGGAAGGTATAAATTGAAAGGTGTTGAAATAAAGGGTTTTTAAAACAACTAAGTTTTAAACTTATATTTTTAATAAGTTATTTTAAGTAAAACTTAATAAATGATAATTTTTAACTTAAAGGTAAGTTAATCTATATCGTTGATGGTAATCAAGTGATTAATAAATTGTAATTAAGATTAATTCATTAATAATTAAGAAAAAAATAATTAAAGAATAATTTAGTTATAATTAAAGATTGATTAATCAATCTTTAATTTTTAATTATCTACTCCTAATTACTTTCACTAAGTACACTTTAAAGAATAATTATTAATGTGGTTTATTAATTAAAATAATTAATTAAGGAATAATTAATTAATAAAAGTAATTAAGATTTAATTGATTATAATTAAGGGTTAATTAATTTAGACAATTAATTTAGAAATGATTAATTAATGAAGGTAATTAAGACTTAATCAATTGCAGTTAATGATAATTAATCATTGATTTAAGATTTCTAATGAAAGTAATTATGTGGTTGATAAATCTAAAAAAACCACCAAAATTATTCATCTTAATTGTAGATGTTTGATTGCTATTGGATGCTCTGTGATGGATTGATATATTTGATATATGATGTAATGTTATGTAATGCTTTGTGCTAAGCTGTTATATCTGTGTTGAATATATTGTTATATGAATATGCAAACCCCTTTGACCCGTAAAACGACATTTGGATTTCGATGCGACTGGGAGTGAGATTCTAGTTGGTTATCCAAAACCACATCGAATCATATTAGTGAATCTTTGTGATTGATAAGTTTACTTTAACTATGAATCTGTGAATGAAGATAAGCATTATGGGTTATACCGCTTATCGATATTCTTATGATTGATGTTGCGCACTATTGTGTAAAACCCCTTGGACTACACTATACACACACAAATATTGATTGCACGTGGAAATCAGTTAAGTCACAAATTTTTGAAATAAATTTAAAAATTGAATTTTTGAATCCAATGGTTTTGGAAATGGATCGGGATTTAAAGTGAAAAGCTTTTGGAAAGGAATTTCAAAGATAAAAGTTATTTTTGAATAACTTAATAAAGTTTGAAATTTAAATTTGAATTCAAAATTGAAATTGAATTCTATTTTGAGTATTTATGATGTAAAGGTTATACAAGTTTATATGGGTTTTTAAACCCTTTTTAAAGTATTGTTTTGGGACTTAAATTTAACCCAAGTTTGAAAAAAAAACTTTAACTTGTATAATTGAAATCAGATTTTTTCCAAAATGAAAACTGTTTGTTTTCAAGTGATAAAAGCTTTAATATAAGAAATGTATTTCCAACTTGTATTATAAGAATTTCAAGTTAAATTGAAAAAACGGTTTTCCAAGTTATGAATGAATCTTAGGAAACGTTTTGAATGCTATAAATTAAATCTTTGATTTAAAGATTAAATAGATTAATCCAATTAAACGGAAATTGTTTTGAAATCCATGAATGGATCTTTGTGAAATTGGGTAAACTTTGTGAAATGAATCTTTTTGTTTAAAGATTTGAAATGGTAATTGGTTTAAACCATTTAAAGTAGTTTTGAATTTTGAAGTTGTGACTTAACTGAAATCCATATCCATATGTTTTTAAATTTTGCGCTCATTATTCGGTTTAGCTGGGAGAGGACCTTGTATCATATAACCCATTCCAAATAATGATACGTTGTTATGGACAGCATTTGAATACTGACTCGGAGTTTATTGTTCCCTTCCTAAACTCTGGGTGCCCACAATTTTCCACATGACAGTCTCGAGTTTGGTTTTTCAGATAGTCAGGTAGTAGATATCGTTTTGGTAGCCTTCAGCTTTCTATTTGATACATTTTGGAGTCTTTGGAGTCCACGACCGGACTTGCTTATCTAGGTGAAACTTGATGGTGGATCGAGCTTGGAGTTTTGGAGCTTTATCTTTGGAGCTTTTGGATCAGAGTTGCAATATTGGATTCTGTGAAGACTTATCTCTTATTGTATCGTGTTTCGCTATATTTTGTGTTGTATATTCTCTGACGTTGATGATTATCATTGTATCAAATTGATGTATTGGATATTGTGTTCATGTTGTATCAGTGATATCTTCTTTTATTTTCCGCTGTGTTATTTATCATCTAATGTTGTTGCAAGCTCCGGCGATACGAATTTGATGTTGTTTGTCGGACATCGAGTTCGGGTCATCATAGTTGGTATCAAAGCTAAAGGTTGAGTAAGAACTTTAGCTACGGAGTGTAGCACATTAGATGGCTCACTAGAGATGGGGCGAAGTATACCCTAGAATGAGTATAACCAGTGAAACCAAAACCCAAATTTCTCAATCTATTCTCTTTATCTATTGTTATTCTCTATGATATTTCGTTTGAATGCCTAAATCGGTTTTCTTACTATTCACGGATAGTGAGAATGAGTGGAAGAAGAGGACGAGATTGGGGACAGGGAAGTACCACTTCAACTGGTCAAAGCCCTGCAACGACAAATATTCCTATTCAATCTCAACCAAATTTGGCTGATTTATATCGAAGCTTTTCTACACTTGGTGGAAAGCCATTCATAGGAAAATAATCCGTTATCGAAGCACAAGCCTGGATTCGATCGTCTGAAAGGATTTTCAAAGGACTAATGTTGGAAGATGATCAGATGCGATTGATAACTTCTTGGCAACTCCAGGAAGAGGCTTTAGCTTAGTGGGAAACTATTACATTGGATGAGCGTGCAGATGAATTCACTTGGAGTCGTTTCAAGGAAGTATTCGAGCAGCGTTATATGTCGTCTACGGGTATCTCTAGAATGTACCAAGAGTTCGTGGATTTGAAGCAAGGAAGCTTATCATTTGTGGAATACTTGAACAAATTCAATGAATTATCTCGATTTGGTTCAGAATTGGTGAATACACCGTTAAAGAAGAACGAAAAGTTTATTCGGGGAATGAATAAGGAATTTCAGGAGAGGATGACTACTCACGTTAAGGAATCATTTTCTGAATTAATTGATATGGGTTATAGATATGATACTCTGGATAAGCAGGAAGTCCCGAAGGAGGATGGAAATACAAGCAGTCTGAATTGGAGGAAAAAGAAGTTTGGTGGAAAGAAACCGAGGAAAGATAAAGGAAAGAAGAATATACAGAAGAAAAAGGTGAAAGATGTTACTTGTTTCAACTGCTTGGAGAAAGGCCATTACTTGAACAATTGCAAGAATCCTAGGAAACAAGGAATGAGAGAGCCATTTATGAAGTCAGAATAGGAATCTAGGGAATTTTGTTACTGCTACAAGCCGGGACATAGGATCATGAATTACCCAGCACTGAAGCAAGCTCAAGCAGCAAGGGCATATGCAGTCAGAGATGATTCTTCAACCTCAAAGGCTGATTAAGGAAAGGAGATTTTATAAGGTAACATTCTCATTTACGATTAAATTTTCAAGTTTGTTCGATATGAGAACTACCTGTAGTTTTGTTTTTCAACAATTCGTAAATAAGTTAAATCTTGAATCTAAGATCGTAATCGAATCTATTTCTATCTGTTTCATTGGGTTTCGATATAATCTACGAAGGGTTAGTTGTCCCTTCGAACTAACTAATACCCCTATATACCTCGTAGATCAAATAAACCAATTGTTCGTAATTGAATGAGTTGATTCTCATAATTGTTGATATTCTGATTTGGTAAGCCGAATGCAGAATAAATATTTCGATCTGATATGATCAATCGTTTCTTTATCTATCATCTATTCTTTCTCGTCTCCCTAGCAAAGGGGCAAAAATTTTTTAAGGGGGGAATCTGTAACATTCCTGAAAATTAACCACGTTTAATTTGACAATTAATTTATTTTTGGAAATAAATTGTGAATTTATTTATGGATTAATTAGAAAATTTCTAGGAAAAATGAAAATTTTAGATTTATAAGTAGGATTTGGTTCAAAATTTAGGGATGAGTAATTTTATAAATAAAATTTGACTTTAAAAATAAATATTGATTTAAAGATAAATAGCAATTTGATTTGAAAGATAAGAATAAGTATTTTATAAACAAATATTGAATTTAAAAATAAAATGTATTGAAAATAAAATAGAATTAAAAGCTTTAAATTAATAAAAAGTTTGGTTTCTAAATTTTTAAATATATGGATATTTGAAAACTGTAATTTAAGAATTAATGTAATAATTTTCAAAAGTATTATTTTTAAGATTCAATCTTCTTGTATATATACATATATGAATAAAAAATGATTAATTGTTAATATGAAATCAAAATATTTAAATCATTCTTTTCTTTTTAAAAAATTGTACAAAAATAAATGTAAAAAAAAGATGTATGAATGAAAATGTATAGATTAGTTGTATATAAAAATAGTGAGTTAAATTAAAAATTGAATGTGAAAATAATAGGAATTTTTTTGTGTAAATATAAATATAAATGAAAGACATAAACAACTTTTAAAATTAAGACATATGCATACATGAAAGTACATTTACATGGAGGGTTAAACAAAAAACAAAAATTTGCAAAACAAATTAAGTCAAAGGATTTAAACATAAATTTCCCTACAAACTACAAGTGTGATACGTGCAAAGAAACAAGTTACAAGTGGCATTAACTTTTGAAAATATATATATATATATATATATATATATATATAGGAGTCAGGCCATTCATCTTCTTATGCCTGAAAATAGGAAACCAATGTTAAAATTAGTAAACAAAATTCCTCATCTTCAATAATCTGAAACCATAGAAGCCTGGAAAATAGAAAAAAAAATCATCTTCAAACTCAAAAAAAATCAAAATCCCTTCTCTCCATAAAATCTGAAACCAAACTCAAATCAGAAGCAAATCCAATTCCAAAAGAAAGAAAGAACGGAGCTTCAGTATACAACTGAAACAAGGGATCAAACCTGAGAAGCAAAAGTTAGATCCACATTCACGAGAAAATGCTGGAACCAAAATCTGGAAGGAAATGAGATTCTGGGAAATTGTAAATCAGACCAAAGAAGCTGGAAACAAAAATTTAAAGCATGTCTCAAATCATAAAAAAAAATCAAGGCAAAGAATATAGCAGATACAAAAAAAAATCGTCTAGAGTTGGGTTTTTCAGATAGTCAGGTTTAGTAGATTATCTGGAGCTAGTTCAGTCTTTGGATCTGAACTGCACTTGCTTATTCTTGTGCATCGCTATTGGGAGTTCAAGATACTTCTGGATTGGTGCCTTGGATATGGAGATTACCGATGCTGGAGTTCTCTTTTGAAGACTATATTGGAGATATTGTTACGCTGCTAGTGTTATCTTTTCTTTCCGCTGCTATTCTCTTGTATCATATCTCTGATGTATATTCATTGTATCATTCAGTTGTAGCATATTGTATCAATGTTGTATATTGATATATTCTTTTCCTTCCGCTGTGTTGTTATACTTAATGTGTTAGAAGCTCCGGTGAACCAGATTCGACGTTTGGATCTGCGGCATTTGAATACGAGTATCGTATTCCGTGCCGATTTTCGAAGTTCGAGTCAGGATCGCTACATTTGGTATCAGAGCTGAAGGTCAAAACTTTAGCTCAGGAGTATAACACATTAAGTAACTCATTAGAGATAGGGTGAAGTATACCCTAGAATGAGTAATCCCAAAGATATCCGTTCGAATGCCTCAGTAAATTCTCTTACTATCCACTGATAGTGAGTATGAGTGCGAGAAGTGGACGAGATAGGGGATAGGGGAGTACCACTATAAATGGTCAATACCCTACGACAGTGGAAACAACTTTCTTCTCAATCTCCTTTGATTCGATTCCAAAATTCTTTTGATTGCTTCGTACTAGCCACAAGAAGAAGTTTCGGTGTGATGGCTCTACGAATCGTTGTAGAAAATTCTTACTTCATATCTTCATCGGTTTCTTGTCAAATTTTCGATCTAAACTTTAATGAATTTGAAATTGAAATTGAAAATTTTAAATAAATTGGAAATTTTAAATTGAGTTGAATTTGTTAATAAAATATGAAGCTAAATTTGAATTGTATCAATAAAACAATATCGGTTAAAACCAAATTTGAAATTCTATTGTATTTTCTTGTGTATGTCAAAGTCCGACGAGGGACAAAATGGTATATACTTTAGGGAATTCCAACTTGAATTTGGAATCCATATGTAGTGTTTGAGAATTATGGAAGATTAAATCCATCTATCTATTCTCTGAGATCCGATATATTCTACGAACGATTAGTTATCCCTTCGAACTAATCAATGCCATTGCATATTCGTAGACCGGTGAACCCGAGTATCTTGTGAAATAATTGTATGAGTTTGTTCTCGTATTGTTGATATTCTAATTTGGCAAGCCAAATACGGAATCGATATCCAGTTTGATTTGGAAAGATATTTCTCTATCTTTCATCTTTTCTTTGTTATCTCCCTTGCAAATTTCGAGGATGAAATTTTTTAAGGGAGGAATCTGTAACGATCCCGATTTTTGATTTAATTTAAATTGATAATTAGAATAAAATTTTGGATAAAATTGTAAATTAATTTGAATTTTTCAAATTAAATAGGATATTTACTTATTTGGATATTGATTTTAAAATTTTAATTGGGGTTTTGAATTTGTATATTTGAAAATCTGATAAAAGAAAATAATAACATCCTAAAATATATCAATTAAAATCTATAATATATTTTAAACTTTTGAAATTTAATTTGAAAATATATTGGGAAAAAAATCTCAAACAAATAAAATGAGCAACGAACTGTACATAAATAAATTCCAATTTATTTTGAGTTTAAAAAATTGATATAATAAATGTTTTAAAAAGTCATTTAATTATAAAAATCTTATATATATGGGTACTACAAAAATGAGTAAAATTGAATACATATTGAGATTTAATTGAAAAAAAAATTCAAGGTGAGTGTGAATATAATAAATGGACATAAATGTTTATATTTCAAAGCTTAAATTTGAGATTTGGATTTAAATTTAAAGTAAATGTTCTAAAAAAATAAATGGCATTTAAAATTCATTAAGATATAATGTAAATATTGGCTAAGAAAATTGTTTTAACATTGTCAATGTATATACATACACATAAATGAATAAAGAGGTGTGTTCATTTATAAAATAAATATGATATAAATTTTTTTTTAAACATTCTATTGTCTTTGAAAATTTTAAATGTAAACATATATATAAGGAAGTAAAGAAGTAAACATACATGCACATGGGTTTGGAGTAAAGAGATTAACAAAATTTTATATCATGATGATTTCTTACAAATGGCCTTCAATACAATTAAATTGAATAAAATAATTTAATAAAAAATTACAAAAACATTTCCATCTCCCCATATGAAATCATGTTTACTCTCAGCAAATCTGAAAAAGTCAGTAATCAAAGATTTGAGGCATTTCAAATCTCAACACAAGAGAAAGAAAAAAAACCAGAAAAAAAAACTAAAGCGTTTCTCTTGGATTCAAAGATGAAGAAATCTGAAATCTTCCTCAACATCAAACTATAGATTTACTCTCAGGTAAACTCTATACTCTATAGTTTAGTAAATTTGTAATTTTGAAATCAAGTTGTAACACAAATTCAAACTGCAGATTATAAAAAGGAAAATACAGTGCTTCAGTTTTATCCAGTGAGCAGTTTTCTCTGGAATGAAGTGAAGATGTAACATCCCGCCTTTTCGCATGCTTTAAATCGACACACGTGCCAATTCAAAGCATACGGAAGGGCAGATTGATATGGGGTAAATAAGAAAAACCAGAAAGAAATAAAACAAAACAGAATCTCACAGCGAAAGGATAAAATATAATAATTAAAATACAGTTCATAAAACTATTTACAAAAAATTTGATTCTTCTTTATACAATAAATATCAGAGTTCACATACCGATAAATATCAATGCAGTGGAATTAAATGGTGTAGTGAAATAATATAGTAAATAATAGTAATACAATCTTCGTCTTTGTCCTCCAGAGCTAAATCTTCAAATCCTGAAACGCTCGGACTGACCCGAGCGAATTGAAAAGACAAAACACTCGAGTCAGAACTAAAAGATCTTATGTAAGTTAAATTAACAGAAATAAATATGAGTGCAGTAACTCAAGAGATGCTCGGGATTTACATCTCCTAAGGATCTGTTAAACTATTTACTATATAGTATATTGCGCTATTATAATAGTGTCTAATTGTAAAATAAACTTACTTTTAAATAGCGTTAAGGCTTTACATTTTCCACCTTAACACATTTATATATTCCCATAGTCTATACAGTACCGTAATCTCCCCCGTACTGGGCGTCGTCAGAGGGCACTCCATAGGTATGGTACAAAACCAAAATCGTATAAGGCGCGCTAGGGTAGGTGACACGGCACAACTAGACAATGCCAGGGTAGATATACCAATTACGCTTCCGGGTCGGTGGTAATGCGTAGCCGCAGCTACCGCCCACCTCGAGCCACACCCCCAAATAAAAAATCAAAAGTGGCCACCGAATCAATCCAAGAGTCAAAGTATAATATCGAAGGGATGTGTCCGGTCAAAGGTGCTACCTTATTGACCCGTCAATCGCTCCTGTTTTAGCCACCTTATGCCAACTCACGGGAGTTGGGTCCACGTATTTACCTTACAGGAAACGCCGCCACCAACCTACTTCATTCTGGAATCTCCACCGTATACACGGTTGTTAAAGTGGTTTTCGGAGTTGGCAGAGAGTATGACAACTTCCGATCCCGGTCTCTTTAACAACCAAATGTTGTTATAACACCGCGGTCGTTTAAAAATAGTTTATACTTTAAAACCAGAATATAATTATCCATTTCAAAACCCATAAATACGATATCATTTCCATTTCCAAAACAAGTCATTTTGATATTAGTTTTATAAAACCCAGATCAATGATATCATTTTTTTCAAATATATTTCTTTTCCACAATCATATTGCTTTAAAATTTATAATAATTGGAAACCAAACATTTGGATTATAACTTTCAACCATAATACTTGGAAAATTCATAGTTTGAAAACCATAACTTCTGAAACTTGGATGGTTTGGATATTCGAATGGTATATAAAATAAAATAGTTTGCATTTAAAGTTTCTTTATAAAATAAAATAATTTCTGCGACTTACAATTTATTTTATTTAATATTAAGTCAAAATCCATAGATTTAAAAATCGCATTCAGTTTCAATAACCACTTCAGTTTCAATATATTTCAAACCTTGAATATTGAACGATTGCAACTAAGGTTGGAAATTTCTATTCAACAATTTAAAGTCTTATTATTTAGTTTGCAATAATTGCATAATAAACCCGTAATCATTTAAGTTAAACTCAAATTACTTAAAAAAGAATTTTCCTTCAATTTATTTATACTAGAAATATTTGTTTAATTTAGCTTTAATAAAATTCAGTTATAAATATCATACCCTTTTTAAAATTTCAAGTTAATAAATTTTACATCAACTTATGAAGTTAAATTCTTAATTAAGCTCGATTCCAAATAAATTTTCCAATTTAACTCCCAATCTTAATTGATTTAAATCATTTAAAATTCTATATATTTTCAATATCTTAACATGTACTTAACCATATAAAATAATCAAACTCCATTAATTCAACTTATTTATTTTATTTAACAAATCAATACATAGCTTAAATTCAATACTTTAATTATAGATGTATATATAAAACAAGATTTTATAAAGCATCAAAATTTATATTTATTAACCGTATCCTATCCAAACCATAGAAAAATCATTTCAAAAATAATTTTATATATATACCGCGGTGCCTGTATAAAATTTTCTATCCTGTGGTCAAGTGATACGGATATTTATCATTTCAATCCGCAATTTAAAACTAAAAATTACGGTTATATATCATTTCAAACCGCAATCCCGAATGAAATGAAGATGCATAATAACTTGCAATTTATAAAATGTATAACACATCATCCATTCACCCAATATCAATCATCAACCAATTTATTGCAATCATCATCAATTTAACCAATCATCGATATATAGCATATAAAATATAACAGGTAATAAATAACAGTTATTAACTAACAGTTTATATTCAAAAATGAATTTATTAACTGTTTAACTATCAGTTTATATGCAATTAAATAAATTTTAACTGTTAATTTATATGCAATAATAAAATTAATTAATAGTTAAATTAAATAAATGCAATTTAACAGAGATGATGAATAAAACATGCCAAACAGTCATGAATAAGTTTCTACTCACATCTTAAGTCAATTTAACAGACATAGGAAATTTTAGAAGTTGTGAGTGGGTTAAAACACACACCTTTTGAATTTAAATCCAATTTAAATCCAAAAATTTGACCGTTTCAAAATTCGTCTAAACCAGCGTCATCAAGTCCGAAATTTCAATACGATCCTAACAAAAGAAACCGCGCGTAAATCGGATATCATATGTAAAAATTATGACGATTAATGAGATTGAAAAATAATTTAAACAAAAATATAAAATGGAACACATTTACATAGTTTGCCACGTAACTCTTCTCCCTAATGCAAGCTATAGGAACCCACATTTTCTACACCCAAAAAACGCACACAAGCACGGCCGAGACCCCTATCTTTGATCGCACCCTACGAACGCCACCGCCCACCAGAAAATCGCCGATCACCACCATCCTACTCCTCAGGCCGAGACGCACCCATGGCCAGGAGGCCGCCGTCTCCAGTCATCCCCATCATCGTCGCCGCCCCTTCAAAGTTTAGGGTTTTCGAACTCTAATCAACCAAATTCGAGCGCCTCCGATCGAATTAGCACACACGACCACCAGCGTTAACTTCCCCTTACCGAGCTCTTCAATACCCAGAAACCGATTTCCCGATTGACGCTTCAGTCAAAAACGTCCAATTCAATTTTGACCACGATTTCTGGTCAAACGATGAACAGATTTGGAAAACGGATTTCACCAGAAGATTACTCATTTCGTGGGCTTCAACATATATTTTTTTTGAGATTTTTCCAAGGACTTTGAATTTTTGACTTTGATTTTGAATTCTAATTGGATTTAGGGTTTGCATCCATTGAGGAAGAGGAGGAGCTGATGAAATTTTATGCGCGGACAAATGAAAATAGGCGGAGGCTAGGGTTTAGCAGGGTATTTATAGACAAGGTTGAAAAGAATAGATGGATCGGTTCGATGAACGCGCTGAACGATATATGGCCCAAAAAGCCCGTTTCGACTCCGGAACGAAATTGGGTAAACCCATCTATTGAAATAGGTGTTTTAAAATATTCTGAACACGATGGAAAAAGTTTCACGTCCAAATTCCATCGTATGAAGAAGTTATGCTGAAATCAATATTTTCAAATTGATTTCAATTGATTTCAATTGCATAAATTTCAAGGCGTTTCGAGTCCGTACGATCAAACGACAAGTCCGATCGCTACGAAACTTAAAAACTATTATAATTCAGCGTTACGGATCCGATGAAACTGGTTTCGTCGAAATCCGAGTCAGTGGCCAAAATGGCTATTTTCTAGTTAATTAAATAAATTAGAATTAAATCAATTAAATCACCTTTTCAATTTCACTTCTAAAATTTGCCAAATTTCATCACTTATGATCTCTTATTAGTGGTGAATAATTTATAAATTTCAAAATTAACCTCAATTTTATTAAATTATAAATTATAAATCAAATTTACAATTATTCTATTAAATTCACTTTTCATCCTATTATTTGATTCATCGTTATAAAAAGGATGCAATTTTCATTGGTTCACGATTGTTTATATTTATTTTTCTTAGATTTCATCTACACTTCCATTTATGCAATAATTTAAATATTAAATTTTCATTTAATTGCAATAAATCATATTATCGAAAATATTAAATTCAAATAAATAAATAAAGGTTGATTTCCATTCTTATTATTTAAACAATCATTATTCTATAAACATATTTAACATTCTCACCTTCATCTAAATCCTCATTTATGAAATATTTTAATATATATTCCACTTATTTTCGATTTATCCACTTATTAAATTTCAATTTCAAATAAATTAATAAATCTTGGGTTTCACTACTTAAATCAACAAATCTTCATATTATAAATAAAATTAACCTTTATTTCATCTTATAGGATTAACTATCTTCAATGACAAATTAACCTACCCTAACTGCACAAATTAAGAAAATTATTTGCAATTTGATCTCACATTAAACTTCATTAATTATCAATTGAAACCTAAATAAAACCGTTTATTTAATTAAAATCTTGCTATTAAATAAATTGATGCTTTATGGGTAAAATTAACATGGAATTATATTACATTTCTTGATTTTATTAAATCTGATTTCTCATCTAAATTGCAAAATAGTAAATTTCAATTACTATAGAAATTTTATTTAATATAAATTTGAATGCCAATCAATTGGTATTACACTAACCTTATTACATTAAATTACATTCAGTTTCCAAATTTTATATAATTAAATTCTAATTACTTACCAATCTTATTTCATTCATTGATGCCATCATTTACCAATTATTGCACAATTCCATTTATTTATATTCATGTTATTCATGTTTAATTCAATTCCTTTGCACATTAATTCATTTACTAAAGTTTACAATCTTTTATTTATTACTTACCTTCTTATTAAATTAAATTAGTAGCATTTCCATTAGTAAATTAAATATTCTCGTTTGTTTCTTATATTAACTTATAACTAAGTATGACAAAGATTCACAATTTCAATTGATTTCAATTACATTCTGAATTTGCAAACTTTAATTCCAATTGCTACATTTTAAATTTCTAACATCTTCTTCATTATAACTTCTAGAATTTTAATTTCTTCCTAATTAAATTGCCAAATTTTAAATTAAACTAACAAATTTATAAATCAAAATTTATGGGTCGTTACAGAAGGCAAGTAAACTTCTTTAAAAAATCTGAATTTGAATTGTTAATCGGTAATAAAGCATAAGTTTAAAGCATTTGTATCAATCTAAGTCGCAGGAAACAATCAGGTTTAAAAGGCTAAAGTAATGTCTGGTGGCAACTGCAGAAAGAAAAAAAAAAGCTTCTTTGTGCATGTATAAAGAAAAAAAATTCCAAACTGTAAGTAGATTTAAAAATTTGTTGTTATTAATGGATTAAGTGAATGAGGACAACAAAAAGAGATTAAAAACCTGTACTTACAAAACTTGGCAAGTCTAAGCTTCAAAAATTTCAAAAAAAAATTCCAGGCTTGAGTTCTCTTCAAATCTTTCTTCCAGGCCTCTGTTTCAAAAACCCATCAAAGTGGGCAAACTTCTTCAACCTGATTTTTTTAATTGATATGATGTGTTATGCTTGTTCCTGTGAAGTAGTGAAAAATTGGGTTGCATGGATGTAAATAGACCTGCATGTGTATATATATACAAATGATGGATGCATGCCTGTTAACATAAATATATTGCCTCTATTCTAAATCTATAGGTTCAAGAACAAGTTGGAAAAAATCTTATCTGCCTATATAAACAACACTAGGCAATGATTCTTAAAAGGAGTTGTTTATATCAACTAGATGCTATTTAAAAAAAAGAATAAAAATAATCACAAGCATAATTATTGAATAAATATTCTGAAAATTTGAAATTACAGTAATGAGTGTTTTAAATCTAAAAAAAATCAAGTGTTAAAATTTCAGGTTTTGTTTATATTTTCGGATTTGAATAGGAAAACTATGATTTTGGGATTTATATCAGGTATTATAATTATGTAAATCACGAGATAATTTAAATTGATCGGATTTTGGGGTTCGCTCGATTCCTGGTGACCGGGTTGTAGTTGTTCATCGGGATTGGTTGTAAAGGTAGCAGGTAGGAAGGAGATGACCGAAAAAATAAGAATTGAATTTATAGATGGACGTGGCGGCTCAGTGATGTCGAACTAGGGGTTTATTGTGCTGTTCCTCGTCGAAGTTTGAAGAGGGGGTTTGTCAGCGTGGATGAACCGAGTTGCACCGGACCTAAGGGAAAGGGAAGAAGAGTGTCTGGCACAGGTTTGGGTGCGGCGCCGAGTGCATCGGTGGTCGAAGCTGACGATATGCGGTAGGTTTTTTGGACCCAGTTTGGTTCAGGTGTCGGTCGTACCACTCGATTTCGTTTCGTGGTTGAATTCGAAAATCTGTGAGGGATGCTTGTGGAGGTCGACGTTGACGTGCCGGAAGTCTTGGAGATGGTTGGCGACGATCTGATTGAGCGTACACATGCACAGCGGCGTGTGGATGTCAGAATGTATCGTGTGGTACGACTCGAGTTGATACTCGAGAATGAAGGGGAATGCTTCGAGTGGAAACCTGGTGCGTGAGTGTTCTTGCATGAGTACTGAAGTTTTTAATTAAAACTTAGAAAAAGAAATAGAAGAATAAGATAGGCGAGAGGAGAAGAAGCAACGCAGGAAATAGGAAGGGAAACTCGGGCCTTAACTCGAGTAAATATATAGTTTTCCTCGGGTTTTAATTTCAAGGGATTAGCTTTTTTTTAGTTAATAATGTTAAACAAAATTTAGTACTGATGAAGTAATTAATGTTTGACAACTTGAGTAAGAATTTATTTCAAGTTTTAGTGGACTAAGTAAAAACTTTAACAAAGTAGTTAAATAAATTTCTAAAAATTATTTCTTCTATAAATGATATTTTACCGTTATATTTAAAGGTATAAATTAGTAGTTTTGAAATAAAGGATTTTTAAGACAATTAAGTTTCAAACTTATAATTTTAACAATTATTTTAAATAAAACTTAATAAGTGATTTAGGAATAAAATCAAATGTTTTAAATTTTTAACTTAAAAGTAAGTTAATTTATATTGTTAATGATAATCAAGTAATAAATAATTTATAATTAAGATTAATTTATTAATGAATAAAGAAATTAATTATTATAAGGGATGTTTTAAAATGGTTAATTAATTTTCAAAGTTAAGTTAACATTTTTGTTTAAGGGAAATTATTATTTGAAGTGAATTACTTAATGAAAGTAATTAAGGTAATTAAAGAAATTAATTAATAATTCAAGTTAATTAATTAAGTATTTAATGAATGATTAAATAAAAATAAAAATTAATTAGTGAAAGTAATTAAGAATAGATAATTAAAGATTAAAGATTGATTAATCAAATATTAAGGGTTAATTACTTTAAAGCATAATTAATTAATGTGGTTAATTAATTAGGGTAATTAAATTAAGAATAATTAATTAAAGGATAATTAATTATAATTAAGATTTAATTAATTAATAATTAAGGGTTTATTAATTAAAGTAATTAATTAGGAAATAATTTATTAAGATTTAATTAAGGGTTAATTAATTAAGATAATTAATTAAGAAATGATTAATTAATGAAGGTGATTAAGACTTAATCAATTGAAATTAATGATAATTAATCATTGATAAAAAAATACTAATGAAAGTAATTATGTGAGAAATAAATTTAAAACCACACAATTTATTCACCTAAATCAAAGATGTTGGATTGTTATTGAATGTTGTGTGATGGATTGATCTATTTGATATGTGGTGTGATGCTATGTGATGCTTGGTGCTGAGCTGCTATATCTATGATGAATATACTGTTGTATGAATATGAAAACCTCTTGACCCGCAGAACGACATTTGAATTTCGACGCGACAGGGAGTCGGATTCTAGTTGGTTATCCGAAACCCACATCGAATCATAATGATGAATCTTTTTGATTGATAAATTTACTTTATTTGTGAATCTGTGAATAAAGATAAGCGTTATGGGTTATAGTGCTTATCGATATGATTGAATATGTGATGATTGATGTTGTGCACTATTGTGTAAACCCCTGGACCACACTTATACACACACAAATATGGATTGCACGTGGAAATGAGTTAAGTCACAGGTTTTGAAATAGTTTTAAAAAAAATTGAACTTTTGAATCCAAAATAGTTTTGGAAATAGAATCGAAGCTTTTGAAAATGAATTTCAAAAATAAAAGTTATTTTGAATAACTTGATTAAGTTTTGAAATTTAAATAATTTGAATTTAATTTTTGAAATTGAATTCTATGATTTGGAAACTAGGGTTTTAAAAGGTTATTCAACTTATAAATGGGTTTATATGGGTTTTAAACCATTTTATAAGCGTTGTTTTGGGACTTTGAAATTTTACCCAAGATTTTAACTTGTATAGATATAATTGGATTTTTCCGAAACGAAAACTATTTGTTTTCAAATGATAAATGCTATCACGTAAGAAATGAACTTACAATTTGTGTAAGAAGGATTTCAAGTCTAAAATAAAAATGGTCTACCAAGTTATGAATAAATCTTTGGAAACATTTTGAAAGCTATAAATTAAATCTTTAATTTAAAGATTTAATGAGTTAATCCAATTGAAATGGAAATCGTTTTGGAAATCTATGAATAGATCTTTGTGAAACTGGGTGAACTTTGTGAAATAAATCTTTTTGTTTAAAGATTTGAAATGGTAATTTGTTTAACCATTTGAAAGAAAAGCTTTGGATTTTTAAGTTGTGACTTAACTGAAATCCCATATCCATATGTTTTATAATACGGCGCTCATTATTAGGTTTAGCCGGGAGAGGACCTTGTGTCATATAACCCATTCCGAATAATGATACGATGTTATGGATTGCATTTGAAGACCGGCGTTGAAGACCGGGTGTCTTCAAGAACGTTAGGATAACCTATTGATTGTCTCTGCATCGAGTAGCTATGGTATAGAGATTTCCTAGTGATGGGAAGTCCGATCGGGATTGTGGATACCCGGATTTGCAAGGGCTTCCTTGGAAGTGCCTTCGGTTCTGTTCGAACCTGGGACAGACTCGTATGGTTGTATGTCCGACATTACACTTTGAGATATTAAACTGATTTCTACCAAATACATTTCTGTTTGGTGGCAGAGAATTTATTCTCTTAGCTTAACACCCTTCTCTGAGACGTACGAACTCAGAGGCTATGTAGTTGATATTTATCAGTGATATATTCCCAATTTGGTAGTGTGGCATGCTAAGTGGTGCTGTGTGTTGATGATCATTTGTTGATCATTTGTGATCAAAGCAAGGCTTTTGTATAAAGCACAGCTTTGTGGACGAGACTGCATCAGGACCTCACACCCCGGAAATGGTCGAAACAGGAAAGATGCGGCAAGGTTATGAGGGTCGTGCCATTTAGGGCGTGTCATTCTCTTCTGGAAAAGGGTGGTATCATGGTATGGAGCCCAGATACTTACTAATGTGGATACTGTAGATCTATTACTTTGTGATTGCTTTGTGGTTTAGAGGCGCCTCGGATAAAGGTCTCAAAGGACCGGGGGATGGCATGCTCGAGTAGTAATTACCTAGTTACAGAGGTAACAAGTCCTTGTGTTGGCAGAGATCCGGTTAGGTTCCCAAGACATCCCGCCTGAGGCGATCCCATGGATAGTAGGAAGTTCCTTAGCCTGACCATTTGTTGGAAATCCAATCAAAACAATACACGCCTTGTACGGTTTTTATTGTAGAACCTGCCATTTAAAATGGCAGCTATAGTAGGCATAATATCATGGTACCTATGTTGGCTAGGATTTATATTATACTTTCGAAAGATTTTCCACTATGCACTAGTAATAATATCAAAGGATTTTTCTCGTATTAAGCATATTTGACTACCATAAGGAGAAATCTCCTTCAAGTCAGCGTTTGCATTGTGTGTATAACGGGAGGCCTTATGGTAGTTTCATTTTCTAAAACGCATTACGAATTTCAAATTTAAATTCTTTTGTTTGTTTTAAAAAGACCAAATGTTTTTTTTTCTCATACCAGTCCCAATGACTGACCTAGGGTTTATCTTTCCTTTCCTAAACTCTGCGTGCCCACTATTTTCCCACACGGACAGTCTAAAGTTGGGTTTTTCAGATAGTCGGGTTTAATAGATTATCTGGAGCTAGTTCAGTCTTTGGATCTGAACTGCACTTGCTTATTCTTGTGCATAGCTATTGGGAGTTCAAGCTACTTCTGGATTGGTGCCTTGGAGATTACCGATGCTGGAGTTCTCTTTTGAAGACTATATTGGAGATATTGTTCCGCTGCTAGTGTTATCTTTTCTTTCCGCTACTATTCTCTTGTATCATATCTTTGATGTATATTCATTGTACCATTCAGTTGTAGCATATTGTATCAATGTTGTATATTGATATATTCTTTTCCTTCCGCTGTGTTGTTATACTTAATGTGTTATAAGCTCCGACGAACCAGATTCGACGTTTGGATCCGCGGTATTTGAGTACGAGTATCGTATTCCGTGCCGATTTTCGAAGTTCGAGTCATGATCGCTAATGTTTTAGAATAAACAAGAATTCATCTATAAAGATGAGAATAAATCGATCGAGGAAGTATTTGAAAACTCGATTCATAAGGTCAACAAAAAAAGCTGGAGCATTTGTCAAACCAATTGGCATAACAAGCTATTCATAAGATCAATAATGAGTATGGAATTGTAACAACCCGCATATTTTACAATTGTATATTTAAATATTTTATTTAAATATAGCATCGTTAGTCGGATTTAAGTCCGAAAAGTTACTCCTTGCAAACAATCGAATTAGGACTCGAGACCACTTCCATTGAGTTCAAAATGACATTTGCGACCTTTTTGAGTATAAACATCGATATGTTTGGAGTTAGCCTGAATTTTGACATTTTCACTTAGGGCTTTGGGTTTGGGTTTTAGCCCATTAACCCCAACTTATCAACCCAACTCCATCGCACTCCTCTTTATTCCTTCATAATATTCCTAACACTTTAAGCTTTAGAAAAATGGAGGAAGAGAAAAGAGATTAGAAAATCCTAAGCCCTAGTTTCCCTTTCAAATCCAAGTTTTAGCTCCAAAATCAAAGAGAAGTTTTGGTAAGCTCCCTCTTCTTCCTCTCCATCTTCATTCCTCTTAATTTCATAAATTTCCTACAACATAATTTAGGAAATATTGCTTATTATCTTAGATTGGAGCTTTTGGAGTTGAGATTGAAGAGTGGTTGATCATCCTTTGTTTTAAAAGCTTCTCCTTCTTGTCTTCGGGTTTAAAGGTGAGATTTTTATCTCACATCTATGTCTTTATCTATCTTCATTGTTAGGTATGAATTCCTAACACTTATTTATGTTCATTTGCTTTTGATTTGGATTGAATTGGTGAATATTCCAATTTTTAGTGTTTTGAGGTTAAATCATTCGAAAATCAAGTTTTTGATGTTTGAACACGTTAGTGAGTTGCTTCGAAGAGCCATACAAGGCTGGGTTATCACTAGGCGCAAATCCCAAGTCATCGTGGCTCGCTTGCATCATTCCGTTCATGTTATGGATTGTTCCCCATAAGGGGGATAGGCTGGAACTGCTAATGAAGCAGGTTTAGTCGACTGAACCAGGGGATCAGTCGACTGAACCAGGGGGTCAGTCGACTGAACCAGGGGGAAGAAAATTTTCTGTCCCCGTATTAGTCGGCTGACCTGATGGTTCAGTTGACTGATCTGCTTGCTTCAGCCCTATTTGCCTATTTTGCTTGAGATTCAAATTTTAATCGTTTGTGACTATCTAATTTGTTGCTCTCATTTATTATCGACTTTGATGACTTCTTTTCGTAATTTTTGAGAATATCCATTTGATGGATTCGATATCGATTTTTATGGCTTTGATTCACGCCTTCGAATGTGAATCTTTGGTGATTGATTGTTTCTACAATCATTTTCGTGATTTGCCATTTCTAAATACAAAGGTTACTATACTAGTAGTAAATATTCAAACTCTTTCATAAAGATAATTTCAACTCTATTTTCGATATCAAACTTGTTTATAAAACTGTTTTTTTCAATCTACTAGTATACACAAACCTTTACCTCATTCGTTCGAGAAATCCAATTAAACGACTTTGCAAAACAAGTGGTATGAAACTCTTGCATTTACTTTGTCGGTTAATTCTTAGACTCGATCGATTGAAACTCTTGTGATAACTTTCGAGTGGAGATTTACAGTTTGTTCATAAATATTTAAGTTAAGCAAGTGGTTATGGGACATAAAGCTAAACTCATCTATTTATTAGCTTAGAGTAATTGACACTTCTTGATGATCGATGATGATCATTTTGTGATTTAGAATTGTAATGTGCGATGTCTCTTTGTCTGCGAGGGAGACTAAACCCCGTTTCTGTGGAGCTTTGGCTCAATTTTATGGGGTAGCGACCCATGGTCTTTGGACCGTTTTATGGAGCTTCGGCTCAAAATTGATGGTTAGCAACCATGGAATAGCATTCCGTTTTGTGATACACGTGTTGGTGAGTTTTCATGCTCCCGTTTTGTGATAGGCCTCCCCCCCACTTGTTATTTTTGGATTTCTAATTGATGATTTCTAGAATTTGTGTCTCTCCAATTTTAGTGATTTACATTGATGAGTTTATCAATATTTGTGCATTAGTGAATTTGTGTTTCAACAACTTTTACGATTGGCATTGAGATGTTTGCCAATATTTGTGACTTAGTGAATAAAAATAAAGAATATGGTTTTCTTTTTTGATCTATGAGAAGATTCTTGTGATAATTGATTAATCTCCGGTTGGTTTTCAAATGCATACTTATCACGGTATGGCATTACTGTTATCATACGTTTCTGTCATATACATTATTATATCTCATTTTTATCTGATATTAATAGCTAGACTGATCCGTTTATCATTTTCTTATTAAATAATACTCGGATCAGACCGAGATGTTGCAGGTGCTTCTGCTTGACTCCTTATCTGGGATCGTCATTATCTGACTTTTGTCTAACTACATTAGATTGGTAGTTTTTGTTGTTATACTTTCGAGATAGAAAATCCTTGATGTATACATACTCTTTGATGTTGCACTTTTATCTATTCTTTTGTGATATTGTGGATCCTATTTGACCACTGCTCTGATGTACACTTATATGTGTTATATTCATATCTGTTTCAGCCCTTGTGATATGAAAATCTATGACAGATTTATGTTATGTTTATTTCTATATTTGTTTCCAAAGACCACTTAGTCACTATGTAGTAGCTTTGAGTTTGTATCGGTATATCGGATTTCCTCTTGAAAATGCATGTTACATTATCTGACATATCGGCGCTCGCACAAAGCAATTACATGGATGGTCACTCCTCAACAGCCTTATTCTCCATGCTAGTTGACGGCATTACTCCATAGTGTCCTTGGCTAGCATGAGTATAGAGGTGGGGCATCACAGAAATGATGTCAAAGAAATACTATCCTCTGCAATTCGAAGCTGATGAAAATCGGTTGCTAAGTTTAACTGTGAAAAGACTCTAGCACTACAAAGTTGATCGAATCGATCATCAATACGAGGTAAGTGACATTTATTCTTGATGGCAAGATCATAAAGCTTGCGGTAGTCAATGCAAAGCCTAAGTGTACCATTAGATTTCTTCACAAAGATAGCTAAAGCTCCCCAAGGAAAGGAACTAGAATGAATAAACTGTTTCGCTTCCAATTCGGATAATTGTTTACGCATCAACTCATTTTCCTTACTGAACATACGATTAGGGGGATGAGTGATAGGTAGAGCTTCATGGATTAGATTAAATTTGAATTCAATTGCTTGCTTAGGTGGTAATCCTAAAAAGAGCTTAAAATATATCGAGAAATTCATGAAAAACGTGAATGATGGAAATGACATCTTCCTCATCATCATTATCACCATAATGTGGATTTAGAGAATATAAGGATGCCACGAATTGGAATCTGAATCTCTAAGAATAATAGAATTCTGTTTAACAGATTGGGGATATCGAAGATGGGTAGTCCTCTCAAGACATAGTATATGAGCTTCATATTGATTAAGATAATCCATTTCCAAAATCATTCCGAAACCTTGGTAATGCATAACATGCAAATCGGCTCGGAAAGCATAATCACATAAAATAATCTCGACATCTTTACAAAATAAACTGAGTATTGTTGGATCCACTAGTCGGATTTGCAATTCTCATTGAAGTCATCAAGCCCGTCATATTTAAAGAAAAGTGGCATTTCACTAGAAGGACAAATTTTGCAGTCTAATTAATTTCTAGGACACACATCCACAGAAATTAATTTCAAGGTCAAAGCTAGCAGAATAATTACTTTTTAGGACAAAATCAGCAATCTAATTACTTTCAACGACATGGTTCCATAGGTTTTTAGGCCCTACAAACTAATTATTTTACATTTTGTCCTTAAAAGTAATTATTTCAGTTGTGTATCCTAGAAACTAATTGCACTTGCTAAAGAGGCCCTTGTGTCTGATTTCCACTACAGAAAAAGTATCAATAAGTTCTTTTGATATAAATGAGTGAGATGCATCCGATCAAAAAGAACTCAAATAGGATGATCACGAAACATAATAATGCCATCAAGTACAAAATGAGAAATACCTTGACTAAGAGAAGTGTTACTAGGAGCTTGCACAACATTCAGCTTCCCTTCTTTCTTGCTTTGAAGTTTGGGACATGAAGATATAGAATGACCCGAACTTTTGCAATAGCAAGAAGTAAGGGATCTTGGACACTTATTTGCATAGTGGTCCTTAGAACCACAATTGTAGCATTCCCCATGATTAGGGGTATGAGTCTTTACTGCCGAAGTTGCTTGCCCCCCTTTCTTGTTGGGATTAGGTTTAAACTAATTATCAGGATGCCTCTTCTTGATTGTTATTGAGGTTCTTTTTGGCACCCCCAATGTCACCATGTCTTTCTTTATCGGCCACTTCAAGCCGAAGAGCGATATCTACAAGCTTTTACTCGAACCTTTCTCAGAAATTGCTCCCAAGTAAGATCCGCTTCTATAATTTCCAAAATCAAAAGCTCATACCAATCTAATGTTCTCTCTTGGAGCATGCTATAAATCTAAAAGATTCATGCGAGAAAAGATGCAATCGCATTTTCTAAGCCAAGCTTGGACTTCTATAACGCTTTCGGAACCTTTGAATGGCTTTCCATCCAAATTGGTGAAATTACTACACAAGTGTGCAAACCTAGATTTGGGATGAGTTGGCTCGAGAATGGGTCCAGCAACTTGGGCATTCTTTACAAGATCCAAAAGTTGTTGAGCATACATGAATGCGCCATCCTGAGGAGGACCACTGAATTGACCAGTACTAGAACGGCCTGGTCTAACCATTTCTCTTCTTAAGAAAAAGGAAAGAAGAGGAAAAATGTTATTCCCAAAATTAATTCCAATAAGCTTGATTGGTAAAACAGGGCATCATAAAATAAGATAAGATAGAACGGGTCTTAAGACTCGAATTAAATCCTAAGGCACGATTCCTAAGAGAGACTTAGGACAATAATCCTTGCTAGATTATTCTACATTGTTTCGAATTTTGGCCCTAATACCAAGCTGTGACGCCCCACCTCTACACTCACACTAGCCAAGGACACAATGAGGTAATGCTGCGTGAAGAATAAGGCTGTTGAGGAGAGATAATTTGTGTAATTGGTTTGAGCGGGAACCGAAACGTTAAATAGTATATCACGCATTTCATTTCAAGAGGAAATCTGACATATCCAATCCAAACTCAAATCTGCTAAACAGTGGTTAAGTGGCCTTCGGAATCAATATAAAATAAACAGAATATAAAATCAGTCACAGATATTCATACCACCAAGGTAGAAACAGATATGAATATAACACATAGAAGTGAACATCATAGTAGTGGTCATACAAGATCCACTACATCTCAAAAGAATAGGTACATGTTCTACACAAAAGAATATGTATACATCAAAAAGTCTCTATCTCTCATACACGAAAGACAAAAACTACTAAGCTAAAGTAGTTAGACAAAATTCAGAAGCTAATCCTTGCTAAGAAGCCAAATGGAAGCACTTGAAACACTTCGGTCTGACCCGAGTATTATTTAAGAAGAAAAATAATAAACGGATCAATCTATTTATAATTAACAAGTAAGATGAGATAGGATAAGAGATATGATAAATATATATATAATAACAACAAAAATCATACAATATCTCTAATTTTCTCAAACACCAAAAAGAATATCGTATTCTTTGTTTTTACTCACCAAATCACAAATATTGATAGAGATTATCAATGCAAATCATAAAAATTGGTGAAACACAAATTCTAGAAATCAATAATTAGAAATCCAGAAAATACAAAGGGGGAGGCCTATCACAAACGATAGCATGAAAACTCACCAACACATTTATCACAAACGGGACGCTATCCATAGGTCGCTAACCCATAAAAATATGGGGTACAGTCCCCCCTTGAAGACTAATTAGTCGAACATCGACGTACCTAAAAAGATACATCGCATGCACAGATTCATTGAGCCAATTGCTCCACGGACGGTCAAAAGACCATGGGTCGCTACCCCACCAAATTGAGCCGAAGCTCCGTAGAATGGGGTATAGTCCCCTAAGCAGACATAGAGACATCGCATATCGCTAGTCTAAACCACAAAATGATCATCACAGATCGATAAGTGTAAATTTCACCAAACTAGTTAATAAGTGAGTTTAGCTTCATGTCCCATAACGACTAGCTTAACTTAAATATTTATAAACAAATTGTAGATTTTCACAAAAAATTGTCACGAGATTTCAATCGAACAAGTCCGAGAATTAACCGACAAAGTAAATGCAAGTGTTTCATACCACTTGTTTTGCTAAGTCATTTAATTAGTACGAATAAGATAAAGGTTCTATATACTAATAGATTGAAAAATGGTTTCAAAATGAGTTTTGTATTACAAGTAGTGTTGAAATCATTTTTACAAAAGAGTTTTAGTATTTACTACTAGTATAAAAACCTTTGAAAAATCATAGAAACGACTATAAAAACAATCGATCACCCAAAAATCTACATTTCAATAACGTGAATAAAATCACAGAAATCAATATCAAATCCATCAAATGGAACACCAAAATCCAGAAAAGAAATCACCAAAGTCGGTATTTGATGACAATAACTATTCGGATCATCAATAATCGATCAAAACGGAAATCCATATCAAAATAAGCCGATTCCCAGAAATTAACAGCGTCAGACGTGTGGGGTTTTTTTCTAGACGTCTGAGTTGAAGCTCTAGAAATTCGTTCCAAGTCGCTCAGACATCTGACTGCGGGATCTGGAATTTTTATTCCTAAGGCCCAGACGTCTAAGGGTTTTTCCAGACATCCGAGTTGAAGCTCAGGGTAGAATTTGCCTAGCCCAAAGATAGGCAAACAAATTCGATAGCAATCGAATGAGCGGCAACGACTAGGGATTTATGCCAAGTGACAAACCAGCCCTGTAGGCTCTTCAATGCACCGGAATCAACATGACTGAACACCCATATTAGGGTATTCATAACTTTTGGCTTCAAAATACCAAAATTAGAAAATTCACCAAACTAATTCAATTCAAAAGCACTTGAACATCAAATAGATGTTAGGAATTTATACCTAACAACTATTAAAGCTATAGACATAGATGTGAGTTCAAGAACTCACCTTTAAACCCAAAAATACAATAGATAAGCTCCAAAAACAAGCTCAGATCAACTCCTCTTCAACCACACCTATAGAATATCCAAACTAATATCACATGCAAATATTTCCTAAATTAGGTTACAAGAAATTACGTAAATTGGAGAGAGATTGAGATGTAAAAGAAGAAGAGGATTCTTACCTAAGCTTCTCTTCGATTTCAGAACTTGCATTTGAATTTCCTAAACATATAGGGCTTAGGAATTTTGATTTTCTCTCTTTTCCCCATTTTTCCTTTTGTTTTGAGTATTAGGAAATTGTGAAAGGAATGAATGAAGAGGATAGGAGTTAGGGTATTTGGTTGAAGAGTTTGGGTTATCTTGTTAGGTTGGTGGACTACATCACAACCTAAAACCCAAACGAAAATTTCAAAATCCTAATCAACTCCAGACATATCAATGTTTGTACTTAAACAAGTTGTAAACATTGTTTTGAACTCAATGAAAGTGGTCTCAAGTTCAGATTCAAGTGTTTACAAAAGGTCACCTTTCGTACTTTAATTCAACTAGACGTTATACTTAAATAAAACATTTAAATATATAGTTGTAAAATATAGGGGTTGTTACAGTTGATTTCCATGGCGTAATTCGAGGGGCATGGACTTCCTATGGTTTACTACGGATTTGTTGGGATAGAGACGTAACCATTGTTTAAAATGTGATGCATGATTAATATAAACAGTACTTTGCATACCTATCCTTAAGAGTTTTCAAGTTTCTAAATTTTGAAAGTTAAATGGTTTATGAATATAGCTAAGTATATGGAAATGATTTCCAAGTATTTGAAATGTGATTTTAAATTAATGTAAGATTAATTTAAGTGGCTTGGTGATTTCTATGGGAAATGTAATCTTTGTTTTGAATGATTGTTTATTTGATATTAGCCTTAATACGTAACCTTTATAATTTTTGTGGTAGGAAAATATTCCCTACTTAACACCGAAGGATTTTAACTTTGGGAATATCTAGGGGAAACACGAAGATTATATGGTACAGCTACAGTCGGTGGTGCTATACTATACGTATAAACCCGTTCTGTCCTTCTTGGACAAATGATAAAGAGATCCGTCTACTTAAACGGTTAGGGGGTGATCCATGCTCGTATGTATTGTCTGATTATTTACTAATGAACCGATATTGAGCATTTCGAAGATTGGCGTTTAGTTTTGTGGAGCACCCAAGAAGCAAAAAAGTGTACTTGTAAGAGATGACTCGAATCCGTAACCACTTCAAAAACCATATATGGCTCTACGGAGGAGATTCGTGATATACTGAGATGTTGGGATCCATGTGTGATTCTGAGACCCATTGGGTTATGGGAATCTATGTGTGATTCCGAGACCCATTGGGGTATGGGAATCCGTGTGTGATTCCGAGACCCGTTGGGGTATAAGAATTCATGTAGGATTCCCCGATCAATTTTAACGGCGGTGCATGAGTTGGAATGCCGGATGTAGCCTCTTCAACGGGAATGACGAATAGGAGGCATGGCCAGTAGGGTTGGCAAACCCATAGGTGTAGTCGGCTGCTTCTAGATGTCACTTATAGTTGTTATGCATGCATGGGGCGATGCATCGGTCTTAGCGAGACTAGCTATGTTTTTTCTATGGTACATCACTAGGGATGTATGCTGCTTCAGAATGATATCTCTGATACTTGTATAAGAGGACCGTTCCTCGATGTACTCAGGGCATCTCCATGGAAATCCTACACAAATAGCGAACGTGCCTTATTGTTTTTTGATTATATACCTAGTATTGTTGTGATGTACGCTCACAAGCATCACGACTATTTGATTATTATAATTTTTGCTCTTAGATATTATTATAATATCACTAGATTTTCGGATATAAAAGGTTTTGGTTATCGTAAGGTAAAAATCCATCTGTATTTATGTGCGGTGTGGTCTTACGAAATATCTTTGTTTTCAAAAGGTTTATTTAAACTTTAAGAATCCATTTGATTGCGTTTCTTATGCTAGTTTTACTAGACTGACCCGAGCGTTATTTTTCTAAAATGCTTGGGTTAGACCGAGCATATTTCCATGTTTACTTGGATATTTGGTGCTTCAAGAGACGTGCTAGAGCCCCAAAGATGTATTCGTGCAGATAATTATTTTTCTGTTGCATTTATTGTTAAGTACTATTCAATAATTGTGAGGATGGGTTGTTATAACTATCCTGGCTGAAACACGTTAGTACACTATGATTGACATCTGTGTATACGTATATTATTGTTTTGTTTTTGTGTAAAGATTTATTATCTATTATATATTATTTGTTCCGCTTGGAGATTCTATATGTTTAATTTCTTCTTATCTTCTTTTTCTTTCTTTTCCCTAACTATATGCTTTCCCATTCAATTTGGGTTGGACATGTATGGTTTATTGTCAGCTTAAACTGTATGGAAAAGTGGGTCGTTACACTTATTTTGAAGGGCTTTATGATATAACAAATCTATATGATTTTGGTTTCTCATGTTGGTTTACTAGACTGATCTGAATGTTATTTTTTTTATGCCCGGGTCAGCTCGAGTACGTTTCCGATTTGGTGTGGTTCATTGGAGCTCTTGGAAAAGAGCTGACGATTTCTTACTGTATTAATTTTCCACTGCATTACTTGTTTTGTATTTATCAGTATTTGTGAGGACAGGTAGTTATAGCTGTCCTGGCTGATGATAGGTGAGTTTACTCTGATTGATGTTTGTATATCAAAGTTTTCTATTAGGTAAAGATTTTTTGAGATTTTATATTTTATCATTTCACATGTAAGATTCTGATATTTTGTTCTCTTCTTTCTTGTTCTATTTCATTTTCTTTTACCCTAATAATTCGTCTTTTCGGCACTTGGGTGCCTAACATGTGAATACCGCAGATCTATTAGTGTCGACATTTATGGGTTGAAAATGCGAGTCGTTACATACTGTATCAAAGCTGAAGGTTGAGCGAGAACCTTAGCTTTGGTGGGTATAACTCATTAAGAGATAGGTTAACAGAATGCCTTATTATGAGTTGGGTGTATACATATTAGAGTGCATATATATTTATTGTTATAAAAATGTTTTGAATTGATGATTGGTTTGTAGAGTGGCTTATGGATTTGTAATGGCCTGGAATTTTTGACCTTCAAAAATCGATATCAATACGTTTAATTTGGATTGGGAAAGTGTGGTTTATTGACAACTCGAAGGGTATGGAACAGCAGGTCACTACAGGATTCTGATAAATGTGAGTTGTTATCGTTATTGACAGGCAACTTTAAACACTTAAACAGGGTGAATCGATGCAGTATTGTTTTTGAAATTGGTAAATGAAATAATATTACTTAAGATTATATTATACATATAAAATAATAATTTTCATAAATAAATATACTTATTTATGATGTGTTTGTTTGTTAGGAAATGATAATATTCTATCATTATCATTAGTTATGCTCGACCAGTTTATAAGAAGTTTTTTCTTTTCAATACATAGGTTGGGTAGATAATAGCTTGTAGGGACATTGAAATTAACATCTTGTGAATTAAGTTTCACAGTTTGACGATAAGGCATTCGGCCATAATGTTGGGTTAAATTTAATTTTAACAAGAGTTGTTTATTATAGTCTTAACGAAATGAAAGGTATTTCGAAATAAACACTTGTGTGATTGTTTTATACAAAATAGTGGCTTATATAATTATGGTTTACGAATATATTTATAAGTATAAAAATATTTAGGTGGGAGTTTGAGAAATTAAATCCTGGTGATTTAGAAATTGGTTTTCTAAGGTTCTGGAAAATACGACAAGTATTATTTAGAAGTAAGAATTTTGGAATTGGGTTTTGAAATTGATATCATGGTACTTAGGAATATTTATGAAGTATTTGATGCCATTTTGGAAATGATTTTGGTTAAGTCCAAAAGTCATGGTTGGATGTATTGAACTCACTTCTATCGCTAGAAAATGATTATAGTGCTTGCTGCAGCAGCATCGGCGTTTATTCTAGAGTTACGAAGTGGGGGATGCTATAGTAGCAATTTGCTATAGAGTTGTATTGGTAAAACATATTTTGATTTAAATCCCAAAAGAATGATTTGATATACAAAATTTATACATACATACATATATATATATATATATATATATATATATATATTTCAAATAATTTGATATAAGATCGGGTGTTTAGTTCTTAATATTTCGGTTGTTATATTATAGACACATATAGCTTATGCATCAGGATTGGATGGTCTATGCATCATAATTGATGTGTTTGGGTGATAATTTTCATTTGTTAAAATGGAATGGAATTTTCAACTATTTTGTACAGTCGAAACTTCGGAATTTCCATAGGAAAATTGAAGCTAAGTGTTTGTGAAAATATAAAGATGAGTTTATTTAACACTTGAACTCTAAGGATGGTAGAATTTAAACAATTTTTAAATTGATTTAGTATCCATGTTAAGTAAAATGAATTGGATATATTTTTATATACTCTGAGGATATAAAGAGTATTATATGGTTATGAACTTAAGATTATATAATGTTTAATAACTTGAAGTAAATTGTATGAAATGGTTCATAAATGGTTTTAGTATTAACTGTGGAAGAGTAAGTGGTAATGAATGTGAATTAAAAATGGAAGGTAATTAGTACAGTTAAGAAACCAATTGGAATAGAGCACATAAGTTGTACGTGGATCATTTTATTCGCTCGACGGTTCTTAATTTAGGGTTCGAGTACATGGATTTCGACGTGATTCACACCAGCCCGAGTTACAAATTTTCACTTGATTCTTGACAGTGAACAGATCCTGAAGTTTTCTATCTTAGTATATATCTATGTAAGGAGAATAAAGTTTTCTAATCAAGGAACTGGATTGGAGTCCACACTAGAGAGATCAAGTGAGATATACTAGTTTGAAAGTGAAATTTATGTTATCAAGCTAGCGATCAGATTTGGTGTTCTGTAGGGATGGTATATGTACATCATATATGCTTTTGTATAATTATATACTATGTGTGTTGGCTTGTGGAATGTTTAGGGAATGAATCTT
The DNA here is from genome assembly GCA_030765085.1 of Allium cepa. Lineage (NCBI taxonomy): Eukaryota > Viridiplantae > Streptophyta > Magnoliopsida > Asparagales > Amaryllidaceae > Allium > Allium cepa. Next base: position 73,211,262 of record CM060938.1, on the reverse strand, counting down.
CGAATTATTTGAGGTAGCATGAGTGATCATGTAACGGAATGCCTTTTTGTATGTTTTATGCAGACACACATACCGACTCAAACCATACAGATGGGTGGATTGTTATTGGGTGAACAAGAAAAGCAAAGAAAGAAGAAAAACAAAACAAAGTCATGCAGCGGAATGACAAAATATAATAATCAAATAAACAGTTCATGAAGCTGTTTTACGAAACATTTGATTATACTTATACAACACAGACAGAGTTACACATACCAAAGAATAATGAATAATGCAGCGGAATACATGATGCCATGAAATATAATAAATAATAATAATACAATCTTCTCTTCATCCTCCAGAAATAAGGTCTTCAAATCCTGAAATGCTCAGCTGACCCAAGCAAATTGAAATGACAAAACACTCGAGTCAGAACTAAAAGATCTTTTGTGAGTTAAATCAACGAAATAAATATGAGTGGAAATGGCATTAGAGATGTTTATGGGGTTTGACATCTCCTATCTAGTGTCTAACGTGAGTGCAATAACTTAAGAGATGCTCAGGATTCACACCTCCTAAGGATTCGTTATACTATTTACTATGTAGTAATATACGCTATTATAATAATTTCAATAGTAAAGTAAACTATTACAATAGCATTAAGGAGTTACCCATATCCCCGTTAACACATTTTTTTAATGTCGTAGTCTATACAGATACTGTAAACTCCACTCGCAAGTGGGCTATCAGGGAGCACTCCATAGGTACGACACAAAATAAACTCGTAGAAGGCGCGTTAGGGCATGTGAACATGGCACACAAGGCAATGCCAGGGTAGATATACCAATTACAGAACCGGGTTGGTTGTAACGCATAGCAGCTACTACCGCCCACCTCGGAACACACTCCCAAATCAAAATCGAGGGGTGGCCACCAAATCATCACAAATGTCATAATAAGTTATCGAAGAAGCATGTCCGATCGGGATCTACTTCTAGGGAGTAAAATATTTTTATTAAAAATATTTCCTCCCCAGAAATTTTTTCTATTTTAGGGTTCAGCCTCAAGCAATGAACCCAATTGGGGGGAAATATGAATGAGAAAAGCAGATAGGCCTAGATTTCTGTTCATAATGTGACTTAGGGATCTCAGGCCGTCGGATTTTAGGATTGAATCTGGTGCAACCATGCCACAGGCTTGCTGCGAATCATTGGATCCAGAAAACAACACTTCAGATCACATGAAAATCAAATTATACAACTTAGACATGTCCCTGGATGATTTCTTGTCCAAGGCAAAACGTGGGTCGACCTGGGGGTTTTACTGGCAAGGTCGACCCGTAGGGTTTTTTTCCATTAATAGTTTATATATTTATATAATTCTAATTTCATATTATTCTCGTAACTTCTACATACTAGCTTGGATTTCGACAAGTTAAATATGAAAATTGATCATAAAATTGACGCAGGCCCAATGGTACAACTCCCGTCGTTAAATTCTAACAATTCCAAAAATCCTTATTTTCACTATTAATAATTATTTTAATTATTTAACTATCTAAAAAAGTGGGGTGTTACAAAACCATTCAAAAGGGTAGATTATCAATGGGATAAATAAGAAAATAAGAAAAAAGGAAAATAAAACATAGAATCTCGCAGCAGAATGACAAAATAGAATAATCAAATAAACAGTTAATGAAGCTATTTTACAATATACATTTGATTACACAATTTTTACAAAATAATTAAAACGATCAATAACATACCAATAATGATGTAGTGGAATAATACTAATAATATAATATACCAACTCCATCTTCGTCCTCCAGAAATAATGTCTTCAAATACTAAAATGCTCAGGCTAACTGGAGCGTAATGGAAAGACAAAACACTCGAGTCAGAACTAAAAGTCCTTACGTAAGTTATATCAACGACAAGTAAATATGAGTGTAATAACTTCAGAGATGTTTACGGGATTTCACATCTCATATCCAGTGTATAATGTGCGAGCAATAACTTAAGAGATGTTACGGGATTTTCCATCTCCTAAGGATCTTAAACTATCTACATGTAGTAAAACATGCTATATATGTAGTGTCTATCAGTAAGGTAAAGTATTAAAATAGGGTTAATGCTTTAAATTGATCCTACTTAAAACATTTTTAAGCAGGTAGTCTATGCAGGTCCTATAACACAACGAGTAACGTCGGTAGCCAGTAAGTCCCCTAAAGGTACCATACTAAAACAAAATCGTAGTGGGCGCGAATAAGGATAAAGAGTATGACAAGGCATGTGAGGCGATGCCTCTGGTAGGATACTACCATTTTGCATTTCCTGACTAGTGGTAACCCCTAACGACCCACCGCGAACATCCATTCCTTAATCAAATCAAGGTGCACCACAATCAAGTCAAAATCAATATAGTAATATGAAGAAAAGATGTCGCTAGAGGTAGCTAGCCCCATTAGTCAGTATAGCTCCTGTTTTAGTCATTTCAAATTGACACACAAGTGTCAGGGTCATCCATCATCGTTCTCTTTCTTCAAATCCAGCTAACGCCTCCAATTCAAGCACTTCATTCTGGATAACATCCACCATACACAGTTGTTAAAGTGGTTCCAATATTGACAGAGAGTATGCCAATAAGAGGCCTCGGTCTCATTAACTACCAAACGTCATTTTTCATGCTAGTTGGTTCTTTTACTTTTCGAAACCGATTCAATTTTAATATCAAAATATCATATTCACTTCAAAATATTTTTCATTTCAAAATACCATATTTACTCAAAATGTGCCATTTTCACTTGAAAATATCATTTCAAATTCCAACTTAGACTATAACCTCACTTAACCATATTCGCATTTATATCGACGATTTAAATATAAACATTCCAACTTTGCACAGTTTGAATTTTCAGAAAATAGCTTGAATAGTTTTAAATAGTTTAAATAGCTTAAAATAGTTTAACAGTTTAAAGATTTAAAAGGTTGATATAAAATGGTTTGAGTATTGAAAATGGTTTATAATAAAATAGTTTGGAAAACCTAAATAATTTGAATATTGAAAAATATTAAATAATATCAAATGATATTAAATAATATCAAATAATATTAAATAATATTAAAGCTGTTTATTTCCATTTTAATATATCTGTACCCATATCCAAATTTCAAATCAGCAAAATTCAATGTCCAATCTTTAAATTCAATTGACCCAATTTTGATTTGGCGTCAAATCAACTTGATTTCGATTTCAATTCGAATTAACTTCAATTTTTGAAATGTTCATTTCTAACCTCAAAGATTCAACAGTCCAATTCAATGATTTAAATTTCAATTCTATTCTTATTTTAAACAATTTCAATTTATATCAATTTCATGTCCAATTTCAATTTACTAATATAAACCCCTTAAATCAGTTTAAACTCCATTGTTCAATTTAAGGTTCAAACTTAAAATAATTCAATTTCCAAAATTAAAATCATACCTCAATTATAACCTCACATTTCCAATTAAATTTTTTAAAACAATTTCTTTTAACTAATTTCCATTTCAACATTTCAAAGCTTGAATTAGAAAATAATTTAATTCATATAAATTTATAATTTATTTCCTTTAAAACAATATCAATTAATCAAAATCCAAATTCAAAGATTTTAGAACCATTTAATTTAACCAATCCGGTGTACGTATATAATTTTCTACTCTATGGCCAAGTGATCATTTATTTCATTTTTTAATTATAGGAATGGATATATATCATTTCAATCCAAATTAAAGTGTCATTAATATATATCATTTCAACCTATTTCTTAATTTATTCGAAAAAATTCAAATAATAGTTTATATGCTTTTACTTAATGTATAGAGTGATAATAGAGATATATAAAAATAAATAAACATCCAGTGATCTGAAATGTCACAAATAGACATCCATCACAATTAACATCCAAACAACCAATAAATCACAACAATTAACTGGTTATTAATATCAGTTATTAACTGGCAATTTAATTTCACTTTCAAATTTAATTGTCAATTTAATTCAATATAAAATTCAATTTCAATTAAAATGTCAATTTAACAACCAAATGGCAATCAATAAAATTCTTATCACTTCATAAATTTAATTCAACTAACATTAGAAGATTTAGCATTGCATGCGTGGGTTAAATCAATCACCTTTGATTTACAGCCCATAAAAATCCAATAAAAGCTTGAAATTCCAATAGTCTTCAAATTCAACCAAACTAGTTACATATTATTCGGAATTTCGATACGAACCAAATGAAAGAAACCGCATGTGAATCCGAGTACGTATGAAAAAGTTATTCACGTTCGAACATTGGATTTAAAAATTTAAATTTGAGAAAAAATACAGGGACATAATTGTAAATTGTATTACCTCCCCAAACCTAACAACAGAGCTTGATCAACCCAATACAACGTCCAGCCGCCACTTTTATCACGTCTTCGTCATGCCTAGAGGCCACAGTAGGCCAATCAGACCATGCCGTCAAGAAGCCCTTACCGAGCCGCACCCTAGTCGAAGTCGCGGTCACCACCGCGGCCGCCTGGAGCTCTGCCACCGTGATCGATTTTCAGCCACCAATCATCAAATTTCAGAGAAAAATGGAACATTGGGGTCAGTCCAAACCGATAGATTGACTCCGCACATCCTCCTCTACCCAGTGGTCATCTCTGATGGTCCCATCGTCGACGATCAACCGTTGATTTACAAAACCCTACAACGGACGGCTGAGAAGGATCGCCAATTTCTAAAAATATGGAGCCTCCAGTCAAAAAACGAACTGCAGATGTAGATTACGTTCATCGAGAGCTTCACAATGAATAATATTGATAGGATTTGAGCAGTATGAATTTTTCGATTTGGTTTGAAATGGTAATTAGGGTTTGAGATGTCTGCCATTGAGAAGGAATGGATAATGGAACAGATAAGAACAGAAATTGTAGTACAAAGAATTGAATAGAAGAAGCTAGGGTTTATAACAACATATATACTAGCAAAGATGGATAAGAATGGACGGAACAAACCGATGGGATCGAAGCGATAACAAAGACCCAAAAAGCCTCTTTCATTCCCGAAATGAAAATGGTCATCCAATATATCAAAATATAGGTTTTCAATATTTTTAACTCAATGGAACTAATTTCAAACCCTTATTCTATTGTATATCGAATTTAACATTTTATATCAAATTATTTTAATTAAATTCATTTAATTGATTTCTATGCATTTCGGGCTCGCATGATCGACGATAAGACCAATCGCTACGAAACTTGAAATCCTATAATAATTCACTATTACGGATCCTTTAAAACTGGCTTCATCGAAAGCCGAGACAGCGCCCAAAAGGACTAATTTTCATGTTAACTAAATGAATTATCATTTTGAAATCAATTTAATCACTTTTAAATTCAAATTTAAAAGTTAACCATTTTATCATTCTTGATTACACAGGAATTTAATGATCCTTTGAAATTCAATTTTCCATGCTAATTTCAAGTTTTAAATATTAAATTAATTACCACGTTAAATTGCAATCGTAGTAAAATCTTAGTTTATTATATTTTAAATTTCAATAAATCCTATTATTTTGGTTTACAGGTTCTTATATTTATCAACGGTTCCTTATGTAATTTATTTATTAGAATAAGTTTTCATTTATTACACTTAAGTCTACGGCTAATATCTTTTCTTAAATTAACTGTAATATTTAATTACATTTATTTTCGTTAATTCCCAAATTAGTTCCTAAACAGATTTACTAATAAGATGAGAAATGAACAGTTGTTACATTTAAATAATTCGAACACATTAATACATTTACTACTTACAAAAAGGATTATAAATTTACTTACAAATATTAAAACCAATTCCAATTAAATAACAGTGATTTCCCTGTTTATAGAACATTTATTTTATTCATTATTAACCTTTATTATTAGCATTAATTGAAATTACACTGATAGTTGTCAATTACGTTCAATCAATATTGTTAAACTATATTCTAATTTTTTTTCCATTTATAAATCATAAATTTTTAATTTTTGACGATATTAAATTCTAAAAGCTTATTAAATTTAATATTTTTAATTATAAAAAATACGAGTCGTTACATCGGCAAACAGCAATTTCGCATGATGGCCTCAACACGACCAAGGAACCCCACTAAACAGGAACTCAAAAGCAACTACTTCCAGAGCATGCCTTGTTTCCAAAGAAGGCATACTCTGGGGGCAAATGTTATTCGGGTTTTCAATCCAACAGAATTCAAAGGAAGTTGACAAGTCAAAGCAGCTCAAGAGCCAACCAAAAGGACTATAAGGATCAACCAAGAAAGGTTATAGGAAAAGATGGCAAAAAATACGCTAAGGTGATGGGTCGTAGCGATCATGATCATATTAATATGTTAGGAATGATTACCAAGTTTGATGGAATTCAAAGCTAGTTAGATCGAGAAGTGAGCATTCGCCTGTTTCAATCAACAACCAGATGCAACTAGTGTATGAATCATTATCAAAACAAGGCGATAAGCTATGAAATTACATAGAGATACTACATGAAACAACAAATTTAATCCAAAAGGCGGACTCCAAAAATCCACTAAGTACATGGGTTGCAAGCGATCCATGCACTATGGATCACTAACAACCCATAAGATCGTGTTAGACTGCCATGAAATTTAAGGAAACGATAAAGGAGAGTATCTCAAGCAATTGGATCATCATCAACCCAAAAACTATGGATCGCTAGCGAATCCATCAACTATGATCATTAGCAATCCATCAGATTAGCTTGGATCGTTATGAAATTTTCAAAGCACATTCGTATTTATCCCAATAGCTCGCCAAACCTATAAATACGATTCCACCTGCAACATAAGTAGGATCTTTTGGATTGGCTACTGAAACTCTATAGAAACTACTCTTCACTCTTCTTCTTCCACACAATCATCATCTAAAGGTTTATTATGATTCTCCAATCAATCCTAACACTAGTGACTTGATCTAACCTGCAGGATTCGATTGCATTATAATCATATTCAACTTGTAATTGAAGTCAGTCAATAATAAAAGTTATAAAATGAACGTAGGTTTTGTTAATAGCCGAATCACTATAAAAATCTCATGCTCGTTTGCTTTCTCAGTGATTTACTATTGCTTTTTCTACTTTATTTGTCTTGATAAACAAGGTTGGTGCTTTCATACCCAATCCTGGGTATTGATCCATTCTTTGGGTTAACGTTTTGGTGCTTTCATTGAGAACCCAACTCAGGCAAAGATTTAGCTATCTACTTTCGATCAGATAGGTTCAGAAGTTAGATCCTTAATTTATGTTCGAAAGATCTGCTTCCATGAATCAATGGCTCCGGGAAGAAAGAGAACTACTTTTGGAAGATCCAGTTGGTACATGAAGTTAGATCCTTAATTTCACTATGCTAACTGTTTCGTCCTGTGATGGAATGAGAGACTCAAAACCCCATTTGTATGAGTACAGTTGGTACATGAATGGAGCAAATGATTCAGATGTCGTTCGATGTAGATGTTTCCCTATTTTTCTAAAGGGGATTGCTTCCATATGGTTCACTAGACTTCCACTAAAATCCATCTCCACTTTCGATCAACTAGCAACAAGATTCCTTGATCAATTCAGATTTCACACGGCTCAGCCTAAAGATATATTGTCCTTGTCCGGTCTACTCCAAGGACAAAATGAATCTCTGAAGTCTTTCATGAGACGGTTCAAAGCCACAATGATAGAAGTGAGCAATCTGAATGAGGATATGATTTTTATGGCCTTGGTCCTAGCCATCCACTCCAAAACTGAGTTCAAAACACATATTAAAATGAAACAGCCTACCAAATATTAGTGAATGTCATGTTCATTAGATCGAGAAGACCATGGAAGTCTATATGGATGATATGTTGGTTAAATCTCAAATAGCTTCCAACTACTTGGATAATCTCTTCGAAATGTTTGAAATACTCCAAAAATTTAGGATGAAGCTGAATCCACTCAAATGTCACTTCGAGGTAGCCTCTGGAAAGTTCTGGGGATACATAGTAAGCACCAAAGGCATTGAAGAAACTCCACAGTAAATTACTGCCCTATGAGAAATCGGAGCCCCAAAGAACAAGAAGGAGTTACAAAGCTTGAATAGGAAAGTCACAGCGCTAAACTGGTTCATCTCAAAAAGAACCAACAAATGCATACTGTTCTTTGATGCACTAAAGAAAGGAAAGAAGAATTTCGAATGGAATGAGGCTTGTTAAACCGTGTTTGAAGAGTTGCTACGACATATGGAAACCCCACTGATCCTATAAAAGCTAGTAGATGGAGAGGACTTGTTCATCTACCTAGGAGTCCCACCTCACGCATTAAGTGAAGCTCTTGTACATGAAGAATTAAGATCTTACGACCCATATAATACATTAGTAAATGGTTCACTACAGCTGAGAAAAATTATCCAAAACTGGAAAAGCTTGCGTATTGTCCCTTGATCACATTCAAGAAGTTACGACCGTATTTCCAGGCACATTCGATCAAAGTATTAACCAATCACCCTTAAAGCAAGTATTGTACCACCCAGAGACTTTCGAGCCGGTCATCAAATGGAATATCAAATTGAGTCAATATGAAATCACTAACCATCCGAAATGGGCAATCAAATGGCAGGCGTTGGCAGATTTCATCATCGAATTTGCCTTATGGGATGATGAAGAAAATGTACATTGGAGGTGAAAACACGATGGAAGCTCTTCGTCGGTGGCGCATCTAATAACTTCTGCTCGGGGGTAGAAGTAGTGCTTGAGACTCCCGAAGCATGAGCCGTTTGCTACGCCTTATGATTAGAATTCCCAGTGACAAATAAAGAATTAGAATTTGAGGCATTCATAGCTAGGCTAAAAATAATGAAAGAGCTGGATATAAAATCCATATACATCTATAGTGACTCTCGGTTAGTCGTCTATTAAGTGAAAGGCAAAGTCCAGGATCAAGGGAAGAACCTTGCCCCTATCTATCTAAAGTGCAAGAGTTGTTGAATGACATCGAACATTACACCATAACTCACATCCATAAGGAGCAGAACAGGAAAACTGACTACTTGGCTATGCTGGCCAGTTCCAGAGAAGCTCAATCATTAGGACTATTCTCGGTTGAAACTTTGACCACTCCAAGCACAAGCGAAATGGATGTCAACAGGATTTTTAAGACCACCATTGAACCAGAAGCATGAATGACGCCAATCAAAGACTACTTGCTTACAGAAACTCTTCCTGAGGATAGGAACCAGCGGAAAAAGCTTCTCCCAAAGGCACCATGAATCATAATATAGGATGGGATACACTACCTCATGCTCAGATGTCTGACCAATAACGAAGCTCAAAGGATCTTGGGAGAAGTTCACGAAGGCGACTGCAGAGACCATGCCAATGGAAAACCCTTGCAAAGAAAATCCTCAGATACTGGTATTTCTGACCAACAGTAAACAGCGATGCTGCGGATTGTGCCAAGCGGTGCAACCGATGCTAAAGATTCAGGAAGATCAAAAGAATTCCCTCAACAGAGCTAACGCAGATGGTCAACCCATGGTTGTTCGCAGTATAGGGAATTGATGCAATTGGCGTATTGCCAATAGCTAAAGAAGGGGCTAAATATGATATAGTTGTGGTTGACTATTTCACCAAATGAACCGAAGCAGAACCATTGGCCACCATTACAACAAAGAAAGTCATTAACTTTGTTACTAAAAAAACATTATTTGCATGTTTGGTATGCCACTGAATAACACCACTGATAATAGGACCCAATTCGAAAGTGCCAAATTCAAAGACTTTTGCAAACGCTTTCGAATCAAGAAGAGCTTTTCCACGGTCGCTCATCCGCAAGCCAACAGGCTAGTGGAAGAAATACATAAGATCATCAAGTCCACCATCAAGAAGCAACTAAGTAAAGCTAAAGAAAATTGGGTTAATGAACTTCCACTTGCATATGGGCTTACAGAACAATACACAAAGCAGCAACCAGGCATACCCCGTTTACCTTGGCATATGGTTCAGAAGAAATGATCCCTATCGAACTAGAAGTCCCCTCTCATCGAAGGCAGAATTTCAATCAAAGGCAAAATGAGCAGCTCCTACTCGAGTTGCTTGACATGATCGACGAAAAATGGGAAGAAGCCGAGTTAAGGACCGCTGCTCAGCAAAAAAGGGTTGGAGAGTACTTCAACTCCAAAGTTCACAACCAAACCTTCGGAGTAGGAGTTCTCATCCTCAAATGAGTCTATCTCGTACCGGGAACCATTGAACTAAACTGGAAGGGCCGTATGTGATCAGCCAAAAGCAAGGAGATGGAACATTCAAATTGACAAACGTCGATGGAATCCAAATTCCCCAAGCGTGGAACCGCTAATCGATGCGTTATTATTTTGTATGAAACTATGTTATGTACTTCTTAATTTTCAGCAAATAAGCCATCCCAGGATACCGAGGGCATTGTAAATAGGAAGAAATTTCCAAACTTTAATTAATAAAATTGCTTTGCTTTCTGAACCAATAAAACTGTGTTCATAAAAGTAACCTGTTGAGTCGATGGGGTAAAATTTTCTCAAAACCATCCAATCACTACTTGAGATAGTGAAACCATGCTCAAATACAACCTAACCCTCCTAATCGACGAAAGAAAATCGACTCAAATTGTTGGAACCGCGGAACCCGATCTCGCCTTCTAAGAGCCGATGTTGCTCCAGCAGCACCGAAAACGCCTAAATCAAAGCCGTGCATCCCATAAGCCATGCATTACCTTTTAAGCCGTGGAATCACGCGCTCGAAGCATAAACTCCTCACGTTGCCTGAATAATGGTAACGTCGGGAAGTTCGAAACCATTCCGGATCGACTGATCATATCGATCCCAAAAGTTGCGCATCCCATAAGCCGCGCACACTCCCCAAAAGCCATGAATTTCATAAGCCGCGCACACTCTTAAGTATTGGTATTGCCCAGAAATATCGAAAAACTCATCCATTGTGGGAATAACAAGAACAAACCCACTCCCACTATAGGGAGCTACGGGTATGAATCCAATGATGTCAAATAACTACGAGCCAGCAGAGAATTCCAATTGTTGACCAACAATATATCTGAAATAAAGCCATTCAAATATAAGTTCCTGAATATAGGAACCACAAAACAAGTCTGATTACAGACATCCAAAAAAGTTACTCGGATCAATCGGTCATTCGTCAAGCGTTTGGAGTAACCAGCCATGTGAACTGAGGGGCACACACTGATACTCAAAGAAAATATTCAATGACAAAAACCAAGCACTTCACAGTTCTGTTACTCCAAACAAAGAATTTTGGCGGTAATTATAGGACTAGATGAAATAGCAGTAAATAAAGTTGACATAAGTGCATGAAACACAGATAACTAGACAGGTAAAGTAAAAATCAAAATGTCAACATTGTATTACCTATAGCATATTCTATATAAAGTCAAAAATGTGGGGGCCGTACCCACACAAGTCGGCCAACATAAAGAAAAATATAGATGCAACAACAATCAAAGCAGTTAGCGTATACTATGCATTTGCACAAAACACGTATCAAACAAAACAAAATGTCGAAAAAACAGGCTCCGCTGCTGTCCGGACCTATCAATGCCTCTTTCCACTGCTCCCCTTCCCACCTTTTGTTGGAAGTTTCTACTTCCCCTCAGAATCCCAGCCAGGGGTAGTGTCATTTCCTGTGATATCAACTATCTTGTTGGCACCAGCATCTCCTACTTGTTGTCTGATCTTCTCAGAAGACTTCCCCATGGCCTTGTGCTTCCGTGATTTGCGGGAGCTCCTCGAAGATTTTATCGCTTCAACCTTTTCCTTCTTAAAGGCTCAATTTCTGTTCAGATTTTGTTGCTGGCTAGTTTGATCCTCTTGCTCTCGAGCTTCAACTGCCATGAAGTCGCCCTTAAAAGATACAGAAGGGTCGTCTAGACCATGCAATGCAGCAATCTTCTTAGATTCCAGCCCTGACTGCGAGTAAGACGCAGGCGCAGTAATCAGAGTGGTTTTGGAGATAAGCATTGAGGCAGTTGAAATAGCGCTAAGCCCAAGCATCAAGGAAGCTGGCGGGTTAGTAGGTAGAGAGGACAAACCTATAAGGTCAAAAATGGACGCATTAAGTTCATCTTGTTCTTGCGGTGTGAGATAAAAATTCTCAAACTCGAGGGAAACAAGAAGGTTTCCTACATTAGAGGAAGGGCCAAGAATGTCATTCTCGTATTCCCCGCCTTTTCCTTATTTTGATGGTTGCACATCTTCGAAGAAGTTTTGGGGCCACTCCATTGCTGGAGGGACAAACGACAAAGAGGCACCGGTAGCCTCCTATTCCTTCTCAATTCGAAGGACCACTCGGCCCTCTGTCAGTGCTTTTTTCGATTCCTCATTGAGATAGCATCCTCCAAATCTCATTCGGTATATAGATCCCTATTTTCTCGACAACGGGCTAAGATTTTTTCCCAAGCCATGGCCAGAGTACGTGGTAATTTGGGTCCCAAATAATTGAGGCTCCCCTGATGCAGCAAGGAATTATCATAGAAATTTAAGGTGGTATCTTTAACTTCTCCGTCTTTCTCTCGAAAGTGTCCTACAGCTCCAGGTAATCCATTATTATGGAGGCCTTCTCAATTTCAACTTGAGTCTTCTTGGTGCTAAGCTACGCAACTCTTTCTTAGAGCAAGGCGATCGTCTGGGCTTGATCGAAAACGGTCTTGTCATGGGATTCCGCAATTCCCACGTATTCAGCAATTGTCTTGTTGTGCCCTTCAACAATTTTGTCGTGATCAGCAATAGTCTTCTTTTTAGCTTTAATAATCATGTCACGGGCTTTGAGCTCCTCTTTTAACTTAACTTCGTCCACATGGGCCTTATTTATTTCGTCTTGAAATACGAGTTCTTTTTTTTGCATGGGCCTCTTTTAGCTCCTTCAGCAAGCTAACACTATTCTTACTCTCTCGGAGTGTCACGTTCATCTCTTATATTAGTCACTCAATTCTGGAATCACGTTCCGCTAACGCCCTCTCAAAATCTTCTTTCTCCGATTCAAAGGAGAGGATCTCTTGATAATTATTGCGCTTTGTGTCAGCCAGCTGCTTGCATAACTTTTCCCATCCCTTGGCTTGATCTAAATTACTTTGAATTACCTGAAGGTGGAGCATATAGGAATGTTTGTGGACGGGCGAAGGTCGCGATTAAACTTAACTCCCTCTAAAAACTACGTGGGGAGTGCAACTTTAAGTCTAAGGTGACCAGATGGAAGAATGTAAGCCATCCCCCTATGAGGATGCGAGGTACTAGAAGTGGGCACTACGTGTGTTGATGGGGCTTGAGATGAAAACGGAGCCTGGGCAGAAGAAACTGGATCTTCAAGATCGACAGAAACCCGGGCCAAGGCAAAAGCCTGATGCTTAGAAGGATGAGAACCACGATCAACCTTTAACTTCTTGGATGGTTCCTCTCGGTCATCGGGGGATAATAACCACTCTTATACGTCCGTCCCCATTCTCTGTCATCGCAGCAATGAGCCTCGGCCTTTGAGTATTTCCGCCTTCTCCACTATTCCTTGGTTAAACGCTGCAAATCAGTGAATTGTTCAAGATCATCGTAAAGTCCACGGCCTCTTATAGTACCTGACATGAAAAATAAATAAAGAGCCTTAGCAACGAGAAATCGGCCTAAAAAAATGCATCTGTAAGTGAATGTGACCCTAGTGAAATATGTAATGTATCTTAGGGGGGCATAAAAGGGCATCACAAACCAGATCGGGAAGCCACCATGGTAGAAATCGGGCTAACTCTAGATATGATATGACCAAGGCAAGGAGACGTTCCTCGAATTTGAAATCCTCCCTCATAAGTTCATCGATACTCACGTAAACGTTTCTTAAATCCCAAATGTTTATGCCGGTACTTTTAATCAAGAAACCCTGATGTCACTCGGCTGCTAAGGGAGCATTTTATTGCGAATCTCCTAGGAAGGCGAATCCGGGAGGATAGGACTCGTTCTCGGAGTCCCATTACACGATTCGGAGTCTTCTTCATCGGAACATGCATCGAAGTCATCATCACTAGAGGAGGAGTCATAACTACTACTGCCCTCAATTTCACCCTACTCCTTTTCCATTGCCACTGCAACTTTGCCCTCATGCTGCTTGATTCTTCTTGCCCTTCCTTTAGAATTGGGGGCATTCTGGCCGGACAGCTGGCTTCAGTCATGACACACATTCATTCATGAGTTTATTCGGTTAACTCGCCGGAAAAGCCTTCTTTTTTTGGGAAACCACCTTCTTCGGAGCCATGTGATGAAGAAGTGGAGTGTGTTCATAACCTAGAATGGTGGATCTCCCAGGAGCCCATACCGGAGCAAGAGCCAACAAAAAGGACTAGAAGGATCAACCAAGAAATGTTAGAGGAAAAGAGGGTAAAAAACACTAAGGTGATAGGTCGCTAGCGATCCATCTCCTATGGATCGCTAGTGATCCGTAGGGATAGCTCGTGGGTCCTCCAATCCTCTTGCATCATGATCAAATAGGTATGTTAGAAATGATTGCTAACATTGATGGAATTCATGGCTATTAAAATCGAGAAGTGAGCATTCATCTGATTCAATCAGCAGTCTAACACAACCAGTGTATGAATCATCATTAAAACAAGGCGATAAGTTATGAAATTACCTAGAGAACACCTACATGAAACAATAAATACCATCCAAAAGATGGAGTCCAAAAATCCATTAAGTACATGGACCACTAGCAATCCATGCACTATGGACCGCTAGCAATCCATGCACTATGGACCGCTAGCAATCCATGCACTATGGACCGCTAGCAATCCATGCACTATGGATCCATGCACTATGGAATGCTAGCGATCCATAAGATCCTGTTAGACTACCATGAAATTTAAGGAAATGATGAAGGAGAGTATCCAAGCAATTGGATCGTCAGCAACCCAAAAACTATGGATCACTAGCGATCCATCAATTATAGATCGCTAGCGATCCATTAATTTGGCTTGGATCGTTATAAAATTTTCAAAGCACCTTCATATTTCTAAATGCAAGCTTTTGCAAGGCGGCTTAGCCCAATAGCTCTCCAACCCCTATAAATATGATTCCACCTGCAACAGAAACAGGATCTTTTGGACTGGCTACTAAAACTCTATAGAAACTACTCTTCACTCTTCTTCTCCCACAAAATAGTCATCTAAAGGGTTCGTTGTGATTCTCCAGTGAATCCTAACACTACTAACTTAACCTAACCTATAGGATTCAATCATATTGTAATCATATTCAACTTGTAATTATGGTCAATTGATAATAAAAGTTATAAAGTGGACGTAGGCTTCGTCAACAGACGAACCACTATAAAAATCTGTTGTTCATTTACTTTCTCGGTGTTTTGCTATTGCTTTTTCTACATTATTTGTCTTGATAAACAATGCTGCTGCTTTAATACTCAACCCAGGGTGTTGATCGATTTTTTGGATTAACAAGCGGGAAATAAATCAAACCAACAAATAAAATGGTAAATCATCCAAACATCCAATCAATGATTTTTATCAACTATATAATATACTGGTTAACCAAAAAGGTGAGTTTAACTCATCGAAATTCATGTTTTGCCGAGGTGCTACGGTTTGGAACTAAAATCAAACGACGCCCGATTTTAGCTTAAATTTCAACTTTCTTCAAATTCATCCAAACCAGCTCTATTGTGAAGCTTACATCATTACGAGCGCAGTGCAAAAATCCACATCAATATTGGACCTTATATGAGAGAGTTATACATTTTTAACTGAACGATTTTTAAATTATATAATTAATTAAATAATTACATATTTTATTAACTAATCACCATTTAAAATAACTAATCTATCTTCTCCTCAAATTTGAGCCTGCTCTTTCCAGTCCCCCTCATCACCATGGTCGACATTTCTAAGGCCTTTAACTCGCTCGTCTCCACTAAACCGCCGTAAACCACTTTCATCTTTCATCTCTCTCTAAGAGCTACCAAACCATACCCATGAAACATAGTCCGATCCACCTCCTCTACATCGCATCCAACCACACAAGCGCATTCAGGTAGCAAGGTTGCGACCCCACCACCAAGCACAACATCATGCTAAACTTTGACCGTCGATGCCCTATTACACCACGAACACAAAACCGAGCTTCAATTCGAAAATCATTGCCTAAATCACTTAGATTTTTGAACCCTAGTATGGTTGCTCAATACCCCTCACTGTTAATCTCACATAAAATGATGCCATGCCTGAAATTAGCATATCCAAATGGAGATCTACACTAAATAAGTGCAAAGATATGAGCTTCGATTTTTTTTCTTTGAGTGTTTTATTTTATCCAAATTTTTGAAGTTTTGAAATGGAAAATAAATGGCCTTTTTCATTATGTAGAATGATTTAAAAGGAGATGGAGGTATAGGTACGACGTGGGGTTGGTATAGCTAAGGGTATGGTGACTAAAGTAGGGTATATTAATTTTATATTAAAATATTCAGCACTAAACACATCAAAAAATCTCGAACTCCAAACAAGGCGTGCCGTCTAGAATTATATAAGTTATACCCCTATTCCTAAAACAGTGGAACTAGTTTCGAGACCTACTTCGATCATACGTAGAAGTTAACTTTTCAAACCCATTTATATTATATTAAATTTTACAATTATTTTATGCACATTTCGATCTTGCACAACCAATATGTCTGATTGCCACAAAAATCTACGGCGTATAATAATTCACTATTACAGATCTTATGAAATGGGTTTCGTTGAAATCTGAGGTAGTACCCTTGTAACATCCTCGCATTTTTGTACGCTTTAAATCGATGATAAACCACACACGTCAAACTCAAACCATACAGAAGGGCTGATTGTTATTAGGGTGAATAAGAAAAAACAGGGAAAGAAGAAAAACAAAAACAGAATCTTGCAGCGGAAAAACAAAATATAATAATCAAATAACAGTTCTTGAAGCTGTTTTACAAAACATTTGATTTTACTTATACAACATGTATCAGAGTTGCACATACCAGCGAATAATAAATAACGCAGTGTAATAGTATGAATGCAGTGGAACAATATAGTAAATAATAGTAATACAAATCTTCGTCTTCGTCCTCCAGAGATAAAGTCTTCAAAATCCTGAAATGCTCAGACTGACCAGAGCGAATTGAAAAGACAAAACACTCGAGTCAGAACTAAAAGAGCTTATGTAAGTTAAACCAACGGTAAATAATATGAGTGGAGCGGCGTCAGAGATGTTTACGGGATTTGATATCTCCTATCCAGTGTCAACGTGAGCGCAGTAGCTTAAGAGATGCTTAGGATTTACATCTCCTAAAGATCCGTTAAAATATTTACTATGTAGTAATATTTCGCTATTATAACAATGTCTATAGCAAAATAAACTTACTTTTAAATAGCGTTAAGGGGTTACCCATATAGCCCTTACCATGTAATAGTCCTAGTAGTCTATCTAGTATCATGGTCCCTCTTGATCGGGAAGCCACTAGAGGATACCACACGGGCTACAGGAGAAAACCAAACTCGTACAAGGCGCGATAGGGTAGGTGACACGGCACACAAGGCAATGTCAAGGTAGATATACCAATTACACATCCGGGATGGTAGTAACGTGTAATAGCTACTACCGACCACCTCGAGCCATACCCCCAAAATCAAAAATCAAAAGTGGCCACCAAATCAAAAGTGGCCACCAAATCAAAACAAAAGTAAGAGTACAATTTCGAAGGAGTGTGTCCGATAAGAGGGGCTACCACCATGGCTCGAGAATCGCTCATGTTTTAGCCACCTTATGCCAACTCACGGGAGTCGGGTCCATGTATATACCTCAAAGGAACACCGCCGCCATCCTACTTCATTCTGGAATCTCCACCACGTACACGGTTGATAAACTGGTTTTCGGAGTTGGCATAGAGTATGACAACTTCTGATCTTGGTCTCTTTAACAACCAAATGTTATTATAACACCGCGGTCATTTTCAAAATAGTTTATACTTTAAAACAAAAATATCATTGCCTTTTCAAAAACCAAATCAATACGATATCATTTTATTTCAAATATATCCTTTCTAAACCATAACACTTTCAAAGTTATAACATTTCAAAATCAGAACACTTGAATATAACACTTTCAAATTATAGTACCTTGAAACTCATACTTTGAACATAACTTCCACCACTTAAATAGTTTGAATATTTAAAATACTTTATATAATAAAATAGCTTCTTCAATTTTCACAACTCAAATCCAACACAACTCGAATTTCTACATTTTATATTTACGAAATCCCAAATCATACATTTCAATTCAATTTAGTTTCCAAATAAATTATTCCAAATTTATCGATTTCAAACCAGATTTGATCCGCAGAATAAACCGTTTGAAATTCAATATATTTCAATCTTTAAGCATTCAACAACTTCAAACTAAGTTTGGAAATTATGATTCAACAATTCAATTTTCCATTATTTAGTTCTGAAATATTTTACATAATAAGTCCATTACCATTTAAATAAAATCAAATTACAAATAACTAAATATTTTCTTCAATTTATTTATACTTGAAATATCCATTTAGCTTACTTTAAACCAAAATCAAGTATAAAAATCATACCTCTTAAAATTTCAATTTAATAAATTTCACAACAAAGTTGTTTGATTTTAATTCTTAAATAAATTCAATTTCGATTAAATTTCCAATTTATCTTCCAACTTTAATTTATTTAAATCAATATAAACTCTATATTAAAATATAATTTAAATAAATACTTAACCATATTATCTTTAATAAAAATCAAACTTTCCTATTGGCTCATACTTTATTAAAACAATTTATACATAGCTTAAAATCAAGAATAAATTATCATTTAAAAAATCTCTAAGATCGATATCTATGTAAAACCATATATTTCTTTACAAACCATAGAAATCATTTCAAAATATATTTTTCTATGTAGATCACGGTGTCTGTATAAAATTTTCTATGCTATGGTCAAGTGATATGGATATTTATCATTTCAATCCGTAATATAAAACATAAATATGGTTATATATCATTTCAAACCGCAATCCCGAATGAAATAAAAATCCATAACAACTTGCAGTTTATAACAATATAAAATACAACATCCGTTCAACCAATATCAATCATCAAATATTTATCACAATCGTCATCCAATTCAAATAACATCAATATAGAACATATAATAAACAACAGGTATCTACTGGCATTTTTATATTCATAATAAATTAAATAACAATTTAATTGGCAGTTTATATGCAATAATAAATTAAATAAAAATCTAATTCAATAAATTCAATTTAACTGAGATGATGATTAAAAATATGCTAAACAGTCATAAATAAATTTCTAATCATATCAAAAATTAATTTAACACACATAAGAAAATTTAGAAGTTGTGAGTGGGATAAAACACTCACCTTTTGAATTTAAATTGAATTTAAATCCAATTTAAATCCCAATTTCAAACAGTCTCAGAATCTGCACAAACATGTACCAAATATCTGAAATTTTGATGCGATCCTAACGAAAAAAACTGCGTGTAAATCGAGCATCGTATGGGAAAGTTACGCGCGTTTGAACGATTGAAATCAAAATTAAAATAAATGAATAAAAAAACAGAAGCCACTCACAAGCTAACACGTCACCAGAGCGTTCTTCCCCCCTTGAAACACGTTGCCTCACAGAAGCCCTAACCAGCATGCACGCGCACCCAAATCAAGGCGTCGTCGCACTTGCTCATGCACGATCGCCCACCACCCTATCACCATCTTGACGACGTCGGACTACCAATCACCACCGCAGCCCTCGATCCCCCTCGTGACCACGCACGAAGCCCAAAATGTGCACAGCCGCCACCAAAAGTAGCCTTAGGTCGAATTATTATGCTTGATCCAGCCATTGATTCGACGAACGAATAATACCGATGAAGTTCCCTTGGTCCACTCTACAAAACCCCTCAGACGATTTAGCGATCGGTCACAGTTCATCACGACGCGACGAACGGTCGAGAATTAATTTGCGATTTTAGGAAAAAAGATGATTTGAAACCAAAAACGAATTGCAGATCAGAGATGCTTTCATCGAGAGCTTCGAATCCATATAAAATTTGATATAGTTTGTGGAGTTTGAAATTTTGATTTGAATTTGATATTGAAATTGGACTGTGAAATTTAGAGTCTGTCTGCCATTGAGAAAGAGAAGAAAATTGGAATTGCATGTATGTAAAAAATGAACATAAGAAATAGGCTATGGTTTATAACGAGGTATATATATGCAAAGCTGAAATTAGAATGGACCGGATTGGTTTGGATCGAAAGTTAAACGGTAAATAGCCCAAAAAGCCCGTTCTGACTCGAAACGAAAATGAGTCAACCCATATATCGAAATAGATGTTTTTGAGTATTTTAAAATCAATGGAATAGGTTTCAAGTCCAAATTGTATCGTATGAAGAAGTTATGCTAAAATCAAATTATTTCAAATTGATTTCAATTGATTTCAATTTAATTTATTTCTGGGCGTTTCGAGTCCGTACTATCAAACAACAAGTATGATCGTTACGAAACTTGAAATCCTACTATACTTCGCCGTTACGGATTCGATGAAACTAGTTTCATCGAAATCCGAGTCAGTGGCGAAAAGGGCCATATTTACATTAATTAAATATAAATTAATAATTAAATCAAATTTTCAATTTCAATTCTATAATTGACAAATTTCGTCATTTTTAATTTCTTAATCAGTTACACTAATTTAAACAAATTTAGATGTCAATCTAGAGTTGATTAATTTATCAATTTCAGTGTTAGCCTTAATTTCATTAAATTCCATTTAATTGCAATTAATCCAATTATTGAGTTTAAATTCCAATAAATTAACAAATCTTGATTTTCCATCCCTTTTATTCAACCTATTATTATATTATGAATAAAATTAACATCCTTACATCTCATTCCCGTTATTAATTCATTAACAAATTTCAATTTTTTATTTATTCCAGATTTAGTTACCAAAATCTTATTCAATTAACAAATTTAATTATCGAAAATCATGGGTCGTTACACTCTCCCCCACTCAAAACTTTTCGTCCCCGAAAAGGAAAAGAAGGAAAAAGAAGGAAATAAGAAATTCATATATCTTATTCAAAATATTAAATTTATAAACAATAAATTACAAATTAAAATAATTTAAATAAAATATATCAATTTATAACCATTTAAATCCTTTTTATACTTAAATTAAAAAAATTTGGAAAAAAATTCAAAAAATTCAAAGTCCAAAATTTACGAAAAATTTCGTTAGAGTCTCCTTTGTACGGAGAGGCTCAGAAGAAAATATAATATCAAATATACACTATACAACATATATTTTCCAAAATAATATATATCCCAACACGGGAAAAATAATATAATTACGTTATAAAATTGAAATCCGAAAACGTACCTATTCATCGGGCAATTAACGCTTAATTATGAAACCAAAAGCAGTAGCAATTGCTTCCATAACCTGTATTTTAATTATATAATCCAAAAAGAGTTAATAATTATATAAAGTGAAATATCTAAAGTTGGTTCAACCACTAATAACAAATCAATATAACCACAATCATTTGCAACCAACATACAATCATCATATGGAATCAAATACAAATCAACCATCCATCCATGACAAACAAACCAAATGGTTTGTTTGAGTTCAGAAAATATAAATTGTTGAATGAAAATAACTATTAGTATACCATATACTCAACAACCTTAGATAAAACTCAATAGATTATTCATACATCCAAGCAATTAAAAGTATCTTTTACCCAAACAACCATAAACCAAACAAACAACAATTTCAAATAATAGACCAAGTTCATTCTTATTAATTTCATTTCATAACATTTGTTGTTTGATTCCTTTTCATTCATAAAATGATTTATCTTTTTAATTTACATTTTATTTCTTGCAAATTTTCATTTTATTGCATTACATTTATTCATTTCTAAATTTCATTTATTCATTCATCCATAGTATTTATGTTTAGTTCAGTTACTTTGCATATCAATTTCATTAACTTAAGTTTATAATCTTTTACTTACAATGTACCCTTTTCTATCACATTTAATTTCAATAACTTAAGTTTATAACAATTATAACATCAAATTCTTATTTATTAAAGAATTTCCTTGAATATTTTCATTATTTAAAAATTTTACTTGTATAATATCCTATTGCATTCTCTTATAAACATTAGAACTTTTAATATTTGGTAAGTCATATATATGCTATTAAGAATGAAATTGAAAGTTATACAAGTTTTTCTCATTTCTTTTAACTAACTTAATTTTCAGTAATCATATCCTTTGTTGATAGGTTACAATTTCAACTTTCATGACATTTCATTTATAACCTAGCATTTAATCTCTTATTTTAGTTAAAGGTTCCAATTATTAATTAGTTACATTCCATATCACTACAATAATCGAAACTATTGATTAAAGGAAATTTAAGAACTAAATACCTGTGATGTCCCAGAAATTTAGGCAATATTTATTTAATAATTTCATTGATAATTATTTTAAAATGTGAAATATTGATTTAATAATTTAATTCAAACAGAATTTATCTTTTGAAAATTAATAATTATTTAGTTTGTTAAATGATATTCTTTTCAAAATGTTAAAAATATTTAAATAATAAATTTATCTTTCTATGCTGATTTAAAAATATTTATTTATAATGTATAAATGTTTATACATTGTAAATAGAGGATTTGGTTTTAATTTTAATTTATATTAAATAAAGGATATTTTCTAATTATTATATAAATGTATAATTTGTAAATTGATTAAATTAATTTAAATTATTATTGTAAATTTTTCAAAAGTTTGTTTTAAAAATCTATCTTATATTTTTATAGAAATGTAAGTAAGAATTTGTTTTGTTTAAATTTTATTTTATAATAAAAGTTTGTTTTGTTTTATTTTAAAATTGCTTTTCTTTTGAAATAAGATTTAAATCATTTTTGTTAAAGTATAATATTTAATTTGAAACCTTTTGAAATAAAATTGAATTCAACCTTTCTTTTCTTTTAAAAATCTTTCCTTTTGAAATTTAGTTTCATAAAGAATATTATTTTAAAAATAATTAAGCAAACACTTAAAATGTATAATTTTATAAATAAGTTTATAAGTAAACATTTAAATAGTGTATATGTATTTATTTAAAGACTTGATGTTAATAAACATTTGTAACTTTCTAAAATAAGTTTGAAATAGTTAAGATAAATTCTAATACATATATATAAATTTAGAATTCTCTTTTGAATATTGAAATAAACATGTGTTAGCTTTTTAAACATAAAGAAGACACTTGTAAAAAAATTGAGATAATAACACAACAAGTGGAAAGCTAATTTATTTTTAGAATTTAAATTTTATTGATAAGAGAAATATAATAAATGTTTTTATTGTTTGTTCAAACCATTTTCTCATTTGAAACCTGAAATCATATTTCAGTAAATCAAAAACCCCAAAACAAATGCATGTTTTAGAATCTGCATTCAACCCCAAATCGATCTGCAACATTTAAAACCAAGTCTGCATACAATAATTCAACATCAAGAAACTCAGCAATCAAAATACAAGCAAAGCAAACTTCAATTCAAAATTTGGAAGTTCTGCATGCATCATCATCAACAGAAAGCAACAAGCAATTCCAGCAAGCAAATGAAGCCGGGATCAACATGCATTTCAATATGCATTTCTGGAAAATGAATCTGCATCTCTGGAATTACTTTCTGCATCTTCAATTTAAATGTGAGTAAACTTTTAATTTTAAAAACAGTTTTCTTTTAAAATAAATGCACATGCAAGTATTAGAACTCAAGTTCAAAGCAAAACTGTCATTAAATATATATATAAATCGGTGTGGATGAAACTGCAGTGATTCATTTTGTTTGAGGAAAATAACTTCACAAATGGAAAAGCATAATAATCTGTTGCATGTGTATTGATAGTAATAAGAAAGCTTGTATGATTGAATTGTGATGAATGTTCTGTGTATACATATATAACTATGTATATATATGATGCTATGGCCAGGAATCTGCATACCTGTTTGTTTCTAAAACTAAGATTTTAAATATAAAAAAAACTTTACCTCTGAATTTAATTCTCTGTTTGGATTGATATGTAAACAAAATATGTTTGTTTGTATAGATTTAAGTTATAAATTATAATTAAGTTAAACTAAAAGTCTGTTATAGATAAAATTACTCTGTTTTCTGTTTTAAGAGAAAAATGAAATGAGTAACATAATCATGTAAAAACCTATGATATCTGTGCATATGAATCAGTAGAAAGAATATGATGTGATGATTTTATGTTGATAACTGTTCTGTGTAAACATATTTGAATGTGTTTATATGTTGTTGTTGCCTGTAGCTACATACCTTTGTGAATTAAGATTTTCTTTTACAGAAATTCTTTATCACTTGAATTGATTCCAGTTAGTAGTTTTTGTGTAAATAAGATATGTTTGTTTGGTATAACTTAGATTTATAAATTTTAAGTTAGTTTAATAAATCTGTAGTCTCTGTAAACTAAAATCAGTCATCATTAGATTAAAACAAATATCAAACATCATAAATTATTAGAACAAGTGTATAAATTAGAATACATGTTAGAAATTAGGAATTTTAAAAAACTAATATTACAGTTTTTAAATAAACTGTTAAGGGAAAGGCAGTTCTGTTTTAAAACAGAAATAGGAAAATTTGAAAATAATCTGTTAAGCTAGTGGATTTAGGGTGCTATGATGCCTTATGTTAGTGAAGTATGGATGTATGAATGGAGTAAATTTTGTGTTAGATGATCATAGAAAGAGAGGAGTTGGGAATTGAGTTTTTTTAAGGTTTCAAAACCTTGTTTTAAGTGTGCAGTTCATAGCATTTGCACATGCTCTATGTTGCATCGAGTGGAGTAGGGATTTGAGGAGTTGTAGAAGGAGTGTAGAGGCAGCTATGGCCAGGGTCGCGTCGATGAAGATGGTTGAAGGCGAGCAAATTGGCTGTTGACAGGTTTACAGTGGTTCTCAAGTTCTGGTGAACTTCTGATGTGCAGGGTATTTTGACTCGGGGGTTGCTCGGGTATTTTTGTATTTGACTCGAAGTAGGGTGTTGGGAAACTCGAAGTAAGTAAATGGTTTCTCGGGTATATGGCTATAGGTATTAAAACCAGAGAGTATTCTGCAGTTTTTTTTATAAAAAAAATGTTGATTGAAATTCAAATTCTAGTGCAGGGTTTGATTCAAGTATAAGTTGAAAACTGAATTCAAATAAAGTTTGAAACCCAAAAGTTTTAAAAATGAAACTTTTAAATTTAAACAAGTTTCAAATTCAGTTTTAAGTTAAGTTTTAAAAAAGAAAACAGTTTCAGGTTTTAAACCTGAAAGTTATTTTGCAGTTTTTAAAGTGGTGAATGAAATTCAATTTAGTGCAGGAATTGATTCAAGTGTAACTTAAATCTGAACTCAAATGTAATTTTGAATTCAAAAGTTTTTAAAAAAATGAAAATCTTAAAATTTAAACAAGATTTAAATATGGGTTTAAGTCAAGTTTTAAACAGTTTCAGGTTTATTCTTTAAAACCCAGATTTCTATTCAAACTGTGTAAAGACCCGTAAGTCCGTACTCCTTGAATAGACACTAATCTCCTTTGTTTAATTCAAGATGAACGAAAATACGAACCCTTAGGGGTTTTAAAAAGAATTTAAGGAAAGAGAAAGAAGAAAGAAAAGATAAGAAAGATAGAAAAATAGAGAGAAAAGAAAATATAGGGAAAAGAAAATGGAAAATAGAAGAGAAAGAAGATAGAACAAAATAGGACGGAACAGAAAACAACAGAACAACAGAATTTCACAATTCGCAGCGGAACAACATATAATAATAAATGAATAATCTTTAAACAAAGAACTATATCAGTTATTACATTACATCACATTTCATTACATCATATCATCAGAGTGTACAACAACAACAACAAACAGTGCAGCGGAAAAAGAAATACTATATAAATAATACGCCATGCCATCCAGCTTGCCTCCAGCAACTCCAGAATATCCAGAATATCCTGATAAACCTTAACTCTTGACTGCCCGTGTGAAAATTGGTGGGCACCCAGAGTTTAGGAAGGAAAACAACAAACTCCAAGTCAGTCATGTGACTGGTGTGAGAACTCAAAACAGTTTATTTATCTTTAAAATCAAAAATAGAGAGATATTTTTATTTCAATTCACAATGCTTTTAAAAATGAGACTACCATAAGGCCTCCCGCACACACACACAATGCAAACGCAGAATCGGAGGAGATTTCTCCTTATGATAGTCAAAGATGCTTGATACGCATTTAAAATAACATTTGATATTATTACTAGTGCATAGTGTAGGGGAAATATTCATTTTGAAAGTAGAATATAAATCTTAGCCAACATACGACCATTATTGTATGCCTACTATAGCTACCATCCAAACAGTGTTGCGACACCATAAGTGAATGATAGGTTCTACAACTAATACCGTACAAGTTTCGTATTGTTTCTTTGGATTTCCAACAAATGGTCAGGCCAAGGAACTTCCCATTGCCACATGAGAATGCCTCTGGAAAGACATCCCCGAGAACCAAACCGGAACTCTGCCAACACAAGGCCGGGTTACCCCTAACTGGGTAACTACTGACACGAGCACGCCATTCCCCGATCGTAAACGACCTTTCTCACGGGATCCCGATAGCCAACAACCACAAAGTAATAAATTCGTAGTAACCACATAGGTTAAATATCTGGGCTCCATACCATGATACCACCTCTATCCAGAAGGAACTGTACATACCCTAAAGGGTGCTACCCCTCATAACCTTGCCGCATCTTTCCTGTTTTGACCATTTCCGGGGTGTGAGGCTCGACGAAGTCACGTCCACAAAAACATACTTTATACAAAAGCCATGCTTTGGGTCAACAAATGATCAACACAATGATCACCAAGATAGACGATCAAATAAACGATCCTATCACAATAATCAACACAATGATCATTTACAGCAACACTCAGCATGTCACATTACCAAATTGGGAATACATCGCTGATAACTTCAACTATATAACCTCTGAGCTCGTACGTCTCAGAGAAGGGTGTTAAGCTAAAAGAATAAATTCTCCGCCACCAACAGAAATATATTTGAAAGAAATCGGCTTTATATCTCAACTTGTAATGCCAGACATACAATCCATACAAGTTTGTTCCGGGATCGAACAAAACCGAAGGCACTTACAAAGAAGTCCTTGCAATCCGGATATTCACAATCCTGATCGGATTCACCATCACATATGGAGAACTCTATACCGGAGCAACTCGGTGCAGAGTAAATCGACAGGTCATCCTATCGCTCTCGCAAATACCGGGTCTTCAACACCGATCTTCAATGCAATTCACAACGACGTATCACATATTCGGAATGGGTTATACGACCCCATGGTCCTTTCCCGGTTAACCCGAATAGTGAGCGCTTATTCAAAAATAAGTGTAGCATTCACATTCAATCAAATCACATCAATTACCCATTCAAAGGGAAATATTGATAGTCGGTTATTGAACTATCACTGGATATGCACACATCACCAGTTTCCAAATAATTTTCCAAATTATTTATTTTCCAAAATATCTTTACAAGTTATATTATTTCAACACTTCAAAAATAAATCAATATTTATTTTTAGACAAATTCCACTTCCTTTATAAATTCAATAGTGAATTTATAATTCCAAAATATCAATGAATATTCGATTTCAATTGTTCATTTTCAATATTTCTTTTCAATTTATCTTCAAAAAGATAAATTCTAAATATCACTTCATATTGGAAAACATTTCCATACTTATTTAATAAGTAATTCACAAATTTTATTTATTTTCAACACTTAGAAAATATTCAATATACTTAAATCGAAATTAAGTATATATTTCATTCTTTAAGGAAATCATTCTCTTAAACATATTTATTTGGGCCAAAACGAATGTTGCGTAAAACATCGTTACGACAACCCAAAATCACTAGTATAGGGATTCGAAGTTTAAATAGATATATAAATCGCAATACTATACCAAACATTTCCTTTCGGAAATCATTTACTATAACAACAGTGTTATAGTCCATCATCTCCTTTTATTTCTCGAAAACGTCTATTTCAACAATAAATGTTGAAATCTATGGTTTCGAATCTCAACACATTTTAAAACATCGTTAGATCGTTTTAATTCTATTTGAAATATCACATTCAAAACAATTTCTTTAACATCTTATTCACTATTCAAAAATGTGAATATACTACGTTAACAATTTCATCCTTTTATTCATTTTAATTCAAAGGATTATTCACTATTCAAAAACGTGAATATAACTCCACTTATAGGTTTTAACAAATTTTCTTGTCAAAATAAGTCATTTGCGAATTTATAAAACAACGTTTATAAATTCCATTTCTATTTATTTATAAAAACTTCCTTTTTATAAATCCTTTTATTAACCTATTCCAGTTTATAACTCAATTATAAACTAAAAGTTCATATTATAAGTTAAATACTTATAAAACGATTATTTTACAAAATCGTTCTTTTTTTAAAGACTTTCCAATTTATAAATCTTATAACTTATAAGATCCATTTATTTAACCAATCTATTCTTCAAATAATTTCACCAAATTTATAAATCTTACTATTTATAAATTTCTTTTATAACTTCACAGTTTATAATTCCATAAATTTCATTCATTTATGAAATTCATTTCCACTTCATTCAAACACTTATAAAAACTCGTTTTATAATGTCAACATTTCAATTTATAAATATCCATTTATAAATCTCTTAATAAAAATCAATTTATATTATTCTTTAAAACATCTTTAGTCTTCTTTATTATTTCACCATTTTGATTCATAAAATAATTAAATTTCATGAATTCTATATTTAAACTTTTCACAATAAATTCTAAAATATCTCGATTAAACTATTTTATAAAATCATTAGCATCATATTCTCAAAAATCAGTTTTTAACTATATTTCTCAAAAATCATAATTTTTATAACATTAAAAATTATAACGTTTATTTATTTAAAACGGATCAATTCCAAAAATTATTTTATAAAACGTATACTTTCTAAAATCACTTTAAAATCATTTTAAAATCCCAAAATCTGGGTCCAATGATGCTACACACCAAATAGTCAATCACGACTACAACGATATCATATATCAATATGAAAATCCATCAAATATCAAAATATCTGAAATCAAATAAAAACTGTTGAGGAATCCAGTTGGATCCCTCCAACCTGTTTTCCTGCATCCACAAACATTAGCACAATACCAATTTCGCTCCAGTACGAAATTATCGCGGTATATGTTCTTATTAAATATTATCCGCTTAATAACGGCGTAATAGGGTCTCATCCGCTAAACAAAAAATGTGGGAAATCAATAACTCCAATATATACATATGCCAATATATATTGCTATTATATATAATACCAATTTCACTGTTTATGAAATATTCGCGGTATATGTTTTTAATAAATAACATCCGCTTAATAACGGCGTATAATGTCTATTTTAACAATCAATAAATATCAATCATCATTCAAACATGCATTCAAATATTTTAAATCTAACTATTTAAAAATAAAATCGAAACTGATTCGATTGAGTGAGAAGTTCTCACCTTGATTTTATTTCCGTTTTAGCGATTTATTTCGAATAAAATTAAACGGACGTTTAATTTTACCCAAAATTCTCACTAACTCCAAACGACTCCAAACCAACTCCATCGCGTAGTGCTCGTTCATACGATTCCAACGCAACTGGTTTCGCGCGTTTTCGACCTCGTATGAAAAAGATATGAATTTTTGAAGTTACATGATT
This sequence comes from Allium cepa, assembly GCA_030765085.1. NCBI lineage: Eukaryota > Viridiplantae > Streptophyta > Magnoliopsida > Asparagales > Amaryllidaceae > Allium > Allium cepa. The sequence goes on along the minus strand of CM060938.1, from coordinate 73,181,181 downwards.
TATATACTTATAAATTACAACATAAATTTAAATTATAAACCTAACTTTAATCCGGGCCCTAGATCTTGCATCTGCTCATCTCCACCGTGCATTCCATCTTCCCCAAACTCACGTACAGGCCGCACCATCCAACCCATCAACATCAAATTAGGGTTTCGATTTGCTCTCACTACACTCGACGAAATTCGATCAAACCACTTGCAATAGAAAGCTCTTGACCTCCTCTACCCCTAGCCCATGACCGGCCACGTGCGGCTCCTCCCTGGGTCTCGAAATGCGTGCGCAGCCGGCCCCCCTCTTTCACGATTTGCCGCCAATCCGTGAAGCCATTCGCGATCATAGCCGTTGAAATCCAAGCTCTCGTTGCCCTCTTCAACATTGTAGTTGAACGTTTCTTGTAAATGTAAACGGATTTGAAGTTATCAAGGGAAGAAGAAGAGACAATTCTGGCCATTGGTGATAAATGTGGCGGCTAGGGTTTAGAATTTTATTTTATTTTTTTATTATGAAGGGTGTGGGTGTGTATTTATAGAGAAACGATCGACACTATTCATCCGGAAATTCCGAACTCCGATTTACGCGCCGAAACTGACGTTCCTAAGGTTTACCCCGCGTTCCGGACACAATGGAATAGGTTTCGGAAGCTAATTCGGAAGTATGTGCGAGTTATGGCTATAAACGCTCAATTTGAATTAAACCGATTTAAGCGATTTTCTAGGCGTTTTAATTTGTACAGGACAAACGGTAATTCCAATTGATACGAAATTTGAAACCTTACAATAATATCACATTACGGATCTGATGAAACTAGTTTCGTCGAAATCCGAGACTTTTTGAAAAATGGCTATTTTAACTCGCCAAATTTAAATTAAAAATAATTCGATGCGTTTCGAGCTGCCACGATCAAACGATAACTCCGATTGACACGAAATTTGAAATCCGGTAATAACTAACTATTACGAATCCAATGGAACTGGTTTCGTTCAATTCTGAGACTGTTCAAAAATTGACTATTTTCACTAGTCGATTTAAATATTAAAATATTCAATTTTCACAATTTAACTCTTAATTCGATTTTAAAAGTTCTAAAATATCATTCTAACTTCCATATGATAAAATAAAATTTTACAAATCATTTTCAATCATATTTAACCCAATTTTCAATTATTTCCATAATTTAACATATTAAATTATCGATTTAATTATCCAATTAAATTCAAAAATTCAAATAAAAATTTATTTGACTAATAAATTCACTTATTAATATTTAAAATTAATTAAATATTCAAATTTTAATTAAATAAAATTCTGGGTCGTTACAATCTTCCCCACTTAAAAGAATTTCGTCCTCGAAATTACAAGTAAGAAAAGTTATAGAATTTATTAATTTTCCATAAATCCATAATTAAACTTCTTACCATAACTTACTAAGTTTTAAATCATACTTAGTTATCTTTTCAAAAACAACTACTATCGTTTAACTTTCAATTCCAAAATCAAAGTTAAAGTCTTCAAAAAATTTCCAATTTTCTTAAATTTTTTCTAACGCCTTAAATTTTCGGAAAAATTCGCCATAGTCTCCTTTGCGCGGCTCGATCCGGAAAAAAAATGACAGTATATATATCACAAATATACATCTCATCAAGTAATGAGGCATCCCGAAGGGAAAAATTTGTAAAAGTACGGTATGTAATCCGAGATATGTACCTTATATTTTATTAGCAAGCATATACGGCTAATATAGCGCAAAAGCGAGCTCCAAATGCGAAGCAAACGCGATCCGCACCTACTAATTACTCAACAAACAACATGAGAATCATGCATATAGACAATAGTATCAATATACAACATATAGTAACATAATAACTATATATGTCAACATAGCAAATGAAACATATTCAAACATCAACCAACTATCATCCAACAAATTCATAACCAATAAATATTCATTTATATTCTCATTAATATTCAATGAAATGGTTTTCAATTTAATCACATTTGATTCATTAACAGTGGATGTTTCTACCATTCATTTTCAATTAGTTTATATTCACTAATTCATATTCAAGTTGGTCCACTTCCAATTCAAATTCAATTCTATTCAAGATTCATTTGCTTTCAATTGAATTTCAATCACTTTAGCTTTCAATTTCATTAACACTTAATGAATTATATACAATCAATCATCTAACAACCATATAACAACCAATGTATATTTATTTCAACCAAATTCCTTTGCTTATCAATTGGTTTAATTAAATTGATTTTTCTTTCAACTATTCAACTTCCAATAACATTAGATTTTAATAAATTAACACTTACATTCATTATTTCTATCAACTAAATTCACATTCAATTGATTAATATTCAATCCATCAATTCAATTCAATTTCTACAGTTGAATTCATATATATAACTTAAGTTTACATTTATCACTTCACTTTATTATTTTACTTTGATACCAATATCAACTTCATTCAATATCACTTAAGTTATATTCCATTTATAAACATCACTTGTTTTTACATAACTTAAATTCCTAAATATATCCATATAGTTTCACTTCTTATATATATAAGTTTATTTCACAATTGTAAATCACTTTAATTATAATTCCATTCTTATAATTCTTTTGCTTATACAATTATTCTTTTATTTAGATTATTCAAACAACTAAACAATCAACTTATATACACTTTAATAATTCTGAAAAATTATTCTTTTATATATAAAATATAATCAAGTAAAATTATTTCATTTACCCAATTTAAAACAAATATTGTGTCGAATTGTTCTATTCAAGTGTTTAGAAACCCCTTCGGCATAGTTGTCGAGACCACGCTGACGAAAGTTCATATGCCACTCAATAAACCAATCATCACAATATAAAACAATTTCATTTATATTCACTAACAAATACGCTCTCATAGCTATTATTACACTCAAACTCAATCTAGAGTACTGCTGACTCTATCTCTAATGAATTATACCCAACAGAACCATGGTTGTCGCTTAACCATAAGCTCTGATACCAACTGTAAAGACCCGTAAGTCCGTACTCCTTGAATAGACACTAATCTCCTTTGTTTAATTCAAGATGAACGAAAATACGAACCCTTAGGGGTTTTAAAAAGAATTTAAGGAAAGAGAAAGAAGAAAGAAAAGATAAGAAAGATAGAAAAATAGAGAGAAAAGAAAATATAGGGAAAAGAAAATGGAAAATAGAAGAGAAAGAAGATAGAACAAAATAGGACGGAACAGAAAACAACAGAACAACAGAATTTCACAATTCGCAGCGGAACAACATATAATAATAAATGAATAATCTTTAAACAAAGAACTATATCAGTTATTACATTACATCACATTTCATTACATCATATCATCAGAGTGTACAACAACAACAACAAACAGTGCAGCGGAAAAAGAAATACTATATAAATAATACGCCATGCCATCCAGCTTGCCTCCAGCAACTCCAGAATATCCAGAATATCCTGATAAACCTTAACTCTTGACTGCCCGTGTGAAAATTGGTGGGCACCCAGAGTTTAGGAAGGAAAACAATAAACTCCAAGTCAGTCATGTGACTGGTGTGAGAACTCAAAACAGTTTATTTATCTTTAAAATCAAAAATAGAGAGATATTTTTATTTCAATTCACAATGCTTTTAAAAATGAGACTACCATAAGGCCTCCCGCACACACACACAATGCAAACGCAGAATCGGAGGAGATTTCTCCTTATGATAGTCAAAGATGCTTGATACGCATTTAAAATAACATTTGATATTATTACTAGTGCATAGTGTAGGGGAAATATTCATTTTGAAAGTAGAATATAAATCTTAGCCAACATACGACCATTATAGTATGCCTACTATAGCTACCATCCAAACAGTGTTGCGACACCATAAGTGAATGATAGGTTCTACAACTAATACCGTACAAGTTTCGTATTGTTTCTTTGGATTTCCAACAAATGGTCAGGCCAAGGAACTTCCCATTGCCACATGAGAATGCCTCTAGAAAGACATCCCCGAGAACCAAACCGGAACTCTGCCAACACAAGGCCGGGTTACCCCCAACTGGGTAACTACTGACACGAGCACGCCATTCCCCGATCGTAAACGACCTTTCTCACGGGATCCCGATAGCCAACAACCACAAAGTAATAAATTCGTAGTAACCACATAGGTTAAATATCTGGGCTCCATACCATGATATCACCTCTATCCAGAAGGAAATGTACATACCCTAAAGGGTGCTACCCCTCATAACCTTGCCGCATCTTTCCTGTTTTGACCATTTCCGGGGTGTGAGGCTCGACGAAGTCACGTCCACAAAAACATACTTTATACAAAAGTCATGCTTTGGGTCAACAAATGATCAACACAATGATCACCAAGATAGACGATCAAATAAACGATCCTATCACAATAATCAACACAATGATCATTTACAGCAACACTCAGCATGTCACATTACCAAATTGGGAATACATCGCTGATAACTTCAACTATATAACCTCTGAGCTCGTACGTCTCAGAGAAGGGTGTTACGCTAAAAGAATAAATTCTCCGCCACCAACAGAAATATATTTGAAAGAAATCGGCTTTATATCTCAACTTGTAATGTCAGACATACAATCCATACAAGTCTGTTCCGGGATCGAACAAAACCGAAGGCACTTACAAAGAAGTCCTTGCAATCCGGATATTCACAATCCTGATCGGATTCACCATCACATATGGAAAACTCTATACCGGAGCAACTCGGTGCAGAGTAAATCGACAGGTCATCCTATCGCTCTCGCAAATACCGGGTCTTCAACACCGATCTTCAATGCAATTCACAACGACGTATCACATATTCGGAATGGGTTATACGACCCCATGGTCCTTTCCCGGTTAACCCGAATAGTGAGCGCTTATTGAAAAATAAGTGTAGCATTCACATTCAATCAAATCACATCAATTACCCATTCAAAGGGAAATATTGATAGTCGGTTATTGAACTATCACTGGATATGCACACATCACCAGTTTCCAAATAATTTTCCAAATTATTTATTTTCCAAAATATCTTTACAAGATATATTATTTCAACACTTCAAAAATAAATCAATATTTATTTTTAGACAAATTCCACTTCCTTTATAAATTCAATAGTGAATTTATAATTCCAAAATATCAATGAATATTCGATTTCAATTGTTCATTTTCAATATTTCTTTTCAATTTATCTTCAAAAAGATAAATTCTAAATATCACTTCATATTGGAAAACATTTCCATACTTATTTAATAAGTAATTCACAAATTTTATTTATTTTCAACACTTAGAAAATATTCAATATACTTAAATCGAAATTAAGTATATATTTCATTCTTTAAGGAAATCATTCTCTTAAACATATTTATTTGGGCCAAAACGAATGTTGCGTAAAACATCGTTACGACAACCCAAAATCACTAGTATAGGGATTCGAAGTTTAAATAGATATATAAATCCCAATACTATACCAAACATTTCCTTTCGGAAATCATTTACTATAACAACAGTGTTATAGTCCATCATCTCCTTTTATTTCTCGAAAACGTCTATTTCAACAATAAATGTTGAAATCTATGGTTTCGAATCTCAACACATTTTAAAACATCGTTAGATCGTTTTAATTCTATTTGAAATATCACATTCAAAACAATTTCTTTAACATCTTATTCACTATTCAAAAATGTGAATATACTACGTTAACAATTTCATCCTTTTATTCATTTTAATTCAAAGGATTATTCACTATTCAAAAACGTGAATATAACTCCACTTATAGGTTTTAACAAATTTTCTTGTCAAAATAAGTCATTTGCGAATTTATAAAACAACGTTTATAAATTCCATTTCTATTTATTTATAAAAACTTCCTTTTTATAAATCCTTTTATTAACCTATTCCAGTTTATAACTCAATTATAAACTAAAAGTTCATATTATAAGTTAAATACTTATAAAACGATTATTTTACAAAATCTATCTTTTTTTAAAGACTTTCCAATTTATAAATCTTATAACTTATAAGATCCATTTATTTAACCAATCTATTCTTCAAATAATTTCACCAAATTTATAAATCTTACTATTTATAAATTTCTTTTATAACTTCACAGTTTATAATTCCATAAATTTCATTCATTTATGAAATTCATTTCCACTTCATTCAAACACTTATAAAAACTCGTTTTATAATGTCAACATTTCAATTTATAAATATCCATTTATAAATCTCTTAATAAAAATCAATTTATATTATTCTTTAAAACGTCTTTAGTCTTCTTTATTATTTCACCATTTTGATTCATAAAATAATTAAATTTCATGAATTCTATATTTAAACTTTTCACAATAAATTCTAAAATATCTCGATTAAACTATTTTATAAAATCATTAGCATCATATTCTCAAAAATCAGTTTTTAACTATATTTCTCAAAAATCATAATTTTTATAACATTAAAAATTATAACGTTTATTTATTTAAAACGGATCAATTCCAAAAATTATTTTATAAAACGTATACTTTCTAAAATCACTTTAAAATCATTTTAAAATCCCAAAATCTGGGTCCAATGATGCTACACACCAAATAGTCAATCACGACTACAACGATATCATATATCAATATGAAAATCCATCAAATATCAAAATATCTGAAATCAAATAAAAACTGTTGAGGAATCCAGTTGGATCCCTCCAACCTGTTTTCTTGCATCCACAAACATTAGCACAATACCAATTTCGCTCCAGTACGAAATTATCGCGGTATATGTTCTTATTAAATATTATCCGCTTAATAACGGCGTAATAGGGTCTCATCCGCTAAACAAAAAATGCGGGAAATCAATAACTCCAATATATACATATGCCAATATATATATATTGCTATTATATATAATACCAATTTCACTGTTTATGAAATATTCGCGGTATATGTTTTTAATAAATAACATCCGCTTAATAACGGCGTATAATGTCTATTTTAACAATCAATAAATATCAATCATCATTCAAACATGCATTCAAATATTTTAAATCTAACTATTTAAAAATAAAATCGAAACTGATTCGATTGAGTGAGAAGTTCTCACCTTGATTTTATTTCCGTTTTAGCGATTTATTTCGAATAAAATTAAACGGACGTTTAATTTTACCCAAAATTCTCACTAACTCCAAACGACTCCAAACCAACTCCATCGCGTAGTGCTCGTCCATACGATTCCAACGCAACTGGTTTCGCGCGTTTTCGACCTCGTATGAAAAAGATATGAATTTTTGAAGTTACATGATTTATATACTTATAAATTACAACATAAATTTAAATTATAAACCTAACTTTAATCTGGGCCCTAGATCTTGCATCTGCTCATCTCCACCGTGCATTCCATCTTCCCCAAACTCACGTACAGGCCGCACCATCCAACCCATCAACATCAAATTAGGGTTTCGATTTGCTCTCGCTACACTCGACGAAATTCGATCAAACCACTTGCAATAGGAAGCTCTTGACCTCCTCTACCCCTAGCCCATGACCGGCCACGTGCAGCTCCTCCCTGGGTCTCGAAATGCGTGCGCAGCCGGCCCCCCTCTTTCACGATTTGCCGCCAATCCGTGAAGCCATTCGCGATCATAGCCGTTGAAATCCAAGCTCTCGTTGCCCTCTTCAACATTGTAGTTGAACGTTTCTTGTAAATGTAAACGGATTTGAAGTTATCGAGGGAAGAAGAAGAGACAATTCTGGCCATTGGTGATAAATGTGGCGGCTAGGGTTTAGAATTTTATTTTATTTTTTTATTATGAAGGGTGTGGGTGTGTATTTATAGAGAAACGATCGACACTATTCATCCGGAAATTCCGAACTCTGATTTACGCGCCGAAACTGACGTTCCTAAGGTTTACCCCGCGTTCCGGACACAATGGAACAGGTTTCGGAAGCTAATTCGGAAGTATGTGCGAGTTATGGCTATAAACGCTCAATTTGAATTAAACCGATTTAAGCGATTTTCTAGGCGTTTTAATTTGTACAGGACAAACGGTAAATCCAATTGATACGAAATTTGAAACCTTACAATAATATCACATTACGGATCCGATGAAACTAGTTTCGTCGAAATCCGAGACTTTTTGAAAAATGGCTATTTTAACTCGCCAAATTTAAATTAAAAATAATTCGATGCGTTTCGAGCTGCCACGATCAAACGATAACTCCGATTGACACGAAATTTGAAATCCGGTAATAACTAACTATTACGGGTCCAATGGAACTAGTTTCGTTCAATTCTGAGACTGTTCAAAAATTGACTATTTTCACTAGTCGATTTAAATATTAAAATATTCAATTTTCACAATTTAACTCTTAATTCGATTTTAAAAGTTCTAAAATATCATTCTAACTTCCATATGATAAAATAAAATTTTACAAATCATTTTCAATCATATTTAACCCAATTTTCAATTATTTCCATAATTTAACATATTAAATTATCGATTTAATTATCCAATTAAATTCAAAAATTCAAATAAAAATTTATTTGACTAATAAATTCACTTATTAATATTTAAAATTAATTAAATATTCAAATTTTAATTAAATAAAATTCTGGGTCGTTACAATCTTCCCCACTTAAAAGAATTTCGTCCTCGAAATTACAAGTAAGAAAAGTTATAGAATTTATTAATTTTCCATAAATCCATAATTAAACTTCTTACCATAACTTACTAAGTTTTAAATCATACTTAGTTATCTTTTCAAAAACAACTACTATCGTTTAACTTTCAATTCCAAAATCAAAGTTAAAGTTTTCAAAAAATTTCCAATTTTCTTAAATTTTTTCTAACGCCTTAAATTTTCGGAAAAATTCGTCATAGTCTCCTTTGCGCGGCTCGATCCGAAAAAAAAAATGACAGTATATATATCACAAATATACATCTCATCAAGTAATGAGGCATCCCGAAGGGAAAAATTTGTAAAAGTACGGTATGTAATCCGAGATATGTACCTTATATTTTATTAGCAAGCATATACGGCTAATATAGCGCAAAAGCGAGCTCCAAATGCGAAGCAAACGCGATCCGCACCTACTAATTACTCAACAAACAACATGAGAATCATGCATATAGACAATAGTATCAATATACAACATATAGTAACATAATAACTATATATGTCAACATAGCAAATGAAACATATTCAAACATCAACCAACTATCATCCAACAAATTCATAACCAATAAATATTCATTTATATTCTCATTAATATTCAATGAAATGGTTTTCAATTTAATCACATTTGATTCATTAACAGTGGATGTTTCTACCATTCATTTTCAATTAGTTTATATTCACTAATTCATATTCAAGTTGGTCCACTTCCAATTCAAATTCAATTCTATTCAAGATTCATTTGCTTTCAATTGAATTTCAATCACTTTAGCTTTCAATTTCATTAACACTTAATGAATTATATACAATCAATCATCTAACAACCATATAACAACCAATGTATATTTATTTCAACCAAATTCCTTTGCTTATCAATTGGTTTAATTAAATTGATTTTTCTTTCAACTATTCAACTTCCAATAACATTAGATTTTAATGAATTAACACTTACATTCATTATTTCTATCAACTAAATTCACATTCAATTGATTAATATTCAATCCATCAATTCAATTCAATTTCTACAGTTGAATTCATATATATAACTTAAGTTTACATTTATCACTTCACTTTATTATTTTACTTTGATACCAATATCAACTTCATTCAATATTACTTAAGTTATATTCCATTTATAAACATCACTTGTTTTTACATAACTTAAATTCTTATATCCATATAGTTTCACTTCTTATATATATAAGTTTATTTCACAATTGTAAATCACTTTAATTATAATTCCATTCTTATAATTATTTTGCTTATATAATTATTCTTTTATTTAGATTATTCAAACAACTAAACAATCAACTTATATACACTTTAATAATTCTGAAAAATTATTCTTTTATATATAAAATATAATCAAGTAAAATTATTTCATTTACCCAATTTAAAACAAATATTGTGTCGAATTGTTCTATTCAAGTGTTCAGAAACCCCTTCGGCATAGTTGTCGAGACCACGCTGACGAAAGTTCATATGCCACTCAATAAACCAATCATCACAATATAAAACAATTTCATTTATATTCACTAACAAATACGCTCTCATAGCTATTATTACACTCAAACTCAATCTAGAGTACTGCTGACTCTATCTCTAATGAATTATACCCAACAGAACCATGGTTGTCGCTTAACCATAAGCTCCGATACCAACTGTAAAGACCCATAAGTCCGTACTCCTTGAATAGACACTAATCTCCTTTGTTTAATTCAAGATGAACGAAAATACGAACCCTTAGGGGTTTTAAAAAGAATTTAAGGAAAGAGAAAGAAGAAAGAAAAGATAAGAAAGATAGAAAAATAGAGAGAAAAGAAAATATAGGGAAAAGAAAATGGAAAATAGAAGAGAAAGAAGATAGAACAAAATAGGACGGAACAGAAAACAACAGAACAACAGAATTTCACAATTCGCAGCGGAACAACATATAATAATAAATGAATAATCTTTAAACAAAGAACTATATCAGTTATTACATTACATCACATTTCATTACATCATATCATCAGAATGTACAACAACAACAACAACAAACAGTGCAGCGGAAAAAGAAATACTATATAAATAATACGCCATGCCATCCAGCTTGCCTCCAGCAACTCCAGAATATCCAGAATATCCTGATAAACCTTAACTCTTGACTGCCCGTGTGAAAATTAGTGGGCACCCAGAGTTTAGGAAGGAAAACAATAAACTCCAAGTCAGTCATGTGACTGGTGTGAGAACTCAAAACAGTTTATTTATCTTTAAAATCAAAAATAGAGAGATATTTTTATTTCAATTCGCAATGCTTTTAAAAATGAGACTACCATAAGGCCTCCCGCACACACACACAATGCAAACGCAGAATCGGAGGAGATTTCTCCTTATGATAGTCAAAGATGCTTGATACGCATTTAAAATAACATTTGATATTATTACTAGTGCATAGTGTAGGGGAAATATTCATTTTGAAAGTAGAACATAAATCTTAGCCAACATACGACCATTATCGTATGCCTACTATAGCTACCATCCAAACAGTGTTGCGACACCATAAGTGAATGATAGGTTCTACAACTAATACCGTACAAGTTTCGTATTGTTTCTTTGGATTTCCAACAAATGGTCAGGCCAAGGAACTTCCCATTGCCACATGAGAATGCCTCTGGAAAGACATCCCCGAGAACCAAACCGGAACTCTGCCAACACAAGGCCGGGTTACCCCTAACTGGGTAACTACTGACACGAGCACGCCATTCCCCGATCGTAAACGACCTTTCTCACGGGATCCCGATAGCCAACAACCACAAAGTAATAAATTCGTAGTAACCACATAGGTTAAATATCTGGGCTCCATACCATGATACCACCTCTATCCAGAAGGAAATGTACATACCCTAAAGGGTGCTACCCCTCATAACCTTGCCGCATCTTTCCTGTTTTGACCATTTCCGGGGTGTGAGGCTCGACGAAGTCACGTCCACAAAAACATACTTTATACAAAAGCCATGCTTTGGGTCAACAAATGATCAACACAATGATCACCAAGATAGACGATCAAATAAACGATCCTATCACAATAATCAACACAATGATCATTTACAGCAACACTCAGCATGTCACATTACCAAATTGGGAATACATCGCTGATAACTTCAACTATATAACCTCTGAGCTCGTACGTCTCAGAGAAGGGTGTTAAGCTAAAAGAATAAATTCTCCGCCACCAACAGAAATATATTTGAAAGAAATCGGCTTTATATCTCAACTTGTAATGTCAGACATACAATCCATACAAGTCTGTTCCGGGATCGAACAAAACCGAAGGCACTTACAAAGAAGTCCTTGCAATCCGGATATTCACAATCCTGATCGGATTCACCATCACATATGGAAAACTCTATACCGGAGCAACTCGGTGCAGAGTAAATCGACAGGTCATCCTATCGCTCTCGCAAATACCGGGTCTTCAACACCGATCTTCAATGCAATTCACAACGACGTATCACATATTCGGAATGGGTTATACGACCCCCATGGTCCTTTCCCGGTTAACCCGAATAGTGAGCGCTTATTCAAAAATAAGTGTAGCATTCACATTCAATCAAATCACATCAATTACCCATTCAAAGGGAAATATTGATAGTCGGTTATTGAACTATCACTGGATATGCACACATCACCAGTTTCCAAATAATTTTCCAAATTATTTATTTTCCAAAATATCTTTACAAGATATATTATTTCAACACTTCAAAAATAAATCAATATTTATTTTTAGACAAATTCCACTTCCTTTATAAATTCAATAGTGAATTTATAATTCCAAAATATCAATGAATATTCGATTTCAATTGTTCATTTTCAATATTTCTTTTCAATTTATCTTCAAAAAGATAAATTCTAAATATCACTTCATATTGGAAAACATTTCCATACTTATTTAATAAGTAATTCACAAATTTTATTTATTTTCAACACTTAGAAAATATTCAATATACTTAAATCGAAATTAAGTATATATTTCATTCTTTAAGGAAATCATTCTCTTAAACATATTTATTTGGGCCAAAACGAATGTTGCGTAAAACATTGTTACAACAACCCAAAATCACTAGTATAGGGATTCGAAGTTTAAATAGATATATAAATCCCAATACTATACCAAACATTTCCTTTCGGAAATCATTTACTATAACAACAGTGTTATAGTCCATCATCTCCTTTTATTTCTCGAAAACGTCTATTTCAACAATAAATGTTGAAATCTATGGTTTCGAATCTCAACACATTTTAAAACATCGTTAGATCGTTTTAATTCTATTTGAAATATCACATTCAAAACAATTTCTTTAACATCTTATTCACTATTCAAAAATGTGAATATACTACGTTAACAATTTCATCCTTTTATTCATTTTAACTCAAAGGATTATTCACTATTCAAAAACGTGAATATAACTCCACTTATAGGTTTTAACAAATTTTCTTGTCAAAATAAGTCATTTGCGAATTTATAAAACAACGTTTATAAATTCCATTTCTATTTATTTATAAAAACTTCCTTTTTATAAATCCTTTTATTAACCTATTCCAGTTTATAACTCAATTATAAACTAAAAGTTCATATTATAAGTTAAATACTTATAAAACGATTATTTTACAAAATCGTTCTTTTTTTAAAGACTTTCCAATTTATAAATCTTATAACTTATAAGATCCATTTATTTAACCAATCTATTCTTCAAATAATTTCACCAAATTTATAAATCTTACTATTTATAAATTTCTTTTATAACTTCACAGTTTATAATTCCATAAATTTCATTCATTTATGAAATTCATTTCCACTTCATTCAAACACTTATAAAAACTTGTTTTATAATGTCAACATTTCAATTTATAAATATCCATTTATAAATCTCTTAATAAAAATCAATTTATATTATTCTTTAAAACGTCTTTAATCTCCTTTATTATTTCACCATTTTGATTCATAAAATAATTAAATTTCATGAATTCTATATTTAAACTTTTCACAATAAATTCTAAAATATCTCGATTAAACTATTTTATAAAATCATTAGCATCATATTCTCAAAAATCAGTTTTTAACTATATTTCTCAAAAATCATAATTTTTATAACATTAAAAATTATAACGTTTATTTATTTAAAACGGATCAATTCCAAAAATTATTTTATAAAACGTATACTTTCCAAAATCACTTTAAAATCATTTTAAAATCCCAAAATCTGGGTCCAATGATGCTACACACCAAATAGTCAATCACGACTACAACGATATCATATATCAATATGAAAATCCATCAAATATCAAAATATCTGAAATCAAATAAAAACTGTTGAGGAATCCAGTTGGATCCCTCCAACCTGTTTTCTTGCATCCACAAACATTAGCACAATACCAATTTCGCTCCAGTACGAAATTATCGCGGTATATGTTCTTATTAAATATTATCCGCTTAATAACGGCGTAATAGGGTCTCATCCGCTAAACAAAAAATGCGGGAAATCAATAACTCCAATATATACATATGCCAATATATATATATTGCTATTATATATAATACCAATTTCACTGTTTATGAAATATTCGCGGTATATGTTTTTAATAAATAACATCCGCTTAATAACGGCGTATAATGTCTATTTTAACAATCAATAAATATCAATCATCATTCAAACATGCATTCAAATATTTTAAATCTAACTATTTAAAAATAAAATCGAAACTGATTCGATTGAGTGAGAAGTTCTCACCTTGATTTTATTTCCGTTTTAGCGATTTATTTCGAATAAAATTAAACGGACGTTTAATTTTACCCAAAATTCTCACTAACTCCAAACGACTCCAAACCAACTCCATCGCGTAGTGCTCGTCCATACGATTCCAACGCAACTGGTTTCGCGCGTTTTCGACCTCGTATGAAAAAGATATGAATTTTTGAAGTTACATGATTTATATACTTATAAATTACAACATAAATTTAAATTATAAACCTAACTTTAATCTGGGCCCTAGATCTTGCATCTGCTCATCTCCACCGTGCATTCCATCTTCCCCAAACTCACGTACAGGCCGCACCATCCAACCCATCAACATCAAATTAGGGTTTCGATTTGCTCTCGCTACACTCGACGAAATTCGATCAAACCACTTGCAATAGGAAGCTCTTGACCTCCTCTACCCCTAGCCCATGACCGGCCACGTGCGGCTCCTCCCTGGGTCTCGAAATGCGTGCGCAGCCGGCCCCCCTCTTTCACTATTTGCCGCCAATCCGTGAAGCCATTCGCGATCATAGCCGTTGAAATCCAAGCTCTCGTTGCCCTCTTCAACATTGTAGTTGAACGTTTCTTGTAAATGTAAACGGATTTGAAGTTATCGAGGGAAGAAGAAGAGACAATTCTGGCCATTGGTGATAAATGTGGCGGCTAGGGTTTAGAATTTTATTTTATTTTTTTATTATGAAGGGTGTGGGTGTGTATTTATAGAGAAACGATCGACACTATTCATCCGGAAATTCCGAACTCCGATTTACGCGCCGAAACTGACGTTCCTAAGGTTTACCCCGCATTCCGGACACAATGGAACAGGTTTCGAAAGCTAATTCGGAAGTATGTGCGAGTTATGGCTATAAACGCTCAATTTGAATTAAACCGATTTAAGCGATTTTCTAGGCGTTTTAATTTGTACAGGACAAACGGTAAATCCAATTGATACGAAATTTGAAACCTTACAATAATATCACATCACGGATCCGATGAAAGTGGTTTCGTCGAAATCCGAGACTTTTTGAAAAATGGCTATTTTAACTCGCCAAATTTAAATTAAAAATAATTCGATGCGTTTCGAGCTGCCACGATCAAACGATAACTCCGATTGACACAAAATTTGAAATCCGGTAATAACTAACTATTACGGATCCAATGGAACTGGTTTCGTTCAATTCTGAGACTGTTCAAAAATTGACTATTTTCACTAGTCGATTTAAATATTAAAATATTCAATTTTCACAATTTAACTCTTAATTCGATTTTAAAAGTTCTAAAATATCATTCTAACTTCCATATGATAAAATAAAATTTTACAAATCATTTTCAATCATATTTAACCCAATTTTCAATTATTTCCATAATTTAACATATTAAATTATCGATTTAATTATCCAATTAAATTCAAAAATTCAAATAAAAATTTATTTGACTAATAAATTCACTTATTAATATTTAAAATTAATTAAATATTCAAATTTTAATTAAATAAAATTCTGGGTCGTTACAAACTGTATTGTAAATTTTTAAATTTTGAAACAGATTTAAATGGTTTAAGGAAGATTTAAATTTGTTTTTGAAATTAAGTTAAAACTGTTTCAAGTTTCTTTGAAAACCAGTTTTAAATTTCAAAACAGTTTATAAATTTAAAAATGATGAACATATTCAAATGTTTTAAAGATAGATTTGAAAATGAAAAATTGATTTCAAGTGAGTTTTAAAACTTGAAAGAATTTGTTTCCTTTTGTATTTGAATTTAAAATACGAAGTGTTTAATTTAAATTTGGAAATTGAAATAATCAATTTAAATCTTTCTTTATATTTAGGTAATGAATATTCTTTAACATTCATTTTGTTGTAAGGATTATAATTATTTTAATTTGAATTATTGTTTAATGATTAAACATTTTAAATATTTAATTTTTAAATGGAATTTGAATTTAAATTTATAAATGTATTGTTTAATACATTTTGAAAGTAAATGAGTCATTTGATAAGTAATTAAATTATTTTGAAAAATATTTAAGATAATTAAGGATTTACTTAATTATTTGATTTTAAATAATGATTTAGATTAATATTAATTAGAAATGACTCATTAATAATTAATCTAATTCAAATTTCCTTAAGTATGTAATTATTGAAAATGTGTTAATTAATAAGAATAATTATCTAAGGATAATTTAGTAATTAATTAATGTAATTAATTTTGATAATTAACTAGATTAATTAATTGAATCTAATTAATTAAAATTTGTTAAGTATAATTAATTGTAAAAGTAATTAAGGAATTAATTACTTATTGTAATTAATTTTGATATGTGATTTATTTGAGTTAATTAATTTAGTTTAATTAATTTAAATAAATCATCTAATGATTTTAAGAATGTAATTACTTAATGTAATTAGTGGAGCGGGATTACTTAGAGAAGTAATATTGATAATTACTAGAATGCAATTAGTAATTTGGATAATTACTTTTGTAATTAATTAAGGAATTAATTAATGATTAATTATGGGATAATTAATTTGATTAATATGTAATTAAAGATAGTTAATTACTTAATTGAATATTAATCAAGGTGATTAATAATTAGATTAATTTCTAAATGTAATTAATTTTACTTAAAAAATTTATTTGAATATTAGAGATCATTAATTATTATAATTAATGATGTAATTAAGGATTGTTTGATTAAGTTAAATTAAGTGATTAATTAATGGTAATTAATTAAGGAAAAATATAATTAATTATAGTTAATTAATAAATGAGTAATTAAATGTTAATTACTTATGATTAAGGTTAATTAACTTATGAAATTTATTTAAGACTGATTACTTATTGTAATTAGTGAATGATTAATCAAAGATGTTTAATCAAGTTAAATACTTAGTGGATAATTAATTAACTGGGTTAATTAATTAATGGATGTTAAGCAGGATTTAAATATGTTAATTAATTTAATTTATTTTAAATTAATTAGAGATGGTTGTAATTAATTTAGTTCATTTTAAATTAATTATAATTGATGGTTAATGAATCATTGCTCATGGATGTTATTGGTTGAATGGTTGAAATCTCAGTAATGAGATTAGTTGTATCTTTATGATATGGATGATTGGGTTATGTATGTTGGTTTGTGATGGATTATTTGGTTATGATGATTATCTGTTTATAGATGATACAAATTATATGTTTATGGTATGAATGTGATTATCTACTGTGATATATAGTTTATCTATCTATGTGAATTAGATAACAATGAAAAGAGTTAATTTATTTTAAAATCCTTAGGTACAACTTGGACACTAAGATGGCGTTTGGTTTCAATGAGACCGGGATCGGGTTTCCAAATTTGGAATTCCGAAAACCACATCGATTCCAATTAAACGTTAGGTCGTAAATCCAAGTGGAGCAAGTGAAGACTCGAGGTATAAGGGCTATACGTCAGTATAACTCTGTGGGTGATTCCGTAATGAGTTGACGGAATAGTACTTATAGATTCGAGATGGAGATATAGAGTGCAAGGGTTATCGTCGTTAACTCTGAGGGTGATTCCAATACGAGTGTAACAAGATAATGCCTTCGGTTTCGTTCGAACCCGGAACGAACTTGTATGGATTGAATGCTTTCAGAACATCGTCAGGTGGACGATGAGCATTCTAAGATTGATATGTCCTATAAAGGTAATCGTAACCTCAAGCCTCATCAACCGGGAATGGCTAAAACAGGGGAGGTGCAGCAAGGCTTCGTGGGTAGCACCCACTTGAGAGCAAGATTTATCCCTGTCTAGAGGTCCCTTTATATTCGGTTGTGTGGCAGTTGGTGACGACCAATCTCCGAGGTGGTCTTGTTCGGAACTGTTCAGTAAGGAACGGGTCCGGCTTTATGTTGCAGGGGAGTGGGCGTACTCCTCGGTACGGTGATCTAGGCCACGTACTGTGACGGGCGGTACCCCAGTAGCCCTGCCATTGGTGGAAACCCATTCTTCCTACGAAACCCTACGGTTTTGATTGTATTACCCACTTTTGTGGCTAGTAGCTGGAATTTAATAGATGTAACAATTTCGGCTATTTCTTATTTACTTGAAAACCCTAGACACTATTATAATATCACTGGATTTCCTATCAAATGTTTTGGTTAGCGTAAGGTAAAAACTTTTCCATGTTTATGTGTGGGAAGTCCTACGTGATACCTTTGTTTTCAAAGGATTTTTCTAAAGTTAAGCAACTTTTATCCCCGTTTACTCACACCAGGCCCCTGTCTGACCTGAGTGTTTATTTTCTGTTTTATTAAACTCTTGGGTACTCATATTACGTATGAGTAGTCAAGTGATTCAGGATTTCTTTGACGAGTTCTGGAGGAGATAATGGAGCAGGAGGCTTCAGCGTGTGGATATTTTTAGTGGTTCCGCTGTGTTTGAGTTGTATCTGTTTGCTCTGATATACTTGAATTGTAATTGCTAGACAGATGTTTATAACTGTCTAGTTTGTGTTGTATTAGCTGTTTAACTCTGATGTATATGATACTATGTAAAGTATTATGTGATATATTATAATTTATTCGATTCCGCTGTGAGATTCAGATGTGGTCTGTTCTTTCTTTCCTTTCTTTTCTCTTTTCTATCCCTTTCTTTCTTCTTAGCGATGCGACTTCCTGGAGTTTGGAAGTTGGGTCGCTACACTGTGGTATCAGAGCACTATGTTGAGCGAATACCTATGCTCTGGAGTGGTGTCTATCCTGAGAGAGCGTATTTGTAATTTTGAATATAATATATATATTATTTATTTCTACCTATTAGATTGGGTTACCTGTTCAGGTTTTCCAATATAAGTAATAAAGGTAGATAGGGTAGTGGTGTGTGTAACACAACTACCAATGGTTGGAGTTCAAGTGTTTGAGGTTGGAAATGATTTTCTAGGGCAATGTTGGGCATCTTGTGTAGTTTGGCAGTTTGGTGTTAGGGATTGCACTAATCTCTGAAGTAAATCTTTCCAAGATTCAGAGTTTATTTTTGGATTATAAGCTGGATTTCACTCGTGTGAGTGGACTCTCTTGAGTTTGGATTAGTTGGAAGTACTGAAGCCAGAAATGGTATGTTGGCAACCTCAGGGAGGAGTTATGTCTGTATTTGAGTCTGAGACTCAGTTTGGCAGAGAGTTTTGAGCTTGGTTTGGGAGCGAGTTTCCTGAGAGATATATGTCTTATGGAAGGCTCTATTGTGAAGATGCTGGTGTAGCTTTGTGGTTCGATGAGTTTTCGGATTAGGAAGTCTTTGGCAGCAGTAGCAGCAGTGAGTGGCCTGTTCTTCGATGGTTAGATAACTCTGTAATTCTTTGGTCAGTAGTCCGGGCAGATGGTGAGCTTGTCCATTTCTTCTGGAGCTCAGTTGGGTGTGATGTTAGTGGTTAAGAGGTGGACCACTAGTTTCTTCTTTTGAAGGCTTTAGCTGTTCTGTTTATTGAAGTGAGGACGATTTATTGGAATCTGAACTGAGTGGAATCGCAAAAGTGACTTGCGACGGTTCGGAAGTTCTCTAAGTGTTCTTTGTTTTGGGATTGAAGAATTTTAGAGGATGTTGTGTTATCGATGTGGTTTGATATTTTCTGGATATCTTCGAAGGAGTTAAGATTTGCATCCACATCAAGAGTTTGAGTTCTGTTTCGACTTGATTCTTGGAGTTTTACCGATGCATCAGATTAGTAGGGAAATTCTTTGAGAATGTGATCTGTTTAAGTTGGAAGGATTTATTGGGTCCAGTTTTCTGGTTGAATTTTTGCTGTGATGTTTGTGACCGAATCGGATAGGTCACTGAGATTTTATGGAATTTGATGAACAATATTCCGCGATAAGTTGATCAAGTTTATACTTGTGTTCATCAACAGCATTCTTGAATCAGAATTGTGCAGTGGAAGCATGGTGGCAGCTATACCAGGATAGAAGGAGCACCCGATTCATTTGAAATTTGAGTTTTGTCTTGAATCAGAGGATTTCTACAGGAAATTCATTTTGGATCTGGAAGCTTGATTGTTTTGAGCATCTGTTTGTTTTCAGGAATAAGAGTAGTTTGACTGAAGACTTCTGATATTTGTGAAGAAGAGTTGTGTGGTAGATTTGATTGATCTAGAAGTTGAAGTCAGCCCAGGATCAACATGAGAGATTTGTGGATATGAGTATTGGATCTTTCTGTTTTCTCTTGAGAGTTGAGTGTTTGTTCTACGGGATTGAATTTCCAGTTCGGATGGCTGGAATTTGTTTTGTTTTCCCACGTATCTATGAGGGAGTACGTGTATGGTTTATCTCTGGTTTTAGAATCAGTAGTTCTGTGAGATTTGGGAGTTGATCAGGACTTGTCTGTAGTCCTGTATTCTGTTTAGATTTGTAGATCTAGATGTATAGGAGCTCTAAATCCGAGTGGTGTAGCTAGTTTAGATTTTATAGGGCGAGTGTCCCGGTGTTTGTACTTGGGAAACTCTAGGGAATCCTATCCAGAATTTCGTATGGATAATTAGAATTGTTTGTTTGAATTGGTTGCTATGGTTGCTAGTATTTCGTTGATAGTATATGATTGCTCTTTTTAAATTTAAAATGTGTATGGGATTATTAAGTTACCTTTGTTTTTAAATTTCGGGGACGAAATTCTTTTAAGGGGGGAGGAATGTGATGTCCCGGAAATTTAGGCAATATTTATTTAGTAATTTCATTGATAATTATTTTAAAATGTGAAATATTGATTTAATAATTTAATTCAAACAGAATTTATCTTTTGAAAATTAATAATTATTTAGTTTGTTAAATGATATTCTTTTCAAAATGTTAAAAATATTTAAATAATAAATTTATCTTTCTATGCTGATTTGAAAATATTTATTTATAATGTATAAATGTTTATACATTGTAAATAGAGGATTTGGTTTTAATTTTAATTTATATTAAATAAAGGATATTTTCTAATAATTATATAAATGTATAATTTGTAAATTGATTAAATTAATTTAAATTAGTATTGTAAACTTTTCAAAAGTTTGTTTTAAAAATCTATCTTATATTTTTATAGAAATGTAAGTAAGAATTTGTTTTGTTTAAATTTTATTTTATAATAAAAGTTTGTTTTGTTTTATTTTAAAATTGCTTTTCTTTTGAAATAAGATTTAAATCATTTTTGTTAAAGTATAATATTTAGTTTGAAACCTTTTGAAATAAAATTGAATTCAACCTTTCTTTTCTTTTAAAAATCTTTCCTTTTGAAATTTAGTTTCATAAAGAATATTATTTTAAAAATAATTAAACAAACACTTAAAATGTATAATTTTACAAATAAGTTTATAAGTAAACATTTAAATAGTGTATATGTATTTATTTAAAGACTGGATGTTAATAAACATTTGTAACTTGCTAAAATAAGTTTGAAATAGTTAAGATAAATTCTAATACATATATATAAATTTAGAATTCTCTTTTGAATATTGAAATAAACATGTGTTAGCTTTTTAAACATAAAGAAGACACTTGTAAAAAAATTGAGATAATAACACAACAAGTGGCAAGCTAATTTATTTTTAGAATTTAAATTTTATTGATAAGAGAAATATAATAAATGTTTTTATTGTTTGTTCAAACCATTTTCTCATTTGAAACCTGAAATCATATTTCAGTAAATCAAAAACCTTAAAACAAATGCATGTTTTAGAATCTGCATTCAACCCCAAATCGATCTGCAACATTTAAAACCAAGTCTGCATACAATAATTCAACATCAAGAAACTCAGCAATCAAAATACAAGCAAAGCAAAATTCAATTCAAAATTTGGAAGGTCTGCATGCATCATCATCAACAGAAAGCAACAAGCAATTCCAGTAAGCAAATGAAGCCAGGATCAACATGCATTTCAATATGCATTTCTGGAAAATGAATCTGCATCTCTGGAATTACTTTCTGCATCTTCAATTTAAATGTGAGTAAACTTTTAATTTTAAAAACAGTTTTCTTTTAAAATAAATGCACATGCAAGTATTAGAACTCAAGTTCAAAGCAAATCTGTCATTAAATATATATATAAACCGGTATGGATGAAACTGCAGTGATTCATTTTGTTTGAGGAAAATAACTTCACAAATGGAAAAGCTTAATAATCTGTTTCATGTGTATTGATAGTAATAAGCAAGCTTGTATGATTGAATTGTGATGAATGTTCTGTGTATACATATATAACTATGTATATATATGATGCTATGGCCAGGAATCTGCATACCTGTTTGTTTCTAAAATTAAGATTTTAAATTAGAAAAAAACTTTACCTCTGAATTTAATTCTCTGTTTGGATTGATATGTAAACAAAATATGTTTGTTTGTATAGATTTAAGTTATAAATTATAATTAAGTTAAACTAAAAATCTGTTATAGATAAAATTACTCTGTTTTCTGTTTTAAGAGAAAAATGAAATGAGTAACATAATCATGTAAAAACCTATGATATCTGTGCATATGAATCAGTAGAAAGAATATGATGTGATGATTTTATGTTGACAACTGTTCTGTGTAAACATATTTGAATGTGTTTATATGTTGCTGTTGCCTGTAGCTACATACCTTTGTGAATTAAGATTTTCTTTTACAGAAATTCTTTATCACTTGAATTGATTCCAGTTAGTAGTTTTTGTGTAAATAAGATATGTTTGTTTGGTATAACTTAGATTTATAAATTTTAAGTTAGTTTAATAAATCTGTAGTCTTGGTAAACTAAAATCAGTCATCATAAGAATAAAACAAATATCAAACATCATAAATTATTAGAACAAGTGTATAAATTAGAATACATGTTAGAAATTAGGAATTTTAAAAATCTAATATTACAGTTTTTAAATAAAATGTTAAGGGAAAGGCAGTTCTGTTTTAAAACAGAAATAGGAAAATTTTGAAAATAATCTGTTAAGCTAGTGGATTTAGGGTGTTATGATGCCTTATGTTAGTGAAGTATGGATGTATGAATGGAGTAAATTTGGTGTTAGATGATCGGAGAAAGAGAGGAGTTGGGAATTGAGTTTTTTCCAGGTTTCAAAACCTTGTTTTAAGTGTGCAGTTCATAGCATTTGCACATGCTCTATGTTGCATCGAGTGGAGTAGGGATTTGAGGAGTTGTAGAAGGAGTGTAGAGGTAGCTATGGCCAGGGTCGCGTCGATGAAGATGGTCGGAGGCGAGCAAATTGGCTGTTGACAGGTTTACGGTGGTTCTCAAGTTCTGGTGAACTTCTGATGTGCAGGGTATTTTGACTCGGGGGTTGCTCGGGTATTTTTGTATTTGACTCGAAGTAGGGTGTTGGGAAACTCGAAGTAAGTAAATGGTTTCTCGGGTATATGGCTACAGGTTTTAAAACCAGAGAGTATTTTGCAGTTCTTTTTTAAAAAAAAATGTTGATTGAAATTCAAATTCTAGTGCAGGGTTTGATTCAAGTATAAGTTGAAAACTGAATTCAAATAAAGTTTGAAACCCAAAAGTTTTAAAAATGAAACATTTAAATTTAAACAAGTTTTAAATTCAGTTTTAAGTTAAGTTTAAAAAAAAAAACAATTTCAGGTTTTAAACCTGAAAGTTATTTTGCAGTTTTTAAAGTGGTGAATGAAATTCAATTTAGTGCAGGAATTGATTCAAGTGTAACTTAAATCTGAATTCAAATGTAATTTTGAATTCAAAAGTTTTTTAAAAAATGAAAATCTTAAAATTTAAACAAGATTTAAATATGGGTTTAAGTCAAGTTTTAAACAGTTTCAGGTTTATTCTTTAAAACCCAGATTTCTATTCAAACTGTTTTGTAAATTTTTAAATTTTGAAACAGATTTAAATGGTTTAAGTAAGATTTAAATTTTTTTTTTGAAATTAAGTTAAAACTGTTTCAAGTTTCTTTGAAAACCAGTTTTAAATTTCAAAACAGTTTATAAATTTAAAAATGATGAACATATTCAAATGTTTTAAAGATAGATTTGAAAATGAAAAATTGATTTCAAGTGAGTTTTAAAACTTGAAAGAATTTGTTTCCTTTTGTATTTGAATTTAAAATACGAAGTGTTTAATTTAAATTTGGAAATTGAAATAATCAATTTAAATCTTTCTTTATATTTAGGTAATGAATATTCTTTAACATTCATTTTGTTGTAAGGATTATAATTATTTTAATTTGAATTATTGTTTAATGATTAAACATTTTAAATATTTAATTTTTAAATGGAATTTGAATTTAAATTTATAAATGTATTGTTTAATACATTTTGAAAGTAAATGAGTCATTTGATAAGTAATTAAATTATTTTGAAAAATATTTAAGATAATTAAGGATTTACTTAATTATTTGATTTTAAATAATGATTTAGATTAATATTAATTAGAAATGACTCATTAATAATTAATCTAATTCAAATTTCCTTAAGTATGTAATTATTGAAAATGTGTTAATTAATAAGAATAATTATCTAAGGATAATTTAGTAATTAATTAATGTAATTAATTTTGATAATTAACTAGATTAATTAATTGAATCTAATTAATTAAAATTTGTTAATTATAATTAATTGTAAAAGTAATTAAGGAATTAATTACTTATTGTAATTAATTTTGATATGTGATTTATTTGAGTTAATTAATTTAGTTTAATTAATTTAAATAAATCATCTAATGATTTTAAGAATGTAATTACTTAATGTAATTAGTGGAGCGGGATTACTTAGAGAAGTAATATTGATAATTACTAGAATGCAATTAGTAATTTGGATAATTACTTTTGTAATTAATTAAGGAATTAATTAATGATTAATTATTGGATAATTAATTTGATTAATATGTAATTAAAGATAGTTAATTACTTAATTGAATATTAATCAAGGTGATTAATAATTAGATTAATTTCTAAATGTAATTAATTTTAATTAAATAATTTATTTGAATATTAGAGATCATTAATTATTATAATTAATGATGTAATTAAGGATTGTTTGATTAAGTTAAATTAAGTGATTAATTAATGGTAATTAATTAAGGACAAATATAATTAATTATAGTTAATTAATAAATGAGTAATTAAATGTTAATTACTTATGATTAAGGTTAATTAACTTATGAAATTTATTTAAGACTGATTACTTATTGTAATTAGTGAATGATTAATCAAAGATGTTTAATCAAGTTAAATACTTAGTGGATAATTAATTAACTGGGTTAATTAATTAATGGATGTTAAGCAGGATTTAAATATGTTAATTAATTTAATTTATTTTAAATTAATTAGAGATGGTTGTAATTAATTTAATTCATTTTAAATTAATTATAATTGATGGTTAATGAATCATTGCTCATGGATGTTATTGGTTGAATAGTTGAGATCTCAGTAATGAGATTAGTTGTATCTTTATGATATGGATGATTGGGTTATGTATGTTGGTTTGTGATGGATTATTTGGTTGTGATGATTATCTGTTTATGGATGATACAGATTATCTGTTTATGATATGAATGTGATTATCTACTGTGATATATAGTTTATCTATCTATGTGAATTAGATAACAATGAAAAGAGTTAATTTATTTTAAAACCCTTAAGTACAACTTGGACACTAAGATGGCGTTTGGTTTCGATGAGACCGGGATCGGGTTTCCAAATTTGAAATTCCGAAAACCACATCGATTCCAATTAAACATCAGGTCGTAAATCCAAGTGGAGCAAGTGAAGACTCGAGGTATAAGGGCTATACGTCAGTATAACTCTGTGGGTGATTCCGTAATGAGTTGACGGAATAGTACTTATAGATTCGAGATGGAGATTTAGAGTGCAAGGGTTATCGTCGTTAACTCTGAGGGTGATTCCAATACGAGTGTAACGAGATAATGCCTTCGGTTTCGTTCGAACCCGGAACGAACTTGTATGGATTGAATGCTTTCAGAACATCGTCAGGTGGACGATGAGCATTCTAAGAACTATATGTCCTATAAAGGTAATCGTAACCTCAAGCCTCATCAACCGGGAATGGCTAAAACAGGGGAGGTGCAGAAAGGCTTCGTGGGTAGCACCCACTTGAGAGCAAGATTTATCCTTGTCTAGAGGTCCCTTTATATTCGGGGTTGTGGCAGTTGGTGACGACCAATCTGCGGGGTGGTCTTGTTCGGAACTGTTCAGTAAGGAACGGGTCCGGCTTTATGTTGTAGGGGAGTGGGAGTACTCCTCGGTACGGTGATCTATGTCATGTACTGTGACGGGTGGTACCCCAGTAGCCCTGCCATTGATGGAAACTCATTCTTCCTACGAGACCCTACGGTTTTGATTGTATTACCCACTTTTGTGGCTAGTAGCTGGAATTTAATAGATGTAACAATTTCGGATATTTCTTATTTACTTGAAAACCCTAGACACTATTATAATATCACTGGATTTCCTATCAAATGTTTTGGTTAGCGTAAGGTAAAAACTTTTCCATGTTTATGTGTGGGAAGTCTTACGTGATACCTTTGTTTTCAAAGGATTTTTCTAAAATTAAGCAACTTTTATCCCCGTTTACTCACACCAGACCCCTGTCTGACCTGAGTGTTTATTTTCTGTTTTATTAAACTCTTGGGTACTCATATTACGTATGAGTAGTCAAGTGATTCAGGATTTCTTTGACGAGTTCTGGAGGAGATAATGGAGTAGGAGGCTTCAGCGTGTAGATATTTTTAGTGGTTCCGTTGTGTTTGAGTTGTATCTGTTTGCTCTGATATACTTGAATCGTAATTGCTAGACAGATGTTTATAACTGTCTAGTTTGTGTTGTATTAGCTGTTTAACTCTGATGTATATGATACTATGTAAAGTATTATGTGATATATTATAATTTATTCGATTCCGCCGTGAGATTCTGATGTGGTCTGTTCTTTCTTTCCTTTCTTTTCTCTTTTCTATCCCTTTCTTTCTTCTTAGCGATGCAACTTCCTAGAGTTTGGAAGTTGTGTCGCTACAATACCGGGTAAAATTTCAAATCATTTTAAAAATAATAGATAGATGTATACACTTACACTTTATATATCCAATTATATTTAAAATAATTTAAAATTTATATTTGTTTATCAAAATAAATCTGCAGTAAAACTACTACAGTGGCCTCCCTACTTCGAAACTCGAAAATGAATGTCGATGATGCATGCACTCAACATCGAAATTATTTTCTAGCGATAGAGATGGGAGCACATAACCTATTTCTTTCCAAAATTTCTTTAAAACGATTGTTTCAATTTATATTGAAATATTTATATCATAAAATACTTCTAATAATATTATTACTATATTCCACAATCATTCGAAAGATATTTTCAAAACCCCGGAATAAGTTCTAAACTTTCCAATCAATATTTATAAATTTCACTACCTAACAACCAATATATTACAACCAAATATAACCTTTATAAAAAATTATTTATATATAGAAAATATAATAGGAAAAATCATTTCATTCACCTATATTCAAAACAAATATTGTGAAATCCCTATCGATGTCACAGCGTCCTATGCACCAACCAGAATTTATAAATACGAAACGGAACAAATTAACACAATATCAAAACCTTTTATAACACTAACAAATACGCTTTCTCATATATATGTACACTTAGCGACTCATCATAGGGTATTACTACCCTATTAATAAAGAGTCAGACCCCACAAAGCTAAGGTTTATTGCTAAACCAAAGCTCTGATACCAGATGTAACATCCCCGCCTTTTTGTATGCATTAAATCGACGATAAACCACACACATCAAACTCAAACCATACAGAAGGGCAGATTGTTATTGCGGTGAATAATAAAAAGCAGGGAAAGAAGAAAAGCAAAAACATAATCTTGCAGCGGAATGACAAAATATAATAATAAAATAACAGTTCATGAAGCTGTTTTACAAAACATTTGATTTTACTTATACAACATGTATCAAAATTACGCATACCAGTGAATAATAAATAACGTAGCGGAACAGTATGAATGCAGTGGAACAATATAGCAAATGATAGTAATACAAATCTTCGTCTTCTTCCTCTAGAGATAAAGTCTTCAAAATCCTGAAATGCATAGACTGACCTGAGCGAATTGAAAAGACAAAACACTCGAGTCAGAACTAAAAGAACTTATGTAAGTAAAATCAACGGTAAATAATATGAGTGGAGCAGCATCAGAGATGTTTACGGGATTTGACATCTCCTATCTAGTGTCAACATGAGTGCAGTAACTTAAGAGATGTTCGGGATTTACATTTTCTAAGGATCCGTTAAACTATTTACTATGTAGTAATATTTCGCTATTACAATAATGTATATAGTAAAATAAACTTACTTTTAAATAGTGTTAAGGGGTTACCCATACAGCCCTTACCACGTAATAGTCCTAGTAGTCCATCCAGTATCATAGTCCCTCCTGATCGGGAAGCCACTAGAGGATACCACACGGGCTATGGCAGAAAACCAAACTCGTACAAGGCGCGATAGGGTAAGTGACACGGTACACGAGGCAATGCCAATGTAGATATACCAATTACGCATCCGGGCTGGTGGTAACGCGTAGCAGCTACTACAGCCCACCTCGAGCCACACACTCAAAATCAAAAATCAAAGTGGCCACCGAATCAATCCAAAAGTCAGAGTATAAAATCGAAGAGTGTGTCCGATAAGAGGGGCTATCTCCTTGGCCCGAGAATCGCTCATGTTTTAGCCACCTTATGCCAACTCACGGGAGCCGGGTCCACATATACTCCTCAAAGGGATGCCACCGCCATCCTACTTCATTCTCGAATCTCCACCGCATACACGGTTGTTAAAGTGGTTTTCGGAGTTGGCAGAGAGCATGACAACTTCCGATCCCAGTCCCTTTAACGACCAAACGTTATTATAACACCGCGGTCATTTTCAAAATAGTTTATACTTTAAAACCAAAATATCATTGCCTTTTCAAAAACCAAATCAATACGATATCATTTTATTTCAAGTATATCCTTTCTAAACCATAACACTTTCAAAGTTATAACATTTCGAAATTAGAACACTTGAATATAACACTTTCAAACTATAGTACCTTCAAACTCATACTTTGAACATAACTTCCACCACTTAAATAGTTTGAATATTTAAAATACTTTATATAATAAAATAGCTTCTTCAATTTTCATAACTCAAATCCAACACAACTCGAATTTCTATAGTTTATATTTAACCAAATCCCAAATCATACATTTCAATTCAATTT
Source organism: Allium cepa (assembly GCA_030765085.1). Lineage (NCBI taxonomy): Eukaryota > Viridiplantae > Streptophyta > Magnoliopsida > Asparagales > Amaryllidaceae > Allium > Allium cepa. The sequence continues at coordinate 73,151,439 of CM060938.1, read as the reverse complement.
AGTTTCCAAATAAATTGTCCCAAATTAATCGATTTCAAACCAGATATGATCCACAGAATAAACCGTTTCAAATTCAATATATTTCAAACTTTCAGTATTCAACAACTTCAAACTAAGTTTGGAAATTATGATTCAACAATTCAATATTCCATTATTTAGTTTTGAAATATTTTACATAATAAATCCATTACCATTTAAATAAACTCAAATTACAAATAACTAAATATTTTCTTCAATTTATTTATACTTGAAATATCCATTTAGCTCACCTTAAACCAAAATCAAGTATAAAAATCATAACCCTTAAAATTTTAATTTGATAAATTTCACAACAAAATTGTTTGAGTTTAATTCTTAAATAAATTTAATTTCGATTAAATTTCCAATTTATCTTCGAACCTTAATTTATTTAAATCATTATAAACTCTATATTAAAATATAATTTAAATATATACTTAACTACATTATCTTAAATAAAAATCAAACTTTCCTATCAACTCATACTATATTAAAACAATTTATACATAGCTTAAAATCAAGAATAAATTATCATTTAAAATATCTCTAAGATCTATATTTATATAAATCCATATATTCCTTTACAAACCATAGAAATCATTGCAAAATTTTTTATATATAGACCACGGTGTCTATATAAAATTTTCTATCCTATGATCAAGTGATACGGATATTTATCATTTCAATCCGCAGTTTAAAATATAAATACGGTTATATATCATTTCAAGCCACAATACCGAATGAAAAAAATCCTTAACAACTTGCGGTTTATAACAATATAAAATACAACATCCATTCATCCAATAGCAATCATCAAACATTTATCACAATCATCATCCAATTCAAATAACATCAATATAGAACAGATAATAAATAACAGGTATTTACTGGCATTTTATATTCATAATAAATTAAATAACAAGTTAATTGGAAGTTTACATGCAATAATAAATTAAATAACAATCTAATTCAATAAATACAATTTAACTGAGATGGTTGATTAAAAATATGTCAAACAGTCATAAATAAATTTTTTTTTTTGGCAAGGCCGACGGGGTTGAATGGACCCCGACCTCATAAATAAATTTTTAATCACCTCAAAAATTAATTTAACACACACAAGAAATTTTAGAAGTTGTGAATGGGTTAAAACACTCACCTTTTGAATTTAAATTGAATTTAAATCCAATATAAAACTAAATTTCAAACAATCTCAGAATCTGCCCAAACCAGTGCCAAAATGTCTGGAATTCTGATACGATCCTAACAAAGAACCGCGTGTAAATTGGGCATCGTATGGGAAAGTTATGCGCGTTTGAACGATTGAAATCAAAATTAAAATAAATGAATAAAAAAGCAGAAGCCACTCACAAGCTAACACGTCACTAGAGCGTTCTACCCTCCTTGAAACACGCGGCCTCATTGAAGCCCTAACCAGCACACGTGTGCACCCAAATCAAGGCGCCGTCGCACTTGCTCACGCATGATCGCCCACCACCCTATCACCGTCTCGACGACGCCGGACTACCAATCACCACCGCAGCCCTCGATCCCCCTCGTGACCACGCACAAAGCCCAAAACGTGCATATCCGCCACCAAAAGTAGCCCTAGGTCGAATTATTACACTCGATCCAGCCATTGATTTGACGAACGAACAATACCGATGAAGTTTCCATAGTCCACTCTACAAAACCCCTCAGACGATTTGGCGATCGGTCACAGTTCATCACGACGCGATAAACGGCCGAGAATTGATTTGCGATTTCAGGACAATGATGATTCAAAACCAAAAAAGAACTGCAGATCTGAGATTCAATCTTCAAGAGCTTCGAATCCATATAAAATTTGATATAGTTTATGGAGTTTGAAATTTTGATTTGAATTTGATATTGAAACTGGACTGTGAAATTTAGAGTTTGTCTGCCATTGAGAAAGAAGAGCAAATTGGAATTGTACGTACAGAAAAAATGAACATAAGAAATAGGCTAGGGTTTATAATGAAGTATATATATTCAAAGCTGAAATTAGAATGGACCGAGTTGGTTTGGATCGAAAGTTGAACGATAAATAGCACGAAACGCCCGTTCCGACTCCGGAACGAAAATGAGTCAACCTATATATCGAAATAGATGTTTTTGAGTATTTTAAAATCAATGGAACAAGTTTCAAGTCCAAATTTCATCGTATGAAGAAGTTATGCTAAAATCAAGTTATTTCAAATTGATTTCAATTTAATTGATTTCTAGGTGTTTCGAGTCCGTACGATCAAACCACAAGTCCGATCAAACCACAAGTCCGATCGTTATGAAACTTGAAATCCTAAAATAATTCACCGTTATGGATCCGATGAAACTGGTTTCGTCAAAATCCGAGTCTGTGGCCAAAATGGCTATATTACATTAATTAAATATAAATTAATAATTAAATCAAATTTTCAATTTCAATTCTATAATTGACAAATTTCATCATTTTTAATTTCTTGATTAGTTACAATAATTTAAAAAAATTAGATTTCAATCTAGATTTGATTAGTTTATCAATTTCAGTGTTAACCTTAATTTCATTAAATTTCATTTAATTGCAATTAATCCAATTATTAAGTTTAAATTCCAATAAATTAACAAATCTTGATTTTCCATCCCTTTTATTCAACCTATTATTATATTTTTTATAAAATTAACATCACTACATCTCATTCCCGTTATTAATTCATTAACAAATTTAAACTTTTTTATTTATTCCAAATTTAATAACCAAAATCTTATTAAATTAACAAATTTAATTATCGAAAATTAGGGGTCGTTACAACCTTGGAAGGCTATTTTTATTCATTACGAATTTAAGGTTCCATAATTTAAAAAATTCCAAATATTAATTTCAAAATTTTAATTATCAAATAAATCCTTAAATTTCAAATTCAAGTATTTAACTTGTAAATTAACTTTTCAATATTTAAAAGCAATTAAATATTCCAATTTGAATGACTGAAATTCTGGGTCGTTACAAGGATGTTGTAACTGTCCAGGGCTAATCATAGGTTAGTGTTGTACTTTGATATGTGTCATATATTTAAGTTATCTTCTTTTTGTAAGACTTGTTTTATAATCCATGTTACTCAACTCGATTTGGGAGATTCTGTTCGATCTTTCCTTTTCTTCTTTTCACCCCTAATGACCTATCTTCGGACGGCTAAATGATCGACACATGAATACCGATGATGCATTGAGTGTCATCTTTAGTAGTAAGGAAGGCAGATCGTTACATTTAACAACCATATGCAACACAGTAATATGATGCAACTTATAATGATTATGTAACACTAGTGTGATATAAACCCACATGCAACCATAAGCAATATAGCAACCCATATGCAACAAAAGTGTAGAAAATACTCTGTAATTAAATAATAAGCATCCAATCTTTTTCAAAAGATAAATTTAGAACTAAATGTCTGAGTTTTTATATTCAAAATATATTTTCAAATTCCTCAAAGAGAAATATATCAAAACCAATATCAATCCTACCGCAGCATTGTATAACTCTAGAATCAAAATAACACGAAGCGTCATGTGATGTTTCGGTTCCTCATAAAACAATAATAAGAGTAAATAGATATACCCGGGGAGTCTTTAAATTGGAAAATTCTCAATCGTCTAGCTTTAGTCACAACCAAAAATATTTGAAAGACCACTTCACAAAAAAATCCTTTAAAAAATCCTGAAATAATAGTACTTCCCTAAACTTTTTAAATTAATAATATTATAATTTCTTTCAAAAATCTTTCAAAATCACTTTTCAAAAGCATCATGATTCAAGTCGTAATAGATAACAACTTTAAAAAATTTGGCATATAATATCATACAATCAATCAAACAAATCCCATAAGGAATAATGAAAAACTTAACATTATTTAAAATGTTAAATGACAAACAAACAAAATTTAGAATTTTTCTTAGGTTCACAACTTTCACGTTTGTCCAAGGATACAAATAATTTCCTAAGTGTACAATTACGCTCGTCATCCATTGGTTATTGCTTAGAAGATTATCTAAGCTTCCTCAAAAAAATAGAAAGTTGCTACTAAACTTTCATGATCCAAAAACATAGTATCTAAATATACTTAAGCGCGTAAGATGTACATGGATCATCCATACACGATATTTGTCCCAACCAATTACTTGGATATATAAACTTTACTTCCAAACTAGTATCGCTCACTCAACCTTTCTAGTGCGGACTCCAATCAGGTTTCCTGATTAGAAACCTCTATTCTCCTTGGGTAACCATATACTATGAAAGAAAACCTTGGTATCATATCAAGAATCCGAATCAAGTGTCTGTTGACAAGAATCAAGTGAGAAATCCTTTTTCGGACTGGTGTGAGTCAATCCAAAATTATGTATTCGAATCATAAATCAAGAATCATGCGAATAAAATGATCTATGCAATACTTATGTCTTAATCTGATTGGTTTCTTAATTACACTAATCTCTTTTTAAACACTTTCAACTTTATTTATAGTATTTCATCCAATACTAAAATTATTTATGAATTTCTCCATAAATTTCGCTTAAGTTTACAAACATTTTATAAAGACTCATCCTTATAACACATTAAATTGAAAACTCACTCCGCTTTTATTTACTTGCGTGACACTTTTCTATATCCTAAGAGTATATACAAAATATCAATTTTATTTATTTATTTTTAAATTTCATATGGAGGTCCAAACATAATATGGGTCTTAAAACCAAGTTGACTACTTTGACCTCTTTTACGTATCCGGTCTGCTAAGTAGATAATAAGAGTAGGATGCTAGTAACTCAATTCTAGAGTCCACTTTCCACAGACATCCTTAAAATAAAGACATTTGCTAGTCGTCTCAATAACACTAAAAAGTTTATGAGATTTGGAAGTTTAAACAAAAACTACTGTTTTAATAAAACAATGCTTATTAAAACCTTCCTGTCCAATTTAACCCATTTAAAAATTTGAGTTAAATATCACTTTTCTATCCAAGGGTAGAAAAAATTTATTTGCAAAAACATTTAATACCTTTTATTTTAAATCAATTTCCTTTAAGGAAACTTAAGAACTAAATACCAGGTTTTCATTTCAAAACCCTTTTTGAAATCATACTACAAATATTTTTATATATAAAATAACTTCAATAATTTATTCGCTAACACTTACGTTGGGTTTGTTTGGGTCTAACTCATATCGATAGCATAATGATAAAGAGAATAATTTACTAAGTGTAGTAAACATTCACTTTAGCAAACATTCATCGTCGCTTTAAAGATTATTAAGATTGCTATTAAATCAATCACGATGTTTTCCCCGAACTATCCAAAGAAAATGCATCACATTTTAATTTCACTTTGAAACATTTATACTCACAAATATCTCCAAGTGATACTACCATTATTTTTCTCAAAATATTTTTGAAATCATTTCAAGCAATACCATGATCTAGATTCTTGAAAACTCTTTTTTACTTGTAAAACACCCTTTATAAATCATTTCATATACCATACTCAGATATAAAATGTTCCTTTAAAATCATCTTATATTATGATAATTTTCCTACATTATAATAAAATTTTCACAAACATTTATCCTCTAAATGTCTTATCTTCCCATTTAGATTAAATTAAACAATTTTTTTAAAAGATAAATTTTAACTTAAAATTTTTATCGAACACCTTATAGTCAAATTATGAAACTTAATTCATAAGGGGCTCGTAGTCAAATTATGAAACTTAATTCACAAAGGGTTCATTTTAATGCACTCAAGATTATCAAGCAATAAATGCCCACAAACTTATCGGGCATAAATTAACAATCAAGAAACAACAATTAATGTTTCTAAACTACCCGAGCATGACAAAACAAATAATAATGATAATAAAGAGATATTATCATTAATAAACAAACACACCTTAAATAACTCTATAAATTTGAAAATTATTCCTTTATATATAAAAAAATACATCAATTACCAAATTTTTAAAAATTGACATCGTGTTTGTTCGAGTGTTTAAAAATCCCTATCGATACGTGGCGTCCTATGTCCCGATCAGAATTCATAAACCATTCAGTAGACCAATTAGCACTATACATTTGTATAACAATAACAAATACGTTACATATATATAATCTCTCAACTCATTCTAGGGTGTCACTTACCCTATCTTAAATGAGTTTACTCCACCAAAGCCAAGGTTCTCGCTTGACCTTCAACTCCGATACCAGATGTAACGACCCACCTTTTCGACCATTGAAAATTGGCACCTAATACATCCACGGTTTTACAATGCCGATCATTCATGTGTCAGAAAGGTAGATCGTTTTGGCAAAATAAAAAGAAAACGAACAAGAGGAAACATAATCTCACAGCGGAACAATAACATATAATATAACAAAGATAGTAATAGTTATCACTCTAAGATACAAGGTATATCAGAGTTAAAAACAAACCTCATTAGTTTAGGCAGTAATAACTTCCCGACCTTAAAACTGATGATGGTATATATAATAATACATAAAAAAATAAAAATACTACGGCAGATGAACAATCTACTCTACTCCATGAGCTCCATGTCCCACCAATGACAACCTGGAAAAACTCGATCTAACTTGAGCATTATAATAAAATAATACCTGGATGGTCTGGATAATCAGCTTGAGAAAACTTAAGAAATATGGTAAATATATAATAACTATGAGACCACACCGCTATACATGGAATGGGTTTTACCTCACAAGAACAACATTCATACATGAAAGAATGGAAACAAATTAGAATTAAAATCAAACTTGAAAGAATGAACAGGATCAAAATTCAATCATAAAGAATTGACATAAATAATTGAACATCGAGAAGAGCTTCAGGCATTTCTCGATGCAATTATGAAAACAATTCAAAGGTTTGAATCAAAAACAAGGAAAGGGAAATTTTCCAATTATGAATAGATGGATGCACTCCCCTTACCAAAATTATAGCTCTATAAAATACACTTGAGAACTATGATGGCTCTCGGAAACATCAAGACGAACCCCACCAACCTTACCGAGTATCCGAGTATTTCTCATCTTCGAGCACATATGATCGAAACCAATCTAGAGTAGATGTGATAATACCCTACTGGATGCAACCCTACATATCTTAGTCCTCACTCACTCTTTATTTAGTCATTTTCGACAAAGGATGTACAAAATCGATAGTCGATGAATCAACTATCGGAAACAAACTAGTACTACCCCAGAGAAAACAACAAACCCGGACTAGTTTAGGCAGTGTTGCTTCCTATCTTAAGTCGATAGCAACCTTTTTAAGAATAGAAAGAGTTTGAAAGTCCCAAATGAATAGCGAAATCATCTTGAATCAACGAACACAAAGAAGATAGCAAAATCGAGAGTCAATAAATCAATTATCGAGAATAACAAAATGATTGTATATGAAAATTATATCTCTTAAAACATTTGACTCACACTTCGCGCTATTTTCACATCACAAATATTTTTAAAACACTATAAAAACACTCTTTAAAATATTTATTTTAAAGAGATAATTATATTTCAAATTTTATTAAAAAGAAGGGTCAAAAAATATCATTAAAACATCGTTTAATATAAACCCAAAAGAATTTACACTTAGCCTTATTTTTAAACATTCCTTTTTAAAAGATCCTCTTAATTATGTACTATCATTTATAAATTTAACAACATTTATTATCCCCGAAGATAATAAATTAAATTAAAATATATTTAAAAATATAAAACAATGTTAATCATCCCGAAAGATAATTGATACAACTCTTTTATAAATTTAAAGCCACAATAATTATCTAGAAAGAAAATTAATCCAATTTGTAATCGTTTTATAAATTTAAAACAACATTGATTATCTCAAAATATAACTAATCAAATTAATAACCATTTTATAACTTTAAAACAACATTATTTATCCTAAAATATAATTAATCAAGTTTATAGCCTATTTATTAATTTAAAACAACATTAATTATCCTAAAAGATAATTAACCAAATTCACAATCTTTTTACAAATTTAAAACAATATTAATTATCCTGAAAGATAATTAATCAAGTCATTAACCTTTTTATAAATTTAAAATAACGTAAATTGTCCCAAAAGATAACTAATCAAGTTTATAAACTTTTATAAATTTAAAAGATATTAATTATCCTGAATGATAATTAAACAAGTTTATAACTTTTTTGTAAATTTAAAACAACATTAATTATCCTGAAAGATAATTAATCAAGTTTATAGCCTCTTTATAAATTTAAAACAACAATAATGATCCAGAAGGATAGTTAATCAAATTTGTAATCTTTTTATAAATTTTAAAATAACATTAATTATCCTGAAAGATAATTAATCAAATTTATAATCTATTTATAAATTTAAAACAACATTAATTATCCCAAAAGATGATTAATCAAATTTATAACCTTTTTATAAATTTAGAACAATATTAATTATACCAAAAATTAAATTCAAAACCATTTTATAAATTTAAAACAAATTTAGTTATCTCGAAAGGTAAGTAATCAAGTTTATAACCTATTTATAAATTTAAAACAACGCTAATTATTCTAGAATATAATTAATCAAATTTATAAGGTTTTTATAAACTTAAAAACATTGCTTCTCCTTTATTTCAAAATTCTGAAAAATACTCGAACATATAGTTAAACAACTTCCAAAGGGAAAAAAACACAACCAAGCATTTTTTTTAAATACAAGCACAAGTTCAACATACACATAGGTTTAAGGAGTTGTATTTCATAAGTGATGGTATATGGATAATTACTATAATGACACTTGCACAAATCAAATAGTATGTCTCAAATATGTTAACCAAACATCAATATAAGCAATATAAGATTATAACTATATTAAAATTGGTAAGAAACACCTTAGGGTCTGTCTACAAAGGTTGCTTGCAAATCATACATATGTATGTGTATTTAGAAGTGTTCCGTAGCAACCTGTTCGCCATGTATACACTTTGACTTCCTCCTTCTTTTGTTCCCTGCAACATAATGGTTATTTATGACATATGCTTCCAAACGGGAATCAAATCCAAACAAACAATCAAACAACAATGTATAAACTATTATCCAAGCATTTAATAATAATTTATAGCAATATAGATATCATATATTTTATTTAGAGGTGAGTACACTTGCCAAAATTTCAGTTGACGCTTTCGAGTTTTGGTTTGATCTAAATCAAATAGCGTTCTATTTTAGCTCAAAGCTCTACTAGCTTCAAATTCAACAAATCCAACTCTAACGCGTAGATAATGCTTCTACGATCGGAGTGCAGTAGACTGTGTCTCGATTGGACCTCGTATGAAGAAGATACGAATTTTACAAGGTTTTGAATTTATATGACTTAATTGATTCACTAATTAATTAGTTAATCACCTCAAATCCTTCATCCCCATTTCATTAATCGCTTACATGTACAGACATACATTAACATGCATAAGAAACCCATTCATAGATCCCTTCTCTCTTCTGTCATCACATTCCGCTAATTCCCTCTCCAAATCATCTTTTTCGATTCAAAGGAAAGGATCTCTTGATAATTATGGCAGTTTGTATTGGTCAGCTGCTTGCATAGCTTTTCCCATCCCTCGGTTTGATCTAAATCGCTTTGAATTGCCTGAAGGTGGAGCATATAGTAATATTTACGGACTGAGCGAAGGTCGCAGTCAAACATAACTCTCTTTAAAAACCACCCAGGGAGCACAGCTTTAAGTCTATGGGGACCAGACGGAAGAATGTAAGCCGACCTCCTACGAGGATGCGACGTACCAGAAGTGGGCACTACGTGAGTTAATGGGGCTTGGGATGAAAGCGGAGCCTGAACGAAAGAAACTGGAACTTCAAGACCGACAGAAATTAAGGCCGAGGCAAAAGCCTGATGCTCAGAAGGATGAGAACCGCGATTAACCTTCGACTTCTTAGGTGGTTCCTCTTGGTCATCAGGGTCTCATAACCACTCTTATACTTCCGTCTCCATTCTCTATCATCCTCGTAATGAGTCTCGGCCTTCGAGTCTTTCCGCTTTCACCAATATTCCTTGGTTTAATGTTGCAAATCTGTGAATTGTTCAAGATCGTCATAAAGTCCACGGCCACTTATGGTACCTGATATGAAAAATAAATAAAGAGCTTTAGAAACGAGAAATTGGCCTAAATAATGCATGTGTAAGTGAATGTGACCCTAGTGAAATGTGTAATGTATCTTAAGGGGCCTAAAATAACATCACAAACCAGATCGGGAAGCCACCGTGGTAGAAATCAGGCTGACTCTAGACATGATATGACCAAGGTAAGGAGACGTTCCTTCAAATTGGAAACCCTCCCCCTTTAGTTCATCGATACCCATGTAAACATTGCTCAAATCCTCAATGTCTACGTCGGTACCATTAATCGGGAAACCCTGACGTCGCTTGGCTGCTGCGAATCTCTTTTGGAGGCGAATCCAAGAAAATGGGACTCATTCCCAGAGTCTCATTACATGATTTGGAGTCTCCGTCGCCGAAGCCTGCATCAAAGTCATCATCGCTAGAGGAGGAGTCATAACTACTACTGCCCTCGATTTCACCCTGTTCCTTTTCCATTACCACTACAGCTTTTCCCTCATGCTCTTTGAATTCTTCTACCATTCCTTCGGAGTCAGGGGCATTCTGGCCAGACAGCTGGCTTCAGTTATGACACCCCTTTACTCATGAGTTTCTTCGGTTAACTTGCCGGACAAGCCTTATTTTTTGGGAAACCACCTTCTTCGGAGCCATGTGATGAAGAAGCGGAGAATGTTCATACCCTAGAGAGGAAGGAGATAGGACTTCAATGGTCGCGGCGGATCTCTCAAGATGTAACAGCCCATACCGAAGCGAATTCTCGTATGTTAGCAAAAATTTAATCGACCACTCCTTGGCATCTACGGCCTTCAAAGTAGAAAACCTGATCGAGTGTTGGGTCTTTATTATGCCTCAGAATAACTATAAGAAGTATTTTATCTATTAAAAATCCCACGGTAATGCATCAAAACTCAGTAAGTAAAGGACATAACTTAACCTCTGTCGTCCAAAAGCGGTTAAATCCTTTGGGATACATAACAAAGAAGTACTAATGTAACATCCCAAAATTTATCAATTAAAATTTGGTAATTTATTTGAACTTTTGGAATTTAATTTGAAAATAATTTGAAAATTTTCAAAACAAATAAGTGATAATTTATATGAATAAAATTTCAACTTCTTTTGAGTTTAAAATTTGAAATAATAAATGTTTTTAAAATCATTTGAATTTAAATCTTATATATATGAATATATATATATATATATATTTGTGTGTATATATGAGTATATTTGAATTTAACTTTGAATTTGAATTAGAATTTTAAATAAATGCTTTATTAAAATAATTTGGATTTATAAATATACATCTATGTAATTTATTTAATATATATTTAGTTTTAAAATACTCTTTTAAATAGTATTTATTAATCATAAGCAAATGCCTTTAGGAAATGGAAAATTGTAAATTTAAAAAAAACAATTTAAATAATGTAAAGATATTTTTCTAATAAAAAAATTACAAATGTTAAGCAAGTAATGAATATAGAGACAAGTGTTTAAGATGTAGAAAGAATTAAACAAGTGCCACTACATCATTTTCATTTTTTTTTTTTAGAAATTCATAAAAAAAAGGAAATATAGCTATATAAGCCATTTTATCTCCTCCCTCTTACCTCTTTTATTCATCTCCAAGCCTGTACAAAACTTTAAAAACAGAAAGAAGGAAAAAAAAAATCAAAGCAACAACCTCCTCAGCATTTTAAAATCGATACAAAAATTCTAGTAAAAAAATCTGTAACCATTCTTTTCAAAATCTTATTGTTGGGCGAATTTTCACCCAGAAGATCTCGAGACCGAGAAGCGTCAGTTTCACCCAGGTTCGCAACCTCCATTCCATCCGGTTCCTAAGTCCATTCGGCATTCCAAGCAAAGGTTCATTCGGCAATACAGGCAACGGTCCATTCGGCATAACACACATCCGGTCCAAGCTCTGCCGAATCAACCCCCAACTCCACCGGTCCAACACAGTTTCCATACACCACCGGTCCAACCCATTTCCCACCATCACCGGACCACCATGACCGGACCACATACAACCGAACCAACCTCCAAGCTCACTACCGATCCATATCCACACTCCTACCACCGAACCACCACAACCGAACCAAGCTACGCCTGCAACTGGTCCACTCACCACTGCCGCACCAAGCTTCGCCGAACCAGAACACTACCAGGCCAGATTGCTTCAGCCCAGGCCCACCAGCAGCTATATACATCCAAGGCCCCTGCCCCCTACCTCACTCTATAAATAGAGGGGCAGGGGTACAACAATGGCAGACAAGTTTGAGAGCCCAAGCACGGAAGGAACTTTCAAACTACTTTCATATACTTGTACACAAAGCATTGTACTTGTAATCTGAAAGAAAGAAGATAATAACATATAAAGTGGACGTAGGCACGTTCTGGCCGAACCACTATAAATCTGTGTGTCTTTTACATTTCAGCCCCTGCTTTTTTCATATTTACATAACTCATCTAAATCATTAAGAATCACATAAAATCAACTAAATCACACGACTTGGAGGTGTTTGCCCATTTTTTGCGCAAACATTTTTGGTGCTTTCATTGAGAGCTTCGGACTCGAAGCTAAAGCTTCCCTCATTCAACCTTCTTTCCCAAAAGCACCCTTCATTGCCTAGGAAACATGACTTCCAGGCCAAGAAAAGACGCCAACAAGGGAAAAAACGTTGCAACCAGCAGCGCTCCAAATCCAGTGGATCCAGATCAAGAGAACCATCCCACTACAGCAGCAGTGCCGCATGTAGATCAGGCAATTCCAACAGCCCCTGCCGCGGAACAACCGGCAGTAATCACTAGAGCAGACCTAGACAGAGTTGTGGTGGAAGTGACTAACCGCTTCGCATCCCAACAAGAAGCATTGGTGAACCAACTCATGTCACGCTTGAGGGATGTCGAAGAATCCAACCGCAACACTTAATCATGGGGTGAATCTCAATCTGGAGGATCTCGGAGACATCAAAGGTCTTCCCTCTTCGAGGAAGCCATCAACAGGAACGACAATGATAGGGGCCGCGCCCGGACTCAGCCCGAACTCCGACTCGAGGAAGCGCTTGGAACCAAACCCAGTGGGGGAGGCGCCAGGCGAGGGTCGGATGTAGCTGAGCCAGTCATGCCACCTAATCATAGAAACCTCGCTGAACGGAGCCGAGCTAGAACCCAGCCCGAAGTTGACCCCATAGAAATGCTCGAAACAGAACCCCACAGGGGAAGATAAAGGCAGGGGGCAACTGTAGCTGGTCCTAGCATGCATCCGAGCAGCCAGAGGCAACCACTGGGTAACGTCAGAAGTGATAGACTATACCATCCCTACAGGTCATCTGGACGAGATCGATCCCGCAGGGAAGAACCAAGTTCATTTCTATCCGCTCCAAATTCTGATGAAAGAATGGCGCGATTATTCAGAGAATGCGTCCAACGGGAGCAAAGGGACCGAGGAATAGGCGCTAGGGTCACCAGCCCCTTCACCCGCAATATCGAAACTGTCATCACCACCCGGGAATGGAAAATGCCAACCATGGAGCCTTACAAGGGAACTTCCGACCCCATCGTACACTTACAGAGATACACCCAGCATATGCTCATGAGCGGAGCAACAGAAGGGGTGTTGTGTAAATGCTTTCCGCTATTCCTAGCAGATCTAGCTACCTCCTGGTTCTGCCATCTACCCCAAGGATCTATCAGCTCATGGGAGATGTTGAAAGAAAGGTTCATTAGCCAGTTCCGCATCCATGTTGAACTACCCAAGGATTCTTATTCTCTATCCAATGTCAAACAGAAATCCGGAGAGACACTGCAACAATATCTAACCCGGTTCAACGCCGCAGCGGCCGCAGTCCAAGATGCCGATGAGAAGCTCACCCTAATGGCCCTCTGTAGTGGTGTACACCCAGATACCAAGTTCGCTAGAAGACTAACTAAGGAAAAACCAGCTACTTTACCTGATTTCTTCCATGAAGCTGGAAAGTATATGAGACTTGAAGACGCCGCCACTGAGAGGCAGTCAGGGCAACAAGATAAGACAACTTCGGACAAGGTTCCCGCTGCAGCTAAGGACACTCGAAGAAATGAATCTAGAGACAATGCTGGGGGCATGAAGGTTGAAAAATGCCAATATCGACCAGGACCAAGATTTGACTCCTACACTCCATTGAATGAAACAATCGAAAACATCTTTCTAGCCACTCAGGGCGAACTCGGATACAAGCGCCCCCCGCACAAGAAATAATCTGATAACGCACTCAAGTCTGGAAAGTTTTGCCGCTTCCACGAATCCCACGGACATGACACCAATGAATGCCACCATCTCCGGGACTTGATCGAAGAACACATCAGAAGAAGAATGCTGGAACGCTATGTGAAAGGTCAGAACAGGACTCCAACTCCTGCCAATGAGAACTCAAAGCGACCCCTCCCAGAAGTAGGCGGAGGGAATCGCAACACCAGTGGCTCTAGTCAAGAGAAGATAGTGGTCCATACCATCTCGGGGGGACCACACATCGCCGACAGAAGCTGGGCAGAGATGGAAAGATACGGCAAGTCACTTAGAAATGCTGAAGGCTATGTTAACTCCATTATGGAAGAACGCCACCCGAAACGGAAAAAGAGTGACGACATCGTATTCAGTAGGCGTGATTTAGAAGGAAGACAGTATCCACATATGGATCCCATGGTCATCTCTGCCTGGTTCGGTCCAGCTAAAGTTTTCCGAATTCTAATAGACACAGGAAGCTCCGCAAATATCCTATTCAAGCATGCTTTCGACAAAATGAAACTGTCAATGAGGGATGTGTCTCCCTGCAACAAACCCCTGCACGGTTTCACTGGAGATGCGAAAATGCCCCTCGGGCAACTTGACCTCTTCGTCGAAATAGGAAGTCATCTCCGCTCCGTTGTGCGAAAACAAACGTTCGTACTAATAGAAAACCACTCGGCCTACAATGCCTTCTTGGGAAGACCAGCCTTATCTGACTTCCAAATTGTCCTAGCCCCGTGGTGCTTAAAGATGAAATTCCCAACAGATAACGAAATAGGAGAAGTTGAAGGAGATCAAGACGCCGCTCGAGATTGCTATGTAACTGAACTTCGCAATAACCATAGAAAGAATAAAGGGAAAGAGAGACTACTCTCTGCATGAAAAGCTTGGAAGCATAGCAACTAAAGAAACCCCTCCTCTTCGATACACCAGCGATCCTTTCAATGAACTAGACCCCAGGGATAAGGAGGAGGAGGCTACCGCCGAGCCTGTAGAGGCCATGGAATTCGTATCTGTAGACAAACATGATTCAAGTAGACTATTAAAAATAGGATCTCAGCTAAAAACAGAATTGAAGGATCAACTCATTGACTTTCTCCGCCACAACTTAGATGTATTTGCGTGGACACATGCCGATATGACAGGAATCTCCCCAGACATAGCATGCCACATGCTGAACATCGATCCCACCAAGGTACCGATAAAGCAGAAAAAGAGAAGCATGGGAGCAGAACGATCAGCAGCCCTCGATGAGGAAGTAAAGAACCTACTTGCTAATGACTTCATACGAGAAGCCATCTGCACAGAATGGATCGCTAACCCGGTACTAGTATAGAAAGCTAATGGGAAGTGGCGAACATGCATTGATTTCTCCAACTTAAATGTCACTTGCCCGAAAGACTGCTTCCCGCTCCCCCGAATCGATCAACTTATGGACAACACTTCCGGGCACGAACTTTTATCTTTTATGGATGCATACTCCGGATACAACCAGATTCCCATGCACGCTCCCGATCAAGACCACACTAGCTTCATCACTGACCGGGGATTATATTGTTACAAAGTCATGCCTTTTGGACTCAAAAATGCCGGAGCTACCTATCAGCGCCTCGTCAACAAGATGTTCGCGGAATTAATAGGACGAACTATGGAATTATATGTGGATGACATGTTGGTAAAGTCCAGGAGAGCCGACGATCATGTAAGCCACCTGGGCGGGATGTTTCAGGTACTTCGCCGATATGGAATGAAGCTGAATCCTCTAAAGTGCTCCTTCGGAGTGTCATCGGGAAAATTCTTAGGATTCATCGTCCATGCTAGAGGAATTGAAGAAAACCCTGAACAAATCCGGGCTCTAAAAGAAATAAGGATACCTTCCACTCGAAAAAAATGCAGAGCCTAAACGGAAAGGTGGCCGCCCTAAGCAGATTCATTTCCATGGCAACTGACAAGTGCGTCCCTTTCTTCGAAGCTATCAAGAAAGCCAAAGGAAAGTTCGAGTGGACCGATGAATGCTTAAAAGCCTTCCTTAACCTGATCGAACACCTTCAGAGACCACCAGTACTCTCAACTCCAAACGAAGGCGAAGAGCTATACCTATACCTCGCTGTGTCATCTCATGCTCTAAGCGCTGCCTTGGTAAAAGAAGAGGACCGCACGCAACGCCCGGTATACTTTATAAGTAAGAGATTTACAGGGGCAGAAGCCAGATATCCTAAACTTGAGAAATTGGCATATTGTTTATTGATCGCGTCACGAAAACTGCGACACTACTTCCAATCTCACTCCATCAGAGTTCTAACCGATCAACCACTAAGACAGGTGCTACATCGTCCCGACACCTCTGGACGACTCCTCAAATGGTGCATTGAACTAAGTCAGCATGATGTCACCTACCGTCCTCGCACTGCTATCAAGGGGCAAGCCATAGACGATTTCATTGCCGAATTCACTACCAACGAAGGCAAGGATCAATTTGAGATAGCAAAAAACATCAAGTGGAACCTCTTTGTAGATGGAGCATCAAACGAACAAGGCTCGGGGGCAGGTATTGTGATAATCACCCCCAGGGGGAGAAAGCTGTACTATGCATTAAGGTTCGAATTCGCAGCCACTAACAACGATGCGGAGTATGAGGCAGTAATAGCGGGATTGGAGCTTGCCTTATAAATTGGAGTCAATTCTTTATGTCTTCATAGTGATTCTCAACTTATCGTAAACCAAGTACTAGGAGAGTTCCAGACACGAGGAGAACGGCTCACAACATATCTAAAGAAAACCAAACTGCTGCTCGATCAATTGGACCATTATCTAATCAAACACATTCCTCGAGAAGATAACCAAGAGGCCGATGAACTAGCAAAGCAAGCTAGTATGAAGAATAGCACCATTTCCGGAGCACTAGCCATCTCAAGGCAGCTAGCCCCTAGTTTCGAACAAGTGAATCTGATAACTGCAATCGAAGAAGGAACTTGGATGACTCCTATCCGGAAATATTTGCAGGACGGCACACTACCAGATAAACGTGATGAAGTCAGGAGAATTTTGAGGAAAGCTCCCCACTACACAATACAAGAAGGCATCCTCTAACGGCGTGGCTTCTCTAGCCCCTTATTCAGATGCGTCGCTGGAAGGGAAGCCAAGGAAATCTTATTCAACGTCCATCAAGGAAGTTGCGGAGATCACACTGGAGGGCAGACTCTGGCGAAAAAGATACTCCGATATGGATATTACTGGCCCACACTAAACAAAGACGCCTTAGACTTCTTCAAGAGATGCGACAGATGTCAAAAATTAGCCAAGATTCCTCGACTACCCACAAATGAGATTAATCAAATGACCAACCCTTGGCCCTTTGCAGTATGGGGAATTGATTTAATTGGCGAACTGCCAATGGGCAGAGGCGGAGCCAAATATGCTATAGTGGCAGTCGATTATTTCACCAAATGGGTGGAAGCGGAACCCCTAAATAAAATATCTTCAGCAAAAGTTATCAACTTCTTGATCAAAAATATTCTGTGCAGGTACAGAGTACCACTCAAGATCATATCGGACAACGGACTCCAATTTGACAGCGAAGAATTCGCCGACTGGTGCCAAGAGCATGGAATTCATAAAAGCTTCTCATCAGTAGCTTATCCTCAGGCAAACGGACAAGTCGAAGCTGTCAACAAAATTCTCAAAACCCTAATCAAGAAGAAACTTGAAAAGTCAAAAGGCGCTTGGGTGGACGAACTTCCTACGGCACTTTGGGCCTATCGCACATCTTTCAGAACATCAACGGGACATACTCCTTTCTCTTTGGCATACGGATCGGAGGCAATGCTCCCTGTTGAGACTATTGTTCCTTCCCACCGTAGGATCCACTACAATCCAGAAGAAAACGAAGAACTCCTCCTCATGTCTTTGGATCTGATTGAGGAAAGGAGAAACGATGCAGCACTCAAAGCAGCAGCTCACAAACAAAAAGTGGCAGCACTATACAACTCCAAAGTCAAGCATCGCATCTTACAAGAAGGAGATCTTGTCCTCAGGCGAATCTTTCCGCGCCCCGGGGCACTGGACCCCATGTGGGACGGACCATATGTAATTCATAAAGATCTCCACAACGGAGCATATATTTTGTCAACAATGGACGGAGAGGTGTTCCAGAGGGCATGGAACATCCGACACCTCCGTCGATACTTTTCTTAACTTGTATTGCCCATATGAAGTGAATTAACAAAGAGAATCAGTGGACGTAGGCATTTTCATGCCGAACCACTTTAAAAAATCTTGTCTCTTTTTAACTTGTTCCTTTATATCTTGGCTGCTTGTTAAGCTTTATCCTTTTCTGTTGAACAAAATCCTATGGCATCTCCACTCAAGACGCACCACGACCTCATCTGGACAAGGCCTAACAGGTACGCTACGATTCTATGCACTCGCCAATGAGACTCTTTTGCTCCAGCATCCCTCTGCTGCGGGTTAACTCATTGCCCGCGACTGCCCTCAAAGCCAACTGTAATGAGCCGATTATAAGTCATCATAAAGGCCGACTATAGCCGATGGCAGCTCATTACGGCGTTCGGCTCGCCGGCAACCGTGAACCTACTTTAAGCCCCAACATAAGGTGTGGCCAGCCAGGGGTAGTTCACGGCCAACGGCACCCACGCTAGCCGGCCACGGTAAATCGAATAATACCCACGATTACGGACCATAATGGTTCGGGTAGTTACCGTGCGCGATCTCGGCTCCGATGTGTCTTATGTGCGGCTGTGGTAAAAAAGAAAACTCCCCGCGGAGGCGTAAGATGGGTGACAAATGTCTCCAAGACCCACAGCTAGGGAAAGTGACTAAAAAACCCGTTTTCCACGAACTTAAGCACATCGACGGCCTTCCGTGACTGGAAGTTTTACTTTTCCCATATTTCCATTTCATTTAAATACTTTTCTCCTATCCTGTATAACAAACTCTAAAGTACAGGAAACCAAATAGGGAGCATTCACTCATGAGAATCTAAGCCTGCGTACTG
Organism: Allium cepa; assembly: GCA_030765085.1. Taxonomy (NCBI): domain Eukaryota; kingdom Viridiplantae; phylum Streptophyta; class Magnoliopsida; order Asparagales; family Amaryllidaceae; genus Allium; species Allium cepa. Next base: position 73,131,950 of record CM060938.1, on the reverse strand, counting down.
GGTGGCAAGGTACTCAGCTATGTCCATGATCAGTTACACAAGACGCTCAAAGCTACCACCTGCAACTAAAACATGAAGGGCGGTACTCTCTTCTTTTGTACATAAATATGTAACTATAGTTTATTCATACGTCACACTAACATTGCAAAACATGAAATTATATTTCAAGCAACAGCTTAACATCAAACACAACTAAAATCACAGGCATATGCATACTTCTCACGCACCACATCAAAATGACAATAACATTTAAACATAACAAAATCAGCTTATGTCATAAAATCACATAAAGTTATTCTTTGCAAATAATATTATTACAGTCACATCAATGTTTTGCACTAACATAAACAGCGATAAAGGTAAATAAAAAGTTGGCCAAATCCGGACAAGTAACCAGCTGCGTCCACACTTCGCTCTCATCCTACCAACTCCCCCAAGCCTACTTGGCCGCAGGGTCGGAGCTCCCAGCGTGTTGATCGGAAGTTCCACCTGTCCAATCCAGAAGAGGAATTCATTAAGCAAACGATAAACGATCAAGTTATGGAAACCCAGAAAGAAAAGGAAAAGAGAAGAATAACTCACCAGCATCCGCCGCTTGATCCTCATCCTCCAGTTGCACACGCGCTTCCTCCACCGCAAGAAACCGCATCCCCTCCTTCACCGCCGCTTGCTCCTCTTTCGAGAACTGAGCAGTGACCACATCTAGACTAAAAGCCACTCCAACTTCCATACCCGCATTGACCCTGGCCTCCTCTAAAGCCCGAAGATATATCTTGGCCATGACCCGGGGATAGTCATCCATCCAAGACAAGCTGCCCTCCTTCCAAGTGCGGAAGTACATGTCCTGCAGCATCTCGTCCATCATCCCCTCATTCTCCTCAAACTCCCTCACCCGGGCCTCGGAAACCTGCAACTTGGCGACAGCGACATCCCTCTCTGATCGGTATCTCAAGCAGTCAGCCTGGAGAGACCTCCTCATCTCCTCCATCTCCTCCTTTAACTTGACTTGAGCCATCTCCGCGGCCTCAAGCCTCCCAGACAACTCCTCTACCTGCTCGAGATCCGCATTCCGAACCTCATCCACTGTCGCAATGGCCATGTCGATCTGCTCCTTACAGGCGGCCTCCATCTTCCGTAGTTCTGCCCTACTAGCCTTTTCCATGGTCTCTTTCAGCCGCCTGGAGGCTTCCTCGTGCTGAGAAATCTGAACGGCTTGACCGGCAAGCTGTTCGTCCTGATCGGCAACCTTTAGCCGCAACCGAATATTAGCACTCCCAATCTCCTCCCCGGCCTTGACCAATTGAGCATGATGCTTCATTAACTTCTTGGTCTCTTCAGCCACCCGATCGATATTAGCTTTGGCTTCGTCTCCCATGGTAACTACCCGAGTGGTAAGCAGATCAAGATCTAGGGACTTGGCCTCGTCTAGAACTCGTACCATGGGATTGCGGGGAAGAAGGTGCTCACCCGTGGCCTCATCAAATGAAATATCCCGAGAGCTTGGATCTAAATCAGGATGACCGGAAAAGGGGTCGCGAGGCACGTCAGGACACCTTATACGGATAACAGTGGGATTCTTAGAAGGAGGTGGAGGGGTAATAAACTCCATGCTCTCCTCCGTGGTATCACGAGGAGGCTGAACAGGAAGCTGCGGACCAGGGGAAGGCTCAAATAAGGAACGACTCCTCTTCTTTTTCTGAATGCTCTCTTCAATGACCCCAAGAAGAGGATGGTATCTGACCACGTCCCCAGGACGACCAGTAAGAGGCTTCGGCTTATCAGAAGCTCTCATCAACTTGAATTGTTCAAGGCGGTGCCGAACGTCTGACGTTTTAGCCGCCTGGCCTGCCCCTGGAGTAAAAAACAAGTGTTATGAACATACTACGATCCATAATTCAAGAAACATGTTAAGTTAAAAAGAAAGAAAAAGTGAGAATGCACATCTATTATACAAACCCCACGGAGGAGTGGGATACTGGAATAAGTCCTGAATCTCATTCCAGGACGGAAGTGAACCATAAAATATTTCTAAGTCCCTATCGTAAATGGAATCGACAGAGGACAAAAGTTCACCTTGCACCGCCGGAGTCACCCTGGCTGAGGAGCCCTTAGGGGATAGATCGGCACCAGTCCCGACCTTGCCAGTCTCCTTCGCCTTCTCCGCTTCCGATTCTCCCTCCGATTCCTCGAAGGCCTGGCGGAGAGCCTCATCCAGTTCAGGGTCTTGCCCAGAGGTTAAGGCACCAGCACCACTACCACCCTGACCATCTCCATCTCCTCCGCCCTCCGACTCTCCTTCCATATCGCCTCCTTCGCCCTCTTCCACACCTTCCTCCTCCGGGATGATCGGGCAAGTACTAGGAGAGGGGCCCTCAGACTCCTTAAGCTTCTTGCCTCCCACGACGGGATGTTGTGCAAAGGGCTTCCTCTTGCCACTCTTCACCGTGGCCCCCTCCTTAGCTTTAGCGGCCTTCTCCTCATCCGTGTCCCTCTGCTTAACCACGGACTGGTGCGGCTGGATCAAATTGTACTCCAGGAGGGTAGCGTTCCTGATCAGGAACGAAGCCGACCTGTCCCGTGCGGGAATGGCCTTTATTTCAGCAGCCATCCGCGCCAAAGAATCATCTTCCACGACTGCAATGCCACCCGTCGCTAGCAAGAAATAGAAGCGTGTCAGAAGAAGCACTATAGTCAGAACATGGAAAATATAAATGAAATTCATCTTACAGCCGGAAGTGAAAAGGCGGAAAGAAACAGAATCGTCCTTGATAAAAAACCATTCTTTCTTGAACATGCCTCTCAGGTTATACAAGTATCGAATTTCCCGGTTAGAAGGAGGGCGCCCGTACCTCCTCTGGAAGATAACGAAAAGGCTCACCAGAATGGCATAAGAGTTCGGCTGGAGCTGGAATGGAGCCACCTTCAAATATGTGGTAAAGCTAACTAACCAGGCATTGATAGGAGGGATAGCACCACACATGCAATGATATCTGCTGTAAGCAAAGTAGCTTTCGGGGGATTATACAGCATCACTCCATCTCCCGGCAACAGCGTGCGAGCCCTGTCTATCCCGAAGGAACGGGATATAACATCAAGTTGCTCCTCCTTTAGGGAGCTAGGAAAGCAATCGGGAGGGGAGAACAGAAGTTCCTGGGGACCTTACCCTTCCACTAACGACCTCGGGGCAGGCCCATGTGGCACCGGTCTTGGTTGGGCTGGGGGCACGGAGGAGGATGACTCTCCTCTACCTTTAGATTTCTTTTTATCCGATCGGGTTTCCTCTTTGCGAAACATTTATCTGCAGCACAAGAAAAACATGATATTAGAACCAGAAGTACAGAAACATAAACAAGCAAGTATCTAAAGCAAGCGTATAAAAGCCTAAGATTTCGCTCAAGATTCATGTTTCCGAGGCACATTCGGTATATGCTTCATTCGGTAGTTCCATTCGGCATTGGAAGTTCATCCGGTATTGAAGTTCCATTCGGCATTGGAGGTTCATCCGGTATACGAGTTCATTCGGCTATGCAAACACACATTTTGATTCGGTAAAAAAGATCATTCGGCAAAAGGACATATACCTGATTCGGTAAAAGCTTGATTCGACAAAAGGTTGATTCGGCTGGAGATTGGTTCGGCGCTCGTTGGTTCGGTAAGGAATAACTAAGGGGGGATGGCCCCTATATATAGACGAGCGAGAAAGCACCGGACCAACCGGTTCGGCATACCGGACCAAACTAAAACCGAATGAAGCTATCCGAATCAGTTAAGACCAGTAGCAGTGGGCATGCAAAGCGTCTCACTCAGATAAGAACCGGATCCACTGATAAAATAGAGATTATGATAACGATGAATAAGTAGTAAATCTCCCACTAACATGGGTTAATCATTTACATATGTACGCGACCATGAACGGTCCACAGACATGCTCTGAATGGCTATTGACCCTACCATCGTGAGAATTTACACTTTGATATCCTTTTAAAACTCATCGGTTGAATGGATATTTGGTTCTGATAATTCTAAAATGGCTAAGCTACTTACACATGTACGGGGTTGCAAACGATCCTTAGGCATGCTCTGAGCTGGCGATAAACCATCTTCGCAAACGATCCAGGGACCCACTCGAACATAAACCTGGCATCAATAATGCTAAGTCCCCTCGGGGCACACCTACTCGCCTCGAACGGCACCCGACCTCGAACGGTCGTCATTTGAAATCACATTAAAATTGTAAATTCCTTCGCAGGAAACCAACAGGATATGAACATCCAGCCCATGGCGTTACAGAACAAGCCTCCCTACCACAGGGAAACAAAGCGCGACACATGCAAGCACGTGCCCCACTTTGGGGGGCAAATGTTGGGCGAATTTTCACCCAGAAGATCTCGAGACCGAGAAGCGTCAGTTTCACCCAGGTTCGCAACCTCCATTCCATCCGGTTCCTAAGTCCATTCGGCATTCCAAGCAAAGGTTCATTCGGCAATACAGGCAACGGTCCATTCGGCATAACACACATCCGGTCCAAGCTCTGCCGAATCAACCCCCAACTCCACCGGTCCAACACAGTTTCCATACACCACCGGTCCAACCCATTTCCCACCATCACCGGACCACCATGACCGGACCACATACAACCGAACCAACCTCCAAGCTCACTACCGATCCATATCCACACTCCTACCACCGAACCACCACAACCGAACCAAGCTACGCCTGCAACTGGTCCACTCACCACTGCCGCACCAAGCTTCGCCGAACCAGAACACTACCAGGCCAGATTGCTTCAGCCCAGGCCCACCAGCAGCTATATACATCCAAGGCCCCTGCCCCCTACCTCACTCTATAAATAGAGGGGCAGGGGTACAACAATGGCAGACAAGTTTGAGAGCCCAAGCACGGAAGGAACTTTCAAACTACTTTCATATACTTGTACACAAAGCATTGTACTTGTAATCTGAAAGAAAGAAGATAATAACATATAAAGTGGACGTAGGCACGTTCTGGCCGAACCACTATAAATCTGTGTGTCTTTTACATTTCAGCCCCTGCTTTTTTCATATTTACATAACTCATCTAAATCATTAAGAATCACATAAAATCAACTAAATCACACGACTTGGAGGTGTTTGCCCATTTTTTGCGCAAACACTTATGCCAGCAAGGGAATTTCAAAAACTACTTCAAGTCTTCAACAAATAATTCAAAATCAAGCAGGAGTCAACTTCAATAATTAAACAAGAATCAGGATTAGCTCAAAGATTTGCAAACTCCAGCTTTAAATTTGCAGACCAGAGATCCTTCTTCTTCTCTGTTTTTATAAAAAAAACTATAAGTAAAATCCTTTTAAAAGAATTTAAATTGAGTTTGTGTTAAGGAATTAAGCAAATCATTCCATCAGAAAACTAAGCAAGCTTATATAAATTAGTTGCAGATAAAAAGGTTCAAGATCAAATTTTTAAAACAGTTCCAGACGTTCAACTTTTAAAACCAGAAAGCTCTCTGTTCAACTACACAGGTGAGTAAACTTTTTAGTAATCTGGACTTTGTTGCCTATTGTTTGTAAATCAATCCTGAAGTGAAGTTGAATCTATTTGCATGTGTACAACTTTGGGTATATGTACACGAATGTGATGTGCATGTCTGAGAACAGACATATGTCTCTGTTCTAAAGTATATCAGGTTTCAAAAACCTATTAGAAAATGAAATTTTCATCCTACAATCTTTGATACGCTTCAATGTTTAAGTAAATTTTGTTTGTATGATCAGTATCTAGGTTTTAAAATAAATTTATAAAATTAAATTATCAAGATGTTGATGGAAATCAAGCAAACACAGTAAAACTCTGAACTAAGTAAAATTCAAATATCATATCATCTTGTTTCAATAATGTCATCAAAATCATTATCAAAAATGTTGATTTTTAAAAATTAAATCAAGATTTTTAGTTATGTATTTATGGAGAAATCGCAAGATGAACAGATTTGAGTTTTTGGGAAAATTATGGTGGTCGGCGATATTGTTCGTCTCGTGATCGGAGCTGTAGCTAGTCGGGAGGTCGTTGAGTCTGGGAAAAATACTCAATGAATTTTCAGGTCACCGTAATGGGTGATCGGAGTTGAATTAGGGTTTAAGCCCAATGTTCTGTCAAGGTCGGAAATCTCGTCATTGTCGCCTTGTCGATGCATCGGAATTCACCGGACCAGGGGGAAATGAGGCGTCAGACATCGTGGAAGCTTCGAGTGCATTCACGTGATCTCGGCAGCCTGAGGTGATTGAGCTAGGTAATTCTTTGATGATGTTTTGCTGGGCTTGTTTGGTCGAGACAACTCGATCTCATTTTTGAATTTAATTCAAGTTTCTGGGTGGTTAGATAGCTTGGGGTGATCGAAGGGGACTAGCCAGCAGTAGTTTTGGAGGCCGGAGCTTCGACGATTGATGGTGCAGGTGCACAGGCTACAGGGGTGTATCAGCAAAAATGTTTGGGAACGAAGGGTTTTTAACTCGAAGTTGTCTTTGGGGAAGTGGGTCGCAGGCTCGAGCTTTAGCTCGAAGTGTTTATGTGTTGCACCAGGTCTATTTCTAAAACTTAAACAAATTTTAAAATTGAAAGGTGGCTCGGTTTGGTTTGGGGAAAACTCGAAGTAATTAACACGTTTTCTCGGGTATGTCTTAAGTGAGACTCGAGTATATAGATTTTGTGAAAGGCCTAGTTTTAAATTTTTTAAAACTAATCAACTTTTAAATTCAAATGATTTTCTTAATTTATTTCTGTTAAAATAATTAAGGTTTTGGTAAAGATAGAATTATTGAAGGTTTTTATAATTTAATTAAGCTAAAGTGTTTAATACATATATAACCTTAATTTTAAATGTTTATTTTAAATAAACTTAATTATTAAAATCAAGTAAACAATTATGAAAAAAATGAGGTATTTTCTAAACATTAATCCAACTTTAAGATCTTAAATTATCTAATGTGATAATGATGGCTTATTAAGCAAGGTTTAAATGATAGTTAAAGTAATTAGTAAAGATAAAATGATTTATCTTTTTATTAATTAAGTAATTTATCATTTGTTAATATAATTACTTAAGTATAATTACTTAACATTAAGTGTTAATCAAATTAATAATTAAGGCTAATTAATTTGTAATTAAGAATTAATTAATGAAGGAATAATTAATTAATGAAAGTAATTAAGATTTAACTAATTAATAATTATGGATTAATTAATCAATAATTAAGAATTAATTAATTTGTAATTAAGAATAATTAATCAATAATTAAGGATAATTTATCACTAATTAAGAATGATTAATAAAAGTAATTATGTGATTGACTAATTATAATCACACGATTAATTCACCTTATATCATAGATGATTGGTTATTATTGAATGTCTTAAGCTGATTGATACCATGTTATGTGATATGATGCTTTATGATATAAATTACTTTGTGTTGAGCTATGATATCTATTTATGTGATATATTTCTGTGTGAATATGAAAACCCTTTGGCTCGTAAAACGGCTTTTGAATTTCGATGCGACAGGGAGTCGGATTCCAGTTGGTTATCCGAAACCCACATCAAACTTATGAATCTTTGTGAATGACATGTCCATATGTTTTTAAATTGACGCTCACTATTCGGTTTAGCCGGGAGAGGACCTTTGTGTGATACAACCCATTCCGAATAGTGATACGATGAAATGGATAGCATTTGAAGACGGTGGTGAAGACCGGGTGTCTTCGAGAATGATAGGATAACCTATCGAATGTCTCTGCACTGAGTTGCTCCGGTATAGATATCTCCATATGTGATAGGAAATCCGATCGGGATCGTGGATACCCGAATTGCAAGGGCTTCTTCCTTTATTGGACGAAGTGCCTTCGGTTCTGTTCGAATCCGGAACACACTTGTATGGTTATATGTTTGACATTACACTTTGAGATATGCAGCATATTTCTTTCAAATACATTTCTGTTGGTGGCAGAGAATTTATTCTCTTAGCTTAACACCCTTCTCTGAGACGTACGAGCTCAAAGGTTATGTAGTTGAAGGTTATTAGTGATATACTCCCAATTTGGTAGTGTGGCATGTTGAGTGCTACTGTGTGTTGTTGATCAATTGTTGATCAAAGCAAGGCTTTTGTGTTAAGCGTAGTGTTAATCAACGGAATTTCTATTGGATTAGAAAACCGTCGAAAAATTAAGAAATAAAAATAACCGCAAGCGTACGGTGTACGAATGTAGCACGTGGCGAATACGGGTCGGTCCGCAGGGAATTGATGATTTTAAAAATCTATTCAATCAAATTAAACCAAGGTTGAAGAGAATGTTAAACTAGAAAAGAAGAAAAAAAAAGCAAAAGAAAATTGATAAAAATATGAGTGTTAAGACAATTTAGAGGCAATTTGCACTCTTTAGATCACATAAATCAACAAAACGAAGTTATGATCTCTCTTTTCTTGTCATTAGTGAATTAGTTGATGTGCTTATCATAAGTATGGTATATTTATGCTATTATAGCTCAATATAAACCATCAAACTATAACACAACCACTAATACACTTTTAAATCTCATAAAATATGACAACAAAGTTGAAAGAAAAATCTATTTTAAGCATGGCCTATTAACTATTAATTATAAATATAAGCCATCAAATTTTAATTTCAACAATCACTTCCTTGCCATAATCATATGTAGATGAAGAGGCAATTTGTGTTTTGTTTGTTTAAGCATAGCCTATTTGTTATAAACAACATAGACTATCAAATTCAAAGCTAAACAACATCATTAGACCACTTCAATCATTCTCATTAAGCACAAAAAGAGAGCATAAACATCAAATTAAGTTGAAGCTACATGATTAGAGAGCTTCATTACCCCTAAATTGAAGGGGTTTAGCCTCTCATATTTGTTATCATATGAACAAATGTAGCTTGCAACATGAGAGAAAAAGAAAAGGAAAAGAGAGCAAAGTGAAATGGAAAACTATTCTAATTGCATAAAGGAAAATCTACACTACTTGCATAAAAGGAAATGAACATGTAATTAAAAAGAAACAGTAATTAACATTGCATAAAAAAAGAATTACATAAGAGAAGAAATTGCTAAGTAGCCATGGAAAGAAAGAGAGATTTGATTTATTTTCTAAACTAAAACTAACTAACTAAGAGGAAGAGGGCTACATGAAACATAAGGGGTATATACACAAGTTTTAAAACCCTAATTCACTTTTAAGGGAATGCCCAAAATGCCCCTTAGGAAGTGTGGAGGCCAAGTAATCATTAACATGTCTTAATCCCCCATTAAGTGTACCTGAAATCATTAACTCCATAAGCATGTGCATTAGCCTTTAATTTGTACATTAAGGTAGGTGGGTAGGTGGGGTCCTCCATGATCTTCACTTTGAATTATTTCCATCTTCATTCCTTTATATCCATTTTGTGCATGCATGTTTCTTCATGAACCCACTAATATGAGAAGCTAAATTCCTACAAAATATTATAGAAATTTTCAATTAAATTCTCTCAAATTAATATACGTGCACAAATGGCCATTTTGCCCTTATATGAAGATGAATATGTGAAAATTTGGAATTAATATGAATTTTGGTTAAAACAAGTTAAAATACCCAATATGATCATTTATTAATTTAAATAGAATAAATATGGATGTAAAAATATGCACATTTACGTGCACATCAAATACTCCCACACTTATCTTTTTATTCGTCCTCGAATAAACTAAAACTAAGATAAATCCGTTTTCGTAGGAAGCACGATTGCATTGAGCGTATGCAACAAGCCGTTAAACCTTTGGGTGTCCCCAGTAGGACGAGTGTAGTCTCGTGAGGGTTTTCAGCGAATACTACCCACAAAATCCAAATGCAAAATAAAAAATGTAAAGTGAAAATATTTAAAAAAAATGCAAGATTTATTTAAAAAGAGACGAATGCGAGTTTTTGAAAATATTTAAAAATAAAGGATTTACTTTTAAATCGACACTTATAAGTTAAATATAGGTTTTGGTTATTATCTTGAAAATTTATGTCATTTACTCGTCAAAATTTCCAACAAAAATCAAGTTATCATAACAAATAGACAATAGTTTAACTCGTTGTTTCAGTTGATAACAAAGTGTATCTATGAAATGGATTCGTAGTTGACTATCAAAGTTCATCAAAGTGGTATTTTCATTTCTTTTCAATAACAATTCAAATCAAATAAGTAAAAATAGTGCTAGGATTTCAATTGCTTGCTCTCTCATTATTTGTAAGAAAAATTACACACCTAGCTCAGGTAAATTGAGGCCAGATATACCACCCATGCACTGCCTTTCGGGCTTATGTGAGGGAGTACAGAGCATGGCGAGTGCACACGCTTTCGTGCATACACCTATCGACCGTAGGTGGTTTTATGACTGTTCTTTTTTTTTTCTTTTCCTTTTTTACATGTGTTCCATACATGCATAACCGTGAGGACTTTTAAATGAGTATGAAAGCACATAATCAAAGATTCCAAGTAATTCACACATGCATAACCGTGAGGACTTTTAAATGAGAGTGAATACTTGGATGTTATATATATATATATATATATATATATATATATATTTAAGAAATAGAGTGTGTGTTGCAAAATCATCTTAGCACCATTTAACTTAGAAGACAAAAAAAATGTTGTATCATTACTTTAAATCGACCGCTTTTTAAAACAAAGATTTTCAATTAGGATGTATTTCATAATTAACACGTGAGAATCTACCTATATACTAGTTAAACCATTGTAATTTGTTATTTAACTTCATTTTTATTTTTGTTAAGACAAAAAAAAATTTCAAAGATTTTAATTCAATAAACCAAAACCATATATTTATCCTATAGTGTTTCTTTAAAAATAAATCAAAATGTTTTTAAAAAAAATTAGCTTTTTTTTTTGAGTTTTGGAAGAAAAAGCAAAAATGAACCATGAAAAATTAAAAATGAAGATGAGTCTCCCCCTACACTTGATTTTAACTGTGTCCCCACAGTCAACCCAAGTGGAAGGAGAAAATAAAAATAAAAACATGACATTTATTTAAATGAAAATGAAAAGGCTATTATTTACAAGAGATCAGAAAATATACAGTTAAAGAGTAAATGAAACGGTCTTCCAAAGACCGATTCATTTGTCTCGTCAAGTATACGAGACACAACTTAAGCACAAAAAACCAATTCGTAAAAGATTCCGAAGTTGATTGTTGATTTGGAAAAACGAATGTCGTTTTATTGAGAACCGTATGAGTTGTTTTATTTTTGATGATTTTCGGGGTTGATAAAATAATTGATTGAAATTCAAGTTTATTTTCACCAAATTGAAAGTTAAGCTCATTATCAACAAATTTTTCAAAATTATCGATTTTAAAATTGAAATGTTGATTTAACTCTTCCCTTTCGGAATTTAACAACTCATTTTCGAAAGTCCAAAAAGTTTATGTTCGTTAAATTCGACTTCCTTTGTTGGATTATCAACAACTTCATCGCGTAAATCGAGTTTAAAGTTCAAAGTTGTCATATTCAAATTTTCAGAAAAAGGAAGATTGAAGTTTAAATCAAGTTTCACATCCTCAAATTAATTGAAATCCAACTCAATTACCGTGTATTCAACAATTTCGTTAAGATTTTCATTTTCACCTTCAAAAGTTGTTATTTGAAAATCGTCGATTTGGGTAAAAGGTGGATTATCGCTTGACTCGTCACACGTTGGAATTTGATTTTGTTTTTCACATTGTTTCATATATGTTTCAATCAACAAATCCGTGTGATCATCATAAATTTCATTCATTTGCTCAACAAAATCCAATTTATAGTTGTTCACTTGAAATTCTCGATTTGGATTTGTTGAGAACAAAAATTATCAATTGCATTGAAATTGAGATTATTTCCATTACCAAAATTATTTGAAAAGTTATTTCCTCTTTCGTTTTGATTTTGAAATTCATTTTGAAGTTTGAAATTGAGTTGGCATGGGTTATAATCGAAATCGTTTGAATTTTGAATTGAATTCAAATTTTGAAATCCTTGACTCGAGTTATTACGCAAATATGAATTACACAAATCATTTATCTTTTGATTTTGTTGTGTAGAGAGTTCGAGTAAAGATGAAACGTTATTTTCAAGAGTCGAGGGTTGGTGATCGTTTTGAAAACTTTATGGTTCAAAACTTGAACAGTTTAAACAATAGTTGTTGAAATATCCATAAGAATTTGAAGTGAAATTATATAAATTATATTGATTTCCAAAACTAAAATCAAGCGAGTAAGAAAAAGGAAACTCGAACATTTTCAAGAATTTTTTTTTATAAAGAAAAATATTTACTAATAGAAGTTATTTTTCAAAAGGAAAATTGATATTTTGGTTTTTTTTTCTTTTCGATTTTTCAATTTTTTTGTTTTTTTTTTTGAAAAGATTTTATATTTTTTTGGATTTTGGATTTTTTGTTTTAAAAACTAAGTAAAAAAAATTGTATTTTTTTTTAGAATTTTGATTTGAAAATTTTCAAAGGAAAAGGAAAAAAACTAAGTTAAGAAATATTTACAATTTTTTTAGTTTTGGATTTTGAATTTTTTTTTGTTTTTTTAAATATGCATGAACTAATGCAACTAAATGAATGCACTGGTCTAATTACAAATTATTTATCCTAAGTTAACCCAAAATTGTATAATCATAAATTGTCTTAATTCAACAAGATAGTTCTCAGCCAGGTAACGGGCAGGATTTATCGGTACACCACGAATCACCGTAGCAATGCATTCATTTACGAATCGCCATAATATTTATAACTGAGTATTGCTCTGCCTAGCCTAGACAACAAGAAATTAAATTGTTCAAAGAAGACAAATTGTCAATATACAATTAAAAGTTATCGATGTCTAATCGTTATTATTAATCAAAATCTAGGATAAAATGCAAAACTAAAATTAAACGTGTACTAACAATGAAACTACGATGAAATTTTTTTGTTTATGTTTTTTTGAAATTATTTTAATGCAAGCAAAAACAAAAATGCAAGACACAAAAAAACAATAGATATATACAATGCAAGGCAAATAAAAAGAAAATTATAAATAAGCAAGCAGTTTTTTTGGCAAGCTGAGAAAAGCAATCAATTTATTTTTTGGCAAGCTAAGCAAGGCTAGCAACTTGTTCTTCCTTATGTGCTTCTGCAACCTGAAAATAATACAAGATATATATAGGGTATTTTTTTTTGAAAAGTTAAACAAAACTAGAACCAAAAGAAAAACCACAACTCAACAAAACAATGCAACTTTCTCTTTTTTCTGAAGAAAAAGAAAAAAACTAAATTAATCAAGAAACTAAAACAACTAGTAAAAAAATTAAAAGAAAGCAAAATTAACCTAAAACACTCTTTAAAAAAAACTAAATCAGGGCCCGGCCCACACAAGATAGTAGAGAAGTTCACATACACGGTCAAACTTCAACACAACGCAATCGAATCATTTATAATCACAGAACAAAAACTAAAGTTCCAACAAATCGAAAGTTTCTCAAATTTACTGATAAATCGAATATAATTCCCAAATCCACAGTTTCAAAATCAATTCGAGGTTCAGCGATTCAATTTGGTCGAGGTATGGAGTTCGATTTCGGGTTGAGGCAGGTTTTGTGTTGTAGTCGTAGTTGAAAGGGTTTTAGGTTGTTCAAATTCCAGCAGGCGGTGAGCGGTTGTCTTGTAGGTGAGGCTGTGGGTGTCGGAATTTGTAGGTGTTGCAATCAATTGTTCTGGTTGTTCGTCGTTCGAGGGTTGAGAATTTGGGAGATGGAGGCGGCGATGTCAGTGAGGAAAATAAGTGGTGCTGAGGGTGTTTAGTGATATAGTGGTGGTTGGAAGAAAGTATGAGTTTTGATCAGATTTTGATGATTGAAAGTTGGTGGCTGCTGAGTTGAATTTGATTCAGGTGATGGAGGGTATTTGAATTGCAGATGATTGAGTAATGAAGGTCGCGGTTCTAGGTGACGAGGCGAGGTGACGATTCGATTTTGTTATATTGGTTGTGGTTCGCTGTTAAGGTGCAGCTAGTAAGATGTGGAGGTAGTGATTCTACTGTGATAGGGCAGTGATGATTCTACTACGATATGGCAGGAGTTGTGATTGAAGATGGTAAGTCGGTGGAATTGGTGTGGATGAACTGTAACAGCAGATAGATGGCAGAAATGTGGACAGTAAGGGTAGGAATCTTGGTGGAGAGGTAAGTGGACAGTATTTGAGTGTGAATGGTTTTGAATGAAGGAGCTTGGTGGTTTGGAGTGATGGGTTATTTGGTGGCTGTAGTTTATCGGAAGTGGAAGCACAGTTGAGTGTGATTGCAGGAACTGGTCTCGAGTTGTGACCGAGAGGGGTTTGTTGATCAGAGGAGTGATATGGCCGAGTGGATTTGTTGTGAGGCAAGCAAAGGTGTGTGTGTTATGAAGTAGAGTTGCTGTTGTACAACAAGCTTTGTGGAGTTGTATTTGTGCTGTTTGATGTGTGTTGATGGCACAGTATCAATCGGTGAAGAAAGTAGGAATGACGGGTGAAGAGGTGATGAAAACAGCTGTGGTATTATAGCGTGTTCTGAATGATGATGTTGGGCAGTTTGGTGATCAGAAGGTTTGGAATGCAGCAGAGTGTTGAAGGAGATTGTCGAGGAAGAATTGAAGTTGGGTATTGTGGTGTATTAGTGGCAGTGTGTATAAGTGAGTGATGACAGAAGGATTGGTCGGAAAGGTGAACTTGCTGTGATGGGTTGGAAGGTTGCAGGCTTGTTTGTGGGTAGTGGTAGTTTGTTTGATAGCTGAAGAAGTGTGGGTAATCAGAGGTAGTGGAATATGTAGGGGGATGTAAGTGTTGTGATGACAGGCAGTGGAGTAGTGGGTTGTAGGGTACTTGACAGAGAAGAGAGAACAGTGTTGAGGGCAGAAAAGCAACAGTAAGCAGGAATGAAAACAGAGAGGAAAAATGCAATATAATAGTGTTCCTTTTTTTTGGAAATTGTTAATGCAATGTAGATTGTAAAAATGAAATGAAAATTAAAAGGATAATAAAATGTTTTTGTTTTTGTTTTGAAATTTTGTATGTTTTTTTTAATAGAAATGCAATGCAAATGCAAAGAAAAGCAAGAAACAAGCACACAAATAAAATCACACAAAAAACATACACACAACAATTTTATTTTTTTAAATGCAAACACACACAAAAATCAAAGAAAACTAATCCAAAGAATACAAAATCGAAATCAAAACAACTCCCCGGCAACGGCGCCAAAAACTTGTTAATCAACGGAATTTCTATCGGATTAGAAAACCGTCGAAAAATTTAGAAATAAAAATAACCGCAAGCGCACGGTGTACGAATGTAGCACGTGGCGAATACGGGTCGATCCGCGGGGAATTGATGATTTTAAAAATCTATTCAATCAAATTAAACCAAGGTTGAAGAGAATGTTAAACTAGAAAAGAAGAAAAACAAGCAAAAGAAAATTTATAAAAATATGAGTGTTAAGACAATTTAGAGGCAATTTCCACTCTCTAGATCACATAAATCAACAAAGTGAAGTTATGATCTCTCTTTTCTTGTCAATGGTGAATTAGTTGATGTGCTTATCATAAGTATGGTATATTTGTGCTATTAATTAGCTCAATATAAACCATCAAACTATAACACAACCACTAATACACTTTTAAATCTCATAAAATATGACAACAAAGTTGAAAGCAAACTCTATTTTAAGCATGGCCTATTAACAGAAATATAAGCCATCAAATTTTAATTTCAACAATCACTTCCTTGCCATAATCATATGTAGATGAAGAGGCAATTTGTGTTTTGTTTGTTTAAGCATAGCCTATTTGTTATAAACAACATAGACTATCAAATTCAAAGCTAAACAACATCATTAAACCACTGCAATCATTCTCATTAAGCACAAAAAGAGAGCATAAACATCAAATTAAGTTGAAGCTACATGATTAGAGAGCTTCGTTACCCCTAAATTGAAGGGGTTTAGCCTCTCATATTTGTTATCATATGAAAAAATGTAGCTTGCAACATGAGAGAAAAAGAAAAGGAAAAGAGAGCAAAGTGAAATGGAAAACTATTCTAATTGCATAAAGGAAAATCTACACTACTTGCATAAAAGGAAATGAACATGTAATTAAAAAGAAACAATAATTAACATTGCATAAACAAAGAATTACATAAGAGAAGAAATGGCTAAGTAGCTATGGAAAGAAAGAGAGATTTGATTTATTTTCTAAACTAAAACTAACTAACTAAGAGGAAGAGGGCTACATGAAACATAAGGGGTATATACACAAGTTTTAAAACCCTAATTCACTTTTTGGGGAATGTCCAAAATGCCCCTTAGGAAGTGTGGAGGCCAAGTAATCATTAACATGTCTTAATCCCCCATTAAGTGTACGTGAAACCATTAACTCTATAAGCATGTGCATTAGCCTTTAATTTGTACATTAAGGTAGGTGGGTAGGTGCGGTCCTCCATGATCTTCACTTTGAATTATTTCCATCTTCATTCCTTTATATCCATTTTGTGCATGCATGTTTCTTCATGAACCCACTAATATGAGAAGCTAAATTCCTACAAAATATTATAGAAATTTCCAATTAAATTCTCTCAAATTAATATACGTGCACAAATGGCCATTTTGTCCTTATATGAAGATGAATATGTGAAAATTTGGAATTAATTGAATTTTGGTTAAAACGTTAAAATACCCAATATGATCATTTATTAATTTAAATAGAATAAATATGGATGTAAAAATATGCACATTTACATGCACAACACGTAGCTTTGTGGACGGGACCTCAACGGACCTCACACCCCGGAAATGGTCGAAACAGGAAAGATGCGGCGAGGTTATGAGGGCCACGCCCTTTAGGGTATGTCATTTCCTTTTGGAAAAAGGTGGTATCATGGTATGGAGCCCAAATACTTAACCTATGTGGTTGCTGCAATCTCATTACTGTGTGGTTGTTGCTTTGTGGTTGAGGGCCCTCGGATAAAGGTCGCAAACGACCGGGGGTTGGCATACTCGTATAGTAGTTACCTAGTTACAGAAGTAACCCGGCCTTGTGTTGGCAGAGAGTTGGTTAACTTCTCGGGACGTCCCTCCAGAAGCATACCCATGTGGCATAGGAAGTTCCTTAGCCTGACCATTTGTTGGAAATCCAAAGAAATAATACAAGCCCTTTACGATTGCAATTTGTATAACCTACCACCTCAGGTGGTAGCTATAGTAGGCATAGTATAATGGTACCTATGCTGGCTAAGATTAATATTATACTTTCGAAATGTTTTCACACTATGCACTAATAATAATATCAAAAGAGTTTTTCTCATATCAAGCATATTTAGCTATCATAAGGAGAAATCTCCTCCAATTGTGTGATTTCATTGTGTGTGAGGGGAGGCCTTATGGTAGTTTCATTTTTCAAAAGCATATCGAATTTCTTTTATAAACTATTTTGTACAAGCAACTATTTTTGTTTACTCATATCAGTCCCATGACTGACCCGGAGTTTATTGTTCCCTTCCTAAACTCTGGTTGCCCATAATTTCCATACGGCTAGCCTAGAAACAGGTTATCCATGTTTCGGAGCTGGCTTGGAATCTTTTGAATTCTATGGTTTGGAAGCTATCAGATTTTGGAAGTTTTGGCTTTGGTAACCTTTTGAAGTGTTGGAGATTTGAAGACCTTATCGAAGTAGAAGTATGTTGGATCCTTTTGAAGACTCTATTGTCGTTCCGTTGTCAAGTTATCATTATGTTATTATTATATCAATGTGTAGCACTCTGATATTGATGATAAATGTTGTAATGGATATTATGGTGATGTTTTATTTGTGGTGTTGATCAATAATATTCATTTTGTTTCCGCTGTATGTTTTCATCTAACGTTGTTATAAGCTCCATCCGAACTGGAGTTCGACGTTTGAATCTTCGCTAGTCGAATACAAGTGAGGTATTTGATTTCGATTTTCGAACACTGAATTTCAGGTCGTGGCAAGTGGTATCAGAGCTAAAGGTTGAGTGTATAACACATTTGGTGGCTCATTAGAGATAGGGTGAAGTATACCCTAGAATGAGAATAACCCGAGACCAAAACCCTAAATTTTCTTGGTCTATTTCTTTTAAATGCTGATATTCCAAAGATATCTCTTCCGTATATCTAAATCAAGTTTTCTTACTAATTACAGATAGTAAGAACGAGCGGGCGAAGAGGAAGAGCTAGGGGACGGGGAAATGCTACCACAACTAGTCAAGTCCCCGCAACAGCAGAAGCAGCTTTATATACTCAACATCAGCCGAATCTGGCTGATTTATATAAAAGATTCTCGAGGCTTGGTGGTAAGCCGTTTACCAGCAAGGAGTCGATTGTTGAGGCCTAAGCATGGTTCAGATCATGTGAAAGAATTTTTAAAGGGCTAAAGTTGGAAGATGATCAAATGCGACTAATAGTTTCTTGGCAACTTCAAGAAGAGGCTTTAGCCTGGTGGGAGACAGTTACTAATGAGCAAGAAGAAGAATTAACTTGGGAACGATTTAAAGAAGTGTTTGAGAAGCGCTATATGCCATCGGCTGGTATTTCTTGAATGTACTAGGAATTTATGGACTCGAAGCAGGGGAGTTTATCATTTGAGGAGTACCTAAACAAATTTAACGAATTGTCTCGTTTTGGTCCAGAATTGGTTAAAACACCTCTAAAGAAAAATGAAAGGTTTATTCGTGGAATGAATAAAAAGTTCCACGAAAGGATGACTGGCCATGTCAAAGAATCTTTTTCAGATCTAATCAATATGGGGTACAGATATGCTACCCTGGTTATGCAAGAAGCCCCGGTGGAGAAAGGAAATACGAGTAATCAAAATTGGAAGAAAAGGAAATTTGAAGGCAAGAAACCATGGCAGGGAAATGAGAAGAAGAAGAACAATCAAGAGGATAAAGAAAGAGGTGTTACTTGTTGTAATTGCTTGGAAAAAGGCCACTACTTGAGCAGATGTACGAAGCCTAAGAAACAAGTAAATCAACCTGTACAAGCAAAACCCAGAAAATGCTATTATTGTCAGAAACTAGGACATGAAGTTAAAGACTGCCCAAAATGAAGCAAGCTCAGACAGCAAAGGTGTACACAGTCAAAGATAAACCTACAACTTCTAAAGCAGAAAAGGGGAAAGGAGTTCTAGAAGGTAACCTTACTATTTATGATAGAATTGTTAGAGTTTTGTTTGACACGGGCGCTACGCATAGTTTTATCTCTCAACAAGCTGTCAATGAACTAAATCTTGAACCTGATTTTGTCGACGAGCCCATTTGCATAAAGGATCCAGTTGGTGGCCCCGCGAACCTTTGTCTACGATGTAGAGATGTTCCTATTTCATATTATTGTTACCAATTCCCTATCAGTCTCTTTGTCCTTGATTTTAATGAGTTTGAAATCTTACTCGGAATGGATTGGCTAAGAAAATACGAAGCCAAATTAGATTGTAACAATCGATTGATTTCGATCAAACCCAAATTTGGAGATTTCATTGAGATTTCTTGTGAGCTCTTGAGTCCTAAAAGAGATGAGTTGATGTATAACTTGGGTTATCCCGAACCTAGTCTGGAGTCCATACCCATTGTCCGGGAATTTCCAGACGTGTTCGAAGAAGTAAAATCCTTACCTCCACACGGGGAAATAGAATTCAGAATTGACTTAGTACCCAATGCTCGTCCTGTCGTTCACGCAAGTCGCAGGATGGCACCCAGGGAAAGAATTGAATTAGTCAAGCAAACCGATGATTTGCTAAATAAAGGGTTAATTCATCCTAGTTTTTCTGAATGGGGTTCAGCAGTGGTGTTTGTTGCTAAATCTGATGGATCTTTGAGATTGTGTGTAGACTACCACGATCTCAATAAACTAACTCTTAAGAACAAATTTCCTCTACCTAGAATTGATGATCTGTTTGATCAACTGCACAGTGCTCGTTTCTTTTCTAAGATGGATCTAGCACAGGGATTCCATCAGCTGTGAATTGCCCAAGACTGTGTTCATTTGACTGCCTTTAGGGGTCCTAACATGTTCTACGGATGGTTAGTCATGCCTTTCGGACTAACCAATGCTCCCGCATACTTCATAGATTTAATGACCCGAGTGTTCCGAGAAGTATTGAATAAATTTATGCTTGTGTTTATTGACGATATTCTGGTCTATTCCAAAACCGAGAAGGAGCATGCTGAGCATCTTAGAATTGTTCTGGAAATATTAAGAAAGAATATTCTGTCTGCCAAATTTTCCAAATGCCATTTTTGGGTCAAGGAAGTTAAATTTCTTGGGCACATTGTTCATGAAGAAGGAATTTCAGTTGATCCTAGCAAAGTTTCCGCTATTCTTGACTGGAGGAAACCCAATACTCCAAAAGAAGTTCGAAGCTTTTTGGGTTTAGCGGGTTATTACTGGAAGTTTATTCAGGACTTTTATAAGATAGCTAGTCCATTGACTAAGCTAACAATGAAGAATGCAAAATTGAATTGGACTCCAAAATGTGATGAAGCTTTTCAAGAGTTAAAAAGGCGATTGACTACTGCTCTTGTTCTCGCTGTCATTAACGGGAACTAAGGCTTATTTGTCGATACTCATGCTTGTGTTGATGGTGTGGGTGCGGTACTAATGCAGAATAGGAAGGTAATTGCCTATGCAAGTAGACAATTACGTCTGCATGATAGAAACTACCCAACCTATGATTTGGAGCTTCTAGCTGTTATTTTCGCTTTGAAAATTTGGCGACACTATCTTCTGGGTAAGAACCTCTTTCAGCTTTCCTAACAATTTAAGAATTTAATTTAACTTAATACATATACTTAATGAACTCTCTTTCTTTAGGTGAAAATTTTAAATTATTCACTGACCAGAAATCAATGAAGTATCTCTTCACCAAGAAAGATTTGAATCTGCGGCAACAATGTTAGTTGGAATTTCTAGCGTCGCATGACCTAGATATTTTGTATACACCTAGAAAAGCCAACATGGTGGTCGATGCCTTGAGCAGAAAGCATGTTATTCTTGCCCATCTTATTATCACTCCTTCTCTCCTTGAAAAGATTGCTAATAATAAGAAAGAAGATGAGTTTCCTCATCAAATTTATGAGAGAATACGTCGTGGTGAAAATACCAGTTTCGAAGTCGATGATAATAAAGTTATAAGACTGAAAGACAGAATGTGTGTTCCGGATATCCTGAAATTGAAACATGAAGCTTTAGATGAATGTCACAAGTCTAAACTTAGTATCCATCCAGGAGTTAATAAGATGTATAGAGATATCAAAAGAACTTTCTGGTGGAAGACAATGAAAAGGGATATATCCATATATGTGAGTCGTTGTGCCACTTGTCAAAAAATCAAAAGTGATCAGAAAAAGATGGCGGGTTTACTCAGCCGTTGGAAGTATCTAAATGGAAGTGGGATCAGGTGTCTATGAATTTCATAGACGGTTTGCCAAGAACTCAAAAAGGGAATGAGACGATTTGGGTTATCGTGGATCGTCTAACCAAGAATGCCCACTTCATCCCGATAAAGTCTACTCGAACGGCAGCAAGTCTGGCAAAATTGTATATAAAAGTGATTGTTCGTCTCCACGGTATACCTAGCACTATAGTGAGTGATCGTGATCCGATCTTCAATAGTAGATTTTGGGAGGAGTTTCAAGCCACATTGGGAATAAAACTAAACTTCAGCACTGCTTATCACCCACAGTCTGATGGGCAGACTGAAAGGATAAATCGTATATTAGAAGACTTTTTGTGAGCTTGTATTCTCGACTTTGGTGGTTCTTGGGAGGACCATTTGCATCTGGTCGAATTCTCATACAATAATAGCTATCATGCCAGTATCGAGATGGCTCCTTTTGAAGCTTTATATGGTCGTCCGTGTCGATCACCTGCACGTTGGATCGAGTCAGGTGATAGACTCGTCCTTGGACCAGATATGATTAAGAAAGCCACAGAGAAAGTTGATTTTATACGGAAGAAATAGAAAACGGCTCAAAGTCGTCAAAAGTGTTATGTTGACCGTAGAAGAAGAGACTTGTAATTCTAGATTGGAAACTCTATTTTCATTAAAGTATCTCCAATGCGTGGTGTGTTAAGATTTGGGAAGACTGGTAAGCTGACACCACAGTATATTGGTCCTTTTCCTATTCTAGAAAGGATCGGTCCTTTAGCATATCGAGTGCAGCTACCCAGCTGGTTATCTGGCGTGCATGATGTGTTTCACATTTCTAACCTCTGGAAATATGTGCACGATCCAGATAGTATCATTGAAGAGGCTGCTCAGCAGGATTTCGAAATCACTCCCAATTTAGCAGTTAAAAGAGAACCGATAAAGATTGTGGATCGTGATGAAAAGCAATTAAGGAACAAAATTGTGAAACTGGTTAAAGTACAGTGGAGTGATGATCCAAAGGACTGCACTTGGGAAACCGAAGATAGCATTCAGAAATCATATCCCAATTGCAGAGTGGATATTCTGGCTTAAACTAGTAAGCCATTTCTCTATTTTTTCTTAATTCGTATATTCTTTGCTTGCTTTTCTCTCTCTCTCAAATTTCGAGGACGAAATTTTCTTAAGGGGGAAATCTGTAACATCCCAAAATTTATCAATTTAAATTTGGTAATTTATTTGAACTTTTGGAATTTAATTTGAAAACAATTTGAGTTTCAAAACAAATTAGTGATAATTTATATGAATAAAATTTCAACTTCTTTTGAGTTTAAAATTTGAAATAATAAATGTTTTTAAAATCATCTGAATTTAAATCTTATATATATGAATATACATACTTGTGTGTATATATGAGTATATTTGAATTAGACTTTGAATTTGAATTTAAATTTTAAATAAATGCTTTCGTAAAATAATTTGGATTTATAAATATATATATATGTAATTTATTTAATGTATTATTAATTTCAAAATTCTCTTTCAAATAGTATTTAATAATAATAAGAAAATGCCTCTACGAAATGGAAAAACGTAAATTTAAAAAAATAATTTAAATAATGTAAAGATATTTTTCTAATAAAAAAATTACAAATGCTAAGCAAGTAATGAACATAGAGACAAGTGTTTAACATGTAGAAAGAATTAAACAAGTGTCATTACATCATTTTCATTTTTTTTAGAAATTCGTAAAAAAAGGAAATATAGCTATATAAGCCATTTTATCTCCTCCCTCTTACCTCTTTTATTTATCTCCAAGCCTGTACAAAACTTTAAAAATAGAAAGAAGGAAAAAAAATCAAAGCAACAACCTCCTCAACATTTTAAAATCAAGACCAAAATTCTAGTAAAAAAATTTTGTAACCATTCTTTTCAAAATCTCAAGCTAGAAAGGGAATTTCAAAAACAACATCAAGTCTTCAACAAATAATTCAAAATCAAGCAGGAGTCAACTTCAACAATTAAACAAGAATCAGGATCAACTCAAAGATTTGCAAACTCGAGCTTTAAAGTTGCAGACCAAAGATCCTTCTTCTTTCTATTTTTATAAAAAACTGTAAGTAAAATCCTTTTAAAAGAATTTAAAATTGAGTTTGTGTTAAGGAATTAAGCAAATCATTCCATCAGAAAACTAAGCAAGCTTATATAAATTAGTTGCAGATAAAAAGGTTCAAGATCAAATTTTTAAAACAGTTCCAGACTTTCAACTTTTAAAACCAGAAAGCTCTCTGTCAACTACACAGGTGAGTAAACTTTTTAGTAATCTGGACTTTGTTGCTTGTTGTTTGTAAATCAAGCCTGAAGTGAAGTTGAATCTATTTGCAAGCGTACAAGTTTGCGTATATGTATACGAATGTGATGTGCATGTCTGAGAACAGACATATGTCTCTGTTCTAAAGTATATCAGGTTTCAAAAACCTATTAGAAAATGAAATTTTCATCCTACAAACTTTGATTGGCTTTAATGTTTAAGTAAATTTTGTTTGTATGATTAGTATCTAGGTTTTAAAATAAATTTAAAAAATTAAATTACCAAGATGTTGCTGGAAATCAAGCAAACACAGTAAAACTCTGAGCTAAATAAGATTCAAATATCATATCATCTTGTTTCAATAATGTCATCAAAATCATTATCAAAAATGTTGATTTTTAAAACTTAAATCAAGATTTTTAGTTATGTATTTATGGAGAAATCGCGAGATGAACAGATTTGAGTTTTTGGGCAAATTACGGTGGTCGGCGACATTGTTCGTCTCGTGATCGGAGCTGCAGCTAGTCGGGAGGTCGTAGAGTCTGGGAAAAATACTCAATGAATTTTCAGATCATCGTAGTGGGTGATCGGAGTTAAATTAGGGTTTAAGCCTAATGTTCTGTCAAGGCCGGAAATCTCGTCATTGTCGCCTCGTCGATGCATCGGAATTCACTGGACAGGAGGGAAATGAGGCGTCAGACATCGTGGAAGCTTCGAGTGCATTCACGTGATCTCCGGTATCCTGAGGTGATTGAGCCAGGTAATTCTTTGATGATGTTTGTTGAGCTTGTTTGGTCGAGACAACTCGATCTCGTTTTTGAATTTAATTCAAGTTTCTGGGTTGTTAGATGGCTTGGGGTGATCGAGAGGGACTAGTCGACAGTAGTTTTGGAGGCCGAAGCTCCGGCGATTGATGGTGCAGGTGCACAGGCTACAGGGGTGTATCAGTAAACATGTTTGGGAACGAAGGATTTTTAACTCGAAGTTGTCTTTGGGGAAGTGGGTCGCAGGCTCGAGCTTTAACTCGAAGTGTTTTTGTGTTGCACCGGGTCTATTTCTAAATTTAAACAAATTTTAAAATTGAAAGGTGGCTCAGGTTGGTTGGGGAAAACTTGAAGTAAT
The DNA here is from genome assembly GCA_030765085.1 of Allium cepa. Classification (NCBI taxonomy): domain Eukaryota; kingdom Viridiplantae; phylum Streptophyta; class Magnoliopsida; order Asparagales; family Amaryllidaceae; genus Allium; species Allium cepa. The sequence continues at coordinate 73,107,028 of CM060938.1, read as the reverse complement.
TAACACATTTTCTCAGGTATGTCTCGAGTGAGGCTCGGGTATATAGATTTTCTGAAAGGCCTAGTTTTAAATTTTTAAAAACAAATCAACTTTTAAATTCAAATGATTTTCTTAATTTATTTCTGTTACAATAATTAAGGTTTTGGTAAAGATAGAATTATTGAAGGTTTTTATAATTTAATTATGCTAAAGGGTTCAATACATATATAACCTTAATTTTAAATGTTTATTTTAAATAAACTTAATTATTAAAATTAAGCAAACAATTATGAAAAAAATAAGGTATTTTCTAAACATTAATCCAACTTTAAGATCTTAAATTATCTAATGTGATAATGATGGCTTATTAAGCAAGGTTTAAATGATAATTAAAGTAATTAGTAAAGATAAAATGATTTATCTTTTTATTAATTAGTAATTTATCATTTGTTAATATAATTACTTAAAGAATAATTACTTAATTACTTAACATTAAGAGTAAATCAAATTAATAATTAAGGCTAATTAATTTGTAATTAAGAATTAATTAATGACGGAATAATTAATTAATGAAAGTAATTAAGATTTAATTAATTAATAATTTGGATTAATTAATCAATAATTAAGAATTAATTAATTTGTAATTAATAATAATTAATCAATAATTAAGGATAATTTATCACTAATTAAGAATGATTAATAAAAGTAATTATGTGATTAACTAATTATAATCACACGATTAATTCGCCTTAATCATAGATGATTGGTTATTATTGAATGTCTTGAGCTGATTGATAACCTGTTATGTGATATGATGCTTTGTGATATAAATTACTTTGTGCTGAGTTATGATATCTGATACTGTGATATATTTCTGTGTGAATATGAAAACCCTTTGGCCCATAAAACGGCTTTTGAATTTCGATGCGATAGGGAGTCGGATTCCAGTTGATTATCCGAAACCCACACCGAACCTATGAATCTTTGTGAATGACATATCCATATGTTTTTAAACTGACGCTCATTATTCGGTTTAGCCGGGAGAGGACCTTTGTGTCATATAAGCCATTCTGAATAGTGATACGACGAAATAGATAGCATTTGAAGACGGTGGTAAAGATCGGGTGTCTTCGAGAACGATAGGATAACCTATCGAATGTCTCTGCACTGAGTTGCTATGGTATAGAGATCTCCATATGTGATGGGAAGTCCGATCGGGATCGTGGATACCTGGATTGCAAGAGCTTCTTCCTTTATTGGACGATGTGCTTTCGGTTCTGTTCGAACCCGGAACAGACTTGTATGGTTGTATGTCTGACATTACATTTTGAGATATACAGCAGATTTCTTTCAAATACATTTCTGTTGGTGGAAGAGAATTTATTCTCTTAGCTTAACACCCTTCTCTGAGACGTACGAGCTCAGAGGTTATCTAGCTGAAGGTTATCGGTGATATACTCCCGATTTGGTACTGTGGCATGCTGAGTGCTGCTGTGTTTTGTTGATCATTTTTTGATCAAGTGTTGATCAAAGCAAGGCTTTTGTGTTAAGTGTAGCTTTGTGGACGAGACCTCATCGGACCTCACACCCCGGAAATGGTCGAAAAGGAAAGATGTGGCAAGGTTATGAGGGTCACGCCCCTTAAGGTATGTCATTTCCTTCTGAAAAAAGGTGGTATCATGGTATGGAGCCCAGATACTTAACCTATGTGGTTGCTGCAATCTCATTACTGTATGGTTGTTGCTTTGTGGTTGAGGGCCCTCGGAAAAAGGTCGCAAAAGACCGGGGGATGGCATACTCGTGTAGTAGTTACCTAGTTATGGAGATAACCCGGCCTTGTGTTGGTAGAGAGCTGCTTAAGTTCTTGTGTCGTCCCTCCAGAGGCGTACCCGTGTGGCATAGGAAGTTCCTTAGCATGATCATTTGTTGGAAATCCAAAGAAACAATACGAGCCCTTTACGATTGCAATTTATATAACATGCCACCTCAGGTGGTAGCTATTGTATAATGGTACCTATGCTGGCTAAGATTAATATTATACTTTCGAAATGTTTTCACACTATGCACTAATAATAATATCAAAAGAGTTTTTCTTGTATCAAGCATATTTGACTGTCATAAGGAGAAATCTCCTCCAATTGTGCGATTGCATTGTGTGTGTGCGGGGAGGCCTTATGGTAGTTTCATTTTTCAAAAGCATATCGAATTTCTTTTATGAACTGTTTTATACAAACAACTGTTTTTCTTTACTCATACCAGTCCCATGACCGACTCGGAGTTTATTGTTCCTTTCCTAAACTCTAGGTGCCCATAATTTCCACACAGGCGGCCTAGAAACAGGTTATCCGTGTTTCGGAGCTGGCTTGGAATCTTTTGAAGTCTTTTGGTTTGGAAGCTATCGGATTTTGGAAGTTTTGGCTTTGGTAACCTTTTGAAGTGTTGGAGTTTTGAAGATCTTATCAAAGTATAAGTATGTTGGATCCTTTTGAAGACTCTATTGTCGTTCCGTTTTGAAGTTATCATTATGCTGTTATTATATCAATGTGTAGCACTCTGATATTGATGATAAATGTTGTAATGGATATTATGATGATGTTGTATCTGTGGTGTTGATCAATGATATTCATTTTGTTTCCGCTGTTTATTTTCATCTAATGGTTTTATAAGCTCTATCCGAACTGAAGTTCGACTTTTGAATCTTCAGCAATCAAATACAAATGAGGTATTTGATGTCGATTTTCGAACACTGAATTTTAGGTCGTGACAACTGAGACTTGAATTGAGATAAATTGCTTTGAAGCTACAACTTAATCTTGCGATTCCTTTGGACCTTGATAACAATAGGGGATGGGCACTCATCTCTCTTCTTAAACAAGAGAAAATATCTCAACTCTTCAAAGCTCGGGGCACGATTAAATATCCGCATAAACAGGACATGAAGGCAAGTTAAGATTGTGTATCCATTAGGATGAATTTGGAATGGAGCAATCCCCAAGTTCAAGCAGCGTATCCCGAAGGTGGCATATGGGCAAATTCATTCTTCTTCAGAAGGCGCACATCATCCTCTGTAATGTCGTGTTGTAAGTAAATTTATAAAGAACCTAGGTGGAGATTACGGAGGAAGCTCTCTCCAGGGGACCAAGAAGAACTCTGAAATTCAAAGGAGTCCAACCTAAAAACGAGCCAACTGGAACCAGTTGATTGTATTCGGCTTGCGAAACTGAAGAGGAAGGCGCAACGGATGTTGACTCAGCTTCTGAATATGCTGGACTTCCTCCGCTGGACTTATGGCTAGAGGATGGTTGCTTCATTCTATACAATGGAACTTGCATCTAACACTGTCAGCTAATTCTATTTCTAACTAAAAATTCTCCTACAACACTTGAATTCCGGAGGAGGGTCAGTTTACACTGACACGTTGGATTTCAAACATAGGCCGGGGCAAGTGCAGTGTGTTATCTATGTGAGGGAGCTTGGTGTCCTGAACACTAAAAATGCCTTATCCCATGTAGATAGTTCGCTTGCAGTGAAGAATGCAAAGGCTTCTTTTGTCATTTATTGAAGTTATTTCTCTTACACTTACCCATTATTGATCAACGATCGGTAATGGATCCATTGTCTGAAGCGATGTGGAAAGCTCTTCCCATTTCAGGAATACTGAGCGTGCAACAACAGAACCAATCCGAAATCCCTCTGGAAGAACTAAAATTAATTTGTGAGACATTGTGTTGGATCAAAAATGTAACTTAGTGCAAGTCAAATCTGATTCTGTGGATGAAGATAGTAAAACATGTCAAGCACCAGGGTAAAGCCCGAGCATCGTTCCATGAAGAAATCAAGACTTGGTTTACTATCTTCTTTCATAAAATAACAATGAACTTGAATTTTCCATGACAATCATCACCAATACAACCTCGTCATCAAATTGCTAAACGACTGCCAAATTTCAAACCACACACCTTGAGTCAAAAATCAAAGGGCAAGAACGAATGAAGTTTGCAATAGCAACGATCCAAGGAAAGCAAGTCGATGGTGATCCAAACTGGCGGAGTCTCAAGTGATGATGGCTGGCTTAAGGCAACGGTGAACTTCAGAATGGTCAACGACAAGAAGCTTCGGCAGTAGGTGGTCGGCGATGGCGATAGAATGGAGTTAGGGCTTAGATGAATTTGGGTCGGGTCGTGAGGCAAATGGCTCGAATCAGAATATGAATGTAGATGGGGGAAAAGGGTCGGTTCGAAGATTGAACAAAAAAATGTTAAGTCTTTGGGTCGTTAGTGATCCAGGGACTATGGATTGCTAGCGATCCATCAAACAGGAACAAATCTTCCCCGATTTTTCCCATCACAATCCACGTGTCATTTGCAAGTATCATGAGAGTTACGAGATCGAAATTGATTCGTTATAACGAGCATTGACGACCCATGTCAAAGTTCAGCAAACAGCCAAAGCTTAATTCGCATGATGGCCTCAACACGACCCAAGGAACCCCACTAAACAGGAACTCAAAAGTAGTTACTTCTGGAGCATGCCTTGTTTCCAATGAAGACAAACTCTGGGAGGAAAATGTTATCCAGTTTTTAAACCTAACATAATCAAAGGAATTTGAAACAGCTACGTCGAGTCAAAGCAGCCCACGAGCCAACCAAAAGGACTAGAAGAATCAACCAAGAAAGGTTAGAGGAAAAGAGGGCAAAAATACGCAAAGGTGATAGGTCGCTAGTGATCCATCTCCTATGGATCGCTAGCGATCTATAAGGATAGCTCGTAGATCCTCCAGTCATCTTGCATCATTATCCAATAGGCATGTTAGGAATGATTGCTAAGTTTGATGGAATTCAAGGCTAGTTAAATAGAGAAGTGAGCATTCATCTTATTCAATCTGCAGTCCAACACAACTAGTGTATGAATCATCATCAAAAAAGGCGATAAGCTATGATATTACTTAGAGAACACCTACACGAAACAACAAATGCAATCCAAAAGACGGAGTCCAAAAATCCACCAAGTACATGGACCGTTAGCAATCCATGCAAAAATCCGCGTCTCGATTGGATGTTATATGCGAGAGTTATACCATTTTTAATTAAACGATTTTTAAATTATATAATTAAATAAATAGTTACATATTTTATTAACTAATCATCACTTAAAAACACTGATCCACCTTCTCCTCAAATTTGAGCCCGCTCTTTCCAGTCCCCCTCATCACCATGGTCGACACTTCCAAGGCCTCTAACTCACTCGTCTCTCTACTAAACCGCCCTAAACCACTTTCATCTTTCATCTCTCCATAAGTGATACTCAACCATACCCATGTAACATAGTCCAATCCTCTTCCTCTCCGTCGCATCCAAACATACATGCACAAGGTTGCGACCCCACCACCAAGCACCGCATCATGCTAAACTTTGACTGTTGATGCCCGGTTACACCATGAACACAAAACCGAGCTTCAATTCGAAAATCATTACCTAAATCACTTGGATTTTTAAACCCATGCATGCTTGTTCAAAACCCCTCACTGTTGATCTCACAAAATGTTGCCACGCCTAAAATTAGCATACCCAGATGGAGATCTATCCAAAATAAGTGCATTGATCCGAGCTTTGATTTTTTTTCTTGGAGTGTTTCATTTTATCTAAATTTTTGAAATTTTGAAATGGAAAATAAATGGCACTTTTCATTATGCAGAATGATTTAAAAGGAAATGGAGGTATAGGTAGGACGTGGGGTAGGTATGGCCAAGGGTATGGTTACTAAAGTAGGGTATATTGATTTTATATTAAATATTCAGCACTAAACACATCAAAAAATCTCGAACTCCAAGCGAGGCATGCCGCATAGCGTTCTATATGTTATACCCTATTCCGAGCACAGTGGAACTTGTTTCGAGACCTACTTTGATCATATGCAGAAGTTAATTTTCAAACTCATTTATATTATATTAGTTTCTGTAACTATTTTCTACGCATTTCGATCTTTCACGACCAATACGTCCGATTGCCACAAAAATCGACGGCATATAATAGTTCACTATTACGGATCCAACAAAGTGTGTTTCTTTGAAATCTAAGGTAGTGCACCGGAAGGCTATTTTCACAATTAAAACGATTGCTATAAAACAATTTTAGTCGTATTTAAATTCAAATTCAAAACTTTACTATCTTTATCCTTATTCAAACAGAATTTAAATCAACTTTTGAAATCATTTTTATTTACAACGAATTTAAGGTTTCATAATTCAAAAAATTCCAAATATTAATTTCAAATTATAAAATAAATCCTTAAATTTGAAATTCAAGTTATTTAACTTGTAAATTAACTTTTCAATATTTAAAAGTAATTAAATATTCCAAATTCCAAAGCTAAAATTCTGGGTCATTACAAGGATGTCATAATTGTCCAAGGCTGATTATAGGTTTGTACTCTGATATGTGTATATATATTAAAGTTCTTTTCTTTGTGCAAGACTTTTTTTACAATATATGTTACTCAACTTGATTTGTAAGATTCTGTACGATCTTTTCTTTTCTTCTTTTCACCTCTAATGACCTATCTTTGGATGGATAAATGATCGGCACATGAATACCGATTATGTATTGAGTGTCATCTTTAGTAGTAAGAAAGGCAAATCATTACATTTAACAACCATATGCAACACGGCAATATGATGCAATTTATAATGATTATGTAACACTGATATGATATAAACGCACATGCAACCATAAGTAATATAGCACCACATGCAACAAAAGTATAGAAAATACTCTGTAATTAAATACTAAGCTCCAATCTTTTTTAAAAGATAAATTTAGAACTAAATGCAGGAGTTTTTATATTCACAATATATTTTCAAATTCCTCAAAGAGAAATATATTATAACCAAAATCAATCATGACAAGGATAAAGGCTGATCCTACCGCAGCATGGTATAACTCAAGAATCAAAACAACATGAAGCATCATGTGATATTCTGGTTCCTCCTAAAACAATAACAAGAGTAAATAGATATACCCAGTGAGTGTTCAAATTGGAAAACTCTCAATCGCCCAGATTTAGTCACAATCAAAAATATTTGAAAGACCACTTCACAAAAACTCCTTTCAAATATCCTGAAATAATAGCTCTTCGCCAAACTTTTCAAAACAATAATACTATTTTTTATTTCACAAATTCTTTCAAAATCACTTTTCAAAAGCATTGGGATTTGTCCTAATAGATAACAACTTTAAAAAAATATGCTTAAATATCACACAATCAATCAAATCAAATCTCATAAAGGAATAAAAAAATACTTAACATTATTTAAAATGTTAAATGACGAACAAACAAGATTTAAAAAATTTCTTAGGTTCACAACTTTCTCGATCGTCCAAGGATATAGACAAGTTCCTAAGTGTACAATTACGCTCATCATCTGTTAGTTATTGCTTAGAAGATTATCTTAGCTTCCTAAAAAAAATTGAAAGTCACTACTAAACTTTCCTGAGCCACAAAACATTGTATGCGAATATACTTAAGCCCATAAGATGTATATGGATCACCCACACACATTATCTGTTCCGACCAATTACTTAGATACATAAACTTTACTTCTGAACTAGTATCGCTCACTCCACCTTCCTAGTGCGGACTCTAATTAGGTTCCCTGATTAGAACCTGTACTCTCCTTACATAGCCATATACTATGACAGAAGACCTCGGTATCATAATCAAGTATTCATTCACAAGAATCAAGTGAGAAATCCTTTTTCGGAATGGTGTGTGCAACGACTCAAAAAATTAAGTGATTTTGTTTATTTAATTAATTGAAATTTTGTGAAATTTTAAACAATAAAATTCAAAAAAAAATTATTATTTGGAATACGTCTATTTAAACATAGCAGCTGGAAAATTTACATCTGATACTATTGAAGTTTACTTTATTGTGTAGTTTTATTTCCATTTAAATTAGTTAACAACAATTGAATTTAAAAGTACTTTGAAACCTAAATATGTCAACATGAGAAAATTTATTTAGAACACTTTGAATTAGACTGTGAAGTTCGTTTCGTGAAATTTAGACTTTTGTAGCTCTGTTTGGATTTTTTCGTATGGAATAGCAACGTATGTCGGTACCTATTATCGACTTTTTGATTAGATGATCGCATCGCTGGCATTTGTATACCGTTTTAATCGCCTCATCGTGCTGATCTTTGTAGTATATTTATACTTATATTTTGAGGTCCGGTACGCAATGGAAACAAAAAACTGTTCGCATAACGGTACCGTAAATTTTGACTTCGCACCTTCCTTTGGTTTCAAAATTTGAAATGTACAGCCCGCGCCAATAACAATTTGCTTTAATAATTCATTTTGCGGAATTCAAGAGACAGCTGTTTCCATTGCCATCATTTCTTTTTATTTTCAAACGGGTCATTTTGCCTTTATAACTTACGAGTCCTTCCATATTTATTCTTGTTGTCACTCTTCTATCTTCCTCCTCCATATTTTCTTTTTCTTTATTTATTCCCCTCAAACCAAACTATCTCTTTTTCCACCAATTCCTCTCTCTTCCCATGAGCACCATCCAACAACCAAGCACGTCCCTATCGCCAAGCCTTCCGCTCTCGACTTGGTTCGCCCCTCTGACACAACAGCCGATCCAAATCCCAAGCTTCAAGCGCATCCAACCAAAGCTATCTACACGTCTTGACCCCTCTGCCTCTCGTTTTTCCACCTCCAATTTCCGCCTTCCTCTCTACTATATGTGGGTTACGTATGTATAGGTAATATATTATTTCATTACATATTTTGTTGGAAAGTTTACATATTAGCTAGTTGATAAATATATATATAAGTATGTTAAATGTATAAGTTATAATTTATACGTATGTTGCTGAAGAATCTATGCTTGTAAATATATTCATATATGTATATAAACCTAGCTGTTTACTGAGTGTTCTACTATGAAAATAAATATATATTTTAAATATAGGAGTAGTAGAGTAAATAGACTCGGTCGACATATGCAGTTGTAAACTAGCTCGCATATATACATATATGTAATGCATACGCTATAAACATTTTACATAGGTATACTAAAGTCGGCAGGAGTAGTTATACATATTACATTAAGTAACAGCAATAGGTATACTGGGTTGCATTTATATCTTGAATTTGTACAGCCTATATATGTGTATCTAGTTGTGATTATACACAATGTCTACATGTTTAGTCTGCATAGACTTTTTGATATATATGTGCTTTGTAGTGCAAAATTTACCCTCTATTATAAAACGAAACATATGTATAACTTTTATATATAGTATATATATGCTTGCAGCTGTGTAGGTATTGGTTATAAAAAAAGTCTGTTTTACAGTTCATACGTGTATATATATATATGAAGTATATCATAGGACAGTCTGCATATACGTTAAGGCTGTAACTTATGTATTATACCATACTGGGGACACACATATTTAGTTGCATATATATATATATATATATATATATATATATATATATATAGTGTCTGCACGTGGTTTTGTGAGTAGTATGCATATATATATGTATATTGTTTGCATATTTTTTTCGTTTGTGGTCTGCACGTAGGATGTATATATATTAACCTGCATTTTGTATATGGTTGATTTTAATGTATATATTTAATGTAAAACAATGATTTTTAATTATATATATGCTATTTAATACTGTTTTTAACTTAAGTATTTATTTCCTAGAAATATTAATAATAATAATATATATATATATATATAATTTCTATTCTATCAAGATGTTTCTGATTATCTTTATCGACCCATTTCTGATTGGATTTTTGTCTATTCATATTATCAGCTTTGATCGTTGAATTCGTTTCGATTTTTCTTTGCTTCAATTCGTCATCCAAATTTCAGTGTCCGCTCAATGTGCGTATCCGTGTCACTTTCTGTATTCTCTAGCTTTGAAAGGTGACCAATCACTCACGATTAACGTTCTTATATTTATTAAATTTGATTTCAATTGAAATGATAATTGAAATATGCTGCTATAGTTAATTAAATTGTTATATATACTATTATCTGTAATTGTTCACCTGTGGGATATGACACCATATCCTGTTGTTTATATTATATTGTTATTGATAATATATGCCTGCTATTATTATTGTCATATATGTTATCACTCTGCAAGTTCCCTGTTAGTATAGAATTCACTATGGCTTGAAATGATACATACCCGAACGGACAATAGAATAGGAGAAAATCGTTATGGGTTAAAATGATAAACCGAAGCGATTTTCATTTGAGTTGAATTTGAGATTACGGGTTGAAATGATATCTACCTGTATATATTCAAATTACGGATAGAAATGATAAATATCTGTATCATTTGAACATAGGATAGAAATTATATACCGACACCGTTGGTCTACATATAAATATTTTGAAAATGATTTCTATGGTTTTGAAACGGAATATATGGTTTTATTTAATATCTGTATATTTAATATAAATATTTTTCGAATATAAAGTAGATTTAATAATAAACCTAAATTAATAAAGTTTGATTTAATTAATATAATATGTTAAGTATTATATTCTTAAATTGATTTTTCAATGATTTGTATAAGTAAGGAAGAAAAGGTTGAATTGATTAAAAATTATATTTAGTTAAGAATTTTACTTAATTGAATCGATTTGAAACTATTGAATTTGGAATTTAGGTATGATCTTATAATTTGAGTTTGATTTAAGAAAGTTGATGAATATTTCCGTTTAAAGAAAAAGAAGGAAAAATATAGTAAACTGTAATTTACGGTTAAGTGAATATTCCAAGACTAAATAATAATGAAGTTAAACCAAGACATATATGAAATTGTTAAATTAGTTTTGAAATGTTGAATATTTAAAGCCTTGAAAATTTTGGAATTTAAATGGTTTATTTTGTGATTCAAATCTGTAATTGAGATCGACATAAATTGAAATGGTTTATTTAAAATTGAATTGAATTGAAATTGATAAAGTGAGATTGGATAGAATTTGAATTTGAATTCAATTTGGTTTGAAATTTGGAATTTATAAATTATGATGAGGTTATGATTTCAAAGTATGGTTTTCTAAAGAATTATGATTTCAAGGTGTTTTGATTTTCGAAAGTTTCGTAACTTTGAAAGGGTTATAATTTGGAAATGTACATGCTTTGAAAGGGAATGATATTTTGGTTTGAATTATAAACGATTTGAAATAACCACAGTGTTGTAATGACGTTTAATTGTTAATAGCGTATATTGCTGCATTGTAGATAGTTCCATGGATCATTAGAGGATGGTTATCCCAAACATCCTTTAAGGTATTTGTATTTCAGTTGATATTTCACTTGAGTTGGATTTATTGATATAAGAATGTTAATCCTGACTCGAGTGTTTTGTGTTTTGCTTTACGCTCGGGTCAGACTGAGTGATTAGCATTTGACTTGCCTTTCGAGTTTGGAGCTTCGCTTGGAGATCCAACTATCGATTCAGCTTCCAACTTTTCCAGATGTTTGCTTAGAGAGTTCATCAGTTTGTACTGAAGACTTCACTGTATTTGAGATATTCTGCTGTATTTATTTCTAACTCTGATGTTTATATAATAGCTTCATGAACTACTATTTATCTATTCCGCTGCATTCATACTCTGTATCTGTGATTCTGTGATTATCTATTTATTGTATTTGCTGAGTATTACCAAATCTAAATTAACAACTTGATATTTTGGGCAATTTAAGTCCGGCATGTGCGGATGTGAATGGTTGAAAATATCAGGTCGTTACAATTGGTATCAGAGCTTTGGCTCTAGGCAAACTTAGCTTATATAGTAAATTTATTTGCGGAATCACTTTCGTTCAAGCTTGAATTTCTTCCACTTTTATTTGGTTCTCCTTTGGACTTTAGAACGTTCCTTGCGGTTCCAAAATCCATTATCTTCTCTCCCTATTTGTGTTTCTTGATTTTGGAGTATCCCACAACTCCACTTCGAATGATATCTATAAGAATAGACGGTCCCGTCAATCTTTGAATGATTTATAAAGGGGTGAAACTCCTTTACAATTGTCATTGATTCATCGGAGATTTATATATCCCTTGGTTTAGATGTTGTTATCTCTTGTTATGCCGAATTCTATCTCTGGCGATCGATTGTCGATTTGCCTCAGAATTCTACACCGATCTTATTTTGAAATCATGGTTAACTGCTTAAGGTCGCCCGTGATTTACGTTAGTATATCCATCTCCTATATTGAAATTTAATTATCTCATCTTCGATCAAGTCTATATTCGAATCAGAATTCTATTTCATTAGAGTTCCTCTAATTTGAAACGCTATCTTTGTTGTAAAATCCATTCTTGAATCATCCTTTGTAAAAAATCGAGTTTGTTTGTATTTTAGAAATTGCTTTATATATCGAAATTATTATTTTGATAAGTATGATTATATTCTATATATAAAAGTGAAAATGTTTTCGATAAAGATTATATACCTATTTAAAAAAATTTGAAAGGATTTGAAATTTTGAAAATTATATAAGAAATTTGACTTATCCAAAAATGAATTATAACTGAAGGATTTTAAATTGGAAACTCAAGAAATTGAATTCCGGTATTTTGAAATTGGTTTTAAGATTCTGGAAAATATATAATAATACAATTTAAAAGTATTTTCCGAATAAGAAATGTTTCAAATGAATTCAAATGAATTCCAATGATTTCAAAGAAATTTCAAAGAAGTTTTCAGGAAAATAAAAGTCCAGAACTCACTTGTGTCGCTGGAAAATAATTTCGGTGGTGAGTGCATGCATCATCGACATTGATTTTTGAGTTTCAAAGTGGGGGAGAGGCCACTTTAGTAGCTTTGCTATGCGATTTACTTTGTGAAACCGATTTTGATTTCAAATTTTGTAGTATGATTTGATATTTGAAAGATATATGTATATATATGTGTGTGTGTGTGTATATATATATATATATATATTTGAAATGATTAGAAGCGAGCCCTGTGTTCAGTCCTCGAGTTTCGGATTTGATATAACCCTATCTATTAAAATTGATTTACTGATTAGTTGCTAATTTCCAACTCTTGGATTTGAAATTTGATTTCACCGACTATTTTGAATGTTCGAACACTTCCAAATCGAGGTTTAATTTTCAAAGCTAAGTAATTTCGAAAGGTATAAATTATTCGATAAAGTATATAAATTTAGTTTTGTATGTTTAAAGTATGAAGTAATATGATTTAAATAAGTTTGAAACTATTTTGTTAAGTAAATGAATGAGACTATTTTGAATTATACCAATATGGAATTTAGTTTTGAAATGTTTTTAATAAAATTTAGTTTTAAATGTTTTTAAATTGGTAATCATTTTTGGGTATAATTGATTTTGAGAAAAATATTTGGTTTCGAAAATAGATTGGAATTTAAAACCTAGTATCTATATGATGATTTTGGAAATGAATTTGTTTGACGTAAATTATGTGATTTGGAAGCTAGGATTATTTCCTAAGCCCGTTATTTTGGAAACTTTGAAACTGAAGATATTAAATTTGGAAGAAATAATTTGGGGAAATCGTATACGATTTTGAAACTGGACTGATATTGAAACGAATTGAAATTGAGAACCTTTTTTTACTAAATACTTGATTTGGGAGTTATCAAACTTATATAAAAATTGATTTGTACAAGTATGAAGTTGATTTGAAAACTATTGATTCGGAAAGGTACTAAATTTGAAAAGCGAAATCTTAAATAATCGAAGTCTATATAATTATGATTTGATATACTAGTGATTTTTGAAAGTATTCGATTTAAAAATGAAATCTTACATATAACAGACTTTATATAAGCATGATATTTGAAATTGATTTTAAAAGGTACTATATGATACATATTTTCGAAGTAAAGATATGGAAAGTGCCTTTTGTTTGATATCCGCTTTGTAGCCACATTGTGGATTCATTCTATCGATATTATTCTCTCTGATTTTCGTTTTCCGGATGTGATACTCGAGTGTCCTTCCGTGGCGTTACCCATGGTCATTTTGGTAGCGTAATCCGCAAGGCAGAGATTTCTTAAAGGGTATGGATGTTTCCTGGAGGATCCAGGCATAACCATTGTGTATCCGCGATCTACCGATTTTGTTATGGTAGCGTAATCCGCAAGGCAGAGATTGCTTAAAAGGTACGGATGTTTCCTGGGAGATCCAGGCGTAACCATTGTGTATCTGTCTACCAGTTTTGTTGTTGTGGCGTAATCCACAAGGCATAGATTGCTTAAAGGGTACAGATGTTTTCTAGAAGATCCAGGCATAACCATTGTGTATCCGTGGTCCACGGTTTTTGGTTATCATGGCGAAATTCTCAAGGCAGTGATTGCTTAAAGGTACGGATGTTTCCTGAGGGATCCAGGCGTAACCATTGTGTATCTGTGATCCATGATTCGGTTGATTTGTTCGGATTGTACTTTCCATATCGGTTTTGAAGGTTTTTTAAGTATTTTCACTGGGTGTTGAAACAGGTCTACAAAGTACTTGAAGAATTCTAGCTTTGCGCCTGATCAACGCATGGCCAGAGTCTGCAAGAACAAGGATAAACTTGTTGCAACATCGAGTTATAAAAGTATTTTCGAAAGGAAATTTGTTTCGATATAAAAGTATTTATTACAAAAGTATTTTATTATTAAGGTATTTTATTATAAAAGTATTTCCAATAATGAAATTTTGTATTAATATTTGAAATTGAAATTCTTATGGTTTGAATTAACAATTCGTGCCCGATACCATTCTTCTGAATCTACCTTATCTACCCAACTTTGGTTATTCCCTATACCTTGTTTTTTCGAATCTACCTTCTTTTCTTTTTCGAACGTATCCTTTTAAAACATTGTTTATTTATATACTACATGATTTAATAGAAAATTATTAGTATTATAAATATTTTAGAAGTTATTAATTAAATAAAACATATTCAAAGAAAATGATTATTGATTTATTAATAATGTTGAAAAGTATCTTGAGATAAATTAATAAATTTATGAAGTATGGATCTAATGTTTTCAATAGCTTCTTTGTAAATATAACTAATGATTGTTTTCAAATAGTTTTCATATATTTATAAAGGTGTTATTTAAACATATAAATGATATTTATAAAGGAAGCAAGAAATTTTACAAATGGGTTTTGAAAAGTATGAATATTTCAAGTAAAATTTATATAGTTTAAAATTAATTGTTTAATCTTGACTTTCAATCTACTTTTTTCGGATTGTTCTATTCTCCTACCTCCTTCCATTTCGAGAATGAAAAGTTTTGAGTGGGGAAGAGTGTAACGACCTAAAAATTTTAGTGATTTTATCTATTTAATTAATTGAAATTTTGTGAAATTTTAAACAATAAAATTTGAAAATAAAAAATTTATTATTTGGAATACGTCTATTAAACATAGCAACTGGAAATTTTCAAATGATAATATTGAAGTTTACTTTATTGTGTAATTTTATTTCCATTTAAATCAATTAAGAACGGTTGAATTTAAAAGTATTCCGAAACCTAAATATGTCAACATGAGAAACTTTATTTAGAACACTCTGAATCAGACTGCGAAGTTCATTTCGTGAAATTTAGACGTTTCTAGATCCGTTTGGATTTTTTCATACGGAATAGCAACATATATCGGTACCGATTATCGACTTATTGATTGGATGATCGTATCACTGGTATCTGTATACCATTTTGATCGTCTCATCGTGCTGATCTTTGTAGTATTTTTATTCCTGCATTTAGAGGTCCGGTACGCGATGGAAACAATAAACTGTTCGCATAACGGCACCGTAAATTTTGACTTCACGCCTTCCTTTGGTTCTAAAATTTGAAACGTATAGCCTGTACCGATAACAATTTGCTTTAATAATTCATTTTGAGGAATTCAAGGGACAGCTGTTTCCATTGCCATCGCTTCTTTTTATTTTCAAACGGTTCATTTCGCCTTTATAACTTGCGAGTCCTTCCATATTTATTCTTGTTGTCACTCATCTATCTTCCTCCTCCATATTTCCTTTTTCTTTCTTAATTCCTCTCAAACCAGATTATCTCTTTTTCCACCAATTCCTCTCTCTTCCCGTGAGCACCATCTGACAACCAAGCACGTCCCTATCACCAGGCCTTTCGCTCTCGAATTGGTTCGCCCCTCTAACGCAACAGCCGATCCAGACCCCAAGCTTCACGCGCATCCAACCGAAGCTATCTCAACGTCTCGACCCCTCCACCCTCTTCGACAAAGGGGCAGCACCATAGTCGCTGCCACCTTCCCCTCTGCCTCTCGTTTTCCCGCCTCCAATTTCCACCTTCCGCTTTGCTATATGTAGGTTACATACATATAGGTAATATATTATCTCATTACATATTTTGTTAGCAAGTTTATATACTAGCTAGTTGATAAATATATATAAATATATATAAGTATGTTAAATGTATAAGTTATATTTTATACGTATGTTGCTGAAGAATCCATGCTTGTAAATATATTCATATATGTATATAAACCTGGTTGTTTACTAAGTGTTCTACTATATGAAAATAAATATATTTTTTAAATATAAGAGTAGTAGAGTAAATAGACTCGGTCGGAATATGCGGTTGTTAACTGGCTCGCATATATGCATATATATAATGCATACGCTATAGACATTTTACATAGGTATACTAAAGTCAGCAAGAATAGTTATACATATTGCATTGAGTAACAGGAATAGGTATACTATGTTGCATTCATACGTTGAATTCGTACAGCCTATATATGTGTATCTAGTTGTGATTATATATAATGTCTGCCTGTTTCTACATATATGTCACGACTCAAAATCCAGCGTTCAAAAATCGACGTCAAATACCTCACTAGTATTCGACTACCAGAGGTTCGAACGTTGAATTCTAGTTTGGATGGAGCTTATAACAACATTAGATGAATATAAACAGTTGAAAAAAATAAATTACATTGATCACAACTCAGATACAACTTTGATACAATATTCATTACAACATTTATCACCTACAACAGGTAGCTACACATATGATACAACAACAAAATGATAACACCACCGTGGAAGACAATAGAGACTTTAAAAAGTTTCCAACATACTACAACTTCGATAAGGCCTTCAAAAACTTTAAGTACTTCGAAAGATTTCCAAACCCAAAAGCTTTCCAAAATCCGATAGCTTCCAAAAGACTTTCAATTCTAAGCTAGCTTCCAAAACACGGATAGCCTGCTACTAGGCTGCCCGTGTGGAAAATTATGGACACCTAGAATTTAGGAAGGGAACAATAAACTCCGGGTCAGTCATGGGACTGGTATGAGTAAACAAAAACAGTTGTTTGAACAAAAAAACAATTTTATAAAATAAAACTGTTTATGCTTTTGGAAAAATGAAACTACCATAAGACCTTCCGCCATACACAAAATGCAATCGTAGAATTGGAGGAGATTTCTTCTTATGATAGTCTAATATGCTTGATACGAGAAAACTCTTTGATATTATTATCAGTGCATAGTGTAGAAAACATTTCGAAAGTATAATATTATTCTTAGCCAGCATATCACATTTCGTCGTATGCCCACTACAGCTACCATGTTTTGTAGTAGGTTACCGCCACGCTGCATGTAACGACCTATAAAATTTTATTAATTTTTAGTTGGTTTTATAACGTATTTAATTTGGATTTTGAGAAATTTTAATAATAATATTTTGAAATAAAGTTTTAATATTTGGTTTACGTATAATTAAATATAGCAAATGGTAAATTTTCAATTAATTATATGAAGGTTTATTTATTATATAATTCTATTAAATTCAAATCAGTTAATAATTGGTGAAAATAAATTATTTTCAAGACCTGAATATTTTTACATAGAAAAATTCTAAATCATCTTCTAACTGAGATGTCATTTTTCGTTTTCCCAAATTTGGACTTCTATAACTCCGTCGATCTTATTTTCTGCGTTTTTACTGCGTTTTTTCTGCTAGTGAAAATTCAAACTTTTATAATTCAATCGTACCACCAATATTTATATATCATTTTGATCGTCTCGTTGTACTGATCACTACGGTATATTTATTTCTGTATTTTGAGATCCGATACACGACGGAAACAATAAAAACGTGCGTCATCGGTGTTGAAATTTGTGACTTGGATTTATCTACTTTTCAAATTTGAAACCGTACAACTCATACCATATTAAATTTCTTTTAAAGGTTTTAGCTAAATCTATGGGTGAGCGTTGCCACACCTTTCCACCTTATATTTAATTCTCTGCCATTTCAATTTGCATTCTATCCGTTCACATTTCATTTATTCCTTTTCTACCATATATTCCATTATCTCTTTCTGCTATTTGCTAATTGCTATTTGATCATTCACACGATCATTTAATTGAAATCAACCCTTACTTCTCTTTTCTTTTCAAATTTGAAACGTACCATTAAATCAAGCCATTAATTGCTTTTATTTTTTTCCTTAAATCAACGTACAGCTCACACAATTATAAATTGCATTAAATTTTCTGATGAACCACACCATGACCATTTATATTACGTTTATTTGGAATATATTCATTTGTTTGAAATCTTTCCCTTTCTCTCTCATCTCAGTTGGGAATAAAATAAATTTCAGCGGAAACCACGTTTTAATGCTTTTAACTCTTTATAACTTTTGATAAAATTTTCTGTCCTTTTTGAAACTAAAACGTATAAGGATATACGTTTCTCATTTATTAATTTCTAAATCATCCTGTTGTCCTTTTCATGTATGTTATATTTATTTATATTTTAATATTTTCTATTTATTTCACTCATCTCCCTACACGTTTCTATTTATTTGCTGATTTGTTGCATACGTTTCATTTTGGAAAAATATGGTTCATTCCTATTTATTTCATTTCTCACATTTATTTCATCTTTTACTGAATTCGACCGTTGCCACGTCATACCATTTTGGAAGTATGAATGTACAAAACATGCATACATTTTATATTCATTTAATTGGAATGGTCACTTTATTTTTTGCCTTTAAAATTTCATTTTCTTCACTACAGCTGGAAATTTATAAAACATTCAGAAAAATTTGAAAGCTCACCTTAAATTGTGCAAAGCATTTTCCTCTGCCTTTATAACTTTGGGTTATGACAGCTGTTACTTTTTTTCCATTAATTCAAAATTATTATTTGTCATTCCATTTTTGGGTCTCTTCATTCTCCTTTATCAACTTCCATATATTTATTTCCCTAGTCACTTCAAAATGTTTTATAATGATAATTAATATATAGCTGTTTCATCTTAAAGCTTTTCATACGTTTTATATATGTTAAAAAAAGATGTGAAAGGATATTTACCTGAGGCCCACACCATTTTGAATTATACGTTTTTTTTTGTATTCATTAATTCTTTTACGGCTCATTTTATTTCACCTTATAAGCTTTTTTTTGGTAAAGCAAGGATCTACTGTCACTTTCTTCTCCTTAATTTTTCTTTCTCCACCGTCTCTCTTCTTTCACACTCTTACACGCAGCCGTATCTCACCTTGTCACCCATTTTGCCTTGCAGAAAACTCTTAACATATATATATATATATATATATGATATCTTGAAAGGTAATACAACTTGTGCGTTTGTCTCATTAAGTACTGTGTTTTTTTTGTGTGCGTAAGTTATTTTTTTATTTCATTTTATATATATAAGCCTAAGTATTGTTTCTAAAAAACTTTAGATATTTGCCTGGGTACATATTTTCATATTGGGTTGGTTGTATAGATATGCTAGTATACATTTCAGAGCTTTATAGGTTTGTATTAGTTATAATATGTGTATATATATATATATATATATATTATTTTTATTTTACCTTCATCTATTGTCAGGTGTTGTTTAAAATATAATATGCATAAAAGTTAGGTATAACGGTTGCTGTGAATATGTGTAACAATATATGTATAACATTTTTTAAACATGTATTGTACATATAAAATGTAGGTTTGCATGTCAATATTGGTAAGCATATGCATCCTTTCTCCATTTTTCAACTAGCATTGTGTTAGCATATTTTTATTTTTGGTAAAAATAATAATAATAATAATGATGATTACAGTATATTATTTGTAAAGGAAGTTTGCATTTGGTTAAACTATTAGATTTCTTTAAACTTACATTATTTACTGTTATTTATATCTTTGGATGTTAATTTGGTTATGTACATTTAGTTTCAGATATTGATGTTTAAAATATAACGTATATACTATAAGATAGAGTGAATTTGGTTTTGATTTTTTTTATATGTTTGATTTCAATAAATATATTTAATTTAAGACTTATATAAAATGTATATATACTTTAATTTGAATTTTGGGTTTAAGGAGGATAATAATATAAAAATACATCTTGCCTAAATTTTTATCGAGCTAATTTGACCCGTTCCCATCGATTTCTTTTACCAGCTTTGATCGTCGATTCGTGCCGATCTTACTTTGCTTTGAGATTCGTGCTTGGGTTTCATAACTCAACTTCATTGTCTATCTCTCTAACCTCGAAAGGTGAGCAATCACTTACGATTAACGTTCTTTTATTTATTAAATTTGATTTCAATTGAAACGGCAATTGAAATATGAGGCTGTAGTTATTTAAATTGTTATATATGCTATTATCTATAACTGTTCACTTATGGGATATGACACCATATCCTATTGTTTATATTTATTTTGATGATATATGCCTGTTGTTGTTATTATTTTCATATCTGGTATCACTCTGCAAGTTCCCTGTTAGTATAGAAATCATTATGGGTTGAAATGATACGTACCCGAGCGGACTTTAGAATAGGAGAAAACCGTTATGGGTTCAAATGATAAACCCAAGCGATTTTCATTTAATTGAATTTGGGATTACGGGTTGAAATGATATCCACCCGTATATATTTAGTGTACGGGTTGAAATGATAAATATCCGTAGCACTTGACTATATGATAGGAAATATATACAGACACCGTTGGTCCATATAAATATTTTGAAAATAAATTTCTACAATTGAAAAGAAATATATGGGATTTAATAAATATTGGTTCTTAAAATATTATATATATAAATGGAAATTTTATATATAGATTTAATAATAATATTATTGAGATTGATTTAATCCATATAATATGTTTGAGTATTATTTAAGATTTATATTTTAAAATTTACCGTTGCATAAAGTTGAATAATTAAGATTGGGAGATAAATTTGGGTTTATTAAAAATGGTATTTAAATAAGGATTTATTTAATTAAATCGATTTGAAATTATTGAATGGAAAATTTAAAGGTATGATTTTGTAACTGGATTTTTGATTTAAGTGATTTAATGAATATTTCACGTTTAATAAAATTAAAGAAAATATTGAGTAAAATGTAATTTAAGATTACTTAAATGATATTGAATCTAATAAGGGAGTATTTCAAGACTAAATAATAATGAGGTTAAATCGAGATCTATATGAAACTGTTATATAGAAAATTTAAATATTAAAGCCTTGAACTATATTGAAATTTAAATGGTTTATGTTGAGATTCGGATCTGTATTTGAAATCAACGTAGTTGAATTTGTTATTTAGCAACTAAATTGAAATAAAGTGAAATTTAGGTTGAACCAAATTTGAATTTATTATTTAGAAAACTAAATTGAATAAAAATTTAGTTGAAACGTTGAACACTTAAAGTTTTGAAATATATTGAAATATAAAGGGGTATTTTTGTGATTACAAATCCGAATTTGAGATCGATAAATTGAAGTGTTTATTTTTGGAATTGAGTTGAATTTAAATTGATAAATTGAGATTGAATTTAATTTAAATGGGAAGGTCGGGTTGATGTTGAAACGATTTCTTAAGTTTAGGGAATTGAAAATACTTTATTGTATAAATTATTTAATATATATAAATACTATTTTGGGAAATATAGAGATATTTGAAGTGAAATGATATTTGGTTTTGAAGTATAAATTAAGCTGAAATGACCACGGTGTTATAATGTATATTTCTACCTTGTAGATAGTTCCATGGACCCTTAGAGGATGGTTATCCCAAAAATCCTTTAAGTTATTTGTATTTCAGTTGATATTTCACTTGAGTTGGATTTATTGATATAAGAATGTTAATCCTGACTCGAGTGTTTTGTTTTTTGCTTTACGCTCGGGTCAGACTGAGTGATACAGCATTATAGACTCACATTTGGAGTTCGGAGTTTCATTTGGAGATCCAACTATCGATTCAGATTCCAGCCTTTCCAGTTGATTGGTTCAGAGAAGTCATCTGTTGCATTGGAGACTTCACTGCATTTGAACTATTCGGTTTTATTTTATTTCTATCTTGATGTATATGGTAGCTTCATGAACTACTATTCTTTATCTATTCCGTTGCATTATATTACTCTGTGATTGATTTATTTATTTTATATTTTAAGTTTTGCCAAATTTTAGTTAACAGTTCGGTATTTTGAATTATTCAAGTCGGATATGTATGGTTTTATTGTCGATTTGAATGGTCCAAAATAGCGGGTCATTACAGTTGGTATCAGAGCTTTGGCTCTAGGCAAAACTTAGCATATATGGTAAATTTATTTACAGAATCACTTTCGTTCGAGTTGAATCTCCTCCTTTCTGACTCGATTTCCTTTGAATTTTGGAATGTCCCTCGGTTCTGAAATTCATTCTTGTCTCTTTCTATTTATATTTGTTTGATTCTGGAGTATCCCATAACTCCACTGAATGTTTTGTAAAGGGGGTGAAAACTCCTTTACAATCGGCATTGATTCGCCGAAGATTTCTGTATCCTCGGTTTACGATGCTGCTATACCTTGATATGCTGAATTCTATCTCTGGCGATCGAATGTCGATTTGTTTTGGAATTCCGCATAGATTATATTTCCAAGGTCACGGTTGACCTGATTAAGGTCGCCGCGATTTGTAGAAGTATATCCATCTCCTATTTTGTAATTTAATTATCTCATCTTCGATCGAGTCTATCTTCGAATCAGGATTCTATTGATTGGAGTTCCTCTAATTTAAATCTCTATCTTTGTTTTGAAATCCATTCTTGAATCACTCTTTGGAAAATCGGGTATGTTGTATTTTGGAAATTGTTTATACCGAAATTATTGTTTTGATAACTACGATTTTATTCTATATATAAAAGTAAAAATGTTTTCGATAAGGATTATATACCAATATATAAAACAAATAAGACATGTTATTCTATATATAAAAGTTTTGAAAGGATTTAAAATTTTGGAAATTTATAAGAAATTGATTTATATAAAAATGATTTATAACTGAAGGGTTAAATTTGAAATTCGAGAATTGAATTCCAGTATTTTGAAATTGGTTTTAAGATTTTGGAAAATATATAAAAATAAAACGATTTAAAAGTATTTTTCGAATAAGAAATGTTTCAAATGAGTTCAAATGAATTCCAATAATTTTGAAGAAATTTCAAAGAATTTTTCAAGAAAATAGAAGTCCAGAACTCACTTATGTCGCTGGAAAATAATTTCGGTGATGAGTGCATGCATCATCGACATTGATTTTCGAGTTTCAGAGTGGGGGAGAGGCCTCTTTAATAGCTTCGCTATGCGAGTGATTTTGTAAAACCGTTTTGATTTCAAATTCCGAAGTATAATTTGATATTTTCGAAAGATATATGTATATATTTGAAACAATTTAAAGTGAGACCGTTGTTCAGTCCTCGAGTTTCGGATTTGATTTAGTATAATCCTATCTATTGAAATTGATTTATTGATTTATATTGATTTTCAACCCTTGAATTTGGAAATTTGATTTCCCTAACTATTTTGAATGTTCGAACACTTCCAAATCGAGATTAAATTTTTAAAGCTAAGAAATTTCGAAGAGTATAAAATGTTTGATAAAGAATATAAATTTAGTTTTGAAATGTTTTGAAAAAAAATAGTTTTGAATAATGGTTTTCAGAAAGGTAAATTGGATATTTCAAATAGAAATAGATAGTTTAAAAGTTTTAAAGGGATAATTATAAATTGGAAAACCATTTTGAGTATAATTGATTTTGAGAAAATATTTGGTTTTGAAATTAAATTGAAATTAAAAACCAGTAATTATATGGTGATTTTGGAAATGAATTTGTTTGACTTGAACTATTTTAATTTGGAAGCTAGGATAATTTTCTAAACCTATTATTTTAGGAACTTTGAAATTTAGATATTTAATTTGGAAGAAAATATGGTGAAATCATATATGATTTTGAAACTGAATTGATATTGAAATGATTTGAAATTGAGAACCTTATATTATTAAGCACTTGATTTGGGAGTGGTCGAACTTATATAAAATGGATTTGTATAAGTATGAAGTTGATTTGAAATCTATTGATTTGAAAGATACTCAATTTGGAAAGATTATTTTATATAATCGAAGTCTATATAAGTATGATTTGATATACTATTGATTTGGAAAGTATTCGATTTGAAAAAAAGAATCCTATATATAATGGACTTAATATAAGTATGATATTTGAAGGTATTTGAAAAGATACTATATGATATATATTTCGAAGCAATGATATGGAAAGTGCCTTCTGCTTGATATTCGCTTTGTGGCCATATGTGAATTCATTCTATCGATATTATTCACTCTGATTTTTGGTTTTTCGAATGTGATACTCGAGTGTTCCCACCATGGCGTAACCCATGGTTTTTTTTCTCTCGCAACTGCATAGCGAAATTGCCTGGCTGAGTCTGTCCTAGGGGTACGGATTGTTTCCTGGGGGATCCAGGCGTAACCATTGTATATCCTGCAATCTGTGTTGGTCGCGATTAGTAGCGAAACTGCCTGGCTGAGACGGCCTAGGGGTACGGACTGTTTCCTGGAGGACCCAGGCGTAACCACTGTGTATCATGCACTCTACTAGTCATCATGGCGTAACTCGCAGGGCTGAGAAAGCTTAAGGATACGGATTGTTTCCTGGAGGATCCAGGCGTAACCATTGTGTATCTGCGAACCATGGTTGGACAAAGGTTTTGGTTTGGTTGTTTTGTTTGGATTGTACTTTCCATATCTGTTTTAAAGGTTTTTCAAGTATTTTCACTGGGTGTTGAAACAAGTCTACTAAGTACTTGAAGAATTCTAGCTTTGCGCCTGATCAACGCATGGCCAGAGTCTGCAAGAACGAGGATAAACTTATTGAAACATCGAGTTATAAAAATATTTTTGAAAGAAAGATTTATTTCGATATAAAGGTATTTTATTATAAAGGTATTTTTCAACAAAGAAATTTTGTGTTAATATTTGAAATTGAAACTCTTATGGTTTGAAATTTACGATTCGTGCCCGATTCTATTCTTTAAATCTACCTTATCTTCTCAGCTTTAGTTGTTCACCTTGATTCTGTTTTTCCGAATCTACCTTCTTTCCTTTTTGAATATAATCTTTTAAATATTGCTTATTTGTATACTACATTGTTTAATAGAAAATTTTAGTGTTATAAATATTTTTGAAGTTATTAATTGAATAAACATATTTAAAGTGAATGATTTATTAATAATGTTTGAAAACTATCTAAAGACAAATTTATAAATTTATGAATTATGGATTTAATGTTTTCAATAGCTTCTTTGTAAATATAACTAATGATGCAAATAATTGTTTTCAAATAGCTTTCATATATGTATAAAGGTGTTAGTTAAACATATTAAATTCCAATGAGTTTTGAAAATTTTGAAGTATTAAAGATAATTGAATCGCAAATGAAGTTTTCAAATGAATATTTCAAGTAAAATTTATATAGTTTTAAATTAATTATTTACCCTTGACTTTCAATCTACCTTTATTTCTGGTTGTTCTATTCTCCTACCTCCTTCCTTTTCGGAGACGAAAAGTTTTGAGTGGGGGGGAGTGTAACGATCCATAAAATTTTATTAATTTTTAATTGGTTTTGTAACGTATTTAATTTGGATTTTGAGAAATTTTAATAATAATATTTTGAAATAAAGTTTTAGTATTTGGTTTACGTATAATTAAATACAGCAAATGGTAAATTTTCAATTAGTTATGTGAAGTTTTATTTATTATATAATTCTATTAAATTCAAATCAGTTAATAATTGGTGAAAATAAATTTATTTTCAAGATCTGAATATTTTTACATAGAAAAATTCTAAATCATCTTCTGACTGAGACGTCATTTTTCGTTTTCCCAAATTTGGACTTCTATAGCTCCGTCGATCTTATTTTCTGCGTTTTTACTGCATTTTTTCTGCTAGTGAAAATTCGAATTTTTATAATTCAATCGTACCACCAATATCTATATACCATTTTGATCGTCTCGTTGTACTGATCACTACGGTATATTTATTTCTGTATTTTGAGATCCGATACGCGACGGAAACAATAAAACGTGCGTCATCGGTGCTGAAATTTGTGACTTGAATTTATCTACTTTTCAAATTTGAAACCGTACAACTCATACCATATTAAATTTCTTTTAAAGGTTTTAGCTAAATCTATGGGTGAGCGTTGCCACAACTTTCCACATTATATTTCATTCTCTGCCGTTTCAATTTGTATTCTATCCATTCACATTTCATTTATTCCTTTTCTACCATATATTCCATTATCTCTTTCTGCTATTTGCTAATTGCTATTTGCTCATTCACGCGATCATTTAATTGAAATCAAAATTTCAACCCTTACTTCTCTTTTCTTTTCAAATTTTACACGCACTATAAAATCAAGCCATTAATTGCTTTTATTTTTTTCCTTAAATCAACATATAGCTCACACAATTATTAATTGCATTAAATTTTCTGATGAACCACACCATGACCGTTTATATTACATTCATTTGGAATATATTCATTTATTTGAAATCTTTCCCTTTCTCTCTCATCTCAGTTGGGAATAAAATAAATTTCAGCGGAAACCACGTTTCACTGCTTTTAACTCTTTATAACTTTTGATAAAATTTTCTGTCCTTTTTGAAACTAAAACGTATAGGGATATACGTTTCTCATTTATTAATTTCTAAATCGTCCTGTTGTCCTTTTCATGTATATTATATTTATTTATATTTTAACATTTTCTATTTATTTCACTCATCTCCCTACACGTTTCTATTTATTTGCTGATTTGTTGCATACGTTTCGTTTTGGAAAAATACGGTTCATTCCTATTTATTTCATTTCTCACATTTATTTCATCTTTTACTGAAATTCGACCGTTGCGACGTCATACCATTTTGGAAGTATGAATGTACAAAACATGCATACGTTTTATATTCATTTAATTGGAACGGTCACTTTATTTTTTGTCTTTAAAATTCGATTTTCTTCACTACAGCTGGAAAGTTATAAAACATTCAAAAAAAATTTGAAAGCTCACCTTAAATTGTGCAAAGCATTTTCCTCTGCCTTTATAACTTTGGGTTATGCCAACTGTTACTTTTTTCCATCAATTCAAAATTATTATTTGTCATTCCATTTTTGGGTCTCTTCATTCTCCTTTATCAACTTCCATATATTATTTCCCTAGTCACTTTAAAATGTTTTATAATAATAATTAATATATAGCCGTTTCATTTTAAAGCTTTTCATACGTTTTATATATGTCAAAAAAAGATGTGAATGGATATTTACCTGAGGCCCACACCGTTTTGAATTATACGTTTTTTTTTGTATTTATTAATTCTTTTACGGCTCGTTTTATTTCACCTTTTTAAGCTTTTTTTGGTAAAGCAAGGATCTACTGTCACTTTCTTCTCCTCAATTTTTCTTTCTCCACCCCCTCTCTTCTTTCACACTCTTACACTCAGCCGTATCTCACCTTGTCACCCATTTTGCCTTGCAGAAAACTTTTAACATATATATATGATATCTTGAAAGGTAATACAACTTGTGCATTTGTCTCATTAAGTACTGTGTTTTTTTTGTGTGCGTAAGTTATTGTTTTATTTTATTTTATATATATAAGCCTAAGTATTGTTTCTAAAAAAACTTTAGATATTTACATGGGTACATATTTTCATATTGGGTTGGTTGTATAGATATGCTAGTATACATTTCAGAGCTTTATAGGTTTGTATTAGTTATAATATATATATATATATATATATATATATATATATATATATATTATTTTACCTTCATCTATTGTCAGGTGTTGTTTAAAATATAATATGTATACAAGTTTGGTATAACGGCTGCTGTGAATATGTGTAACAGTATATGTATAACATTTTTTAAACATGTATATAGCAGCCCATATAAAGGTTTGTTTGTACACACTTTATTGTACATATAAAATGTAGGTTTGCATGTCAATATTGGTAAGCATATGCATCCTTTCTCCATTTTTCTACTAGCATATTCTTATTTTTGGTAAAAATAATAATGATGATGATGATGATGATGATGATTACAGTATATTATTTGTAAAGGAAGTCTGCATTTGGTTAAACTATTAGATTTCTTTAAACTTACATTATTTACTGTTATGTATATCTTTGGATGTTAATTTGGTTATGTACATTTAATTTCAGATATTGATGTTTCAAATATAACGTATATACTATAAGATAGAGTGAATTTGGTTTTGATTTTTTTTTATATGTTTGATTTCAATAAATATATTTAATTTAAGACTTATATAAAATGTATATATACTTTAATTTGAATTTTGGGTTTAAGGAGGATAATAATATAAAAATACATCTCGCCTAAATTTTTATCGAGCTAATTTGACCCGTTCCATCGATTTCTTTTACCAGCTTTGATCGTCGATTCGTGTCGATTTTACTTTGCTTTGAGATTCATGCTTGGGTTTCGTAACTCAACTTCATTGTATATCTCGCTAACCTCGAAAGATGAGCAATCACTCACGATTAATGTTCTTTTATTTATTAAATTTGATTTCAATTGAAACGACAATTGAAATATGAGGCTGTAGTTATTTAAATTGTTATATATGCTATTATCTATAACTGTTCACTTATGGGATATGACACCATATCCTATTGTTTATATTTATTTTGATGATATATGCCTGTTGTTGTTATTATTTTCATATCTGGTATCACTATGCAAGTTCCCTGTTAGTATAGAAATCATTATGGGTTGAAATGATACATACCCGAACGGACTTTAGAATAGGAGAAAATCGTTATGGGTTGAAATGATAAACCCAAGCGATTTTTATTTAATTGAATTTTGGATTACGGGTTGAAATGATATCCACCCGTATATATTTAGTGTACGGGCTAAAATGATAAATATCCGTAGCAGTTGACTATATGATAGGAAATATATACAGACACCGTTGGTCCATATAAATATTTTGAAAATAAATTTCTACAATTGAAAAGAAATATATGGTATTTAATAAATATTGGTTCTTAAAATATTATATATATAAATGGAAATTTTATATATAGATTTAATAATAATATTATTGAGATTGATTTAATCCATATAATATGTTTGAGTATTATTTAAGATTTATATTTTAAAATTTACCGTTGTATAAAGTTGAATAATTAAGATTGGGAGATAAATTTGGGTTTGTTAAAAATGGTATTTAAATAAGGATTTATTTAATTAAATCGATTTGAAATTATTGAATGGAAAATTTAAAGGTATGATTTTGTAACTGGATTTTTGATTTAAGTGATTTAATGAATATTTCACGTTTAATAAAATTAAAGAAAATATTAAGTAAAATGTAATTTAAGATTACTTAAATGATATTGAATCTAATAAGGGAGTATTTCAAGACTAAATAATAATGAGGTTAAATCGAGATCTATATGAAACTATTATATAGAAAATTTAAATATTAAAGCCTTGAACTATATTGAAATTTAAATGGTTTATGTTGATATTCGGATCTGTATTTGAAATCAACGTATATTTAGCAACTAAATTGAAATAAAGTGAAATTTAGGTTGAACCAAATTTGAATTTATTATTTAGAAAACTAAATTGAATAAAAATTTAGTTGAAACGTTGAACACTTAAAGTTTTGAAATATATTGAAATATAAAGGGGTATTTTTGTGATTACAAAACTGAATTTGAGATCGATAAATTGAAATGTTTATTTTAGGAATTGAGTTGAATTTAAATTGATAAACTGAGATTGAATTTTGTTTAAATGGGAAGGTCGGTTTGATGTTGAAACAATTTGTTAAGTTGAGGGAATTGAAAATACTTTGTTGTATAAATTATTCAATATATATAAATACTATTTTGGGAAATATAGAGATATTTGAAGTGAAATGATATTTGGTTTTAAAGTATAAGTTAAGCTGAAATGACCACGGTGTTATAGTGTATATTTCTACCTTGTTGATAGTTCCATGGACCCTTAGAGGATGGTTATCCCAAACATCCTTTAAGTTATTTGTATTTCAGTTGATATTTCACTTGAGTTAGATTTATTGATATAAGAATGTTAATCCTGACTCGAGTGTTTTGTGTTTTGCTTTACGCTCGGGTCAGACTGAGTGATACAGCATTAGAGACTCACCTTTGGAGTTCGGAGTTTCATTTGGAGATCCAACTATCGATTCAGATTCCAGCCTTTCCAATTGATTGGTTCAGAGAATTCATCTGTTGCATTGGAGACTTCACTGCATTTGAACAATTCGGTTGTATTTTATTTCTAACTCTGATGTATATAGTAGCTTCATGAACTACTATTCTTTATCTATTCCGCTGCATTATATTACTCTGCGATTGATTTATTTATTGTATATTTTAAGTTTTGCCAAATTTTAATTAACAATTCGGTATTTTGAATTATTCAAGTCGGATATGTATGGTTTTATTGTCGATTTGAATGGTCCAAAATAGCGGGTCGTTACACTGCACGGTAGGTTATACAACTAAAAATCATATGGGGTTCGTATTGTTTGATTGGATTTCCAACAATGGTCAGGCAAAGGAACTTCCTACACAAAATGGGTACGCCTTTGGAGGGACGACGTCGAGAACCTAACCGGATCTCTACCAACACAGGGCCGGGTTACCTCTGTAACTAGGTAACTACTAACAAGAGTATGCCATCTCCCGGTCGTTACCGACATTTATCTGAGGCGCCTCTCAACCAACAACCACAAAGAAATAAGTTTGCGGCAACCACATAAGTTAAGTATCTGGGCAACATATCATGATACCACTTCTAATCCAAAAAAAATGAATATACCCTCAGGGGGCGCTACCCCCAAATAATCTTGCTGCAATGATTCATGTTTCGGCCATAACCGGGTTGTGAGGTTCGACGGAGTCTCATCCACAAAGCTAAACTTTTCACAAAATCCATGCTCCGATCAACAAATGATCAGCAGCACTTAGCATGCCACACTACCAAGTTTGGAGTATATCACTAATAACCATCAACTACATAACCTCTGAGCTCGTACATCTCAGAGAAGGGTGTTAAGCTAAGAGATTAAATTCTCCGCCACCAACTGAAACGTGTTTGAAAGAAATCGGCTTTATATCTCAAAGTGAAGTGTCAGACATACAACCATACAAGTCTATTCCGGGTTCGAACGGAACCGAAGGCGTTTCCAAAGAAGCCCTTGTAATCCGAGTATCCACAATCCCAATCGGACTCCCCATCACACATGGAGATCTCTATACCGGAGCAACTCAGTGCAGAGTCATTCGGCTATCCTATCGTTCTCGAAGACACCCAGTCTTCACCACCGTCTTCAAATGCTATCCATTTCATCGTATTACTATTCGGAATGGGTTATATGACACAAATTCCTCTCCTGGCTAAACTAAATAGTGAGCACTTAATTTAAAAACATGTGGATATATATCAATCACAAAGATTTACCATTAAGGTTCGATGTGTGTTTCAGATAACCAACTGGAATCTGAATCCCTGTCGCATCGAAATTTAAATGCCGTTTTACAGGCCAATGGGTTTCACATTCACGCAGAAACAAATCACAGATGTCACAGCTCAGCACAAAGCAATTCATATCACATAGATCACAATCACATATCAGAGACATCAATCAATGCAAAGCATTCAATATCCATCATTTATAATTAAGATGAATTAATCGTGTGGTTATAGTCAATTAATCATATAATTATTTTCATTAATCATCCTTAATTAATGATTAATTATTCCTAATTATAAATTAATTAGTCTTTAATTACTAATTAATTGATCTTAATTACTTTCATTAATTAAATATTTCTTAATTAATTACCGTAATTGGTTAATCTTTAATTATAAATTAATGAACTTAAATTAATAATTAATTAACCTTTAATTAATTATTCTTTAATTATTTAAGTAATTATAAATCATTTATCTTGATTTATCATTTAATCATTATCAAAATCTTTAATTAATAAACCTTATAATTAATCATTATTAACACATTAATTTAGTTAAGAAATTAAGGTAAATTAAAACATCATTCTATCTTAATAAATTACATTATTAATTTAAAATAATAAATTAATAAATAATGTCACAAATTAAATAAATTAAAACTTAATCACTTTTAACATAATTTTCTTAAATACTTTATTATCCAAATTTTAAACCAAAACAATTATTTAAAGATCATGGAATAAAAATGTTAAAAATTTAAATTTTGATTTAAAGTAAAAACTACTCCCTCTCGGCAACCCGAGACCCACTAGAGTGTTACCCGAGACCATTACCTGTTTGCTTCGAGTTTTTCCAAAATCATCCCATATGCTTTTGTTTTTCAAACTTAAACTTTGTTTAAGTGTTAAACCCGACGCATACATGAATTCACTCGAGCTAAGACTCGAGTCAACACACGACCCTCCCGAAGTTTACTTCGAGACATCCAACCCTCCTTCCTCTACCAAGCTACCTGATACAAATCAGGCCTCGTGCACATGTACAGACGGAACGGCCACCTTCGGTCAAAGCTCTGGCCATCAACAAGTCAGTGACAACCTTCCCAAACCACCTAGAAGTCATAAACTACAACGAATTCGCAAACGAGTAGCCTGACCCAACCTAGACCACAAGTTTGACCAACCAATCCTCCTTGTGTCGACGACACAGACCACCAGAGTCCACGCACCCTCATCCAAAGCTCCTCCTATCAGCCACGCATTGTCACCAATTGTCCTGGTACAGTCCGATGCAACTTCGACATTGCAGTTGGTCAAATTCCGACCAATGCCAAACTATAAGCTTAAACCTTAGATCGTCAATCTTTAGCCACCACGATGATTCATAAATTCGTCCAATAATTTTCTGATGATCCCTGACCACCATGCTAGCTTCAGACATGATCGCTAGACGAACGATGTCGTCGATCACCAGAAATTACCAAAAAACTCGTATCCATTCATCCTTGCATTCTTTATTGAATGCTTGCTTAAAAATTACGATTTAACTTTCAAAAGTCATTATTTTCAAAAACCTTTCAATTGATATATTTGAAATCAGAGATCATTATGGTTGGATTTTTAACTTATATTTGTTTTCCTGTATTTTCAAATTTGCAGAAGGTGTTTTGATTTATTTTGCTAAAATTTATTTTTAAAACTTAGATCATATTTAAACAAACAACTTTTGTTTAAATTCAAAAGTTTAACAAGGCTCAGGAAATAGTAACCAAATTTTGAACATGTATTTGACTTTCTGTAACCTGGAATAGAGGGTTCATGCCTATAACTGACATTTACAATCATCTTAGCATACACATATACACATCTTTGTATGCATGTAAGAACTTTACAATTTTTATTTCAAAACATGATTCAAACAACAAGTAGAATCTTGATTTAAAATGTTTACTCACTTGTGAATTTTTAAAACAGAGAAGAAATCTGTGTTGTAAAATTTGAAGATTGGAAAAGGATTTTGATTGTTGAACTTTGATCTGGGCTTGATCTTGTTGTTTTGATGATGAAACTTGATTTGTTTAATTGAATCTTTGCTGAGTTAAACTTTGTCTTACAGGCTTGAGATGATTTCCAAGTTTTTGAATTTTTTTTGTTTACAGATTTTTTTTTTGAATCCTTGCTTTCTTTTGCTTGCATCTGATTTTTGTTTTTTTTCCTGATTTGAATTTGTTCTTAGAGTTGCTTGATGATTTTTTTTCTTTGCCTGGTTTGAGAATTTGTACAGGGCTTTGGAAATGAAGATAAAAAATGAGAGAGTGGATAGTAGAAATGTTATATAGCTTTAATTTCCTTTTTATAAATTTTCTCAAAAATAAAAAACAACAAAATGACACTTGTAAACTTTCATATTGTAATGTTACACTTGTTAATTAATACGTTAAATATTAACACTTGTAAATTTTCTTTCATGAGAAATTTTTTATACATTATTTATTTATTTTTTTATATTATACTTCTTGTTTTATAAATACATTTATGTATATTATTCTAAATTGCATTTTCTATTTATATAATCACATTTCCTTTGTTACATTCATACAATTTTAAAAGAAAATGTTTTAAAACAATTTTATACATCAAAGGAAAATCATGCATATATATTAATATTTTGAATCTAAATATTTTACTTAAGATATTTATTTAAATTTAAATTCAAATACAAGTTCAAATTCAAATTCAAATTTGAATTACGATCCATTCTATATATATATATATATAAACAAACACAATATTCATTTGTTTTGAAAATTTAAAATTACTTCAAATTAACTCCAAATTAAATTCTAGAAATTCAAATAAATAACTAATTTTAAATTGATAAAAATTGGGGTTGTTATAAATTTGAATTACAATCCATTCTATATATATAGATATATAAATAAACGAACACAATATTCATTTGTTTTGAAAATTTAAAATTAATTCAAATTGACTCCAAATTAAATTCCAGAAATTCAAATAAATTACTAATTTTAAATTGATAAAATTTGGGGATCTTACAATATACTTGTTGATATATATGTGCTTTGTAGTGCAAAATTTCCCCTCTATCATAAAATAAAATGAAACATATATATAACTTTTATATATAGTATGTATATATATATATATATATATGCTTGCAGCTATGTAGGTATTGGTTATAAAAAAATATGTTTTATAGTTCATACATATATATATATGAAGTATATCATAGGACAGTCTGCATATATGTTAAGGCTGTAACTTATGTATTACACCATACTGGGTTCACACTATGTCGTTGCATATATAATTATTTATATAGTGTCTCCACGTGGTTTTGTGAGTATTCTTCATATATATATATATATATATATATATATATATATATATATCCATATTTGTTTTGTTTGTGGTCTGCACGTAGAATGTATATATACTAACCTGCATTTTGTATATGGTTGATTTTGATGTATATATTTAATGTAAAACGATGATTTTTAATTATATATATGATGTTTAATATTGTTTTTAACTTAAAAATTGATTTCCTAGAAATAATAATATATATATAATTTCTGTTCTATCAAGATGATTCTGATTATCTTCATCGACCCATTTCTGATTGAAATTTTTGTCTATTCTTATTATCAGCTTTGATCGTTGAATTCATGCCGATTTTTCTTTGCTTCGATTCGTCATTCAAATTTCAGTGTCCGTATCAGTGTGTGTATCTGTGTCACCTTTTGAATTATCTAACTTTGAAAGGTGGGCAATCAGTCACGATTAACGTTCTTATATTTATTAAATTTGATTTCAATTGAAACGGCAACTGAAATATGCTGCTGTAGTTAATTAAATTGTTATATACTATTATCTGTAATTGTTCACCTGTAGGATATGACACCATATCCTGTTATTTATATTATATTGTTATTGCTAATATATGCCTGCTATTATTATTGTCATATCTGTTATCACTCTGCAAGTTGTTAGTATAGAATTCACCATGGGTTGAAATGATACATACCCGAACGGACATTAGAATAGGAGAAAATCGTTATGCGTTGAAATGATAAACCCAAGCAATTTTCATTTGAATTGAATTTAGGATTATGGGCTAAAATGATATCTATTCGTATATATTTAAATTGTGGATTGAAATGACAAATATCTGTATCATTTGAACATAGGATAGAAATTATATACCGACACCGTTGGTCGATATATAATTATTTTGAAAATGATTTCTATGGTATTGAAAGGGAATATATATATGGTTTTATTTAATATCGAAATATTTTATATAAATATGTTTTGAATATAAAGTAGATATAATAATAAACCTAAATTGATAAAGTTTGATTTAATTAATATAATATGTTAAGTATTATATTCTTAATCGATTTTTCAATGATTTGTATAAGTAAGGAAGACAAGGTTGAATTGATTTAAAATTGTATTTAGTTAATAATTTAGTAAATCGATTTGAAACTATTGGATTTGGAATTTAGATATGATCTTATAACTTGAATTTGATTTAAGCAATTTAATGAATATTTCCCGTTTAAAGAAATCGAAGGAAAAATATAGTAAACTGTAATTCAAGATTATTTAAATGATATTGAATTTATTAAGTGAATATTCCAAGACTAAAAATAATGAAGTTAAACCAAGATTTATATGAAATTATTAAATTAGTTTTGAAATGTTAATATTTAAAGCCTTGAAAATATTGGATTTAAATGGTTTATTATGTGATTCAAATCTATATTTGAGATCAACATAAATTGAAATGGTTTATTTAGAAATTGAATTGAATTGAAATTGATAAAGTGAGATTGAATAGAATTTGAATTTGGAATTCGATTTGGTTTAAAATTTGGAATTTATAAATTGTGATGGAGGTTATGATTTCAAAGTATGATTTTCTAAAGAATTATGATTTCAAGGTGTTTTGATTTTCGAAAGTGTCGTAACTTTGAAAGGGTTATAATTTGGAAATGTATATATTTTGAAAGGAAATGATATTTTAGTTTGAATTATAAACGATTTGAAATGACCACGGTGTTGTAATGACGTTTGATTGCTAATAGCGTATATTACTGCATTGTAGATAGTTCGATGGATCCTTAGAGGATGGTTATCCTAAACATCCTTTAAGTTATTTGTATTTCAGTTGATATTTCACTTGAGTTGGATTTATTGATATAAAAATGTTAATCCTGACTCGAATGTTTTGTGTTTTGCTTTATGCTCGAGTCAAATTGAATGATTCAGCATTTGATTCACCTTTGGAGTTTGGAGCTTCGCTTGGAGATCCAACTATCGATTCGGCTTTCAGATTTTCCAGATGATTTGTTCAGAGAGGTCATCAGTTTGTACTGGAGACTTCAATGTATTTGAGATATTCTGCTGTATTTTATTTCTAACTCTGATGTTTATATAATAGCTTCATGAACTACTATTTATCTATTTCGCTACATTCATACTCTGTGTCTGTGATTCTATGGTTATTTACTTATGGTATTTGCTGAGTTTTGCCAAATTTAATTAACGACCTGATATTTTGAGCAATTCAAGTCTGGCATTTGCGGATGCGAATGGTTGAAAATATCAGGTCGTTATAGTGTGAGTTAACCCACAGTTATGTACTCGAATCATAGATCAAGAACTATGTGAATAAAATGATCTATGCATTACTTACGTCTTAATCCGATTAGTTTCTTAATTACACTAATCTCTTTTTAAACCACTTTCAATTTTATTTATAGTATTCATTCAATAATAAAATTATTTATAAATTACTCCATAAATTTCACTTAAGTTTACAAACATTTAATAAAGACTCATCCATATAACACATTAAATTAAAAACTCATTCCACTTTTATTTACTTATATAGTACTTTTCTATATCTTAAGAGTTTATACAATATAGCAATTTTATTTGTTTATTTTTAAAATTCAAATAGAGGCCCAAACATAATAGGCGTCTTAAAACAGTGAGTTGACTACTTTGACCTCATTTATGTATCCGGTCTACTAAGTAGATAAGAAGAGTAGGATGCTAGTATTATAACTCAACTCTAGAGTCCATTTTCCATAGACATCCCAAAGATAAAGACGTTTGCTCGTCGGCTTGATAACATTAAAAAGTTTATAAGACTTGGATATTTAAAGAAAAATTATAGTTTTAATAAAACAATGCATAATAAATCCTTCCTATCCAATTTAACCCATTTAAAAACTTGAGTTAAATTATCACTTTTCTATCCAAGAGTTAAAAAATTTGTTTACCAAAACATTTAGTACCTTTAATTTTAAATTAATTTCCATTAAGGAAACTTAAGAAATAAATACTAGGTTTTTATTTCAAAACCCTTTTTGAAATCATACCACATATATTTTTATCTATAAAATAACTTCAATAATTTATTCACTAACACTCGCATCGAGTTTGTTTTGGTTCGAACTCATTTCGATAGCGCAATGATAAAGAGAATAATTTTCTAAGTGTAGTGAACATTCACCTTAGCAAGCATTCGATCGTCACTTAGAAGATTATTCAAATTACCATTAAACTAATCAAGATGGTTTCCCCGAAATATCCAAAGAAAATGCATTATTTTTTTAATTTCACTTTGAAATATTTATACTCGCAAATATCTCCAAGTGGTACTACCATTATTTTTCTCAAAATATTTTTTGAAATCATTTCAAGCAATACCAGGATCTAGATTCTCGAAAACTCTTTTTTACCTATAAAACACCCTTTATAAATCATTTCATATACCATACTTGTTTATAAAATGTTCCTTTAAAATCATCTTATATTTTAATAATTTTCCTTCATTATAATAAAATTTTCACAAACGTTTATCTTTTAAATGTCTTATCTTCCCATTTAGATTAACTTAAACAATTTTATTAAAAGATAACTTTTAACTTAACATTTTTGTCGAAGACCTTATAGTCAAATTGTAAAACTTAATTCACAAAGGGTTCATTTTGATGCACACAAGATTATTAAGCAATAAATGCTCATAAACTGGTCGAGCATAAATTAACAATCAACAAATAATAGTTAATGTTTCTAAACTACCCGAGCATGACAAAAAAAATAACGATAATAAAGAGATATTATCATTAATAAACAAGCACACCATAAATAACTCTATAAATTTGAAAATTATTCCTTTATTTATATAAAATATATCAATTACCAAATTTTCAAAAATTGACTTCATATTCGTTTGCCTTGTTCAAGTGTTTAAAAATCCCTATCGATACCGTGGCATCCTACATCCCGATCAGAATTCATAAACCATTCAATAGATCAATTAGCACAACGCGTTTTTTTAGCAATAACAAATATGTTACCCATATATTTAATACTCTCAACTCATGTTAAGGTGTCACTTACCCTATCTTAAATGAGTTTACTCCACCAAAGCCAAGGTTCTCGCTTAACCTTCAACTCTAATACCAGATATAATGACCCACCTTTTTAACCCTCAAAAATTGGCACCTAATACATCCATATTATTACAATGTCGAGCATTCAAGTGTCAGAAGGGCAGATTATTTGGGTAAAATAAAAAGAAAAATAACATGGGGAAACATAATCTCATAGCGGAACGATGACATATAATATAACAAAGATAGTAAAAGTTATCACTCTATGATACCAGGTATATCATAGTAAAAACAAACCTCACCAGCTTAGACAGTAATAACTTCCTGACCTTACAATTGCTGATGGTACATATAATAATACATCAAAAAATAGAAGTACTAAGGCAAGTGAACAACTTTCTCTACTCCATGAGCTCAATGTCCCACGAATGAAAACCTGGAAAAACTCGGTCTAACCTGAGTATTATAATAAAATAAAACATGGATCAGTTTGGATAACCGGCTTGAGAAAACTTAAGAAATATGGTAAACATATAATAATTACGAGACCACGCTG
This sequence comes from Allium cepa, assembly GCA_030765085.1. Lineage (NCBI taxonomy): Eukaryota > Viridiplantae > Streptophyta > Magnoliopsida > Asparagales > Amaryllidaceae > Allium > Allium cepa. Next base: position 73,067,132 of record CM060938.1, on the reverse strand, counting down.
CTAAACATGGAATGGGTTTTACCTCACAAGAACAACATCCATGCATGAAAGAGTGGAAACAAATTAGAATTAAACCCAAACTTGAAAGAATGGCATAAATAGGATCAAAATCCAAAAATAAAGGATTGACATAAATAATTAAACATCAAGAATAGCTCCAAGCATTTCTCGATGCAATTAAAAAATAATTTAAAATTTTGAACCAAAAACGTGGAAAGGAAAATTTTCCAATAATGAATAGATGGATGCACTCCCCTTACCGAAAGTGTAGCTCTAGAAAATATACTTGAGAACTATGACGGGTCTTGAGAACTTCCTAGACGAACCCCATCAACCTTACCGAGTATCCGAGTATTTCTCATCTTCGAGCGCATACGACCAAAACCAATCTAGAGTAGATGCGATAATACCCTACTGGGAGCAACCCCACATAGCTTAGCCCTCACTCAGTCTTTATTTAGTCCTTTTCGACAAAGAATATAAAAATGGATAGTCGATGAATCAACTATCGAAAACAAACTAGTACTACCCCATGGAAAACAATAAACCCAAACTAGTTTGGGCAGTGTTTGTGACGCCCTACCTCTATACCCACGCTAGCCAAGAACACTACGGTGTAGTGCTGTCAACTAGCACGGAGAATAAGGCTGTTGAGGAGCGACCATCCATGTAATTGCTTATCACACGGTGGCTATAAATAATCTTCGGAAATAAACATAGAAATAAGCATAACACAAATCAGTCACAGACATCCATATCACAAGGGCAGAAGAAGATATGAATATATAACTAACACATGAAAGTGTACATCAGAGTAGTGGTCAAAAAGATCCACAATAATACAAAAGAATAACAACACGTGCTATACAATAGAATACAACTATGAGTCTATATCTCAAGTGTATACAACAAAAACTGCTAATCTAAATAGTTAGCCAAAAGTCAGAGTAGCGAATCCCGGGAAGAAGTCAAGCAGAAGCACCTGTAACATCTCGTTCTGGCCCGAGTATTATTTAAGAAAATAATAAACGGATCAGTCTAGCTATAAATATCAGATGACATGATATAAAATAAAAGATATGGCATAAACCTAAAATATCCATACTGACATACTACTATAAGTATGCAAATGATGATCAACAGAAGATCAATCAATAAGAGGTAAATCAATATCACAAGAATCTTCTCAAAGATCCAAAGAGGGCATCATACCCTAAACTTGTACTCATAACAAGTCAATGACATAAATTCCAGAAATCAACACGAGAAATCCAGAAATCATAAAAAGGGAAAGAGGCCTATCACATGACGGTCAGAAGACCATGGGGAGCTACCCCACATGTGTGAGTCGAAATCACACAAATGAGGTCTAGACTAACCAAAAATCAAAAAGGTATGTGTGAGTGAAATCACACAAGTGGTGTCTAGTCTAACCTCGCAAACAAGAGACATCGCACAATTGCTAGTCTAAATCATAAGAATGATCGTCATGATCAACGAGAAGTGTCAATTACACTAAGCTAGTAAATATATGAGCTTAGCTTCATGTCCCATAACCACTAGCTTAACTTAAATATTTACGAACAAATTGTAGATCTCCACTAGAAAATTGTCACAAGAGGTTCAATCGAACAAGTCCAAGAATTAACCGACGAAGTGAACGCAAGCGTTTCATACCACTTGTTTTACTAAGCAGTTTAATTAGATTTCTCATCCGAGTGAAGTAAAGGTTTGTATATATTAGTAGATTGGAAAACGGTTTAAGAAAAGAGCTTTGTTATTGAAAATAGAGTTGAAATCATTTTGTTGAAAGAGTTTTGATATTTACTACTATATAGAAAACCTTTATATTTTAAAGTGACAAATCATAGAAGTGATTGTAGAAACAATAAATCATAAAAATTCACATACGAAGACGTGAATAAAATCCAAAGAAACCGATTAAGAACCCATTGAAATAGATATTCAAAAATCCATAAAATCGACCGAGAAGACACAGATAGTTTGTCTCAAAGAGTGGTCAATCTCAGCATCTCAACAAAGCAAGTACTGTTGAATGCTTTTCAGATAAGATCCCCTACGGAGGGGGGGTCCAAGGGGGTGGAAACCCCCCAAGGTGGGGGTGCGGGGGCAACGCCACCGCTACGGGGTCTAAGAGGTCAAGCGACTTAATGGTTGCGACCTAGGGGTGTTCGCGACCTAACGATGACTCGCGACCCAACATGGCCGACCTAATAGAGGTTGCGACCTAATAGAGCAACAGGACGAGCGACTTAACAAAGTGGCCGAGCGACCTAACTGGAGCAAGCGACCTATAGGTCATGCGACCTAAAGTGCAACGCAACCTAACAGGGTTCACGACTTAAGGTATTCGCGACTTAACGGGTTATAGGCCTAACGACCTAACAGGGTTCACGACCTAAGGTATTCGCGACTTAACGGGTTATAGGCCTAACGACCTAACAGGGTTCACGACCTAAGGTATTCGCGACTTAACGGGTTATAGGCCTAACGACCTAACAGGGTTCACGACCTAAGGTATTCGCGACTTAACGGGTTATAGGCCTAACGACCTAAGGTATTCGCGACTTAACGGGTTATAGGCCTAACGACCTAAGGCTTGATTCGCGAACGTCCTACTGCTTAAGGCTTAACTCGGAAGCGACCTACGGCTTAAGGCTTAACTCAAGAGCGACCTACGGCTTAAGGCTTAACTCGTAAGCGACCTACGACTTAAGGCTTAACTCGCGAGCGACCTAACTCCGAAGTGCCAATATTTCCAGAATGACCTAAAGCCCTGCGACCTACGACCTTGCGACCTATCACCGAATGAGTCAAGTGGCCAGAACGAGCTAAGTGCAGGAAATTTCCAAAAATGCTAAAAATTGGAGTTTTTCGCCAATCCAATCCAAACCAAAGGCAAATGTGCATGCAAAAGTGATAGGGAATCATTCCCAACAGTCCAATATAGTTATAGACTAGATTTGTGAGATAAAAATCTCACCTTTTCACCAAATTTATGAAGAAAAGCTTGAAAGAAATGGAGAAGTAATCACAAGCTTGAATCCAATGTCTTCTTCTTGAATTTGGAATTGAATGTTGGATTTGCAAGAGAATTTGAGCTTGGAATTTTAATTTCTCTTTCCACTCACCATTAATGCTTAAGATTGGTTGTTAGGAAATTTATGAAGAGTGAGGAGAAAGAGAGAAGTGGGCTTGAGTTATAATGGATAATCTAACCCAAAGTCCAAAGCGGGAAAAGTAAGTGAAATTCCACTAACTCCAAACCTATCAATGTTTATACTTAAAAAAGTTGTAAACGGCATTTCGAACTCAATGGAAGTGGTCTCGAGTCCTAATTTGACCGTTTGCAAAAAGTAGCTTTTCGGACCAATATCCGATTAACGACAAAATATTTAAATAAAATATTTAAATATAAAATCGATAAATATGCGGGTAGTTACAGTGTTGCTTCCTATCTTAACTCGACATCATCCTTAACTTTAAGAATAGCAGGAGTTCGAAAATCCCCAAACGAGCAACAAAATCATCTAAATTCAATGAACACAAAGAAGATAGCAGAATCGTGAGTCAATAAATCAACTATCGAGAATAGCAAAATGATCGTATATGAATATTATATCTCTTAAAACATTTGACTCACACTTGTGTGCTATTTTCACATCACATATATTTTTAGAACATTCTAAAAACACTCTTTAAATTATTTATATTAAAGAGCTGATTATATTTCTAAGTTTATAAAAAAGAAGGGTAAAAAAATGTCATTAAAACATCGTTTAATGTAAACCCAAAACAATTCACGCTTAGCTTTATTTTTAAACATTCCTTTTTAAAAGATCCTCTTAATTATATACTATCATTTATAAATTTAGAACAACATTTATTATCCTGGAAGATAATAAATTAATTCAAAATATCTTTAAAAATATAAAACAATGTTAATATCCTGAAAGATAATCAATATAACTCTTTTATAAAATAAAGCCATAATAATTATCTCGAAAGAAAATTAATCCAATTTATAACCTTTTTATAAATTTAAAACAACCTTGACTTTCTCAAAATATAATTAATCAAATTTATAACCATTTGATAAATTTAAAACAACATTAGTTATCCTAAAATATAATTAATCAAGTTTATAGCCTTTTTATAAATTTAAAACAACATTAATTATCCTGAAAGATAATTAATCAAATTAATAATCTTTTTATAAATTTAAAACAACATTAATTATCTTGAAAGATAATTAATCAAGTTTATAACCTTTTTATAAATTTAAAACAACGTAAATTATCCCAAAGGATAATTAATCAAGTTTATAAACTTTTATAAATTTAAAACGATATTAATCATCCTGAATGATAATTAATCAAGCTAATAGCATCTTTATAAATTTAAAGCAGCAATAATTATCCTGAAGAATAAGTAATCAAATATATAATATTTTTATAAAAAACAACATTAATTATCCTAAAAGATAATTAATCAAAATTATAATCTTTTAATAAATTTAAAATAACATTAATTATCCTAAAAGATGATTAATCAAATTTATAACCTTTTTGTAAATTTAGAACAACATTAATTACCCCAAAAATCAAATTTATAACCTTTTTATAAAATTAAAACAGATCTAATTATCCTGAAAGATAAGTAATCAAGTTTATAACCATTTTATAAATATAAAACAACACTAATTATCCTAAAAGATAATTAGTCAAATTTATAATGTTTTTATAAATTTAAAAACATTACTTCTCCTTTATTTCAAACTTCTTAAAAATACTTGAAAATATAATTAAACAACTTTCAAAGCGCGAAAACTCAACCAAACATTTATTTTGTAAAAAATACAAGCACAAGTTCAACATACACATAGGTTTAAGGAGTTGGTATTTCATAAGTAATGGTGCAGGGATAATTACTACAATGACCCTTACACAAATCAAATAGCATGTCACAAATATTTCAACCAGACGTTAATATAAGCAACATAAGATTATAAATAAATCAAAATTGGCGAGAAACCCCTTAAGGTCTCTCTACAAAAGTGTATTTAGAAGTGTTCCGTAGCAACCTATTCGCTACGTATACACTTCGACTTCCTCTTTCTTTTGTTCCCTGTAACATAATGGTTATTCATGACATCCGCTTGCAAACGGGAATCAAATCCAAACAAACAATAAAAAAACAAGGAACAAACTATTATCCAAGCATTTAATAATAATCTATAGTAACATAGATATCATATTTAGAGGTGAGTACACTCGCCAAAATTTCAGTTGATGCTTCAGCATTTCGGTTTGAATCTAAAATTAAATAGCATTTGATTTTCTCTCAAAACTCTACTAGCTTCACATTCAACAAATCCAACACTGACGCGTAGATAATGCTTCTACGAGCGCAGTGCCATAAACCGCATCACGACTGGACTTCATATGAAGAAGATACGAATTTTACAAGGTTTTGAATTTATATGAATTAATTAATTCACTAATTAATTGTCACCTTAAATCCTTCTTCCCCATTTCGTTAGTCGCTTGCATGTTCACACATACATAAACATGCATAAGAAACCCATTCACTGATCCCTTCTCTCTTCCCTTACTCCCTTGTTTTTTAATAAAATCACGTGTCGTCACCTCCTACACATTCTCTTCTACACCAACACAAAATCATCATGCTCCAACACTCCTAGCAACAAGTGACTGCTACCTTCCCATTGCGACAAGCATACAGTCACTTTTCCCTAGACATGGTCAGATCTCACCACAAAGCCACCACCTGCGCCCTTTCGAACGAGACACAATGCTTTCTTTCATTTCACCAAATTTACCTCCAATCAACCCTAAATCAAAACCTTAGCATCGGTCAAGTCGGTCATCCCCAAACATCACCATACACAACAACATACACATGGATTTGTAGATCGTGGCTTCATGAGAGCAAAGAATCCAACTTTATATTTTTTTCCATGCCCTAGATTATTAGATTTTGATTTTTGAATGTGGTGGGTTTTAATTTTATTTGTTTTATCTTATTGTGGAAGGAAAGGAGAAGTGAAAAAGAAAAGGAAAGAGGGAAAAGTCAAGTGTGTTGAAAATCCTTGTTGAAGTTTGGTTTATTCAAATATTTTCAGCATCTCGTACATAGCATTTTTGAGACGACCCGCCCTTCACAACCCTCGAAAATCAACATAAAATATGCCCACTGCATAACATGACGAACGATCGAGTGCCAAAAAGGCAGATTGTTGAGGGAAAAGAAAGTAGGTAGAAGAAAGAAGGAACTAAACAACAACAGAATCTCACAGGGGAACAGAATAACATATAGTGATAGTTACATAAATCAGAAACTATAATATACATACCACACATCAGAGTACACAAAACAATGATTACCAGCCTGGGCAGTTATAACAGCCTGCCCTCATAATTGCTGGCGATTCAAACAAAACACCACAGCGGAAATAAACAAGTACGAGTAATATGTCTCGGTCCCCATCTCCTCTCCTAAGCTCCAAAGTATCCAATCCTGAACTTGTAACACCCGGTCTGACCTGAGCATTAAAATAAAATAACACCCGAGTCAGTCTGGAAAACCAGCGTGAGAAAATACACTCAATTTGAATTATTAAAGTTTCAAAATTCCTTTGAAAATCAAAGGTATCTTGTAAGACCACGCCACAAATAAACATGTCAGGTTTTTACCTTATGATAACCAAAACATTTCTTATCAAAATCCTCTAATATTATAATAGTGTCTAAGTACAAATACTTATTCAAATAGTCGAAATTGTTACATTCATCAATTCCAGCATACTAGGCTATACAATCAAAACTGTAAAGGGCACGTAGGGAGAATGGATTTCCAACTAATGACTAGGCACTGGAGTACCACTGTCACGGTACTTAGTCTAGATCAGCATACCAAGGACCACTCCCGATCCTTTACAACACAAGACCGGAGCTACCCCTTACAAGATAGTCTGAATAAGATCACCCCACGGTTGGGATCAATAAACGCCCACACAGCCGAATAAAGGGACATCTAGAAAGGGGAGATCATTCCCTACTTGGGTGCTACCCACTTAGGTTTGCTGCATATCCCCTAATTTTCAACCATTCCCGGTTGATGAGGCTCGAGGCTATGCGTTGCCTTTTTAGAACACATTCACCTAGAATTCTCATCGTCCTCCAATGATGATGGTCTGATAGCATTCATCCATACAAGTCCGATCCCGGTCCGAACGAAGCCGAAGGCACTACTCCTACCACATCCATTTTGAAAATATCCTCAGGATTAGTAGCGATTAGCCCTTGCACTTCACTACTCCATCTTCGACTCCAAGCTCTTGTCTTCCTTTCAAAAACGTACTCGTTGGATAGAAATGGTTTTCGGATCACAAATCCGATCCCGGTCTCTTCGAAACAACGTTCGCTATTTCCCAATAAACTCAACCCCAGTTCTTTAGGAAATACACGGACGAAAATAAGATCAAAGATCACCTCCTAACCGTAGTGGATGGATTTTCTTATAAACGTCCTAGAAGAGCGAACGAGTTTATACGTACAGTATAGCACCTCGATCAGTAACTATACTATATAATTCCCGTACCTCTTCTAGATATTTCCAAAGTTATATTTGGTCCAGATTTAATAGTTGGTTATTTAACTATCAATAAAACAATCAGTTCAGCCAAAACTTCATTTTTGCTGAAAACATTAAATCTCTTTTTGAATTAAAATTTTAAATAATTAAATCTCTTTATTCAAACCATACATACTTATCTTATCGATTTTAGTAAATTTTTAAAACCATCTTCCAAAAATATTGAAAACCTTTTTTTAAATAAAGGTGGAAAGTACAACTGCGATATCAAACCATGGTCATAGTTCAATGGTTACGTCTCTATCCCAGAGAAATTCAATACTTAGCTGCAGGCACTCACAACCTCTGATTACTCCACAGAGTATACCATTACCCTCCCAAAATTTACTTCCAAAATATCTTTAAAAATACTTATAAGTTCTAAAATAAATTTTTAGTCTTAAACTAGATAAATATATTTAAATAAAAGTTATCAAACAAAACAATAGTAATATTTAATAAATATCCTTTTAAAATGATAAGGCTGACTAGTTTCTTAAATAATAACAAATCTTTTAAAAAATCATTATAAAGTGGTTGTTTATAATTAAATATGCTTTTAAAACAATTTAAAACAATTTAATAACAAATCTCCAGAATATTTTTTAACGCTTTTCAAAATTTACCGAGTTAATAACTTAAACCCTCTTTTCAAAACAAACCCAATTACTCGCTTCCAAATTTCATCCCGTAATTAGGAAGTCCTACTTGAGTTCCCGTATAGTCAACTTTATACTTATTTCCAATCCACTTCTATTCTAAAAAATAACAAAAGTTTCATTTTCAAAACCCTTTTATATTTAACAAAGTACCCATTTCAAACCCTTTATTTTATCCAATTTATCAACCCAAAACTCTTTATAAAACATTTTGCTTAAAAATCCCTTTTAATTTTCTTTTCTAACTTAAAACATGTATTACTGGTATTTTTAAAAATGACACAATCCAGGTCAAAACCTGCCATAACACACAATCAATCCAAATCACAAAATAACCGGTCACTGATTATTTCAACACAACATATATCACTTTATATGGAATTAAATTCAACGTTTTTGAGGAATCTCATTGGATCCCTCCAACCAGTTTCCCTGCATCCACAGATGTTAGCACAACATAAAAATACCGATTCCACTTCGATGTGGAATATCGTGGTATTTAAGGTCATCCGCTATTACGTGGGGCGTATAAGGTCTCATCCGCTATATAATGTGGGAATATCAATCACTCCAATATATGTATAATATTGTATATAATATCACATTCAACGGATAAAAATTCATCAATTCATCCAATCAATCATTTATTAATTTGAACCATTTTAAAATTAATGCTAGCAGTCCAAAATTGAGTGAGATTAACTCACCTCGAGTTTTCGTTGCCGAACGTTCAAATTTTAAATTAAATCGAGCGTGTCCAATTTAACCTAAAATTTTTACGAGCTCCAAACACCTCCAGATCTACACTGCAGCGTAGATCCCTTCACTATGATTCCGGCGCCGCCAGTTTCGTCTGATTTCGACCTCGTATGACCAAGATATGAGGTTTCAAAGTTTGGATATAATTTTATATATATAAATTCCTTTTTTTATACTACACAAAAATGAATCTCGACCGTTACCTTCCCTGGAATGAAAACGGGCCACCCGATCTTACTTCTTCCATCCTGTGTTCGTTCGCGTAGAAACCCACCAACAGTTGCTCGCTTCCCCCTTGTCGCAGCCACGTCTATCCACCAGAGAACGATCGGGCGCTGTCAAACGAAACGCCTTCACCACTTGACCCAACGCCTGAAGTCGTGCCGAGCTTGATGCCCCCCTTTTCCTTTAAAAAAACAAATGAACCCATCACATTCTCGATCCAATTTCGACGAATCTACACACCAATCGACGATCTCGGCCGTTGGATAGGCCAAGCTCAGTGAGCTCTACCCTTTTCATGTTGGAAGTTTTCAAAATTACTGCGTGTAAAAGGAGAAAATCAAGGAGAAGAGTTAAGAGATATCGGCCATTGAAAAGGTCGGAGGCGGCTACGAATTCATTTAGGGTTTTGCTACTGTGTTTACATATATATATATATATATATATATATATATATATATTATTTTATTAATTTAACATTATTTTCATAAATTACTTGATTTTTCAAACGATCTCCAAACGAAACGTGCCGCCTGACATCTGTAATGTTTTACCGCTATTCCGAACACAATGGAACATGTTTCGAGGCCTAATTCAACCATATGTGGAAGATAGCTTTTTGAATCGATTTAAAATATTAAATTTTCAATTTTTATTTCAACACATTTCTCACCCGTACGAACAAACAGTAACTCCAGATGCTACGAAATTTGAAATCCGATAATAATGCACTATTATGGATCCAATGGAACTGGTTTCGTTGAATTCCGAGGTTGTGCCCTGGAAGCCTATTATAACTCGTCGATTAAATCAAGCGATTTTTTTGAAATTGTCGAAATCATTTGAAATTTCGATCTTAAAACTTTACAAACAAAATTATAATTCAAATAGGATTTATATCCCGATTAGACATCATTCGAATTCATTTTAGTCAAAGTTCAATTATTTACATTATTACTATATATTAATTTCACCATTAAATTAATATATATAAATTCCTAATTTTTAAACTGATCGACTTTAAATTCCATTCACAAGTCCAGTATTACAATCATAATCCCAATATAATTCAAATCAATTTTAGAAATCACTTTACACCCCTATTTATTCTCAGATTCCCCTATTGTCCCATTTTCCAATTATAAATTTACTATTTATCCAAATCCAGTTACATCGTTACATTTAAAATAGTAACTATTTCACTGTTTATTCCATATTAAAAATCAATTTATAATTCAAATTCAACATTTAAAATAAATTAAATGTTCAAAGTTAACGACCAAAATTCCAGGTCGTTACATTCCTCCCCCTTATAAAAATTTCATCCTCGAAATTTGCTAAGGTAGAAAAAAATACTCTCAAACCCATTTACTTACCCAAAAACCCACTTAATTAAAGCCCTATATTCACTTTTCAAAATCCCTTTAGCTTTCCCCAAAATAATTTGCTTCCATTTCAATTCCCAAAAACCTTGATTTATAATACAATTCAAAAATCAACTTTTCAGTTAACAAAAATCTTCCAAAATTTTCAAAACTTTTCTAACTCCTTAAATTTTCGAAATTTTTTGACAGCGTCTCCTTTGTACGGAGAGCCTTTTACAAAATCACAAGATATATATATATACATCGTCCCATACGGTCGAAAACAAAATATATAACAATATATTATCATTTTTATTTTTTATTGCGTAGGCGTACCTTTTATTTAGCGTTTTAAGCGAGCGGCTTATTTTATATCTAATTACGCACTCCCAAAATCTACCCAACAGCCTCTTGTACCTATACTTACTCAAACAAGCACATAAGTTTTCAAAAATATGAAGTTTTAATAACATTCCACTTATTTAACTAGCCAAACACATCAATTCATAACAAAACATGCAAATCAAATATATTTCAACAATTAATAAGGTTCCAGCACCAATTTAATTTCCTCCAAAGATCCATATATAATTTTATTCCACTCGAAATGATTTACAACCATGTTCACTATCTTCAATTCATATTTGCAACAACCAATCTCATATCCATTTCATACTGATTCATATATGTCTTACTTACATAATTTCACCTTTTTCAATTCCAAATTGATTCTCAATCAATGTTGTTTGCATTACATTTATATTCCCTTTCATTATATGCAATCCATTTTATTAAACTCAATCTATTCCCTTTTTAAATTGACTCTAACCAAATTTATCAGCTTCCATTTGATTAGTATGAAAGTTATTCACCACTTTGTTTGCTTCATTTTTCATTAACACGTTCCAATCCACTTTAATTTTAGTGGAAATTAGCCACATGGGCCTTTTTAGCAAGTGCAATTGATTTCTAGGACACACAACTAAAATAATTACTTTTAAGGACAAAATGCAAAATAATTAGTTTCTAAGGCCTAAAAACCTATGAAATTATGTCCTTGATTAGACCGCTGACTTTGTCCTTAAAAATAATTATTCTGCTAACTTTTGCCTTGAAATTAATTTATGTGGTAGTGTGTCTTAGAAACTAATTGGACTGCAAAGATTTTCCTTCAAGTGAAATTCCCCTTGATTTTATTTATGAATTCATTTCATAAATAATCACTTATGTTGAGTTTCCATTGCCACTCATTTATATTTTATTTTCTTTCCATTTACTTAGTATGCTCAACTAACACTACTCCCTTGGGGAATTATTTCATATAGTCAATTTTCGAACAATTTTATTATTCCATAACATGGCCCATGCACGTGCATTTCATATTAGCTTTACTCCCAACTTATTTTTTATCTTTCCGTCCACTTCATTTAACTCACATAGTGATTCACTCCATTTTAGGGTGAACGGTAATTCATTTAAAGCTAATTTATTATAAACATTTTACATTGTTACTTAAGTTATATCCAGTTTTCAAACTTAAGTTCGTACCCAAATTATACTCCAAAATTATATTCGATTCATTTACTCTTACATTGAATCCATTTCTTGTTATCAATACTTAACCATTTAATTTGGTCATCCTCTTTCACTTTTTCCAAGTTTACTAAGTTATACAACTTATTTTATTACAACTCCTTTAATTCCACTTAAGTTTTATTTACTTTTTCTATTTATAATATGTAGTTATATAAACACTTGACAATTCCTATTTATATTCAACTTTCTCAAGTCCAATTCACTCTCTATTTACAACTTCAAATTTTGAATTTTCCAATTCTTTTACTTCATTAACAAACCATCTTCATTTAGGTTTATTATTTTACCTCTCGGTTCAAAGTTCAAAACTTATTCACTTAAAAATCCATTTTACTGACTTAAGCCCATTTACATCATATAATCCCACTCTGGGTTATATATATCACTTGATAGTTAAGTGTATTCATCCCATTCAATACTATATCTTATAGCTATTTCAATTCAAATCCAACTACTATTTTATTTAACTTACCTTAAGTTAAATTCCAATATATCTTCTCCACCTTAGTTTACTCAAGTAAAATTTTAATTCCAGGATTAAAATTTTCATTTTCCTTTCTTATTCATATCAACTTCACTTTATAAATTCCATACTGATTCCCCTTGACTCTTCACATCAATTAGATAGAATTCCTAGAATTCAATTACCCGGTTTTATTTCAAATTATTTTGAAATCATATCACTTCGGTATATCTCCAAAACAATTTGGTTTTACCAAAAATTATTCCCTTTTAAAACTTCTGAAACAAACTTGTTTATCAAACAAGTCCAAAACAAGTAATCATACCCAACCACCATGGTAGCAATCCCTCACTTAGAAACTTGAAAATGAATACTAACGATGTGGCCATCATCGCCAGGATTATTTTCCAGTGACTGAAGTGAGTTCAGTGCTTCCTTACTTTTCAAAATTACATTTTTTGAACAATTTTCCTTTTCCATAAACATTTCCAAGCAATACACCATTATTCCTCACAACCCCTTTGGAAAACATTTTCGAAATTTCCAAGACTTAAAATTTTCCACACTTGGTTCAAATTCATTTTAAAACATTTTCCGAAATCTCCAAGATTTAAATTTGGGTTTAAATCAAATTTTAGTTATACTACATTGTATAAATCATACTTATACAATTCTATTTGGTTATAAATATATATAACTGTTTCAAACTCTATAATCCTATTTGATTTTAATGTAACAACCAAACATCCAAATACATATATATATATACTAATTTCAGAAAAATTATTTATTTATAGCAAAATATATTTTGGGTAAAATCATTTCGTTCATCCCTTTTAAAACAATACTATGTCGGTTTACCTTATTTTATAGTTTAGAGACCCCTATCGATATGGTTGTACTTCCCGTACCGACCAGAATTCATAAACACTCAACCGATAAATCAAAACGATATAAAAAAAAATTGTATTCACTAATAATTACGCTCTCATATCTATTGTTACACTCAAACTCATTCTAGAGTACTACTGACTCTATCTCTAATGAGTAATTCGGACCAAACCATAAGTATATCGCCAACCTAAGCTCTGATACCACATGAGACGACCCTCTCTTCACAACCCTCGAAAATTGACATAAATATGCCCATTGTATAACATGTCGAACGATTGAGTGCCGAAAAGACAAATTGTTGAGGGAAAAGAAAGAAGGAATTAAACAACAGCAGAATCCCATAGCGGAACATAATAACATATAATAGTAATAGGTCTTTACACAAATCAAAAGCTATAATATACATACCACACATCAGAGTACACAAAACAACAATTACCAGCCTGGGCAGTTATAACAGCCTGTCATCATAATTGCTGGCAATTTCAAACAAAACACCATACCGAAAATAAACAAGTATGATTAATACGTCTTGGTCTCCAGCTCCTCTCCTGAGCTTTAAAGTATCCGATCCTGAACCTGTAATACTTGGTCTGACCCAAGCATTATAATAAAATAACACCCGACTCAGTCTAGAAAACCAGCGTGAGAAAATACACTCAATTTGAATTATTAAAGTTTCAAAAATCCTTTGAAAATCAAAGGTATCTCGTAAGACACACCACAAATAAACATGTCGGGTTTTTACCTTACGATAACCATAACATTTCTTATCAAAATCCTCTGAAATTATAATAGTGTCTAAGTAAAATACTTATTCAAATAGCCAAAATTGTTACGTTCATTAAATTCCAGCATACTAGGCTCTACAATCAAAACCGTAAAGGGCACGTATGGAGAATGGATTTCCAACTAATGACTAGGCACTGGGGTACCACCTGTCACGGTACCTGGTCCAGATCAGCACATCGAGGGCCACTCTCGATCCCTTGCAACACAAGACCGAAGTTACCCCTTATTGGGTAGTCTGAATAAGATCACCCCGTAGTTGGGATCAGCAACCGCCCACACAGCCGAATAAAGGGACATCTAAACAGGGGAAATCTTACCCTACTTGGGTGCTACCTACTTAGCCTTGCTGCATATCCCCTAATTTTTAGTCATTTCCATTGATGAGGCTTGAGGCTAAGCATTACCTTTTTAGAACACATTCATTTATAATGCTCATCATCCTCCAATGATAATGTCTGGTAGCATTCGTCCATACAAGTCCGTTTTCTGTCCGAACGGAACCGAAGGCACTACTCCTACTACATCCATTTTTGGAATACCCTCAGGATTAGTAGCGATTAGCCTTTGCACTTCACTGCTCTTCGACTCCGAGCTCTTGTCTTCCTTTCTAAAACGTACTCGTTGGATCGAAGTGGTTTTCGGATCACAAATCTGATCCTTGTCTCTTCGAAACAACATTCGCTATTTCTCGGTAAACTCAACCCTAGTTTTTTAGGAAATACATAGATGAAAATAAGATTGGAGATCACCTTCTAACCGTTAGTGTACGGATTTCCTTATAAACGTCCTAGAAGAACGAACGAGTTTATACGTACAGTATAGCATCACGAACGGTAACAGTACCATATAATTCTCGTACCTCTTCTAAATATTTCCAAAGCTATATTTGGGTCTAGATTTGATAGTCGGTTGTTTAACTATCAATAAAACAATCAATTCAACCAAAAATTCATTTTCGCTGAAAACATTAAATCTCTTTTTAAATTAAAATTTTGAATAATTAAATCTCTTTATTCAAACCATGCATACTTATCTTATCGATTTTAGTAAATATTTAAAACCGTCTTTCAAAAATATTTGAAAACCTTTTTTTTAAATAAAGGTGGAAAGTACCACTGCGGTATCAAACCATGGTCACGGCTCAATGGTTACGTCTCTATCCCAGAGAAATTCAAAACTTAGCTACAGGCACTCACTGCCTCTGATTACGCCACACGAGTATACCATTACCCTCCCAAAACTTTATTTTTGAAATTTATGTTTAAAAATACTTATAAGTTCTAAAATAAATTTTCAGTCTTAAACTAGATAAATATATTTAAATAAAAGTTATCAAACAAAACCATAGTAATATTTAATAAATGTCCTTTTAAAATGATAAGGCTGACTAGTTTCTTAAATAATAACAAATTTTTTAAAAAATCATTATAAAGTAGCTGTTTATAATTAAATATGCTTTTAAAATAATTTAATAACAAATCTCTAGAATATTTTAACACTTTTCAAAATTTATTGTCACGACACAAAATCCAGCGTTCAAAAATCGACATCAAATACCTTACTTGTATTCGACTGCCAGAGATTCAAACGTTGGACTTTAGTTCGGATAGAGCTTACAATAACATTAGAAGAATATAGAGCAGCGAAAAACAAAAGATGATTTCATTGATAAGTATCATAGATACAACATTTAATACAATCTTTGAACAACACCAACATCAGAGTGATATACACAAGATACAATAACAGGATGATAACACCACAGCGGAACAGAAACAGTGTCTTCAAAATGGAAGAGCGAGATCCAAACTAAGTACCACCTTCTTCCAAACTTCAAAGCTTCCAAGACTCCAAACCAAAAGCTTTCCAAAATCCCTCTACCAAAAGACTTCTAAATCCAAGCAAGCTCCAAAAACACGGATAACCTATTTCTAGGCTACCCGTGTGGAAAATTATGGGCACCCGGAGTTTAGGGAGGGAACAATAAACTCCGAGTAAGTCATGGGACTGATATGAGTAAACAAAAACAGTTGTTTGTACAAAAATAATTTATAAAAGAAAACCGTTCATGCTTTTCGAAAATGAAACTACTATAAGGCCTCCCCCCCCCCACACACACAATGCAATCGCACAATTGGAGGAGATTTCCCCTTATGATAGTTAAATATGCTTGATACTAGAAAATCCTTTGATATTATTATTAGTGCATAGTGTGAAAACATTTCGAAAGTATAATATTAATCTTAGCCAGCATACGTACGATTATAGTATGCCTACTATAGCTACCATATTAGATGGCAAGTTCTACAACTAAAACCGTACTGGGCACGTATTGGTGATTGGATTTCTAACAAATGGTCAGGCTAAGGAACTTCCTATGCCACGTGGGTACGCCTCCGGAGGGACGTCCCGAGAACTTAACCAGCTCTCAGCCAACACAAGGCCGAGTTACCTCTGTAACTAGGTAACTACTGCATAAGTATGCCTTCCCCTTGTCGTTACCGACCTTTATCCGAGGGCCCTCAACCACAAAGCAACAACCACAAAGTAATAAATTTGGAGCAACCACATATATTAAATATCTGGGCTCCATACCATGATACCACCTTTTTCCAGAAGGAAATGGGCACGCCCTAAAGGGCGCGACCCTCATAACCTTGCTGCATTCTTCCTGTTTCGACCATTTCCGGGTTGTGAGGTCCGACGATGTCTCGTCCACAAAGCTACGCTTTACACAAAAGCCATGCTTTGATCAACAAAAGATTAGTAACGCTCAACAGCACTCAGCATGCCACACTACCAAATTGGGAGTATATCACTGATAAACATCAACTACATAACCTCTGAGCTCGTACATCTCAGAGAAGGGTGTTAAACTAAGAGAATAAATTTTCCACCATCAAACAGAAATGTATTTGATAGACATCAGTTTTATATCTCAAAGTGTAATGTCATACATACAACCATACAAGTCCATTCCAGGTTCGAACGGAACCGAAGGCACTTCCAAAGAAGCCCTTGCAATCTGGGCTTCCACAATCCCGATCTGACTCCCCATCACATATGGAGATCTCTACACCGGAGCAACTCAGTGCGGAGTCATTCAACAGGTTATCCTATTATTCTAGAAGATACCCGGTCTTCACCACTGCCTTCAATTGTTATCCATTTCATCATATCACTATTCAGAATGGGTTATATGACACAAAGTCCTCTTCCGGCTAAACCGAATAGTGAGCGCTTAATTTAAAAACACGTGGATATATCATTCACAAAGATTCAGCATTAAGGTTCAATGTGGGTTTCGAATAACCAACTGGAATCCGACTCCCTGTCGCATCGAAATTCAAATGCCATTTTACGGGCTAAGGGGTTTTCACATTCACACAGTAATATATATATATATATATATATATATCATAGTTCAGCACAAAGCGGTTCATATCACATAGTTTCACAACCACATATCAGGGATATCAATCAATACAAAGCATTCAACAACAATCAATCATCTGTAATTAAGATGAACTAATCGTGTGATTATAATCAATTAATCACATAATTATTTTCATAAATTAACCTTAATTAATGATTTATTATCCTTAATTATTAATTAATTAGTCCTTAATTACTAATTAATTAATCTTAATTACTTTTATTAATTAAATATTACTTAATTAATTGCCTTCATTAATTAATTACCATTTTATTTATAATTAATTAACCCTTAATTAATTGTTCTTTAATTATTAAGTAATTATAAATCATTAATTATTTGATTATCATTAACAATATAAATTAATTCAAGGGATTAAGGTTAATTAAAACATCATTTAATCTTAATTAAATTTTTAATTACATTATTTACTTGAAATAAATTAAGAATTAATTTTAAAATTAATGATCACATGGTTATTAAATTAAACTTAATTAATTTTAAAATGACTTACTTAAAACTTATATTAATCCAAATTTAAACCAAAACAATTATCTTAAAACATGGGTTAAAAATGATTAAAATTTAAATTTGGTTTAAAAGTAAAAACCGTTTTATATGACAAACCCGAGACCCACTTCGAGTATCACCCGTGACACAAGCATACTTTCTTCGAGTCGTTCCCGAGATAAACCCTACATTTTTATTTTAAAACTTAGAATTTGTTTAAGTTTTATAAAAACCCGGTACAACCCAAAAATTACTCAAACCCATACTCGAGCCTTACCCATATTTCCCGAAGAACACTTCAAGCTCCACCTTCATCTTCTCAGAAACAACCCAATATTATAAACCTGATACTTGTGCACATGCACAGGAACTCTGGCCAATGCTATGCATGTCGATCAGTCGACTACAACCTCCACACATCACTAGACTACCCATATTCCCCAAACGACGGCGAATTTGTAATCGAGCAATCTGACCCAAAACTGGAACAAAACAGAGCCATCAACAATCGCCTCGTTCTTCTACCTCCGACCATCAGAGGTCACGTGATCGTACCTGAAGCTTCACTGACACCCAACACTTCGATCCCCTCACGTACGTCCACCTTCGTTGCCCTGTCGATGCTACAGTTTATCGAATTCCGACCCTTATAGAAACATGAGCTTAAACCCTATATCGTCAGTATTTGACTACCATGATGATTTCTAAATTCGTCCAATAATTTTTTGATGATCCCTGACCGTCATGCTAGTTCCAACCCCGATTATGAGACCCCTTATGTCGCCGATCACCAAAATTTGGTGAAAAACATGATTCTGTTCATCCTCGGGTTTCTCAGAGGATACTTTATTAAAAATTATGATTTTGCTTTTAAAAATCATCAATTTCAAAAACTTTTCGATTTATATACTTGAAATCAGGAATCATGATTGTTAAAGCTTCAACATGTTTTAAGTTTACCTGTAATTTCAAATTTTCCAGAAGAAAACTTTAATTGTTTTGCTCTAATTTAAACTTAAAACATGTTTAAACAAACAATTTTTTTAGATTATAAATTTTAACAAGAACCAGGGGAAGAGTAATCAAATTTTAACAGGTTTTTGGAAACCTGGAAATGACAGAGGCAAATATGCATGTAACTCAAACATGCACACCTATCAACTTTATTCAAAACATGCCTGGAAATGACAGGTTTTTATATACATACAACATATTTTCACATATTCAAATCATTTTCACAGCTTTACTTCAAGAAACAACATATTATAGATAAAGTTATCAAGAATTTACTCACCTGTCAACTTGAAAACAGAGAGCTTGTAATTTTTCTTGAATTTGAAAAACTGGGACTTGTTTTTTGGGTTTGTTATTTTTGAATTGATTGTTGTTTATATGATGATCCTTGCTTTACTTTAGTTGTTGAAGTTGAAATCCTGCTTTGCTCTTGATTTGCTAAATTTTTAGGTTGATCTTGCTCTGTTTGAAATTGTTTTTCTGGTTTGAAATTTGAGAAGGTTGTTTTAGATTTTTGTTTACTGAAATTAGTTTTAGTTTAATTATTGAGGAAGTTGTCTTGTTTTGATTACTTTGTTTCTGATTTTAAAATGTACAGGCTTTTGAAATGAAGATAAAAGAGATGAGAGAGAGGAGATGAAATAGTTTATATAATCTCATATTCCTTTTTTATCAATTTTCTCAAAATAAATAAACAAAATGACACTTGTTAACTCCTATGTTTAAGTTGATTACACATGTTAATTCTTAGATTACTTATCTTACACTTGTTAATTTTAGGTGCTAAAAGCTTAACACTTGTAATTTTACATGATTATATAGTTTAAATAAATTTTTATATCAAACTTTCTTAGTTGTATAAATACATTCTTTTATTTACATATATACATAACCCTTTAAAGGAAATAGTTTGAAACAAAAATATATATTAATAAATAATCACATTTATTATTTTTCAAAACTAAATTATTTTACTAAGATATTTATTTTAAATTTTTAAATTCAAATTCAAATACAAATTTAGATTCAAATTTTTTTAAACATTTATCGTTTTAAATTTTAAATTCAAATCTAAATTATAATTTTATTCAAATATATATATATATACAAATTAACACTTATTTAATTTATTTTCAAATTTTCAAATTAATTTTCAATTTAATTCCAAAATCTATATTAATTACTAATTTTAAATTTTATAAAAATTGGGATGTTACAAATTTCCCCCATTAAGAAAATTTCATCCTCGAAATTTGAAAGAGAGAGAGAGACAAACAAAGAATATAAGAATACAGAAAAAAGTAGAGAAATGGCTTAACGGATTAAGCCGAAATTTCCACTCTGCAATTGAGATAGGACTTCTACATGCTATCCTCTGTTTCCCAGGTACAGTCATTTGGATCACCGCTCCATTGCACTTTAACCAGTTTCAAAACTTTATTCCTTAGCTACTTTTCATCTCGATCAATGATCCTTAACGATTCTCTTTTAACTCCCAGATTTGGTGAGATCTTCAAATCCTGTTGAGCGGCTTTTTCAATGATATTGTTTGGATCGTGCATATATTTTCAAAAGTGAGAAACATGAAGCACATCATGCACGCCAGATAACCAATTGGGTAACTACACTCGATATGTCAAAGGTCTGATCCTCTCAGTATAGGAAAAGGACCAATATATCACGGTGCCAGCTTACCATTTTTCCAAACCTTAACACTCCATGCATTGGAGACGCTTTCAAGAAAAAAGAATCCCCAACCTGGAATTCTAAATCTCTTCTCCTGCGGCCGTAATAACTTTTCTGGCGACTTTGAGCAGTTTTCAACTTCTTTCGAATAAAATCAACTTTCTCTGTAGCCTTCTTTATCGTATCTGGTCCAAGAACGAGTATATTACCTGACTCGATCCAAAATGCAGGTGATCGACACGGACGACCATATAAAGCTTTGAAAGGAGCCATTACGATACTGGCCTAATAGCTATTATTATACGAGAATTCAACCAGATGCAAATGGTCCTCCCAAGAACTGCCAAAGTCAGGAATACAAGTGCGCAAAAGGTCTTCTAATATTCGATTAATCCTTTATGTTTGCCCATCAAACTGCGGGTGATAAGTAGTGCTGAAGTTCAGTTTGGTTCCCAATGGCTTAAAATGCCTCCCAAAATCTGCTAGTGAAGATCGGGTCACGATCACTCACTATACTGCTGGGTATGTCGTGGAGACGAAAAATCTCTTTTATATACAACTTTTCCAAACTTGCCGTTGTTCGGGTAGATTTTACTGGGATGAAGTGAGCAGTCTTGGTTAGACGATCCACGATAACCCAAATTGTCTCATTAGCTTTCTAATTTCTTGGCAAACCGTCTATGAAATCCGTAGACACTTGATCCCACTTCCAATTAGGCACCTCCAATGGTTGGAGTAAACCCGCCATCTTCTTTTGATCATTTTTGATTTATTGACAAGTAGCACAATGACTCACATAAATAGATACATCCCTTTTCATTGTTTTCCACCAGAAGGTTCTTTTGATATCTCGATACATCTTACTAACTCGTGGATGGATATTAAGTTTAGACTTGTGACACTCGTCCAACACTTCCCGTTTTAGATCAGGAATGTTCGGAACACACAACATGCCTTTCAGCCTTATAATTCCATTATGATTGGTTTCAAAACTGGTGTCTTCGCCTCTAAAAATTCTCCCATAAATATCTCAAAGAAACTTGTCTTCTTTTGCTTGCTAGCGGCTTTCTCAAGAAGAGTAGGAGTGATAACAAGATGAGCAAGAATAGCATGTCTTCTACTCAAAGCATCGGCAACTACATTGGCTTTTCCAGGCGTATACAGAATATCCAGGTCATAAGACGCCAGAAATTCCAACCAATGTTGTTGTCTTTGATTTAAATCCTTCTGGGTAAATAGATACTTTAGGGATTTATGGTCAGTGAATAATTCAAATTGTTACCCAGAAGATAGTGACGCCAGATTTTTAAAGCAAAGATAATAGCTAGAAGCTCGAGATCGTGGGTTGGGTAGTTTTTCTCATGTGGACGTAATTGTCTACTCACGTAGGCAATTACTCTACCATTTTGCATTAGCACCGCACCTACACCATCACTACAAGCATCTATATAAACAGATAAGCCTTGATTCCCGTTAAAAATAGCGAGAACAGAAGCAGTAGTCAATCTCCTCTTTAACTCCTAGAACGCTTCATCACATTTCGAAGTCCAATCAAACTCGGCATTCTTCAAAGTTAACTTAGTCAATGGACTAGCTACCTTAGAAAAATCTTGAAAAAACTTCCGATATTAACCTGCTAAACCCAGAAAAATTTGAACTTCTTTCAGAGTTGTTGATCGCTTCCAGTCTAGAATAGTGGAAACCTTGCTAGGATCTACAGAAATTCCCTCTTCATTAACAATGTGCTCAAGAAATCTAACTTCCTTAACCCAAAAGTGACACTTAGAAAATTTGGCGAACAAAATGTTCTTTCTCAATATCTCCAAAACAATTGTCAAGTGCCCAGCATGTTCCTCTTCGATTTTGGAATAGATCAGAATATCATCAATAAATACGAGAACAAACTTATTCAACACTTCTCGGAACACACGGGTCATTAAGTTTATAAAGTATGCGGGAGCATTGGTTAGTCCGAAAGGCATGACTAACCATTCGTAGAATGTGTCTGGACCCCTGAAAGCTGTTAAGTGAATACAGTCTTCAACAATTCTAAGTTGATGGAATCCTTGGGCTAGATCCATCTTTGAGAAGAATCGAGCATCATGTAGTTGATCGAACAGATCGTCAATCCTAGGTAAAGGGGATTTTTCTTTTTGAGAGTTAGTTTGTTGAGATCACGGTAGTCCACACATAATCTCAAGGATCCATCAGACTTGGCCACAAACACTACAGCTGAACCCCAATCAAAAACACTGGGACGTATTAACTTTCTCTAGCAAATCTTGGGTTCGCTTGACTAACTCTATTCCTTCCCTGGGTGCCATCCTGCGGCTTGCATGAACAACAGGACGAGCATTTGGAACCAAGTCAATTCTGAATTCAATTTCTCTATGTGGGGGTAAAGATTTAACCTCTTCGAACATGTCTGGAAATTCCCGAACAATAGGTATGGAATCCAGACTAGGTTGGAGATATCCTAAAGTATACATCAACTTATCCCGTTTCGGACTAGGGCCTTCGCAAGAAATCACAATGAGATTCCCAAATTTTGTTTTGATAGAAATTGTTCGATTGTTACAATCTAATTTGGCTTCGTATTTCGTTAGCCAATCCATTCCGAGTAAGATTTCAAATTCATTAAAATTGAGGACAAAGAGACTGATAGGAAATTGATGATGAGAATACGAGATAGGAACTTCTCTACATCGTAGACAAAGATTCGCAGGGCCACCAACTGGATTCCTTATGCAAATGGGCTTGTCGATAAATTGAGGTTCAAGTTTTAATTCATTTACAGTTTGTTGGGAGATAAAGCTATGTGTGCTTCCGTGTCAAACAAAACTCTAACAATTCTATCATAAATAATAAGGTTACCTTCTAAAACTCCTTTTTCTTTATTCTCTTTAGAGTTTGAAGGTTTATCTTCAATCGCATACACCTTTTCTACTTGAGCTTTCTTCATTTCTGGGCAATCTTTAACTTCGTGTCCTGATTTCTGACAGTAATAGCATTCCCTGGCTCTTGTTTTTATAGATTGATCCGTCTTTCCTTGTTTCTTAGGATTCATACATATACTCGAGTAATGGCCCTTTTCCAAGCAATTAAAACAAGTAACGCCTTTTGCCTAATCCTCCTGATTATTCTTCTTCTCCTTGCCCTGCCACGGTTTCTTCCCTCCAAACTTCCTTTTCTTCCAGTTCGGATTGCTTGCACTTCCTTTCTCCTCCAGAACTTCCTGCTTATCTAGAGTAGCGTATCTGTAACCCATGTCGATCAGATCAGAAAAAGATTCCGTAACGTGGACAGGCATTCTTTCATGGAATTTCTTGTTTATTCCACGAATAAACCTTTCATTCTTCTACAAAAGTGTATTTACTAGCTTCGGACCAAATCGAGATAACTCGTTGAATTTGTTCAAGTATTCCTCGAATGATAAACTTCCCTCCTTCAGGTCCATAAACTCCTGGTACATTTTGGAGATACCAGCAGATGGCATATAGCGTTTCTCAAACATCTCTTTGAAACGACTCCAAGTGAACTCATCTTCCGGCTCATCCATTGTAACAGTCTCCCACTAATCTAGAGCATCCTCTTGGAGTTGCCAAGAAGCTATCAATCGTATTTGATCAACTTCTAACTTCATCCCTCTAAAAATTCTTTCACACGATCGAATCCAGGCTTGTGCTTCGACAATAGACTCCTTGCCTGTGAACGGCTTACCACCAAGTCTCGAGAAACTTTTATATAGATCGGCCAGATTCGGCTGAGGTTGAGTGGGAACTGCTGCTTCCGATGTTGTAGGGACTTGACCAGTTGAAGTGGTATTTCCCCATCCCGTACCTCATCCTCTTCTAGTGCTTATTCTCACTATCGGTAAATAGTAAGATAACTTGATTTAGACTATACGGACGAGATATCTTAGGGATATACTCATTCTAGGGTTTTTATAACCCTATCTCTAATGAGCCACCTAATGTGTTATACTCCATAGCTAAAGTTCTTACTCAACCTTTAGCTCTGATACCACTTGTCATGACCCAAAATCCAGCGTTCTAAAATTGACATCAAATACCTTAGTTGTATTCGACTACCGGAGATTCAAACGTTGGACTTTAGTTTGGACGGAGCTTATAACAACATTAGATGAATACATAGCAGCAGAAAACAAAAGATTATTACATTGATAAGTATCATAGATACAACATTTAATACAATCTTTGAGCAACACCAACATCAGAGTGATATACACAAGATATAATAACAGGACGATAACACCACAGCGGCATAATAACAGTGTCTTTAAAAGGGAAGAGCGAGAATCCAAACTAAGCACCACCTTCTTCCAAATTTCAAAGCTTCCAAGACTTTAAACCAAAAGCTTTCCAAAATCCGACAGCTACCAGAAGACTTCTAAATCCAAGCTAACTCCAGAAACACGGATAACCTATTTCTAGGCTGCCGGTGTGGAAGATTATGGCCACCTAGATTTTAAAAAGGGAACAATAAACTTCGGGTCAGTCATGGGACTGGTATGAGTAAACAAAAATAGTTGTTTGTACAAAAACAATTTATAAAAGAAAACTGTTCATGCTTTTGGAAAATGAAACTACCATAAGGCCTCACTGCGCACACACACAATGCAATCACACAATTGGAGGAGATTTCCTCTTATGATAGTCAAATATGCTTGATACTAGAAAACCCTTTGATATCATTACTAGTGCATAGTGTGAAAACATTTCGAAAGTGTAACAACCCGGGATTTCGGAGATTACTATTAATATTAAATTGTAATGAAAATTATAATTCAATATTGTGTTTAAAAATGAATTTGACAATAAAACGAGGGATTATATTGTTTATTTTGTATAAATAAATCTTGATGATTATAATTTGGGATTTGAAATTTAAATAAGTCGTGTTATTTTATTTGAAGCCTATTTCAACATTTGATGGTTGAGAAAAGTGTAAATGAATGAATAATTGTGATGGTTTAAATTTAGTTAATTAGTAATATTGGAAATTTATTCCAATGTTAGCCTTTTATTGTAAAACAAAAGGAATAATACGAAGAAAAAGAATTTAGAAGTGTAATTAGGCTTGGAATGATGTATTAATGTTATAAAAATGTTAAAATATTTTAATACACTTCATTAGACTTAAAAATAAATTTATATGGTTGAAATGGATGAAAATAATGATTTTTCGCTAAAAATAGGAATATTGGTAAACATTGTTGAAAAAATTTGTGTTATATAGGGAAATAATATTTTTAATTAAAAAATTATATTTTTGATGACACTAACATGTTTCGTTTATTAAACAAGAACAATGCAACTTGTTTCATGTGATTTGGAAATTTTATGCAAAAGTTATGTGTAAATTACTAAAACACATATGCATATTTACTCTCAATATTTTTCTAAGTGTGAGAATTGGGCTTACGGGGTTATTTTGCGCCCACAAACCCAATTTTTAGAATGTTCAAAGAGATATACATTCATTTCTCTCTGACTATTTTTTCATTTAAACACTTTTCTTCCAAAAACTTCAATATTCTAATTAATGGCCTTCATATGAAGAATAATCAAAATTCACTCATTCTCTTGCAAATTTAAGGTTTAATTCAAGTTACAAACATAATAAAAGGTAATCTCCTACCTATTTAATCTCAAAGTTCATATCAATTCTAGGATTTGATTCACTATAATTGAGTTCTTGATATTTTCCTTGCTTGCATGTTGTTTCTATAACTTCTACAAATTTCTAATTACTAATCCAAGGCCAGAGCTCTTTTCTTTGCTAGCAAAATCATTTAATTCCTTGCAAAAGAACCCTAAGGTGAGTAATCTCACTCACGCTAGCTGTAAACAATCTTTTTTATTCATATTTAATGTAAAATTGGATGTTTGGAGCTATAAAAATCAAGTTTTGATCATATTTTGTGCTCAATCCAAAAACTGAATTATGTCCATCTTTGAAGCTAAAACAAAATTAGCCATAACTTGCTCAACTTTGATTGAAATTGGATAATTTTAGATGATCCAGAAATCTTAAATCATGTACTACGACTTTAATGTTTTGAGTTTTCTATATTTTTTAGGTTAGCTATGTCAAAATCTAATTTTTCTACTGCTAACCCGAGAGCAAAACCAATATTTGCTCTATCCTTGAAGCTAAAACAAAATTACCCATAACTTCTATGTTTCTTAACCGAATTTGATAATCTTTAATGTTTCGAAAATCTTAAATTATGTACTACAACTTTTATCTTTGGACTTTTCTGAAATTTTGAGGTTAGCTATGTCAAAATCTAATTTTTCTACTGCTAACCCGAGAGCAAAACCAATATTTGCTCTATATTCGAAACTGAAACAAAACTGACTTTAGCTTCTTCATTTCTTGTCCAAATTTGATAATTTTGGATGTTTCGAAAATCTTAGATCATGTGCTACAAGTTTCATTCATTGTGTTTTGTGGAATTTTGAAGTTTGCTTGATCGAAATTATGGTTATATGTTGCAGTCCTGAGAGCAAAATGGCAGCAACAACAATCGTTGACCTTAGAATTGTATTAGCTCATTTTTGCTCTCATTCTCTTCGGTTTTGATGATGTTTTTGAGATATTTTGAGAGCTATGGTATCTATCAATAGGCTAGCTATATTTGAAAATTTTGAATTTCAAATTTAAATGGAATTGGAATTGATTTTGGGTTAAATTTGAATTGAATTCGGGTTGAATTCAAGTTAACGGTTTTGAGATATCCCTCTTACTTTTCATTGCTTTCGAGAACGGTTTTCACTAAACCATTTTTGAAATATATGGACATTTCAAATTATTATTACATAGTATTTTTTAAATTATTTTTCTAAATAAAGATAGATTTATTTCCTATAATAAAGGAATTTCAAATATTGGTTTTAATAATCGTTTTCAGAAAATCGTTTTAAATTTCTGTTTTCTCTAATAAAAATTATTTTATAAATAAATTACTTATTCTTATGAATTTCGGACGTATAAGAAAGACAATTAAACAGTAAAGTAAAACATGTGGTATGGGACACATGGATTTTCTTTATCGCTTAATATCGGACTTATACGATCGAAAACCTTTCGATGAACTATTTGAGATGATTTAATATGTTATTAAATTTTGGGTAGATGATGTTGTCCGAGAAATCCAATTTAGGAGTATATTCAATGAAGGACCATTTTAAGATGTGTTTCTTAATCGCCGATGAAATGAGGTGAATTAAGAGCAAGAAACCCCTAATTGGAATTATGGTTATAAATAACCATCTGATGTTATTTTACTTGCCGATGAGATGAGTTAAGATTCTTTATGATGATTTTACGATGTTGAGATATATTATGATAATTTTTACTTGTCGACGAGATGAGACAAGTCATGATTCCACTGGTACTCGTCAATAAGATGAGACGAGCATGTTATTGTATTTACTCGCCAATGAGATGAAGCTGAGTATACTTTCCTGATGTTTATGATGTTTTACTAGTGTGGTACCAACTAACGGCTAATAAACTGTTAGGTGCGAACGTATGGTATGGGACATACATTAACACCTATTGAGTTCCTATCCGAGAAGTTGAGACACATTCACGATGTTTACTAGTACTACAGACCACGAGTACTCGATTGGAGTCATCACGATGTAGTTGCTACTCCGATCATCACAATGTTATTAACTCGGGTCTTTGTAACTCGGAGTCATTATGATGTTATAGACTATAGTCATTCATGATGTTCACGATGTTAAGATGTTATTTAACTCTAGTCATCATGATGTTTACGGTACCAAATAGTAGTACTATTCACGATGCAGCGCGTAGCATTGCTTCGGCATGCAATCGAGGATCTGGCCAATCCGGGATTTCTTTTAGTTTTGATGTTTTAGACTTCATCGTCTTTAGATGATATTACATAGTGCCAGATGAGATGTAAACATATATAGTGAAATCATTTATGATGTTACTCTTTGATTGAGTCATTTGCATTATGGATTGATGATTTGATGATTTTATAGACTACTTGATGTTAAGATGGAGTTGAGATGTATTTATATATTTATACCGATGAGATGAGGTAAAAATGATTATGAAGAATCTTTTATGATGAGTTTTAGTGATGGATTTTAGATATATCTATATTCATACCGATGAAATGAGGTATGAATAAGTATAATGGTTCTTTTATGATTGGGTTTTATATTTCCTTGAATGATCCTTAGGATGTGCCAATGCGATGAGGCACATCCATATGCGTTTTATTCTATGTATGAAGGATATGTACCTTTGATGTATTGTTATATTGACGACCACTTCTAAGAAGATAGTTGAATCATTTGAAGTCATTATCCGCATTCTTTTATACCACCGATGATATGAGGCGAAAGCGATGTTTGTTGAGTCTTATCTTTAAAACTTTCTTCGTCGATGTTACATTTGCTTAAGTGTCAGTTATGTCACCTAAGTATGAATTTATCATCATTATCTCTTCTACTTGCCAAGAAGAGATGTTGTCCTTTCTTATGATGTTGAAACCCTGTTTAGGGCATGCATCCTTTAAGAAAAAGGATACCATAGCTTTCACCTACTTATCCTTATCGATTATTCTGTTTAACTGATGATTTTAGCTAGTCTGGCCCATGTTGTTTTCACTCGGGTAAGACCGAGTTGTTTTAGGTATCATCTATTGGATTTAGCTTGAAGTTGATGTTGGATATCAGCTCTTCTTTCTCTTGAGTAGTTTATGTTCTTTCGCATACTCTAATGTAGTTATAATTGATTCGATGTATATGGTGTAGTCGAGTACCACCTTTATTGTATTCATATTGTATTGTACTAAATATGTATCAGTGTATATGTATATATATGATATTGATTAGTGTTATGTGATGTGCCTTCCATTTAATTATCGTATTTTGTTCTGATAGATCCGTTAGCCACCATTAGTTTTGAATTAAGCATTTACTAGGTATGTCGATCCACTTGAGATAGAAAAAAAATCATATTGCATTTATCGACGTATTCAGTAGATGTTTAAGACAAAATTATAGATGGTCGTCCTTAACCAGCCCTATTCTCAACTTCAGTAGAAAGAATTATTCGTTAATTCTCTTTACTAAGGTAGGTCTCAGGGTGGGGCTTTACAGCTTGGTATTAGAGCTGTGGTCAGAACAAAGTAGAATAAACATAGAACCGTACGTATGTCATGATACATCAAAGTACAATACCGGTGAATCATTGTCCTTTATTCGAGCTTGCTTTTGAATCAAGCCTTGATTCTTTTCCGAGTTTTGGGATTGTTGCTATGGAATATGTCTAGGAACATAGATATATTGTATTCCATAATATTCCATAATAGAGTTTGATGTCATCTTATCTTATATAAAATCTTATTTGGGATTATTCTGTTCCTATTTTTGTCGATACGAGTGTCGATGGAGCTGATTGATTTCTTTGAGCATACTTGTTGCATTCCTTCGAGAGCTGTGAATCCTGCTGAAGGGATCCACAACGAATGGCTTGTTGTGAGCATTCTGAGTTATCTATTTGTTGCTGCTTTAGTGAGTATTCGTTTATTCCTCACTATCTTGAGATGTATTTGATTTGAGATGGATTAACTTATTTGATGTAAAGTCTGATCCTTTTATTGTTATAGGATCCTATATTTATTTAGGCATCCTAATTTGATTGGTTTATTATTCTATCACTTTGGAATGTTAATGATGATTCTGAAGTTTTTGTATGCACGTTTAAGTATCGAGATGTTGATGATATATCTCAAATTCCAGTTATGGTAACTTTGTTGAGTTTTCTCGAGTCCGTTTGGATTTGACATCCAATCGGGCATTCGAGTGTTGAGGTAACCTTATTCCTAGTTCTTAGCTCTTCAATTATCCTTCCACGAGGATATCCACTGAGGAATGAGGTGAGTTTCTAGATTGTTCGAGTTTGGGTGAGTTTATCATTCAGCTCCGTTTGAGTGTTCTTTTCAGATACTCAATCAATTTTATCCTTTGTAGCATTACTCTGTTTTAAGTAGTGATTCGTGCTTCTTCTCCTTCGAGAAGAATACCTTCTTATCCTATATCTTGATTATTTTTGGGAGTGGCTCATGACATCATACGATTGACGAACACTCTATCTCCTTTGGATGATTTTGAGAATCGAGTATTGTGAGAATATCTCGATGCATTCTCTTAATGCTCTTTGATTTGAGATTTGAAGCTATATAAATTTGAGTTTTATAGAAATTTGAGCTTTGAGATATTTAAAAAAAAATCAAAGAATATTTTGAGAATATATTTACATGAGTAGTATTGCTTTTATAGAAATAATTTGTGAGTGTTGGGTTGTCCATCGAGCAGTTAAGAGTTCTGGTTGATATGCCTGATCAACATCATCGATAGGAATCTCCTAAATGCTACGATGACGCAATCAGACACGATGGTTTGTGTTTTAAAAATTGATATTTTTAAAATAATATTTAAGATTAAATATTAAATTTATTTTTGAATAGTAATTGCAGCCATTGATTTTAGAGACGAGTAATAGAGTGACGAGGCAGTTTTCATCGTTCGGTCAACTCTGCAGCCAACAAATATATTTATTTATTAGAGATTCAATGGCGAGGCAATGCCATTTATTTATTTTTAAATTATAAAGATGAGAATATACATGAGATTATTTTTGAGCTGTGCTTTATTCGAAGTATATTTTGAGATTTTAGAATCTGTATTATATACATTGGATGTTTTAAGAGAAGAGTTATAAGAGAATTTGAAGATTGTTTTTGAACTATTTAAGTGGTTTAATAAAAAGAGTAAAGAGAACTTAACTTAATTTATTTTGAGGAATATTATTATGGATTTTCAAATTTCTTTGGAAATTAATCTTGAAGTAAAAGAAGAAAATTGGACTTTTAATTTGAGTTTTAAATAACTTACTAAGTAATATAGTAAAAAGTTTGAAACTTTTCAAATGTTGACAATTGAGATTTAAAATTTAAAAGATGTTGAGATTTAAAAATTCTAAATATCTTGGATTAAAAGATAATTCGAGTTCATATCCTTGTTCTTGAGTATATTCTATCTTTGAGCTATTATTAACGACGTGCATTTTTCGCGGTCGTTCGAGTTAGTGGCCTTGTGAGAAGCTATCTTGTGATTTATCAATCTTGTCTATTGTGTCTACCCTATTGTGAGGATGTTTTCCGTATATTTATGCGAAAAATCTTACTGATGATCTTCTTTATTGCTTAGAGTTTGGATTTAAGTGAGTTTGATCCCAACTCTATTCTTAGAGTTTTGTGAAATCAATCATTTTCGATATATTAATTGTTGAGCATCTTATTGAGTTTTGATTCGAAGACGGGATATCTTCGAAATTCTTTCGAGTGACTTGGAAAATTCGATGGTTTGCTAATCACTATATTAGCATTTGATGGGCCATCGGATTAACCAAGTGAGTTTTTACTTGTTTCTCTCTACCATTCTATGTTGAGAGTATGAATGGTTTGAGTTCAAGCTTGTCTTTTATCCTTTGTTGGTTGAATTTTTGTGTTGTTTACAGCCTTTTCCACTAGAAATTGCGACGACGCAATTTTGTTAAGGGGAAGTATGTAACAACCCGGGATTTTGGAGATTACTGTCAATATTAAATTGTAATGAAAATTATAATTTAATATTATATTTAAAAATGAATTTGATAGTAAAATGAGGGATTGTATTGTTTATTTTACATAAACAATATCTTGATGATTATAATTTGGGATTTGAAATTTAAATAAGTCATATTACTTTATTTGAAGCTTATTTCAACATTCGATGGTTGAAAAAAAGTGTGAATGAATGAAATAAAGTTTAAAAAACTTTATTTATGGATTTGGATTGAAAATAAATAATTGTGATGGTTTATTTTTAGTTAATTAGTAGTATTGGAAATTTATTCCAATGTTAGCCTTTTATTGTAAAATAAAAAGAATAATATGAAGAAAAT
Source organism: Allium cepa (assembly GCA_030765085.1). Lineage (NCBI taxonomy): Eukaryota > Viridiplantae > Streptophyta > Magnoliopsida > Asparagales > Amaryllidaceae > Allium > Allium cepa. Next base: position 73,034,039 of record CM060938.1, on the reverse strand, counting down.
AAAATTCAAAAGTGTAATTAGGCTTGGAATGATGTATCAATGTTATAAAAATGTTAAAATATTTTAATACACTTCATTAGACTTAAAAATAAATTTTATTTGGTTGAAATGGATGAAAATAATGATTTTTCGCTAAAAATGGGAACATTAGTAAACATTGTTAAAAAAATTGTGTTATGTGGGGAAAATTAAATTTGATGCCACTAACATGTTTCCTTTATTAAAACAAGAACAATGCAACTTGTTTCATGTGATTTGGAAATTTTATGCAAAAGTTATGTGTAAATTACTAAAACACATATGCATATTTACTCTAAATATTTTTCTAAGTGTGAGAATTGGGCTTATAGGGTTATTTTGCGCCCACAAACCCAATTTCTAGAATTTTCAAAGAGATATACATTCATTTCTCTCTGACTATTTTTTCGTTTAAACAATTTTCTTCTAAAAACTTCAATATTCTAATTAATGGCCTTCATATGGAGAAAAATCAAAATTCACTCATTCTCTTGCAAATTCAAGGTTTAATTCAAGTTACAAACATAAGAGAAGGTAATCCCCTAGCTATTTAATCTCAAAATTCAAATCTCGGATTTGATTCACTATAATTGAGTTTTTGGTATTTTCCTTACTTGCATGTTATTTCTGTAGCTTCTACAAGTTTCTAATTACTAATCCAAGGCCAGAGCTGTTTTCTTTGCAAGCAAAATCATTTAATTCGCTGCAAAAAAACCCTAAGGTGAGTAATCTCACTCACGCTAGCTGTAAACAATCTTTCTTATTCATATTTAGTGTAAAATTGGATGTTTGGAGCTATTAAAATCAAGTTTTGATCATATTTTGTGCTCAATCCAAAAACTGAATTCTGTCCATCTTTGAAGCTGAAACAAAATTATCCATAACTTGCTCAATTTTGATCAGAATTTGATAATTTAGGATGTTATAGAAAGCTTAAATCATGTACTATAACTTTCATGTTTCGAATATTCTATATTTTTGAGGTTAGCTATGTCAAAATCTAATTTTTCTATTGCTAACCCGAGAGCAAAACCAATATTTGCTCTGTCCTTGAAACTAAAACGAAGTTGGCCATAAATTCTACGTTTCTTAATCGAATTTGATAATTTTTTATATTTCAGAAATCTTAAATTATGTACTACAACTTTTACCTTTTGATTTTTCTATAATTTTGAGGTTACCTATGTCAAAATCTAATTTTTCTACTGCTAACCCAAGAGCGAAACCAATATTTGCTCTGTGTTTGAAACTGAAACGAAATTGGCTTTAGCTTCTTCATTTCTTGTCCAAATTTGATAATTTTGAATGTTAAGGAAATCTTAGGTCATGCTACAAGTTTCATTCATTGGTTTTTCTGGAATTTTGAAGTTTGCTTGGTCGAAATTATGGTTGTATGTTGAAGTCCTAAGAGCAAAATGACAACAACAACAATCGTTGACCTTAGAATTGTATTAGCTCGTTTTTGCTCTCATTCTCTTCGGTTTTGATGATGTTTTTGAGATATTTTGAGAGCTATGATGCCTATCAGTAGGCTAACTATATTTGGAGAATTTGATTTTCAAATTTAAATGGAATTTGAATTGATTTTGGGTTAAATTCATATTGAATTCAAGTTATCGGTTTTGAGATATCCCTTTTAGTTTTCATTGCTTTCGAGAACGGTTTCACTAAACCATTTTTGAAATATATGGACATTTCAAATTATAATTACATAGTATTTTTTCAAATTATTTTTCTAAATAAAGATAGATTCATTTCCTATAATAAAGGAATTTCAAATATTGGTTTTAATAATCGTTTTCAGAAAATCATTTTAAATTTCTATTTTCTCTAATAAAAATTATTTTATAAATAAAATTACTTATTTTTATGAATTTCAGAATTATAAGAAAGACATTAAACAGTAAAGTAAAACATGTGGTATGGGACACATGATTTGCTTTATCGCTTAATATCGGACGGACTTATACGATCGAAAACCTTTCGATGAACTATTTGAGATGATTTAATATGTTATTAAATTTTGGGTAGATGATGTTGTCTGAGAACTCCAATTTAGGAGTATATTCAATGAAGGACCATTTTAAGATGTGTTTCTTAATCGCCGATGAAATGAGGTGAATTAAGAGCTAGAAATTCCTAATTGGAATTGTGGTTATAAAAAACCAACAAGATGTTATTTTACTTGCCGATGAGATGAGGTAAGCTTTTTTATGATGATTTTACGATGTTGAGATGTATTATGATAATTTTTACTTGTCGATGAGATAAGACAAGTCATGATGCCACTAGTACTCGTCAATAAGATGAGACGAGCATGTTATTGTATTTACTCGCCAATGAGATGAGGCTGAGTATATTTTCCTGATGTTTATGATGTTTTACTAGTGTGGTACCAACTAACGGCTAGTAAACCGTTAGGTGCGAACGTATGGTTTGGGACATACGTTAATACCTATTGGGTTCCTATCCTAGAAGTTAAGACACATTCACGATGTTTACTAGTACTACCGACCACGAGTACTCGATTGGAGTCATCACGATGTAGTTTCTACTCCGATCATCACGATGTTATTAACTCGGATCTTTGTGACTGGGAGTCATTATGATGTTATAGACTATAGTCGTTCATGATGTTCACAATGTTAAGATGTTATTTGACTCTAGTCATCATGATGTTTATGGTACCAAATAGTAGTACTAGTCATGATGTAGTGCGTGTAGCATTGCTTCGGCATGCAATCGAGGATCTGGCCAATCCGGGATTTCTTTTAGTTTTGATGCTTTAGACTTCACCGTCTTTAGATGATTATTACATTGATAGCCTAGTGCCAGATGTGATGTATACATATATGCTGAAATCATTTATGATGTTACTCTTTGATTGAGTTATTTGCATTATAGATTGATGGTTTGATGATTTTATAGACTACTGAATGTTAAGATGGAGTTGAGATGTATTTATATATTTATATCCATGAGATGAAGTATAAATGATTATGAAGAATTTTTATGATGAGTTTTAGTGATGGATTTGAGATGTATCTATATTCATACTGATGAAATGAGGTATGAATAAGTATAATGCTTCTTTTATGATTGGGTTTTATATTTCCTTGAATGATCCTTAGGATGTGCCAATGAGACGTGGCACATCCATATGCGTTTTATTCTATGTATGAAGGATATGTACCTTTGAGTTATTGTTATATTGACGACCACTTCTAAGAAGATAGTTGAATCATTTGAAGTCATTATCCGCATTCTTTTATACCACCGATGATATGAGGCGAAAGCGATGTTTGTTGAGTCTTCTTTTTAAAACTTTGCTCGCCGATGTTCCATTTTCTTAAGTGTCAGTTATGTCACTTAAGTATGAATTTATCATCATTGTCTCTTCTTCTTACCAAGAAGAGATGTTGTCCTTTCTTATGATGTTGAAACTCTGTTTAGGGCATAGCATCCTTTAAGAAAAAGGATACCATAGCTTTCACCTACTTATCCTTATCGATTATTATGTTTAACTGATGATTTTAGCTAGCCTGACCCGTGTATTTTCACTGCGTCAGACCGAGTTGTTTCAGGTATCATCTATTGGATTTAGCTTGAAGCTGATGTTGGATATCAGCTCTTCTTTCTCTTGTGTAGTTTTTGTTCTTTCGCATACTCTGATGTAGTTATATTTGATTTGATGTATATGGTGTGGTCAAGTACCACCTTTATTGTATTCATATTGTATTGTACTAAATATGTATCGGTGTATATGTATATATATGATATTGATTACTGTTCTATGATGTGCCTTTCATTTAATTATTGTATTTTGTTCTAGTAGATCCGTTATCCACCTATAGTTTTGAATTAAGCATTTACTAGGTATGTCGATCCACTTGAGATAGAAAAAAAAATCATATTGCATTTATCGACGTATTCAGTAGATGTTTAAGACAAAATTATAGATGGTCGACCTTAACCGACCCTATTCTCCACTTTAGTAGATAAAATTGCTCGTTAATTCTCTTTACTAAGGTGGGTCTCGGGGCGGGGCATTACAAAAAGTATAATATTAATCTTATTTAGCATACGTACTATTATAGTATGCCTACTAAGGCTACCATATTAGATGGCAGGTTCTATAACTAAAACCGTACTGGGCGTGTATTGGTGATTGAATTTCCACAAATGGTCATGCTAAGGAACTTCCTATGCCATCTGGAGGGACGTCCCGAGAACTTAACCAGCTCTCTGCCAACACAAGTCCGGGTTAACTCTGTAACTAGGTAACTACTACACGAGTATGCCATCTCCCGGTCGTTGCCGACCTTTATCCGAGGGCCCTCAACCAAAAAGCAACAACCACAAAGTAATAAATTTGCAGCAACCACATAGATTAAATATCTGCGCTCCATACCATGATACCACCTTTTTCCAGAAGGAAATGGACATACCCTAAAGGGTGAGACCCTCATAATCTTGCCGCATTCTTCCTGTTTCAGCCATTTACGGGTTGTGAGGTCCGACGAGGTCTCGTCCACAAAGCTATGCTTTATACAAAAGTCATGCTTTGATCAACAAATGGTCAGTAACACTCAGCAGCACTCAGCATGCCACACTACCAAATTGGGAGTATATCACTGATAACCATCGACTACATGACCTATGAGCTCGTACGTCTCAGAGAAGGATGTTAAACTAAGAGAATAAATTCTCCGCCACCAAACAGAAATGTATTTGATAGAGATCAGTTTTATATATCAAAGTGTAATGTCAGACATACAACCATACAAGTCCATCCCGGGTTCGAACGGAACCGAAGGCACTTCCAAAGAATCCCTTGCAATCTGGGCTCCACAATCCCGATCGGACTCCCCATCACATATGTAGATCTCTATACCGAAGCAACTCAGTGTAGAGTCATTCGACAGGTTATCGTATCGTTCTCGAAGATACCCGGTCTTCGCCACCGTTTTCAATTGCTATCCATTTCATCGTATCACTACTCGGAATGGGTTATATGACACCAAGTCCTCTCTTGGCTATACCGAATAGTGAGCGCTTAATTTTAAAACACGTGGATATATCATTCACAAAGATTCACTATTAAGGTTCGATGTGGGTTTCGGATAACCAGCTGGAATCCGACTCCCTGTCACATCGAAATTCAAATGCCATTTTACGGGCTAAGAGGTTTTCACATTCACACAGTAATATATACACAGATATAATAGTTCAGCACAAAGCAGTTCATATCACATAGTATCACAACCACATATCAGGGCATTCAACAACAGTCAATCATCTGTAATTAAGATGAACTAATCGTGTGATTACAATCAATTAATCACATAATTATTTTCACAAATTAACCTTAATTAATGATTTATTATACTTGATTATTAATTAATTAGTCCTTAATTACTAATTAATTAATCTTAATTACCTTTATTAATTAAATATTACTTAATTAATTACCTTAATTAATTAATTAAATACCCTTTTATTTATAATTAATTAACCATTAATTAATTATTATTTAATTATTAAGTAATTATAAATCATTCATTATTTAATTATCATTAATAATATAAATTAATTCAAGGGATTAAGGTTAGTAAAACATCATTTAATCTTAATTAACTTTTTAAATACCTTATTTACTTGAATAAATTAAGAATTAATTTTAAAATTAATGATCACATGATTATTAAATTAAACTTAATTAATTATAAAAATGACTTACTTAAAGCTTTTATTAATCCAAATTTAAACGAAAACAATTATCTTAAAACATGGGTTAATAATGTTTAAAATTTAAATTTGGTTTAAAAGTAAAAACTGTTTTATATGACAAACACGAGACCAACTTCGAGTATCACCCGAGACACAAGCATACTTTCTTCGAGTCATTCCCGAGATAAACCCCACATTTTCATTTTAAAACTTAGAATTTATTTAAGTTTTATAAAAACCCAGTACAACCCAAAAATTACTTGAACCCATACTCAAGCCTGTACCCATATTTCTCGAAGAACACTTCGAGCTCCACCTTCATCTTCTCAGAAACAACCCAATAGTATAAACCTGATACCTGTGCACATGCATAGGAACTCCGGCCAATGCTATGCCTATCGATCAGTCGGCCACAACCTCCATACATCACCAGACCACCCAGAATCCCCAAAAGACGACGAATTCATAATCGAGCAATATGACCCAAAACTGGAACAAAACCGAGCCACCAACAATCGCCTCGTTCTTCCACCTTCGACCATCAGAGGTCACGTGATCGTACCCGAAGCTTCATTGATACCTAACGCTTCGATCCCCTCACATCCGGCCGCCTCCGATGCCCTGTCGATGCTATAGTTTATCGAATTCTGACCCTTACAGAAACATGAGCTTAAACCCTAGATTGTCAATATTTGACCACCATGATGATTTATAAATTCGTCCAATAATTTTTTGATGATCCCTGACCATCATGCTAGTTCCAACCCCGATTACGAGACTCCTTATGTCGCCGATCACCAGAATTTGGTGAAAAACGTGATTCCATTCATCTTCGGGTTTCTCAGAGGATACTTTGTAAAAAATTATTATTTTTCTTTTAAAATCATCAATTTAAAAAATGTTTCGATTTATATACTTGAAATTAGGAATCATGATAATTAAAACTTCAACATGTTTTAAGTTTACCTGTAATTTCAAATTTTCCGAAAGAAAACTTTAATTTTTTTTGCTCTAATTTATTTTTAAACTTAAAACATGTTTGAACAAACAATTTCTGTTTAGATTATAAAGCTTAACAAGAACCAGGGGAAGAGTGATCAAATTTTAAACAGGTTTTTGGAAACCTGGAAATGACAGAGGCAAATATGCCTGTAACTCAAACATGAACACCTATGTATATACATTTTGTATACATACAGCATATTTTCACATATTCAAATCATTTGCACAGCTTTACTTCACAAAACAACAGATTATAGATCAAGTTATCAAGAGTTTACTCACCTGTCAACTTGAAAACAGAGAGCTTGTAATTTTTCTTGAATTTGAAAAACTGGACTTGTTTTCTGGGTTTTTTCTTTTTGAATTGATTGTTGTTTATGTGATGATCCTTGCTTTACTTTAGTTGTTGAAGTTGAAGTCCTGCTTTGCTCTTGATTTGCTAAATTTCTAAGTTGATCTTTCTTTGTTCGAAATTGTTTTTCTGGTCTGAAATTTGAGAAGGTTGTTTCAGGTTTTTGTTTACTGGAATTAGTTTTAGTTTAAATATTGAGGAAGTTGTCTTGTTTTGATTACTTTGTTTCTGATTTTAAAATGTACAGGCTTTTGAAAATGAAGATAAAAGAGATGAGAGAGAGGAGATGAAATAGTTTATATAATCTTATTTTCCATTTTTTATCAATTTTCTCAAAATAAATAAACAAAATGACACTTGTTAACTCCTATGTTTAAATTGATTACACATGCTAATTCTTAGATTATATATCTTACACCTGTTAATTTTAGGTCCTAAAAGCTAAACACTTGTAATTTTACATGATTATATAGTTTAAATAAATTTCTATCACACTTTCTTATTTTTATAAATACATTCTTTTATTTACATATATAAATAACCCTTTAAAGAAAATAGTTTGAAACAAAAATATATATTAATAAATAATCGCATATATTAATTTTCAAAACTAAATTGTTTTACTAAGATATTTATTTTAAATTCAAATTCAAATACAAATTTAAATTCAAAAAAAAATTAAAACATTTATCATTTTAAATTTTAAATTTTAAATTCAGATGTAAATTATAATTTTATTCAAATATATATGCAAATTAACACTTATTTAATTTATTTTGAAAATTTTAAATTAATTTTCAATTTACTTCCAAAATCTATATTAATTACTAATTTTAAATTTTATAAAAATTGGGATGTTACATTTACTGAGTTAATAACTTAAACCCTCTTTTCAAAACAAACCCAATTACTAGATTAAAAATTTCATCCCGTAATTAGGAAGTCCTACCTGAGTTCCTGTATAGTCAACTTTATACTTATTACCAATCCACTTCTATTCTCAAAAAATATCAAAATTTCTGTTTTCAAAACCCTTTTATATTCAACAAAGTACCAATTCAAACCCTTTATTTTATCCAATTTATCAACCCAAAATTATTTATAAAACATTTTTCTTAAAAACCTTTTAATTTTTTTTTCAGTTTGAAACATGTATTACTGGTATTTTTAAAAATGCCACAATCCAGGTCAAAACCTGCCATAACACCCAATCAATCCAAATCACAAAATAACCTGTCACTGATTATTTCAACATAACATATATCACTTTATATGCAATTAAATTAAACGTTTTTGAGGAATCCCGTTGGATTCCTCCAACCTGTTTCCCTGCATCCGTAGATGTTAGCACAACATAAAAATACCAATTCCACTTTGAGGTGGAATATCGTGATATATAGGGTCATCCGCTATTATGCGGGGTGCATAGGGTCTCATTCGCTACATAATGGGGGAATATCAATCACTCCAATATATATATATACACTACTATATATAATATCACGTTCAATGGGTAAAATCACATCAATACAGCTAATCGATCATTTATTAATTTTAACGATTTTAAAATTAATGCTAGCAGTCCAAAATTGGGTGTGATTAACACACCTTTAGTTTCGTAGCTGAACGTTCAAATTTCAAATTAAATCGAGCATGTTCGATTTAACCTAAAATTTTCACGAGCTCCAAATACTCCAAATCTGCACTGCAGCGTAGATCCCATCGCTGCGATTTCGGCATCGCTAGTTTCGTCCGATTTCGACCTCGTATGACCAAGATATGAGGTTTTAAAGTATGGATATAATTTTACATAATAAAATTTTCTTTTTTTTTATATTACACAGAAATGAATCACGGCCATTGCCTTCCTTGGAATGAAATTGGGACGCCCGATCTTACTTCTTCCATCCCGTGCTCGCTAGCGTAGAAACCCACCTGCAGTTGCTTACTTCCCCCTTGTCGCGGCCACGTCATTCCACTGGAGAACGATCGGTCACTGCCAAACGAAACGCCTTCACCACTTGACCCAACGCCTGAAGCCATGCCGAGCTCGGCGCCCCCTTTCCTCCGAAAACACGAATGAACCCGTCACATTCTCAATCCAATTTCGACGAATAACATCCCCATCGAAGATCTCAACCGTTGGATAGGTTGAGCTCGGTGAGCTCTACCCTTTTCATGTTGGAAGTTTTCAAAATTACTACGTGTAGGAGGAGAAAATCGAGGAGAAGAGTTACAAGATATTGGCCATTAAAAAGTTTGGAGGCTGCTACGAACTCATTTAGGGTTTTGCTACGGTACATATATATTTATATAGATTTTATTTTATTAATTTAATATTATTGTCACAAATTACTTAATTTTTCAAATGATCTCCAAACGAGACGTGATGCCAGACATCTACAATGTTTTACCCCTATTCCGAACACAATGGAACGTGTTTCGAGGCCTAATTCAATCATATGTGGAAGATAGCTTTTTGAATCGATTTAAAATATTAAATTTTCGGTTTTTATTTCAACGTGTTTCTCACCATATGAACAAACGATAACTCCGAACACTACGAAATTTGAAATCTGATAATAATACACTATTACGGATCTAATGGAACTGGTTTCGTCGAATTTCAAGACTGTCCCCCGAAAGGCTATTTAACTCGTCGATTAAATCGAGCGATTTTTTTGAAATTGTCGAAATCATTTCAAATTTTGATCTTAAAACTTTACTAAAAAAATTATAATTCAGATAGGATTTATATCCCGGTTAGAGATCATTCAGATTCATTTTAATCAAATTATTTACATTATTACTATATATTAATTTCACCATCAAATTAATATTTTTAAATTTCCAATTTTTAAACTTATCGATTTTAAATTCCATACACAAGTCCAGTATTACAATCCTAATCCTCATAGAATTCAAATCAATTTTAGAAATCAATTTACACCCCTATTTTTTCTCAGATTCCCCTATTTTCCCAATTTCCAATTATTAATTTACTATTCATCCAAATCCAGTTACATCATTATATTTAAAATCATAACTATTTCACTATTTCTTCCATATTAAAAATCAATTTATAAATCAAATTCAGCATTTAAAATAAATTAAATTTTCAAAGTTAACGACCAAAATTCCAGATCGTTACAATTTTTTTCACATATGGACTGCAAATGACAAAACAAAATTACGCCGTGCATTAAAATGCGATACATCTTAAAAAATAATAAACTATACCGATTACCTCACTCTTTAGATTTTCAAATGTATCACCATTTTGCCAAAATATATGTCAAATGAAATTTTAAATTTATTTCAAATTAAAAATTCTGGAAAAATCCTATAAATTCATTTAAAAATATGTAAATAAAAATCAAGTTGTTTTATTAACGATTGATTATTTATTCGAACTATTAATTATTGTAAATAAATTTACAAAATGAGTTCGCCGTTATTATTTATTAATTAAAAGGAGTCAAATAAGGATATTAAATCCATTTAATTAATATTTATTTCATAATTCAAATATTTAAATAATCCCTATACTTGAATATTTATTATTTATATTTTAGAAAGCAATTATTTAAACATTCAAAATTAATTAAATATTCAAAATCAAAACGATAAAATTTTGGAATGTTACATCTTAATAAAGTTAAATTGGATTTTACTAAACCGAATAAGCGATAAATTTAGTCATACTGTCACATCATCTGCTAAGTGACGTGTGAACGTTAATATTTGAATTGTTCGATATTAAACGTGATCGAATTTATATCTAATAGTCACACAATCGAAATATTAAATACTTCTTTTACCCCTTGATGCAATTAATTTGTAATTGTTATTAATTAATTAATATATATATATTAAATATTAATTAAAAACCATTATTTTATGTATTAAACAATATTAAACAACGTTCTTATGATAATTATAAATATACTATTAGATATACGATATCGGTATGCGCTTAAATAAGAGTTAAATGCAATAAATATTGTTCAAGCATGAAACGGATTTGATGCCCATAAGGGGCATGATATTTTAGGCTACGATGGGGACATAGAGGCCTACTATTTTGATGGCTTCTGGGGTAAGCTTTGATTGTTTGAGCATAAGAGTATAGGTAAGAGAGAATTAAGGATCTTGATCCTACTTTTGTTCTCTACTCTCTTCTATATATAAACATCTTATCCCTCATTTTATTTTTATTTTTTCTACCTCCATACTCCCTTTTGCTAGCCAAACACAACCCCTCTCCAAAATAATCGTTTCGGTGGGAAGGCATTTCAAGAGCTAACAACTTCGGGATTGGAATTTAATTCAAGGAGTTTACTTCTTCATTTCAAAGTGCGAACCTTGGGCATTAGTGAAAGGTATTTTTTAGGTTTAATATTATATTAATGTTTATATAATTGTTATTTTTGTATACATTATTTTGATATAAATATCATGAACCGGTATATCGATGAATTGTCACATATTGATGGTTATGTATGTGTTTGTATGTGTGTGTGTGTATTAAAAAAATCATGCATATTATTTATAGATGCTTTCGGCCTAGAAATAAAAAAATTGAAATTTAATAATAAAATATTATACAAAGTTAATATTAAATCTAATTTAAAATTTTAACACTATATAATATTTATATAATATTTATAAAATTTAATTTAGTTGGTATGAAATTCGGTTATTAAAAAATTAATTTTTTTGGATATTATACACATACACAGTTTTATTTAATTCAAAATTATTTATATAAATAGAATATGTGCATATATATATATGAATAACATAAAAAATTCTAGAAATTTTTTATATAAAATAAAATATACTTCATAGTTTCAAAAATAATTTTTAAAGATTTTTTAATTGATTTTGTATGATTTTTAGTTAATTATGAAATTTATATTTAAATTCTTTAACCAAAAATTAAATAATAAAAAAATTATTTTCATTATTTGGTTGGAAGAAACAGCAAAATCTAATATTAATTTTAAATTTTATTTATACATACATATATATAATTAGAACTAGTTATATATTTGTATATATATTATTATTTAATTTGTTTCATAGTGTATATACATATATATATGTATTAAAAAAAATCCAGTGCACATTTAATACTATAAATATTTTAACTAATATTACAAATTAATTTTAAAATAGTTTTATGATCATTTTATGTTTATTTATATATATACGTATGTATGTATGTACGTATTTTAATTAATGTTTTCGGTAAATAATTTACAAATAATATATAAAAATTATATAATTATATTTTCATATGTATTTATGTGTGTTCATATAAATTTTATGCATATACACACACACATTAAGATAATCCATTTGTATACACGATGGGATAGTATGTCCATTGCGATGTAAATCTAGCATGCATACATGGGCATGTCAAGCCATATACAAATTATTCTATTGCGCATTTATATACACACATATGTGTATATGATACACATATGTATAATGTAATACGAACTATATAAAATAAAATTTATTTATAAATTTTAATAAAATGTTGGTTTTATTTAAAGAAAATTTAGAAAAGCTCTAAATAAATTTAGACTTCATAGGTCAAATAAAGATCCAAATAAAATACTATTTTTAAAATTTACCCATTTACCCTGTTGTGTGCTGGCCCAATTCTAGCATTATTTCACTTTCTTAGAGCGGATGAAGACTTTTCCTTTTGGGAATCAACATCCTTCCCTATTGACAAGCGGCTCTCGGGGTCCTCATCCTAATTGTGTCAGTAGTAGATTTGTAGGTCTCGATAAAATTGCCAACTACCATAAGTATAGATGCTGGAATGATGTATGACTGGGATTGACATGGATACTGAAAGAGGAGGCGGAATGTCCTCAAAAACCTTCTCTTTTTTCGTACTCTTCAACATAGAAGGATCAATGGCCTGCTTCTCCACCACTAATGGCCCAACTGATGGACTCTTGGCATCGGTAATAATCACGTCCTCGTCACCTTACGGGATCTTCTATGACCTCTTTATTCAATGTATGAATCTTCTAGACACCATGACCCGGTTGAAGAGGTCAACATTATAGGGAGGGTAGAGAGATAATGGACTCTATCATGAAAGCTTGAGAGCCTGAAGTGAAGATCGCATTATGCAAGGAAGCGAAGATAGATGGACATGAAACTAGACAGAGAGAAAAATAAAGGTTAGAAACATCCCTAGGTGTCATCTAAAGTTTCTTAAACATAGAAAATCTAATGATATACCTTCGGGAGAGATGTACAGAGTCTGTGAAGAAGTCTCAGTTTGACTTTCCTTTATAACGGAAGACAATGCGGTGAGCTAGGGAATAGACTTGGGCAGCGAATAACTAAGGTCCGTGAGGTTATATAGTCTATAAACTGAGGATAAAGATGGAGTTGCTATGTTGAAGTTGTTGTAGTAGTAGTAGTGCCCAAAGAAAAAGTGATAGGTTCGATGACAAGGGGCCCAGATGTAGAAGATATGATGGCACCAGAGCTAGCCGCCGCTAAGTTAACACTCTCAACTTGGGGTCCCTACGAGATGGGGATATGATTTCCACTAAATCCTTTGAGTTGGATTCGGGAAGAGCCACAACAAGCACCTGAGTAGAAGTCAAGGCTCCAAAGTGTTGAATCACAAGTTTTTGATTCATGACAAAGCAAGAAAAGGAGAATTCACGACAAAAAGAAAACGGACTATGGCTATATCATCAAAGACTTTTCATCTATGCTTTCACTGTCTAGTATGTATGATTGAGTCTTAGAATTACGTTAAAATCTATCCTCAAGTAGTCCGCACTTCATATGTCATATCAAAAATCAAAACAGAAACATACTTATAAAAATGTCACAGCCAGTCGACTGACCAAACCCAACCAGTCGACTGACTGTGTACATATACGATATGCACTATTTATTTTTTAAAATATATTGCATAGTCAGTCGACTGACCAAGAACGACCAGTCAACTGACCTGAGACCAACTGCCATGTTTTCGAAAAGACATCTTCTTCTCTGAAAGGATGCAACCCTTCTCTGAATGGAAATAGTCGCTTCTTTTCATCAAAACCCTTCACCAATGGCAGTAACTCTTCAACTACTATATATAGATACTCCTAAACACTTCATACTTACCGGTTTTCGTTCTAACTATCTAATACTCTTCTTATCCTATAATCTTTGCATTCAAACAGCGAACATACTTTCTACTGCTTTGAATCTACAAATAACTTTCTTAATTTTTGATTCTTAGAATTACCTTCTCTTTATATCTTCACATACATTTCATATATACTTGACGATTTGAGTATAGGAGGCTTGTACTATCAGAGACAAATTAGTGTTATCAAGAACACATAGTGTCAGATATTCTTTATATTAGTGAAGTCCTCTTCTGCTGCTGAGGCTAAAATCATGTTATGCTGCTCAGGTGCCTGTTCTGCTGCTCAGACTATGTATACCTGTTCCTCCGGGTTAAGTGAGGATTGTTGTTAGTTAAATTCTAGAAGGAGTCTGGGACTGGACGTAGGACAGTGCTCAGAACCAGTATAAAATCTCTGGTGTCTATTTACAATACAACTTTTATATTCTGCACTATTTATACTCTAGGTTACTTGTATCCATATTATACTGTCCTATACACTTACATTTGGTATCAGAGCGAGGTTATCTTATAACCATTACAAAGTTATCTGATATCTTGCTAATATGGAAAAAAACATCACTAATACCAGTTTTATTGAAGGTCAATCCACTGCACGACCTCCATTCTTTAATGGTTTAAACTATAATTATTGGTCTACTCGTATGCGAATCTATATGCAATCTAATTGTTTTGAATCATGGAATATCATACAGAATGAATACACTCTTCCTACTGGAGAATATTCTACTTGGTCAAACACACAAAAATTAGATGCTACTGCCAATGCTAAAGCTATGAACATGTTATTTTGTGCCCTAGATAGAAATGAATTTAATCGTGTTAGCATGTGTCAAACTGCTTATGAAATATGGAGAATGCTTAAAATCACTCATGAAGGAACTAACAAAGTCAAATAAAGCAAAATCTCCATGCTCAAAAATCAGTTTCAAACTTTAAAATGAAACAAGATGAATCCATCAATGATATGTATTCTAGATTTCAAGATATTTATCATTCACTATTAGGATTAGGAGAAAAAATTTCTGATTTTGATATAGTATCAAAAATCCTAAACTCTTTAACGGATGAATGGGAAAGAAAGGTCCTAGCTATTGAAGAAGCAAACGATCTTTCAACTACGAAACCAGAAGAGTTAATAGGAAATCTAATGTCATATGAAGTGAATCTACATGCAAAGAAAGTTCAAGCACAAGATAAGAAGAATCTAGCGCTTCAAGCAAAACAAGATGACTCTGACTCGGATGAAGAGGATATGGTATTTATTACTAAGAATTTCAAAAAGTTTTTGAAATTCAAAAAGAATAACAAGGGCAAGAGCTACAAAAATAATTCTAGCAACAATAATAGCAATAAACCATCATCATCTGTCATGGAATGTTATGAATGTTATAAGAAGGGTCATATGAAGAAAGATTGTCCAGAAAAACAGAAAAACAAATTCAAGAAGAACAAATTCAAGAAGAAAGCATTTTCTGTAACATGGGATGATTCAGATTCTTCATCATCAGAAAGCGACGGTGACAATGACACAGAGCAAGCAAATGTATGCTTCATGGCTTCAAATGATGATGTAAGTGAACTAAGTTTTGAAGATTTAGTTGAACTTAATTCTGAACTAGTAGATTTTGTAAAACAGATTAAGAAATATAATAAGGAGTTACATGGAAAACTAAATAGATCTGAATTGGAAATTAGTATGCTTAGAGATGAAAAGAAGATTCTCGAAGAAGAACTTGAAAAATCTCAAGAATCTAATTCTAATTTAGCTTCACAACTTTCTATGATAACTCAAGAATTAGAAATTCAGAAGAATAAAAATGATGATTTATCAGTTGAAATTAATGATTTAAAATCTAACACTAAAGTATTAGAGTTAGAAAAATCTAATCTTAAAACTAAGCTAGAAGATATTAATAAAAATATTTCTAATTTTAATAAAGGACGAGAAAATCTTTCTAAAATAATAAAAAATTCTCAGTCTACTTCAAATAAAATGGGTTTAGGATATAATAAAACTGATCATAGAAATAACACTAGATATGCTTTCATATACAGTAAAAATGATAGTGCTAGCACTAAATTTCAAGTAAAGCCTAAATCCAATAGAAATTCAAATACTACTATGACCTATAATGTTGATAATTTCTCTAGAAGTACAAAATCATTAACAGAAAATATGAATAAAAATTATCTTAGTATTTGGGTTCCTGTAAATTGGAAAAATAGAGAAAAATACATTGATGATTATTTTGATATGGTAGTTAATAATGAAAATTATATCTATAAAGGTTCAACCACACCCAAATGGGTATGGTTTCCTAAAAATTAGGAAATTATAAAAACCTTGGGTATCGCATGCTTTAAATGTTAATTTTTTTCTGATACCTTACATTATAAGTAGTGGTCATTTTGTTTTATATTGCTCTATGTTAACACTTATGTAAAATATAATTTATATCATCATATATACTCTCCTTTTTGTCGATGACAAAGGGGGAGAAAGATATTGCTCTCTAACACTGTTTGCAGGAATAAACCATGCAAGCACAGATTAAGGGGGAAAAAGATTAATTATTTACAGGAATATATAGCATAGATTCAGGAGAAGAAATCTATAGCACAATTAAAGGAAAATATTCAGTGAAAGAGATAAGATCAACAAAGCTTGTCAAAGATTCGTTCGTCGAAAATGGAGTTGTCATCATCAAAAGGGGGAGAAATATACGAGTTAATTGGTTGCGTCGTATAATGGATGAATTTCTCACCTTTAACCATGGGAATATGCATGTTATATATTTTGGAGAATATATTATGTGACTACTTCTAGATGCGGGTGTTCGTTAGCCGAATTTCGAATTCTCAACTGTCGGAATGATAAATATACGGACCATAAGCCTTATGAAGCTACCTACACGACCACCACCTTTAACTTCATTTGAAGATTGGAATCATCAACAGGCTCAACAATAACAATCTACAGGTCCTACAATTCGAGAACCGGCCGCGCAACAAGAAGAAGGCGGTATTCGCTTAGCTACTTCCTCTAGCACCCGTGAATCCATCGAAATTCTCTCCCGCAATCAACTTATTTTGGATTCTAGACTCAAGAAAATGGATAAGAAACTCGATAAAATCAAAGGTTTCTTTTCTACATTATGGGATGCGTTATCTTGTTCTTACTCAACTGCTGTCACATCTATTGCTCAAGGAAAACGCCCCGCACCTCGATTTACATGGTCAACTTCCAAAGAGCATACTAGTAGTGACACTAGTGGCATAGGTAGTGGTGCTCAAGGAGCTTCTAGACCAGGAAAGGAGCCCGCACCAGAGGGAGAATACAATTGGAATCTTTATGAGTAGATCTTTTGGTGAGTGAGTTGGGTATGAATTATTTGCTTATCTAAAAACTTTATTGTCCATTTAAACATATTGAATCTTGCAACTTATTTATCTTCTAAGACTTGTACTAAATAGTCTCTCTTTGATATTTATCTCTGCACTTTACATTTATATTTTGTTTGTTGTCTCTCCTTTTTGTCGATGACAAAGAGGGAGAAGAATTGTCCTAATCATCTTTATGCAGGTACAAGAAGCATCATATATTCAGGGGGAGTATTTTATATTTGTTCTTTAGGATTCTTTAATATATACAGGTTTGTCATCACCCAAAAAGGGGGAGAATGTTGAATCACTAGTTTTTGATTCATGACAAAGCAAGAAAAGGAGAATTCACGAACAAAAGAAAATGGACTATGGCTATATCATCAAAGACTTTTCATCTATGCTTTCACTATCTAGTATGTATGATTGAGTCTTAGAATTATGTTAAAATCTATCCTCAAATAGTCCGCATTTCATATGTCACATCAAAAATCAAAACCGAAGCATACTTATAAAAATGTCACAGCCAGTCGACTGACCAAACCCAACCAGTCGACTGACTGTGTACATATACGATATGCACTGTTTATTTTCTAAAATATATTGCATAGTCAGTCGACTGACCAAGAACGACCAATCGACTGACCTGAGACCAACTGTCATATTTTCGAAAAGATATCTTCTTCTCCGAAAGGATGCAACCCTTCTCTGAACGGAAATAGTTGCTTCTTTTCGTCAGAACCCTTCACCAATGGCAGTAACTCTTCAACCACTATATATAGATACTCCCAAACACTTCATACTTACCGATTTTCATTCTAACATACTGGTTTTGAGCACCGTCCTACGTCCAGTCCCAGACTCCTTCTGGAATTTAACTAACAACAATCCTCAAGTAGTCACTGTCTAGTATGCACTGTTTTTTTTCATCTATGCTTTCACTGTCTAGTATGTATGATTGAATCTTAGAATTATGTTAAAATCTATCCTCAAGTAGTTCGCACTTCATATGTCACATCAAAAATCAAAACAGAAGCATACTTATAAAAATATCACAACCAGTCGACTGACCAAACACAACCAGTCGACTGACTGTGTACATATATGATATGCACTGTTTATTTTTTAAAATATATTGCATAGTCAGTCGACTGACCAAGAACGACCAGTCGACTGACCTGAGACCAACTGCCATATTTTCGAAAAGACATCTTCTTCTCCGAAAGGATGCAACCCTTCTCTGAAGTGAAATAGTTGCTTCTTTTCGTCAGACCCCTTCACCAATGGTAGTAACTCTTCAACTACTATATATAGATACTCCCAAACACTTCATACTTACCGATTTTCAGTCTAATTATCTAATACTCTTCTTGCGCTAAAATCTTTGCATTCAAACAGCAAACATACTTTCTACTGCTTTGAATCAACAAATAACTTTCTTAATCTTTGATTCTTAGCATTACCTTCTCTTCATATCTTCACATACATTTCATATATACTTGAGGATTTCATTATAGGAGGCTCGTCCTATCAGAGACAAATTAGTGTTATCAAGAACACATAGTGTCAGATATTCTTTATACTAGTGAAGTCCTCTTCTGCTGCTGAGGCGAAAATCATGTTCTGCTGCTCAGGTGTCTGTTCTGCTGCTCAGACTGTGTATACCTATTCCTTCGGGTTAAGTGAGGACTGTTGTTAGTTAAATTCCAGAAGGAGTCTGGGACTGGACGTAGGACGGTGCTCAGAAACAGTATAAAATCTCTGGTGTCATTTTACTATACTACTTTTATATTCCGCACTATTTATACTCTGTGTTACTTTTATCCATATTATACGATCCTATACACTTACACAAAGGCCAATACTGCTATACTGATAATGAGATCTTTCAAATCTTCATCATCAAGGAGGTCAACCTTTATCTCATCCTCATCAACCTCTCCCAAATGTTCTCATTCCAGTCAAAGAATTTACTCCCAAGCGCCAGCTACATATAACATCCATATTTCGAGGCCAAAAGCTAAGCGTTACAAATATTGCAGTCATCCATAGTATTAACTTCTGGTAGTAAAATATGGTAATGATTATGGTATCCATAATATCAGAAGCACTTGCATATAAATAAAGTCATAGATTTTCAAAAAAAGCGTTTTACTGATTGCATTTCAAAATAAATTCGTATCCAACTTACATAATTCCATATCGTTTCCCAGGTAAAGATTAATTATAATCATTACAAAAATACGCCAAAAACGAAATATGACTATGCCCTCTTGGTTGATCAAAGCAATATAGTCATTGTTGACATAATATACATAGCAGAATCAAAACCAAATGAAACTCAAATCCAAATAAACCATCCATCAGCCACCTGCTCGTCTTCGGAATCTTTATTCGCCAAAAGACTAAAACCTGAAAACCTTAACCCACAACCTACTCAAATCAATTTTGAGCACCTAAGAGTTTAAATGGAAACAAAAACTTCGAGTCAGACATAAAGCCTCGTATGAATAATTTTGTTACATCTATGTTTGTTGATATTAAGTGAGACCATGCCGCTTAGCGGAATGGGTTTTCCCTCACTAATATCCTTCTCAAAACATAACTTTTGCAATCCTTTCCTGCAACCAAATTGGTCGATAAACTGATTATATCAAAATAGCAATATCCTTTGTGCTAATAAATGGACTATTTGTCCATAAAAAGGTAATATGCGAACTATTTGCCTATAATATAATAGCAAGGTCCGTTATGCTACAAATGGACTATCTGTCCATACAACTGAGCTGAATGCCGGCAAACTGGACTAACTGTCTGAAATCTAGGCTAACTGCATGCAAAATGGACTGGATGTCCGAATTATTTTCTTAGGGTTAACTACCATTTAAATTTTCCTTGAAAACCTTTTCAAAATGATTTAGTCCTTCAAATCATATATGTGTGTGTGTGTACATACATACAAGGAAAATATATCTTTAGCTTTACTCTAAGCCAATTTGTCATGTTATATATACTTTACTCAAAATAATGTTGATGCGATTTAATAAGGATTAACTATCCTACCAAAACAAGTTAAAACCCTTTTTAAGTTGAAAATTCTTAGGCTATATTGTCTATTCAATACATTCAAAACCTTTGTTTAAAACCTTTAAACACCCCTTTCGAAACCGTTGAAGGTATCCCATTCGAAATCATTAAATACTAGCTTTCGAAAACAATCAAAACTCAATCCTTTCAAAAGCACTTTGGGTTCAATTAAAAACATATGGAAACCTTTAAAAACCATTCAAAAATTTACCCCTTCAAAACATTTGAAAAATGCCTCGGTCAAAATCATTTAGATTCAGCCTTCAGGTAGAGCAAAAGGATCGGAATTCCATTAAAGTCGAAAGCATCTATTTCGAAACAATTTAAAACTATATCTTTCGAAACCAATTTAGGTTTTACTTTACTTATAGAAAAAGGGTCTTAAAACATTTAAGTCGAAAGCATCTATTTTGGAACCATTCCCTAAGCAAAGAAGTGATGGTGTCGAAACTATCCCTTCAAAAGCATTGGGGAGGTGGCCAGATGTTTTTTAGAAAATAAACAACACTTTCAAAACCATTTGGGTCGAAAGATAAGAAGGCGACGGCAAAAAGGTTTCCACTCAGTCGAAAAAAATTATTTAAAAACAAAGGCGCAACCCAATCAAAACCATTTCCTTAAATCATTTGACCTAGTCGAAAGCTACTTTGTCCAAAGTTATTTAGTCGAAAGCAATCAGGCGTATTTCTTTAATTTAAAAACAGAGGACTGCCTCAACCCCTTCGGATCCCCTGGTTTTGACTCCCTACCTTTGCCTACATCCAAATCACTACGTATCAGTAAATTGATATCATGTGCATTGATTTCGACCGTGTCAAAAGCGAAGATGAGGAAGAGGAACCTGGTACCGACGGTGTCGAAACGGTGAAAAACATGTAGCAAATAGTTCATTTCACATAACCTGCCTTACGTGTCTAATTATGATTGCTTGCCTCTTTCTTTACCAATAAAAAGTATTGCACTCTACCAAAAGGGCTGCCGACTTTCCAGATTTTATAATTTAAATTATTTTTACAAAAAGCCCCTTCTCCTCTTTTAATTGTAAAAAACATTTAAGTCCAATACCTTAAATAATTTTATATAACCCTTAATACACTTAGGAAAAATCTACAAAAATTCCAAAAAATCTATTTTAATATGTTTTCCAATATATAAAAATTTCAGGCCTAGATCATTTATTATTTAACCAAAAATAATTATTAACCCAAAATAGCATTTTTTACTAAAAAATTCATATAAATTCCACATTATTTTAGAAAATTCTAAAAATTTAAACCTATCTCCAAAATAATATATATGATCTTCATAAAAATTCGCAAGGCATTTGGATGTCATTTTATAGGATTTTCACCTTAAAACATATCATAAATCAATATGAACATTCATAAATCATAAACGTGTATATATAATCATTCCATCATTCAAAAACATGGAAAACCATTATAAAATATTCGAAAAGCATCCAAAAACCAAAAACACAATAAAAATGAGATGTAAACATTATTCAACTTAGCTTTAGAGATTGAGATGTGAATAGATTTGATTTGAATTAGCTTCTTCTCAGCTTTTCTTCCTCTTTTCCTTGTTAATGGTGGCCGACCCCTTACTCCAAATTTTTCAGAATGTAATGAACGTGTATTCTAATATACGGCCAAGGTTTGGAGGATATAGGAATGGCCTCTTTTCTATTTTACCCCTCCTTTACTTCAAATTAACTCTTATTTTAATTCATGGTTAAATGGTCGGCTATACCTTAATTAAAATCAAATCTCAATCCCTCAATCAACACGTTATTTTATTCATTTTAGCTAATTAAATATTCTAAATAATGTTACCAAAAATATGGGCTGTTACAGACTCCCCTCCTTAAAGAATATTTTCCTCAAAATTATGATAAGGTACATTACAAATAAAACAAGAAGGTAAAACATACTATCAAATAAGTCAAGATAAGTATCTCTAATCTTGCTCTCAATCTCCCAAGTACGGTCCATGTCATCGTCGTTCCACTAGACTTTGACTAATCCGACCGTCTTGGTCCTAAGCATCTTCTCATCTTTCGCAACAATACGAATAGACTTCCTTACTATGGTCATATCCGGTTCTACCACTAGATCATCTAGCACAGTCGGTGCAATAGTAGCCTTCGGGTCTCTAACACACTTTTGGAGATGAGAAACATGAAAAACATCATGGACTCCTGCCAAACTGCTCGGTAACTCAACTTTATATGCGAGTTTCATGATCCTATCAACAATAGGAAAGGTCCAATGAATCTCAGTGCCAACTTTCCTGATTTCCCAAATCTAATCACACCCTTCATCGGGGACACTTTGACGAAAACCTAGTCTCCAACTGAGAACTCTAGATCTTTCCATCTCTTATCTGCGTACCTCTTCTGCCTATAATGAGCCTCCATTATTCTAGCACGAGTGACCTCAATCTTCTCTAGAGCTTCTCTAACTAAATCTGGACCAAGACCCAACCTATCCCCAACCTCTAACCAACATACGGGAGATTTGCATGGCCTTCCATACAAAGCTTCAAATGGTGCCATCCTAATACTAGTCTGATAACTGTTGTTATACGAAACTCGACTAAATGCAGATGGTCTTCGCATCATCCCCCGAATTATATAACCCAAGCTCTTAACAAATCTTTTAAGTCTTGTTAACTCTTTCTGTTTGCCCATCTGTCTGCGGATGGTAAGTGGTACTCATCTTGAGCTTGGTTCACAAAACCTCCAATAGACTCTTCCAGAACTCACTAGTGAATAAAAGATCTCTATCACTAACTATGCTACTAGGAATTCCATGCGGTGCAATCACATTCTTTATAAACGACTTTGTGAAAACGAGTATCATTCTGGTTGACTTAACTGGAATGAAATGGACACTCTTAGTCAATCTGTCCACTATGACCCATATTTTAATTTCCTCTGTTCGACCTTGGCAACCTATCAATAAAATCCATGGAAATGGAACCCACTTCCATTCTGGTATATCCAATGGCTGAAGCAACCCACTTGGTTTTTGGTGTTCGGCCTTTGCCTAATAGCAAATTATGCACCGCTTTACACACAACCTAATGCCCCGCTTCATACCTTCCTAGAAGAAACTTCTCTTCATATCCTAATACATCTTAGTACCTCCTAGGTGAATAGAGAATTTCGAACAATGGCATTCCTCTAAGACCTCTTTCCTTATGTTTCCTACACTCGAAACGCGCAATCTCCCTTTCTTTCTCAACCTCCCATATTGGTCAAGACTAAAATCTTTCAAGTCGTCGCTCTCGGTTCCATCTTTTAACTTCCTGATTTGTCCAGCTAACACTGGATCCTTTATCTATTTAGAAGCAATTCTCTCAATTATCACTGGTCGATCTTCCAAACAAGATAATACAACTGTATCTCCACTAGACCCAGCCTCGGATCTCCACTGCAATTTGCTAATGCTTCTAAATCCTTCCATTCAGCAATCATTTCTAATGCTGCATTTTGATGTTTTCTGCTAAGTGCATCTGCAACCTTACTGCCTTTTCCTGGCGTGTACTCAATCTCGAAATCATAAGTGGCTATAAATTCTAACCATCTTTGATATCTCATGTTCAACTCCTTTTGAGAGAGAAAATACTTCAGCGACTTATGATCTGTATATAACTCAAACTTTTCTGCCAAATGGTAATGTCCCCACACCTTCAATGCAAAAATCACTACAGCCAATTCTAAATCATGTGTCAGGTATCTAAACTCATGCAGTCTAAGCTGTCTAGAAGCGTAGGCAATCACTTTACCTCTCTGCATCAGCACAGCTCCTAATCATGTTCCACAAGCATCAGTGTAAACTACCAAATCATGATTTCCTTATGGAACAACCAACACAGGTGCATGGGTCAATAAGTGTTTCAAACTCTGGAATACTTCCTCACACTTATTGGTCCACAAAAACTTCACATCCTTTCTTATCAGCTTGGTCATCGGTGCGCTATCCGTGAAAAATCCTTAATGAATCTCCGATAATAACCACCCAACCTATGGAAACTCTTTGTCTCTGTTACTGTCTTGGGTTTCTTCAAACTACTCATTGCCTCAATCTTAGTCGGATCCACCGATAACCCTTTCTCTGAGACTACATGACCAAGAAATTTCACTTCTTTCTTTCAGAAAAGACACTTCGAAAACTTCGCCTTCAGCTGATGTTTCCTCAGCATCTCAAGCACCACTCTAAGCTGAACTTCATGCTCTCTTTCATCCTTAGAGTAAATCAATATATCATCTATGAAAACCAATACAAACCTGTCCAAGTGCTCTCAGAAAACCCGGTTCATCAAATCTATAAAGAATGCTGGCGCATTAGTTAGTTCGAACGGTATAACTAACCATTTGTACGATCCATACCTGATCCTAAACGCTGTCAAAGGTATACTATCCTCTGCTACTCTGAGCTGATGGAAACCTATTGCCAAATCCAACTGTGAAAATACCTTGGTTCCACTCAACTGGCCGAACAAATCATCATTCTTTGGCAATGGATATCGATTCTTTATCGTCCTCTCATTTAGCTTACGATAATCGATACATAGCCTTCATGATCCATCCGGCTTCTTAGTAAACACTATGGCTGCTCCCCAAGGTGAACTACCTGGCCAGATAAAACTCTTACTTTCTAAATCCACCAACTATACCTCGAACTCCCTCATCTCTGTAGGGGTCATCTTGCTTGGCGGTCCACTCACTCGTTCTGCTCCCGGAACCAAATCTATCCAAAACTCAATGGTTTGTTTTGGTGGCAATCCAACTATAGGCTAAAAAAACATCTGTGAATTCTCTTACCATGAAAACTCTACTCAACTCATCATCCTATTCCATAGCACCCAGCAAAGCATACATCTCACCGCGAAAACCTTCCATGGCATAAACTATCTGATCATAACAGTTAGGGTGTCTAAGCCATATTTTCCTATCCTGGCAAAATATCCTAGCATCGTACTCACTCAGCCAGTGCATACCAAGAATGATTCTGAACCCCACAAAATCAAACACATGCAAACTGCAAACAAAAGTATGACCTAATAAGCCAAACTCTAACTAGTCATATCTCAACCCTAGAGTTGCATACCCTCCTATTGGATTCGCAACCCATAATTAAGTAACTAAATGTATGGGTTCTAGGTTAATCTTATCTATTAAACATCTAGATATAAAAGAATGCGATGCATCAGTATCAAATACAACACTAATAGTCATACCATGAATTTAAAGCGTACCTTCTAAGACTGCCTTTCCTTTTTCCTGAGTTGTTGGCTTAGAAGCGGTAGGCTCCAATGCATACACCTTTCCATTTTCATCCTTAGCATGCTCCTTGCACTAGCTCTTATAGTGGCCTATCTGGTCATAGTTGTAGCACCTGACATTCTTCCTCCCAGCCACTTCCTTAGCATTTCCAGCACGACACTCATTAGCAAAGAGCTTCTTCTTGTCACACTTGAAACAGACAATCTCAGACTTTCCTTTCTTAGCTGCTCCACCCTTCTAAGCACCTTTCTTAGGAAAGAACTCCCTCTTATGATTCTGCCCAACCGGGACTTCTTTAGCCTAACTCTTCTCTAGAGAATCAAGCAACTCCTCATGACTTAAGACCATCTCCACTATAGAGTCAGAAGGATCTCTAATATGAGGTAGTGTGGCCCTAGCCAACTCAGGCTTCAACCCCTTGATAAACTTCTCGTTCCTCTTCATGACTGTATCCACTGAAGCATAACCACATCTGACCAACTCCTCAACTTCCTAGCATACTCCAGAACAAACAACTTTCCTTTCTCTAATTCAACAAACTTCCTGATCAGAGAAGACTGTGCATTGCAGATATAAATCTCTCTTGGAATTTTCCCTTAAAATCTGCCAATGACAAAGTTTCCTCGTCCACACCAGCAGTTACACTGTTCCACCAAAATAATGCGGCTCCCTGAAGCTGTATGGATGTCAACCTCCTCTTCTGCTCATCATTGAGCCCTAAGTCTGTAAAAATCCTTTTGCAGTGCAACGACTAATTTTCCACTTCTATAACATCCTCCATCCCTAGAAAAGGCTTCCCTCCAAGCTTAGCGTAATCTCCGTTCAGCTTAGCATAATGGTTAACTACCGAAACTTTTGAAACTCCTACCCTTACATCATCTCCACCTACCATTCCAGCTGCAACTTCAGCTTGCATCATATTCATAAAAACTGATACATAGCTCTCATGTCCACTTGTAGGACTCCAGCACCTACATTCTCTGCTTGTGCCTGACCATAGGTCCTCTTTGTACTAGGTCGGGAATTTCCTTCGGTGCCCTTCCCTCCTTGGTTAACTCTACCTTATCTACCTTCCGTAACTATATTCAAACCTTACGAGATATAGAAAAATAACCTAACAAGAATAGGAGACTAGAGATAAAACATATACTTGTATATAGAAAATACATGTACGTAACTATATTGTTATCCCTTACCCCAATCTTACTCTAATTCCTTATGATTATGTTTCAAAAACCATTTTTTAGTTTAAATTTTTTCATAAACTATGCTCTAATACCAATTTGTAGCATCCCATATCTAGAGGCCAAAAGCTAAGCGCTATAGATGCTTCGGTTATCCATACTATTACCTTCTGGTGACAAAATACGGTAGTAATAATGGTATCCATCGTATCAGAAGCACTTGGGTATGAATAAAATCACAGATTTTCAAAAATAACGTTTTACTGATTACATTTCAAAATAAATTCATATCCAACTTACCTAATCCCACATTGTTTCCCAAGTAAAGACTAATTATAATCATAAAAAAATGCGCCAAGAGCGACATATGACGATGCCCTCTTGGTTGATCAAAGCAATATAGTCATATTGGCTTAATATGCACAGTGGAATCAAAACAAAATGAAACTACAAATCCTAATTAGCTATCTATCAGCCACATGCTCTTCTTCGAAAGCTTTATTCGCCAAAAGACTAAAACCTGAAAACTTTAACCCTCATCCTACTTAAATTAATTTTAAGCATCCGAGAGTTTAAGGGAAAACAGAAACTTTGGGTTAGAAATAAAGTCTGGTATGAATAATTATGTTACATCTCGGTTTACTGATATTAAGTGGGACCACGCCGCTTAGTGGAACAGGTTTCCCTTCGGTAATATCCTTTTCAAAACCTATATTTTGCAATCCTTTCTTGTAACAAAACTGTTAATCAAAGTGATTATATCAAAATAGCAATATCATTTATGCTAATAAATGGACTATCTATCCGTAAAAAGGTAATATGTGAACTATCTGCCTACAAAATAATACTAAGGTCTATTATGCTACAAATGGACTATATGTCCGTACAACTGGGCTGACTGCCCACAAACTGGACTAACTGCCCGAAATCTAGGCTGCCTGCTTGCAAAATGGACTAACTGTTTGAATTATTTTCTTAGGGTTGACTACCCTTTAAATTTTCCTTGAAAACCCTTTCAAAATGATTTATTCCTTCAAATCATACACACACACACACACATAAGGAAAATATATCTTTAGCTTTACTCTAAGCCAATTTGACATGTTATATATACACTACTCAAAATAATATTGATGGGATTTAATGAGGATTAACTATCCTTCCAAAACAAGTTAAAACCCTTTTAACTTGAAAATATTTAGGCTATATTGCCTATTCAATACATTTGAAACCTTTATTTAAAACCTTTACAACCTTTCGAAACCCTTGAAGGCAACCCCTTCGAAACCATTAAAAGGCCCTTCGAAATTATTAAATATTGTCTTTCGAAAACATTGGAGAAACATTTCCTTTATTTTCTTTGAATGCTTCAAAATATCAGACATCCTCCTTTTAAAACCTTTTAAATATCGCCTTTTGAAAATATGAAAAAAAAACCTTCCTTTCAAATCTTTCGAAACCCTAGGGAACCACCCCTTTTGAAACCATTCATTAAAACCTTTCGAAACAGTCAAAATTCAATCATTTCGAACGCACTTTGGGTTCAATTTGAAACATGTGGAGACCGTTCAAAATCATTCAAAATTCTACCCTTTCGAAACCTTTGAAAAACGTCTCGGCCGAAACCATTTGGATTTTGCCTTCAAGTAGAGAAAAAGGATCAGAAACCCATTAAAGTCGAAAGCATCTGTTTCGAAACTATTTAAAACTATCTCTTTCAAAACCGATTTGAGTTTTACATTACTTACAGAAAAAGGGTCATTTAAGTTGAAAGCAACTACTTCGAAACTATTTCCTAAGTAAAGAAGTAATGATGTCGAAACCATCCTTCGAAAGCATTGGAGAGGTGGTTAGACTTTTTTTTTTGAAAACAAACAACCCTTTCGAAACCATCTGGGTCGAAAAGTAAGAAGGCGGCAGCAAAAAGATTTTGAATCAATCAAAAGAAATTATTTTAAAATAGAGGTGCAATCCAATCGAAACCATTTCCCTTAAATCATGTAACATGGTCGAAAGTTACCTTGTCGGAAGCTATTTAGTCGAAAGCAAGCAGACGTATTTCTTTAATTTACAAATAAAGGACTGCCTCAACCCCTTTGGAACCCATTGTTTCGACTCCATACCTTCCACCTACGTCCAATGCACTACATACTAGTAAACTAGTACCATGTGCATTAGTTTCGACTGTGTCGAAAGTGAAGATAAGGAGGCAGAATTTGGTGTCGGCGGTGTCGAAATAGTGAAAACATGTAGTAAATAGATATTTTCACCTAACCTGCCTTACGTGTCTTATTGTGATTGGATGCCTCTTTCTTTACCAATAAAAAGTAGTGCACTTTTTCCAAAGGGCTGTTGACTTTCTAGATTTTATAATTTAAATCATTTTTACAAGAATCCCCTTCTCCTCTTTTAATTATATAAAATGTTTAAGTCTCGTACCTTAAATAATTTTATATAACCCTTAAAACACTTAGGAAAAATCTAAAAAATGTCAAAAAATCTATTTTAATATGTTCTCCAATGTATAAAAATTTCAGACCTCAATCTTTTATTATTTAATAGAAAATAATTATTAACTCAAATTAGCATTTTCTTTACTAGAAAATTCATATAAATTCCACATAATTTCAGAAAATTCTAAAAATTGAAACCCATCTCCAAAATAATATTTATGACCTTTATAAAGATTTGCAAGGCATTTGGATGTCATTTTATAGGGTTTTCACCTTAAAACATATCATAAATTCAAAGTGAACATTCACAAATCATCAACATGTATATATAATCATTCCATCATGGAAAATCATTTCAAAACATTCGATAATCATCCAAAAACCAAAAACACAATTAAAAATGAGATGTAAACGTTATTCATCTTAGCTTTAGATAATTAAAAGATTGAGATGTGAATAGATTTGATTTGAATTAGCTTCTTCCTTGCTTTTCTTCCTCTCTTCCTTATTAATGGTCGTCGGACCATTACTTTAAAATTTTAAAATTTTAACGAACGTATATTCTAATACACGGCCAAGGTTTGGAGGATATAGGAATGACATCTTTCCTATTTTACCCCTCCTCTATTTCAAGTTAACTCTTATTTTAATTCATGGTTAAATGGCACGGCTACACCTTAATTAAAATCGAATCTCAATCCCCTAATCAACACATTATTTTATTTTATTTAGCTAATTTAATATTCTAAATAATGTTATCAAAAATCTGGGTGTTACACTATGCCTTGGGCTACTTGTCGTCATGCCACTTTAGGTCACCATATTTGATTACATTTGCATAAAAGTGACCAAAGCAATCTCGATCTGATTTGTAAGCTCCTCTACCCTTTTTTAAGCTTCGGCGGCATGAGTCTCGGAAGACTTTTTCACCTCTTCGACATCAAAACACTTTCTTCATATA
The DNA here is from genome assembly GCA_030765085.1 of Allium cepa. Lineage (NCBI taxonomy): Eukaryota > Viridiplantae > Streptophyta > Magnoliopsida > Asparagales > Amaryllidaceae > Allium > Allium cepa. The sequence continues at coordinate 73,003,383 of CM060938.1, read as the reverse complement.
TTTCTTGGCCAGGGTAAGGGCTTCGTCTTTTTCTTTGTTTTCCGCTTTCACTTTGGTTGATATAAATATGGTATACACATATTGAAACCATCATATTTTTGCATTTACTAGATGAATTAACAAATATTTGTTAACCGAATTTATTTGAATGGTTTAAATTTAAGATTACACAATTAATTTAAATATAACGACTTATGTACAATAGTAGGTGATATTAAGGAGGCTTTTGTAAATAATTGTAGAAATTTCAAAATGTATCTTCTTGATGTTAAAAAAGAAATTTTACGGTGCAATACATGGTAAATATACATTGATGTGTCTATAAATTTAAATGAATTTTTTTATTGTTTTTGTTTATATAAATATGATACAAATATTGAAAATCATATTTTATTACATGAACGTAAATAATAGAAGTGAATTGAGGAAGTTTTGTAAATGATTATAGAAAATTTAAAATGTAGGTATTTGAAGTATAAAAAAAATAATTTGTACTGCATATATGATAAATTTACTAAGTTAAAATATATATTGATTTTGTTATTATTGTTTATGTACATAATTTCAGTTATATGACTTATGTATTTTTACATTAATGAAAAAATAATTTTATCAATTTGTTAATATGAATATGATGTACATATAAAAATTTTGTATTTTTATAAATTAGGGATTGACGAATATTAGCTAAATGGATTTATCTAATTAATTTAGAAGTAAGATCGCTTAATTAATTGAAATATACAGAATGAAGTATAAAATACTGAAAGGGAAGCGATGTAAGCTTTGTAAATAATTGTTGTAATTTTTAAATGCAACCATATGAAGTTAAAAGTAGAATTTACAGTGAAATGTATGAAAAATTTATTAAGATAAATAAACTATAAATTATTTTTGTTATTATTTTTGTTATATATATATATATATATATAAGTTGTTTTTTAGCATTCATAAGAAAATGCAATAAACATTAGTTAAATGAATTTATCTAAATAGCTTAAAATTTGGATTATGTGATTAATCTAAATGCATATAAATAGTAGGAGATAACTGAGAAAACTCAGAGCATCTTCAACCCAGCATTAATTTTGATGTGATGTTAAGGGACATCACCAATTAAAAAATGTCCTTTTTAACACTCTCTTCAGTGCTAATGTAATTTATAATTTTAAAATCACAATGTAAAGTGCAATGTCTAGTTTTGGACATTGCACATTGCAATGTGAAGTATTAGACCTAAGTAATTATTAAATTACTTTAATTGCCTACGAATAATAGAATGAGACATATACAAAAAATGACAACTTTTGACATTTGCATTGTAGGAAAATTGTAAAAGTCATTGCATTTATGTAAATATTGAATCAACGTTATCTACCACCTATTGGCACACAAGATTTACACAAACACTGTATGTGAAATGGGCATGCTCTTGGCCCTTGTATTTGACACGTTTCAACATTCCTTCGTTGTCATGGTGGTGCGCAAAATTCGGACCAGCTTTTTTATGAGCCAATCACCTGGCTGCCGGGCCACCCGACCCCACACAACGGCGCGAATTTTCAACCCGGTGGAATTCAAGGGCGGCAAAATTGTTTCACATTTCACTTTCCCAAAATCATTTCGTCTCCCCTTTCCCCCATCTCAGAAACGACGCTGCTCCATCAAGCCTAACCACATCTCAGTATTCCGAAATCTCTGTATTTTCATGCGTTCCAGCTGATCTCATCCTCGGTTCGGACATGAAAAGTTGAGTATCTTGAACTGTTAGTTGAGCTCTCTTGCACTTGCTAAACTTTGCATTCCAAAAAATCGATTTCTTTCAAGTCATATATGCCAAATTTTTGTTACAAAGCACAACCTTACTGTATCTGGGACTTAAACTACGGATTTGAACATATTGGCGACGAAGGAAGCCTCAGACTCCAAATCACAGGTGCTGTGCCACTGCTTTATCAGTTTCGATATTATCTAAAGCACCATAAGTAAGAGCTGCAGGTACACTTGAAAAATAAATGAGCATTATTTGCTATTTCAACACCACACAGTACAGTAGTAGACTGGTAAGTTAACCACGTCTTTACCCCATGTTATGGTCGTTCCTTTGTGTTAAGTCTGTCTTCTAAGTCTCTGTAGGCACATTAGAACATCTTAGAATTGCTATGATCCCACGCAACATTTGTATCAACTGTTACGAGGGAAATGACACCTAGTATCTGTTCAAACTGATCCGAACTTAACCTCATTTCATCTATATTCTACTTCCAGTTTGATTTTGCATTTGGCTACACCTACTGACGTAGATGTGTTTGTGCGTGTGTTATATTGTATTGGACAAATTTTCAATCTAGGCCTAAAAAAAATTTATTTTTTGTTTAGGCCCCAATTGAATCTTATTATGAAAGTTGACCTCGTTTTCCCTAAACATGATATTTCTACATGCGCATGAACAATTTTTTTTTTTTTTTTTAATTTAAGTGCGCATCTGAAAATACACAAGTACAAAACAAGTGAATACTGAAAAACAAGCCTATTGTTATACTAAGTTTGGAATGAGAACTTAGCTTGAAATAAGTTTTTTTGGGGCCTAGAATGAAAATTTGTCTTGCTGTATTATATAATATAAGTTGTACCCTTTTATTAAGTCTTTGATGATATGCGTTTTCAACATGTATGTCAAACAAAGCACTCATTATGATGTTTTGAGGACTTGAACTTATGACCTTTAAAATATTTGTTTAAAGTGTCATACCTCCAAACAGTTGAGCTAAGCTAAAGGTCTTTTGGATGAAATAACATGAAATATCAAATATTATTTCAAGACTTCGTCCAAAAATCAATTTTAAGAACATGTTTGACAATTCCTACAAGTCAAAGCTACCGATAAAGAGCATATTTGAGTTTAGGTGTCTGAAAGCTTTTATAAGGAGGTCAGATAAATAATTTATTAATCAAAATTAAAGATACAACTATTTGGTGTTTATAACTTATGAAAATGTTCCATATGTAATTTTGACCAAGTACCATTCATGTTTCAAACAATTTACAAATAAAATGTCACTACTTAACATTCATCATTTTTTTTACATTATATGTTAAATTATGTAATTTGGCATTCATCATTATTATAACCTAAAACATAAAACATATTATAACCTAAAAGTCAAATTACATACAAACACTATCGCTTATTTTCATTTAATTAAAATTACGTAAAACATACCATTCAAAACTTCTTTAATTTTTTTTTTTTAAATAAGTAGTTGCCAGAGCTCTAAGGACTGTTAGTTTGATTTAATCGTGTTTGGAAGCTCATCTCTAATTTAGTGAATCCAAATTTAAGGAATAACTTTGGTAAACGTATGATTCAAAATAAAAAAGAAAGAGCTAAACAAAAATGCATACATGGACACCCTTTTACGCTGTTTTTGCCTGGTTGAATGTAAGATCTGCCGCTGTTCATTTTTTCCTGGCCTGCTACACTCTTTAGAACAAAAATTCATACATGGACATTCTACAATCTGCGTTGGCATTTATTATCAGCTTATGATCATCGATGTTATTGTCATGGAGCAACCACGTTATGAGATAAACAATAATAAAGTTAAAAAAAATGGTCAATTTTTATGAATAAAAAAACCAGTTTTACACTACTACGAAAAGTGATCAATCATTATTCAAAAATGCAAGACCATGACATTCTTTTACAGTCTTTTCATAATTTTCATTGCTTCTATTATTATTATTAAGTTTGTGTCATGACTTTTTTAGAAGCATTTTTACTTATTTCTTTATTTAAAACAAATATTAATCTTGCATTCTAACATAAAAACAATGTAAGCCAAATTTTATACATACATACATGTGTGTGTTTTTGTGTTTATTTAATTTGTTGTTCAAGACAATTCTAAAACTAATGTTGTGACTCAATCATTACCGAATCTAATATTTTTTGAATGTTTTGCTAATATCAAATATTAAATTGAATGCACTTAAAATTATTACATATATGTTTAAAAGTATACTGCTTTTTGAGGGGCAATATGAACACACTACGATTATTTGCCATTGTACTACAAATATGACATTGCTAATATTTCTTGTTGTACACAATAAGTACAAATACATGCAAAATACATGGATTGTAAAATAGATGTGCGTTGTGCAATGATACTCATTTTCTCAAAAAAAAAAGCAGTGCAAATAATTGCACCGCAAAATTTTGTCATGTCATCTCCGACTCCATCTTTAATTGGATCATGTTGCTGCGCAAACCAATTCTGCATCAATATCCACACCAATTCTGCAAAAATAATTGACTCCTTTGGCCTCCCTTACCAGAAACCATACCCCTTGTGTAGTTGATTGAAAATCAAAAATTCTGATTAGCAGAAGCAAAATTACGGCCAAACTCTATCATCAATTGACTCCTCTCACCAAGCCGCACTAATCGGCATTAAAATTGCCACCTTCCAATCATCATTAGTTAAAGCTACAATTTCCATTAATTTTGAGGGATTATTGTAATGCAACCATGAAATAGAATTGATGTTTTAAAGAATAGTTTTTTATATAAGTTTTGTGAGACATATTCACACATATTCTCTTTTAATACCCAAAAAAGAAAATGAAATGGAAAGAAATTCCATAATGTTTTCATGCACATTTCTATAATTTAACCACTTAAATAGCAATGACTTGAAACATAATGTATTTTAGTGATATAGATGCAAATGTTATTTGCTGATGAATATATCTAAATATAATTAGTTTCTTTTTCAAGATGAAAAAGGAAAACATGTCTCTTCAAAAGCTTATCAATTCCCCTAATCGGTGTTCCTAATAAGGAAAAATAAAGCAGACAAATGAGAATAAGGGTTTCGATGGCATGCTGTAAACATTATAAACATGTGTATTATTAACTGTAGCTTGCGGTATTGGGCTGTATCTTATATCCAGCCCATATCTTTATTTCATTTTGCTTCTGTATTGTATAAATACAGAACAAATACATTGTAATTATTATTCAAGATCAATACAAAGATTATTCCTTTTTTTCATTGCATCTCTGAAATTCAAAAACAATCTCAAAATTCAATATGGTATCGGAGCTTATTGCCTAACGACATTCTGTATTTTCAATAATCATCAGGTAATATTTCATCATTTGATTAAGGAAGATCTCATCGGATAATCATCATCATTTGAGATTTCAATAATCTTGTGCCTTGCCGAAGATCATATATAAGATCTGGCTGCAACAAGATTGGTTTTTCAGAAAAACAAGCAAGAAATCAATTCAAGAAATCATCAAACACCATCTAAAGATTCAGAAAGGAAAATGCCATGCCAAAGAAACCCATCAAAGCATCATCACGCGGGTTAATGGCTACACTTACCTTCCTGTTTTGAAGATTCATGATCAGGTGTTATTGCTTTCAAGCTTTTCTTTCTTTTCTTGAAATATATTCTGTTTCTTTCTATGCAAACATTCTTTGAATAAGAGAATCCATCATCTATATCATCTGAATGCACTGTCTGATCATGGCTGGTGAAGATTCTGCAACCTCTAACAATTCTTCAGCATTTCAACAAATGGTCACAGAAGAATTGATTAAAACTATAATCAGTCCTCACAGCCAATTGATAACAGCACATCTTGATGAAAGCAATTATCTCCTCTGAAAATATCAAGTGCAAACTGCAATCAGAGGATATGGTCTCAACAAATTTATCTCTGCCAACACCACCATTCCACCAAAATTCCTGAAAGACAGTGAAGGCAGCTCAGTTGAAAACAAAGAGTATATCGCTTATCAGAGGCAAGGTAGTCTCTTAAGTTCTTGGCTTCTATCATCCATTAGTACAAACCTATTACCACAAATAGTGGGATGCAATACTGCTTATGAGATATGGTCTACTATAGAACAAATCTATAGCACTCAGTTTGCAGCAAGAATCATACACTACAAAAGACAACTTTAAAATTTAAAGAAAGAAGATATATCAATGAGGGAATATCTATCAAAGATAAAAACTCTCTATGATTTACTATGCACAACAGGCCATAAAGTTTCAGACACAGCATAAGTTCTATCCATCCTCAATGGACTAAATGGGGAATATGAATCTGTAGTAGCAGTAATCCCATCAAAGAAAAATTTACCATCTATTCAATATGTTCATTCTACTCTACTGACACATGAAGGAAGAATTGAGCAAAAGAAATCATTAGAAACAGACTATACCATCAATTATGCTGCAAACTTCAACAACAAAAATCAAGATCAGAGACAATCTAACAGAAATGAAACAAACAACAGATCAAATCAACCTTCTCAAAGAGGAGGCCAATTCGATAGAGGAAGACACTGAGGTGGCAGATGGAACAGTAACAGTAGAATCAAATGTCAAATATGTGGAAGAAATGGACATTCAGCAATGAAATGCTATTTCAGATATGATACTCAACAAACTCAGCAAAATTAGAATTTAGGAAATCAAAGAATCATGAATCCAAGTGCAAACATTGCTCAAATGCAAACTGAAGCAAAACGCACCTCTGGAAGTATTAAAGTTCATTACATGGAGAATGATGAGATGGCAAGAATTGAAGACATCCTGAACGAGAGTTAATACCCTGATTCAGGTGCCACAAACCATATCACTAGCAATTTACACAACCTGAACATAGGCAACAGGGAGTACAAAGGTAACAAATTAGTATACATGGGAAATGGTGAGTTTGTCTACATTACTCATACTGGAAGTGGTATTATTTAAGGAAAAAGATGTCTGTATCTAAAAAATTTACTCGGAGTTCCACAAATAAGAAAAAATCTTATTAGTGTCTCACAATTTGCCAATAATAATAATGTTTACTTTGAATTTTATCCTCAAACATGTTTAGTTAGAGACATACTAACTAAAAATATTCTTTTACAGGGTGATGTGCAAAATGAGCTATACAAATTCAATCTATCTAACTGCAAGCAACAAAAAACTCAGAAAATTTATGCAATTATACTGAATGTAATGCAACAGATAGAGGAAATGATGTTTTTGATGCATGGCATTATAAACTTGGTCATCCAAGTGAGAAAATTGTAAAGAAGGTTCTAATAGACAATAATATTTCATTTTCTGATATATCTCTACCTTACATATGTACTCACTGTCAATTAGGCAAAAATCATAAACTTGCTTTTACTAACTCCCTTACTATGTATCACAGACCTCTTAAGCTAATAGCATCAGATTTGTAGGGTCCAGCTCCAATTAGTTCTGACTATGGTTTCAAATACTACATTTCTTTTGTTGATGCTTATTCCAGGTTTACCTTGATATACTTTCTCAAGACAAAGTCAGAAGCATGCAAAGCTGTAATACAGTTCATCACTCAAGCTGAAAATCAAACTAATTGTCTTGTAAAAACATTTCAAACAGATGGAGGATCTGAGTACAAGGCTCTCAACACATATTTTCAGACGGGCATTTTACACAGAACCACATGTGCATATACTTCTGAGCAAAATGACTTGGTAGAGAGGAAGCACATGCATATTGTTGAGACTGGTCTAACACTTTTTGCCCATGCTTCACTACCTCTAAAATTTTGGCTTGATGCATTTAATAATGTTGTTTATCTCATTAATAGATTACTCACGAAGGTCTTAAGTCATAAAAGTCCAATTGAAATTATGTGCAAAATAAAGCCAGATTATCAAAGTTTAAACGTATTTGGATGTCTTTGCTTTCCATATTTAAGACCATATAATGCACATAAACTCAGTTTTAGATCATTACCGTGCACATTCTTGGGATATGCCAGCAAACAAAAGGGCTATAAATGCCTTGACAGTAAAGGTAAGATTTTCATTTATAGACATGTAGTTTTTAATGAAAGAAATTTTCCTTTTGAGGATAACAAGAAAAAACCAACTAAAAAAATATACAATCCAACTGCACCTATTCTAGCTATACCAATATATTCAAAAGACAGCAGTCAAAGGAGTACATGCCAAACTCAAGACATATCAGATCATGATGAAACTGATATGCCAGAGAACATCACCATCACTCCTCAGAATATTGAAAGCACATGGCAAAGCTGTCATCATGGACATAGTGACAATTAAGCATCAAGCACACACAATGAACATGAAACTACTGTAACATCTCACAATCAAACCAAACAAACACAAACTGGGCATCACATGACAACAAGGTCAAAGAGTGGAATATTTAAGCCTAAAACATACTGAACTGTTCTGGCCAGTGATGAAACAGAAAATTATGAACAAGCCATACTTAATGAAAAGTGGAAGACTGCAATGGATGAAGAATATAATGCACTCATCAAAAACAAAATTTGAAAACTTGTCAGTCTACCTCAGGATAAAAATGCCATTGAATGCAAGTGGACATACAGATTAAAAAGGAATCCTGATGGAACCATGTCAAAGTACAAAGCTAGACTTGTTGCATAAGGGTATACACAACAGTATGGTTTTGATTTCAATGAGACATTCTCACTAGTGGTGAAACCAGCAACTATAAGGGCTATTCTTACTATTGCACTACATAAGAAATAGAGCATCATGCAACTAGATGTTAACAATGCATTTCTTAATGGAGAACTTAACGAAGAAGTCTATATGGTTTAACCACAAGGATACAAGCAGTCAAATAATTATGTGTGCAAGTTGAACAAAGCTATCTATGGATTAAAGCAAGCTCCAAGGGTGTGGTTTGATAAATTGAAAGCCACACTTATGAAATTGCAGTATCAACCAACTAAATCAGATAATTCATTATTCATAAAAAATGATCTGGATGAAGTGACATACATTCTTTTATATGTGGATGAGTTCATAATTATTGGAAACAACAAGGCACAATATTATTCAGTATCTTGACAAGCAGTTTTAAATCAAAGACTTGGAAGACTTAAGTTATTTCTTAGACATTGAGGTGAAGAGATCGTCAGATTCATTTTTGCAACTAAGTCAGAAAAAATACATTACTGAAATCTTATGCAAGGCCAAAATGGACTTAGCAAAGCCTCTGCCTATGCCTATAACAAGCAATTTAAAACTATCCAAGTACAGAGGTGAACCAATCAGCAATGATACACAATACAGAAGTATTGTAGGAGCATTACAATATGCAACTATTACAAGACCTGAGATCTCATACAGTGTGAATAAAGTGAGTCAATTTATGCATCAACCTCTCAATGAACACTGGAAGGCAGTTAAAAGGAATCTAAGATATTTAAAGGTACTCTAAACTATGGTCTGATGCTTAGAGGAGGAAAAACTCTTAATCTAAATGGATTTGCAGACGCTGATTGGGCCACAGACCCAGATGATCGAAGATCAAGCACTGGATACTACATCTATCTAAGTGACGATCCTATTTCCTAGAGCTCAAAAAAACAACCTACTATTTCTAGATCCAGTATAGAGGCAGAGTACAGAAGCGTGACAAGTGCCACAGCAGAAATAATACGCTACAATCCATAGAACTACAAATCAACTTAAGTAGCAAACCAGTACCGTGGTGCGACAACTTAAGTACCGTATCTCTACCTGCCAATCCTATTCTTCATTCAAGGACTAAGCATATAGAAATTGATTTGTATTTTGTTCGTGAACAAGTGCTACAAGCCGACATTCTTACCAAGCCTTTGTCTGCTTCAAACTTCACAAAATTCAGAAGGGATCTGAAAGTTGAGGAGCTTCAGCAACAATCAAAACCCATTCAGCAACAAACACTATAGTATCATATATATTCTTTTCTCCTCAAATCCATGTCAGTATGTTACCACTAACATCGACCTAATCTAAAGTTGAAAGAACTGCAGCTGTTTCGAAAAAAAGGGAAAGAAAATGCCTTTCCCATGCTGCTGCATAATTATTTCTCCGATCTACTCTTTTCACTGCAGATCCATGCCAGTTCTTCATCAATTTCATCACCGACATGAATCTCAGCAAGCATCTTCCTCATTTCTCTTTTAACTCTGCTCGTAATTACTTAATAGAGCTTCAGATCTGAAGAATTTTTTGAAGAAATTTCTGTATTATTCTTTCCGGACCAAAGGAAAATTAAGAGAAGCGAAACCCTAATTCATTTGAAAGGGGGAAATAAAGCAGACAAATGAGAATAAGGGTTTCGATGACATGCTGTAAACATTATAAGTATGTGTATTATTAACTGTAGCTTGCGGTATTGGGCTGTATCTTATATTCAGTCCATATCTTTATTTCATTTTGCTTCTGTACTGTATAAATACAGAACAAATACATTGTAATTATTATTCGAGATCAATACAAAGATTATTCCTTTTTCATTGCATCTCTGAAATTCAAAAACAATCTCAAAATTCAATAAGAAAAAAGAGCATGGTAGTTTAATTAGTTAAATCGTAACATGGAACATAGAATAACGTCGGATATATTGCGTTCAATTCTTTTTCTGAATGGTTGCAGTACAGAGTACTGTAAAGTTAAAAAGAAAAAGAACAAGTACTTACAAATATTTCTCTTCAGATTCAAGAATAATTATCTTGGAGACATTTATGCTTCTTGCGGTTAAGCTTGTAATAATCATAGCAGTGAATTTTTTTTTCGTTGTTTATTTATTTTCTCCATTTAAAACTTTCAAGGCAATCCTCTAAGCTCTATCAGGTTTGTTATCCTAAAAATCCACAAACTATATAAAACTGTTAGTGTATGCTAAGTTTAATTTAGATTTTGAAAAGAAATAACACTGGTTGCTACGTGTATGATTTTTATAATACCTTGCGTTATCATGGTCATAATGCTCTGGAGTATAATTTATTGTATGCTTTTCAGTAGGCACAGGTGTTCTGTTTCTATTGAGATATATTTAGAATATATGATTAAGATATTATGATATATTTAGAATATATGATTAAAATATTATGATATATTTAGAATATATGATTAGATGTTATGAGTAGTATGTGATAAGGGATATATCTTCGGAAGATTTCCTGCTGTTTCCGCAATATATGATTAGATGTTATGAATAGTATGTGATAAGGGATATATTTTCGGAAGATTTTCTGCTGTTTCCGTAATATATGGTTAGATGTTATGAGTGATATGTGATAAGGGATATATCTTCGGAAGATTTCCTGCTGTTTCCGCAATATATGATTAGATGTTATAAATGGTATATGATAAGGGATATATCTTCGGAAGATTTTCTGTTGTTTCCGTAATATATGATTAGATGTTATGAGTGGTATGTGATAAGGGATATATCTTCAGAAGATTTTCTGTTGTTTCCGCAATTTTAGAGTTACCATAAGATAGAGTCTTGGGTATGTATTATAAAGATGCTGGTGATTAATAATAATTCAAGCTGAGTTTTACCAATTCTTCATGGTATCAGAGCCAAATAATGTTTTTTTTCCAAGAATAATTTGCCATGCCTAGTGTTGAAGATCCACCGCCTCCTTCACGGCCTAAAATTGAACCCAATTCCCCTTATTATCTCGGCTCACAAGATAGACGAGGAGACTTCATTACACCCACTCGACTCAAGGCCGATAATTATGACGACTGGGCGGCTGATATTCAGACGGCATTAGAAGCCCGATGCAAGTTTGAATTTCTTGATGGCAGTATCCTTGCACCAGCGCCTCCCTGTACAAAGTTCGATTGAACCACGATTAATGCTTTGCTTATTTCTTGGATTTCAAATACTATCGACCTCGAGGTTAGGTCCTTTTTGTCGAAATTCAGGAAAGCTAAACCCTTTTAGGATCATCTCAAGTAATGTTTTTTCCAAACAAACGGCCCTAGGGTTCAACAATTACGATCTTCTATTGCGCGATGTGAGCAGACAAAGACGATGTCTGTTTCGGTTTACTATGGTAAATTGCATGCTTTGTGGCAAGAATTGGATCACCGTGAACCTTTAATCTCTTGTTCTTGTTGTTCCTCGTGCTCGGCTGACAGATTACTTGACGAACGGCGAGCACATGCCAAATTACACGATTTTTTGATGGGCCTTTATTCTGAATTTTATCGTTCTTTGCGCACACATATCCTCTTTCAAGATCCTCTTCCTAATCTTGATCGAACTTATCAGTGTCACAAGAAGAACGTGTTCGTCAATCGAAGCGGGAAGTCGAGCAAAAGCCCTCTGAAGCAGTCGGTTTCGTTGTACATACAGGGGCTGGTCGGGGCCGAGGAACCTCTGATAGATCGACATGTTCTCAGTGCAAGAAACAGGGCCATGAGGCCTCAAGTTGCTGGGCGAAATCCGTTTGCAGCCACTGCAAGAAAATAGGCCATGAGGTTAGCCGGTGTTACGTGCTTCATGGATACCCAATGGTTGGTTCAATGGCAGACGAGGCAGCTCCGTTAGGCAAGGTAGGGGGCAAGTGCGCGCTAATGCGGCTGCTGGTAGTAGCTCCTTTATCGCATCCAATTCGTTGATGGTGTCAGCCTTGGGTCAATTGTTCACGAATGAGCAGTGGAAAGCTATTTCGGACGTGATTGGTAATAGTAAAATTCCCGAAAATCGATTGAATGGTAAGTTTGATGATACTTCATGGATTATCGATACCGGAGCAACCCATCATGTTACAGGGCAACGTTCATGGTTATTTGACACACAAAATCTTGAGTGTTCTGTTGGTTTGCCCAATGGTGAAAAAATGATTGCTACTTTGGTGGGATCCGTATGTGTGACGGACAAAATTACTCTCACCGTAGTACTTTATGTTCCAAACTTGAGTTGCAATTTAATATATGTTTCTCAATTTAATGATGATTTACGAAATATTGTCCAATTTGATTCACATACTTGTGCTATACAGGACCAAACGAAGGAGCTGATTGGAATGAAAGTTAGGAGAGATGGACTGTACTACTTTAACAAACCGGAATTTCTGTCAACAGTTGAAGCAACATCAAATTTGAAGTTGTGGCATCGTCGGCTCGGGCATCCTTCCGAAAAAGTAGTTAATTTAATTCCTCACGTTAAAAATAATAAATATGGTTTAGATAAACGGTGTGAAGTATGAATGCATGCTAAACATCCTAGAGACAAGTTTTCTTTAAGTGACAATAAAGCTTCTAGAATTTTTGAGAAAATACATTGTGATTTGTGGGGTCCGTATCGACACGTTTCGTCGTGTGGGGCCGTTATTTTTTGACAATAGTTGATGATTTTTCGAGAGCAGTTTGGATTTATTTGTTGGTTGACAAATTAGAGGTGTTTCAAATGTTTATGTCCTTTGTTGCTATGGTCGATAGGCAATTTTCTCAAACAATTAAGGTCGTTCAAAGTGATAGTGGAACTGAATTTAATTGTTTGATTGATTATTTTAATGCAACTGGAATTTTGTTTCAAACTTCGTGTGTGGGTATTTCACAACAAAATGGGAGAGTTGAAAGGAAACATAAACATATTTTGAATGTGGGTAGAGCATTACGCTTTCAAGCAAACTTGCCTATTTATTTTTGGGGTGAATGTGTTCTTGCTGCCGCTCATTTAATTAATCGTACACCCTCTTCCATGTTACAAAATAAAACGCCTTTTGAGATACTTTTTGGTAAACCACCCTCTTTTGGTGCTATTCGAACCTTTGGGTGCTTGTGCTTTGCTCATAATCAAAAGACCAAGGGAGATAAATTTGCAAGTCGGAGTCGAAAGTGTATTTTTTTTGTTTACCCGTTCGGTAAGAAGGGGTGGAAATTATTTGATCTTGATACAAAAGAATTTTTCATATCTAGAGACGTGAAATTTGTAGAGGAGGTATTCCCGTTTGGGTGTTCGGAAGATGTCAATATAATATATAGTGAGAAAATGATCATGATATTCATCAAGATTTTGCTGAAATAATTTATGAAGATGAGGATGTTGATCTTTTTATTAATGATAATGGGTCTGCTGGGTCTGCGAATGGTTCTGCTTCGGATCAGTCTACTAGTCCATAGGAAATGGGTCGTGGTCTTCGGGAAAAGTTACCAAATGTTCTGTATCGAGATTTTGTGACACATACGGTTTTTGCTAATGGTCCATCTTCTGATTATCCTCCTTTCAATCACTCCTCAGGTACTCCTTATTCTCTGGCACATTACATAAATTGTGACAATTTTTCTATAAATTATCGTTCTCCTCCTTCTAATCACTCCTCAGCCATAATTAAGGGTAAGGAGCCTAAATCATTTAAAGAAGCCATGAAATCCGATGAGTGACGCCTTTCCATGAAGGTTGAGATACGGAGTCTAGAAGACAACGACAAGGCTCAATTTGATTTTCTTCTCTTCAAGTTGAGCATTTTTGAATCTCATGCTCCAACTTGAGAGGGGGTATTGAGATATATTTAGAACATATGATTAAGATATTATGATATATTTATAATATATGATTAAGATATTATGATATATTTAGAATATATAATTAGATGTTATGAGTGGTATGTGATAAGGGATATATCTTCGGAAGATGTCCTGCTGTTTCCGCAATATATGATTAAATGTTATAAGTGGTATGTGATAAGGGATATATCTTCGGAAGATTTCATGTCGTTTCCGCAATATATGATTAGATGTTATGAGTGGTATGTGATAAGGGATATATCTTTGGAAGATTTTCTGCTGTTTTCGCAATTTTAGAGTTACCCATAAGATAGAGTTTTGGGTATGTATTATAAATAGGGATGCTGATGATTAATAATAATTCAAGCCGAGTTTTACCAATTCTTCAGTTTCCATCTAAATTGTACTTTAATGCTATGCTCTATAACATGATTGCAAAAGACAAACCTTACAAATTCCTCTTTAATTTGGTAGCTAAACTTAATAAAACTTCAATATAAACTGTTTAAACACCAATGCCTTTTTTATATTAAAAACTAATTAAAACAAATGAAATGATCCCTTAAGTAATAAAAAATTGTTTTCTAGTGGCCTATAAAAACAACTATACACTTCGTCTTCCACAAGTAGAACTGGTGGTGTGTTGTTATATTTATATTGATACCGAAAGCAAACAAACTACAAGAAGAACCCATTTTTAATGATGGATGTTTTCCACTGTTTAAATAGCAACAAACAAATTTCATGCTATTTCAATGAAATAGCAAAAGCGAAATGCATCAAAATATTATAAAGTAGTGTTATCTATATCTGTTTGACATTCGAGGGAAACTACCATAAATACACATATATTTACTGCAACCAAATTAGAAAATAATGTTCCAGTAACAGACCGTGTTAATACCCTTTTTATATACAATTGCAAAACATTTTATTGGAGCAACATCACTTCAAGCTGATAAATCACAAGAACAATTAATGAACTTAAAATGTCAAAACTTACTACAATTTAAATAGTATAAAGATGTATATTTTTCTAAAATATTCACCAGAACTGATAGCAATCATCAATTTTGGAAGGAGAAGTTTATATCTAGACTTCCACCTTTCTTTGCTGAAAGAATTAAAAATCAAATAAAACAGAAAAATCAAGTATTGATTCCATATGATAACTATACTTATGGTGAATACAAAGTTTATAACTGATATTTCTGAATGTAACGTTGTTGTTCGTAAATCAATTAGTTGGAACGAAGTGATTTTACCAAAAAAAATGGATTCTAGAAGAAGCTAATCGACCAGCTAAGATAGAAAATAAAAAACTAAAGGAAATAATTGAGTATGTTGACGGTGATGTTGAAATAAGATTTTCAAAAGATAGAATTACACATCTTAAATTAGATTCTACCTCTAAAAATGAGGAACCTACCTTCAATCCTAATCCTTTAAAATTAAATAAAGAAGATGTAATAATTAAAAATACATCTGATGGAGTAAGTCAACCCGAATACAAAATCCATATACCTCCTTCTGATCCCAGATCCCAACTTTTTTAGATATGGGTATAATGAAGATAAAAATGTTTTTGGTTTAAATACTATAGAGTTAAATACTCTTACCCAAAAAAGAAAATGAAATGGAAAGAAATTCCATAATGTTTTCATACACACTTTCTATAATTTAACCACTTAAATAGCAATGACTTGAAAAATAATGTATTTTAGTGATATAGATGCAAATGTTATTTGTTGATGAATATATCTAAATATAATTAGTTTCTTTTTCAATATGAAAAAGCAAAACTTGTCTCTTCAAAACCTCATCAGTTCCCCTAATCGGTGTTCCTAATAAGGAAAAAGAGCATGGCAGTTTAATTAGTTAAATCGTAACATGGAACATAGAATATTGGATATATTGCTTTCAATTCTTTTAAAAATCTGAATGGCTGGAGTACAGAGTACTGCGAGGTTAAAAAAAAGAACAAATACTTATAAATATTTCTCTTCAGATTCAAGAATATCTTGTCCGCAGGTGCGGCACAGTGGAAAGGAGGCTTGGGTTTTGATAAAAAACCCAGGTTCGATTCCTACCATGCGCTTCCCTATCCTATATAAATTTACCCGGAATATGAGAGTTTACCGGCCTAACGGGTTCTTCTGAGTTTCAAAAAAAGAAAAAAAGAATAGTTATCTTGGAGACCTTTATATGCTTACTGCAGTTAAGCTTGTAATAATCATAGTAGTGAGGAAAAAAAATGTTGTTTAATTATTTTGTCCATTTAAAACTTTCAAGGCAATCCTCTAAGCTCTATCAGGTTTGCTATCCTAAAAATACACAAACTATATAAAACTGTTAGTGGATACTAAGTTTAATTTGGATTTTGAAAAGAAATAACACTGGTTGCTACGTGTATGATTTTTATAATACCTTGCGTTATCATGGTCATAATGCTCTGGAATATAATTTTATTGCATGTTTTCCAGTAGGCACAGGTGCTCTGTTTCCAACTAAATTGTACTTCAATGCTATGCTCTATAACATGATTGCAAAAGACAGACCTTACAAATTCCTCTTTTAATTTGGTAGCTAAACTTGATAAAACTTCAGTATAAACTGTTTAAACACTAATGCTTTTTATTAAAAACTAATTAAAACAAATGAAAATGATTTCTTAACTCTCAAGAAATAAAAAATTGTTTTCTAGTGGCCTATAAAAACAACTATACATTTCGTTTTCCACAAGTGAAACTGGTGGTGTATTGTTATATTTATATTGATACGGGAAGCAAACAAACTACAAGAAGAAACCATTTTTAATGACGGATGTTTTCCACTGTTTAAATAGCAACAAACAAATTCCATGCTATTTCAATAAAATAGCAAAAGCGAAATGCATCAAAATATTATAAAGTAGTGTTATCTTTGTCTGTTTGACATGCGAGGGAAACTACCATAAATGATAATGAAAATTCATCTACAAATCCTACATAGAGTAAGGCGTGTACTTCCAGTATCCAGTGTACAATTATATAATTTTTGAATCAAAATAAACCCGCTACATTGCACATTAGTTGCAATAGAAACTGCATGAAGCTGTTGCAAGACTGCAGATGGAAACTAGAAAATGACAAATACGTTTGGAGTGTCGGAATTTGGACAACAATTAAATCAACACATAAAACGAGCAATTCCCGAGATTATAGAGAAAAAAAAAGGAGAGAAACAATCACAAACATTTGTCAACTCATTACAGCAAATATCTTTTCTTTTCTATATGCTGACTTTAGAGAGCTTTTTAGCATCACTGATACGTCAAAAACTGGTACACTTTTGAGTTGATAAAAATTTTATGCAGTTGCATCAATGATTTTATTTTGAAATCAATTAATTTTGACAACACTGATCATTATAATTTTAGCTGTGTAGCAACTGGCAACTTCGTATTCATACAAATTTAACAACCAACGCAACATATGTTTCCCCAAAGTCATAATTGGAATGAAGCTTCATGTTTGTAAATGATAGGTCATTATCAGGTTATTGTTTTAAGAAAAGTAGTCTCACGTCCCTTGCATAACTCTCTTTATATCTATACTAGTATGACATGTGCGAAAATTAAATTGATTTGCACTGACTCCAAAAACGCAACGGAATACTAATACGCAGAAACAATTAAAAGAAGTTACCAACTTGTCAATTAATTATCAACCACAAATTCAATGAAAAATAATCACCAGAAGAAAAAAAAAAACACAGAGTATAAGGATTTAACGTGGTTTGGCTAGATTGCCTATGTCCACGGACCCAACAACTATTCTTTATTTCACTGAAGAAAGAGAATACAAAAAAGAGATTACAAGATTATAGATAGCAGTGGAGAGACTAACATATAATTACAAATTGAATAATCAGTTTATCCAAAGACTTGCTTATGCTCAAAAAACCCTAATTGATTGACTGTTGGAAATTTGTTTGAAGTGAATTGTTAAAAAAAAATTGGCTAAGTGGAAATTGGCTCCTATATTTGAATAGTCCCACATTGTGAGATTATATGCAAGAATCAAGTATTTATACTTGATTCTTAGAGGCTAAGTTGGGCCCTTTGGGCACCCAATGATGCTCTTTTGTGAGGAGGGAGGCCATGCTTGACCACCACACAGCGCGCGCGCGCGCGCCGACCGACCGACTCGACTCGACCCGACCCGACCCGGGCCGGGCTTGGGCTTGTAGTGGTGTAACACTTATATTTTTGCTACAAATTTGTTAACTGTTTTCTGACCGGGCTGGATCAGTTACTTAAGCCCGTATGAAGAACGTTGTGCAACGTTCATTATTTTTGACCCGGTAATACTCAGATCCGTTTTTCTAGACCACGTCCCCTAATCAGTAAAACGTTCTTTTCACTACTCCGTCTTCATAACTCATAAGAAGACGAAATAGACAGAACGACATTTTTCCTTATCTCTTCTTCATAAAAATCCGAGCAATATTTCGAGAGTGCAAACTGAACCGTTTCGTTCGTGCAAACGTAACGGTACCCCAATTTATTGAGAGGCTGTTTTATCCTAGAGGCGGCGGTGATTGATCCGAACTGCTTGCACCTTTGAGCAGATCGCCGAAACGTCTTCAAGAAAGTGACTTTGTCCACGACTCAGCCGAATTTCGACCATTGTTTCCAACAAATTGAAGACGAACCAAAACAATGGCTTCTGCTGCAGATCTAGATGCAACCGCTCCCGCTTCCTTCTTCCAGCTACCGACTGTCTCCGCTGCTCCCTTCAGATTCGAAGGCCTCCACTTCAAACGCTGGAGACAAAAGATGGAGTTCTTCCTGACCACCCGAAAAGTGGTTGCTGTGCTCGCGACCAACAAACCGCAGCTACCCGATAGACCAGACGCCGAAGCAGACTCAGATCAGATGCGAGCCTGGACAGAGAAATCAAACGAGTTGCAGAGCTGGACAGAGCAAGATTACATGTGCCGAAACTACATTCTCAACGGCCTCAGCGATGACCTGTACGACTACTACAATTCTGACAAGTCAGCCAAAGAGATTTGGGAAGCGCTGCAAAAGAAGTACGATACCGAAGAGGCTGGAGCGAAGAAGTATGCAGTCAGCCGCTACCTCAAATACCAGATGACGGATGACAGGTCAGTAGAGATGCAGTCTCATGAGCTTCAGAAAATTGCTCATGAGATCATCTCCGAAGGTATGAGTTTAGATGAACAGTTTCAAATTGCTGTTATTATTGATAAACTGCCCCCAGGTTGGAAAGATTTTAAGAATGTGCTTAGGCACAAGACTAAGGAATTCTCCTTAGAGAGCTTGATTACTCGCCTCCGTATTGAGGAGGAGGCTCGGAAACAGGACCAGAAAGAGGAAGTGCTTGTTGTCACCAACAATAACACTAAGAAGTCCAAGCCAGCAGTTCTGAAACCAAATCCGAAAAGCTTTAAGAATCAGAACCGCAACCGCAACAAACAGAATTGGAACCCGCAAGGGAACCAAAAAGGACAGCAGAAACCAACCCAAAAGAATGACTCTGGACAGTTGTTTCTGTGCTACAACTGTGGAAAACCAGGTCATATGGCACGCAAGTGTAGGAACAGACCAGGCCCTGCACCGCAGGCTAACCTGACTGAGGAGCCTTTGACGGCTATGATTTCTGAGATTCACCTTGTTGGTGGATCAGAGGGTTGGTGGGTAGACACTGGTGCATCCCGCCATGTCTGCTATGATCGTGCTATGTTTAGTACATACACGGCTGCTGATGATCAGAAGGTGCTGTTGGGAGATTCTCACACCACTACAGTTGCAGGCATTGGAAATGTGGAAATAAAGTTTACCTCTGGAAAGACAGTTCTTCTGAAAGATGTGATGCATACTCCAGAGATGAGAAAGAATCTGGTTTCTGGTTTTCTCCTTAATAAGGCTGGTTTTACTCAAGTTATAGGGGCTGATTTGTATACTTTGACTTATAAGGGGATGTTTGTAGGGAAGGGTTATGCTTGTGAGGGTATGTTTAAACTGAATGTTGAATCTAATAAAGTAACCAGTTCTGCTTATATGTTGTGTGACTTTAATATTTGGCACTCTAGATTATGTCATGTAAATAAGCGTATAATTCATAACATGATCACATTAGATTTGATTCCTAAGATGTCACAAACTGATTTTGATAAATGTGAATTCTGTAGTCAAGCAAAAATCACTAAGAAACCTCATAAATCAGTTGATAGATTTTCTGAACCCTTAGACTTGATTCATTCTGACATATGTGAGCTAGATGGTACTTTGACTAGACATGGACACCGTTATTTTATCACTTTCATAGATGATACCTCTGATTTCACTTATGTATATCTTATGAAAAATAAAAGTGATGCATTTGATATGTTTAAATTATTTAAAACTGAAATTGAGAATCAATCTAATAAGAAAATTAAGAGACTTCGTAGTGATAGAGGAACAGAATATGAATCTAGTTCATTTCTTGATTTCTATAAATTGAATGGTATAATTCATGAGAGAACTGCACCTTATTCACCTGAAATGAACGGTAAAGCTGAAAGAAAGAATAGGACCTTTACCGAATTAGTTGTAGCTATTTTGTTAAATTCAGGTGCAACAAAACATTGGTGGGGGGATATTTTGTTGACTGTATGCTATGTATTGAATAGAATCCCTAAATCAAAAAGTAAGACTTCACCTTTTGAAATTTTAAAAAATTATAAACCGAATGTATCTTACTTTAGAACTTGGGGATGCTTGGCATATGTTCGTATACCCGACCCTAAGAGAATAAAATTAGCAAGTAGAACATACGAATGTGTATTTATTGGCTATGCTATTAATAGCAAAGCATATAGATTTTATGACCTAAATACACATAATATAGTAGAATCTATTGATGCTGATTTTTATGAAAATAAATTTCCTTTTAAATTGAGGAATAGTGGGGGCACGTCAAATAACACCATGCCTATTAGAACAGAACTTAATGAATCTTCTGAAACTGAACCTAGAAGAAGTAAAAGAGCAAGAGTTGATAAAGATTTTGGCTCAGATTTTTGCACTTTTACTATAGAGGAGGATCCAACAAACCTCCAAGAAGCCTTATCTTCTTTAGATGCCGATTTTTGGCAAGAGGCTATAAATGATGAGATGGATTCCTTGGAATCCAATAAGACTTGGCACTTAGTAGATTTACCACCTGGTTGTAAGTCTATAGGTTGTAAATGGGTACTTAAAAAGAAATTAAAACCTAATGGAACAGTTGAAAAATATAAAGCCCGTTTGGTAGCTAAAGGTTTTAGGCAAAGAGAAAATATAGACTTTTTTGATACTTTTTCACCTGTAACTAGAATCACATCCATTCGAGTACTAATTTCATTAGCATCTATTCATAATTTAATTATACACCAAATGGATGTTAAAACTGCCTTTTTAAATGGTGAATTAGAAGAAGAAATTTATATGGACCAACCTGAAGGCTTTGTAATTCATGGTCAAGAACATAAAGTTTGCAAATTAGATAAATCATTATATGGTTTAAAACAAGCACCTAAACAATGGCATGAAAAATTTGATAATTTAATAATCTCAAATGGTTTTAAAATTAATGAAAGTGACAAATGCATTTATTATAAATTTGAGAATGACATTTGCACTATAATATGTTTGTATGTAGATGATCTACTAATTTTTGGATCAAATATTCATGCCATAAACACTGTTAAATCTTTGTTAAGTGCCAATTTTGATATGAAAGATCTAGGTGAAGCGAGTGTAATTCTTGGTATTAAGATTACTAGGTCCGAAAAGGGACTTTCTTTGGATCAATCTCATTATATTGAGAAGATCTTAAAGAAATACAATTACTTTGACTGTAAACCTGCATGTACACCATATGATCCTAGTGTAAAACTTTTCAAGAACACTGGTGAAGGTGTAAGACAGTCTGATTATGCGAGCATCATTGGCAGCCTTCGGTATGCCACTGATTGTACTAGACCCGACATAGCCTATGTCGTGGGATTATTATGCAGGTTTACTAGTAGACCTAGTATAGAGCATTGGCACGCTATTGAGAGGGTCATGAGATACCTAAAGCGAACCATGAACCTTGGATTACATTATGGAAAGTTTCCAGCTGTTCTTGAAGGTTACACCGATGCAGACTGGAATACTTTATCTGATGACTCAAAGGCAACCAGTGGCTATATCTTTAGCATTGCTGGAGGAGCTGTTTCTTGGAAATCCAAGAAACAGACTATTTTGGCTCAGTCTACTATGGAGTCTGAGATGATAGCACTAGCTACAGCTAGTGAGGAAGCAGAGTACTTAAGAAATCTGCTAGCTGAGATTCCTTTATGGGAAAAACCGATACCAGCTGTGTTGATCCATTGCGATAGTACCGCGGCTATTGCAAAAGTACAGAACCGTTATTATAACGGTAAGAGACGACAGATACGTCGTAAGCACAGCACTGTTAGAGAGCTACTCTCTTCAGGAGCTGTTAGAGTGGATCACATACGCAGTGATGAGAATTTGGCAGATCCTTTGACGAAAGGACTGGCCAGAGAGAAAGTCCTTACGACTTCTAGAAAAATGGGACTATTGCCCTTAGATTGTTGAGTCACGCACAATGGTAACCCGACCTAATGACTGGAGATCCCAAGAACTAGGTTCAATGGGTAAGAACAAGTTGTGAAGTGATATGAGTTGAACATGCCATTTTTCATATATAAAGAAGCATGTATTCCTGAAGTGATTAGAGGATGAGTTAATAGAAACTCTTAATGAGATCTATACTCCATTTGGAGTGGAGTACCTACCTTCAGGAGTACTCTTGATAGACTCACCTGTGTGAATGTGGAAATTTGGCCGTTTCCTATGGAGTTTTGGGCAAAACTCCTAGAGCATTCACTAAACTGGGATAGACGTGCATGGCCATAAATGCACGGGCTTATTTGATTGCACTCTAGAAGGATTGTGTGTGGTCTGATGTCAGGAATAGAGTTCAAGACTACGTGTCACTCTAGTAAAAACTGAATCTTATTCACTATGCAAAGGTTCAAGTCTAACGACACCTTTGTTTATGCACAATCTTATGTTTTCAGAAATTGCTCGAAAATATTTTTTAAAAATTCAAGTGGGGGATTGTTGGAAATTTGTTTGAAGTGAATTGTTAAAAAAAAATTGGCTAAGTGGAAATTGGCTCCTATATTTGAATAGTCCCACATTGTGAGATTATATGCAAGAATCAAGTATTTATACTTGATTCTTAGAGGCTAAGTTGGGCCCTTTGGGCACCCAATGATGCTCTTTTGTGAGGAGGGAGGCCATGCTTGACCACCACACGCGCGCAGCGCGCGCCGACCGACCGACTCGACTCGACCCGACCCGACCCGGGCCGGGCTTGGGCTTGTAGTGGTGTAACACTTATATTTTTGCTACAAATTTGTTAACTGTTTTCTGACCGGGCTGGATCAGTTACTTAAGCCCGTATGAAGAACGTTGTGCAACGTTCATTATTTTTGACCCGGTAATACTCAGATCCGTTTTTCTAGACCACGTCCCCTAATCAGTAAAACGTTCTTTTCACTACTCCGTCTTCATAACTCATAAGAAGACGAAATAGACAGAACGACATTTTTCCTTATCTCTTCTTCATAAAAATCCGAGCAATATTTCGAGAGTGCAAACTGAACCGTTTCGTTCGTGCAAACGTAACGGTACCCCAATTTATTGAGAGGCTGTTTTATCCTAGAGGCGGCGGTGATTGATCCGAACTGCTTGCACCTTTGAGCAGATCGCCGAAACGTCTTCAAGAAAGTGACTTTGTCCACGACTCAGCCGAATTTCGACCATTGTTTCCAACATTGACTGTAGAAATTAGAGTTTACTGAAGAAGAGGATAATGGTGGATGTTCTCTCACACGCTCACACGACTATGAAGATGAACTTCCTTCATTTAAATAGGCATGAAAATGAAGGATGCTTAGGGATGAAAAAAAAATTAATTTTCAGACTATATTTGAAACCTTTTCAAATATCCATGATTTAATTTATATGTAAATGGATAAAGGTGATTTTGTTTTCCATAATTTTCCTTGCTTGAATCAATCTCCACCAGCAATCTTTACTTTCTTCGTATAACAAATTCTTTGACTAATTAATTAGCTAGCAATTAATTAGTTTCCATACTCTAAAAGATATCATATATATCATTTCTCTTTATCTTTCCATATATAGCTTAATTAATTGATTGAATGAATCAATTAATTATTTTCTTGTATTCTTTGAAAAATATTTGAATTACATAAATTTAACACTTCAGCTTGATTCAAATATAATAATCTCTCTGTATCATCACATCTCAACCAATTGTTGGGTCTACATCAACAAGCTCAATGTGAACTATTTGGACAATATTGCCCAAACAGAGCTTTCAAATCTTTCCCAAACACAAAAAAGATAGTATGCACATCAGCAAACATAATGCATACGAGAAAGTACCAAAATTCTTCAAAAAAATCCGATGTTGGAGATGAATATGTAGATACTAATCTTCGAGAGACCAATGGAGATTTAACAGCGCACTTCACCTTATCCATTCCAAATTGAGTGAGGACATACTCAATATTATCTACTCCAATCTCCTCCACAAGAATTTTGCTAGACTTTCCTAAGTCAACATCAGCAGACTCACCAACAAGCTCCACAGCATTCAAAGCATAAGATGAAGAATCATCGCTACAAATATACTTACAAATAGGGCCAACTGAAACAAAAGGCCTTTCCAGCAAGTGAACTCCACCTAGAGTCTAAACCTCTGTAATCTTCTCATCAACCATGGTATCATCGAAAACACCAATATCTCTCCGAATATGGAAACAATCTGATGACTCCAAATGTGTTTGGCTATTTTATGTCCTCCCAATGTCATCACTTGATAGAAGCTCCACCTTCAACAAAGACCTCTCATCAAATATCGCATGCCTGCTAGTCACAATTCTTCTAGTTGTTTTACACCACAACCGATACCTCTTTACTCCTCTATAGCCTAACAAAATATGTCTGCTTTCTCTAGGCTTCAACCTATCATGTCTTTCATCTTCAAAATAAGCTGAACATCCAAACACTTTAAGAAATGAATAATCAACGGGCTCTCTTTTCCATATCTCTTCTGGGATCTTCATATCTATGGCAATAGAAGGTGTGCGGTTGATGAGAAATACTGCCATACATATCGCTTCTGTTTAAAATTCCTCTTCTAGACCAGCAGTCGTTCTTAAGCTTATAGCTTTCTTCCATAATATCTGATACATGCTCTCCGCCACTCCATAAGAATGTGACTCAACAGAAATAGAAAAATATCTAATTACGTGCTCGGACTCACAATAGTTAGTGAATTCTTGTGACATAAATTCACCACTATTTCTAACTTTGAGAATTTTCAAATGCTTCATCGACCGATTCTCTAGCAAGATCTTCCACTTACAAAACTGGGCAAATATTACGTCTTTAGCCTCTAAAAAATAGACCCAGACCTTACTTAAGTAATCGTCCACAAATAAAACGAAGTAACTGACTCCACCAAAAGATGCAACTGGATTGGGTCCCCGCACATAAGAATAAACATACTCTAGAAACGTTTTAGCTCTAGGTCTTCCAACTTAAAATGTGACATGCTTATTCTTTCCAAAAGAACAATCTCCACAAGAACTAGGCTTTGACTGACAAACATCATCAATCAACCCATGCTTCTTTAATACTTCAAGACTCTCCTCATCAACATGACCTAAACGAAGATGGTATAGCTGAGTAGAATCTGAAATACTAGAATAGTAGAAACTACCGATTCTTGTAAGACTGTCTCTCTATGAAGCACGTAAATATCATTAACTCGCATCCCTTTCATCACTACCAAGGAACCCTTCGCCTCTCATAAATTCTCTCCATCTATTATTATCCTCATACCAAGTCTGCTCAAAGCTTCAAATGATACCAAACTTTTACGCGGTATCGGAACATATCTAACATCCATGATAGTCCTAACAACACCATCATGCATCCTAAACCCCACACTTCCAACGCCCACAACACGACAAGTTATGTCATTCCCTATATGAACTGCTCCACTATCAATTTTCTTGTAACTGACAAAACAGCTCCTATCTGGCGTCATATGACAAGAGGCTACAGAATCAATCACCCAACTTGTATGCTCTAAAGGTGAAATACTGGCTGAAAGTAATGATGTATTACTATCACTTTTATCCGCGTCTGATCTAACTGTTGGCAAAACTGAAGCTTTCTCCTTCTTCTCTCTCTTCTTTCTAAGAGCTGGACAATCCCGTATGAAATGCCTCTTGTTCTTGCAATAATAACAAGCACGTCTTCTAGGACCCATGAAATGAGACCTACGCATATCTCTACCTCCAAGGTGCTTTTGGTTTTTATCTCTTTCTTTAGATGAATGAAGTTGTTGCTGAAGAACACCGTCATTAGTCTTCATCTTCCATGTTTCAAAAACTCATTTTCTAACAAATTTGATGATGTCATAATTTTTCATGCCACCACTGAAAGAATTTGCCATTGATAACTAATCTAGAACATGACAGCTAGCTTTGACACCAAACTATTGTGCGGAAATTTTAATTGATTTGCACAACTCCAAAAACGCAGCGGAATGCTAATGCACGGAAACAATCAAAAGAAGGATCTAGCTTGTCAATTAATTATCAGCCACAAATTCAATGAAAAATCATCACCAAACAAAGAGAAACAGAAAAGCAGAGAGCATAAAGATTTAACGTGGTTCGGCTAGATTGTCTACGTCCATGGACCCAACAACTATTCTTTATTTCACTGAAGAAAAAGAGTACAAAAGAGAGATTACAAAATTATAGGCAGTAATGGAGAGACTAACGTATAATTATAAATTGAATAATCAATTTATCCAAAGACTTGCTTACGCTCAAAAATCTCTAATTGATTGACTGCAGAAATCAGAGTTTACAGAAGAAGAGGATAACGGTGGATGCTCTCTTACACACTCACATAAATATGAAGATGAACTTTCTTCATTTAAATAGACATGAAAATGAAGGATGCTTGGGATGAATAAAATTAATTTTCAGATTATCTTTAAAACCTTCCCGAATATTCATGATTTAATTTCTATGTAAATCATGAAGGCGATCTTGATTTTCATAATTTTTCTTGTTTGAATCAATCTCCATCAGCAATATTTTCTTTCTTCATATAACAGATTCTTTGACTAATTAATTGGCTAGCAAATAATTAGTTTCCCTCTCTAAAATATATCACATATATCATTCCTCTTTATCTTTCCATATATAGGCTAATTAATTGATTGAATGAATCAATTAATTATTTTCTTGTATTTTTTGAAAAATATTTGAATCACACAAATTCAACATGAAACGCACGTCGTGCATCTAATGTTTAGAGGTATTTACTTTTTACTTAATAAAAAGATGACTGGACGGATGTGTGTTGTAAAAGCAAAGGTTCTAGTTGTCGTAATACTTATATTCAATTTGTTTTGTTGGTAGTATTGATAGCAAATTGATAGTAAAATTTTGTTGATGGATAGCTGGGAATGGGATGATGGGAAACATTGCAAATCGGTTGTGGGATTCCGATAATGAATGGGGGTATTTTTGAAATTTCAAAAAGACACCATGTTCGTTGAATTCTCTTTATTAGTAGTAAAGAATAGTAAAGAAAGAGATATATAAATTGCTGCTCAATATGTTAAACTAATGTTTTAAGTCTTCCCAAGCAAGGTCAAGTGTAATTTATTTATTTTTCCAACGTTTCGTGAATATCAAATGTTCTGTCGCCTATAGTCGAAAACTGTTAAAAAACTGTTCATGATTGTGGTGTACGGTTAATTGCATTGTGCAGTTTTTTGCACGACAATTAGTTGCAGGCAAACATTTCCACCATTGGTATTTGTGGCTTGTGCAACAACACATTATACATATAAACTTTTGACGTTGCACTCAAAATTTATGTAGAATATTTCCATCATAAAATGAATGAGTGTGTTATGCAATAATGCAATAACACTTATATTTTCATGAAAAATGATTGTAAGCAAATATTAGCTCTATTCAGCAAACTTCACAATTTTCGACTTGGTGACTGTAAAGTATGTCATCAGGTGTGGTTCTTGATCTGTAGTCGATTAGTGGTGGTCCTGCATTGTAATTCCTGTGATTGAAAATAGCAATTTCAAGAAAAGTAATAGAATTTGGCTGTTTATAAACGTCAATAAATGAGCTTTCGTAGATGCCTACCCATGTGAATTTTGATGAAGAAAGATTGGTATTGGTTGAAGCGGCTATAACTGATCGTGGTGATAAAAAACGACAAGATTATGCTGTAGCGATATTAGTATGGGATGAACTTGGAAAATAAAGCTGTGAGAGGGGAGATGTAGAAAATAGATTTTGTTAACAAGAAAATGTACTATTCACCACGAAAGTATAATTAAAACCTTTTTAAAATCTTTAATCAAACTGGGCATTTGGTCTAGTGGTATGATTCTCGCTTTGGGTGCGAGAGGTCCCGAGTTCGATTCTCGGAATGCCCCTTATCATTTTTCTGCTTATTTTGTTTTTTTTCCCCTTCCAAATACACCTTCAGTCATAAAATAAACTCATGCCCCTTATTTTTTAGCTGCTTATTTATTTTTTCCCCTTTCAAATACATGTGTTCAACACATAATATGTGATATTTTAATTACGACTTTTCAGTCATAAAATAAACTCCAAATTTAAAAGTATTTGTTTCCGTTTCGTTCTATTTTCAATTACCCTTGTTCCACTCATAGCATGTAATGTTTTAATTATGAATTTTCAACCAAAAACAATCTCCTAATTGAAACTACTTGTTTTCAATTTTAACAACTTTATTTTATATAAGTTCCACACATTATTTAAACTTATTTTTACTCTCTTTAATTCTCTTTTTTAAATGCATTGTTATTTAGTTCTTTTTGAATGTATCCTTCTTTAAATTTTGTTTTGACCTTTTTATTTTATTTCTATGCTTTGACCTTTTTATTTTATTTCTTATGCTCCTCTTTAATTCGTTTTTTTCCTCCTTTACCTTTTTACGGTATTTTGTTTTATTATTTTACACAACATTTCAATTTCTGCAAAAAGTGAACATATTTACTCCCAAACTAAATATGAATAACATGGGGTTTCAATCAATTTTCAATGCCGAAACCGAAATATTTATAAATGCGTCGTTCTCAAAAATTTCATTTTGAATTAACCGTGTTTCGTCCAAAATATGCAGCGTTTAATTTAATATTTTATTTTAGATTATTTATGCTTTCTTTGTTTCTTTTTTTTAACCTATTTTTCTTTAATTTCTATTTATACGTTTTTCTTTTGCTGTATTTCTCGATACAACATTCTACCTTTCATTTATTTGTTTTTACATCCTTGATATATTTATAAATACATTGTTCTCAAAATTTTCTATTGTAATTAACTACGTTCCACTCAAAATATGCAACATTTAATTTAACTTTTTATTTCAAATTATTTATGCTTTTTTTATTTCTTTTTATTTTTACCTATTTCTCTTTAATTTCTATTTCTGCAATTTTCTTTCACTGTATTTTTTGATACAACATTCTACCTTTTATTTATTTGTATTTACATTCTTTTTAAGTGTCCATTGATTCAGCGCTTTTTACTTTTAGTTTATTCTTAAAAATGGGTTGTTTGATAGCAAAACATTATCGAAAACATTTTGAGTGGATAATTTTTCGACCACGTACGATCAAAACATTTCTATCGAAAAAGATCGATACCAAATTAAAATGAAAATTCTAAATCATGTTTTTGTGCAATTTCATTGTCTTTTGAATTATCTCGTGAGCTTTTATCTTATTAAGACCAGCTTATATAGTGCATTAGTTTAGCGTATTTTTATTTTTTGTAACACGAAAATATCATCACTTGCAATGTTTTTTTTCTCCCTGAATTCAATTTCTTTGAGTAAAAAAGTCGTGATTGTCCACGAGCGAAGCGAAGTGAGGCCGCTAGTATTGGCAGACAAGCTCTTCATGAAAATCATGATAGATAAGGCTACAACATGACTCGGAGATATAATGAAGAAGCTTATATGTGCCTACTTGTTGTATTACTAAGCTAGATCACATGGTGAGTAAAATCAGGTTATATCCATTTATCTACAACTAAGTAAATAGCTTAAAGCTTTCCAAATCTTCTCCATCTGCAGAACAACTCTTGAATGAGTGAAAAAGCCTTTTCTACTGTTTCTTCTTAGTTCCTCGTCATGCAAGATATTTTCTTCTTGCTGCCTAGCATAAGCAGTAGGCAAGCTACGAAGCAAAGTATGCTATTTGAATCTGAAGCCACGCATAATCCACTAGGATAAGGTCTGTGATATGTTGATGTTTCACGATTCGTACTGCATAAAACTCAATGCACATTGAATCATTTAAGCGAAGATATAAAACATTTTAAGTTTCAAATATACAGTCATCCCCTCTCTTTTGAAAACGTAACATAAATAAACTTATATTTTTTATTTTCAATAACCATACAGTTATGTGTGAAAAAATCTGCAAATATTTAAAGTTTCCATGCAACAATTCAGTTTTTAAAACATATTTGCGTACGTTTGCAGATTCAGTTTTCAAATACACACACTCTCACCTTTGTATGTATGTATATATATGTATATGTGTGTTTCAATTATAAAAACATGCAATTAAAATTCATATTCATTTCTAATAAAAAAACAAATATTTTTAATGAAATAAAACATGGAGATTAATTTAAAACATGCTTTTTCATGTATCAAATATGAATTATGAAAGCAATGTAACGAACCGGAATTTTCGATCCCGAAAATTCCAGATAATTAGGGAAAAAGAAGAAAGAGATAGAAGAAGAAGAATATCAGAAACATCAACATCTCACATTCGCAGCGAATAAAATATAATAATAAATAATAACAGTTTACAAAAGAATACTATATCTGTCGATTACATTTAATTCATCAGAGTTACGCATATATAAAGACACTGGATATTCACAATTATCATGTCTCAGATATACAACAATATAAATACAGCGGAAATACTTTATACGTTTCTGCCATCCAGCCCGTCTCCCAAGCTCTAGAACGTCCTTACCTGAAAATCTGTAATACTCGGTCTGATCCGAGCATTACATTAAAGCAACACCCGGGTCAGGCTGGAAACCAGCGTGAGTAAACCCATTCAACATGGAATACAAAGCATACAACTTATATAGAACCCGGGTAACTCGAATCAATTTACAAGTTCACAATATGCTATAGATATCACCTATTTCACACATAAGTTTTCTAAGTACCAAAGATTTAGATTTAAAATCGTCCAATTTCTTTAAATCACTTCACTCTAGCCTATAGATTTCACATATCAATCTATAAAAATTCGAAGTGGTTTTGGGTATTTCCTAATACCCGAACCCGGTCTCTTCGAGTCTCATGTCATCCTAACCCAAGTTATCCAAATGAAATACACAACATTTGTATCAGAGATATCAATTCATTCAAAGTTCAATACCATTCAATCATCCATAAGCAAAACTGGATTGCTATCAAATTAATTTAATTAATTATAATTGAATTACTAACCTCAATCACTTAAATTTCTTCACTTGTCATTAATTAATTTCTAATCAATTAATCAATCATCCCTTCATTATTCATCTTAATTAATCACTCTGGATTAATTATCCTTCAATTTCATTCAAGTAATTATCTTTAATTAACTTCACAATATTAATTATCCTTAACAAAAAACAATAAGCAATCTTAATTACTTCATGAAGTAATTAACTATTTTGATTATATTAATCATTAATTACTTATATTAATTAATTTCTCATAAGTCACTTATTATTGATTAATTCATCTTAATTAATCAATCTTGAATTACATCGTTAATTATATAAATTAACGATTTCCAATTATATTTCAATTTATCCTTATCTAAATTAATTACATTAAATAATTAATCATTAATTAAATCGCAAATATTAGTCATTCTTGATTTATCTCAACTTGTACTTATCTACCTTTTTATTTACTTGATTAAATAAATTAATTACTCCTTAATTAACTATCTTAATAAATCTCTTAATTAATTACACAAAGTAATTTTATTTTATTAATTACATTAAGTAATTACCTACCAAACCACCCAATGATTATTCTAATTTAATTAAACTTCATTAATTAACTTAATCCTTAATTAATTAATTCAAACCCTTAATTACTAAATTAATTAACCCAAATCATTAATTAATTGAATTAAATTATTATCCATTTTTAGTTACCCTACTAATTTAATGAATCACAAATCATTGAGCCCTCATTAACTATAAAATGAAAACAATTTCTTATTTATGATTTAAGTTTAAAACAATTTAAACCCCGAATACTTCGAGTCAAGCAATAATAAACTCGAGAACCAACCAAAATCAAAGTCACCAGATCATCAGTGCACATCAAATCAATTCAATCATTCAACCAATTATTTAAATTAAATAAAAATCCAGCAGAGTGAGATTTACTCACCTTTGCCCCATAAATTTGCAAATCCACTTCATCCTCGATTTGATTCCACGATTATTGACCTTGTATAAATATTTATACAATTTATTAATATTTGAATTGATCGAACAGTTAGTTATTACTTACTTGTTTAATTTAAACTATTAATTTGGTTTTAAAAAAATAATTTAATTTAACAAATTAATCACCTAAATAAATTATCTGAAATAAACCAGTCAATGAAAAGTATATATATATTTATTTTCTTTGAAACTACACCTATAAAAATAATCTATAGGGGTTAAAAATCTGATTTTTAAATAACTTTCAATATTTTAAAATCCCCATTTTTTTAAAATCTTATATAAGCTTTCTGCTTTACTGCATATCCATATATATATATATATTAACATTTTAATAAATTAAATTTCTTCCCAAACCTAATACATGTACTAAATAAAATAAAATAAACAGAACTGTTTTAAATTTCTTTACTATAAAATTAAATTTCACAAATATATATTTATTCATTTATTTAAATTAAATTAATTTAAATGCAGATACCTTGAGTTCACTGCTGACCCAGAACGAAAATCGAATTCCAGAAAATCCATCCCCAAATTGAAACGAGCAGTGCCTAAGTGAGCCGCCTCCACCTGAATCGATGAACCCATGACGCGCGTGCGCCTACTCTCCTCTCTCGGTCGCCACCTCGCCTCATCGCGGACGCCAACCCTACAGCCACATGAGATTCCATCGAGTCTTGCTTCTCCTCACGCGACCCACGCCGAAACCCTAGCCCACACGAAAATTCGATTTAATCGCGAGCCTTCTCCCTCGTCTTCGTCTGGAGTCGAGCACAAACGAATGACTTTGGTTTTTCTTGTTTTTTTATTTTATTTTTTTATACGATTCAGTTTCGAAAGAAAACGAATGACGATTTTTTTTCCTCCGGTCTGGAGAAAGAATTGAAGATGAAGGGATAAGCGGCCATGATTTTTATTTAAAGAGTTGAATTCTCTTCAAAAACAAAATTTTTCAGTGATTTTGATTTTTTTTCTCTCAAGAAGGTTGAGCGTGATTTAAACGAGAAAGGAGGAAAGCAGTTTGTGCGTTTCAGAAGGTAGGGTGGCTCGAGTACGATATAGGGTGGTTGGTTGACTTTTATTTTTAAAATTATTAAATTTCCAAAATATCTCGTTAAGCATAACGCGAAATCTCGAATCCCGAATCAGACTTGTCGACAGGCGTTTATAAGGTTTTACCCGTATTCCGAACACAATAGAACGTGTTTCAAAGCCTATTTCGATCATATGAGCGAGTTACGGAAATAAACGATTAATTTTAAATTAAATCGATTAAAATAGTTTCTAAGCGTTTTGAGCTGCCAGGGTCAAACGACAACTCTGATTGATACGAAAATTGAAACCCGATAATAACTAACTATTACGGATCCAATGGAACTGGTTTCGTCAAATTCCGAGACTGTGCCTCGGAAGGCTAATTTTAAATATCGATTTAAACGATATAATTTCAAAACTGAACAAATCACCTTTAAATTCAATTTTAACACTTTTACTATCTTCAGTATTATCGATATAAATTTTACAAACCCTTAAATTATTTTTAACAGGCTTAAAACTCAAGATTCAATAATTTACCCAATTTCAGTTTATTAATCCAATAACTCAATTGCTAAATAATAATAATATTATTTGAATTCAAGTTAAAAATTAACTTTTTAAATATTTACAATCAATTAAATATTTCAATTTAAATTGTTAAAAATTCCGGGTCGTCGCATCCCCCCCCCTTAAAAGAATTTCGTCCCCGAAATTACTAGTTAGGAAGAATGGTCCAATACCCGTTACTATTTTCCAAAACCAACAGTTTTATCCACCTTCCCTAACATATCTTTTATTAAAGACCCACTGGTACTTCAATCAACTTCCCAAAACCTTCTATAGGATCCAACAACATTATTTACTCCACTTACTCAAATGTAAATTTAAAATTCAAATTTAAATTATCACAACTTTTCCAAAAAAATTCTAGCTCTCTAAATTTTCTAAATTTTTTGCCAGCGTCTCCTTTGAGCGGCTAGCTCAGTACAACTACAAAATGCCTCTACGGGCTTTCAAATTCCAAAAGAAACAAAAAGCCAAGTGGCTAGATCAAAAACCCAATCAAATTTCTTACAGAAATTTAAATACATACCTTTTAGTCGGGCAATTCAAATTATCTTCTGAAATCAAATCCAATTTTTTTCCCTTTATAATACCTGCATATCTTATCTAGCAATAATATCCAATCATAGCCCTTTTAAAATTATTTGATATATTTCCTTACAGAAGTTTTCATGTCTACTTCTATTCAAATTAGTTTTTCCCACTTCCATATGAATTTAATTTATCTTCAATTCTGAATATTGAATTTTATCTTCCATTTATAACTGATTCATAGCATTATTTTAAATTAGTTTCATTCACTAATTTATTTCAGTTTCAACTTTGAAATCGTTTTGTTGCTAACAAAAAAAATTTCAAAATTTTTCTAACTCCTAAAGTTTTCGAATTTTTTTGGCAAAGTCTCATTTGTAAGGAGGATCTTTTGCAATTTGACAAGAGATATAAATATATATACATCGACCCACACGGTCGGAAAAAGCAAAAACAGTTCAAATTTCATATTTTTATTGCGTAGGCGTACCTTTATTTAGCATTTTTAAGCAAGCGGCTTATTATTTTAGCAATTAGCGCAACCAAATCCAGCCAAACGGCCTTCAGGTACCTGTACTTACTCTATTTAAATATGTAAGTGCCATATATAGAAAATCTATTAGCATTTCGCTTACTTTCAATAGCTAAACACATGCATTTCATAAGCAACAAGCACCAAACGCTTTCCATAAGCGATTTATATGATTTAAAGCTAATTCAATTGCTTCCAACCAATTCATATGCCATTTCATTAAATTTTAATGGTTTATAATTTAATTTCTTACATTCATTTTATTTTTAATCCAAAAAAACTCATATTCAATTCAACTGCTTCTAAAATCAATTTATTTAATCTCACTACAACAAAATTCACTACTTATTACGCCAATAGATAGCTCGATGTGGTAAAGCGCTATTAATGTGGTTAACTCTCATTCAACTCTCTACTGACTTAATCAATTTCCTAACCCAAACCTAAGTAACGCTTTGCAAAAGAGAGCCCGCCCCCAAATATACATTTCCCTCCATCACGCTTCATTTCCCTCCATCACGCAGACGCTGTTTTAATCAATTTCATTCCAAATTTCCAACCCTAAATTTGACAACTTCCGATCTTTCATCTCCGCCATTTTAATCAATTTCCACGTCTCTGCTGTTCGATCTCTCCTGTCACGGCCAGAGGCGACCGCGTTCCACTATATTCAACTAGCCGCGTTCCACTGTATTCAAGAAGCGTCGCGAGGAGGTGAGCGCTCGATTTTATTTTTTGATTTTTCTAATTGGTTATTAGTCTGTTTTATGATTTTAGGGTTTTTGCCATTTATTAACTTTGGTCGAACAGTTTTGTGTTGTATTTCACTGCTCTTGCCTTTTTTCCTTTTCTTTTTGCTTCTTTTGTAGATTGTTTTAGCAGACATTGAACATGTTGCTAAATGCAGTCATGTGTGCCGTATGTACATTATTATCCATATGAATGAATCTGATGATATATGGGTGAAAGCTAAATAGAGTTGTAAGTATAGGGGCAAATTATGAAATTTTAAGTTTGGGAAGCTACTCTTATTATATGCTCGGTTTGCTGATGGATTTGGTAATCACAGTTCTTATGGTTGTCATTCTAGTAAGTCCTCATTGATTAAAGTGATTAAAGTTTGTACATATGCAGTTCTCAAATAAAGTATCTTTCTTCTCTTTAGTACATTAGACAATGGTTATGAAATTTGTAATTCCGGTGAATACTAATTCTAAAGGAACATAACAAAATTCCAAAGTATACCACATATAGCCTAACAGAAAGTATTATATTCTTGGCCACAATTTTCAGTGAAAGTTTTAAAATATGAATGAAATGTATCTTACTCAAGTTTATATATATATATATAAATATATAAATATATATATATATATATTGGTGTCCTTGTAGCTTTATCTCACTTACAAACTACTTAAAGATGTTATACTTTAAATAGATGATATTCTGCTTGACTTATAACTAATTCATCGTCATCATGTCAGCTTAGCAAAGATGGTTCCATGTAGAACTTTAAAGCAGTTGTAATTTTGTTCTGTGTGTTAGGTCTACTTTATCAAACATTTTGTGGAAAGTAACAATTTGGTGTCATTCTTGTATTTTAATATGATAGTAAAACTTATCTTTTTAAGTTCTTTTGCTGGTGGTTTTAGAAATTATAGTAATATATATTGGTGATAACTTTATATCCAAAACAGGTTTATGTTAAAATTTAATTAATATCAGCAGCATAAGTTTTCATGATTCAATTTTGAAAAATGAGGTATAGAGTTCAATATGGTAAAACTGTTGTCTAGAGTCCAGACTTATTGTTTGCTTATGATTCAATGGTTAAGATTAAACAAAACGTCATTTCTTTTTTTGGTATTTATGGTTAAAGATATCCATTGCTCCTTGCTTATGTCAAAATTCAGAAGCTATCAATAAAAATTCGAGCCTTACATACATCTTTATTTTTTAGAACGTTCTTTGATGAGATATTAAATAATAGGTATATAACCTTGTGCTGTGGTTATTCTTTATTAAATTTTATGAATGCGGATTTTGGTTATGAATTATATTCGGGTTCACGTTTTTAAAGGAGAGCATGTATAGAATGGGTTCGTTCAAGGGGGTAAATGAGTTAGGCTGACAAACGGAAAATGAAGAAGAGGTTAATTTTTATCACTTTTACGTAAACGCTGCAGCTCTTGAAAGATAAGTTCAGGTCCTCATTGTATAAGTGTTAGAAGTTGAGTATAAAAAATTAGAGAACTGCATTGCGAAGTTCATAATGGTAAAACTGCTGTCTAGATTACTTATTTGTTTATTCTTCAATGGCTGAGATTAGAAGGTAGATGATTATTTTGCCCGTCTTATGCGTTCATAGACTCTTTATATATAGTAATGTTTAAACGACTAATATGGTATTAGGAAATGAGTAATATTATATTAATTACATTATTTTCTGTATTACAAATATTTATATTTATATAATTACACTTGTATGATTTGTATATTAAACATGTAGTTATGTATTTTATTTCTGTTATTGTTGAAGGTTGAATTGAGTTAAGGTATAGTTCTTTTGCACGTGAAAACAATTTGGCAATTGTTGTTTGCTATTTTTCCTACATGGGAAATTGTTGTCGTTGGCACTTTCAGATAGTTTGAGCATTGAAAGCTATTGTTGACTAATGGTTGTCAACGGCTCACGTTTTTTGTTCCCATATACTGAACTAGAGATTACACCTTTTACGTTTTACATTTTTATCATCAATTTAAGTGGAAATGTAGAGGCTTCCCTATATTTGAATTTTACTGTAAGCCACACATTGATGATGATGATTTAGGGTACTTAACTATATTTGAATTTGTGTGGTAGGTTTTATTTAAATTTGCATTTGATTAGAATGTGTTATTTTAATTTTTTATTTGATTATTAATGTATATGCTTCATATTCTAGAAACTTTCTTGTTTCCACATTATATACGCTGATGGAAAAAGATTGGGTTCATTTACACAGGTAAATAGATAATACAATATTTTAAATGATGTTTAATTTCAAAAATAAAAATATATTTAATATTAAATATTAATATTTATGTCTTTATATTTTCCATTGAAGAGCAACTAAGGAGTATGTGCAAGGGGCTAGGTGTTTTGTTGATGCTGCAAAGAAAAAGTTAAGAAATGTGGAGAAACTTTTATGCCCTTGTGTGGATTGTCGGAATCTTAGTCGACATCATGATGACATTATCGTCAAACATTTGATTATAAGAGGGATGGATCTTAAGTACAAGAGCGGTAAGTGGTATAATCATGGCGAACAAGTCAATGCAGGCAACGAAATCAAGTTGGATAATACATATGACTTATGATGCGACTACCATGTGTAGGGTAAGTGCAAAAGATATTTCTCAAAGAGTCGATGTGGTCACTTATTATGGGATAGTGACTGATATAATCTTGTTAAACTATCATGTTTTTTATATTCCCGTATTTAAATGTCATTGGGCAAATATAGGAAATGGGGTGAAGGTCGAAGACGGATTTACTCTTGTCAATTTACATCAAAATCAAGTTTCATTTGTAAGAGATCCATGTATCCTTGCATCTTAAGCGAAACAAGTTTTTTATTCAAGAGAGAATGATAATTCTAATTGGTATGTTGTATGAAGGCACCACCAAGAGGTTTTCATGAATTAGAGACAGATGATCATGTTACGGAAGTTAGCTTTGTTAGGGAAGATTGCGAAGAAACTGATAGGGATATTGATTCCATGGAAAATATTAGTTATGTTAGAGAAGATTGTGAAGGCATATTTGAGTAAATTTTGAAGTATGAATCTTTTGTTTAAAATCATGTTTGTTAGTCTGTCTTTAATTTAAAATCATGTTTTTGATTTTGAACTGAAAAAAAAATTTGACATGTTGATAGTTTATGATAACTAGTGATATGCAATTTTTTGTGCACTTCATCTTGTTGCTATGTTTTTTTTTATGAGCTAAATATTTCTCAAAGGGTAATTTTTATGAGCTAAATATTCTAAAACATGCCAACATGATGTTACGTGGTCGTATGATAGAATAAAATTAACCAAATTTTGAATTTTCTAAAGAAAATAGACATTTTCTTAAGAAGATTATAGTATTTTTCTGACAGTTTTTTGTCTTCTAGAAATTGGTTTTTATATTAAGATTATTGGTGAAATTTCCCAACAACTATAAATTTTTGTAATCAATTATTATTTCTTCCAAATTTCGATTTAATGAATGCGAGTATAAGAGAGTTGTTGGCCGCTATATACTGGCATGATTGGCCGGTGCTATAATGTGATATTCATGAATCTTAACATGATCAATTTGTATAACAGAAAATGGGCAGGATTATGAAAAAGAGAAAGCGCACTAACATGCCAAAAGAAGTCAAAGACCCCAAATCTACACCAAACAAACGCATTGCAAGAGATAATGAGATTCATAATGAAGACAACCCACAAGAATTGGAAAATGATCAGTTGCAAAACGAACAAAACAACAATGCTCAACTACATGACAGCCCACAAATAGTCGAAGACAATGCAATTCAGCCGGGAGAAAATATTGAAGGTGCAGTGAATGATGAGAGACATATGCAAGGTCGCGATGCATGCCTAAATGGGGAAAAAAAGAGTAGAGGACCAACTAAAGTTAGAAGGCTTCCATTCAGCTCTCAGGAGGTAATCGAAGTTGAATTTAATGGTGCAGGTGAAGCAATACAAGATTGGTCAATCAAGTTGTCTTCCTTTCTAGGACCGCTTGTACGAGAAGTGGTTCCGGTTACATTAACTGATTGGAGGCAGATTGGTGATGATTTGAAAGATGTTCTATGGGAAAGCATTTAGGTGACATATATATTTTTATCTACAGCTTATTTAACTAATAAATGTTTTACCTGAAAATATGTTTTAATACCAGTTTGAGTCAAGCTGTCCCATATAGAAATTTATGATGTTCATTTTCAACGGTTTTAATGCTTCAACTGCTACCTGCTTTTTTCTCCTATAGTTAAAAGCTCAATTATTATTATTAAAAATCAACTACTTATGTCTGTACAACCATTTTCTCTCACTAAGTCCTAATCAAAAAATTTTGTTAATAAAATAGTCTATTTATGTCTGTACAACATCTTAGGTCTGTATAAGACAAACTTATTGATTTTTAAACTTAGTCTGTACAGCATCTGGAAATTGTCATGTCACTATTCGTCATGTCTGTACAGCTATTCATCATGTCACTTTGTCGTCATTGCAACCATAATTTTTTTACCACCCAGTTATCCCTATTTTTGTAGTTTGCCACTTTTCTTCTCCGACCATATGCTCTGAGTCTTCTGTTTCCTTCGCACTTATTCTGACATGCCACTTTTTTCGTCAAATTGCTAAATGAAGTAAGCCTCCTGAAATTATGCTCCTCTCTGTCTATCACTTATGTTCCGAGGAATATGTAACGGTTCCTGACTGACACTTTCCATCCATATATATCTTGACTAGTAACTAACATTTTGAATATTTAACCTTCTGAAATGTTACTTAACTGAAACCAGTCTGGAGGCATAGCTGAGTATATGATGCAATATGCATGTTAGCTTTATTCTTCCAATAGTGCAATCTTTTAGAATACATAACAGGTATCAGATACATACCATTTATAATAGACGTACAAACAAATATTTTATATTGTTGTTGAGTGTTATGTAGGTAAGAGCACCCATTATTACTTTTTGACACTTGTTATGAAAAATGTTGCAGGCGAGGTTTAAACTGGATGCAGATTGGCAAAAAACATTGACATTTAAGCAACTGAGAGGTAGTTGGAGGGCGTCAAAATGTAGACTAGTTCGCCAAATAGTAAAAGCAAAGTCCATGGAGGAAAAACTTCAGTTGAAACCAAGTAACATCAAAAGTATGACTGAATGGAATAAATTTGTAAAGTCAAAAACAAGTGTGGAATTTCAGGTATTTTTTATCACTGTTAACTATTTTTTTGTAAAAGTCTAAGAACATAAACGATATTGATAATGTATGTAAATCTCTTATTTCAGGCATTAAGCATGAAGAACAGAGCTATTAGAGACAAACAGTTGCCACATACATGCAGTCGTAAAGGAATGGCTCGACTTGCTGAAGATATGGTAAAAAAAGAGTAATTTTATTTACTGTAATATTTGCGAACTTCTTAGTTAATACGTTTGTTATTTGATGTTCTTTTGAATGCAGAAAAAGCAGAGTGGCGATTGCTCTTCCATCACGAGAAGTCAAGTTTGGATCAAATCTCGCACACGGAAAAAGGTGAACTAGTGAATATGACTATTGCAGATACTATTGATCTCATAGCTGGACAGAAGTAAACACACCTCCTGTACGTTGTATTATTGATCTCACATCATTTTTATTTAATTTTTTTCACTAATTAATATCTTATTCTTTTTGATTAATTACAGTGCAAGTATGATAAAAAAATCGAGAAATGTGATTTATTGGATTGGCGAGGGAATGAAGATATTTTTGCCGAAGGAAGAGTCGTGTCGAAGGATCCAAACAACCTTGTTAATAACATTCCTTTAGGACCGGATGCTGTGGTAATTCTAATAGACTTACCAAAAAAGGCAGATGTTTTTTTATGGAGACCTACATCTAGGTTCACACTTATTGGAGAAACAAAGGATGATTTAGTGGCATGGCCAGCGAATAGAGTTGTTTTACATCCAAGTGATCACCTTGAAGCAGAAGAGGACGTGGTAAACAATTTCCTTTAGGAATTGATATATTATTTTAAAATATACAACTTTTACTGAGTAAATAATTTTTCTCTAATAGAGTAAAAGTGGCAATTTAGAATGCAAATGCATAATTTATGATTGGGGAGGGAGCAAAGAATTAGTAGCCGAAGGGCGAATACACTCGAGTGACTCAAATGAAATTATTAATGATCTTCCTCTTGGACCATGCGCCATGATTGTTTGGATAGATAATCCAATAAAAAAAGATGCTTTTTTGTGGAGGCCAGCCCCTGCAATGATACATGTTGAAGAAGTTGTTGGTAGGAAGGTAGCATTGCCTGAGTCCCAAGTAGTTGTTGAGATGGTTAATGTTTCAGCATCTCCTACGCCTCAGACCATAGTGCAAACATTTATGGTACTTGATTTTTATGCACTATCATGTCTTTTAAATTATGTTTTTATAATGATTAATTGATATATTTTATCAACATAAACCAACTACAACATATCCTTTTTGTTAATTTACAGATGACAAATTCAAGAACGAACAATAAATGCAAGCTGATGGATTTATCAAAAAAGGGGAAAATAGTTGTTGTAGGACGTGTAGAGTCAACCGATCCAAAAGCAATGGTCCATTTTAAACCACTGGGACCAAATGCAGTCAAAGTTTGGATAGAGGTTGTCAAAGAGCCAACTGCTGTGCTATGGAGACAAACATCTGAATTACAATAAATGGAATATGCCATTGGTTCTATAATAGCTTGGCCTGCTGCACACGTTGTAATAACATGGATTTTCAGAAAGTATAATCTACTTTGTTTATATATATATATATATATATATATATATATGTTTAAGGTCTAGCTTTATTTTCCAAGTAAATTTAGAGGGCTAGCTTTATTTGCCAAGTAAACATCCATGAATTTGGTTACTCCATAAATTTAGAGGGCTAGCTTTATTTGCCAAGTAAACATCCATGAATTTGGTTACTCCATAAATTTAGAGGGCTAGCTTTATTTGCCAAGTCAAATTGTATGGAAATCATGTGGCAGTGACAGTTATATAGATGATAGCTAGGCAGGATATAAAAAGGAACACTGGTGATTGAAGTGAATAAGCAGTCTAGTTGGTGATAGGCAGTGGGTGATTGAAGTGATTGCGTGATTGCGTTGTGGATTGGAGGGGGTGAGGAGGTGAGCAGCAGTATAGTTGAAACTGGGTTGTAAGTTGATGGACAAGGGCTGGTGTTGATTTTGGGTTTGGCGTGGGAGATAAGGTTGTTGTTTTGATTGGATGGAGGCATAGTGATGGTAGGTAAATATTTTAGGTTGGGGAGTTGTTTGAGGAACAACTGGAAACATGGAAAATAAAGTAGTGATGAATGTTGCCTATTTTTGGCAATGGAGTTGTTTGACGTGTTTGGTCTTTTTTGCGGGGTGATTGAAGAGGGATGGTTGGAATGGTTTGGCTTGTTCAGTTGCAGTGATATGTAGGGTGTGATTGAAATTGGTGATTTTGGTTAAGGGAGGTTATTTGACTGAAATGGGCAGGCCATGAGTGAGGAATGTTGTAGAGATTTAGACGAGGGTGTAGTGGAAGTTAGTGAAGTAGTGGAAATTTTTGAAGTAGTGACAGATTGAATAGTTGGTAGTTTTAATGAGTGGTTGGAAGGTTTCTGTTATGATGATGTGAGGCAGTTTGTATGATGAAGTGCAGGCAGCTACGGATAGGGGAGATGTTGAGGTGTGTATTATTAAATATGGTCCCAGTGAATTTTATAAAATTTTGCCTTCAGACCAGCCGGACCTGGAGAAGAATCATCTATAATGCTCATGATTGCATTTCTTATTTCATAACTATTTATTCTGTCATTTAAATAAAATTTCCCATACTCTGAAATGATATTCCTGCAAACAAATTTTTGGCATCACTTTACATTTGCTCTTATTGAAAAGGTTCTCATAATACACAACTGCTTTCTCACCAAATTCATCTGGATTGAACTTTACCATAAACTGTTATACGGTTATTCCAGTTTTTTAGCTTTTTTTACTGGATATCTTCGCATAGGAAAATGCATCCACTTTAGATTTATGTCTAGTATCAACAAATTCCTT
Organism: Allium cepa; assembly: GCA_030765085.1. Taxonomy (NCBI): domain Eukaryota; kingdom Viridiplantae; phylum Streptophyta; class Magnoliopsida; order Asparagales; family Amaryllidaceae; genus Allium; species Allium cepa. Next base: position 72,958,772 of record CM060938.1, on the reverse strand, counting down.
ATAGATAGCCTTCTCCAAAGTTAGTCTTTCCTCCTTTAATTTATTCTGCACAACAATTGAATTATCTCACTCCAAAAGTTTTAGCAATTCTGCATATTCATTACGTAAGTCTTCCGCCTCCTTTTTATTACTCCTGTGTCCTTTAGCCTAAAGCTTCAATCTATGCTTGGCTGCCTTTAGTTTTTTTCAAAAATACATACATGGGGCTCCCCACCACTACCACCCTCCAACTTTAGACAAACTGATCCATGTAGTCTTCACGTAGTGGCTTGCTGTTGGAGTGGGTTGAAGTTGGCGATGTTTCTTGATTTTGGGGAATGGGTGGAATGGGTGAAGTTGGCAGGGCGGTTGGATACAACACTATAATAAATAAAATTTATACACATTGTCTATAAGTACGTACTTAATATTTTGAATTTTTTTAGCGGTTCTTGAGTTTTTAATGTTTAGTTACATCCCTTGATTGAGGGGCGCAGTTAATGGTAGACACATAAAACAAGTAGAAGCCATTCAACTAGGTGTGTCTATTGTGGTGAAAGGTTTGAATGACAGACATTGGAAATTGGGGCAAAGGTGTGTCTATTGTGGTTTGTATTGGTGGCACTTGCTGATCTGTTGAGGCAATTGAAAGGCAGTTAGAAGGTGCTTGTGAATTAGAAGGGGTTTGAGTTAGATGGTGTTAGAGGCAGTTGAAAGGCAGAGATGAAAGAACCGTGAACCGTGTAGTGATTGCACAGTTTTGAATTTGCACAGTTATGTTCGGCTGTAATGTTTTCTGAAGTGCAATGCTGTCGATGTCGGTTCGTGGTTGTGGCTTCAGGCGATGGCGTGGAGGCCGTAGGCCGTGGAGGAGAAAGTGAGTCTTGGTGATGGACTAATTGAAGTGAGTGAGTGAGTGGTAGTTTAGTTATTGTGAATGAGAGTGAAGGGTGATAGATCAGTAGTTGAAGGAGGAGAGATGGAGAGGTCGTAGAAGGGATGTAAGTGTGGTCGAGGAAGGTAGCAGTAATGGAAGTTTGTATAGAAGGTAGCAAGGTGACTGGGAGATGATGTTTGTAACAAGAAGTAAAAAACTCAAGTATGGTGTTTAGAAAACAAAATTTAAACTTTTTCTTTTGGGAAATGAATTGTAACAGAAACTGAGAGAAAAAATGAAATAAAAATATATATTTCAAATGAAAATCAGAACAGAGAACAAAATGCAATGGAGGTGCAAACTGAACTTTGGTTGAAATGCACAGCACCTAGTTGAAGGGGGAATACAGTGAACAAAGGACTGAAAATGGATAGTAACATGTACGAATATAAAATGAGACATGCAACAATATGCAATAATTTAGTTTTTTGTTCCATGTAAAAACATCTATTATTAATTATGTATCGTTCTTAATGTAATTATTTATCTTATTTGCAGGTGTGTGAAAGAAGAAGATGCTAAAGTTGTGATCTTCATTTTAATGCAAACAGTCAAATATGTACTTTTTTTTTGTTGAACTATGCTACTATTTTTTGGGGTGTGCTTAAAATATTTGCTACTACGTTTTGATGTGTATGAATATTTGGTATGTTTAATGTAATATGTTACATCTCTATTATTATCTTTTATGATTATTATTGTGCTTGTTGATATTGGTATTTAATACTGCAGTTTATTACTAGGATGTAGAAAATTTTTGAATTGTAAAATTAAATTATAGCACTTCAAAACCGCTATAATATTTAATAGCGCCTAATGGCCGCTATCAAATATGTTAGTATTAAAGATGCAGACCATAAAAAGCGCTATGGTGTTACAAAAAGCGCTATAAATAATGACGAATGATAGGTCAGTAAGCGCTATAAAATAAGATATTATAGCAGAGTACAAGCGCTATTGTAGCTGACTTTTTATAGCGGCATATTGGAGTTGTGACATGTCACCGTCTACAATAACCTGTTCAAATACAGCGCTAATAATCTGATATTAACACTTTCTATAGCGCAATATTAGTGTTATCTTAGAAAAAACAAAAAGTATTTCGTGGCTAATAACGAATTTCATAGCGGGCTAATAGCGCTGTGATATTAATCAATAACGCCTATTTTGCCGCTATAAAAATAAATAACATAGCGCAATTTTGCGCTATGAAATTAACAATTTTTATAGCGCTTTTTTTGTGCTATCTAATGTTGGTTGTTTTTAATCACATGTCGTTATACAGTGTTTATCGAACCGCTATAATATCCTTTAATAGCGTTTTTCGGGCGCCATCGTAGGATCTTTTTGTTGTAGTGTCTTCATCAGCTCATAGAATAATTACTTTTGTTTTACGTCAAACGACAACTATTTTTATGTAAATTCGCCGATATTTGCTTAATAGAGTATTTATTTTAGTTTATAACTACTTCAAATTAATTTCATTCAATTAACCCATTTATTCACCCCATTTTAAATTTTAATCCACCTACTTAATTCATTTTCGAATTTATTTTATTAATACAAAGTCATTCTCAATTTATTCTATATTTGTAACTTACAAGTGCAAAACAGTAAACATGAAAGATCACGACATAATGGCGTTTCTCAGTGTACATTGGAAAGTTGTTTTAGTTAGACGCCATTGTGTAAGTTTCTTGGATGCATCATTATGTTTTTCACTGATATTTGAACAATAAACCTCAAAATACTTCATGCTTGCAAATCCATCGTTTGTCTTTATCATATACATTTTTCCCCTTTGGTACAAATATTAAAACATTATTTAAGATACTAAAACTCCTTGGCTGTATATGAGTAATGAAATGAAAACTGACAGTAAAATGAAACAAAGGAACATTTAGTTACAATGAAAATTAAACTGAGAACTGAAAACTAAGTCAGAGCGATCAAACCAAAAGATAGTTAGGGAAAAAGATGAAAGAGATAGAAGAAGAAGAATATCAGAAACATCAACATCTTACATTCGCAACGGATAAAATATAATAACAAATAATAACAGTTTACAAAAGAATACTATATCTGTCGATTTCATTTAATACATCAGAGCTACACATATATAGAGACACTGGATATTCACAATTATCATGTTTCAGATATACAACAATATAAATACAGCGGAAATACTCTATACGTTCCTGTCATCCAGCCCGTCTCCCAAGCTCTAGAATGTCCTTACCTGAAAATCTGTAATACTCGGTCTGACCCGAGCATTACATTAAAACAACACCCGGGTCAGGTTGAAAACCAGCGTGAGTAAACCCATCCAACATGGAATACAAATCATACAACTTATATAGAACCCGGGGTAACTAGAATCAATTTACAAGTTCACAATATGCTATAGAGATCACTTATTTCACACATAAGTTTTCTAAGTACCAAAGATTTAGATTTAAAATCGTCCAATTCCTTTAAATCACTTCACTCCAGCCTATAGATTTCAGATATCAATCTATAAAAATTCGAAGTGGTTTCGGGTATTTCCTAATACCCGAACCCGGTCTCTTCGAGTCTCATGTCATCCTAACACAAGTTATCCAAATGAAATACACAACATTTTATATCAGAGATATCAACTCATTCAAAGCATTCAATACCATTCAATCATCCATAAGCAAAACTGGATTGCTACCAAATTAATTTAATTAATTCTAATTGAATTACTAACCTCAATCACTTAAATTTCTTCACTTGTCATTAATTAATTTCTAATAAATTAATCAATCATGCTTTCTTATTCATCTTAATTAATCACCCTGGATTAATTATTCTTCAATTTCATTCAAGTAATTATCTTTAATTAACTTCACAATATTAATTATCCTTAACCAAAAACAATAAGCAACCTTAATTACTTCATGAATTAATTAACTATTTTAATTACATTAATCCTTAATTACTTATATTAATTAATTTCTCATAAGTCACTTATTATTGATTAATTCATCTTAATTAATCAATCTTTAATTACATCGTTAATTATATAAATTAATGATTTCCAATTATATTTCAATTTATCCTAATCTAAATTAATTACATTAAATAATTAATCATTAATTAAACCGCAAATATTAGTCATTCTTGATTTATCTCAACCTGTAATTATCTACCGTTTTATTTACTTCATTAAATAAATTAATTACACCTTAATTAACTATCTTAATAAATCTCTTGATTAATTACACAAAGTGATTTTATTTTATTAATTACATTAAGTAATTACCTATCAAACCACCCAATGATTATTCTAATTTAATTAAACTTCATTAATTAACTTAATCCTTAACTAATTAATTCAAACCCTTAATTACTAAATTAATTAACCCAAATCATTAATTAATTGAATTAAATTATTATCCATTTTTAGTTACCCTACTAATTTAATGAATGACAAATCATTAAGCCCTTATTAACTTTAAAATGAAAATAATTTCTTATTTATGATTTAGGTTTAAAACAATTTAAACCCCGAATACTTCGAATCAAGCAACAATAAACTCGAGAACCAACCGAAACCAAAGTCACCAGATCATCAGTGCACATCAAATCAATTCAATCATTCAACCAATTTTTTAAATTTAACCATTTAAATTTAAATAAAAATCCAACAGAGTGAGATTTACTCACCTTTACCCCATAAATTTGCAAATCCACTTCATCCTCTATTTGATTCCACGATTATTGATCTTGTATAAATATTTATACAATTTATTAATATTTGAATTGATCGAACAGTTAATTATTACTTACTTGTTTAATTTAAACTATTAATTTGGTTTTAAACAAATAATTTAATTTAACAAATTAATCACCTAAATAAATTATCTGAAATAATCAATGAAAAAAATTATTTATTTTCTTTGAAACTACACCTATAAAAATAATCTATAGGGGTTAAAAATCTGTTTTTTATATAACTTTCAATATTTTAAAATCCTCCTTTTTTTCAAATCTTATATAAGCTTTCTGCTTTACTGCATACCCATATATCTATATCTATGTGTGTATATATATATATATATTAAAATTTTAATAAATTAAATTCCTTTCCAAACCTATCTACATGTACTAAATAAAATAAAATAAAATAAACAGAACCGTTTTAAATTTCTTTCCTGTAAAATAAAATTTCACAAATATATATTTATTCATTTATTTAAATTAAATTAATTTAAATGCAGATACCTTGAGTTCACTGCTGACCCAGAACGCAAATCGAATTCCAGAAAATCCATCCCCAAATCGAAACGAGCAGTGCCTAAGTGAGCCTCCTCCACCTGAATCGATGAACCCATGATGCGTGTGCGCCTGCTCCCCTCTCGCGGTCGCCACCTCGCCTCATCGCATCGCGAACGCCCACCCTACAGCCACACGAGATTCCATCGAGTCTCGCGACCCACGCCGAAACCCTAGTCCACACGAAAATTCGATTCAATCGCGAGCCTTCTCCCTCGTCTTCGTTCTGGAGTAGAGCACGAACGAATGACTTTGTTTTTTTTTTATACGATTCGTTTTCGAAAGAAAACGAATGACAATTTTTTTTCTTCGGCCTGGAGAAAGAATTGAAGATGAAGGGATAAGCGGCCATGATTTTTATTAAAAGAGTTGAATTCTCTTCAAAAACAATTTATTTATTTTTTTGATTTTTTTTCTCAGGAAGGTTGAGCGTGATTTAAATGAGAAAGGAGGAAAGTAGGTCTGTGCGTTTCAAAAGATAGGGTGGCTCGAGTACGATATACAGTGGCTGGTTGACTTTTATTTTTAAAATTATTAAATTTCCAAAATATCTCGTTAAGCATAACGCGAAATCTCGAACCCCGAATCAGACATGCCGACAGGCGTTTATAAGGTTTTGCCCATATTCCGAACACAATGGAACGTGTTTCAGAGCCTATTTCGATCATATGAGCGAGTTACGGAAATAAACGATCAATTTTAAATTAAATCAATTAAAATTGTTTCTAAGCGTTTTGAGCTGCCAGGGTCAAACGACAACTCTGATTGCTACGAAAATTGAAATCCGATAATAACTAACTATTACGGATCCAATAGAACTGATTTCGTCAAATTCCAAGACTGTGCCTCGAAAGGCTATTTTTAAATATCGATTTAAACGATATAACTTCAAAACTGAACAAATCATCTTTAAATTCAATTTTAACGCTTTTACTATCTTCAGTATTATCGATATAAATTTTACAAACCCTTAAATTATTTTTAACAGGCTTAAAACTGAAGATTCAATAATTTACCCAATTTCAGTTTATTAATCCAATAACTCAATTGCTAAATAATAATAATATTATTTGAATTCAAGTTAAAAATTAGCTTTTTAAATATTTACAATCAATTAAATATTCCAATTTAAATTGTTAAAAATTCCGGGTCGTCACAAGCAGGGAACAAACCAAATTTCCATATCATAGAAAAGACCCATGCCACAATAATTGGACCACATCGATATTGATTCGATTCATCGTGTAGTAACTGGACCACATGATATTAACACATGCATATGATTAAGACCCCAATTTCATACCTTTTTTGACGGTCCAGGCAGGCTTGGCCCTTCCTCAAAGAGAGAGAAGCATCTGTTTAGGAAACCAAAACAACTAGGGCACCAAATTTAGTTTCAACACGCGATGGGAAAAAAACTAAATTGCGAACGGAATCTCCGATTCATGAACCGCAGAGGCGGTAACGGCGACCCATCTAGGCGGCTCCATCTCTGCTTCAGGTTGGCTTCATCCCAGCAGCTAGGGCACATGCAAGCGTGTGGTAGCAGGCTCTTCCATCTTGATCTTGGTAGTCGGCAACAAGGTCATAGCTGCATAGGCTAGCAGTAGGATTGTTCTCCATCTCAGTTAAAGATTGAATCGAAGGTACTAGTACTAATTCAGTAATTCGTTAAACTAGTTCAGTAATTTGTAAACCTAATTTACATTACAGGTAAATAGACACAAGGAAGAAGTTGCAAAAAAATTAGTCTCAGGGACAACAGGTTTGCTTTTAAGTCCGAATGACGCTTTTTATTGTAAAATGAAAATGATAATAGCAACTATTATTTCGTGATTTACACTAAAAAATGTCATTCGGCTTAAAATACAAACTTTTTATTCATCCAACATTCTTCCTTGAACCTAAACTCCTTTACATTATTGTATTGTAATTTACATTATTTACTAAAACTAATTCGGTAATTTGTAAAACTAATTCAGTAATTTATAATTGTAAATTACATTATTTATTAAAACAAATTCAATAATTTTGTAATTGTAATTTACATTATTGTACTACAATTTACATTATTTACTAAAACTAATTTAGTAATTTGTAAAATGATTCACGAATAACATCATCTACGTTGTACAATACAATGCAAACTCAATTTTAATTCTATATTCTAATTTTGGATTTGTTGATCATATACGTTTAATACAATGCAAACTCAATTTTAATTCTATATTCTAATTTTGGATTTGTTGATCATATACGTTTAATACAATGCAAACTCAATTTTAATTCTATATTCTAATTTTGGATTTGTTGATCATATACGTTTAATGAACTTGAATATGATAATATTACTAGTAATTTTACAAGTCAAAAGGTTAAAAAAAACGTTCATAAATAATAATATTAATGTTGTATAACTTGAATTATTGTACTGTAACGGATAAAGTTATTTTTCCCCTTAAATTACTTTTCGCTTTGTTTTATGTACAAGGGCCTCGTTTTCTTTTTTCGCTTTAGACACAAAGTCCTTGGACCGACATTGGGTCTAGCCAACCATGCAAAGATGAAATAGCTTTATTTCCTCTTTTAATTCTTAATTATCAACAATATACAAACATATGTTCATTCCACGGAGCAATAGCAAAGCATAACATGGCTCCTTTTCAGTTACAAACTGCTACGAATGTGCAAACAAAGAAAAATACAACAGTTAAAAGGTTTGATTAAAATAAATAGCTGCCGAGTATGACAGTAAAACACAAGTCTAGCCAGAAGAGATCGTAAACATAATTTTTCTAACAGTTTTGTTATCAATTAACTTGGAAACAACATAAATGGTAACTCAAAAAAAAAAGCAGGTAAATCATTAAGCTGCGCCATCTACAACCATCGACCCTGCATCTTGTTTCACTTCTGCTTTCTGAAACGCATAAAAATCAATTAGCCCCAACAAAACTAAACAGCAAACACAAAACAATTAAATAACTTGGACAATGTGGACCCTCAACCCAACCCCAAAATGATACTTCATACAATACCTCAGTTTCCATGTGACTAAGCTTGGTCATCTTAGCAAACATGTTGCCATAGAATTTTGCTTCCTTCTTGTTGAATTCCTTCATCTTCTCCTTCAAGGTTCTGTATTCCAACTTCACATCCCTGAACCAACAAATGCAGTTTAGTTTTTGGTAAATCTTCAAGCCTCAGACACAAGCGCGCGTAAAAATAATACCTGTTATCTGGATCAACCTCAAGAGCTTTCTTAATATCCATTTCTGCTAAATCAAGGTCAGACAGATTAATGTAAGCTTGTGCTCTCCTGTACAGAGCTTTTACATTTCTGCTATCCAACTCCAACACCTGCCATACATGTATCATACTGTTTAATATCAAAAATGCCCAAGAAAGAACATACGGAATCAAGGAAGAATTTTACCTTTGTGCAAAGATTCACAGCCTGCTTGTAGTCTTTAAGTTTCAGCTTGCAAGCAGCATTATTGAGGTTAACTACAACCTTTAATGCCCTGGACTGTTTCTTTTCATCTTCACTGAATGAGCTATCATGTTCTACGAACTTGGCACCCTTCTCATATCTCTTAGAGGCCCTCACATATTTGCCTTGCTTGAACAACGTGTTCCCTTCTTCCTTCTTTCTACCAGCAGCTTCAATTTTCTCTGTTGTATTCATGTCCCATGGCTCTTTTTCCTGAACGACTTAATGCAACTGTTATGGAACAACAGCACATGTCACAAGCATGAACTAAGGGCAGATAAAAAAGTACCTTCTCAAACGATACCAACTCAATCTCATAAGTGACAATTGAGTTCGGAGGAACCACAGCTAGGTCCTGCTTCGATTCAGTTGACGAAAAAGCATGTTCTGGTGGAATCGTAACAAAGGCCACTTCACCTTTCTTCATGGACATAACAGCCTTATCCAGTCCTTCGATTACTTGCTCTATGTACAAAACAACATCAACCCAACCATTTTAAAACTTGTAGATATATAATTGCATATACAACGAGAAATCATGATGGGACTAACACTCACCTTCGTCTGTCTTCCATTCAAATGGCTCCTCATCATTACCCTTCTTGACAAAAATGGTCCCATCTCGCAGCTTTCCACTTAATTTCACTGTTTTAAATTTCAAGCTTATGTAACGGTACCACAGTTATAAGCATTGAAATGCTGGTATACAGTAGATGTATTTACCTTTAACAACCGCTCCTTCATTTGGCTTATCATAACCCTCGCCTTCCTTGAGGATTTTCTTCAAAATTTTCTTGTCGTCTCCGATTTCAGAAACCGTCTTCCAAGAAACAAGTTCAAGCTCAATGTTCAAAGTTGCATTAGGAGGAACAGCACCCTCTTCACCAGAACTAGGCCTGCCCATTTCACCTAATCCATCTGTTTTGTATGTAAGCAATAAAAATGTGAGCCATGTTACCTACTGATGATCATGAAATCCGAATACAAGAAGCATGCACTATTATAGCTCACATTGTGGTTTCACCGTCAGAATAACCTTCTCACCCTTTTTCATCGTTTTCACAGCTTTAGCTAGTGCAGGACAAAATAATCCTGAAAGCACATAATTTATTAGTAAAAAATATCATACAAAAGAAGAGCTCATAAGTCATAACAAAGCAACAAGAAATTACCATCTTTGACGGTAAATTCAACTCCCTCGGATTTGGATACAACTGTGCCATCCTCGAGTCTAGCTTCATACTTAACTGAAGCAGAATTTTACACATCAAGCTTATAAATTACATGCCTACTCAAACCATCTAAAACACCCTTAAAAAAAGACAACAGAGGTCAACAGCTCATACCAAAAACTTCATCACGGTCTTTTGGGTTCTGCCAATTTTCACCCTCCTTAAGAATCTTCTTTATAATTCCACCATCCTTGCAAATGTCCTTGACACTTGACCATGAAAGAAGCTCAACATCAAATTGAAGCGTAGCGTTAGGAGGAATGGTGGGAGGAGAACCAGACTCTCCATAAGCAAGTTCAGGTGGAATAGTAAAAACAGCATTCTCTCCTTTCTTCATGGTTTTAATTCCTTGGTCCCATCCCTTTATTACTTGGCCTGAATTAATCAAACAATAGCATGAAGCATAGTATAGCATTAGGGGTTGTGAGTGTATTTATCACTCCTATAAAATAATTATACATGCATAATATATTATGGAAAACAAGACATATTGCTGCACTCAAGGAAACAAAGTACCATGTTTAAACTAATTATTTGCAGCCTTCCATTCATATACCAAAGTTCAACATCACTCTACAACGATTAAGGATGAGTAATTAATCGACTTTCACTGAATAAACCAACCATAAAGAACAACCCAATGCACTGTGATATATTCGGTTGGTTAATATGGCTTTTAACTGTTCATATTGGTTTGGAAAATAATTTTATCGGGTTAAATCTTGACCAGCTTTGTGTAGTCCAATCAACCCAATGCACTGTGATCTATTTGGTTGGTTAATTTGGTTTTTAACAGTTCACGTTGGTTTGAATAATAATTTTTTTCTGGTTAAATCTTAACCAGCTTTGGGTAGTCCAATCTTGTTTACAAGGATAACGGAGCATCATATGCCATCTTATAAGTTAAAAATTTGTTTCTACAAAAATATATTTAGAAGTAATAATACGAAAACTAAAAAAAAGCAAACATACACACAATGACAGATAATCATGCCATCCTTTTTTGGGTGTTAACAGTAAATACACTTTACCGTTGAACTACCTCTTATATAATGTAAGTCAATTAAATAAAAACCAACAAAGGCACAATGATATCAATTCGGTTATATGGTCTGTCCCATCATAATTGGTCAAAAACTGACTCAGGCCGACTACAATGACAATGAAATAGCGTTGGACCTGCGGTAGTTCTGTTTCATACATCTTTCATTGATTATCACAAATAAAATAAATTTTCAGCTTGTATAACAAAATATTAATACTAAATTTCATGGATGTATGCAGTATTATTTATGGCACGTGGTGCATAAATATGCAAAACCCCTTTATATCGTGTTATCTTGGTATGTCAAATTATTCGAAACCATAATAATTATATTTGTATCCCATGTAAGTAAATTTTATAAACAAATTTGCTTATAATTAGTCCGTTTAGATCCTTGCAATGTATGTAGTGGTAACAAATCTCTTAAGATAAATATTAGTACAGAGACTTGTTTTAAGAATGTAGCATAAAAATTAACAGTTTCTCAAAAACACTACATGCATCAAGTGTCTGGAATTTGATAGTATTTTATTTTCCAGTACAATGAGCAAAAAGAATAGAAAAACAATACAGAAACACAACTATACGATAATTACTAATGTTTTATGCTTTATGCATCATGGAAAGAAAAATAAATTCAGAGGTAAGTAAATTTTATAAACAAATTTGCTTATAATTAGTCCGTTTAGATCCTTGCAATGTATGTAGTGGTAACAAATCTCTTAAGATAAATATTAGTACAGAGACTTGTTTTAAGAATGTAGCATAAAAATTAACAGTTTCTCAAAAACACTACATGCATCAAGTGTCTGGAATTTGATAGTATTTTATTTTCCAGTACAATGAGCAAAAAGAATAGAAAAACAATACAGAAACACAACTATACGATAATTACTAATGTTTTATGCTTTATGCATCATGGAAAGAAAAATAAATTCAGAGGTAACAGTTAACAAAACAAAAAGAGTGACTTTTCTTTTTCTTTTTTGCTTTTTTCCTTTACTTTTTTGGCACAATGTGCATCCTTTCATATGCAAGTGACATGGTAAAAAAAGGTATTAGCGTACATAAATTTTAGCCATAAAAATAAAAGTAAAATTTGTAAGTCAAAATACAGATAGTAGATCTTAATAGTTATTACTAGAGAACTAAACATTATGAAAAGTTGAGTTTAGAAATCATATTTTTTTGCATAACAACAAATTGCAATCCATGCTGACTGCAGCATACATATTTAGTGTTTCGGCAAATGTTATTGTAAAGTTCGACACGCACACTATTTGTGAACATGCATCATGGGTTACTTCGTAATCAGTACTACTATTGTTACCTTTTTTTTAAAAAATAAAATAAAATAAAATCTAAAAATAGCAGAGTTGTGATTGTGCAACTGTACTCTTCTAACTAAGGTAAGGTTGACCTTACAGCAGCAATACCCTATCGCTTTTTCAAATGCAGCAAGTAACTGTACCAATCTCTATCTTTACTGCTACTAAAAAGGATAGATAGCAAAGAATTCACCCATGTGGCACCGTTCCAAAATACCCTTCCAACCTTTCATACCTACCTTTCACATATATAAATCACATGCATGTCAAGCACACACTGTGCCCCATGCGCTAGTATTGATAATGTTAACCAATTTCACCAACAATACAACCAACCAAATGCAGCAAATGATTAAATCGAGAACGTTGACCAATTATTTTGATCTAATGAACTGTAATTCAGCAATTATAAGCTTGAATTGATTAGAAATATCTAACCTTCACCAAGCTTGAATTTGAAAGGAGTTCCACGATCCCTACTTGAATCAAACTTTGTCCCATCAAGCAAAGTTCCAGTATAATGCACTGCAATTAGATGAACAAATATCAATTAAATCACAACACGACCGTCAGAACGCAAGATTTCAAAATGAAACCCTAAATATTCAAATATCATACCCTCAACTTCGTCGCCTGCTTCAGGAGTCTCCCATCCATCGCCTTCCTTAACAAGCTTCTTCTTCAATCCATCCTTTCCAATTTGCCTCTCCTCTCCTACTTTTGAGATCGGGCTTTCGCCAGGAAAATCCATCATATCTTCGTTCATCATATCCTCGCCTGTTGGCATATCGAAATCATCATCCATTTGATATTACTTTCTGATAAAAAAAAATCTTACGAAGAATAAGTTGATTTGTAAATCTTGATTAGATTGAGATGAAACGGTGCGGAAAGGGTTTAAAGGATAAAGAGGATTCTAGAGTGTTCTATTGGTAAAGGGCAGGATATTCTAGAATTTTCTGCTTTGTTTACTCATGGAAGTGTTTTCGGGAGAGAACTGCCAATACCTTCCTTAACTTCAATTTTCTGCTAACTATACTTGACGCAGAAAATATTAGAAGTTAAAATTAAAATGAAAACAAAAACCTATAAATTAACATTGGAAAAATATAAGAAATCATGGAAGAAGAAAAAATAGAGTTCACCCAGGACGTTCTACACAATAAATGGCTTCACTTTTATTTTACTTTTCAATGATCATCCATTTTCCTAAAAATAAAAGTTATATTCCATTTTACATTGTCAACATTACTATAAAATTTGCTAAGGAGAGATTTTATAGTAACGCGGTGTATTCTTTCTTAATCGATGATGGTATGTCGACCTTTTATTCGTTCGTGCTCTCTTATTCAGAGATTGAATTTTTTTAAAATGTATTTTCATATTACAGGTACATCATCTATATGTTTATAACAAAATATGCATTCATGTTACGCGTTTTTATTTGTTTTACGTAAAAACTCGCTTATAAAAGAATAATCAAATCGAGAAACAAAAATGATAAAGCATTATAAATTCAAAATTTTAGAATTACTTTTTCCTACAAAGATATAAACGGTAATTTAACGCCTTATAGAAAATGCTTGAATTTGTCTAAGACCGGGTCCCGATGGTAGCTCGCTCAGACTTAGGTTTTGAGGTGAGATGTTCGAATCTTGTCCAGTGTGATTTGAACTTTAGATGTTCAACTTTAGACATTTTTAAATTTTTATTATGTACACACTACTTAAAACATATGATATCAGAAGGTTACCATTCCATATAATGTACCAAGTTCAGAAAAATAATTGAATTTACTACTTTATCCTCATTCAACCATTTTTTTACCTATTGTCTTGAAAGCATAAGATGATAAATGATATGTGATTTTTATGCTTTTAATTAAAACTAGAAAAACACCAGATTAAACGAGAATAAAGGCGATTTCCTGAAAAGGGCGAGCATAAGAGAAACCGTGACAACATGGGTTTAACCGTAGAAGTAGATTTATTTGACAAGTAATTTAGGTGGAAAAAATTATGTACATGTGTTTTGTCTTTATGTTTAACTTATTAAATCAAATGTATAATACGTGCTTTTTTTTCTCTTATCCATTTCATTTTTTCCTCTCCCTTATCAATGTTATCCCTTATTTATTTTGTTTTTTCGTTTAACAATTCTCATGTATAATAGGAAATTGAGACTAATACTCGTAACATATACAAAGAACTCAAGTCACTAACTATTTAAATATCTTTTAGTTTTAACATGCACAAAAGTCAATAATATAAAAGTATCAACCCATGTTTTTACTTCGACCGATGAACCAAACTTTGATGGAACCTTACATAAATTAAGATGAACTCATAATTCGAACACAGATTCCTTATTAACATGAAAATATAGTTTGAACATAACGTTTAATGACGTCATAGTAGTTTAATTCGCTATGTAATAATATAGTGGCACCTAAAAAATTGTTATAGCATGTAAACTTCAATTTATGAAAATATTATACCATTTATTTTCCATGTATTAAGCTAGTAAAAATATATCATTGAAGATGAGAGACGTAAATCACGAAACACATTATGCCACTTCATCTAAAACATGTCTAAAAAAGGAAGAATATGTTCTACAAATCTACGTTGTTGAATAAGACAACAAATACAACAACAAAATAATGTATTTTATTTTTTAATATTTTAGTAACTGTAACAACTAGCCATTTTTGACCCACTGATTTAGCGCTCGACTCGTGTTCAAACCACGAAAGCCGAAAATAATGGATGGTTGCGTTAATAATATGGATAAACAGAGTAATATTTCTTAACTATATGATTCAGAAGTCATAACGAAATGAACATTATACAATATATCAAACCATCCATTTATATTCAAACCAGTTCAACTACTAGTCATATATGTACAATCAATCAAATCCACATTAGTGCCTATAATGTTAAACGACACACACACAATATATACATAAGTAATGTCTCCGCCATCCGCATCTTTAACATCACATATATCAACATGACTCCATACTCCACCAATACATCGATAACAGATACGAAAACAATATGGAAGGGGTCAGATATACGTTTGTGTGAGTGAAATAAGTGTTTCATATATACTACAAAAATACCAGCATAACATCATTATTGTCTAACACGTATGTAAACATACCTTAACCCGTCTAGCCTGCATTCAAAGAGTAATACCAGCACTGTAACATAGTTGACTACTCAATTAAGATCATGTTACTTCCAGCTATATGATGTATACAATTATGAACACAACCAAAGGAACAATGATTTCCACGTTACTAAGGGAACAACCATTTCACCAGAACAACTATTTCCTGTATCGCTAATGTGAAACAACCATTTCCTATAATAACGAGGAAACAACTATTTCATGATATGCCCAGAGAACAACTAATTCCCACATCGCACATTCATCATAAATAATCATTCGATAAGATCATCGAATGAACGCCACAAACATCCATACATACAGTCATATATACTC
The DNA here is from genome assembly GCA_030765085.1 of Allium cepa. Lineage (NCBI taxonomy): Eukaryota > Viridiplantae > Streptophyta > Magnoliopsida > Asparagales > Amaryllidaceae > Allium > Allium cepa. The sequence continues at coordinate 72,942,946 of CM060938.1, read as the reverse complement.
GCCTTACCGCTTCTAAGTTGAATTGAGTTAATCGTTCAAAAATGGTCCGAAAATCACAAAAATCTTGGTTCTGTCGCCCTCGTTCAATCCTAGTTTGGCCTTATTTGGGCCCAGGTTCAACCTGGCCCAAAGCAAGCTTTAGTGGTCAACCACCAGAAAGCCAACGATCAAGAGTCGCACTTCAATATTCTGATTCATATACGACTATGCTTCAATTTAGGACTAATTTATCATTATTTAAGGGTTATATACTGATTTACCAAACATCCAGTATAAATCAAACAAACTTCATAAATTCACATTTTACTTTGTTTATTCAGTAACAATTCATTCACTTAATTCAACCTGTCGTTGTACTTTAATAAATTCAAATTTCATCCTATATTTAGGCTAATGATCATGTCTAACAATTATAATTGTATTATAAACGAATAGAACATTACTATTCACCAAATTAGGACAAAACTTAATTTCTAATGAAGAACTCCTCTAAGCTCTCCGCTATCTAGAATTGTATGCTCGGAAATTGTCTTGATTCATCTTGAATCCGATATCTACTTATAGCCTTTGTTCCGCCAATATAACGACCCGTAAATTTTAATGGTTTATTAATCTAATTAATTGAATTTTGTGAACTTTTAAATAATAAAATTTGAAAATAAAAATTTGATATTTGGAATATGTCTAATTAAACATAGCAAATGGTAAATTTTCATCAGATAATATGAAAGTAAATTTTATTTATGATTTTATTCAATTTTATCAGTTAAAATTGATGATAACAAAATGTTTTCGAAACTTGAATATTTTATATATAGAAAATTTGTAAATCATCTTCTGAGTGAGATGTCATATTTCGTTTCTCTAAATTTGGATTGCTATTGCTTTGTTTATCTTATTTTTGGCAGATTTGCAGCTTTTTCGGTACCGATTATCGACTTTTGGTTGGATGATCGTACCACTGATATCTGTATACTGTTTTGATCGTCTCGTCATGCCGATCTCTGCAGCATATTTGTTTCTGTATTTTGAAGTCCGATACGCGAAGAAACCGGATACGGTTAGCTGTACAGGTATCTGTTTTGAGCCTTCTATTGTTCTACATCCTTTCAATTAATCAAATGTGAGATAATGAATGGTCATTTGAATTTATATTTCCTTAAATTCATGTACCTGGCCGTTTCCATTCCCATTATATTCAATATTGATCGGTTCTCCTTCACTCTTTTACTTCTGTCCTTTCATTTGAATAATAAAAATATAAAGAAAATATATAGAGCATTCCAGCCTGAGAAGCCAACTCGTTTCATAGTATATCTTTATTTGCTTTGTCATATGTTCGAACCTTGCCAATTCCTTTCGTCTCCTTCCGCCGCTCTCTCTCCTCCACTCACCATTGTCATCTCCATACCTTTCCAGCTCGGCAACCACGTAGGCTCCACCAAGTAGCAACCTCTACTAACCTCCCTTCTCGCAATCCACTTCAGCTCTATTGGCCGAGTAACCCTGTAAGTGCCGCCTTTCCACTTTGATTCCTCGCAGTCTTCTCTCTTGTGTAATATATAATATATATATATATTGTATTTATCAGTTATTTATTTACTTGTTTAATTATTTATTTATTTTGTTTTGTAAAAGTTATATGTATCTTCACATAAGTTTATGATGGTATGCATACTCTAGTTATATGACACGGTTGGTATACAAGTAGTTGATTCCATGCTATATATATAAACTCTATTTATATTGTACAAGTTTATACATATTATACTATTATTATATTATGTTTAATGTTATGTATATGTTTGTTTACATTGTGCTTGTGTGTGTGTGTGTGTGTGTGTGTGTGTATATTAATTAATATTTTGTACTTTAGTTAAGTTTTGTATATTTTTTCAAGTATTATATTTATACGTATGTATATAATTTTATTGAAAAAAAATGTAGAACTAAACTATATAAGTGGTCTGTGAGTCGTATATGCATTTAACAAAGTAAGTATACTTGATGTTGGTTTTTGACATAGGTATATATTTATTTTATAATAGTATATATATATGCTCTATTCCTCTTGTTCGTATATTACAGTTTTATATAAGATATACAGGTATTTTGAATAGCTTGCATACATTGTGTAAAACTTATATATATACGGTCTGCATTTTCCATATAGGTGATATTTAAAGTTGTTTCCTACTGTCCATATTTTGGATTTAAAGGTGATAGGTATATTTTATACCGAAATGTTATTCTTTGTTCTATTTATATACATATATATATTCTATTGTATATTACTCTGCATACCATTTGAGTTCGTTTTTAATATATAGGATAGTGAAGTAAGAACTTATATATGTTGCGTGCATATATAGGTTTTACAGTACATACTTGATAATATATGGATTTTATACTGCGGATTTGAAAGATATGTATATATTATTTATGTGAATTTATGAAATTGTTTATAGTGAAGTAAGAACTTATATGTGTGTGTGTGTGTGATTTTGAAGGTTTGTTTATAAATAGTTGAGTTATACAAAGGTCTGCATACATATATAATATATATAGTTTTAGAGTGTACTGCTTAAGTTTGCATACTTATACTATATTTATATATTTTAATTCATTTTGTTTGTATATGTATATATTTTGATTTGCTGGCTATGGGTAAGTTATATGATGTATGGTATATATATAACTTATATATTAGTGATATATTTTGTTGATTTTTATAATTAGTTATTTCAAAATATATTATGTACGTATATTGATTTTAATATATATGTTTTAAACTGAAACAATGAATTGTGATACATATATATTAAATTGAATATACATTTGAAATTAGAATACGATTATATATATATATATAATTTTATATAAGTTCACTTATACCATTTAGCCATATCGATCCATTTCTGATTTGATTTCGTCAATTCTTATTTATCAGATCTGTTCGTCAAATTCGTGCCAATTTAGTTTGTTTTGGAATTCGTGTTTGGATTCGTAACTCATCTCATTCTCGTTCACCTCTAGCATCGAAAGGTAAGCAATCACTCATAATTAACGTTCTTATATTTATTAAATTTGATTTCAATTGAAACGACAATTGAAATATTCTACTGTTAGTTATTTACATTGCTATATATATGATGTTATCTGTATCTGTTCTTCTGTGACATCTGACACCATTATCTGTTATTTATATCGATGATATATGCCCGTTATATTATTATCATATCTGTTATCACTCTGCAAGTTCCCTGTTAGTATAGAATTCACTATGGGTTGAAATGATACATACCCGAACGAACTTTAGAATAGAAGAAAATCGTTATGGCATGAAATGATAAACCCAAGCGATTTTCATTGGAATTGAATTTGGGGTTGCAGGTTGAATGGTATATACCCGTATATATTTAAATTATGGATTGAAATGATAAATATCCGTATCACTTGACCATAGGTTAGAAAATTATGTAAAGACATCGTGGTCTATATATAAAAATATTTTAAAATGATTTCTATTGTTTTAGAAAGAAATATATACTTTTATATAAATATAGATTTCAGATATTATATAAATGTTATTTTATATATAGTTAAATTCTTGATTTTAAGCTATGTATAAATTTGGTTTAATACAAAATAATATTAATAAAGTTTGATTTTATTAAAATATAATATGGTTAAGTGTTTATTTAAATTAAAAATTAATATAGAGTTTATAATGATTTTAATAAATAAAGGTTGAGAAGATGGATTTGAAATTATATTTAATTAAGAATTATATTTAATTGAAACCGATTTGGAACTTATTGAATTTGAGATTTTAAAGGATATGATTTTATAACTTGATGTTAGTTTAAAGTGATTAATAAATATTTCAAGTTTAAGTTTTATTTAAATGTATTGAATTTATTAAGTAAATATTTCAAAACTAAATAATAGAAAATTGAATTAAGATATATCCAAAATTATCACATTTAGTTTTAAAATTGTAGAATATTTAAAGCTTTGAAATATATATTTTGAAATGGTTTATTTGTGGTTCAAATCTGTATTTGAAATCGATATAATTTTGAATAGTTTATTTAGAAGCTAAATTGGAATTAATGATCCGAGATCTGATTAAATTCGGATTTTGGAATTCGAGTGATTTGGAATTAATTTATGAAATTTGAGGAAAACAATTTTATCACATATACTATTTTAATATTTAAATCGGTTAAGTGGGAAGTGTTATGATATCAAAGTATTATGTTTCGAAATTGTTTTAATTTCAAGTGTTTAGATTCAAAAGTGTTATAACTTTGAAAAATGCTATGATTTAGGAAAAAGATATATTTGAAATGGAAATGATATCGTATTTGATTTTGAAATGGAAAAGGATATCGTATTTATATGGTTTTTGAAATGTCAACGATATTTTGATTTTGAGTATAAACTATTTTGAAATGACCGTGGTGTTATAATAACGTTTGGTTGTTAAAGAGACCAGGATTGGAAGTTGTCATACTCTCTGCCAACTTTGAAAACCACTTTGACAACCGTGTACGCAGTGGAGATTCCAAAATGAAGTAGGATGGTGGCGACGTTCTATCGAGGTATATACGTGGACCCAACTCCCGTGAGTTGGCATAAGGTGGCTAAAACATGAACGATTCCGAGCAAATGAGGTAGCTTCTCTTATCAGACACACTTCTTCGATACCATTATATTACTTTGTTACTGATTGGGTGCATCTTTGATTTTTGGGAGTGTGGCTCGAGGTGGGCGGTAGCTGCGGCTATGCGTTACCATCAGTCCGGATGCGTAACTTGTATATCTACCCTGGCATTGCCTAGTTGTGCCGTGTCACCTACTCTATCGTTCCTTACTACGAGTTTGATTTGTGTCGTACCTATGGAGTATCCTCTGGTGGCTTCCCGGTTAGGAGGGACTACTATTGGAACTATATACGTGTTAAGGTGGAAAATGTAAGGCCTTAACGCTATTTTTATGCAAGTTTATTTTACTTTAGACATTATTATAATAGCATATATCACTACATAGTAGATAGTTTAACGGATCCTTAGAGGATGGTTATCCCAAACATCCTTTGAGTTACTTGTATTTCAGTTGCTATTTCACTTGAATTGGATTTATTGATATAAGAATGTTAATCATGACTCGAGTGTTTTGTGTTTTGCTTTACGCTCGGGTCAGACTGAGTGATACAGCTTTTGAGACTCACCTTTAGAGTTGAAGCTTCGTTTGGAGATCCATCTACATTCTTTCAGCTTGGAGTTATTCAGTTGATTCCAGTGATGTATTCTGATCTTGTATTTGACTATTGTATTTGAAACTTCCGTTGTATTTTATTTAACTCTGTTATATATATATAGTAGCTTCATGAACTACTATTCTCTTGTTTCCGCTGCATTATTGTTATATTACTCTGTGTCAGTGATTCTGTGATTATTTTATTTACTGTATATGTTGAGTTTTGCCAAATATAAATTAACAATCTGATATTTTAAGCAATTCAAATCCGGCATGCGTGGATGCGAATGGTTGAAAATATCAGGCTGTTACAGCCAATCAGTTTGATATAAAGTGTGAAGATTTCCGTTGAGAAATAAGGGAGATATGATTGTTTGAAGATTGGTGAAGAAGAGGAAAGAAAAAGAGGCTAAGATAAAATTTGAGTTTTTGGTTCAAGAAATGAATTGTATATTGGTTTTAATTTAAATATATGGAGGGAAAGGACACTTGGGAATTCAAATTCAAATAAAGGACCTAGTCTGCTTTAGCCCATCTCGTACCTACAACTCGAATCCTCTACACCTTCTTTATATGTTATTTGATTCTAACATTATTATAGTCGAAATTGATCGCAAAAATATTACATATACAGTGGCATAACTCTCATCTTCAAATTCCATTGTTTATAAATTAAAATTTTGCCGTTATGGATCAAATTAATCAAAACGCCCTTTCAAATTATTATTAAAATTTATAGAGTATTGCATTCTCCTCCTAAAAAGAATTTCGTCCTCAAAATTCACAGAGGATGGAAATTTAATGCACACTCTCGTATCATGTATTGCATGCACATCATCTATAACATATACAAGCAAATGTCTGTCAACCATTCATGTATAAAATGCACAATGAGTCATCCAATCTTCCTTAATATTTATATATTCTAGTGAACATACAAAAGCAACTATAGTAATAATTATGTATGCTTGGTGAAACTTAAATAGCAACATAGCATCATATATATATGCATGTATGAGAATCATGGCCTGTGATTATTATACTAAGCACTAGGATCTATCTATCAAACATTCCTATATTAAAGAAATGATATGACATATCAGGAATATATGCAAGCATCCTAGTGTGAGCATATAAGTAAGTTATTTTTTGTCTGTATATGCAATAGTCATGCAGTTCAACATATCATAAGGTAAGTGTATAAATCAACATACTACATAAATAACCTAGTAATCATATCAAAGTCAAGTAAACAAAGTTCGCACACTAAACAAAACAAACAAATATATAATGACCATCCAACCATACCTAAATAAACTATTTGTACCAACAATCAAACTTACGGAAAAGCATTATGGATAAGAATAGCAATGAAAAGCTCAGGTCTTCTCTTCGTCTTTCCAAGTTTTCTTGATTGGATCACTCATTCTAACTTAACTAAATAAATTCTAATGTTGACATACTCATCCCCAAACATTAACCTTAAAAGTACATGCACAACTACAAGTTTGGCAACTCATGCTATTAACTCAAATAAATTGGCGCTGAAATGCGGAACAACTAGTAGCCTTGGCGTAAAAATGCCTTGAAGGAAATGGGCTAGTCGAAAGTGAGTTAAATTGATGAATTTCAAAAAAAATAAATCATTCTAGATCTTTAATGAGCCTATGAAGTTTAGATGGATCTTAGATCTAATCAATTTTTTTAAATAAAATCTTTGTTTTATTTAATTTGTTTTAATTTAATTTATATTTTAATAAGTGTATCAAACACACCTATGTATGTAAAGTGCCAGTATAACATATAAGTAGTGTACATAACTAATGTGACTGTATATGAATGCTGAGATTTGTGCTGCAATGTACCTATTTATCCTTTTATATACTCCTTTATTGTTCGTTGTTTTCTTTTTGAAATTACATAAAATAACTATATATGTATATAATTTACTTATACTTACACATATATATATATAATATGTTATAAAGTTACTTTAACCAATCAAAGTTTAATTATATTCAAAATGACAATCGATTGTATTTAAGTAAGCAATTAAGAAGGAGTAGAAAAGGTGGAGGAGTTATCTCCTTTCATTCACTCATCCTTTAATGTCATTTCAAAACAATTTTGAACACTCAAATACATCCTAATGCTGACCAATATGTAAATCTAAAACAACCATTTCAAGTCTATTTTTAATTTAGAAAGAGTTTAAAATCAATTTTGCAATTTTACCCAAAAGTCCATTTTGTGAACTTTGAATTGAAATAACATACACACACACATTGTAACATCCTGGTATTTTCAACCATTCACAGCCACACATGTCGGACTTGAATTGCTCAAAATATAAGGTTGTTAATTTAAATTTGGCAAAACTCAGCATATACAGTAAATAAATAAATCATAGAATCACAGAAATAGAGTAATATGACAATATGCAGCGGAAACAAAATGAATAGTAGTTCATGAAGTTACTATATATATATATATCAGTGTAAACAAGATAAAAACAGAAGTCTCGAATACAATTGTCCGATAATGAAATAAGAATATATTACAGAAATCAACTGAATAACTACAAGCTAAATAGATAGACGGATCTCCAAGCAAAGCTCCAACTCCAAAGGTGAGTCTCAAAAGCTGTATCACTCAGTCTAGCCTAAGTGTAAAGACAAATACAAAATACTCGAGTCAGGATTAACATTCTTATATCAATAAATCCAACTCAAGTAAAATATCAACTGAAATACAAGTAACTTAAAGGATGTTCGGGATATCCATCCTCTAAGGATCCATTAAACTATCTACAATGTAGTAATATACGCTATTATAATAATGTCTAAAGTAAAGTAAACTATTAAAATATCGTTAAGGCTTTACATTTTCCACCTTAACACATTTTATAGTGCCAATAGTCTATACAGTACCGTAATACCTCCTTATCGGAAGGCTACTAGAGGATACTCCATAGGTGCGACACAAAACAAACTCGCAGTTGTCTCGATAGGGTAGGTGACACGACACAACAAGGCAATGCAAGGGTAGATATACCAATTACGCAACCGGGCTGGTGGTAACGCATAACAACTATTATCGCCCATCTCGAAACACACTCACAAATCAAAATCAAGGGTGGCCACCAAATCAATCACAAAGGCAGAATATAATATCGAAGGAATGTGCTCGATCGAAGGAATGTTCTCACTTGGCCCGGAATCGCTCCTGTTTTAGCCACCTTATGTGTAACGATTAGAATTTTTGACATACGAAAATCGACATTAATACGTCCACTATATCAACTGCCGAACAATCGAATGCCGGAAAATCGAACCATTAGGGTTAAAGAAGAGGTAGAAGGTAGAAGAAGAAAGAAAGAAAAAGCAACAGAAACAATATCAGAATCTCACAATCGCAGTGGAACAACATATAATAGATAAATGAATAATCTTTAAATCAAAAGAAATGTACATTTTATACATTACATCATCAGAGTCAATATACAACACAACAATAATAATGGACAGTTATATAAACCTGTCCTCACAACTGAATACACAGCGTAAAAGATAATATCATATACAAGTGATATGTTTCGCTATCCAGCTTGCCTCCTGAGCTCCACAGCACCTCCTGAATTCCAGAATGACCTGATAACCTGACTCTAGGCTGCCCGTGTGGAAATTGGTGGGCACCCAGAGTTTAGAATGGGAACAATAAACTCCAGGTCAGTCATGTGACTGGTGTGAGAACTTAAAACAATTTATCATAAAACAAACAAAGAAATATTTTAAGATAGATCCACAATGCTTTTGGAAAATGAAACTACCATAAGGCCTCCCGCACACACACACCCCCAATGCAAACACAGAATCAGAGGAGATTTCTCCTTATGATAGTCAAACATGCTTGATACGCAGAAAAATTTCTTTGATATAATTACTATAAGTGCAAAGTGCAGGAAAACATTTCGAAAGTATAATATAAATCTTAGCCAACATACGACCATTATCATATGCCTACTATAACTACCATGTTCAATAGCTGGTTACCGCCACATTCCATGGCAGGTTATACAACTAAAACCGTACAGGGCTCGTATTGTTTCTTTGGATTTTCCAACAAATGGTCAGGCTAAGGAACTTCCTATTGCCACATGAAAACGTCTCTGGCAGGACGCCCCGAGAACCTAACCGGATCTCTGCCAACACAAGGCCGGGTTACCTCTGCAAAAGTAGGTAACTACTGACACGAGTATGCCATCCTCCGGTTGTAAACAACCTTTATCCGAGGATCCTCAACCAACAACAATCACAAAATCATATATCTGCGATATCCACATAAGCTAAATATCTGGGCTCCATACCATGATACCACTTCTATCCAGAAGGAAATGCACATACCCTAAGAGGCGCTACTCCCTATAACCTTGCTGCATCTTTCCTGTTTTGACCATTACCGGGTTGTGAGGTCCGACGAAGTCTCGTCTACAAAGCTACGCTTTTCATAAAAGTCATGCTCCGGTTAACAAATGATCAGCAGCACTTTGTATGCCACATTACCAATTTGGGAATGTATCACTAGTAACCATCAACTACATAACCTCTGAGCTCGTACGTCTTAGAGAAGGGTGTTAAGCTAAGAGAATAAATTCTCCTCCACCAGCAGAAATGTATTTGATAGAAACCGCTTTACATCTCAAATTGTAACGTCAGACACACATCCATACAAGTCCATTCCGGGATCGAACGGAACCGAAGGCACTTCCAAAGAAGCCCTTGCAATCCGAATATTCACTAATCACGTCCGGACTTCCATCACAAAGGGTGATAAAATATCTATATCGGCGATCAGCTGATGTAGAGACATTCGACGGTAATCCTTCCTTTTCCGAAAATATCCGATCTTTAACACCGGTCTTCAAATGTTATCCAATACGACGTATCACTATTCGGAATGGGATTCATGACCCAAAGGTCCTCTCCCGGCTAAACCGAATAACGAGCGCTTATTTTAAAATAAGTGTAGCATCCAAATTCAAGCAAATCACAACAAATACCCATTTAAAGGTAAATATTGATAGTCGGTTATTTAACTATCAAAGCAAACAAACAAATATTCAGCACCATAACAATCACTAGGCCCTTTTTATTAATCTTCCATAAATTAAATAACATGCCAAATATTCACTTCAATTATCTTTAGAAATATATATTCTCTAAACTATTTCAATTTCTACATTGGAAAACATTTCCAAATACTTATTTAACAATAAGTAATTCACAAATCTATTTATTTTCAATACTTAGAAAATATTCAATATACTTAAAACATGATTAAGTATATATTTTATTCTTTTAAGGAAAACGTTCTCTTTAAACACATTTATTTGGATCAAAACGAATGTTGCGTGAAACATCTTTACGACAACCCAAAATCAATAGCATAGGGATTCGAAAACACGATAGATATATAAACCCCAATACTATACAAAAACATTTCCTTTCGAAAATCATTTACTATAACTACAATGTTATAGTCTATCTTTTCCTTATTTCTCGAAAACGTCTATTTCAACAATGAATATTGAAATCTATGATTTCGATCCTTAACACATTTTAAAACAACTTCATAATTCTATTTAAAAGATCACTTCCTAAAACATTTTTTTAATATATTATTTACTGTCCAAAATCGTGAATATAAATCATTTACCAAATTCAACACTTCTACATATTTTAATTCAAAGGATTATCCACTGTCCAAAATCGTGAATATATCTCCTTTAATAAGCTTTCATATTTACTTATCAAATTCAATTGGTTTTGGATTTATAAAACAACGTTTATAAATTCACATTTATATATATTTTATAAAAACTTCAACTTATAAAATTCCTTAATTAACAAATTCTATTTATGTCTCATTTAAACGCCAAAATCCAATTTTATAAGTTAATTACTTATAAATCTTTTATTTTACAAAATCTATTCATTTTATAACTTCACAATTTATAAATCTATAAATTTCATTCACTTATGAAATCCATTTATACTTCATTTTAACACTTGTAAAAACTCGTTTTATAATTCCAATATTTTATTTTATAAATATCAATTTTATAAATCTTTTATATAAACCATTTATCATAATTCAAAAATACCAATTTAAACCATTTTACAAATTAATCAACTACTTATTTCAAAAATCACATTTCGGTTATATTTCACCAAAATCATAATTTTTATAACATAAAAATTATAACTTTTATTTATTTAAAATGAATCAATTCCAAAATTCAATAAAATGTATACTTTCAAAAATCACTTGAAAATCCTTTTAAATTCGAAATCGTTACTTTAACATTTTTAAAACTCCAAAAATAGGCCCAATGCTGCAACAACACCAATATATTAACCACGACATTCAATCATCATATATCAATATGATAACAGAATATATCGCAAATATCTGTAAATAAATCAATACTGTTGAGGAATCCTGTTGGATCCCTTCAAGCTGTTTCCCTACATCCACAGATGTTAGCACAATACCAATCCCGTTTCAAGACGGAATATCGGGGTACATAGGTTTATATAAAATATTATATTATCCACTATTATGCGGCGCAATAGGGTCTCATCCGCTATATAATGCGGGAAAATCGACTCCAAGTACATATATAATACCAATTCCACTTCAAGGTGGAATATCGCGGTATATGTGTTTAATAAAATAACCTCCGCTTAATATGCGGCGTATAGGGTCTATTTCAATTCAAAAAATAGCAATCATCAATCAATCACACAATCAAGCAATTTTAAATTTAACTGTTTAAAATTTAAGTCGAAACAAATTCGATTGAGTGAGAAGTTCTCACCTTGTTTCCAATAGCGGTTTCAGCGTTTTATTCCGAATAAAATTAAACACGCGTTTAATTTTATCCAAAATTATCACTAGCTCCAAACGATCCCAATCCAGCTTTATCGTGTAGTATTCGTCCACACGATTCCAACGCAACTCGTTTCGTGCGAAACGGACCTCGTATCAAAAAGTTATTGCATTTTAATCATTATACGAATTTTTATAAATCAATTTATTATTTTATTAATTATTTTTAAACCTAGAAATCATCCGGGCCGTCGATTCCATATGATGAAAATCTGGCCATACGCAAGTGCTTCTTCTTCGTTTCAAAACCCAGGCAATATCATGCTCATGAAACCCATGCCGCCACTCTTGCCCTCAATTTCGCGACTCATACAAACGATTTCAGGTCGATCAACTCGCATCATCGTGAGCGCCTACGCAAGACACGTCATCGGCACGAATCATGCTGCACTCGGTTGCACGTGCATCACGAAAAATATGTATGAATGTTGGTCGTTCAAGGCCTCTTTGCCGTCAATCCATCTCATCTTTGTCGATCATAGCAGTTGAACGCGTAGCTCTCGAGGAGCTCTAGAAGTTTGTAGTTGAAACTTTTTGATGATTGTTGGTGGATTGGAAGAAAAAGGAGGAGGAAGAAGAACAATTTTCGGCCATTGAAATAGAGGGCGGCGACTGAAGCTTAGAAACTAGAGTTTAGTGTAAAATGAAGATAAGGGGGTCCTTTTATAGAAAATTTCCGAAACACTATTCACCCGAAAATTTTTCGAACTCCAATCGAAGCATGCCGCCTGGCGTTCATAATGTTTTACCTCTATTCCGAACGCAATGGAATATATATCGGGAGCCAATTCGATCGTATTTGAAAGATAGGTTTTCAAATTGACTATTTAAATTTAAAATTCACTTATACCGATTTCAGTGCGATTTAGCTTGCCCCGGACAAACCGTAAATCCGATTGACACGAAATTTGAAATCTTACAATAATATAACATTGCGGATCCGATCAAACTAGTTTCGCCGAAATCCGAGACTGTTTGAAAAATGACTATTTTTACTCGCCAATTAAATATTAAAATATTCAATTTCCACAAATTAACTTTTAATTCAATTTTCAAAGTTCCATAACATCATTCTAACTCCAATATGATTTAATACAACTTTACAAATCATTTTAATCGCATTAAACCCAATTTCCAATTATTTCTGTAATTTCAAATATTAAATTATCGATTTAATTATCCAATTAAATCTAGATATTCGAAATAAAATTTATTCGACTTTCAAATTTTACTTGTTAATATTTAAAATCGATTAAATATACGAATTTCAAATGACAGAAATTCTGGGTCGTTACATTATGCCAACTCATGAGAGTTGGGTCCACGTATATACCTCAATAGAATGTCGCCACTATCCTACTTCATTCTAGAATCTCCACCACGTACACGGTTGTTAAAGTGGTTTTTGATATTGGAAGAGAGTATGACAATATCCGATCCCGGTCTCTTTAACAACCAATCGTTATTATAACACAGCGGTCATTTCAAAATAGTTTATACTTCAAAACCAAAATATCATTGCCATTTCAAAACCATATCAATACGAAATCATTTCCATTTAAAAACCAAATACGATTTCATTTTCATTTCAAATATATCCTTTCCAAAGTCATAGCACTTTTAAGGTTATAACACTTTCGAAACCAAACTCTTGAAATTATAACACTTCCAAAACATATCACTTTGAAATTCATCACTTTAAAAACATAACTTCCACCACTTAAATAGTTTAGATATTAAAATAGTATATATAATAAAATAGTTTATAAAGTAAAATAGTTTATATAAAAGATTTATAAGTTAAAATAGTTTGTAGTAAAATAGTTAGTATATTGAAATAGTTTATATTAAAAATAGTTTATATTAAAAATAATTTATATTAAAATTATTTACATTAAAATAGTTTATATTAAAATAATTTATAAAGTAAAATATAAAATAGTTTAAAAATAATTTAAAAAATGCTTTATATAATAAAATAGTTTCCTCAAATTTCACAAATCGATTCCAAATCAACACGAATTCCAAAAATTCAAATTTAATCCATTCTCAACTCATTAATTTCAATTCAATTCAGTTTTTAAATAAACCATTTCAAATTATATTGATTTCAAATATAGATTTGAACCACAAAACAAACCATTTCAATTTCAGTATATTTCAAAGCTTTATATATTCCACAATTTCAAAACTAAATTTGATAATTTCGTATACATCTTAGTTTAACTTCATTATTTTTTAGTTTTAAAACATTCACTAAATAAATCCAATATCATGTAAATAAAACCCCAAATTTCAAATAAACTAAATATTTCCCTCAGTTTATTTAAGCTTGAGATATTCATTTAAATCACCTTAAATAAAAAAATTAAGTTATAAAATCATATCCTTTAAAAATCTCAAATTCAATAAGTGCCAAATCGATTTAATTCAATGGTTCTTAACTAAATACAATTTCAAATAAATTCAAATTTGTCTTTCCAGCCTTAACTTATAAAAATCATTATAAAAAATATAAATTTAGATAAACACTTAAACATATTGTATTTTAATTAAATCAACTTTATTAAATTACATATTATTATTACTTATTTTATAATAAAACTAATTTATACATATTTTAAAATAGTAAAACTATAAGTACATTCTTAAAATCATAATTTCCAAACTAACTTATAGTTTTAAACAATTTCAAAACATTGAATTTTAAACTTTATAGGATACATTTATATAATATCTTAAAAATAATACTTACTAAACCATATATTTCTTTCCAAAACTATAGAAATCAAATTCAAAATATTTATATATATAGACCGACAGTGTTTGTATATAATTTTCTATCTTATGGTCAAGTGATACAGATATTTATCATTTCAATCCGTAATATAAATATATACGGGTATACATCATTTCAACCCGCAATCCCAAATTCAATTAAATGAAAATCGCTTCGGTCAATTATTTCAACCCATAACGATTTTCTTCTATTCTACAAATCATTCGGGTATGTATTATTTCAACCCATAAGTATAAGTTTATATAAAATAACATATATAACTCTTGTATAATATAACTTAGCTCATGTATATAACTGGCATATAAAGTGAATTACTGACACATATTAAGATAAAAATAAAACCCCTATCCTACATTTAAAAGAAAAATCCAAAGTAGATCACACAAACAGTATATATACACATTATTTATACATATTTTATAAGCAGCCATATATATAAGCACTCATTTTGATTTTTAAACTTGTACAAACCTTCACAGTAACTATTCTATTATTCAATTTTATCTCAATTAACATTTCTATAAATCATAAATTAAGTGTTTAAACGTTTATTATAATCACTCAAATTTATTTATAAATTCCTTTAACATCAATTTACATTGTAAATTATTCAATTAACTTATTATTCTATTTATCTCTGTTAACTTTTTTTTATAATTAAAATTTAAGTGTATAACATTTATTATACCCACTCAAATTTTATTTATAAATCATTTTATATTTTATATTAACTAATTTCATATCTAAACTTCTGAATGATTTAGGTAAGTTATAAGAATGTAATTGGGTATTATACAAGTAAAGTTTATCAATCCAACATTTCAAGTTTTTAAATATTTATTCAAAAAAATTAGCTTTATTTATAATTTGAAATCATCCTTTAACAAAAATTTTAAGAATTAAATTTTCGATTAACTTCAAATAATTTAGAGATAATTATATATGCGTACTATATATATCAAATCAAATCAAGTCTAAAATCATATACTTATATACATATTATAAATCAAATCACACCTTAGAAATTCAAATCAAATTCATTTTCCAAAACAAAGTGTAGCAAAGCTATAAAATGGTCTCTCTACTCTGAAACTCGAAAATGGATGTCGATGATGCGACCATCATCATCGAAATTATTTTCCAGCGATAAAAGAGGAGACCACGGATCTAAATATTTAAAAATTCTTTGAAACCATTTTTTTATTTGAAAATAATTTGAATAATATACACCTTAAAAATTTAAACCAAAGTTTGGAATCACCGGGAATTAAATAATCAAATTCTTAATTTAATTTCATTTAAATTTCCAAATCAGTTTATAAACCAAGTTTTATAATTTGCATTTATTTATTATGTTGCAATAGTTAATGGTTTACAAAACAATATGTGATAATCAAATATTATCATTTCTATAACCAATTCAATTAACTATTTAACTTCAGAAAATTATACTTATATATATATATATATCATATATTCATACAAAATTTATTGTGTCAGTTTGCTCTATTCAAGTTTTTTGGAGTTCCTATCGATCGCGTCGATCAGATGAATCGATCGAAAACCCAAATCAACGTTAACAACTAAATCAACACAACATATAAAACATTTTAATATAATTATAAATACACTCCTTCATTCGATTATATATGATAGATTATAAAACAATGATAGAGATACAAAATAGAGGAACTTTAATCAAAAAGAATTCTAAACAGAAGATAAGTTCAATAGGGAGATAAATAGATTACAAAGAGAGAAAAGAATGGATAGATTTATATAAATCGCGGGCAACCTTAACTGGTCCACCGCGACTTTAAGAATAAAGTCGTTGCAGAATTCTAAGGCAAATCGACATTCGATCACAAGAGAATTTACCCTAATCATCTAGTAGAGAACATTAGGGTATAACAAGAGATAGCAGCATCGTAAACCGAGGATATAGAAATCTCCGGTAAATCAACGCCTGTTGTAAAGGAGTTTCACCCGTTTACAAATAATTCAGTGGAGTTATGAGATGCTCCAAAATTAAAAGAATTTGGATAGGGGAAGACAGGAATGGATTTTCGAACCAAGGGGAACGTTCCAAAATTTAAAGGAAACAGAGTCAAAGAGGAAGAGATTAAAACTTGAACGAAAGTGATTCCGTAATTAAATTTATTTTATATGCTAAGTTTTGCCTAAACCAGAGCTCTGATACCACATGTAACATCCTGGTATTTTCAACCATTCGCATCAGCACATGTCGAACTTGAATTGCCCAAAATTTCAGATTGTTAATTTAAATTTGGCAAAAAGTCAGCATATACAGTTAATAAGTAAATAACAGAATCACAGACACTGAGTAATATAACAATATGCGGTGGAAACAAAATGAATAGTAGTTGATGAAGCTACTATATATATTAGAGTAAACAAGATACAACAGAAGTCTCATAAACGGTTGAGGTTTTAAATTTTGGAATGGCCGCTTCTTCCCCACCTCCTTCCCCGATCCCTCCTCCTCCCCCTCCGATCCCTCCTCCTCCTCCTCCCTCTCTGATCCCTCCTCCCCCTCCGATCCACCCTCTTTTTCCTTCTCCTTCTTCCTTGATCCCTCAATCTCTGTTCCCTTCCTCTGCTCCTTCTCCCTCTCCCCCTCATCTCTCTGTTCCTTCCATTTCTCCTCATCCTTCTTCTTGTCCTTCGAACTCTTCTCCTAATTCTTTGTGTGGTTTGAATACATGCTTGGATTCTGGAAATCTTTCTTCCTCTATTTTGGATAAGCATTTTCCATCTTTGACTAATAATGTGGTTTCTGGATTGGATATTAAGCAGGATAGACCTTCTTTGTCTTCTGATTCTGTGTTAAAATGGTCTTCCTTATTCAAGAAGAAGCCTAAGAACGCTGGATCTTTTGTTCCTAGGCATTTTGACATCTTGAAAAATGGTGTTCCGAATGCACTACCCGAAGAAGTTAAAAATGAAGGCATGAAATTTTGGAGTAATCATTTAGTTGGATTTTTTCTGGATGGCCCTCTATCATATCTGACTGTTTCAAGGCATTTAAGAAGCATTTGGAGTTTGAAAGGTAAAGTTGACATTAAATCTGATAATGAGAATTTATTTTTCAACTTTTCAAATGATCAAGACCGAATGAAAATCTTGCAATCTGATCCTATTTTCATTAAAGGTAAATTGTTCATTATTACTACACGGGATCCATCTTATGGTTACTTTCAAGAATCCATTAAAAAAGTGCCAGTATGGGTCCATTTTTATAGGATACCTTTGATTGCTTGGACTTTAATTGGTATAAACTGGTTAGCATGTCATGTAGGAAAACTTATTTGTCTCGATGAAAGTACTGAAAGATTAACTAGATTCAAGTATGCTAAAGCTTTGATTGAAGTATCCCGGACCAAGAATTACCTGATTTCATTCCTATTGATGGTTTAGGTGAATGCTGTCCTTATGTTAAAGTTGAATATGATTGGAGACCAAAAATTTGCAGTAAATGTAAAGTGTTTGGACATGAAACATTATATTGTTCTGGGAATAGTAAGATTAATCGAAATATTATTCAGTCTGGTAATGATACTGAGGTTAATAGAGAATGAATGGAACAAGCAAATGATGGAGAAAAGGTACAAATATCTAACATTACTGGAAAATTCAAGATGAAATCTTCTAAGGTGTGGAAAAGGAAGGAAAAGGAACAAATTATAGGTATCAATAATTTGGATTCCAAATTGGATGATCAACTAGATGTTGCTGGAGTAATGAATAAAGGTCTTGATCAGAATAAGCAAAAGGAAATAGAATTAAATGGTGGAAATATGGTTTCTGAAATAATTTCTGAGGAATTGGGAAATAAGGAAAAAATTAATACATCAAATGCCTTTCTTGTTTTATCTTATTTAGATGAAGATGTAGTCAACAATGAGTCAATAATCCATTTTGGAAATAAGCAAATTAGTAATGTTTCTACTGTGAATTGTAATATTGTTGATGATTGTGTGCATGCTTCTGTAGTACATTCTAAAAGTTTAGCCAGTGGTTCTGATACTACTAATGATATTCAAAAAGAAACAGTGAACATTGAAGTAACTACAGAGAAAACCTCACCTTATATCAATATATTACCTCCTGATCATCTGATTCTTCCTCCTCCATGCAATTCAAGGGAAAATTCTGATGATCAAGTTGTATCTAATAAAAAAGCAAGAAAAGGGAAAAAGAAAGTCTCATTTCATGAAAATACCGAGGATCTAAACAATGGGAAAAATTATACTATTGATGAAATTTTGCCAAGGAATAACAAAGAGTCTGTAACATTCAAGGATACTTCTGCTCAATCCAGTAGCATTAGACATACAAGGAAACATCCAACTATACTTATTTCTCCTAAACAATTATGATGTCAAAAAATAACATAGCATATTGGAATATCAGAGGAGGTCATCTACCATCAAAACAAGTTGAAATGAAGCATTTTATTAGAAATCAAAAGATTCAATTGCTAGTCATTGGTGAAACTAAATTAAATAAGGAAAAATCTATTTTGGCATGTAAAAATATTGCTCCTAACTGGAAATATGAAGATAATCTACAAAGTGCCCCATATGGAAGATTATTGGTTTTGTGGAATCCAGATGTTTTCAATCTGACAAAGCTGCAGGAGGATGATCAGTTCATTCATTTCAATGTTGTTTCTCTATCTTCAAATATTTCATTTCTTCTTACCTCAGTTTATGCTCAGAATAACCTTGAAAAAAGACTACCTTTCCTATCAAATCTCTCTTCCTTATCTCATCCTACAGTGCCATGGATTGTTCTCGGTGATTTTAACTGTATGTTTTCCTCTGATCAAAAAATTGGAGGAAATCCTCTCTCTCTTAAGGACATTGCACCTTTAAACCAAACTCTTATCAAATCTTCCCTCTGTCATATTCCTTCTTTTGGAGCTGTGTTTACTTGGAATAATAAAAGTAATCTTGGCCCTAGAACTTATTGCAAGCTTGATCATGCTTTTCACAATATTCACTCTATTAATCAATGGCCAAACCTTTTTTGCAAATTCTTAGAACCCACTGTTTCTGATCATTCTCCATTCATCATAACATGGGGGGATAATACTACTAGTAGAAATCCATCTTTCAAATTTTTCAAAACCTGGACTAATCATAAATGTTTTCTTAGCATTGTTACGCAGGTTTGGCAAGAGGAAATTTATGGAAATCCTCTTTATATTCTAAAAGCTAAACTGCAAAGATTAAAAATAAAGCTTAAAAGTTGGGCTAAGGAGAATTTTGGTGATGGCTATAACATCTCAAATGGAATAAGGGACAAATTAATTAGTATTCAACAACAGCTTCATGATGATCCGTTGAATACATCCTTAGCTATCCAAGAAGCAGCCATATCAAAAAATTTAATTGAAGCTTTGGAGTTTGAAGCTTTAATGATGAAAGAAAGACTACATGAGATTATTGACAAACAAGGTGATAGGAACACAAAATATTATCATAACTTGATCAAGATCAAAAAAAGAAAAGATAGAATTATGAGTATTATTGATATGAATGGAGTTATTCAAGATAATGATGATTCTATATCCAAAGCATTTATTGATTTTTTCACATCTATTCTTGGCAATCCTTCCCCTATGATCCCAAATCTATCTCCCTTATTTTCTATGCAGCTACCCTATCTGAGCGATAAACAAGCAAGTGATTTAATAAGTGAAATTCTACCTGAGGAAATTAAATCTGCAGTTTTCTCATTAAAATCTGATAGTAGTGGGGGCCCCGATGGTTACAATGCTTTCTTCTTTCAAAACTCTTGAAAAATTATAAAGCATGATGTAATCAAAGTTGTTCTTTATTTCTTCACACATAATAAACTATCAACTGGCATTAATTCTACTAACGTAGCCCTTATCCCCAATACTCCAAATGCAAGTTGTGTTTCTGATTTTAGGCCAATCTCTTGCTGTAATGTCCTGTACAAGATAATATCGAAAGTCATTGTTAATAGATTTCAGAATATCCTATCTTCAATTATATCTACAAACCAAGTGGCTTTTATGCCTAATAGAAATATCAGTGACAATATAATGCTCACTCAAGAACTTTTAAGAGGATATGGATCAGAGAATATTTCACCAAGATGTATGCTAAAGCTTGATATACAAAAGGCCTTTGATTCCATCTCATGGAGCTCTATTATAGCAATTCTATCGAGAATGAATTTCCCAAAACCTATGCTTGCTTGGATATATACATGTATTTCAACATCACATTATTCCATTCTAAAGAATGGATGTTCAAAAGGTTTCTTCAAAGGTACACAAGGAGTTCGGCAAGGTGATCCTATATCTGCATATTTATTCATTATTGTAATGGAAGTTTTAAATTCTATGTTTCTTGAGCAAGTGAAATCCAAGAAATTAGAACTACATCCAAAGTGCAAGGAGCCTCTCATCACCCATTTACTTTTTGCTGATGATCTTGTTATCTTTACAAAGTCAACATCTTCAAATATTTCTGCTATACTTGAGGTAATGGATAATTTCTATACTTTTACAGGGTTAAAGATTAATTTTAATAAATCACACATATTGGTTGCTGGGCTTAATGATAGTCTGAAAGCAGAAATTATTAATTTCTCTGGCCTTAAAGAAATGCAAAATAATACAAAGTACCTTGGATTACCTCTTACATGTGCCAGAATTACTAAATCTGACTGTTTACCTTTGTATGAAAAAATTACAAGAAAGCTTTCCATTTGGCCATATACAAAATTATCTCAAGCAGGAAGATTGGTTGTTATACAAAGTGTTGCATCTACCATGACAAATTATTGGATGAGGCATTTTACTCTACCATGTAAACTTATTTCAATGATAAATAGTGCTCTTAACCGATTCTTATGGCATGGTGATCCATTCTAAAAAAAAATGGTGCCAATATCCTTCAGCAAAATTCAATTACCAAAGAAATATGGAGGTCTGGGGATTGTAAATCTTAAGACTTGGAATTCTGCAGCTTTCTCTACCTACTTTAACAAAATTTTATCAAAATCTGAAGACTTATGGACACAATGGACTATTAAAAATCTTATAAAAGGAAAGGCTTTCTGGTTAATGGAAGTTCCTAACCTTTGTAGTTGGAGTTGGAGAAATATTTTAAAATTAAGACCTTCCTTCTTACCAATCATTCAATGTAATCCATCTGTGGAAAATGATCTTCTTTTTTGGTCTTCACCATGGGCTAAACTTGGTTTGATTCTGCAGGAAAACCTTCCTCATTCTTTAGTCTTGCAGTCAGGTATTCCAATCAAAACCAAAGTATTCTCTCTTATTTCTGATGGATCAATTTCTCTGCCTTGTTGTAGTTCCTTTCAAGTCCGATCTCTATGGCAACATATTCAATCCCTGTCTCTCCCTTCTTCAGACACAAAAGTTTTATGGACAAACAAAAAGAAAAAGCATGAAGTTTTTATAGTTTATAAAGCTCTGTTAAATCAAGTAGCAATATTTCCATGGGTTACAAGAATTTGGAAGGATAAATCCCCTGCAAAGGAAAATTTTATGTTATGGAAAATCATGGCTAATGCTATCAACTCAAAACAGAAATTGGCAAGTATGGGTATCATTAACAATGAAGATTGTGTATTCTGTCATAGGCATCCTGAATCTAATATTCATATTTTTTTTGAATGCTATTATACATTTGGAATCTGGTGTAGGCTATTAACTAATGGTGATTTTCATAAACCAAATAAAAGCTCGAAATTAGAATGGTTTAATATTTTCAAAGCTACACGGTGGAAATCCCCAAAGACTGATGTTATGATGATTATGTCGAAGGCTTTTGTATATGAAATTTGGAGAGAAAGAAATAGGGGGATCTTTGATTTGAAGGTAGAACCTGCTGCAGCTGTGTTTAAAATTATTGATAGGAAAATTTGAAAAAGGTTAGGTAGGCTGTAGTGATATATTTCATGTTATTTGGGCTATCATGTTTCATTCTGATTTACTGATATGTAACTGTTTGTATGTGATGTAATTCATAGTATGAATCATGTATATGCATGTAATCATAAACAAGTCATCAAATAAAATTGGGCAGGGCTCCCTTAGCCCATTGCTTTTCAAAAAAGATACAACATAAGTCTCGAATATAATTGTGCGATAACAAATTAAGAATATATTATAGGAATCAACTGAATAACTACAAGCTGAATAGATAGATGGATCTCCAAGCGAAGCTCCAACTCCAAAGATAAGTCTCAAAAGGTGTATCACTTAGTCTGGCCCGAGCGTAAAGCAAAATACAAAACACTCGAGTCAAGATTAACACTGTTATATCAATAAATCCAACTCAAGTAAAATATCAACTGAAATACAAGTAACTTAAAGGATGTTTGGGATAGCCATCCTCTAAGGATCCGTTAAACTATCTACTATGTAGTAATATATGCTGTTATAATAATGTCTAAAGTAAAGTAAACTACTAAAATAGCGTTAATGTTTTACATTTTCTACCTTAACACATTTTATAGTGCCAATAGTCTATACAGTACCGTAATACCTCCTGACCGGGAGGCTAGCAGAGGATACTCCATAGGTACGACACAAAACAAACTCGTAGTGGTCTCGATAGGGTAAGTGACATGGCACAACAAGGCAATGCAAGGGTAAATATACCAATTACGCATCCGGGCTGGTGGTAACGCATAACAGCTACTATCTTCCAGCTCGAAACACACTCCCAAATGAAAATCAAGGGTTGCCACCAAATCAATCACAAAGGCAGAGTATAATATCGAAGGAATGTGCCCGATCAGAGGAATGACCTCACTTGGCCCGGAATCGCTTCTGTTTTAGCCACTTTATGCCAACTCATGGAATTCGGGTCCACAAATATACTTCAATAGAACGTCGCTACCATCCTACTTCATTCTGGAATCTCTACCGCGTATAGGGCTGTTAAGTGGTTTTCGATATTGGCAGAGAGTATGACAATATCCGATCCCGGTCTCTTTAACAACCAATCGTTATTATAATACCACGGTCATTTTAAAATAGTTTATACCTCGGAACCAAAATATTATTGCCATTTCAAAACCATATCAATATGATATCATTTCCATTTCAAAACCAAATACGATATCATTTCCATTTCAAATATATCCTTTCCAAAATCATAGCACTTTCAAGGTTATAACACTTTCGAAACCAAAAATTTGAAATTATAACACTTCCAAAACATATTACTTTGAAATTCATAACTTTGAAAACATAACTTCCACCACTTAAACAGTTTAGATATTAAAATAGTATATATAATAAAATAGTTTATAAAGTAAAATAGTTTAAATAAAATATTTATAAGTTAAAATGGTTTGTAGTAAAATAGTTAGTATATTGAAATAGTTTATATTAAAAATAGTTTATATTAATAATGATTTAGATCAAAATAATTTATAAAGTAAAATATATAATAGTTTTAAATATAATTTAAAAATACTTTATATAATAAAATAGTTTCCTCAAATTTCACAAATCGATTCAAAATCAACTCGAATTCCAAAAATTCAAATTTAATCCATTCTCAAATCATCATTTTCAATTTATTTCAGTTTTTAAATAAACAATTTCAAATTATGTCGATTTCAAATACAGATTTGAGCCACAAAATAGACCATTTCAATTTCAATATATTTCAAAGCTTTATATATTCCACAATTTCAAAACTAAATTTGATGATTTCATATATATCTTAATTTAACTTCATTATTATTTAGTTTTAAAACATTCACTAAATAAATCCAATCATTTAAATAAAACCCCAAATTTCAAATAAACTAAATATCTCCCTCAGTTTATTTAAACTTGAGATATTTATTTAAATCACCTTAAACAAAAAAATCAAGTTATAAAATCACATCCTTTAAAAATCTCAAATTCGATAAGTGCCAAATCGATTTAATACAATGAAATTCTTAATTAAATACAATTTCAAATAAATTCAAATTTATCTTTCCAGCTTAACTTATAAAAATCATTATAAAAAAATATAAATTTAGATAAAAACTTAAACATATTATATTTTAATAAAATCAACTTTAATAAATTACATATTATTATTACTTATTTTATAATAAAACTAATTTATACATTTTTTTAAAAGAGTAAAACTATAAATAAATTCTTAAAATAATAATTTCAAAACTAACTTATAGTTTTAAACAATTTCAAAACATAGAATTTTTAACATTATAGCATACATTTATATAATATCTTAAAAATCAATATTTATTAAACCATATATTTCTTTCCAAAACCATAGAAATCAATTTCAATATATATATATATATATATATATATATATAGATCGATAGTGTTTGTATATAGTTTTCTATCCTATGGTCAAGTGATACAGATATTTATCCTTTCAATTCGTAATTTAAATATATACAGGTATATATCATTTCAACTCACAATCTCAAATTCAATTAAATGAAAATCGCTTAGGTCTATCATTTCAACCCATAACGATTTTCTCCTATTCTAAAGATCGTTCGAGTATGTATCATTTCAACCCATAAGTATAAGTTTATATAAAATAATATATATAACCCTTGTATAATTTAACTTAGCTCATGTATATAACTGGCACATAAAGTCAATTACTGACAAAAATTAAGATTAAAATAAAACCCCTATCCTACATTTAAAAGAAAAATCCAAAGTAGATCACACAAACAGTATACACACACATTATTTATACATATATTTTAAGCAGCTATATATATAAGCACTCATTTTTATTTTTAAACTTGTACAAACCTTCACAGTAGCTATTCTATAGTTTATATATACATTGAAAAGCACCAACAAATTATGGCTTATAAAACTTTAGGTAGAAATACAACTTTTTTGGCTTCCACATACAACATAACTGTTTTATAAGATACAGACACAAATACAGAAAAATCGAGTTTGCTAACAAACGTACTACAGGAAAAAAAATATATGTAGACTACCCATAAAATGCATTGTTTGCAACTATATTCATGCTAAGAAATATTTTCTACAGACTCAAATACTTAGATATATACAAACTTACTCATATGAATATATACCTGTGAATCAACAAAAGCCGAGTTAAGTTGAAGTTGATTGGGAAGGCTTGCGAGTAGTTTGGGATGTGTGCGTGCAGTTCGAGATGAGATGGCTGTGCACTTGCGTAGAGGGATTTGATTGGTGACGAGGTGGGAAGGCACAAGAGAAGGACGATCGGGTCAAAGGTGAGAAGTTTGGGTGAACGAGGCCGAGCAACCGAGGGCGACTGATGGGAAGGAAAACATGGCCAGAGCGATGGTCCATGGTTGATAGGCAAAGAGAAAAGAAGGGGACCGACTTGTAAGGTGTGGTAGAGCAAAAGAAGGGTAGATGTTGGTTCCAAGCAAACGTTATATATATAAACATATTTTTTGCTTAGAACCAAAATAAAAAGAGGAGAGAAGGAATGGACGCAAATAAATGAACGAATTGGAAAATATATTGAAACAGATAAAAATATTGAAAACAATAAAAATTGAAAAAGCCAAAAGCTGAAAATTATTAAATTCAGATGTCCATTGATCTTCATGTGGATAACGAAAGGGTAAAGAACCAAAAGGACACCAGAAACCAAAAGGCTTTAGAAACGTAACGATACGGTTATCCGTTTCACGGATTCCGTTGCATAACGGACTGCAAAACACAGAATTGAATATACCGCAGAGATCAGCACGACGAGACGATCAAAAAGTATAAAGATATCAGTGGTATGATCATCCTATTAAAAGTCGATATCGGTAATAAAAATGCTGTAAATCTGTCGAAAATAAGGTAAACAAAACAATAGCGGTACAAAATTGAAGAAATGAAATATGAGTCTCACTCAGAAGATGATTTACAAATTTAGTATATAAAAATATTCTGGTTTGGAAAACATTTTATTATCATCAAATATTAATTGATTCGAATTGAAATAAAATTACACAAGAAAATAAACTTCCATATTATTAATTGAAAATTTACCATTTGCTATGTTTAAATAAACGTATTCCAAATATTAAATTTTTATTTCCAAATTCAATGATTTAAAATTTCACAAAAATTCAATTATTTAAATTATAATAATCAATAAAATTTACGGGTCGTTACACTGTCCCCTGCTGAAAACTTTTCATCCCCGAAAAGGAACGTGGTAGGAGAATAGAAGCAACCAGAAGAAAATAGATTGAAAAACAAAATGAAAAAATTTATTTAAAACCATATAAATTTCAATTTAAATTAATTAGTATTAAATGGTTGATTTTAAATTCAAGGTATTTCATTAAGTTGATTAAATTTCAATTTACTAATTCCCTTAAAACAGAATTTATTTTATTCATCCCATGTTTAATTATTCTACTATTCAATTTTATATCAATTAACATTTCTATAAATCATAAATTAAGTGTTTAAACATTTATTATAATCACTCAAATTTATTTATAAATTCATTTAACATCAATTTACTTTGTAAATTATACAATTAACTTATTATTCTATTATCTCTATTAACAAATTTTATAATTAAAATTTTAGTGTATAACATTTACTATACCCACTCAAATTTTATTTTTAAAATCATCATATATTGTAAATTATCTAATTTCGTATCCAAACTTCTAAATGATTTGGGTAAATTATAAGAATGTAATTGGGTATTATACAAGTAAAGTTTATCAATCCAATTATTTCAAGTTTTTAAATATTTACTCATGAAAAAATTAGCTTTATTTATAATTTGAAATCATCCTTTAACAAAAATTTAAGAATTAAATTTCCGATTAACTTCAAATAATTTAGAGATAATTATATATACGTATTATATATATCAAATCAAATCTAAAATCATATACTTATATATACATATTATAAATCAAATCACACCTTAGAAATTCAAATCAAATTCATTTTCCAAAACAAAGTGTAACAAAGCTACAGAATGGTCTCTCCACTCTGAAACTCAAAAATGAATGTCGATGATGCGGCCTTCATCACCGATTATTTTCCAACGACAAAAGAGGAGAGCACGAATTTAAACATTTGAAAATGCTTTGAAAACCAATTTTTTTATTTGAAAATACTTTGAATAATATACACCATAAAACTTTAAACCAAAGTTTGAAATCACCAAGAATCAAATTCTCAAATTCTTAATTTAGGTTCATTTAAATTTCCAAATCAGTTTATAAACTGAGTTTTATAATTTCATTTATTTATTATGTTGCAATAGTTAATGGTTTACAAAACAATAAATGATGATCAAATATTATCATTTCTACAACAAATTCAATTAACTATTTAACTTCAAAAAATTATACTTATATATATATATATATAATATAATCATACAAAATTTATTGTGTCAATTTGCTCTGTTCAAGTATTTTGGAGTTCCTATCGATCGCGTTGATCAGATGAATCGATCGAAAATCCAAATCAACATTAACAACTCAAACAATACAACATACAAAACATTTTAATATAATTACAAATACACCCCTTCACTCGATTATATAGAATTGATTATAGAACAATGATAGAGATACAAAATAGAGGAAATTTAATCAAAAAGAATTCTAAATAGAAGATAAGTTCAATAGGGAGATAAATAGGTTACAAAGAGAGAAAAGAATGGATAGATTCATATAAATCATGGGCAACCTTAACTGGGTGCACCACGACTTCAAGAATAAGATCGATGCAGAATTATGAGGCAAATCGACATTCAATCACAAGAGAATTTACCCTAGTCATCTACTAGAGAACATTAGGGTATAACAAGAGATAGCAGCATCGTAAACCGAGGATATAGAAATCTCTGGTAAATCAACGCCTGCTGTAAAGGAGTTCCACCCGTTTACAAATAATTCGGTGGAGCTATGGGATGCTCCAAAATTAAAATAATTTGGATAGGGGAAGATAAGAGTGGATTTTGAAGCCGAAGGGAACGTTCCAAAATTTAAAGGAAACTGAATCAAAGAGGAAGAGATTCAAACTTGAATGAAAGTGATTCCGTAATTAAATTTACTTTATATGCTAGGTTTTTCCTAAACCAAAGCTCTGATACCACATGTAACATCCTGGTATTTTCAACCATTCGCATCCACACATGTAGGACTTAAATTGCTCAAAATATCATATTTTTAATTTAAATTTGGCAATACTCAGCATATACAGTAAATAAATAAATCACAGAATCACAGACACAGAGTAATATAACAATATGCAGTGGAAACAAAATGAATAGTAGTTTCATGAAGCTACTATATATATATATCAGAGCAAACAAGATGCAACAGAAGTCTCGAACACAATTTTCCGATAACAAAATAAGAATATATTACAGGAATCAACTGAATAACTACAAGCTGAATAGATAGATGGATCTCCTAGTGAAGCTCCAACTCCAAAGGCGAGTCTCAAAAGCTGTATGACTCAGTCTGACCCGAGCGAAAAGCAAAATACAAAACACTCGAGTCGGATTAACATTATTATATCAATAAATCCAACTCAATTAAAATATCAACTGAAATACAAGTAAATTAAAGGATGTTTGGGATAGCCATCCTCTAAGGATCCGTTAAACTATCTACTATGTAGTAATATACACTATTATAATAATGTCTAAAGTAAAGTAAACTATTAAATAGCATTAAGGCTTTACATTTTCCACCTTAACACATTTTATAGCGCCAATAGTCTATACAGTATCGTAATACCTCTTGGTCGGGAGGCTACCAGAGGATACTCCATAGGTACGACATAAACAAACTCGCAGTGGTCTCGATAGGGTAGGTGACACGACACAACAAGACAATGCCAGGGTAGATATACCAATTACGCATCCGGTCTAGTGGTAACACATATCAGCTACTATTGCCACCTCGAAACACACACCCAAATCAAAATTAAGGGTGGCCACCAAATCAATCACAAAGGCAGAATATAATATCAAAGGAATGTGCCCGATCAGAGGAATGACCTCACTTGGCCGGAATCGCTCCTATTTTAGCCACCTTATGCCTACTTATGGGAGTCGGGTCCACGTATATACCTCTATAGAACGTCGCCACCATCCTACTTCATTCTGGAATCTCCACCGCGTACACGATTGTTAAGGTGGTTTTTGGGATTGGCAGAGAGTATGATAATATTCGATCCCGGTCTCTTTAACAACCAATCATTATTATAACAGTGCAGTCATTTCAAATTAGTTTACACTTCAAAACCAAAATATCATTGCCACTTCAAAACCATATCGATATGATATCATTTCCATTTCAAAACCAAATACGATATCATTTCCATTTCAAATATATCCTTTCCAAAATCATAGCACTTTCAAGGTTATAACACTTTCAAAACCAAACACTTGAAATTATCACACTTCCAAAACATAATACTTTGAAATTCATAACTTTGAAAACATAACTTCCACCACATAAACAGTTTAGATATTAAAATAGTATAAATAAAAAGTAGTTTATAAAGTACAATAGTTTATATAAAAGAGTTATAAGTTAAAATAGTTTATAGTAAAATATTTAGTATATTGAAATAGTTTATATTAAAAATAGTTTATATTAAAAATGATTTAAATTAAAATATTTATGTTAAAATTATTTATAAAGTAAAATATAAAATAGTTTTAAATATAATTTAAAAATACTTTATATACTAAAATATTTTCCTCAAATTTCACAAATCGATTCCAAATCAACTCGAATTCCAAAACTTAAAATTTAATCCATTCTCAAATCATCAATTTCAATTCAATTCAATTTCTAAATAAACCATTTCAAATTATATCGATTTCAAATACATATTTGAACCACAAAATAAACCATTTCAATTTCAATATATTTCAAAGCTTTATATATTCCACAATTTCAAAACTAAATTTGATAATTTCATATATATCTTAATTTAACTTCATTATTATTTAATTTTGAAACATTCACTAAATAAATCCAATATTATTTAAATAAAACCCAAAATTACAAATAAACTAAATATTTCCCTCAGTATATTTAAACTTTCGATATTCATTTAAATCACCTTAAACAAAAAAATCAATTTATAAAATCATATCCTTTAAAAATCTCAAATTCAATAAGTGCCAAATCGATTTAGTTCAATTGAATTCTTAATTAAATACAATTTCAAATAAATTCAAATTTATCTTTCCATCCTTAACTTATAAAAATCATTATAAAAATATAAATTTAGATAAACACTTAAACATATTATATTTTAATTAAATCAACTTTATTAAATTACATATTATTATTACTTATTTTATGATAAAACTAATTTATACATATTTTAAAATAGTAAAACTATAAGTAAATTCTTAAAATCATAATTTCAAAACTAACTTATAGTTTTAAACAATTTCAAAACATAGAATTTTAAACTTTATAGAATACATTTATATAATATCTTAAAAATGAATATTTATTAAACCATATATTTCTTTCCAAAACCATAGAAATCATTTCAATTTTTTTTATATATTGACCGACGGTGTCTGTATATAATTTTCTATCCTATGGTCAAGTGATACAGATATTTATCATTTTAATTCGTAATTTAAATATATACAGGTATATATCATTTCAATACGCAATCCCAAATTCAATTAAATGAAAATCGCTTGGGTCTATCATTTTAACTCATAACGATTTTCTTCTATTCTAAAGATCGTTCGGGTATGTATTATTTCAACCCATAGGGAATTCTATACTAGCAAGGAACTTACAGAGTGATAACAGATATGATAATAATATAACATGCATATACTATCAATATAAATAACAAATAATAGTGTCAGATGTCACAGGTGAACAGGTACAGATAATATCATATATATAGCGATGTAAATAACTAATAGCAGCATATTTCAATTGTCGTTTCAATTAAAATCAAATTTAATAAATATAAGAACGTTAATCGTGGGTGATTGCTCACCTTTCAAGGCTAGAGATGAACAGAATGGGGTGAGATATGAATCCAAGCATGAATTTCGAAGCAAAGCACGCTGGAAACAAGTTTGACGAATAGAGCTGATAACTAGAACCGATGAAAACAAATCAAATTAGTTTTGATATAAATTAAATATATAATATATTATCTATGTATATTTTCAAAAATCGGTATAAAACATATATTTAAAATAATGTATGTATATTTTGAAAATCAAAGATTTACAAAAATCAAAATCTATATCCAAACATATTAAAATCAATAATAAAATATATAACATAAAAGTCCATATATTATATTACAAAAATCATTTCTAAATTTAAGACACCTAAAATTTAAAAATCAAAACATATATATATATATATATATATATATATATTTAATTTAAAACAACTATTTAAAACTAATGTGCCGACTTATCCAATAGAATACACACACACACACACACATATATGAATAGAACAAGAGAAAAGTTACAATACAGGATGTACCTTTTATATCTTATATCCAAGATTAGAAACATTAGACTACAACTTTACATATCACACACACACACACATATATATATATAATGTTATTTAAATCCCAAACTATAAACTAAAGAAAGAAGAATAGATAAGACAAAGTTGCAACTTGTATACACTTATATATGCATCAGACTTGAATTTCAAATACAACATATTTATTCTTTAAACATATAAGAGGGCAATAGGCCGAGACTCAAAATACAACATATAAGTTTATATAAAATAATATATATAACCCTTCTATAATATAACTTAGCTCATGTATATAACTGGCATATAAAGTCAATTACTGACACATATTAAGATTAAAATAAAACCCCTATCCTACATTTAAAAGAAAAATCCAAAATAGATCACAGAAACAGTATATATAGACATTATTTATACATATATTATAAGAAGCTATATATATGTCACTACAACAAAGCAATCATATTACAACTTTCCCTTTACAACCAACACAAAATAGCAGTTATAATAAGCAGTTTGTAACAACTATCCATTTTTATCAGTTGTAAAAAAGATACTTTTAACAACTCTACTTGTATATCAGTTGTAATATGTCTCTTTAACAACTACTTATTTACGCAAGTTGTAAAAAACTATTTATAGCAACTGTTTTTATCTGTTGTCTCCCAATGTCACTTTGTTGCCCCCAAAAATTACAATCCCCTTCTCTAATTTTCGTTGGCGCTCAATTCATTAATAGGTCAAAAATGTGAGAAATGCGGATTACGGATCTTAAGGCTAGGATTAACACTAGGGGGGTGAGTAGTGTTTATAAAGAATTACTAAAGCTTTTTGAGTTTATGTTAATTTAGACACAAATGTATGCAATCTACAAATACAAGGATAATCACAGAAACAAACACAGATGCAAAAAATAAAGTAAAAGCAGTAAAGGAAAGAACACACCGGATTTTATACTTCGGAGTTACCCTACATCCAGTCCCGCAACACAAGTACGGATTTCCTTTCAAAAGCAATTGTACAATTACACCCTCGGTTTCAAGGCTACGAGGTACACCCTCCAGAATTTCTATCCTCTGGGTAGAGATATTTGATTTCCGGGCTACAAGTTTACCCAATTGATTTACCAAGGCTACAATCGCACGTTTTTTTCACTTGATTGATTTCCAAGGCCACAATCACACCTTTTTTCACTTAATAGATTACAAAGAAGTCTATTACTCTGAATAGCACCGAGAATCTTGTAGAGATAGTGATAGAGAATCAAATTAGAAGTAATCGAGTTTGATTCAATGTTGATTTCGACAGAGTAATGATAAGAATATATATATTAAGAAACGTGGAAGAAGAAAAGGAGTGAAAAACCAGAAAATCTGATATAAAATTCATTGAAACTGACCCCTATTTATAGAAGAACAATAGCCATGTCCATTCATGAAGAGTTATGGCGAATAGACGCTTCTTTTGAAATTTAAATTTTGAACTCAACTGACACCATGTCGACATGGGGTACTTGGGCATGTCGACATCCCAAAGGATTTTTGGTGTTTTGATTTTCTTTGAAAATAACTTTTATTTTATATTAAAACTATTTTAAACTTTATAAATATACTTAACTATAGTTAAAATTCATAAGTAAATATATAGAATAATATATAGAATTTAACTATAATTTTATATTTAAATCTAAGTATAAATATTTAAAAGTTAAATATATTATATTAAAAAGATAGTTTAAAATCGGGAGTAATTTGACTTTGAAATTAAAGATAATTTTAGGGCTAAAATTATTAAAAATTAGGATAGAGAGTTTTGATGTTTTTAAAAGGAAAGTTTTGAAAACATTTTGAAAACAGGATAAAATTTTGAAAAATCATTTTGAATAAAAAGTTAGCGGATACAAAACAATGTTCCACTAGATTTTTCGTAGGTTCCATCCTACTTAGGGTTCCATCCCTTTAACAGGCTCGAAATGGATCCCATTCCACGAATAAATTGGATTTTAAGATGCCAGTGCTTTTCTATGAGTTTTAACAAAATTCCTAAAAAAAATACTTAACATTGAAATCTTGAACTCTTGATAATCTTGATACTCATGAGTTCTTCTATCTCGATATCTTGAATCTCTATACTGTACAGTCTTCATTCTTGGTACCTGCATGATGAAATCCTGCACATACATATATATCTAAACTTATAGTGTTAGTATTTATATTTTATAATCTATTCTAAAGTTGTTGTCATCAAAACCATCATCTCACGGACTAACGATCTCCCCCTTTTTGATGATGACAACCTTTGTTTATAAAATATCATTTCTATCCTAATAACCCCCCCTAAAACTAATAAACTCCCCCTTAATTTATGCCTAACTATCCTATTTTATATTTCTCCCCCTTTGGCATCAACAAAAAACTCACTCCCTTTCATTCTTGGGCTTTAGTACCTGCATTGATAAACTACACAACGGAATATATAATATATAGATTAAGAAATAATTATACTTATGAACATGATAACTAATTAAAGACTATATACATTTCAAAGTATATATTTATATTTTATACAACAAACTTCATACCAATACCAAGAAATCAATCCACATAGAGTATCAATCCAGACCAAATCAAAGCAAACAAATAAAAATCAAACGTTTCGTGGAACTTCCACCCATCCTTCTTCTCCAAAGATTGGGTCTGCCTTAATAGCATTCCAATTATCATTATCATTGGTGAGAGAGACATGGGGATGTGCTTCGTTATCATCCTTGTGCAAAGGGGAGATCATCCATCGTATTGCATCGAAGTGCCTTTCTTGTTCCTTGATCATGTACATTTGACTCAATTCTAAGTGACGCTGGTTTTGTAGAATAAACGAGAGAATATTCTTGAACGAATTAAGGGTTTCTTTAAGATTTTCGCATAGATTGTGAATAGGATTAGCCATAGTTGATTTGTGAAAGAAATGAAGGATATAGAATATAGGAAATAGTTTCTAGTGAAGAATTCTAGAAGAAACGGGTATTTATAGGTGTAGAAATTCGTTTGAAATGAATAGACATTTGATAGTTACTCAAATTTAAAATTCAAAATCAATTGAAAACTTTTCTAGAAACAAATTCTTCGCCTTTGAAATCCACTCCAAAATAGTTAAAAATCCGAGTGAGATAAATTCCATAGTATAAAGTATTCTCACCCATTTCAAGATTTTTAAGACGAAGTTCATCCAAAATAACTTGCGCCCAATTTATATCATAATTTCCAAAAATAGCAAAAAGAGATTTGCAAACTTTTGAAATGGGATTGTTAAAATTCCCCGATCATGGGGTCAAAGTATGTTGCAAAAGAAGATTGACAATTCTTGCCTTTGGTCGAAAATTTCGATTTTTGAATTCAAAATTATCAATCGCTTCGAAAATGTGATGAAATGTCTCACGATCTTTTCATCGATTTTAAAATTAGAAAGATCCATTCCCATACACTTGCAATTGAGAATGGTATCCAAAAGATCACAAATCAAAACAATTCTAGTGACTTTGACACTACTCCAAATTTCATCCTCATTTCCATGATAAAATCCACGGTTTAAATTAGCATAGAAAATTTTGACAAGATTTGGATAACAAACAAAATCATTTTGAGTAGCATCAATAAGACTAAGAACTCCATTGTTTGCAAAAAGAGAATCAAGTTCATAAGAAGAAAAATCTTGAAAAATAGCAAATTTTCCGGGATGGACTTTGGCATAGTTAGCATAATTGATATATGCTTTTATTGCCTCCGGATCATTGAATAATTGCTCTTTGATTTTTCTGGAAATCCTCGAGGTGGAGAGGTTGCTTGAAGAAGCCATTAAAGTAGAGAGCTTAAAGTAATGAAGAGAGAGTTTGAATTTGAAAATGAGAGTGAAAAGATATGGTAAAAGATAGTGAATAAATAGATTCTCAAAGGACATATTCTCTGGTCAAAAGGTAGCTTTTCTGAGAATTAAATGAAGTGAAAAGGTGGAGGGAAATTCAAACATTTGAATTCAAATTTAAAATTCAAATTCTGGTACCCATGTCGACATCATGGTAGGGACCATGTCGACATGTGCCTTTGAATTTTCATGAATTAATTTTTCCTAAGTTCTCTAATATATATGTTTATAATAATTATTATTATTATTAATGCCTATATATATCTGAAATATTATTAAACTTCAAGTATATTTCAGAAAATATTAATATATTATTAAAAAAAATAGAAAATAAATTTAAAAATTCAAACAACACACCAATTCAAAATCAATCAATCAACAATTAAGCAACTAATTCTAAGCAAGCAATTTCAACCAATTGTATTGTAAACGTGTACCTTTTTCTGAGTCCGTTTCTTTGAATTCGTCGGAGTCATGAACAGTTGTGAAACACAAATTCGAATTATCTGTCTTCTGATCATCATTACTTGAGGATGAGTCTGAGTCATCTAGAGTAGCAGTAAATGCACGCTTCCGTTTCTTTGCTGGATCATTGTTCATAGGAGGATTTTGCCTATCTAGATACGGACAGTCTTTTTTGAAATGGCCCGGTTTATCACAGTTGTAACATTTGTCATTATTTGACACTATATTCTGATTTCCAGAATTCTTATAGTTGTTTCTCTTGAGATTATTCATCTTTCTGTATTTCAGCTATTTTCTAAAATTTCTGGTCATAAAGGCCATCTCTTCATCATTATCGCTGTTTGAGTCTGATCCATCGGTTAATGCATTGAATGCCATTGATTTCTTTTCAGATGCTTTACTTTCTCTTCTCCCGATCATTTCAACTTCATATGACGTTAGATTTCCAATTAATTCTTCTATCTTTAAAGTACCGATGTCATTTGCCTCTTCGATCGCAAGTGCCTTTTGATCCCATTCTGGAGTTAGAGAATTCAAAATCTTTCTAACTTGATCTTCTTTAGAAAATTCCTTTCCCTAAGATATTAGAGAGTGCACAATATCCTGAAATCTACTATACATATCTGAAATAGACTCATTAGGATTCATTTTAAATAATTGAAACTGATTTGTGAGCATGGAAATTTTGGTCTGTTTAACTTTGCTTGTTCCTTCGTGAGTAACTTGCAAAGTTTTCCAGATTTCATATGCAGAATTACTAACTGACACTGTATTGAATTCATTTCTATCTAGTGAATAAAATAGAATATTCATTGCTTTAGAATTATTTTGTGCAACAGTCTTTTGCTCGGTAGTCCACTGTGCAAAATTAGTTGTGGGTTCAGAATATCCAGTTTGTGTGATATTCCAAGTGTTTAATCCTATAGATTGTAAATATATTTTCAACCTACATGCCCAATATGCATAGTTATTGCCATTAAAAAGTGGTGGTCTGACAGTAGACTGACCCTCTACAAATGAACTAGTGATAGGGATACTAGTGTTAGTAACAGTACTAGTGTTGGTAGCCATTTTGAAAACTTTTCAAAAATCAGATTATGAAACTTTGAAAACCTTGCTCTAATACCACTTGTGGGAATTGCGGATTACGGATCTTAAGGCTAGGATTAATACTAGAGGGGTGGTGAATAGTGTTTATAAAGAATTACTAATTTTTTTGAGTTTATGTTAATTTAGACACAGATGTATGCAATCTACAGATACAGGGATAATCACAGAAACAAACACATATGCAGAAATAAAATAAAAGCAGTAAAGGAAAGAACACACCGGATTTTATACTGGTTCGGAGTTACCCTACATCCAGTCCCGCAACATAAGTACAGATTTCCTTGCAAAAGCAATTGTACAATTACACCCTCGGTTTCAAGGCTACGAGGTACACCCTCCAGAATTTCTATCCTATGGGTAGAGATACATGATTTCCGGGCCACAAGTTTACCCAATTGATTTACCAAGGGTACAGTCACACCTTTTTTCGCTTGATCGATTTCCAAGGCCACAATCACATCTTTTTTCGCTTAATAGATTACAAAGAAGTCTATAACTCTGAATAGCACCGAGAACCTTGTAGAGATAGTGATAGAGAATCAAACTAGAAGTAATCGAGT
This sequence comes from Allium cepa, assembly GCA_030765085.1. Classification (NCBI taxonomy): domain Eukaryota; kingdom Viridiplantae; phylum Streptophyta; class Magnoliopsida; order Asparagales; family Amaryllidaceae; genus Allium; species Allium cepa. The sequence continues at coordinate 72,904,303 of CM060938.1, read as the reverse complement.
TTGATTCAATGTTGATTTCGGCAGAGTAATGATAAGAATATATATTAAGAAATGTGGAAGAAAAAGAGGAGTGAAAAACCAGAAAATCTGATATAAAATTCGTTGAAACTAACCCCTATTTATAGAAGAACAACAGCCATGTCCATTCATGAAGATTTATGACGAATAGACACTTCTTTTGAAATTTTATTTTTGAACTCAACTGACATCATGTCGACATGGGGTACTTGGGCATGTCGACATCCAAAAGGATTTTTGGTGTTTTGATATTCTTTGAAAATAACTTTTATTTCATATTAAAACTATTTTAAACTTTATAAATATACTTGACTATAGTTAAAATTCATAAGTAAATATAAAGAATAACATATATAGAATTTAACTTTAATTTTATATTTAAATCTAAGTATAAATATTTAAAAATTAAAAGTTAAATATATTATATTAAAAAGATATTTTAAAATCAGGAGTAGTTTGACTTTGAAATTAAGGATAATTTTAAGGCTAAAATTATTTAAAATCAGGATAGAGAGTTTTGATGTTTTTAAAAGGAAACTTTTGAAAACATTTTGAAAACAGGATATAATTTTGAAAAATCATTTTGAATAAGAAGTTAGCGGATACAAAACAATGTTCCACTAGATTTTTCGTAGGTTCCATCCTACTTAGGGTTCCATCCCTTTAACAGGCTCGAAGTGGATTCCATTCCACGAATAAATTGGATTTTAAGATGCCAGTGCTTTTCTATGAGTTTTAACAAAATTCATAAAAATACTTAACCTTGAAATCTTGAACTCTTGATAATCTTGATACTCATGAGTTCTTCTATCTCGATATCTTGAATCTCTATACTGTACAGTCTTCATTCTTGGTACCTGCATGATGAAATCCTGCATATACATATATATCTAAACTTATAATGTTAGTATTTATATTTTATAATCTATTCTAAGGTTGTTATCATCAAAACCATCATCTCACGGACTAACAAAAATTCTCAAAACTTAACCTGACCGTCGATTTAAATTGCGAACCCCAAAATTTCCAAAAAAACCTAACCTGCTCCGCAAAACTGCTGCTGGATATCGATGGAACACTATTTCCGTCTTCTTCCTCACATTAACGACGACGTCAGAGAGTTAATTTCTTCCTCCATCGTCCAGATCTACTACGCTTAAGGTACACTGTTGCTTGATGATTTCATTCGTTTTGTTCCATTGAATGTTGTTACTATTTCTCTGCCATCTACGTCTATATTTGTTCTAATTGAATGATGCTTAACTTGCTAGATTGTTGGTGCACAATAAAATCCAAAATACATATAATTCACAGTAGTTTGATGTGTGATTTTGATGATACATACAGTATTTTCAGTTCATTTTTTTACATATTAATTTGATTAAATGAAAGGAAATGATGTTTGAAAGTAAAAGTTTGAGAAACAGTTCCAGTTGTACTCACGATGGACATTATATAACTAGGAGAGGGCGCTTGCTTAAATTCTTGATTTATTTTGTATTCATTTAAACATTATATAACTAGTAATTGATGAAGTTAGAACTGGAACATATCATCAACTGTCTAACCCAGAACAACTCATCTCTGGAAAAGAGGATGCTACCAATAACTTTGCTAGAGGACCTTACATGGGTATCACAATCCTTTCTATCTTTTTTATTTGGGTAATTTTGTTCTTGTATACACAATTATTGAATGATAGGGTATAGTTTTTAGGTAAAATTTTATTGTTATGAAACACCAATTATTGTCTATATCGCTTGAATTATTTTATGATATACAGAGTGCGAGAAATAATTTAAAGTTGTTAAAAGACGACCCTTAACCTAAATATAGCAAGTGACATATTAATTACTACTTTTAGAAATATGAAGCCATATACAGATTGTTATATGAGGATGTCATTGTTAATTATTATTTGTTTGAATGTAATTTATAGTTGGAAAAGATATTGTAGATTTGTGTCTAGAACATGTGTGACGACCAGCCTTTCTCTCCAAAGAAAGACGCATCATTTTTAAGAAAGAAAAGGATAGAAAAGAGAAAAGACAGAGAAGAAAGAAAGAACAACATCAGAATCTAAACAGCGGAACGTATAAATTATATTAATCACATAATATTTTACATACTATCATATACATCAGAGATACACAGCTTATACAACACACACTAGACAGTTATAAACACCTGCCTAGTTATACAACTCAATATACAACATAGACAACCGACTCAGAGAACACACATTGGAATACTATATATATCTATATGCTGAAGCTTCCTACTCCTTTGTTCCTCCAGAATTCGTCAAACCTAACCTGAATCCCTTGGCTACTCGTAAAAATTTGAGTACCCAAGAGTTTAAGAAAAACAGAAATAAACTCCGAGTCAGACATGTGTCTGATGTGAGTAAACGGTTAATGTTGCTTAACTTTAAAAACCTTTTGAAAGAAAAGGTATCATAAAAGACTCCCCACACATAAACATGGGTAAGTTTTTACCTTACGCTAACCAAAACATTTGATAGGAAATCCAGTGATATTATAATAGGGTCTAGGGTTTTCAAATAAATATGAAATAGCCGAAATTGTTACATTTATTAAATTCCAGCTAGTAGCCACAAAAGTGGGTAATACAATCAAATCCGAGGGCGCTTATTGGAGTTTGGATTCCATACAATGGCAGGGCTATCAAGGTACCGCCCGTCACAGTATGGGGCCTAGATCACCGTATCGAGGATTACTCCCAATCCCCTGCAACACAAAGCCGGAACCATCCCTTACTAGACAGTCCCGAACAAGACAACCCCGACGGTTGTAGCTATTCAACCGCCCACACAGCCGAAATAAAAAGGGACTCTAGACAGGGGTTCATCTCATCCTACTTGGGCATGACCCACTTAGCCTTGCTGCACCTCCCCTGTTTTAGCCATTCCCGGTTGATGAGGCTTGAGGCTTCGATTACCTTTATAAAATACATCACTTAGAATGCTCATCGTCCACCTGACGATGTGCTAAAAGCATTCAATCCATACAAGTTCGTTCCGGGTTCGAACGAAACCGAAGGCATTATCTCGTTACACTCATTTTGGAATCACCCTCAGAGTTAACGACAATAACCCTTGCACTCTGAATCTTCATCTTCATTTGAGATTCACGACCTATCGTTAATTTGGATCGATGTGGTTTTCAGATATCCAAATCTGGAAATCCGATCCCGGTTTCATCGAAATCCAGAACGTATCTTTTAGGTCCAAGTTGTTTAAGGTTAAACAATTCAATTCTACTATCTATATACACGCAAATAGATAATTCACAATGTCACAATATATAATCTACATTATCATCACAATAGATAATTCATATTATCATCATACTTTAACCAAAGCATCTCATATCATATATCACACATATCTCATCAAAGATATCAAACAATCAAGCCATCCAATATCAATTAGTCATTCATAAGCAATGATCTAATAATCACACCATCTATAATTAATTTAAAATGAATTAAATTAATTACTTCATCTCTAATTAATTTAAAATAAATTAAATTAATTACTTTCATCACCATAAATCTTGCTTACATAAACATTAATTAAACCAATTAATTAATCATCATCTTAATAAATCAACCTTGATTAATTATCTTTAATTACATTAAGTAATTAACCCTTAATTAATTATACAAATTAATTATCTACAAATCATTAAGTAATTAACCTTAATTACTTCATTAACTGTTAATTAATTTCATTAATCCTTAATCAGTTATAATTTATTAATTACCTTATAATCACTTATTATTGATTAATTAATCTTAATTAATCAATCCTTAATTACTCTCATTAAATGCATTAATTAATGATCCTTAATTAATTCCTTCCATTTATTAATTAACTATAATTAATTACATTATTCCTTAATTAATTACGTTAATTAATTAAACTTTAATTAATTACTTCCATTAATCAATCTTAATTAAAAACAGTAATTACCATCCTGTAATTACTTACCTTACTTAATTAATTTCTTAATTAATTATATTAATCCATTGATTAATTACACTAAGTAATTAATCTTTAATTTCATTAATTAAGTAATTATACTTTAATTACTTCCCATTATGTAATTCCTTTTAATTAATTACATCTTGTAGTTATACATTAATTACTTACCTTAAGTAATCACATTATTCAATCTCATTAAGTATTTATACTTAATCAATCACCAAATGATTATCTTTAATTAATCAACCCATTTGATTAACCCAAATTAATCACACTTATTTGATTAATTATAATTGGGTAATTCATCCCTCAGTTACCCTCTTAAATAAATTAATTAATTTTTGATGATAGATTAATTAATCCTAATTATCAATTAATAACCTTAATTATCAATTAACTTAACACCCATTAATTAATCCTTAATTAACAGCTAATCAATTCTTAATAACAATTAATTAACCCTAAATAACAGTTAATTAATCCTTAATTAACTTTAATTATAGATTAATTATTTCTTAATTATTGATTAATAAAGCTTAATTATTAATTAATAAAACCTAATTACAAATTAAATTCCTTTTTAAATATAAGTTAATCAATCTTTAATTACTAATTAATCAACCTTAATTTCTTGATTAATTTATCTTTAATTATTAATTAATAATCTCTAATTACTAATTAATTATACTTAGTTATAAATTAATTAACCTCTAATTAATTAACTTATAACACTTAATTATTAATTTTTAAATTAATAAAATAAATTAATTACTCTTAATTAATTCCTTAATTAATTCTTAATCATTTTTAATTAAATTAATTACTCATATGTAATCTCCTTAATTAATTTAATTATTATTAAGATATTAAAGTTTTAATTATCTTTAAGATAAAACAATATCTTACTATTAACTTAATTAAAACATTTATCTTAATAATTAACCTTTCTTAATTAAACCTTTAATTAAGTTTTAAATACTTATTCAACTTAATAAATTAAAAGTTATAAATCACAACTTATTTTTAAATACTTTAAACTATTATCAAGTAATTGTTTTAAATCCATTATCAATTTAAATTAATAAACTTGCTTTTTAAAATCTTAAAATTCATTCCTACACAAGTTTAATTAATCTTAACTTAATTTAGCAAAGTTTGAAATTAAATGAAGTTTCAAAACTTCATAAACAATGTTAAAGAATCAACTTATTATATAAGTAATTTATAAAGAAAGTTTAAATTAATTTCATTTTTAAATTCCAAAACACAAGTTTTAAAAACTTTTTTTTATACTTGCTTCAGGTAAAACCCGAAGTCCACTCGGATCTGACCCGAATTCCTTTTCCTTTCTAAAATTTTTAGTTAATTAGTTTAAGTTAAAACTTTTAAGACCTGTAACAAATAAAAACTGTTAACAAGTTTTTTAAAAAAACTCAGGCACTACTCGAGTTTGAACTCGAGCGAACTACCCCCAATCTCGAGTTGTAACCCCAGATAATTTTCATCTTCCCAAACTGCCACAATCCACTGACACAAACACCTCCCTATGCAAGTGCACCATCACCAGAAACCACTCCGGCCATCGACGAACCGTCCGGCACGTCATCTTACATCACAGCAGCCCTCTCAGATCATCAAACCACCATCACTAGCTCTCGAGTAAGATCGAGCAATCCCAATCGAATCTGAAACAAAACCCATGCCAGAGAAATCCTTCGTCCCTACTGCTCCGACCACCAGAGGTCAGATGACTCTGGCCACACCCCGCCGACACTCAATGGCTCCAATTCCCTGAGTATCAAGCAACTCGATCCACCATAGATGATATAGCCATCCCAATTCCAAAAACGTCCTAATTTAGGGTTTAAAACTTCTCTTGACCACCGTTGTCGCCATGGTAATCAGGGACCCCACCTGACATTTTTCTCGTACCCTCAGATCCTTCCTCTATCTCCACCCAAGATCCCTATCACCATAGATGTTCTGATCATCAGAAATCGACCAGAAACTACATTCCATTTAATCACCAAATACACATTCAATCCAATATTAAAAATTTGGATTTTTGTCTTAAAAATATTTACTTTCAAATGTATTCGAATTAGAATCCTGAGACAACAAACCATGATGTTCGAATTTTAACATATTTGAAATTTTATCTGTAAATCAAATTTCCCAGAGAGACTTTGCTTTACTTAACTTTAAACTATTTCTAAAATTTGAATCTTGTTATAATTCACATCTTTTGTTTAGAAACTAATTTCTAAAAGAAATCATAGAAATTGGAATTGGTTTATGAACGTATCTGATGCCTGTAAGCCTGGGAAGTTTTTCATTTGTTTTGATATTCACGCAAGCTCAAACAATACTCAACATCTTCCTATATAAAAATATGATCTAAAATCTTAAAATCTTTATGCAAGCTTATTTTCAAACTTACATCATAGATTTACTTCCACCATATGTCAATGCATCATATTTAAAGTGGTTTATAATTATAGATTTAAAACAGAGGCTTAAAATATAGGAACATAGATGCTTCAAATTCAACAGACCAGCACACACAGAAGCTCACATATAAACATTCATGCATATCAAACATCAAACACAGTAATTCATACGCAACACACATTAGTTACTAAATTTTAGTTTGAAAGTTTACTCACCTCTGAAAATGCAGAAGGCTTTTGAAACTGGAATGAAATTTGCATGCATTTGTTTTTGATTCCAGAAAACTGAATCCTATGATTTGCTTTAAACTGAAATGCTTGAGCTATAGTTTTTGATTTAAACACTAGAACAACTTTGAGTTTAAGGCTTGTTTCAGGTTTCTGCTTTTTGGAAACTCTAAAAATATTGAAAACCACATCTTGATATTGATTTCAGGAACTTGAATGGCTTGAACATTGAGATAGAAATGTTTTTGAAGCTTGATTTTGTAACTAGAACAAAATGATGATTTAGGACTTTGAAAACCTGTTTGGTTCCAGGCTTTTAAAAAAATGGTCACAGATTGATGAAATTTCTCTATTTTGAAGAATTGGTTACATGCTTAAATTCTTTTTTGGTTTCAGAAATGAACTCAGCTTCTTTGATTACAGGTTTGTGAACGTTTGATTTTTGTTTTAGAGGAGATTGCAAGCTTTGAAGTTTGTTGACAGGCTTGTGTTTGATTCTGGAAAATGAATTTACAGGTTTGCCTTGTTTTTGAGGAATAAATTACAGATTTTGATAGAAGAGGAAGTGATTTACTTTCTGATTTGTTTTTAGAGAAAATGGTTTTAGTTTTCTCGGTCTTGAATTGAAGAATAGGGAAAGAATGAGGAGAAGTAAAAATGTGTTTATATAAAGGCTAAATGTTTTATCAAAAATAAAAGAAAAAAAATTTAAAAAAAAAATGACACTTGTACTAAACTACACCATTTGTCATTCTCATATTTTTATTTGCTAACACTTGTTAAAAGAAGCCCTAATATATTAACACTTGTTACTTAACTTCTTAATTTAATTGCATTTGTCTTTTTTCATTAATATTTATCTTTAAAAGAATTTTAAAAGCTTTTTCTTATTAAATTCCTAATAAACAAATACATTTATAAATTAAGAAACGCTTTTCTAATTTTAAATAAATAAGACTTTTAAAAGAAAATAAAATAAAAATCAATTATCTTTTAAATAAAGTTATATATAATATTGTAAACTCATTTTTAGATGATAATTCAAAAAGGCTTTTGTATTTATTCCTATTAAATAAATACTTTTCCAAATATCTATAAACAAATTTCTTTTAAAAAAAATAATATGAGACAAATCTTATTTAAAATAAAAATCTTATTTTTAAATAAAAACTTTATCCATATAATTTAAATCCAAACTATATCATTATTTTAAGATATATATTCCTTTAAATTTCATTTTTAAATTCAAATTCAAAGTCAGTTTAAAAATCCAAATTTAAGGTCAATTCAAATAAATATAGATATCAATTTTAAACAAACTCATTATTATTTATAAATAATTTATTCTATTTAAAATCAATTAGATACACAGATATATATATTTAAACACACTTATTAAATTTGAAAACAATAAATCAATTTAGAATTTATTTATACAATACACAAACTAAATAATTATTCTTATTTAAAAATCAATCTATAATCATAATTTAAAACATCCCATTTTTAATTGTTTGGCTATTTATATTTGAAAATAATAATTTTATCAATTTTAAATAATTTAATTAAGAGATTATCTCATTTTAAATTTCTTGAAATCCCGGGATATCACAACATATTAGAAAATTAGTAGACAATTGCATTGGTCTGCATGGTTTCTTAGTTTTCAGTGCTGTTGGTGGTGGTACTGGTCCTGGTATAGGACCCTGGCTGTTGGAATGCCTTTCTGTTGACTATGGAAAAAAATAATCAAAGCTTGGTGTTACAATCTATCCTTAACCATAGGTAACAAAGTGATAATACAACATTGTTCTTTATAATTGATTTACTATTCTCAATTGTTTTTTATTTGCAGTAATAGGTATTTGTAATTTTAGTTTTATTTGTATAAATGTACATGTCCAGGGTGCAAATAAAAATCAAAATCTTTATCGGAACAGATTATGATCTGGGACATGTTAATAAATTATGATACTTTCTGAACGAACATATCTCATACAACTCGTGAGACAGGGGACGATAATGAAAAGAGTTTAGTTTATCTGAATTTTATTTGTAGTTTAAAGCTTTATGTTATGCACGTGTAAATCAAACGCAATGACATTGTACTTTTTTTCCCAATGTACACATCCAAAGTGGATGTGTGCACTAGATATTTATATGTTTAGATGTAAGATCTAGCAAAGTATTTTGAAATGTCAATGTTTATATTTTTGTGCCAAAGTTCACTATCCATATTAATTTGGGCTGATGTGTTATTTGAATATCAGAGCAACAATCGTAAACCTTATCATTGGTAATTGGCTAAAAAATCAAGGGAAGAAGTAGCATGGATATGTGTTGCAATGCTTCGAAGCCCATATGCATGTGATAACTCTTTCAAGGTAAAAACACTCTTTATATATACTTGTCCAAGTAAATTACTATACTTTTGAAGGTAGATATATCACATGTTATTAGATATAAGCATGTTATATCATATAATATGCTGCATTATTAGTTCATGAAACTTGTTGAATTGTCAAGTTAAAAGTACCGTTCCATTTTATGAACCATTTGTTGTTGATACTTCAAACCCTCCTCCAGAAAAAGATTACGATGTGTATTTAAAGAATTTGAAACCTAGAATAACATAAACGTAACTTAGGATGGATGTTGAGTTGGCAAGTGCAATTGAGAATGTAAAGAGATAATATTGCTGCTCAGTGGAGGAAGTTTCCACTTTTTGGTTTTTTAAATTGCAGAAAGAGCTGATTATTCCACGCTTTGAAAACTTCATTGAGTTTATTTGTCTTCCAATTTTTTAGGTTGATCATCTGTACTTGCATGAAATGGTTGTCACCGCCTCGAACATGCTTGCTTTAATTGCATATCAAGAATGAATTCATGGCAGTTACCATGAGTAGTACCTAAGTTATAGAGCATCAACAATCGATTCATGACCGGAATTTACGTAAGTAAGCATTGTATATTAGTTTTGAAACTGAAATTAACACACATGCTATCATTAACACATGTACGCAAATACTGTAATTCGGGTGCATGCATGTTTTTTAAGCTTGGTTCTACTAGTGTGATTTATATTGCGTATCTCATTGTTAATTTATCAATAACAGAAGGTAGAAGCTAAAAAATATATGAAAACACAGACAACCGAATTAGCACTCCTTTAAATTATGATTGTAACAAGAAATTTTCAGGTAAGAAAATGATTGATGATTTAAATTTTACATTTGGCGACTTTGAGTGCCTATAAGTATTTTGCATGTGTATGCATCGCATCAAATAATTTCATGTATTATAGTATTGAATCTAGACTAATTAGTAGGTTTGATACTTTAGACATGTTTATCTTGCAATCCATATTTTAATTTTTGCATTGCAAAAAGAATTCAGATTTGTCTGTATTTTAAAATAGACTATGAAGTAGTTGGTGGAGTAGTATGAGCCATAGTTTATTGAAGTAGTATAAGTTGTATGGATAACTAACTACATTATAAATGTCCAATTATACACTCAGTTGGATAATAGATTACATTATGAATGAGTTAATGGACGATCAGTGTTTGAATGATTCTATAGTTCTTAGTATTTGTTCATGTACTGTAGTTTTCAAAATTTATGAGTATAAAAGCGGTCCTTCATGTAGATTTAAGTCTTGATTGCATTATACATTCATTAAATAACAATAAGCATCCCTACATAAGTAAACCAATCAACTATATCGTATATACAATAAAAGCATTGAGCAGCAAACCCTTTCCATAAATCATCCAGTTGCATGATTGGTATTTAATTGCTTCAAATATTGATAGGTTAGATTCATAAATGTAACGCCTAGCTTTGACAGTGCCATCAAACAACTTGAGGAAGAGCAGGAAGATGTTCAAAATCTATCTGCTTCATTTCATGTTAGTACTTTTTTTCTTTTTCTTTCAAAGGCATAATAAAATAAAATAGTTGATTTTTAATCTGTTCTTAATCTTTGAAAAAGCAAAGAATGAAAATATATTGAAACATACATATGTTATTTCATTGACAGTGGTTTTTTTTGCAAGCTTATACTTCATTTGATTATTTCATACCGTAGTTATGAAATTTCACCTTGGGGTCAGATGAGCTTTTGAGGAGCTACAGTAATTACAAGCTTAGCTAGCGCCATACCTGTAGTAGGAGATACCATAAGAAACAGGTTTATTGTAAGTAAGTTTTAAAATTTCCAATTTTGAACAATCTTGCTCCAGAATTTTGTTTTTTTTCCTTTAATGGCTGAAGTATAAGGATCTGATCTTGAAATGTAAGTAAGAGGGATATATATACAGATGTATGTATGTATGTATGTGTTTGTGCATATATAAGGATTTGATCTTGCAAATTTTGACTTAATTTTTGTCAATTTCGTTTTTATGTCGTTTGAAGTTAAAACTTTCCCTTCATATGATTGCTTCTTGGCTGAAATCCAGTTAGTGCGCTAATGCTCATTTCTTACTTCCAAGCTGTTTATTTTGCTTAAAAGCATTGTTTAGAACGAGTGGACAATGCTTACGTACGGTACCATTTTGCCTTAGTCTGCTAAAATATTCCTCGAAAACTGGTAGTTTCAATTTGCATTTTAGTGGGTGTTATTAGCATACAAAGGTGCTTTGAAACCTTTTGGTCCATACTCTAAAATAGTAAAATATCAATCTAGTGAGTTTTAGTACCTTTTAACCTTTTTCATCAGCTCTCAGCTCCAGCAATGTTGAAAAATTCTTGGCATCAACTGGAAGAAAAACACTATTTGTGGACTTGGAGGTTACTGTCTTATTGATGCCTTAGACTATTTGAATTTTTGCTAATGATATGGAACTTGATAATTTTCTGGTTGTTGTATAATCACTTTATTTGTAGGCTAATCCAAGGGTTGGAAAGGATAACCCACCTGATCTTGCCGACCTTATCCTTTCTGATATTTCAACTTTGTCGAATCAATTTGAAAACGCAGTTTCAGTTCAGAACCCTGTACCTATTCAGAAGTCTAATACTATAGGTGACTGTTGTTTCTAAGCAGAAGCGTAGATACACCTCTCCTTTTTTGTTTTTTAAACCAACCGAGCTATTTTCTTCAGATAAAATAGAACAACAGCTAGCATCAGTTGTAAAGGACACTCTCTCAGATAAGAAGTCCATAAAGCATACAAGTGATTATCAAAATTTTCTAGTCATTTTTATTTTAGCATAGGTTGATCATAGGATCTACAACTTGGATTTCATTCTTATGTTGTTCCATACATTTGGTCTTTTCCAAGGCACAACCTTTTCACATAGGGACGTGCATATGTCCGTATGTGTGTGTAATTGTGCCACAAAATTTTAGTCCACCTGCCATTAAGACTAGAAACTGCTGAATTGTAGCAAGACCCACTAATTTTTTATTATAATGATATTATTCACTTTTCCAGTTTAATTATGTACCCATAACACGTGTCCACACATGGGCTGCTGTATCATGCTACCTAAAAAGAAGTTTAAGTCCAAAGAGTCTATCTTAATTGGAGTATACATGAATAGTGCGCTTGTTCTTTTACTGTATAGCCGACGCTCATAGTTTTAACTGCTAATTTACTTTTTAGAATTACTTTCACTTAAAATTTCTGCCGTCATGCATATACAAACAATTTATATTTTGTAACTTCAGCACCATTTGTGATTTAATCTCATATTTTTTAGTTCTGAAGTTAAGTCTAAAACTGAACTATACCTGCCAATTTCTATTATAGCCCTGAACTAGTTAATTGAGCAAATACCATTCTGATGATTAAAAGATATTGCCCACTCAAAGAAATCTAAATCAATAGAAGATAAGCCCAAAAGCATCACTGATAGTAGCTTGGGCGAAGCAGCAAATGTCTCTAAATTTGTCAATGAAATCATTGATAAGACTACTTCTGCTGTTTTGGCCGAGGTACTCCTTTTATTATTATACATTAATAAGTATTTGTTCTAAAACATGCATATTTTTATATGCTATTAATTTTGTTGCATAGAGTTGCATCTTACAAACTAAGATTCAACGCAGAATAAGCGATAAGGAACATGTTGCTTGACATGGAGAATTTATCTCTTTTGATTAGTATGTATCTGTATTTATATTGACGTATGTTATGGATATAGTTATGTTTTGTAATAGAATCATGAATTCAAAATGCATGTAAAATTGAATAGTTTTAGCTTTTATTAAATGTGAATGGTTCGTGTTATTTCAAGTAATGTTAACGATTGTAGTTATTATTAGTGAAATATCGATTTTGATTATAATGTTGTGAAATTTATGGTTAATGGCAGCTGTCGGAAGATGAATTGCAATTGTTGGTAGCGGTTTTAAAAATATTTACCACAACTGTCTATAACAGTTGTAAATGAATCTGTTACAACTACGAAAAGCAGTTGCAAAAGGTATTATTACCTTTTGCTATTAGCAGTTGCAAAAGAGACCTATAGCAACTGTCAATGCAATAGTTATGATAGACATTGCCACAACTGTCAAAAGCAGCTGTAAAAAGGTTTTTTACAACTGCTCCTGCAACTGTTGATGACAGTTGTAAAAATCTCCAACTCTATTACAACACCGGATATTAAGACTGGCGACCGTCCATTGTAATAGACCTATTACAACTATTTTTGGCAGTTGCGAAAATGTATTTTTGTTGTAGTGTGTGTGTGTGTGTGTATATAAGCACTCATTTTTATTTTTAAACTTGTACAAACCTTCACAGTAACTATTCCATAGTTTATATATACATTGAAAAGCAACAATAAATTATGGCTTATAAAACTTTAGGTTAAATACAACTATTTTGTTCCACGTACAACATAATCGTTTTATAAGATATATATACACACATACACAATAAAATCGAGTTTGCTAACAAATATACGTACTACAGGAAAAAAAATTATATGTTGACTACCTATAAAATGCGCTGTTTGCAACTATATTCATGCTAAAAAATATTTTCTGTAGACTCAAATACTTAGATATATCCAAACTTACTTATATGAATATATACCCGTGAATCAACACAAGCCGAGTTAAGTTGAAGTCGATGGGGAAGGCTTGTGATCAGTTTGGGATGTGTGCATGTAGTTCAAGATGGGAAGGCTGTGCATTTGCGTGGAGGTATTTGATTGGTGACAAGGTGGGAAGGCATAAGAGAAGGACGATCGGCTCGAAAGTGAGAGGTTTGGGTGAATGGGCAACTGAGGGCGGCCGAAGGGAAGGAAGACATGGCCAGAGCGATGGTCCATGGTTGCTAGGCAAAGAGAAAAGAAGGGGAACGACTTGCGAGTTGAGGTAGAGAAAAAGAAGGGTAGCTATTGGTTCCAGAATAAAAAGAGGAGAGAAGGAATGGACGCAAATAAATGAATGAATTGGAAAATATATTGAACCGGATAAAAATATTGAAAACAATAGGAATAGAAAAAGCCAAAAGCTGATAATTATTAAATTCAGATGTCTATTGATCTTCACATGGATAATGAAAGGGCGAAGAACCGAAAGGACACCAGAAACCAAAAAACTTTAGAAAGGTAACGATACGATTATCCGTTTCACGGATTCCGCTGTATACCGGACTTCAAAACATAGAATTGAATGTACCGCAAAGATCGGCATGACGAGACGATCAAAACGGTATAAAGATATCAATGGTACGGTCATCCTATCAAAAGTCGATATCGGCACTAAAAATGTAGCAAATCTATCGAAAATAAGATAAATGAAACAATAGCGGTTCAAGATTGAAGAAACGAAATATGACATCTCACTCAGAAGATGATTTACAAATTTATTATATAAAAATATTCAGGTTTGGAAAACATTTTATCATCATCAAATATTAACTGATTTGAATTGAAGTAAAATTACACAAGAAAATAAACTTTCATATTATTAATTGAAAATTTACCATTTGCTATGTTTAAATAGAGTATTCCAAAAATTAAATTTTTATTTTCAAATTCAATTATTTAGAGTTTCACAAAATTCAATTAATTAAATTATAGTAATCAATAAAATTTATGGGTCGTTACACACATGAATAAATAATTGCAAACTATGTTTTAAATAAAATCACACACATATACAATATATATGTATAAAGATTATAATCTATATTTTTTTGGATTAAAAAAAATATACAATAACCTAATGAATTGATGCAAATCAACAAACATGTAAAACATCGAAATGAAATGAAAATTTATTTTAAAGGGATATTGAAACATTTCAATTCTCTCCTTTGAAACCTTTCCTATTTAATTCGTCGTTGTAACTCAATTAAATCAAATTCCCCCTTTTAATATGCATGGCCGACCATAGATGAATGCTATTTAGGCCCTCAAAATTTCCAAAAACACTTAGTAACTAATTGATTTAAATCAAATTTAAAAGTTTATCTATATTGTATATTGATACGTATAACTTTTATATATGTTCTTTATTAAATACTAATGACATTCAAACAAATCAAATGAAATTTAAAGATTAGTATTTCATAAATATTAGTTAATTTGACTAATTTACGATGATTATAAATTAATTAAACTGTATGATTTTTTGGAGTCGTTATTATGATTGTGTAACTCAAAAATGTAAACTCGGTTATAGAGTAGTATTGAACAATTTGAATATTAACGTTCATATATTACCTTAGCTAGTGATGTGAAATTTTGGTTCAATTTATCACTTACACATCTCTTTGGCAAAATCCGTTTTACCATTATAAGAAGTACCTGGTAGCAACGTTTATTTATGTTAATTCTCTTCGTCAGCAATATATCACATTAAGACTTATGAAATTTGTTTTTGATTAAAATACCAAAATAATCCATGTTCGACTTGATTAGTCCAAACATAAATCATGATTCAATATGAACATTTATTATTAATCATACTCTCTAACTGGAGACTATATCTTTGACTTGACTATAGTTAGTTGTGATACTAACCTTATATAACTGACTATATAAATTCTCTATTGAATAGAGTTTTATTTCCAGTGCTTCAACTCAGATCCAACTATGTCGTTCGATGGATGCCACACCACGATTTAACTATAATCAAAATGGATTATCCATATTGAAGTTCAATAGTAATTCGCAAGTCGAGAGAACTATGTAATATCATCGCTTCAAGATTTTCTGTTTGATCTTAGTTATATTAAATAATAAAAAACTCTCGAGTGAGTCTTTACTTAGTTATCGACTAATTATCAGATGCAACCCCTTAGCTCATCCAGTAGCCATGAGTAATACACTATCCAACATTTGGAGTGTGTTACATACTCTAATCTTAATGGGTTTGTCGATGAGTAATACACTATCCAACATTTGGAGTGTGTTACATACTCTAATCTTAATGGGTTTGTCGATATCTTATCTTGAAACATCTTAACCAGGAATATCTAAAATAATATGTTATTTTAATGCTATAAATTTCTCATGATTATAAAACACTGTAATTATTATCATATAACATATCATTTAACAATTTTCTATTTTATATAGTTTAAATTAACTACTTAATTAATTATATCATAATACAACAAGTATATAACATAAAGAAAACACCTTTTATTTTAAACAAGATTGGTTATCGAGTTAAATATATGTAACAAATAATATAATTGCCGTATGACATATCTCTAACTCTATCAATCTCCTACTTGCATATGGGGTCAATTATGGAATCTTATACCAACTTCTTCGATCAATTTTCTCAACAATTAATTGGGTCAATCCTTTAGTGAACGAGTATGCTATATTTTTTTAATTATCCACCATGTCAATTAACTCTATCTAATGCTGATAAAATGTCTTTATCAAGTGAAACTTTTCAAAGTATGTTTTTTGACCTTTAGGTTCTTTTATAGACTGTCTCACTGCGTTAATATCGTATAATAATGCCATAGGATCCTCAACATTTGGAATCATCCTTAGCTTAGATATAGATGTGCACATTCATTTATATTTCTTTTTTTACAGCCTTATTCAAGGCGATGTATTTAGTCTTTGATTAAATTAGCCACTACCAATTGTTTGGAATATTTCCAACTTAAAGTTCTTAACTTAAGATTGAACATGAATTTAGGGTTGACATACATTAAACCATAAGTTGGTTCAACACCTATGATGCCGTTCAATGTGGTATTATTTGAAAATGTTCCAATAATACCAATCTGTTTGAATATAATTACTAATTTGTTCAAAAGTTCAAGTCATATGTTCGAGGGTGAAATAGGTGAATCACATTAATATGCCATAATCTGTCATTCACGTCTCTACTACTAATAAAGAGAATTCAATGAATATGATTTCCATGGTATCTTTTTGAAATTTCTAAAATACCCTCATCCATCAATGGAATCCTACCATCGGTTTGCACCACTACCTTTCCCGACTCGCCATCAATGGAATTTAACTATCAATTTACCAACTACACCACCAACAAAACAGCTTGAAATAAAAATGTTGTGATTATCAAAAATTTTTCATTTATAACACATATCTTTCCATTTGTTTTTTATTAAACAAAAAGTGAATATCTTTAGCTACTAGATGCACATAGCTATTTATACTAATGTCAATAGAAATATAGGCAATTCACATATGTTGTAGTCTCTTGTTCATTTGTCAATAGGCACATGCAATATGCAAGATTTATACTTTAATTTAAAGAAGGGCTTAAGTAGCCTTGTGCAAATTAGTAATATGCATGTTCAAGTTCAAGTTCAAGTCCAAGAATAAAGTCCTGTATGTCCATTGTCACTGATAGCTAAATAAGCAAGTACAAAAGAAGATGTTGTGCAGTATTAAATGTCCATGTCCTTATTTGTAAAGAGTCCAAGTGTTACAAGTGGCTCAAAAAACTCCCAAATCGATTTAGGGTTTATAGTTTATAATTGAGAAATCCAGAAAGGAACAATTCACCCATCTCAAAGTGGTGAAGGAGGTCTATTTATAAAGATGACAAACAGATGGGATGGCTGACGCATGTTCCCTCTCCATCCCTTCATATGGTAGATACTTGGTAACCCTTATGTATTCTAAAGTTTGGCATCTCATGCCGCTTGTAAAAGCTCATCTTCATTTGCTAATGTTGAAACTCGTTTTGAATTCGTTATCCCTATTATTTCTAGAAACTCGACAGCACTTCTTCGTAGAAGCTCGATATCATTTGTTGTTTATAGATGCTTGGCAATAGTTACTGTTGTTGAGGCTTGATAACAGTTGTTGTGTCAAAGGCTTTTTATCCATAGAAACTCGATATCCTCCCTTATTGTTAGATGCTCGACATCAACTTTTCCTTTATGAAACTCAATAACCTCCCCTTGGTGGTTAGATGCTCAACATTATCTTTTCCTTGATGAAACTCAGTAACCTCCCTTTGTGGTTAGATACTCGACAATATCTTTTCCTTGATGAACTCGATAACCTCCCTTTGTGGTTGGATGCTCGACATCTTCTAGTGGCGCGACAATCTTCCTTTGATACATGCTATACAATACTCTGTGTTGTAGAGGTTTGACATCCTTTTTATATTTTTGACAACCTTGCTACCTTTAGGCTCAACAACCTTTGTGTTATAGCATCTCGATATACTTGAGAGATTCGGTACCTCTTCACTCCTTGTTAGGGATTGTTAACTACTTGAATGCTCGACATCCTTTTTGTTATAGGGGCTCAAAGCCACTTTTATGGTTATGCGGACTTGAAACCTTATTGTCATCAATTTCGATAATCTTTGTAGCTCAATAACTCTCATTATTCACTTATTCCTCTAAGTTACTTATCTCTTGAGTTGGAGCTCAACATATTCTTATTAGATGTTCAATAACCTTGTTGATAAAGCACTGTTAGAGTTCACTACATCATTGATTTGGAAGCGCAATATATCGCCAATGGATTTATTGGCTCATCATATCACTATGCATTTATAGGCTTGGTACCTATTTCTTCTAATGTTTCCATATCCTCTTATGGACTTAGTTGCTTCTTTTTCGCTTGATGATTTCTTAAGCATATTTGGTAGTCCTAAAATATGTGGATAACATTTGCCCCTCTCTTTGTATAAAAGAAGCTTTTTACACTTTAGTGTAAAGCCAAGTATCCTCTTACGTTCCAACACTCATTTCTTATGAGACTATCTCTTTATATCCCTCTTTTTTTATAAAGTAAATGATGATGACTTCCATAATTTTAAGAGGCTATTTCTTTTTCAAATTGACCATTTTCTTTTGTAAATTGCTAAAAAAAATTGTGACAGTTTTTTTTTCGTTGAGCTTTGAAATTCAAAGCTTGGTTTTGAAAGCCACTTTTGGAATGACCGTTAAATCAATAGAATTTTAAATAAACCTTTCGAATGTGATAAAAATGTCAATCGATTTGCCTTCTTATCTTTCTAGGCTGAATGACTTCATAGACGAAGCTTTGTTGCTTAAATATTATTAACCTGGCTGGTTTTTCAGAATAAACTTCTTTCTCTCAGTCTAAGTTTCTTGGATGATTATTCGATGATTTTTATTTGTTACATGAGAATATATGAGTATGAAAACTTACTTTACTTTTTCTTTAAATGTTGCTTTAACTTTATCTTGAGGCAAGATTGATCATGTTTGATTGCTCTTCTTTAGAAGACTGCTTTGTCCCCTCTTTAAGATGGAATTAGACTCGTCAGATTGGCTTCTTTGTACAAGGTTTCCCCTTTTATACCTTTTAGCTAAGGCTTAAGGTTGGTCGGTGCTCTAGCCAGGCCATCATAGGTGGGACTAAAGTCACCCCGTGCTCCCTCTCAAAGGCACTTTGGACAGACCTTATAGGCGGGAGCGAAGGCTATTAGTCGGTGCTTTGTCCAAGCCAGCTTGGGCAGTACCAAAGTCTAACCCATCCTCCCTTTAGAAGGTGTTCTAGATAGACCTTATAGGAGGGACAAAAGGCTGTTGGTCAGTGTTTTGGCCATGCCATCTTAAGCGGGAGCAAAGTCTAACTCGTCCTCCCTCTAGGAGGAACTCCAGATAAGCCTTATAAGCAGGGCCGAAGGCTGTTGATTGGCGCTTTAGCCACGCCATCTTAGGCAGGACCAAGGTCTAATCCATACTCCCTCTAGGAGGAGCTTTGGACAAAGCTTATAGGTGGGACCGAAGGTTGCTCAATGCTTTGGCCATGCCATCTTTGGTAGGACCAAAGGCTTACTCTATCCTCCCTTTAGGAGTCGCTCCAGCCAGGCTACATAGGCAGGACTGAAGGCTTGCAATCCCTAGCCAAGCCTTATAGGCATGACCAGAGGCCTACTCTGATCTCCCTCTAGGGGGTGCTGCGGTCAGGCCTTATAGGTGAGACCAAGGGCTTATAATGCTTTGACTTGGTCTTTGTCGTGGGATCAAAGACTTTTCATTTATTTTATGATTTTCTTTTTTTTCTTTGATTATCGATTTCATAGATATACTTGTCCCAATTTATTTATTCATCCATCATAGGAAAATAAGGTCTTAAATGCTCGACATTCCATGTTCTTGCTATTATATTACCATCAGCACGGCTTAATCGATAGGTTCTTGGTAGGAGTAGTTCGTGGATAATAAAGGGTCCTTCCCAATTTGGTCCGAGCGGTCCATCTATCAGATTTTTGGTATTTTCGATGACCTTTTGGAGCATCACATCTCCTTTCTAAAACGATCTCCCTTTAAATTTGGAGTTGTAGTATCTTGTTATCCTTTGTTTATATTCGATCATTCATACGGCTGCTTCATATCTCAATTCACTGATTAAATTTAGAGATTAACCCTTGATTAGGAATAAAGGCATATGCAATCCTTAGATGGGATGCTATTTCAACTTTGATTTGAAGCACTACTTCACATCCATATGTTAAACATGGAGTATGGCCTGTTGCAGTCTTAGTAGAAGTTTGATATGCCCAAAGCACAGGTGGTAGTTCTTCTACCCAATTTCCTTCTTCTTTGTCTAGTTGTTGATTGAGGACAGTCTTGCTGGTTTTGTTAGAGGCTTCGACGAATCCATAAGCCTTGGGATGAGCTATGGATTAGAAAATTTTGATTATCCCATTCTTATGGCGAAATCTGGTGGACTCCTCACTTTCAAATTAGGTCCCATTGTCGGGTATTATCTTATTTGATATTCCAAACTGGATGACTATGTTCTTGATCACAAACTTTAGCACTTTTCTAGACGTTATATTTGGCACTGGTTTTTCCTTCACTCATTTGGTAAAGTACTCAATGGCTATTACTGCAAATTTGGCTTCGCCATTTGACATAGGAAATGGTTTTATTAAGTCGAATCCCCATATATCATAGGGCCATGGACTTGAGATCAGGGTGAACTCATTTGGTGGTATATGTGGGATTGTTGAAAACCTCTGACATTTTTCGCATCTCTTTACATAATTCATAGCGTCTTTATTCATATAGGGCCAATAAAAACCTTGTCTCGTGACCTTTTGGCCAACTTCAAGCCATTAGAATGATCCTCGTAGAACCCTTCATAGGTTTCTCTTAATGATTTTAAGCCATTCTTTGGACTACACACTTTAAATAAGGGAGCGAATATCCTCTTTTATAAAGTATTCCATTCAACGTAGTAAAAAATACAGCTTGGTATCTTATCCTACTAGCTTCTCTTTCATCCTTTGGTAGTTTTCCTTCCATCGAGTATTCAATAATGGGTGTCATCCAATTGTTCTTGTATCGATTATTTATTTCTGTATGAATGGTTCCTTCCTAGTTCTCACCGTTACTACTTCCTGGTTCATTTTCTTTTTTGTGTATATGAGAGCTTGCAATCTAGTTAATACCATGATTTTATTTTTTGGTTCGGGAGCTTTTTCCTAAATACTGGGATTTTGTTGGAAGCCTACTAACACAATTCGAGTTTTTGGGGTCCTCGGGAGCTAGCTAACTTGGCCGACAAGTAGGCCTGAGAATTCCTCTCTCTAAATACTTGGTGAATTGAAAAGAAACCTTCAAACTGAGCAAACATTTTCAATATCTTCTTGACATAAAGGATCAATCTTGTATCCTTCGTTTGATAAGTTTGATTTAGCTAATTAACCATTAATTGCGAATCACTAGAAATTTCAATCCTCTAGATTTTTAACTGAAGAGCTAAGGTGAGTCTTGCTATCATTGATTCATAATTAGCCATGTTATTGTAGTGGGGAAACTTAACTTCATTACATAATGTAATTGGTGTCCATCAGGGGTAATAATTACATATCTGCACCAACCCTTGCTCGTTCAAGGCTCCATTGATAAACTATTACCATTTTGGCTTCAGATATTTTTACTTTTTCGATTGTTCTTCAGTAAACCCTATACATTCATTAGTGAAATTAGCCAGAGCTTGTCCTTTGGTTGCCACTCGGGGCTGGAATTCAATCTTATACTGACTCAGCGCTATTTTCCATTTTACTTGCCTTTTTGATGTTTCGGGTTTACTTAATATTTTCTTAATCGGAAAATTAATTAAGACCTTGTGCGGATGTGCCAAAAAGTTGGCTTTTACTTTTCGAGTACTGAGAATTAGACAGTATGCCAACTTCTCTATAACTGGATATCTAACTTTTGCATCTTTGATCCTTTTACTAGTATGGTACACTGGAAGCTGAATCTTATTTTCTTCTCTAACTAGAAATGAGCTTTTGTGTGTTCGAAGACTGCCATGTAAAGGTACAAGTTTTTTCCTTCTATGGGACTAGATAAGATTGGAGGTTTCTCACGATGATCTTTTAATTCTTGAAGGATTTTCGGTAATTTTCTCCCCACTCAAAGTTCTTCTTTCTCTAAATTATATTAAAGTAAAGGATTGTGACTCCCCGTAAAATAAACCATAAATAAATAAGTAAATTGAGAAAAAGTCAATTAATTAAGGAAGGGATAAAAATGGAAATTTTACAAAAGTTGGAATTTGACCACGAAAGTTATTGGTTGCATTAGTGGTGAAATTCTGATCTGTTTCCATATACAATATGCTAAAACCGAAGCTCAACCGAAGAAGTTATAAGCGTTTGAAGTTTTCAGATTTTTAATTTCAATTCAAATTAAATTGAGTATATAAATTTAAGGTTTGAATTTCAGAAGTTAACTGTATGATTACTTGAGGGTTAAGTAAATGTTTAGTTGATGGTTAACGTTAATAATTAATTAGGGAATAAAATAAATCATGCAACCGAAAAATCTAACTTTCCCAGATCAGCTGGAGAGGTTGACCCTTTGACCTCTACTGGTTGACCCCTAGCGGTCGATTGGTGCTATAGGGACCGTCGAACGCTCCTAGTTATGGCGGCTAGGGTTTTGATCGTGTGGTGATGAGTTATATGCTCCATATTTTATATTTTTTCTCCCAATTTGATCCTACGTCTAGTGCATTTCAATCTTATAAATAGAATCCTATCCTCTCCACTTTTTATCCATAATTATTTGGGGAATTTAGTGAAACTCTGCCATTGTTATCTCCTTAAATTGAATTCAGAAACTCCTTAGAAAATTCAGGCAAGAATTCATTATGTATTCTATTTATTTCTTCTCCGTTCAATATATTCTTATTCTATTCTTCTTCAACCATTCTGAATCTAATAAATATATATACCTCTCCCTTGTGCTATGTATATATATCAAAAGAGAGAGATTCTAGAAGAGACTGTGAGGCGTGCAAATCTAAGGAAGGCAAAGCTTAGGCTATTCTGTGAGTGGAAACCTTAATATTTCTTTTTTAGTAAATATTTAGTACATCTCTATGGATTTGAATAGGCCTTGGGGATTTTACAATTATGAAAATATGATAGATATGATCCCCTAAAATTACTTTTTATTTGTAAATGTCAATTCTAGATGGAAATTCTCAGTTACTTATGTTAATTGGTAGAATTTATATTGTTGTACTGTAACAACCCGTTATTTTCAGCCATTCGCATCCGCACATGCCGGACTTGAATTGCTCAAAATGTCGCATTGCAATAAAATTTGGAGCAAATGAAATACAATCACAGAATCACAAACACAGAAGTATCAGAATTACTCATAGTGGAAATTAAAATACCATAGTAGTTCATGAAGCTACTATACCAAACTCTCAAAACATAATACATAATATCACTCTGAAACATATACAATAGAAATCCCAAATATATAGAAGTTTATAAATACCAGAACTGAAATAGAACAACTGAAATTGAAAGGGAACAGATAACTAGACAAGCAGAATCTCCAGCGATTCCTAGCTCCAGAAAAGAAATCCAAAACTAAGCTGCAAATACTCAGGCTGACCCGAGCATTAAGTAAAACACTAAAACACTCGAGCCAGGGCATATATACTTATGTAATATAAATCAACTCAAGTGAACTGTAGTAGTAATGCGCTATAACTTAAAGGATGCTTGGGATCGCCAATCATCTAAGGATCGGTTAAAACAAAAATTAAATACGTCATGTGGTTAAAATTTCAAAATAGTAATTTATACTTCGAAATCAAATATCATTTCAAAATTCAATGTCATTCAAAAATCCACTTCAAAATATCAAAATAACATATCTTTTCAAAACCACATTCGTTTTTATTTAAAATACAATTTCAACACACATTTCAAAATAGTTTATATTTCAAAACAAATTACTTCATTTTAAATCATTAAAATGAAGTTATTATTTTTAATAATTAAAATATTAAATTTCCAAAATTTAAATCTTCCAAAGTTCATTTATTCACTTAAATTTATTAAAACAATGAAAATTCAACTTTCGCGGCATTTAGAAAATGCTACGGAAAGTTACTTTTAAAACAATTCAATTTAACAAAAGACAGCATTTAAAAAAATGCTGTAATAGAGTTACTTTAGTTCAAATAAAACCTTAGTTAATTTCAGCAACTACAGCACTTACAAAGTGCTATAATAGCCCTTAGTTCAATTTAGCCATTTAGTTCATTTCTATCAACAACAACATTTACAAATGCTGTAATATCCTTAACATTAGAAATAAAAACATTTCAAAAATGCTGTTAATTAAATTCCAAATATTCAATATAATTTCACAAACAATTAAATTTTTAGTTAAACCATTTTAAATTTTAAAATCATATAATTTCACTTTTAAAACAATCATTTAAATACCCTTATATTTATGATTTTATGAAGTTAAATTTTCATTCAAAAATCAATATTTAATAACAATTCACATATTAAATTCATACATTCAATTTCAATTCTTATAATTAAAGTTTTAACTTAACATTTAAGTTTAAATTTTCAAATATAACTTATTTTTCATCTTATTTACTTAACTTAAAAATTCACTTTAAACAAAATTCACAAATTTCCAATTTAAGTTATATTTCAAAATTCAACTTAAATATTCATTTATTTCACTTTTGACTTATTCAAAAATCATTAACACTTTAAAAAAATTATTTAAATTCATTTTAAATCAAATTTTAAATCTATTTTCATATTTCCTACTTAATTTAAATTCCATTTATAATCAAATCATAATTTCCAAAATAACTTATATTTCAAATTTCTAACATTACCATTAATTTATTTCACTTATAAATTTTTAGAAAATCAATAATGCTTTATAAATCCATTTTTAATTAATTTTAAATCAAAATATTATGATATTTACATTTCTAAAATATTTTAAAATTTTTAGAAAAATATATTTTAACCATGGGTTTGTATATCATTTTCTAGCCTAGGTAAAGTGATACGGATAATATATCATTTAAATCCGTAATTGACAAAGAAAATCCGGGTTCTATCATTTCAAACCCGCAATCCCAAGTAAAAATGAAATAAATAAAAATTATTCAGGCCTATCATTTTAGCCCATAACGATTTTTCCCTATTCTAAAGTCCGTTCGGGTATGTATCATTTCAACCCATAGTGATTCTGATCTAAAGGGAACTTGCAGTATGATAAACTGATATAAATAAACAGAATAACATTATATAATAGTAATAGATGGTATAACAGGTAAATAAGCATGGGTGAACATCATATGATCATAGCATAAGCAGTTATAACATGATGATATGGTTTACAGATTCAATTGCGATCAGTTTACTAGTTATATAAGTATAAATTGTCTGGTGAGAATTACTCACTTGTTTCAAGCTAGAGATAGCACGACAAAGCACATAAGCGAATATCCAGAAGGCACGATAACATGAATTCGGATTTAAGTGAGGGAAGAACCAAGCTAGAGATCCTGTACAAAACCCATAAACAAGACAAATATAAATACGATTTCAACACCAAAATATACGTATGATTTTCAACATAGAGTACACATTGAAACAATTTAAAACAAAGCAGCAGATCACAACATGATTTGCCCATGCCTCAACCATCACATGTTCTCGGCCTAGGGGTCGTAAGTGTTTGGCCTAAGTGGTGCATAGGGCTAGGGTATGGGTTCATATAGGCTGGGCCAGCTAGTGATAAAGGAGTGGAAGTTACAAGGGTAGGAAATACTAAAGTTTCAAGGCAAATGAATATACATAGGCTCGGCCTGGCATGGATTTGGCTTGGCCATGCAAGGTGAAGGTCAGGTGGGATCTGGAGTGTCGGCCAGAGGTGGTGGAGGGACTGGCGGCGACGGCTAAGGAGGTGGTCTAGGTGGAAATTGAAGTGTATTTGCATTTAGGGTTCGGTTATGGCAAGTTCACGTGAATGGAGAAAAAAAAGTCATGGCTATAGAGTTGGAAAGGTCGGCCCAAAGAATGAAGAGGTGGAAAGTGAAAAGTCAAAAGTTAAAAAGGCAAAGTCTCTTGATATTTCCCTTTTCTTTATTTCAAATAAATAAAAATAAAAACTAGGTAAATAAAATAAAAATGAATACATAATAAAGTAAAAATGAAATAAGTAAATAAATTTTATAAAAATATAGAAAAATACAATAATATAGTTATTTATATGTAAACTAGTATTGAAAATTGAAAATAAAATATAACCAATTTTTGGAAAAATAGCAACAACACTTTAAAAATGTTTTAAAAATAAAACATAAACATTACATGTCATATTACATGCATATACACAAATTAGAAAATGATATGACCAATAAAAATATTATTTATATAAATTAAAATAAACAATATTGTTAAATAAATCAATTTACACACAATAATATTGAAAAAAACATAACTTTCACAATTTAAATCAGAATTCAACGAAATGAAAAGCAACATTCTTAAAATTTAATATATTTTCATAATAAAGGATAAAATTAAAAAATCAAATATTTAAATTTTAAATTTAAAAGTCAAAGTTTGACTGATTTGACCAAAAATACACTTTTTTGGAAAATATTCTATTTATTCAGGTTTGAACTTATAATTCACATAAAAATAAAAATATATATTTAAAATAACAAAAATTATTCATATTAATAAATAAAATAAAGTATTTTTAAATCAGGAGTTTCAATTTAAATAATTAAAATAAACAATTAAAATAATCGTAAAATACTGGGTTGTTACATGTATAATTTTTTTGTAATTTCATAGTCTATTCTATTGTGAGTTTTTTGTAAGAATATAAGGGTTTAAAGTACGAATTCTGTTCGCCGTTTACACCACTTATTTTACACAAAATTCCTTTGTTTATTTCTTGTAAAAGAGGAGTTGAATAAAGTATAAAGCTAGGATTGCAATTCACATTGTTAAGGATATTCCATTGGGTTGATGTAATAAATTGGGTTTTTACTTTTACAAGTGTATGTATTGTAGTTTTGGATATGAATATTTAATCCCTTGTTATATACATTGAAATCTTGGGAATTTGAAGGAAAAGGATTTTTTAGTATTATGTTTAAAAGAATTGACATTTAACGCTAGTAGGTCTATAAACTGCACACTAGAATTGATTAAGAGCATATATATATATATATACACACACACACGTATTTATTTATTTCTATAGCATAATAAACATCTAATTATGGCATATAATTGCATAGTTAATTAGGTAGTAATTGTCATTAATTTCCCCCTTTGGGAAGGTAATTGATATTTTGAGGTGCAATAGGAAGATTGCTTATAAGGCCTTATTTATGAAAGGTGATAAGAGTATTATATATATGGAGAGTATTTAATTATGGCTAAGTCATAGGGATGCGTGGTCAGTAGAGTTGTAGGACAGAAGTCTGCCCTTCACTTTGAGACTACCAGGAGCTGAGTATACTTTCTACTGATGTGAGACATCTCCTATGATAAATATTTGTGATGATGTGAGGTTAGTTGCAAATTCTATAGGGTAAATCTGCCCACTACAAGGAAAAGTATTTTTGGCGACGCACAAAAAACGCTACCAAAACTTACGTTGGCATTTAATGAGCGCCACGATAAAACCCGCAACTAAAAATCAATGATTTTTAGTTGCATTTATTTCAACGCTGTTATAAATCCTTTTATTGCAGCATTTCTCAAACGCAGCCATAAATCTTTTTGTAGCGTTTTAAAAATGCCACCAAAAGATCATTTGGCGCTACTAATAGAGTTTCCAGCATTGTCCTTGCTTTACGATTGTGTTTACTCAATGCCACTATATGTATTTTTGTAGCGTTTCTGAAACGCTACTAAAATTGTTCATTATTTTGCAGTATTTTTTCATGCTATTATTCCCCATTAATGGTCTGTTTTATTTCTACCATGTCAATCAGCAATCACTTACATAATCATCATATTCAAACAATTAAAAAAACACATTAACCATATAATCAAATAAGATATCTATAATCATTCTGATACAATAGTTTTTCGACAAAATGACCAAACTTACATACAATAACCATTTCTATACAAATTTACACACCTAGTACTAATAGATTGTTATACATAACTAGTGCCGACAAAACATTTGATTACCCATAATTCTTTGTTGTATGCACAAGTGAAAGCTAGCACTATAAAAGTCCAACCTTGCTCTCTTCGAATGTCCAATACCCACACAAGTGAAAGCACAACATATAGTCAAGCAATTATGTCAATTTATAGGACTTCAAATCTAATATCAAACATCTACAACATTGTACAATTATATCGTATTATAAATGATGTCATATAAATAATCAAAGTTGTAAATGAAATGAAATGAAATAAATAAATCCCAATCTTATAGTTATATATAAAACTTTGTTAAATTAGTTATATTATTATTATTCATAAAATTTAGTTAACTTAAACTTAATTAATTTTATAAAACTTGTTTAAATTTAACAAAACTTGGTTAATTTTTATTTACATGGTTAATTTAGTTAATTTATTATTATTGTTATTAAAATTCAGTTAACTTAATTATATTATTATTATTATTAAAACTTGATTAACTTAATTATATTATTATTATTATAAACTTAGTTAATTTTTATAAACTTAACTAATCCTTCATCATCCTTATTATTTATAAAATTTTGTTAAATTAGTTATATTATTATTATTTCTAAAATTTAGTTAGCTTAAACTTAGTTAATTTTATAAAACTTGTCTAATTTTAAACAAACGTAGGGAATCTTTATTAACTTGGTTAGCTTAGTTAATTTATTGTTATTACTATTATTATTAAAAATCAGATAACTTATTTTTATTATTATTGTTTACTTCGTTAATTTTATAAAAATTGTTTAATTTTAACAAAACCTAGGTAATTTTTGTTAATTTGGTTAACTTAGTCAATTTATTATTATTATTATTATTAAACTCGGTTAACTTAATTATATTATTATTATTATTATAAATTTATTTCATTTTTATGAACTTAGTTAATTTTTATAAACTTAGTTAATTTATCGTCATCGTCATTATTATTTATAAACCTTTGATAAATTAGTTATATTATTATTATTTATAAAATTTAGTTAACTTAAACTTAGTTAATTCTATAAAACTTGTTTACTTTTAACAAAACTTGGTTAATTTTTATTAACTTGGTTAACTTAATATTAACTTGGTTTACTTTTAACAAAACTTGGTTAATTTTTATTAACTTGGTTTGCTTTTAACTTATACCGTACCTAACTTAGTATCACAGGCATTTATGTATATATTAGCTCCTCATTCTCCCTCGAAATGGTCAATACTAGTGCACTCATAAACCTCTCCATCAGACTCACAAATGCATGCTCGCACTTTGCGTCCCAAAGAAAACTCTTATTTTATTATTATTACAAACTTAGTTAATTTGTATAAACTTAGTTAATTTTTGTAAATTTAATAAATGTTTATAAACATAGTTAAATCATCACCATCATCATTATTTTTAATAAAATGTTGTTAAATTATTATATTATTATTATTTATAAAAATAAGTTAATTTATAAAATTTGTTATGAATACTTTAATATATTACAAGGAAGCAGTAAAATATACCTCATGTAACTTAGTGGAATGCATCAACTAAGCAACCAACCATTACTTATGCCAAAATTAAATCAAAAGAATTAGAAGTACCTAGAATTTTTGTTGTTGTACCTCCCTGGATAGTGTAACATCCTCATTTGAAAATGAATTCACAATTATATTATCTCCGCACAAAGAAAATTATATTCCTCCTTGTTAGTTTTAGTAGTAAATCATCTTCTTTTTTTATAGACAGTGTTGAACTTAAAGATGAATGGAAGCTTATGTAAGCTATAAATTACATAATATCGAGTCCTTAAGGATCAAAAAGTATGCAACAGTTTTGTTTAGCTATGGAAAATATGACACTAAATACTTAGTAAACAAATATGACAAATTTATAATTAGCTTCAGCATAGCTTCAGATATCTGCAATTCAACAAAGCAAAAATTGTGAAACGGCACAAAATAGGTTTAAATGAAGTTGAATGTTATTGAAAAAATTAGCAATAATGACCATACAAACCACAATATACCTTACTATTTCTCACTTACCAATCAACGACCACACATGCCAGTAGTCTATTCAACTGCACCCCCTTGCCACTTCATCTCGAACAGCAACCCAAACACCCCCTACTTCCTTCACAAACACAACATTTGCAGCCTACAACCTATTAAAACTGCTACCAGTCACCTGAAAAATCCTCCCAGACTAGTTCTGCATTAACCATTTTCCAAACCCAACCTGCCGCCAAAATCCACTACCGTACTTCATCCAACCTCCGTCTACAAACAACCCCACACAACTTACCCCTCAACTAGCATATCCCCATGCCACTGCTGCTTCATCACATTCAACCACACAACAACAAATCAACCTCTACTTGCAACAACAAATCGTCATAACCGCAACTTCATTAATCATTACCCCTTTGTTGAAACTGCAGATTACCTGCCTGAACCTTCATCACCATCTCCTCACTGTGTCCATAAACCATCAGCAAATTCAAACTCCATACTTCCTATAACTTCATCCTTCTCATCCTGAACAACCTACCATCGAACAACTTCAAGCAAACGACCAAATTGAGGGAAGACAACAATTCCCTATATAGTGGAATTTATTTTGCAACTACATAAATATTTACAAAAAATATAGTTGTTCTGTCAAACCCAAGAAGTCGGTTAATCAAAACATAACCTACCCTGACCCATCTGTGAAATGGTTGATACAAGAAATAACTAAGTGGAAGGTGTTTTAATATTGTAGTATGGCTCTAGTCCTAAAAATCTGACCCGCTGAAATTACCAGTTTCCGATTTCTTCAGCTCGTATAGGGTTGCCTTATTCCTCCTTTAATGATGCCTAAGTCATCCATGTTATATAGCTTTGAGAATTTATGTTAAATTGACAGCTTAAATAATCTTCGAGCTACTGATAAATTACCAACCCTCTAGTATAAGACACCCTATGCCTATAACGCATGTTACATTATACCATTAAGTATGTATATTGTAAAAAATAACAACAGAATATTGTCTGAATCTGACACCGAGTAGGCAGTAATAACATGTACAAACAA
The DNA here is from genome assembly GCA_030765085.1 of Allium cepa. Taxonomy (NCBI): domain Eukaryota; kingdom Viridiplantae; phylum Streptophyta; class Magnoliopsida; order Asparagales; family Amaryllidaceae; genus Allium; species Allium cepa. Next base: position 72,872,624 of record CM060938.1, on the reverse strand, counting down.
ACGGCGATACACATATGTATCTAACTTGGGATAGTAACAAATAAAGGAAGCAGATACAATGAATTTCAACTAGTAGATCTTCATTAAATATCACCACTTGTGTCATTATCTATGTCTCAATAGACTTTCTCATAAGTAAATAACACATGAGTACCCGAAGACAGCATGCGACCCATTCACTTGTTGAATCAATTGATAATACCTTTCGGTATAGTTCTCTAACAGTACGCATATTCCTTTCCACTCCATCCATCCTTATGCCTGTTCCAATACAATGCAATGACATTGTTTGATTTGCATGATACAATAAGTTGGTATGTACTTGACTACACTAATACACCGAGAAATAAGCATGCAGAAGTTGATGTGTTCTTACAAGCCATACTGGTTGATGCTTCAGGTCAAGTTCAGATTCTCTCCTAAACAGTACTCGAGAAAGATTAGCAGATGAATTTTTATATTCAAGCAGAGCAAGGGACTAAAGTTGAAAGGATCTTTAGGGCTTAGTGCATGTATGATTCTAAGTAGCAACCTCCTTTTATCAATGAAAGACACATAAGTGAAGCATTATTCATCTTTTCAGTGTAAAATGTGTCTGCCTTTGTTCAAAGTTTTATCTACTTCATCCTTACAAATATAACATTCTTACAAAACCGACATCAGAACTCTTGTCATCAAACACTGACTTTGCTTTCATGGTGCAATAAATACCTTAAAAATAAGATATAATATAAATAATGTGGATAGGGTTGAAGAAACTGGTAGGATATGTGTAAGTCATTTCTAGCTCTATTTTATCCCGACATGATCATAGCTTTTGTTACTAAAAAAATAAAGAAAAGGGCAATAATATTCACTTTAAACCTATGAAGGCTAAGTCTGCATATGGAAATTATTGCTGAAGTGTGTAGTAGGCACTTTAGTTAGTAATCTTCCTAATATTAATGGACCCAACCCAAATAATAGATAGTATGTATATATGTTCATAAACAGTAATTAAGCATGCATGTTGTATGAGTAATCAAATAGGTATTTACTAGAATTGTATTATCTCGTTATAAAATCATGACAGAATGATCTCAGCTGGAAATGGTACTGAAAAACTGATAATGTGCAATTTAAAAAATGAAGGTAAAATTTATATGACCTAACTGTTCTAAATAATCACACATACAGTATGACATTAGTAATTGGGTAAGTATAACAGATATTTACAATAGAAGTAAAGTTATCAAGGTTACCAGGGGTGTAATTTTTTTATAAGGATCCATAATCAACTAATATGATGAACCACAAAATAATATGATCAAATTTGTATTCCACGTTATAATTGTTTGATAAGATGAGGAAATACAAGGGTAAATGACCCAGCAATGAGTCAAGAAACAATATTACTAACTTCATTTTAAAAATTACATTTCCTATTTGATTTATTCGAAATATAATTAAACTTGATACTTACATTCCAAAAAATCAAAACAGCATATGTTCAGTCGAAAACTAAGCTTAAGCAACGTAATAAATAAATAACACAAGTAATGAGACATCGAATATAAGAATTTTTTTCACTATAATTTTTTTAGTTATAATCTTCCTTTAGAAAAAATTACAGAAATTGCGGTAGGCAAACAAAATTATGAGCTTTGAACTATTCAATTAATCACTACTCCGCAAAGTTTACAAAAGTGAACATAAGAAAATTAAAAAATGATATAGTCCGTAGAAAATGTAAACATCTAAACTGAAATGCACCTACATAATCTCACGGATACCAAAAATCTATAGCTATACTGAAAGTGCCATGGTTTGTAAAGCTCTAAGGCTATTAGGATCATGTTTATCAGTTGGAAAAAAAATCAAAACAATAATCAACCAAAAGAAAGCCATAAAGAAAAGTGAAGCTTCCTACTTATCCATCCTTTAATCCAAGAATTTGAATTCAAATAAAAAAATTCAGGGACAGATGTATTCCAACATCATGTATATCAACTCTACAAGGTAAAATATCATCAAACAATGAAGTCAGCATTATGGAGTTTTAACTCACCAAATCCCATTGGAAACACATTTGTTGTCGGTTGAAGCACACCACCAACCCACCTTGCTACTCTAGTCTACCACACCACGTTGTACTAAGCTGACCAACCTTGATGTTTGACTTTAATCACTTGGATGATCGTACACGCTTAACTTCAATCACTTAGAGCATCTACCTATGACTAAAACAACATTGCATTGTGGATGTTAAATATAAAATCGTAAAATATCAAATAATAATTAGACATATGAATTTATTAAGATAGAGACAACTTACTTTTCTATGTGAAACTAATGCAATGCAATTCAGGTGCCATAACTGGGTGCATGAGTAGAGGTGGGCGAGTCATATGAATACCTACATCCATGCAATGCGGTATATTCATCCAGCTTACTACCATTTCGTAGGGTACAATTTTTACATGACCAGGTCTTGAGCTTAGATGCAGCGGCTACTGGTTTTTGAACACCACAAGCTTCACATACAAGCAATAAAGGCTGTAATTGCAAGTGGATATCCAACATGAGAGAATTCATATGAGTTCTATGATCTCACAAACATCAATTATAGAAAAAAAATAAGAAAACGTGAATATAAACTATTAATAGAAAGAAGGCTGCGTGTTCATCATCAAGCAACAAAGTCAAGACCAAAACATATTTTTAATGCAGAAGCATCAGGCAAACATCATTAGCAATTTTTCAGCAAGTCAAAACTAAATCACAAAACAACCTCACCTTCACGCCTGAGCATCTGACACATAAGTATTAGAGCATATTTAGGCAATATCGTATAAGTAGATTTAAATGAGCTATAACATCAACAATCGACCATAACTTATTTAGTACCAGATCGATGTAAGCGTACCAATAGCCTCATCATGACTCAGATTCCGATGGCTTCTAGATCTAACATGGCAGCGGTCGCTTCGAATTCACGATCAACCCGTAAATGAGCGGTTTCCGAATCAAAATCCTTGACGATGGTGAGGCAGCATTGCAAGGTCATAAAGCAGCAAAGGAAGCACGAAAAAAATAAGGCTGTAGATTTTTTTAGGGAGAAGGCTTGGTTTGGGATTTTAGGAAGAAAAAAATGTTTTTAAGTGTTACCAAGGAGAAAAAAGAGCGGAGGAAATAAAATTTTACCAAAATTTTACGAAATGATTGGCGAGATAACTTGGCAACGTTTGTTTATTTGTTTTTATTTTTCTAAATGACTAGCAGTTACATTTAGCGTTAAACGCTGCTAATTAATGCAGCTAAAACAATTTTTCTTGTAGTGGCCCGGCTAATATGGCTACCAGTTCCTATGAATAGTCGAACTAATGTGAGACGTCATTACGAGTATAGGTCATAATATGTGGGACCAGCTTCAGGGCCTTGATGTATTAAGCGATTGTTTGAGGGCTCGCATCTTTTCTCTAAATGAAGTATTAAATGACAAATGGGCTAGTTATTTGGTACGTTAGGTGGTATTTCGATAGGGGTCCACTTTGGGATAAGGCATTAAGTGACTGATTGATGGACCACTTTTCCATAAAGAAGTATTAAGTGACTTAAAAGATTCCATGTGATGTTAGTTAGATAGTTACCATTGAGGGATCCGCCTTAGGAATAGGTATTAAATAATGGGGTCAACCTCAATTAAGGTTTTAAATGGCCGAAGTCTGCTTTTTTCCAATAAAAGATAATATGTAGCTTGGGTACTATCCTTCACATTGTTAGATAATTATGACATGCGATTTGGATTATGGAATTTAGAAACCTGCTTCGAGAATGGAAGATATTAAGTGGTTGATTGTGGACCCACCTCTTTTCGTCATAAAGAGTATTGAATTGTTATATGTACACAGACATTTTTTTATTTTGAATTATACTGCCTAAGTATTGAAGTGGTAAGACTTGAGGTTTTTATTCACCATATATTTGTTTTTCTGACTTCTTATTACAACACATGTTAAAGACAATATAATGATGTCAACGATACTCGAAGATGGACCGTCTTAAGCTTATGGCGGTTATTATTATCTTTTATGATATTTTATGTTATACCCATGTATTTAAAGAAATGATGTAACAGATCTTATGCGATAGTTTTATGATGTTTGTATTATGAAATTTCAAATGGTTTTAAAATAAATGGGTACAATCTGATATTATATTTTGTTCCATCCGCTATGAGTTCTGAAAGAATATTTATTGCTCTGTACTATTATTTCTTTTTTCCAACCAACAACCAACCTTTAGAATGGATCTAAATTTCGATGGGCATTTTTTGGATTGAAATTTAGGCATGTTCCAGGGTGGGTTATTATATTTGGTATCAAATCTTAGGTTATCCGATCAATAGGGAAAAATACATGTATAAGTGGAATACTTCTATTTTTGAAAATATTTTTCGAAAACCTTACTATATAGATACACTTATTTTTGAATTTATGTTCGACCCTATAAATTATTACTATAGAAGTAGTTCCTACCATATTCCAAAAGGGTGGGCGAAGCAATTATGAGCTGGAAAAATAAATAAAGTTGAATTCATTCTGTTGGACCTAGACTTCCTTATCATTATGGAACTTATAGGCATATTAAATAATAGGTATAGGAACCGTAAAAGGAAATATTGTAACTCCAAATTTTAAAGGTATTGAGCATTAAGTGATGAGTTACATGAAACTAAATAGATTTATGAGACCGTTAGATATGGAAGAAGTTAAATAGGTAAAGTTGAATATGAAAATAAATGTCTTTAGGAAACTTCTATTAAGATAATAAGTTTTTAATACGAATACAGTGACACTTATGAGAGTAGTAAATATGAGTGCTTGGTAATAGTTAGATGTTATAAATAATAATACTCATATAGTAGTAAGGAATGTAGTAGTGAAAATAAGCTTCCACAAGAAGGTGTACATTAATCACCACAAGGAGATAACTAGATTTTCAAGATGATTGAATGGGGAGTTCAAAGGAAAGAACAATCAAAGCCCATATTTTTAAATCCTACCCCTTGAGAAAGAATGGTAAAATGATTTTTTTTGAAAACTCCTTGAAAGGTTTGAATGCGCTTTTTAGAAGATCATTAAGTGAAAATCCTATGTATTGTAAGTTGGAAACTTTTGATAGAAAATGATAGAAAAAGAGAATGTTCTCATTTGTTAACTTTGTGTTAGTTTGCAGAAGTAAGGATCTTATGGCTAATTTAACACCAGAAGGGGGGTGAATAGTGTTTACCAACTTTTATGAATTTTTTTAATTCTTTTAAGATTATAGTTTAAATAATACAATTTGACAATCACAAATGCAAATACATATAATTGCAGTAAAAGTAAAAAGTAAATAGTTGGAGAGATCATACCAGGATTTTTATACTTGTTTGGAGTTACCTTACATCCAATTCTGTACAGTTTCTTGCATAAATTTCTTTTCAAATATCAAAGTTTGTACAATCTCGATTTCAATGCTACGAGACACACCCTCCATATTTTCCAAGCTCTTAGTACGCTTACCGGATACGGACGCGACACCGGCACACCCACTTAGAATCAAACGGGACACCAAGCATGCCCACTTAATTGAAATGGGACACAAGCACACCCACTTAGATTTCAGGGACAGCAAGCATACCCAAAAGTATTTGAGTATGATTTGATAGTGCTTACAAAATCAATTTCTTGATCTTGAATACAAATAATCCTAAAGCCACTTGAATAACACTTTGGTCGTGATGTGAGTGAGAGGAATAAAAGAGACCAGAGAGTATTCAATAGAGAATCTAATCAATGGAGTTTGAATTTAATTCTAATTGAATTTGAGAAGATCTTGAGTAGAATTTCTTTAAGGAACCAAGAGAGTGAAAAAGGAGAGAAAATATAAGAAATTAGTTGGCTAAAATTCATTGAGAGAGTACCTATTTGTAGAGAAACAACAGTCATGTCCATTTGTGAAGAGATTCCACATAAAGACACTTCAATTCAAAATTTGAATTTTGAAGATCTCGGCCTATATGTGGACATACATAAGGAGGATATGTTAATATATCCTTGTATTTTGAAAAATTACTTTATAAAAATTGTTTTGAAAATATTAAGCTTTATGAAATATTTTGATGCCTTGTAAAATCATTTAAACATAGTTTATACACATTTTAATCATAATAAAACTTAAGAAAACTTTATAAAATTATTTTGAAATATTTTAATATATAAAGGATTTAAATATAATTTCTTTTTGAAAATAAAATAATATATAAAGTATAAATGAATATATATATATATATCAAAGTATTAATGAACGATAAAAAATATACTTTTTAATATCATAAAAATTTAGAAACCCAAAAACTATATCTAAATATAATAAAATAAATTAAAAGTATATATTAAAATATAAAATACTTGAAAACTTAATATAATAATCTTGTAAATAAATAATTAAAAGGTTAAAAATCATTTGAAACCTGTTTTGAAAAGATGTTTGAAAAATCAATTTGAAAATAGGGATTCTTAAATGTCATTTTTCTTGAAAACCAAGATATTTGAAAATCATTAAAATCGGAGAATAAATTTTAAAAGCCTCTTTGAAAAAAATAAAGAGATCAAAGAAGTGCTATTAAGGCTTTAACAGAATAATCTACGACTTTATAACTTTTCTTGATATTTTGAATCTTCAAACTCATGAGTTTTCAATCTCTAACTCTTGAATCTCTATATCAGCATATTGTCTGCTCTTGATACTGTATAGTGTTCTTAATTAACACCTATCTATTATCCTACACTATATACTATATACAGCTTGAAAAAACATAAGTATCTATATTTTGTATGGTCTCATATGGTTGTTATCATCAAAACCAATACCTAAGGTACTAAAAAATTCAATTTAAAATTTGCTGAATTAGAAGATTTCAACTTTTGGATTCTTCATTTTTGAATTCTTATATTTATGAATTAGGAAGTTGTTATTTTGAAGAGAGCAAGAAATTTGAGATTTATAACTTATAAATTGTTGAGTTAGAAAGTTATAACTTAAACGAATTTTGCATTCTTAAAGTTCTTAATTTAAATTGTTGAGCCAAAAGTTTTTGGTCCAAATAAGGGAATTTTCTTTTGAGAAATGCATGATTTTTCCTACCTTACAAAATTAGAGGTTCTTTCCTTAAATTTCTTCTAAAAGGGTGTACAAATGGAAAAGACACATGATTAGAATAGGATAGAAAGAATATAAGGATAAGAATGTCTGATAAGGTAGATAGGAGGATCTTTCTCGTATAAGGAAATGTGAAGAATGATAGCTGAATTTAGATAGTGTTAGAATTGGGAATTTTAATATAGTAGTAAAGGATTAAAAGAGGAGTAATAGGAATAAGATAAGAGTTATCCTTGTTTACTCAATTTCTCCATCGTTTAAAGTTATACAAGGTGATTTTGGCAATTTAAATGGTGGTAATAAATAAATGAGTTAGATATTTTTGTATATGAGGAAAATCATTTATATAAAGATGATAATTTTATATGTACGTTTTTCCTATTCAAATTTACAACTTGTTTTGAATGAGTAGATTATTTCAATGGATAAAAAAGGGTTGCAAGAGATTTTAAGAAGTTCAAAGAGTATTTTGTTAAATAACGGTATATTTTAAGTAATAAGACAATAGATATTAATTTATATTTTAGAATGAGATATTGTTATTTTGAAATGGTACATGAGGAAAACTATTATTTTAGAAATGATAATTCTTGTAACTAAAAAACTCTTTGGAATAAAAAAGGTATAATTTAACTAAAATGATAATTGAGATTTTAAATGTTTTGTGTTAAAGATCCTATTTTAAAAGGAGTAAGTCTTTATTTTAGTAAATCATTGAAAAGGGAAGTTTTCCATAATTCCTTTTTGAAAACCATGCATTCTTTGAGTTCAATGAGTTGAAAGTCTGGCATTTAAAAAGATAAATTTGCAGGATCGATTTCACCCTAGAGGGGAGGGGGGGTGAATAGGGTGATACTAATAATTATAAAAATTTAATGTGGAAGAATATAAAATAATCGCAACATTGATAATAGCAGAATAATAGCAGCACAGACAATAGCAGAATATTATAAGAAGAAATAAAACAACACAGACTTACCCAGCTTCGACGAAACCCTGCTTATGTGCCGCCCCAGCCTATCTGCCGCCTCCAAGGTTTCCACTAGAAATTAAGTAGTCAGAAGCTTACAGACGTAAACTTGCGATACCCTCTATCGACTAACCTTACTCTAAGATCAAAACTCTGCCACAACTCAGTCACTGAGTTGCGAATTCTCGAACTACACCACCATAGTTCGTTCCCTAGTCACACGACCAGAATTTTACAAAAGTTCTAAAAATAAATTACAAATAAAAACAACTTACAAACACAAAACCCTAGTTTAAAAATATAAGCCCAAAACAACTAATCCATCCCAAAATAAAAATAGTGATAAACAATATCCGTCTTTTCCCTTTTTTATTTTCGGCCGTATCCTCTATGTGAAAAACGGCTGTTCCTTGTTCCACTTTGTTCAAAATTAGGGCTACGTGATATTCTTTGAAGTCGCTACTTTAAGTTGTTGATTGAATGATGCTTCGAATGTTTTTTCGATCGATTAGTTGGCTGCTTCAAATTGTCGAGCGCGTATACTTGTTTAAAATTGGTATGTGATATTCCTTTTCGACTTTGATTATGCTCGACCTAGATTCGAGTTATTTGTTTGATTTTCATTAGTGATCAGCTCTCTGATTTGCTTGAACTCGAATGAATTGAATGCCGATGATGTTAAAGGGTTAAATAGGATTCGAATTCCTATAATCTCATTCATATATATTTTATTGAATTCGTCTGCTACTTTAGCTCGGCCATTCGGTTTTGCTTGGATGCTTGTGATGTTTTCCAACGTCTTCAATTCGTATATTTTTGTTTCTTGTTTATCATGGCTTTGATTTCTAATTTGGTTCCATTCTTTATGCTTGAGTTCGGTAATTTGAAATTTGTGATAATTTGAACTTGTTCGACTTTGTTAACTCCTAGAACTTCGGCCATTTGGAAGTTGTTTCCTTATAACTACATGGCTTCACAGTTTTTACTGTATTTGGTCTTCGCGCCAATTCATGTAGTGTCTACATTTGATTCTCTGGTGTTCAGTGATGACTTTTTGAGTTATGTGCTTGTATTCATTATGTATTCTGGTTGTATTCTAATTTTTCATTCGTTGTTGCATATGTATATAAGTGCACGTGCCCTTGTATCATGCTCACTTGTTTGAATTTTTGCTGTTTTGCACTGTACTTGTATCATCACTGATGCCATTGATATTTGAATCTGCTCTTTGGTTGATGGTAATCTCCATTTGTAAACATATACACATTTATGTATGAGTATATGTGTGTTCACCTCAGTTGCATTCCGTTGTTCACTGTTTTGTTGCATTTGAAACTGTACTGGGTTGTAGTCTCTGTTGCAGCTTGATTTCTTGCATGTATATATGTATACATATGTGTTCACACATGTATATATGTATGTTAGGTTTGGTTTCATATACATATATGAAGCTTTGCATTTCTTATTTGACTACTTCCATTCTGTCCCATATTTCCACTGCGTATGTGTACGTGTTCTTCATGCTGTCTGGATTTGCTTGCGTATTTCATGGTTGTTGTTCTCTGGTCTACCTGATCAGGTTGCCTAGGTGTATACATGTTTATTATTGGACTTCTGAGCCTATGGACTGATATGTTTGGATCATCTTGAAGTATGGTTGTGTTGTTAGGTCTGTTCTTTGTTTTACTGGTGCATCCTTTATGTTGATATCTAAATCATGTGACTGAAAGCCTGAATGCCAGGTGTTGTGCATTTGATTCATGTGTACATATATGCTAACATATACATATATGCATTGTGTTATGTGTTCACTTGGCAGTTGGTTGAACCTGAACTGATTAGTCGTTTTGGTCAAGTCTGGAGCTTGTTTATTGGACTAGGTTCACTTGTTATCTTGAAATCTGGTTCACCCCAGAGCAGTTGTGTCCATTGCACGTTTTAGAAAATTTTCTGGACTTCAAGGATTGTCGCTTGGTTGCACTGTGTATTTCCTGGCATCACCCTTTTTATATTTAAGCTTGTTGAACTATTCTTTGTTTTGCTTGACCGTCATACCTGGTTTTGTACATTTTGTTTGGAGCAGTTCTGAACTATATATATGTATGTATGTATGTGCACACAGTTATCTTGATATTTCCCTGTTTGCATTGAGTTGATGTGCACTGACTTGAGTTTTTATAGGGATCAATTCCCTGTTTACTGGTCTTGTTTCAATCATTGAAACTTGTACTTGACCATTTGTATTTGGTTTTATATCTGAACAGCTACATTGTTTTCTTGTGCATGTCACTGTTCATTTTGTTTTCACTTGAACTTCATCTTGATTTTTGGAATTGCACCTAAGTTGAATCCAGCTTATAGCTCAGGTTTGACCTTGTGCTCGTACTGTGACTTTATTTGTATTTCACTTAAGTTGAACCTAGCTTTTGATTGGGTTTGACCTTGTGCTCACCTGTCCCTGTAGTTTTATCAAGTGTATATCGGTGTGGACGGCCTTGTGATATGTACAATGATACACTATGCATGTCACAAGCTATTCGTGTATGATGATTCCAAAATAAATGATAACAAACAACCCAAATAATCGAGGAAAATAATATTCTCAAAATACATTTTATTTTACACTGCAAGAAAATATTTCTTTTTTAATTTTACCGCGTTAGTGTTTATATTGCAGATAACTCAGATGCTGGATACAAATTAGAGTATGGTTGAAGAACAAATACGAGTGAACGAGTGATATTTAGTGAGGTGCAAATGTATAGTGAAAACTTATATTATAATTTGAAATTGTGTTTTAATGGAAATTGTGTGTATATATATAGTTAGAGCTCAAATTTATACTATTCAAAATTGTAATAAAATATTTGTTTGAATAAAATATTTGTTTGAATTTAAGTTCTATGTTATTTATTTTACTCAGCAAATATTTATTTATGTGAAAAATAAAATAGTACAATAACAAATTACAGTTAAATGAAATTATATATGTTTATTATCATCAAACAAAAATCATATACTTGCACATTCAACAATCTCCCCCTATTAATGATAACAAACATATATTTAATATTTTGAATTTATTAAATGTATTTGGTCATTGGTGAATTCTATTTACTGACCCTATTTAAATGCTCCATCTCTACAACAAGGCTTCCACTTCATATATGCATGAAAAAAATAAAAATATGAAAATGAACCTAAATGAAAATAGAAAATACAAAATAAAATATTTGACCTTTATTTGCCAAAATCTTAACTTTTTTCTCCCCCTTTTATTATCAGCAAAAGAGTAATAGTATTAGAAAATGGATATAAAGTGATAGACATTAATACAACATTAATACCCAATCGAGTATAAATATTAAATATCAATAAAAAATCAAACAAAAATCATAAATACTCTGTTAGCCGCATATTTCATTTTAGAATGATAGGGAAGATGTAAAAACATATAGCTATGTCCATTAGTGGTATATTTATATCAGGAATTTGAATATCTACTAACCATGCATAATCGTTAGGAATTTTAAATGAGATTAGGAGTATTTCATTTTTTATAAAAAATGAATTTCAAGCATCTTCTAACCACGCATAACCGTGAGGACTTTTAAATGGGATTAGAATCAACTTGTCTATTTAATAATCAATTTTGATACGTGTTCCATACATGCATAACCGTGGGTACTTTTAAATGAGCATTAAAGCACATAATCAAAAATTCCAAGTAATTCACCTATACATAACCGTGAGGTCTTTTAAATGAGAGCTAATACTTTGGAGCTTTTATTGCTAAAAATATAATCCAATGAAATGTTTCCTACTTAAAATACCACATATTGACACAATATTGGATTTTGACGAATGATGGTTGATAGAAATATGATAGAAATAGAGATGGTCATGGAATTTTTGCCAAATAAGAGTTATTATAAATCTTGTTTAAATTTTTAAAGAAATTTACTAAATATACTGTCTCAAATTATAATATATGATCAATAATCTGTAGGGAGTAAGATTAGTTAATGTAGTCATTTAAAATCAAATCTAAACATAATTATAAAATTAAATTTTCTAAAATAACTAACTTGAAACAAGGTCAACAAAAATGATTTTCTGGAAGGGGTTATAAGGAAAATGTCTGCTATTTGAAAATTAGTTCAAATGAAAAATATGCAGATATTTTCTTTGAAAATGTAATGCAACTAATGAATGTCTCTACATAAAACACGTTCCACTAGTACTTTATCTACCAATTAGATTACCAGTGTAATCTGTATCTGAATTTCTTGTTGACTCAAATTTATCATTAGATATCATAGACCAGATCATGAAGTTGCAACAAATTCCTTTAAATCCTTTTTACAGCTTTTAAATGAAATTCTTTTGAATTTGAATTGAAATCGTGCAAATTTACAAATAGTGAACATAGTGTCTAATATATCCACGTGTATCTTGAGTAATCATCAATATTGTTAATCCAAAACAAATCTATATGGATTAGTTCAGAAACTCTAGAATTCTTGGCATAAAAAGATAATTGGCCAACAATTTTGCATAAGTCAAAATCATAATCAACATTCATTATCACATAACTGGCTGATTTAATTCAGATTATGGTGTAGATTATCACATTTAATAAATCGTTCAAGATAAATATACCATTACCTATTTTACCATTACGATAGTTTTTCGTTATTGCCTATTGTGATTCTGCCACCTTTGCACTAGGCTAAAGAACTTTGATTTGTCGCTGCCTGGAACGGCCAGAATCTAGGTAACACTATTACAGTTTCTTAGCCTGCCACCACACCTACACGAGAATATTTTTTTGTGACTATTTGTTTTTATAGCTCAATTGTTGTTAGTGGCAAATGATTTTGAAAAACATGTTTGAGTAGACGCAAAACAATCTATATTTGTTCCTTTTGGCACGTAGATTTGTTTAACTTCAAGGGATTTATATTTGTGGGTTTTGGAACCCAATTTGGTACCATTTTTTTATGTTTTTAGGTCTATACCAACAATTGTTTTGATTGTGTCCAATTTTTGTAGAAATTGTGCACCTGGATTTGACTTGATTAATTTTGCTTCTAGCAGGTTCAAATTGATTATATCTAAGTCCTTGTCTAACAGTATTAACAGTTTGTTTCCCTAATAACATATTTAACGATCTTCCTGCTTTGGAAAATTTTTCTAAAGTTGTATACAATTGTTGGACTTGTATTTTAAGAGATTCATTTTCATTCAATAATTGTGTGCATTTTTTAGTAGAATTTTCTCTACTAGTGTTTTCACTCCCTTTCAAAATCAGAATTTCATTTTCAAGCGATTTAATTTTAATTTATGATTTTTTAATCTCTTCTTCGGATGTTTGATATTTTTCACACTTAGGGCACTTGTTTTGATAGTTTTTAACCAATTGAACAAGTTTTTTTTTATTTAAATCTATCATAATATCTCTTTGTGATTCAGTTTTAGTGTATTTCTCCCTAAGTCTCTCGAAACAGCCATTTACTTTATGAAAATATTTAAGTAATTCTGAGTAAGTTTTGATACCTCGCTTGACTCATCATCATCACCATCAGTTATATCACCTCGAAGGCACAGATCTGCTTTTTCACTCTCACTACTAGTGCTTTTATTATCATCATCAGTTTCATTCCAAGTGGGTGCAAAAACTCTCCTTTCTGTTTCTTTCCTTGGCTGAGTCAATTCTGTGGACAATTGGGCTAGATATGACTGGGTTTATTGCACTTGTGACAAATGATCTCCTGCTCTTCTGAGTTGTCTAGTGCTTTGGCTATTCTGCTTTTCAACTATTGATTTAGGTCTAGATTTTTGTACTTATGGTTCCACTTTTTGAATCTCTTTATTAGTAGCGCCAGCTCAGCTGCTCCACCATAATCATCATCACTTTCCGTTGTTCCTTTAAGAGCTCTTGATTTCTTTCGAGTATCATCTCCTTCACATTCTTCCTTGAATTTCATTTCTAGCTCATAAGTAGTGAGTTTTCGATAAGTTCTTCGACTTTAATCTGTTTCAAATCCTTTGATTCTTGAATAGTAGAGACTTTGCATTCAAAATTTCGTAGGACTTTGAGGATTTTTCGGACTATTTCCAACTCTGTGTATGATTTTCCAAGAGCTTTTGATTTGTATACAATATTGGAAAGTCGTCCATGCATTTCTTTGATATTTTCCATCCTTGGCCATTGTGAAATTCTTCTATTCACTAATAAGCATGGCAAGGAGAGATTCCTTGACTTGAGATATTCCTTCATGAGTCATTTCAAGTGTGTGCCACATTTCCAGCGCAATTAGACAATGTGAGACAAGATTAAGTTCAATTTGATTCAATGAACAAATTATAAAATTCATAACTTTAGCATTAGCATTTTGTAGTTTATTTTCTAGATCTGTCCACTGATCCATTGGTTTATCTATTTCTTGATTATCTACTACTATAGTTGGTGTACTATAACCTGTCTCAACAATATTCAAAGCATCAATGGTTTTCAGAAAAAAAATTCATTCTATTTTTCCTGTAAGCATATTCACCATTGAACATTGGTGGTCTAATTATGGACCGACCCTTAGCAAAAGCATCATTAAAATAAGCCATTTAAAAAATTATAAAACAAAAATTTGTTTTTGAAAAATCAAATTTTAAAAACAAAAATTAACTTTTGTCCCTAGCTCTGATACCACTTGTAGGATCGATTTCACCCTGGGGGTGAATAGGGTGAAAATAATAATTATAAAAATTTAATGCGGAAGAATATAAAATAATCGCAACACCAATAATAACAGAATAATAGTAGCACAAATAATAGCAGAATATTATAAGCAGAAATAGAACAACACAGATTTACCCAACTTCAGCAAAACCCTGCCTACGTGCCGCCCCCAAGGTTTCTACTAGGAATTAAGTAGTCAGACGCTTACACACGTAAACTCGTGACACCCGCTATTGACTAACCTAACTCTACGCTCAAAACCCTACCACAACTCAACCATTGAGTTGTGAATTCTCAAACTACACCACCGTAGTTCGTCCCCTATTCACACTAGGAGTGGGCATTTAACCGACTTAACCGAGTTAACCGACATCGACCGAACCGACTTAACCGTTAATTTCGGTTAACCGACGTTATGGTTAACCGACCGACCATAACCGAACATTTTCGGTTCGGTTAACGGTTAATGAAATTTGCTCAATCGGTTAAGCGTTAACCGACCAAACTTTTTTCTACTTTTTATTAAAATGGAATGGCTGTCCAAATCCAGCCCATCTGTAGACAATGCATACCCGAACCAGATCTAATCCAATTCTAATCCAACGTGCCCTAGTATTCCTCTTTCCAGATCCAAACTAGCATGCCCTAGTATTATTCCTTTTTCTAGATCTAATCCAATCCTCTTTTTCCAGATAAAATATAATAAATGAGAAAACTCAAAACTTAGATCTAATATATTTGCTGATCTCGTCTGCTAAATGCCGATTTTAGTCGCGATGCTTCACGAGGTTAGCGACGACCACCACCATCATTGAGTTATTGCGGTAATTAATGGCGTCAATATGGTAATGAAAGATCTCGAGTTCAGTTTTTTAGAATTAATTCTTAAGTTCTAAATTGACTTATCTCGATTACTTAGTCCATCCATTGTAGTTTTCTTTTAATTGATTTAACATATTTTGGTTTATGATTCCATTTCTGTTCGCTTAGAGTTCTCGACATCCATTAGTGGTTGGGTGTTGGCGATTATTTTATGGTAATTGGTTGAATAATAATCTGAATACTATAGTTTGAATACTATCACTTTCATTTTTATCTCCTTTCTTCTGCAATTACTATTTTAGTGATTAGAAACACTATGAAGTAAACTATATGAAAGGTGGAATTGAATTAAAGGATTACCATACGATATGAAAGGTTATAGAATGAACATAGAACTCTTAATTAGCTTTGGTCAAAGTCATCATTACTGATTCTTAATTTATATATTGTTATTCTTTTCTCTGCTCTTTAATATAACAAGGTGGTACCACACCTTATATATAATATATAAACTTGAGCAATTGTCTTTAACTTTGTAGATGTTCACCTTTTGACAATTGTAGACTGTGACAACCTATGTGTGAGTACTTTGTTCTAGTATCTGTAAAGAGTTATGTGTATATTTTTATGTGTGTATTATGCGTGTTCCCCTATCTGCCTGGTTATACTAAATGAAAGATCATCTACTGTGTTAAGTTCTACTGCATCCTGTTACTTCTAGTTTGTTACTTGTCGATTTCAGTTGTATGTTATGCTATATATAATTCCTATATTTATTGTATTTACAATGCAGTAGTCATATACTAATTACTAATCTTTTGAATGTGTTAACTATTTGACTTGTATGTGATTTTTAGTTACTAGTTTATTTGTAGTATATATGTGTTTATCTTATATGTTTATTAGCCATATCTGTGTAATAGCAGTTTAATATGAATATGACAATGTGTTTTAAACTGCAGTATCTGTTTGGTTACATATTGTGTACTAAACTGGTTTATGCCATTATCTATTTGTTCACTTATATGCTTCAGTTCAATTCTCACTTCTCATATGGTTTATGGTTATACATATTTACACGTATGCTTTAGTTAGTTGTTAAATTAACTCGTTTCCATTCTTTAAACACTTATATTTCTTTTTACCATTAATATGTAGGCTAGTGCATGTCCTCCATCATAATTCAATCTCTTTAGTCAAGTAGACTAGGTGGATTTTCCTCTATATCAAAAAAACTTTACTTGGTGGCACGTGCAGCTTTTCTCCTCAACTTCTTTAATGTGTTTGAAAAATATTGGTTGGTTATACATATCTGTATTTGTTTAACTTCTGATAAATTATATGTACATTGATGACCGCAAGCTCATATCAATAGGCTGCAGCAAGATAGATGTTTGTAATCATGTACTGTACGAACTAATGATGCATGTAATGTATTGCATCATCTATTGGTAGTATTAATGTATGAACTGAAGCATCATGTATTATTAATGAATGAATTGAAATACCTAAGTCTGAAACTGCATTTATAAGTATATGTGTTGCAGCTTTTTTGGTTAACCGATTTATTTAACCGGTTAACCGTTCAGGTTAATTGGTTAACCGGTTAAATAAACCGGTTAACCGCGGTTAACTTTTATCGGTTCGATCGGTTAATCATAACCATAATTAACCGAAAACCGGTTAACCGAACTGTTATTGTTTTACAGTTAACCGAAAAAATTAACCGATTAAGTTGGTTAACTGACCGTACCCACCCCTAATTCACACGACTAGAATTTTACAATTTTTTTAAAATAAATTACAAATAAAAACAACTTAAAAACACAAAACCCTAGTTTAAAAATATAAGCCCAGACTATTAATCCGACCCAAAATAAAAATAGTGATAAACAATATCCCTCTTTTCCCTTTTATATTTTCGGTCGTATCCTCTTTGTGAAAAATGGTTGTTCCTTGTTCCTCTTTGTTCAAAATTAAGGCTTCGTGATATTCTTTAAAGCCGCCGCTTTTAGTTGTTGATTGAATGATGCTTCGAATGCTTTCTTCGATTGATTAGTTAGCTGCTTCAAATTATCGAGCGCATATACTTGGTTTAAAATTGGTACGTGATATTCCTTTTCGACTTCGATTATACTCGACCTAGATTCGAATTATTTGTTTGATTTTATTTAGTGATTAGCCCTCTGATTTGCTTGAACTCAAATGAATTGAATGCCAATGATGTGAAAGGGTTAAATAGGATTCGAATTCTATAATCTCGTTCGTATATATGTTATTGAATTCGTATCCTACTTTAGCTCAACCATTCGATTTTGCTTAGATGCTCGTGATGTTTTCCAACTTTTTTAATTCGTATATTTTTGTTGCTTGTTTATCATGGCTTTGATTTCTGATTTGGTTCCATTCTTTATGCTGTTGACTTCGACCATTTGAATTTTTTGATAATTAGAACTTGTTCGTTTTTTGTTAACACCTAGAACTTCAGTCATTTGGAAATTGTTTCCTTATAACTTCACGATCTCACATTTTATACTATATCTGGTCTTTGAGCCAATTCATGCAGTGTCTGCACTTGATTCTCTAGTCTTCAATGATAATTTTTTGATTCATGTGCTTGTAACCATTTTATAGTCTGGTTGTATTTTGATTTTTTATTCGCTGTTGCATATGTACATCAGTGCACGTGCTCTTGAATCATGCTCACTTGTCTGAATTCTTGTTGTTTTGCACCGCACTTGTATCCTCACTGATGCCATTGATATTTGAGTCTGCTCTTTGGTTGATGGTCATCTCTACTTGTATACATACACACATTTATGTATGTATATATGTGTGTGTTCACCTTAGTTGCATTCCATTGTTCACTGCTTTGTTGCATTTGAAACTGTACTGGGTTGTTGTCTCTGTTGCAGCTTGATTTCTTGCATGTATATATGTATACATGTATGTTCACACATGTATATATGTATGTTAGCTTTGGTCTCATATACGTGTTTGAAGCTTTGCATTGCTTATTTAGCTGCTTCCATTGTATCCCATATTTCTATTGCATATGTATACATGTTCTTCATGTTGTCTGGATTTGCTTGTGTACTTCATGATTGTCGTTCTCTAGTCTACCTGATCCTTTTAGCCGAGTTGTGTTGTTGCCTATGTATATATATGTTTACTGTTGGACTTCTAAGCCTTTGAATTGATATTTCTGGATTATCTTAAAGTACGGTTGTGATGTTACATCCGTTCTTTGTTTTACTGGTGCATCCCTTATGTTCATGTCTGAATAATGTGACTGCAAGCCTGAATGTCTGGTGTTGTGCATTTGATTCATGTGTACATTTATGCTAATATATACATATATGCATTGAGTTATGTGTTCACTTGGTAGCTAGTTGAACCTAAATTGATTTGTTGTTTCGGTCGAGCCTGGAGCTTGTTTGTTGAAGTGGGTTCACTTGTTATGTTGAAATCTGGTTCACTCCAGAGCAGTTGTGTCCATTGCATGTTTTAGAAAATTTTCTGGACTTCGAGGATTGCTGCTTAGTTGCACTGTCTGTTTCCTGGTATCAACCTTTGTATATCTGAGCTTGTTGAACCATTCTTTGTTTTCCTTGACCATCATACCTAATTTTGTACAATTTGTCTGGAGCAGTTCTGAACAATATATGTATGTATGTATATGCACCACTATTATCTTGATATTGCTTTGTTTGCATTGAGTTGATGTGCACTGACTTGATTTTTATAGGGATCAATTCCCTGTTTACTAGTCTTGTTTCAGTCATTGAAACTTGTACTTGACCATTTTTATCTGGTTCCATATCTAACCAGTTATGTTGTTTTCTTTTGCACCTCACTTTTCATTTTGTTTTCCCTTGAATTTCATCTTGATTTTTGGAATTGCACCTGAGTTGAATCTAGCTTATAGCTCGGGTTTGACCTTGCTCGTATTGTGATTTTATTTGTATTTCACTTGAGTTGAACCTAGATTTTGATTGGGTTTGACCTTGTGCTCACATGTCCTTGTAGTTTTATCAAGTGTATATCAGTGTGCACGACCTTGTGGCATGTACAGTGATACACTATGCATGTCACAAGCTGTTCGTGTTTGATGAATTCAAAATAAATGATGATGAACAACTCAAATAACCGAGGCAAATAATATTTTCAAAATACATTTTATTTTACACTGCAAAAAATATTTATTTTTCAATTTTACCGTATCGGTGTTTATTTTGCAGATAACTCAGATGATGGATACAAATTTGAGTATGGTTGAAGAACAAATACGAGTGAACGTGTGATATGTAGTGAGGTGAAAATGTGTAGTAAAAAATTGTATTATAATTTAAAATTGTGTTGTAATGGAAATTGTGTGTATATATATAGTGAGAGCTCAAATTTGTACTATGCAAAATTATAATAAAATATTTGTTTGAATAAAATATTTGTTTGAATTTAAATTCTGTGTTATTTATTTTATTCAATAAATGTTTATTTAATTATGTGAAAAATAAAATAGTACAATAACTATTAACCCGCCTTTTGGCAAGGTCGTAGACTGACGGATTTAACTATACCAGTTGCTCGATTATCGAGATTGAAATACGATGGATTTCGATCAGCTGGATGGATATTGAAACTTGGGTTTCGATGAGTCGCAAGTCGCCCTGGATTTGCTTTAAGTCGTACGGAGTCGAGCTTCGAATCATGTGAATGATTTCTTCGAGTCTTGTAGGCGACTCGGCATGAGTGTCTCAGCATGAGTGGCTCGGAATTGGTGGCTCGGCATGAGTGGCTCGGCATTGGTGGCTCGGCATGAGTGGCTCGGCCTTGATGATGGTTCGACACATGGAGGTGGCTTGGTGTTATGGTTCAATCAGGACGGTGTGGCTCGGTCTAAGTGGTTCGGCGAGGAGTGATTCGATATTGAAGAGGTTTGGGTCGATTGGTAGGCTTATCGGCTGTGTGAGTCGGTCGGTATGGGTCGGTCGACAATCGAAGCATGCTGAAGTCTGGAGTGATTTGGCACGAAGGAGTGGGGCGGCATTGGACATCGCTCAGCAACCTCATGTACAAGTAGTTGTTGCTTCGGGAAGACTGCGGGGATATGGCTCGGCGTAGTTGGGATGTGGCTCATTCATTAATAGGTCAGCAGATGCCGCTCGGTGAAGGCTGGAAATTTGTACATGGCTCGATCATTAGTGGTGTGGGTCGACCGACATGTTGAAGTAGGGTTCGGCAAAGGCCTTGATGGGCCTATATCACTCAAGAAGCCCAGCACCTCAGGTTTTGCCTATAAATACAATAAGCAAGGCTTCAGAAAATGGATCTTCTTTCTGCTCTCTGACTTTCTCTCCTCTAAGGCTAAGGCACTCAGCCATTGTTAAACTTTGAATTGTAACTGTAATTGATTATTACAGCAATAAAAAGGGAATTCCTAGAGTGGACGTAGGTCGGAGTTAGCCGAACCACTATAAAATATGTTGTTCTTTACTGTTTTAACTTTTGTTGTTCTTCATATTAATATCCTCCACGTATATTCTATCCGTGAGCTGCGACTGGTATTCAGCGCTTCCACTTGGATTTGGGTGTTAGTGACAAACTTTGGCGCTAACATTTTGGTGCTTTCACTGAGAACGTTAGCACTCAGGAATTTGGGAGCTTTAATTCTAGAAAGCAATGGCTAGACCACCAATAAAAAAGCAGACAGCGGAAAGAAGTCAGCAAGAGGGAAGTCAAAAGGCTTGCTCTTGAGCTAATCAGGCCTCCATCTATGTCACTAGGGACGAGATGTAGGTCATGATGAATTCCATGCATGAGCAGATGATGAAACGGCAAGAGGAGATGATGCAGGCTCTTTTTAGGCAATTTGGACAATCGAGAACTACATGAGATCATGTTCTTAGAGCTAGATTAGAGGGACTCAACCAGTAAGCAGATGGAGTTACTCAGCAAGGGGAAGCTCCCAATCAACAAACAACTATTAACCTAGATAGACCAAGACTTGGGGGGCACACCATCGGATAATGTTGGACCAACCCCTAGAGGGATACCGGGTGATGCTGTTCAACCCAAAATCAACAGAAACACAGGAGTACATGACGAGGAATATATGCCAGAATTCTTAAGCGGAGTTGGAGAGCAGCTAGGAAATATGGATAGGGGGGCAACCCTTGGTTGGAAACTCTGGATTGACTGACATTATTAGGCAAACTATTCACTGAGGTCTGCCAAATAGAGATTTGGAGAGAGTCAACAAAAGTCCATTTACCTGGAACATCAGGATAGCTAGGAATCCACCCGGCTTCAAGCTACCCACTTTGGAAGTATACAACGGTAAGACAAATCCCGTTGACCACTTGATGAGGTACACAAGGAATTTGGAAGTGCTGGGGGCATCAGAGGAGGTCATGGCTCGATGTTTCCCCCTGTCCTTGAATGACATAGTTGTTACGTGGTTCAGACAGCTGAAGGATGGATCCATCGAAACATGGACAGAACTGGTAGATAATTTCTTAAGTCAGTTTCGAGTTCACATAAAAAGGCCAAAGAACATGATGACGCCGACGTCAGTTAAACAGGGGGTGGATGAATCGCTTAGGACATTCTTAACTCGATTTAATGCAGCATTTGCTTCGGTGGATGGGTCGGATCCATCAATGGTTCTGATGGCTGCGGTATCAGGAGTCAGGGATAATTTGGATTTCAAAGTATCATTGATACAGGACCCACCAATGGATCTCGGGAAATTCTTTCATGAAGCTGAGAAATTTCTTCGACAAGAGGATGCATGTTTGGATATGTGGTTAAAGGAAGTAAACATGGTTAAGGATGGAGGACTGCCCGGCAAAGCTCGGGTAAGGACAAGGATAAAGGGAAAAGAAAGCACTATACAGAGCCAAAATTCTCCACTTATACAGGATTGAATGCAACATTGGAGTGGATATTCTTGGATCCTCAAGACCGCCTTCCATATTGAAGGCCGGCAAGGAGGGAGCCCTCAGAACGCGAAAGGGCATCAGGAAGGCACGGTCTTTTTAATGACCTGGACGGGCATGATACTAACAGCTGCCGGCATCTAACGGACATAATCGAGGAATATGTAAGGAATGGTCAGTTGTGGTAATATGTCAGAACTCGAAATGCGATAGTGGAACGGAAGCAGCCACCGCCTACCTTGAATGACGAAGGCATGAGGCCCAAGAATGGTGGCCGGTTGGTCATCAACTAATCGTGATGATTTGGAATAAATAACAAACTCCAGGAAAATGGCTAAATCGCATACTCATGTATAGGTTTGGAGATAACCTTTAGCATGCTCTGAGATGATGGTTTACCTAGATGCTCCGGTTTGTGAAATCTTTTTCCCTTTTGGCTTAGACATTTGCTTTTTCTACTTTGGTTTTGGAGTTCGGTTTGAAATCCCAGCTTTGTTGGTTTTTTTGTTTGGATGCTTGCTTTTTGATTTGGATTTTGATTTGGATTTTTGATATGTATTTCCAGTTTTCTGGTTTGAATCTGGATTTCAGATTTTGGATTTTGGTTGACTTTTTGTATGGTTTTTGGTAAGAGGTCGTCGAGCATGAACTATGCTTGGTAAGGGTCCAAAGAGACTAGGATTTGGCCTAGGACTTAGGCCCCATAATATCTATCGGTCACTATTATAGGTCATCGAGCATGGATTATGCTTGGCAAGGGTATGGAGAGACCAAGATTCGGCCTAGGATTTAGGCCTCTTATTATCTACTGGTTACTATTTCAGGTCATCGGGTATGCACTATGCTCGGCAAGGGTCCGGAGCGACCAGGATTCGACTTAGGACTTAAGCCATGACATTACTCAACGTTCAGGGACACTGAACCAGGAGCACCATGGCATTACTTGGCATAGGTCGTCAGGTGCAGGTTGTGCTTGGCAAGAACCGGGAGAGGTTATAGATTTGGATATTGGCTGTGAATAGCTAAGGATTTGGGCATAGACCCGGAGCAGTCCTGGATTTGGATATCGACCTGGAGAGGTCATGGATGTGGTTATTGGTTATTCAATATGGATGGATTAGAACTCGGTTACGGGTTTGGATGGATGCAGAATTAAATAAGGATTCGGTTACTGGATAGGAATCAGATATCGACTCAAAGCAGTCGAAGATTTGGATAAGGATATGGTAATGCCACTTTGATAAAATGGCTTGGATTATGAATCGGAGGGTATGGCTATGGGTAACATATGGACATATATCGGATTTGGACTATTCAAAATACACATTTCAACAGCAAGGCATGTTTAAGGGGCAAACGTTAACCTGTCTTTTGGCAAGGCCGTAGACAGGAAGATTTAACTATACCGGTCGCTCGATTATCGAGATTGAAATACGATGGAGTTTGGTCAATCGGATGGATAGGCAACCAATCATGGATGATAATCATGATTTACGGCCGGAATTCACCATAGTCGATGGACGAAGGCTATTGGTTACTTGGAACTTGGGTTTCGATAAGTTGCAAGTCCCCTGCATTTGCTTCAAGTTGTATGGAGTCGGGCTTCGAATTATGTGAATGATTTCTTCGAGTCTTGTAGGTGGATCGGCGTGAGTGTCTCGGCATGAGTGGCTCGGAATTGGTGGCTCGGCCTCAATGATGGTTCGACACACGAAGGTGGCTCAGTGTTGTGGTTCGGTCAGGACGGTGTGGCTTGGTCCATGTGGTTCGACGAGGAGTGGTTCGGCATTGAAGTGGTATGGGTCGATTGGTAGGCCGATTGGTTGTGTGGGTCGGTCTGTATGGGTCGGTCGTAAGTAAAGCATGCTGAACACTAGAGTGAATCGGCACGAAGGAGTGGTGCGGCATTGGACATCGCTCGGCAACCTCATGTCCAAGTAGTTGTTGCTTCGAGAAGACTTTGGGGGATGTGGCTCGACGTAGTTGGGATGTGGGTCGGTCATTACTAGGTTGGCAGATGCCACTCGGTGAAGGCTGGAATTCGTACATGGCTCGGTCATTGGTGGTGTGGGTCGGCCGGCACGTTGAGGTAGGGTTTAGCAAAGGCCTTGATGTGCCTATATCACTAAAGGAGCCCAGCACCTCAGGTATTTCCTATAAATACAGCAGGCAAGACTTCAAAAAAGGGATCTTCTTTTTGCTCTCTGACTTTCTTTCCTCTAAGGCTAAGGCACTCAACCATTGTTAAACTTTGGATTGTAACTGTAATCGATTATTACATCAATAAAAAGGGAATTCCTGGGGTGGACGTATGCCAGAGTTAGACGAACTACTATAAATTCTGTTGTTCTTTACTGTTTCATTTTAATTTTTGTTGCTCTTCATATTATTATCCTCCATGTATATTCTATCTGTGAGTCATGACCGGTGTTTGGCGCTTCCGCTTGGATTTGGGTGTTAGTGACCAATTTTGACGCTAACAATAACAACATTTAAATGAAAAGATATATGTTATGATCATCAATTAAAAATCATATACTTGCACATTTAATGAAATCTTTGATGAAGAAGGTTTTAAAAAGAGAAATAATTTCGCTCCTACTTAGAACTAGGAAGTATTGAATCTTTGGTAAAAGTTTCTAAGCTCATATTTTCAGAGATGGAGATTTTGAGTTGGGAACTTCATGTTTGTGAAATTTTAAGTTCTACAAGAAACAAGGTAATAAACACTGATTTTGAAATAAGTTTATTCCTATGAAAATAGTTTATTTAAAATTATTTTATATGATTTCTAAAATTTTGGTTCTATAAAGAATAGTCTATATGGAGTAGAGAGGGGTCACAACCTAGGTAGAACAGTCTAAGGCTTTTTTTAGGATATGGATAAAATAGAATACAGTGTACAACTTGATCTGGAAGCGCGAAATCAGCCCCAAAACTTAATTTGAAGACGGTGGTAAAGATGTTAAGATATTCCGTATTCGTAATTGGATTGTCAATTAGGTTGCCCATAAAATATGAATTCTATATTTTAATTTTGGAGCAGTTTCTGTGTAATTTCCGTAAATTATCCAATTTCGAAGTATTTATGAAAGTGCGTTGTTTGAACTAACTAAGAATAAACTAAAATGGAAAAGATGTGTAAGAGATGAATGTTCTTTTCCATAGTTAAACTGTCTATTTCAATAAAAAGATAAGAAATAATTCCATGTAATTTCCAAAAAAAATCACTTATGGTTAATTTATGAGAGATTATGAGGGTAATTTTTTTAGAAGAATAGCTTTGATAAACTTGAATATGGAAATGAGTATTATAGTTGTAGGAATTAGAAGTTAGAAAATTGTATACGTATAGTCATGCTTAACGATAGAATATATATAACATAAATTACGACTATATGTGTATTAGTTAATAATTCACGAATACATGAACTATAAATTTAAAGGGTACTAAATTTGTAATTGATGAGAGAAAAAATGGAATTAAATAAGGATTGATTAAGGAAACTTGATATCGCATTTATGGAAGAAATTTGAGCAGTGAATGGATTTTGAAAACCCGAAGAAAGTTAAATGAATTAAGAAGGATCAGTTGGGAATGGTCCAATTTTTTGGAGGAAAATGATCGTGTAGTTTGAGACTACATAGTCGATTAGATAATAATGCAGTTATAATATAGATCCGATCAACAAGCTTGGCAGGGAGAGTTAAACTAGGTAATGCAAAAATAAATACAATGCAGTGTCGACAGACTTATAAATAAAACATAGGAAAAAGTAGCGAAATAATATAGCATAATTCCAACCCTATGCATGCAATAGATTAAACCATAGAAACCAAAAGAAACTGCACAGCCTAGTTGACAGAAATTGAAACAAGGGCATCGCCATGGATGAGTAAAAACACGACGGGCTGAGGGGCCAGCCCTACCACTATCAAAACCTTCGAATTTCCTACTGATTCAATGTATGAATTCGCAGAGGCAATGCTCGTATACATAGGAGATAAAGCTATCTTACCTATCCACAGGTAGAAAAGATAAGAAATCTTATAGCAAGTAGTTAGTTTGGAACGCAAAGTGATCTTGAAACAGGGAAAATTCCTCCCTTGCCAAATAGCTCAGCTAAAGGCAGCGATGAAGCAAACTAAGTCCGGGTAGGGGGTAGAATATTGCCAGTAGTCTTAATAGGAGGAGATAGCTAAGCAGGAGTACGCTAGAAGTTACCCAAACATAATAGGAGAAGTCATAGTCAAAGAATAGGTGCTAAGTAGACTCATTATCTGCAAAGCAAAGGACAAACAAAGGATCAATCTGATGCCCATACGAATGAGCCTGTCTTTAGTGTTAGCTTTGTATAAAGTAAAAATACACATGAAGAAATGAGCGCGAGGAGGGATTTTTCATTTACAAAGTCTAGGAAAGAGGATAATCTAACCGAATTGGTAAGGGTAAGGTAGCATGAAGAAACTGAGAAGGATGTACCTAAGGTTAGACCCTAGAAGAAGCTGTTAGTGGATGAGGATAGGTCGTTGGGCTGAAGGATGCGTAGAATTTGGAGTATTTGAGTGAGAGAAGAGCCAGAGATTGCAAGGTCAGAGGAGAAGCAATGGATACCAAGGGAGATGGCTTCGAAAACAGTTGAGGATTTGTTGGAGGCCACAGAGATGATATTAGAGGATAAATTGGACAAGGGTAGTAAATTAACTAAGGGTTATGCTAAGGAAAGCAGGAATGCCCATTCCTAATTTGGATTCGAAAAAAGCAAAAAACCCACGGGATGGAATAGAGGATGCTGCCCAAAAAGGAAAAGGGTGGTTGGTGGGAGAGGAGAGGAGGATATCGAAGGGATTGGAGTTGTAATGTTTAGCCAGGATCCAGGACTCAAGAGAGGAGTATCAAAGGAGAGAAAATGCCAAATCCATTTGGAAAGAAGCGTTAGGTTGAATAAGAACAAGTCAGGAATACCTAAGCCACCTTGACATATCTTTACAAACAATAGATCAACTAACTAAATTCTTAGCTCGTGTGCCATGCCATAGGAAAAACCAGCGAAGTTTGTCAATAGCTGAAATAACCTATCTAGGAATTCAATGAAATGAAATCCAATAGGAAGGGATAGCGTAAAGGATAAATTTAATCAAAATTAAACATCCTACCATGGTAAGGGAAGATGCTTTCCAAGTAGCTAAACATGAGGAAACTTTGGATATGAGCGGGAACTAGTCAAAGCGAATCAATTTCGTAGGACAAATAGGATCCTAAAGTAAGAGATGGAAAATGGTCGATATCGCAGTTGAGAGTGTTGGCCACAAGGGGCTCAAGATGGTCAACTCCACCAAGCATAGCGATTCTACTCTTGGAGAAGTTAATGGAAAGGACCGAAATAATTCAAAAACATACAACAGAACCTTAAGGCCGTGGATATGACCCGGGGTAGGCAAGAAGAATAGAATCATGTATCAGTGAATTGAATATTGGATAAGGAAAAACTCAAGTTCGAAAGTCTGATTCCAACAAGCAGTTGTGAGAGATAGCTAATTTGTTCATACAGTTAAAGACATCAACAACGAACGAAAGCAGAGGCGAGAGGGGTCTCCTTTTCGCAAGCCACGAGCAGATTTGATGAGACCTCCACTCACCATATTGACAGAGGTGGCAGACATACTGGAGGTGAGAAGATGAGGAATCCAATCGATCCAGTGAGTTGAAAACTAATGGTGGGACATCAGGTCAAGGATGAAATGCCAACTAACCGAGTCAAAAGCCTTGGAAAAAAAATCAAGTTTCAAGAGCATTCCAGGGGTAGAGGTCAAGTGGGAGTGACAGACCGCCTCTTGGATTGCGGCCACACAATCTAGGATATCATGACCAACAATGAAAGAAGATTGTTCCTCCCAAACCACTGAGAGATCAAACTTTGAAGGTGGATAGCTAGCACTTTAGTAATGAGCTTGAAAATGGTATTTATAAGCCTAATATGGAAAAATCTAAAAGTTGATTGGCACTAGAGTTCTTAGGAAGTAGGATTACATTAGCATAGTTAGCTCTAGCAATAAAGGATGGATCGGAGTAGAATTCCACGAATAGAGCGAGAATTTCAACACGAACAATGAGCCAAAAGCGCTTGAAGAAAAAGGACCGAAGTCATCAAGGCCAGGGGTGTTAGTCCGTGAGATGATGGTTTTGATGACAACAAACTTAGATTAGATTGTAAAATATAAATACTAACATTATAAGTTTAGATATATATGTATATGCAAGATTTAACCATGCAGGTACTAAGAATGAAGACCGTACAGTATAGAGATTCAAGATATCAAGTAAAATATCAAGATAGAAGACTCATGAGTATCGAGACTATCAAGAGTTCAAGATTTCAAGGATAAGTATTTTTTATTATTATTAGGAATTTTTGTTAAAACTCGTAGAAAAGCACTGGCATCTTAAAATCCAATTTATTCGTGGAATGGAATCCACTTCGAGCCCGTTAAAGGGATGGAACCTAAGTAGGATGGAACCTACGAAAATCTAGTGGGACATTGTTTCGTATCCACTAATTTTAATTCAAATGATTTTACAAAATTATCTTGCTTTCAAAATGATTTCAAAACTTTCCTTTTAAAAGATTCAAAACCCTCGATCCTGATTTTAAATAATTTTAGCCTAAAAAACATCTTTATTTTTACAGTCAAATTACTTCTGATTTTAAACTATCTTTTTTAATAATATATTTAACTTTTAAATATTTGTACTTAGATTTAAATATAAAATTATGGTTAAATTATATATATATATTATTCTTTATATTTACTTATGAATATCAACTATAGTCAAGTATATTTATAAAGTTTAAATTAGTTTTTATATAAGATAAAGGTTATTTTCAAAGAAATTCAAAACATCATAAAATGCTTTGGGATGTCGAAATGCCTATGGGTACCATGTCGACATGGTGACAGTTTGGTTCAAAAATTCAAATTTCAAAAGAAGTGTCTATTCGCCATAACTCTTCATGAATGGTCATGGCTGTTGTTCTTCTATAAATAGGGGTCAGTTTCAACGAATTTTTAATCACTTTTTTCTGGTTTTCACTCATCTTCTTCTTCCTCATTTCTTAATACATATTCTTATCATTACTCTGCCGAAATCAACATTGAATCATACTCGATTACTTCTAGTTTGATTCTCTATCACTATCTCTACAAGATTCTCAGTGCTATTCAGAGTTATAGACTTCTTTGTAATCTATTAAGCGAGAAAAGGTGTGATTGTACCTTGGAAATCAATCAAAAGGGAAAAGGTGTGATTGTAGCCTTGGTAAATCAATTGGGTAAACTTGTGGCCCAGAAATCAAGTATCTCTACCCAGAGGATCGAAATTCTAGAGGGTGTACCTCATAGCCTTGAAACTGAGGGTGTAATTGTACGATTGCTTTTGAAAGGAAATCCGTACTTATGTTGCGGGAATGGATGTAGGGTAACTCCGAACCAGTATAAAATCTGGTGTGTTCTTTCCTTTACTGCTTTTATTTTATTTCTGCATCTGTGATTGTTTCTGTTATCATATCTGTGTCTGTATATTGCACACTTTTGTGTCTAAATTAACATAAATTAAAAAGATTTAATAATTCTTGATTAACACTATTGACCCCCCTCTAGTGTTAATCTTAGCCTTAAGATCCGTAATCCGCATTTCCCACAATTGGTATCATAGCAAGGTTTTCAAAGTTTCATAATCTATTTTTGAAAAAGTTTTTAAAATGGCTATATTTGTTAATACTAGTTTAGAAGCATTCAAACCATCATCGTTTCTTGAGTCTGCATATAATCAATATTCAAATTCAAGTTATCTACCAAAATTATTTGATGTGCAGGAATCATGCTTTATGGGTGTTGAGGAATCAATCCACAACGGAAAAATTATGCAGATCAGAAAGAACAAATGGATACTTGATAGTGGATGTTCTAGACACACGACTGGCAATCCAGATATACTGAATAATATAATATACAAAGACGGAGGATTGGTTAACTTTGGAGACAATTCAAAAGGATATGTGATTGGCATCGGCAAAGTCGGTAATTCTGAAACTCCTACTATTACTAATGTTTTTCTAGTTAAGAATCTGAAACATAATTTGCTAAGTATAAGTCAACTATGTGATAAAGGTTATAAAATTAAATTTGAAAAAGATAAATGTCACATTGAAGATAATAATTCAACCATTATATTTGAGGGAGTCAGGAAAAAAAATATATTCTTAGTATGAAAGTTTCAAATGATAACCTGTGAGTGACCCTTGGATTTGGCACAAGAGATTTGGGCATTTGAATTTCAAACTCTTATCTAGACTGTCAAAACATGATCTAGTAAGAGGTCTCCCTAAAATGAATTTTAAAGTAGATAGTTTATGTGATGCTTGTCAATTAGGAAAACTTAGAAAAAAATTCTTTTAAGTTAAAAGATATGATTTCAACTTCAAAACCTCTTGAATTACTTCATCTTGATTTATTTGGTCCATCTCAAATTCTATCAATAAATCATAGTAAATATGTCTTTGCAATTGTAGATGATTATTCTAGATTTACATGGACAATATTTTTGAAACATAAAAGTGATGCTTTTGAATGTTTTAAGACATTTTCAAAAAGAAGTCAAAATTAATTTTCTCTAAAAATTATGACTATTTGAAGTGATCATGGTGGTGAATTTGAAAATGAAAAGTTCGAGGAATTCTGCAATAAAAAGGGAATAACTCAATTTTTCATTTCCGAGAGCTCCACAACAAAACGGGGTAGTAGAATGTAAAAATAGGACGATTCAAGAGTGTGCGAGAACTATGCTTATAGATAGTAATTTAGCAAAGAATTTTTAGGCAGAAGCAATTGCTACCGCCTGTTATATTTTGAATAGAACTTTAATTAGACCTCTAACTGATAAGACATCTTATGAGCTTCTTTATTCAAAGAAACCTAAGGTATCTTATTTTAGAATTTTTGGAAGTAAATGCTTTATTTTAAATACAAAAGATAATTTAGATAAATTTGATCCTAAATCCGACAAAGGTATCTTTATCGGATATTCTAATAGAAGTAAAGCATACAGAGTGTCTAATTTAAAAACTAATACCATTGAAGAAACAATGCATGTTTCATTTGATGAAAATTTCAAAATTTTGAAGATACAAATGATGAAGATGATTTAATCACTCAAAATCAAGAACCTATTAAAACTAATAATGAAATTAATTGTCCTAATAAAAGGACAAAACTTTTAAAAGATCACCCTATAGAAAATATACTGGGAGATATGCAATCTGTTGTTAAAACTAGAAATCAACTGTGTCAAATGAGTAATGTAGCTTTTATATCAACTATTGAACCCAAAAATCCAAAAGAAGCATCAACCGATGATTCATGGATTTTGGCTATGCAAGAAGAATTAAATCAATTTACTAGAATTGATGTTTGGAAACTTGTTCCTAGACCAGAAAATAAAACTATAATTGGAACTAAATGGATTTATAAAAATAAAATGAATGAACAAGGAGAGGTAGTTAGAAATAAAGCTCGATTAGTCGCTCAAGGTTATTGTCAAGAAGAAGGAATAAATTTTGATGAAACCTTTCCCCCCGTAGCAAGATTAGAAGCCATTAGGATTCTACTTGCTTTCGTAAATCATAATAATTTCAAATAATTTCAAATGGATGTTAAAAGTGCCTTTTTATATGGATTTGTAAAAGAAGAAGTATATGTCGAACAACAACCACCACTTTTTGAAAATGATAAATTACCAAACCATGTTTCCAAACTTAAAAAAGCATTATATGGTCTGAAACAAGCTCCTAGAGCCTGGTATGATAGACTAAGATCTTATTTATTGCAATCTAATTTTGAAATTGGTAAACTCTTTTTATTAAAAGAAATAAAAATGATATTCAACTAGTACAAGTTTACGTAGATGATATCATTTTTGCTTCAACTAATTTTGAAATGAATAAAGAATTTTCTGAAATAATGAAAAAAGAATTTGAGATGAGGCATATGGGTGAATGAAATTTCTTTTTAGGATTACAAATAAAACAATTAGATAATGGTATCTTTATTAGTCAAGAAAAATATGCTAAAGACCTAATTAGTAAATTTGGTTTGACTACTACGAGTGTAAAACCCACTCCCATGGAAACCAATGAGTACCTTAGTAAAGAAGATCTCTCGAAAAATGTAGATCAAAAACTATATAGAGGAATGATTGGATCACTACTCTATATTACTGCCAGTAGATCAGATATCGTGCATAGTGTTTGTCTCTGTGCCAGATATTAATCCCAACCTAAAGAGACTCACTTAAAAGCCATAAAATGAATCATAAGATATGTTAAACACACGTCTGATTATGGTTTATTCTACCCTAAAAATGATTCTTTTGACTTAATATCTTACTATGATGCTGACTATGCTGGTTGAAAATCAGACCAAAAAGTACAAGTGGGACTTGTCATTTTTTGGGGCATTCTCTGATTTCTTGGCTTAGTGAAAAGCAAAACACGGTTTCTTTATCAGCAACTGAAGCAGAATATATTTCTGCTGCTTTGGCTTGTTCTCAAGTAATATATGTGTAACAAACCTTAAAATATTTTGGTTTAAAATTTTCAAAATCACCAATTTATTGTGACAATACGAGTGCGATAAATTTATCCAAAAATACTACTCAACATGCTCGAACTAAACATACTGACATCATTTTCTCAGAGATAATATAAGTAAGAAAGTAGTTACTCTCGACTATATCAATTCTGAGAATCAAATTGTTGATATCTTAACAAAACCCTTAAATGAATCAATATTTACTAAATTAAGAAGAGAATTAGGTATTTGTTCTATAACTGAAATATAAAATATAAATAACAAGTATAATTAAGAATGAATATTAAAATAATTCAAAAAAGTTAAAATAAAAAGGACCATGTCGACATCCCCCATATACCCATGTCGACATGCAACGTTTTTAAATTTTGAAATTTTTCCCACCAAAACTCAAAAAATTTAGTTATATATTCTTCTCTATTTCGAATTTTTGTTCATTCTCTATGTTTTCTCTTTAATATATCCTCTGAAATAAATAAACTAATTGCCTTCTCTTCCAAATCAAACATAAAATCAACCTTTTCATTCCCCTCTCCTACGTCGGGTCCATTTCAACGTACTACTCTCGCTCATGTGACTAAAATGGAGGAATCTATGAAGGATGTTCTTCAGATGTTGACTGAAATTCAAGTGACTCAACTTCGTATGGCAAAGGAACAGGAAAGGCAAGGCAAGATTCTTAGGAATTTGCAAAATTCCTAATGGATAACTAGGTCAACCCTATCTTGATTGATGAAGACTCTTCACTCAATCAAGAACAAGAGGCCAGCAAGGAAGAAGAAGAAGAATAACCCATGGAAGAAGCGCACGAGGAGGATGATGACCAAGTTGTGTGTGTTGGAGAAGTGTGTTTTGACAAGAATGGGAATCTTGTCGAACAACGTGGGAACTTCTGTTTACACTATCCAAACTGTTCGATTCATAGATCTCCTATGTTTAATAACACAATAGTTTCTTTTCTTTCTTCTCTATTGTTGTTTGTGTTTCTTTATGTTGTCTAAACGTTCATGTATATACAACTTCATACGTAATAAATAACTCGTATTCTTATATGTGTTTTAGTTATAAATACTATAATGAATTCTTACTTAGGATAGTTGATAGTTTAGGACTATGTTTTAGCATTAGATTTAAGTAATGATTATTTATGACAACACTATCATGATAATCACATGTCATAGAGTATTAGTTTAGGGAAGTTATATAGTTTGGATTAATTTTTTGTTGATGACAAAGGGGAAGAAATATAAAAAAGGGAAGTTAGGCATAGATTAAGGGGGAGTTATTAGTTTTAGGGGGAGTTATTAGGATAGAAATAATATTTTACAAACAAAGGTTGTCATCATCAAAAAGGGGGAGACTGTTTGTTCGTGAGATGATGGTTTTGATGACAACAACCTTAGAATAGATTATAAAATATAAATGCTAACACTATAAGTTTAGATATATATGTATATGCAGGATTTAACCATGCAGGTACGAAGAATGAAGACTGTATAGTATAGAGATTCAAGATATCAAGATAAAATTGTAGGATCGATTTCACCCTAGAGGGGGGGTGAATAGGGTGATAGTGTAAATTAATCGCAGAAGCTTATCAATTAATTTAAATTCAGATCACAGAATAGCAGCACAGATATAGCAGAATATAAATAACAGAACAGAACAACACAGAATTTACCCAGCTTCGGCAAAACCCTGCCTACGTGCTGCCCCCAAGGTTTCTACTAGAAATTAGATAGTCCATCGCTTACACACGTAAACTCGCTATACCCGCTATTGACTAATCTAACTCTACGCTCAAAACCCTGACCACAACTCAACCACCGAGTTGCGAAATCCCAAACTACACACCGTAGTTTGTCCCCTAGTCACACGACTAGAAAATTAAAAACGGTTTAAAAGAAAATATAAATTAAAAACAAATTAAAATAACAAAACCCTATTTAAAAAAAAACAAAGCCCAAATTAATAAAC
Organism: Allium cepa; assembly: GCA_030765085.1. Classification (NCBI taxonomy): domain Eukaryota; kingdom Viridiplantae; phylum Streptophyta; class Magnoliopsida; order Asparagales; family Amaryllidaceae; genus Allium; species Allium cepa. The sequence continues at coordinate 72,837,343 of CM060938.1, read as the reverse complement.
CAAAGGCCGGCCCCTTATTCTCTTCAACCCGTTCCTTTTATTTTTATTTTTTATTTTCTCGTTCGTGAAAAAATGGCCGCTCCTCAACTCAATTAGGGCTTTTGTTTGCTCCTTGCAATTCAAGCTAGGGTTGTGCAAAATTGAAACGCCGCTCGATCTCGTTCGATAGTAGGCTTCGATGCTTTTGATTTGCTTATGGCTTCTTCAATTTTGGATCGAATTCGTTCTGCTTTTTCGGTATGTATTTTCCTGCTTTTGCTTTTGCTGGTTGATTCTTGAACTCGATGCCTTGAATTTGAGATGTTTGGTTATCACTTGCTTTGACTTGGTTACACGGCAATGTGAATCGCTTTATTGCCAAGGCTCTGACTTTGAATCGTGAATTCAACTTCTTTTACCTGATGACTTCGGCCATTTTGAATTTTTTTTTTAAACTGCACTTTTGAATTTATGATATCATTTAGTTGACTTCGGCCACTTGAACTATTTTGATTTGGGAATTCATTGTACTGCTGGCTTCGGTCATGACTTGAGATTTCATGTGCTTGCAATTGTTTGTGATGTTGTACTTCACTTTTTCCTGGTCTTGTTTGTTGGTTTAGTGGTGCACTTGCTTGGCCATTTTGTACTTCTGGTCTTTGCATGGTGGTCTTATGGCACTGTTTACAGTCATATTGAGTTTGATCTGATCATGTTTTCATCTGTGTTCATCCCTGACCAGTGCATGGCATGACTTTGTGGTCTGGTTTCACTTCACTACGCTATCTTCATTATTGTGGCTCTTTGGTCAGTGCATGTAGTCCATTATGTTTGATCTGTTCACTTGAGTCTGCTTCACCATTGAGCCTCAATGTAGCTGAAGTGGCTTCTGTGCATTTGCTTGATTCACTTAGACCATATATGTGTTTGTTGCAGTTTGCTGACTTCATGTCGCCTTAACTTTGGTTGATGCACTGAGTTGCAGTGTTTCATTTCTTGTGCCCGAGCTTGCATGCTTTATGTACACTGTGTCATTCTTTGCATTGTACATTTTACTGTCTTTATTGTGGCATTTTGATCTGGTTCCATATTTGTGAGTTGTTCGGTGCACTGTTCATTTGCCTCTGGTTTAAACTATGCTTTGATTCATTTTCATTGTCACTGAGTTTATTTGAATGGTTGGTCTTTGTAGTTGTTTATTTGAGTCAGTGCTTCACCATACTTGTTGTTGCAGTATTCATGTTGTTGTTGGTGGCAATCTTGTATGCTGCTGTTTGCATTTGGTCTTGATCATACTTGATGTCATGATTTTCCTGGTTTCACTTGTGTACATTTTCGAGTTGCACACTGCTGCTTGTACTTGTAGTCTTGGCCAGTTGACTGTTGCTTTGAGTTGTTCATTGCTTGGTCTCTGTTGCCTTGAATTTCTGGTTGGAGCTGTGCACACGAGTTGGCGAGGCAATGCACACGTGTATGAATGTACACGTGTGTATTGCAGCCACTTATGATTACCTGTCCCTGTAATATCTATGTGCACGACTTTGTGATGAATTCAAGTGTGAATGATGAACAACCCAAATAACTGAGGCAAATCATATTTTCAAAATCCATCTTTTATTTTATATTGCAAAAATATATCTTTTTCAATTTTACTGCGTTAGTGAATATTTTTGCAGATTGCTCAGATGCTGGATTCAAACTGGAATGCAGTTGAAGATAAATATGAGTGTGAGTGATATGTAGTGAGGTGCTGATGTAAAATAGTGATGTAATTGAGTTTGTATCAAAGTTGTATAGTGAATAGTGAGAGCTTGAATTTGTATACTATTCAAAATTGTAATAAATATTTGTTTGAATAAAATATTCGTTTGAATTCAAATTCCGTGTTATTTATTTTATTCAGCAAATATTTATTTAATCTGTGAAAATAAATAGTATATTATCAAATACATTTAAACGAATGTATATATGTTTATTATCATCAAACAAAAATCATATAAGCGCATATTCAACAATCTCCCCCTTTTGATGATAACAAACATATATTTAAGATTTTGAATATGTTAAATGTATTTGATCATTGATATATTCTAATTGCTCCCCCTATTTAAATGCTTCCTCTCTATACGATGCTCCCCCTACATATATGCATACAAATAAAAATATGCAAATGATCCTAGATGCAAATAGAAAATTATTTGACCTCTGCTTGATTTTATTTGACAAAATCTTAACTTTTCTCTCCTCCTTTTGTTATCAGCAAAAGAATAATAGTGTTAGAGAAAATGATATCAAATCAACATTAAAACTCAATTGAATATAAATATTAAATTTCAATAAAAAATCAAACAAAAATCATAAATATTTTGTTAGGCGCATATTCCACTTTTAGAATGATGGAAATGATGTCATCATATAAAACCATACAGTTGTGTCTATTTGTGGTATATTTATATCAGGAATTTGAATATCTACTAACTATGCATAACCGTTAGGTCTTTTAAATGAGATTAGTAGTATTCCAATTTTATTTTTAAAAAAAATGAATTCAAGTATCTTCTAACCACGCATAACCGTGAGGACTTTTAAATGGGATTAGAATCAACTTGTTTATTTTACAAATCAACTTTTGATATGCGTTCCATACATGCATAACCGCGAGGACTTTTAAATGAGCATGGAAGCACATAACAAATTCCAAGTAATTCACCCATGCATAACCATGAGGACTTTTAAATGAGAGTGAATACTTTGGTATTTATTTATTTTTTTTTATTTTTTTTATTATTATTTTATTTTATTTTATTTTATTTTAAAAAAATGTGAAAATGAAAAACGAACGATTCCTGTTTAAAGTACCACATATCGACAAACTATATAGAATTTTGATGAGTGATGGTTGATAGAAATATGATAGGTATAGAGATGGTCATGGAATTTTTACCAACAAAAAGTTTTATAACTCTTGTTTACATTTCTAAAGAAATTTTCTAATTATACTTTCTCGAGTTATAATATATAATCAATATCAACACTCATCACTTTTTCAATCACTATTTTTCTTTTCGATAATCATTTGGGAGTCAGATTAGTCATAATAGTCATTTAAAATCAAATTCAAAAATAATTATGAAATTAATTTTTCAAAAATGAATAATCTGAAAATATGGTCAAAAATGATTTTCTCCAGGGGGTTTTTAAAAGAAAATTTTCTGCTATTTGAAAATTATTTGAAATGAAAAATATGCAGATATTTTCTTTGAAAAACAATGCAGTTACTAAGTGTCTCAAAAATCACGTTCAACTAGTAATTTTTCTATCAACTAGATTACCAGTGTAATCTGCATCTGAATTTCTTTTTCACTCAAAATTCTCATCAATTGAATTTTATTGACCAAAACATGAAGTTTGCACCAAAACTTTCAAATTCACTTTAACAACAATTTAAATGACATTCTTTTGAATTTGAAATGAAACCGTGTAAATAATCAAAAAACCGTGAATAAAGAGTTAGCCATATTATAACCAATTGTAATATCCAACAAAACACTATTTTTAATCCAAACTGATATATATGAAGTAATTCAAAGAATCTAGAGATTTTTATAGTGTTTTTGGCATAAGAATATAATTGGCCAACTATGTTGAATAAGTCAGAATCAAAATCATCATCTTTTCATCAATCTCAATATTGGCTGATTTAATTCAAAATACGGTGCAGATTATCACATTTAATATATCGTTTAAAACATACCATACCTGTTTTACCTTTACGATATTTTTCGTTGTTGTCCGTTGTGATTCTGTCACCTTTATACTAGGCTAAGGAACTTAGCTTTGTCGCCCGTTGTGTTTCTGGAACAGCCAAAATCCAGAGAACACTATTGTTGTTCCTTAGCCTGCCACCACACCTACACGGAAAAGGATTTATGTGACCTATTTGTTTTTATAGGTCCATGGTTGTTAGTGGCAGAAAATTTTGAAAAATAATTTTGTGTAGACCCAAAACTATTTATAATTGTTCCCTTTGGCACCCAAATTTGTTTAACTTTGAGAGATTTTATATTTGTGCCTTTTGGAACCCAAATCGGTATAGTTTTCACATGTTTGGGTCTATACCAACAATTATTGTGATCGTGTCCAAATTTTCTACAAATCGTGCACATGGATTTAGCTTGACTAATATTGCTTTCAACAATTTTCGAACTATTATATCCAAGTCCTTGTCTAACCGAATTAACAGTTTGCTTTCCTAATAGCATATTCAACGATTTTTCACTTTTTGAAAATTTATCTAAAGTTGTTGACAATTGTTGGACTTGTGATTTGAGAGATTCATTTTCGTTTAACAACTGTGTGCACTTTTTAATAGAATTCTCTCTCATAGTATTTTCATTCTCCTTTAAATCAGAATTTCATTTTCAAGTGTTTTTATATTGATTTCTGATTTTTTAATTTCCTTTTCAAATGTTGGACACTTATCACACTTAGGGATCCTACTTTGATAGGTTTTAACTAATTGATCAAGTTGTTTATTACATTCTATCAAAGTATCTTTTTGAGATTCAAGTTTGGCGTATTTTTCCCTAAGTCGTTCAAAACAACCGTTTACTTCATGAAAATATGTAAGCAACTCAGAATAGGTAAGTTTTGATACCTCACTTGGCTCGTCATCGTCACTGTCAGTTGTATCACCTCGAAGACACAATTCTGCCTTTTCGCTTTCACTGCCAGTGCTTTGATCATTCTCGTCTGTTTCATCCCAAGTGGCTGCAAAACTTTTCTTTTTCTGTTTCTTTCCGTGGCTGGATTTAATTTGTGGACAATCGGGCTTGATATGGCCGGGTTTGTTGCAATTATAACAAATAAACTTTTGTTCTTCCGAGTAGTCTAGTGCTTTGGCTATTCTGCTTTTTGCTTTTTGAATTCGAGCTGAGTTACCATGTTTTTGATTCCATTTTTTGAATTTCCTTATCAACAGCTCCAATTCTGCTGCTCCATCATCTTCATCGTTATCATCATCACTTTTGGTTGTTCCTTTGAGAGCTATTGATTTCTTTTGAGTGTCACCTCCTTCACGCTCTTCTTTGAATTTCATTTCTAGCTCATAAGTGGTGAGATTTCTGATGAGTTCTTCAACTTTAAGTTGTTTTAAATCTTTCGATTCTTGTATGGCAGTTACTTTTGCTTCAAAGCTTCGTGGAAGGACTCTGAGGATTTTTCGGACTATTTCTAATTCGGTGTATGTTTTTCCGAGAGCTTTTGATTTGTATACGATATTGGAGAGTCGTCCGTACATCTCTTTGACATTTTCTTCCTTCGCCATTTTGAAGTTCTCGTATTCGCTGCTTAGCATTGCAAGGCGAGATTCTTTGACTTGAGATGTTCCTTCGTGAGTCACTTCTAGTATGTGCCATATTTCCTGCGCAGTTAGACAATGTGAGACATAATTAAATTCAAATTGATCCAATGAACAGATAATAGAATTCATAGCTTTGGCATTAGTATTCTGTAATTTATTTTCTAGTTCTGTCCATTGTTCCTTGGGTTTCTCTATTTCCTGATTATCTACAGTTATAGTTGGTATTCTATAACCTGTCTCAACAATATCCCAAGCGTCAATGGTTTTCAAAAAAAATTTCATCCTATTTTTCCAAAAAGCATATTCACCATTGAACATTGGTGGTCTAACTATGGATTGACCTTCTGCAAAAGCATTATTAAGAGAAGCCATTTTAAAAATTCAAATTTTTAAACAAAAACTGATTTTTTCAAAAAAAAATAGAATTTTTAAAAACAATGTTGACTTCTATTCCTAGCTCCGATACCACTTGTAGGATCGATTTCACCCTAGAGGGGGGGTGAATAGGGTGATAGTGTAAATTAATCGCGGAAGCTTATCAATTAATTTAAATTCAGATCACAGAATAGCAGCACAGATATAGCAGAATATAAATAACAGAACAGAATAACACAGAATTTACCCAGCTTCGGCAAAACCCTGCCTACGTGCTGCCCCCAAGGTTTCTACTAGAAATTAGATAGTCCCTCGCTTACACACGTAAACTCGCTATACCCGCTATTGACTAATCTAACTCTACGCTCAAAACCCTGACCACAACTCAACCACCGAGTTGCGAAATCCCAAACTACACACCGTAGTTTGTCCCCTAGTCACACGACTAGAAAATTAAAAACGGTTTAAAAGAAAATATAAATTAAAAACAAATTAAAATAACAAAACCCTATTTAAAAAAAAACAAAGCCCAAATTAATAAACCAAAGGCCGGCCCCTTATTATCTTCAACCCGTTCCTTTTATTTTTATTTTTTATTTTCTCGTTCGTGAAAAAATGGCCGCTCCTCAACTCAATTAGGGCTTTTGTTTGCTCCTTGCAATTCAAGCTAGCGTTGTGCAAAATTGAAACGCCGCTCGATCTCGTTCGATAGTAGGCTTCGATGCTTTTGATTTGCTTATGGCTTCTTCAATTTTGGATCGAATTCGTTCTGCTTTTTCGGTATGTATTTTCCTGCTTTTGCTTTTGCTGGTTGATTCTTGAACTCGATGCCTTGAATTTGAGATGTTTGGTTATCACTTGCTTTGACTTGGTTACACGGCAATGTGAATCGCTTTATTGCCAAGGCTCTGACTTTGAATCGTGAATTCAACTTCTTTTACCTGATGACTTCGGCCATTTTGAATTTTTTTTTTAAACTGCACTTTTGAATTTATGATATCATTTAGTTGACTTCGGCCACTTGAACTATTTTGATTTGGGAATTCATTGTACTGCTGGCTTCGGTCATGACTTGAGATTTCATGTGCTTGCAATTGTTTGTGATGTTGTACTTCACTTTTTCCTGGTCTTGTTTGTTGGTTTAGTGGTGCACTTGCTTGGCCATTTTGTACTTCTGGTCTTTGCATGGTGGTCTTATGGCACTGTTTACAGTCATATTGAGTTTGATCTGATCATGTTTTCATCTGTGTTCATCCCTGACCAGTGCATGGCATGACTTTGTGGTCTGGTTTCACTTCACTACGCTATCTTCATTATTGTGGCTCTTTGGTCAGTGCATGTAGTCCATTATGTTTGATCTGTTCACTTGAGTCTGCTTCACCATTGAGCCTCAATGTAGCTGAAGTGGCTTCTGTGCATTTGCTTGATTCACTTAGACCATATATGTGTTTGTTGCAGTTTGCTGACTTCATGTCGCCTTAACTTTGGTTGATGCACTGAGTTGCAGTGTTTCATTTCTTGTGCCCGAGCTTGCATGCTTCATGTACACTGTGTCATTCTTTGCATTGTACATTTTACTGTCTTTATTGTGGCATTTTGATCTGGTTCCATATTTGTGAGTTGTTCGGTGCACTGTTCATTTGCCTCTGGTTTAAACTATGCTTTGATTCATTTTCATTGTCACTGAGTTTATTTGAATGGTTGGTCTTTGTAGTTGTTTATTTGAGTCAGTGCTTCACCATACTTGTTGTTGCAGTATTCATGTTGTTGTTGGTGGCAATCTTGTATGCTGCTGTTTGCATTTGGTCTTGATCATACTTGATGTCATGATTTTCCTGGTTTCACTTGTGTACATTTTCGAGTTGCACACTGCTGCTTGTACTTGTAGTCTTGGCCAGTTGACTGTTGCTTTGAGTTGTTCATTGCTTGGTCTCTGTTGCCTTGAATTTCTGGTTGGAGCTGTGCACACGAGTTGGCGAGGCAATGCACACGTGTATGAATGTACACGTGTGTATTGCAGCCACTTATGATTACTTGTCCCTGTAATATCTATGTGCACGACTTTGTGATGAATTCAAGTGTGAATGATGACGAACAACCCAAATAACTGAGGCAAATCATATTTTCAAAATCCATCTTTTATTTTATATTGCAAAAATATATCTTTTTCAATTTTACTGCGTTAGTGAATATTTTTGCAGATTGCTCAGATGCTGGATTCAAACTGGAATGCAGTTGAAGATAAATATGAGTGTGAGTGATATGTAGTGAGGTGCTGGTGTAAAATAGTGATGTAATTGAGTTTGTATCAAAGTTGTATAGTGAATAGTGAGAGCTTGAATTTGTATACTATTCAAAATTGTAATAAATATTTGTTTGAATAAAATATTCGTTTGAATTCAAATTCCATGTTATTTATTTTATTCAGCAAATATTTATTTAATCTGTGAAAATAAATAGTATACTATCAAATACATTTAAACGAATGTATATATGTTTATTATCATCAAACAAAAATCATATAAGCGCATATTCAACAAAAATATCAAGATAGAAGACTCATGAGTATCGAGACTATCAAGAGTTCAAGATTTCAAGGATAAGTATATTTTATTATTATTAGGAATTTTTGTTAAAACTCGTAGAAAAGCACTGGCATCTTAAAATCCAATTTATTCGTGGAATGGAATCCACTTCGAGCCCGTTAAAGGGATGGAACCATAAGTAGGATGGAACCTACAAAAATCTAGTGGGACATTGTTTTGTGTCCAATAATTTTAATTCAAATGATTTTACAAAATTATCTTGTTTTCAAAATGATTTCAAAACTTTTCTTTTAAAAGATTAAAAACCCTCGATCCTGGTTTTAAATAATTTTAGCCTCAAAAACATCTTTATTTTCAAAGCCAAATTACTCCTGATTTTAAACTATCTTTTTTAATAATATATTTAACTTTTAAATATTTATACTTAGATTTAAATATAAAATTATGGTTAAATACTATATATATTATTCTTTATATTTACTTATGAATTTCAACTATAGTCAAGTATATTTATAAAGTCTAAATTAGTTTTTATATAAGATAAAGGTTATTTTCAAAGAAATTCAAAACATCATAAAATGCTTTGGGATGTCGACATGCCTATGGGTACCATGTCAACACGGTGACAGTTTGGTTCAAAAATTCAAATTTCAAAAGAAGTGTCTATTCACCATAACTCTTCATGAATGGTCATGGCTGTTGTTCTTCTATAAATAGGGGTCAGTTTCAACGAATTTTTAATCACTTTTTTCTGGTTTTCATTCCTCTTCTTCTTCCTTATTTCTTAATACATATTCTTATCATTACTCTGTCGAAATTAACATTGAATCATACTCGATTACTTCTAGTTTGATTCTCTATCACTATCTCTACAAGATTCTCAGTGCTATTCAGAGTTATAAACTTCTTTGTAATCTATTAAGCGAGAAAAGGTGTGATTGTAGCCTTGGAAATCAATCAAAAGGGAAAAGGTGTGATTGTAGCCTTGGTAAATCAATTGGGTAAACTTGTGGCCCGGAAATCAAGTATCTCTACTCAGAGGATCGAAATTATGGAGGGTGTACCTCGTAGCCTTGAAACCGAGGGTGTAATTGTACGACTTCTTTTGAAAGGAAATCCGTACTTGTGTTGCGGGACTGGATGTAGGGTAACTCCGAACCAGTATAATATCCGGTGTGTTCTTTCCTTTACTGCTTCTATTTTATTTCTACATCTGTGATTGTTTCTATGATCATATCTGTTTCTGTATATTGCATACTTTTGTGTCTAAATTAACATAAATTAAAAATATTTAATAATTCTTGATTAACACTATTCACCCCCCTCTCTTGTGTTAATCTTAGCCTTAAGATCCGTGATCCGCATTTCTCACAAGGGGGGTTTTTTCATCTTCCAGCTCATGGAGGGTAGCCAGGATTTCGGCTTTGAAGAATGGGTTATCGAGGTGGATTGGGGATGGATTCGGGTAAAGCACATTCCAAGCAATAAGAGGTGGAGGCGGAGGGGCATAACCAAGGAGCTGCCGAAAGTGTGAGGTGAAGAGCCTGTTAAGGTCAGACTGATCCTGAAAGGAATGCCCTTAATGTTGGATTTCAAAAATAAGGTTTGCTCTCTTTCTTCCATTGGAAAATTGGTGAAAATAAGTTATATTTATGTTACCATCGGTCAACCACTTAGAATTTGGTCTTTTCTTCCAAGAATTTCTTCTTGGTTGAACTATTTGTCCAACTCAGGTTCAAGGGAACGGAGCAGGGTGGAATCCGAAGCAGAGATGGAAGAGGATTCCTCTTCGATGTTGAGGTCAAGGATGGCATCTTGGGTAGAGGTGAATTTGGATCTGAGATTGTTTGTACCAAAATTGGACACAACACTGTTCAGATGTGTTTGAGGAGATAAAATGAAGAATATAAATGGAAAATGAGGAAGATCTAAAAACACACCAATTGATAAACAATAAAATCACACAGAAACACATAGATTGGGAGTGGTTCGGTGTATGGCCTACGTCCACTGTGAAATGGCTGACTTTTATTAATTTTTGCTTACTGGTTACAACGAGTTACAGCAGTAAAATTCGAGTACAATAGTAGTTTCGATAGAGTCCGAATGTAGAAGAGCCAAAAGTCCTTTTTCTTTAGGTCCAGGGTCACTATTTATAGGCGCAGGCATCAAATATCTCGCCCAGATCTTGGAAAACCTCTTCTCTCGTGTACATAGGCCCATGTGATCGATCCTTAGTCGTTTGGACTCGACTAGTGATCGATACAAATGGATTTAGCATCGATCAAGATGTAGCCCAATTGAGTCGAGATCAATCATGAACATTCCTTAGGTTTCACGTAAGCTCCTGTGAAAATTTGGTGACATTTAGACTTGTAGATCTTGAGTTATGATCGATGCAAGTTTGGATTTGTAGAAGGCTGCTGAGTTTGCATTGCTTCTGCTTGCATCGCTCTTAATCGCATCTTCTGGACACATGCTTGGCATGGCGCCAACTATTAGGATCGATCCACTTTTCATGCCGGGCGACCGAGTCTTTCTTATGGGTGCGCCTCGTTCGTGTCGACTCAGCTTGTACGTATCCTTTATTTGCTACCCTGTTCGTATCGATCGTCGTTACTCTATTTCGTATCGGTCAATGTAAGTTTCATTCGTATCGGTCCATCATGTATTATTCGCACAGATCACTGGTCGATCGATAAGAGTGTAGTGTGTTAATGGATCTATATGAAGTAATTTTACGGCTTCGACGGATATGAAGTGAATGTTGGTTGATTGATACGTACAAGCTATAGGTGATGGATGCGAAGCAATATAAGGGTGGATACAAAGTGCGCTGCTCTGGATGGATACGAATGAAAGCGATGCGAAGGAGGCGAAATGATGGATATGAATGAGTCGATTTCCTTAGTTTGCATCATCATATCTTGAACATACGAACCCTGATTTACTTGAAATTTGGAACATTGCTTTTATTGCTTTGTTCGTCGTGTCATGCCAATTATAGCTCGATCCAGACTCGGGAAAAATTCATCAGCATCCATAGCGAATCTGTGTATTCAAGATGAACTGTCTTTGATTTCCAATCAATTTCTTGGTGTCACAGCCTTGCCAAAAGGTGGGATAACAGAGAGACCCACAGATAGATCTGGACCAAGGGCGGAGAAGATTGTTAAGATATTCAAGTTTAGCAACCACCGTAGCTAAGGCAGACTACTGAGAGGGAGGTCCAGACCAAGTGGTCTTAATGAAGTCTTCAAAACTAGGCTCCAAAAGCCAAAGTCTCCAAATCTTAAGGAAGATCTGAGGGGATGACAAGCACCAGAGTCCAAGAGGATAGGGTAATGGTTGGAAAGGATGGTAGGAAGGCCATGGACAGATGACAGTGGGTGAGCATCATCTCAAGCTGAATTGGAAAGGAAGCGATCAAGTTTGACGAGGGTGGGAGTAGAATGATAATTGCTCCAAGTGAAAGACGATTAGATATAGGAGGGACAAACGGGGCGCAAGAATTAATGAAGTCATTAAAGGCTAATGTATCAGGGCAATGGGACCCATATGAATTACGCTCAGAATTATCACGGGTAAAATTAAACTCTCCCCAAAGGATCCAAGGACCAAAGAGGATTTAGAAACTTCAAAGAAATTAGACCATAGAGCATGTCTATCCTGACTATTATAAGGACCATAAATATTTAAAAAGGATTTGGCGAGTCTCGAAGAGATGAATTTCAAGGCAACATAAAGAACCAATGAGTGTTTAATGATTTGAGGGAGAGACCATAGAGATTCATTCCAAGTAGTCAAATTACCTCCTTTGAAACCATATGCGCTAATGAAGGCCCAACCCAAGAGTTTAGGGCTCCCAAGTGACAAAGCAAAGATATATGGGGTCAACTAATTTGGATTCTTGGACGAAAAGGATATTGAGGTGTAAAGAGGATAAAATATGACGAATAGAGCCACGTTTATCCGGTTCCCCCAAGCCCCTAACATTCTAGGAAAGAATCTTCATGAGGAAAAGGACAAGTGCTCCTTTTCCAATGCTTGCATGGCTAAATAATGATTGGGTAATAAATCAATTCCCATGCATCATGAAATATATTTTTTTAAACCGGCGTTAGCTAAAGTAAAAAAAAGCTAGTTGAAAAACACTACTAGAGGTGTGGGGGATATATCCAGCATTACAAGGCAGCAATCGAGCACTATGACTAATTGAAGTGTTAGAGAAAGCTGGGAAAGGCTATTGCTAGGTTAGGGGCTAAAGGGCATTCTGAATAAGGGAAAAAACCTCTAGGTTGAGATATATTGGGAGATCTTGCAGGGGGAGTTCTGGCAGTGGAGTATAGGGTAAAACAGGGAGGTGACGGGTGGAAAGATCAACATTATCCAACGGGTCCCATCTAGGTTCAGGAGAAGTTGGTCAATGTCTTAGCCTCTAAGGCCAAGAACTTTGAAAGATAAATCATTCAAGAGAGGTGGGTTCTGAGTCACGGGAGAAGCACCTGTAGTGACATCTACCAGTTCAGCTTCAATGAACATAACATCAAATCTTGGATTTGAACGGGGGGAATCAAGAGATGAGGGAGAGAGATAAAGAGGCACATAGATATTCTACCAAATGCTTGGAAAATCTTCACCGAGCATAAGGTCGATGGGTCTAGGATCGGATGAACATGATCCCAATGCTCCACTGAAATTATATAGTTGAAATTATTCACCTCAGTAATGAACGAACATAGGAGTGCTACTGCTCTATCAAGGCTCATCTAAGAGAAACAATGGTTCGCTAGGTCCCACTCATAAGTTCAAAGTCCACAAAAAGGCCAAGGGAGCAGAGCAATTCACAAAGGATGATGTTCGAGGAGTGAACATTCTCCGACATCCCCTTTACACGAACCTTGGAGGGGGCCAGTACTACCTGATGCAGGCGTCCGAGCTGGAGTCCATTGAGTAATGTAGAGCGACCCACCTAACTTAACAATGAAATGATAGTTAGTAGCCTGGGTCAGGAAGTCGGTAGATGGAAAGTAGATAAGGAAACTACGGTCAGAACAGAGGGAAATCGCCAGCCATTCTTGTGAAAGGTGGCGGCAAGGGTGAGGAAAACCGATTCCATGTTCCAATAACATGCAATGATGGAGGCAATCTCTAAACTAGAGAGAGGAGAGAGTATAACCGTGGTCTTGGGAGAAGAGGAAATGGTGGAGGGGGTTTGCAAGGAGCAGGGTGTTTAGATAGAGGGTTAGAAGAAAGAGAGGGTGAGGCTAGGGGAATGATAGAAATCTTGGTCTGGGATTTGGAAGAAGAAGAGTCTATCTTTGGGGTAGGAAAGAATGTAAAGGAACTTTTTGTCCAACCTTTTGATGCTTGGAGATTAAGACCGAATGCCAAAAAAACCCTCACCTGAAGCACACGTGTCTGTTTCTACAAGACTTCGCTAGTGGCCTGATGCGGCACATTTCAAAAAATAATTCTTCTTTTTCAAAAAATCTACTGACAGAGAGATGGATTTGAAGGCGGGAAGAAGCCCACGCTTCATTGTGGAAGAGGATTTGATGGAAGATGGGTGAGAGGGCTAAGGCGCAGGAACGGTCTTTACCACTTTCGCGAAGGATCTGTCGCATAAAGAAGGCTTGGCTGGTAGCGGCAAAAGGGGTAGAAGAAAAAAATTATTGTTCGAGGGTTTCGATAGGAGTGCTACATCCAGCATAGGATCAGGAACCGAAGATAGGCTATGGCATGGACGAAGGAAGAGAGGAAAGAGAGGATGGTTGGAGAAAGGAGGGGCGGAAGGATCCGGAGAGGAATACAAGGAAGACATGTTTTTCTAACTCCTTCACAATCTTCTTGTAGAATTGATTTTATTCCATCAGAATGGTCCAATTTTGGCAGTAATGATCAACTGCTATTGATATATTAATTGAGGAAATGATTGGACTACATTTATTCAAAATCGAAAAGTAAACTTAAGGAAAATAGGTAATAATGGAATGGCATATTGAGAAATACCCATCTTAATTTAAAAAGAAGTATTAGGAGCTCAACACCATTTGTATCAGCTGATAATAAATGGCAGCTTCCGGTGAAATTTTCTTTTAGAGTTTTTGGGTTGTAATTAATAGTGTTTTTCTTAGTTATTGAAAAAGTGAATAATGTAGTGTGTGCGTGTGTGAGTTAGGAAGCAAAGTGAATAGGGAAATTTTATGGGGACGCTTAACGCATAGGTAAGACCGGAATTAACGAGGAAATTAGGTTAGCAGCCTAAATTAAGTAAATGTTTCAATCCAAAAACATTAGCAATTTGGAAAAAATACAATTTATCTCAAAGACTGTCACCGTTTGAGGAAAATATGAGATATATAGGAATGTGAAGAGAATTTCTTACCAATAAGGATAAAGAAGAGGGTGTCAGAATTTTCCATTAGAAGCAATGAAACCGCAACATCTTCAACATAGCTTCATGGGGTTGTGGTTTGCATCATTAATGATAGGGACCCTTAGTTTTCTAGTTAAATTTTGGAGGAGTTTGCTGATGGCTTTAAGAACTTCATTAAATCTGAGCATCGCTTATCGATTGAAGATTGATAGAAAAACTAAAGAATGAATGAGAACTTGGAGGAATTTTCGAGATCGTGCATCTTGGACTTTGGAGGACATTTGAAGCAACACTTAACTTTAATAGAATTTGTGTTTAGTAGTAGTCACCAATAGACGATTGGCATAACACCCTTGAAGCAATTTTTGGAAGGTCATACAAATTGCCAAATTGTGAGTGGGAAAACATCGACAAATTCTACTCGGACCAGATTAGGATTGCGAGAATTTAGAAAGTTGATTAGACAGCATGTGAAGGTGGTAAGATTTGGATAGTTAGAAAAGTTGGCATCAGATTTATTAGGCCTCTCTCAACATAGGGAAAAATAAGAAAACTTGTAAGTTGGATGGAGTCCGTGACACTTTTCATGTTTAGTATTTAAGAAAATGCCTTCACAGCAAAACTACCGTAGTAGAGCCTAATCAATTAGGGGATTTTAAGATGGAGCTACTGACGTCCCGTGCCATACAGGCATTGTGGAGAACAAAACTAGAAATTTCTTCAACAAAGAATTAGATTAGTCCGAGTACAATGGGGAGGAAACCCTATGGAAAACATGAGAACTTCTTGTCCTAAGCATTTCTTTGGTAAGTTTTCTCTCCAAAATTAGGTTTTTGGTTGCATCGTGGTTGCTAGATTGGATGGTAGGAGATAATTGCTACACTTTTTCACCATCACTTTACACTCATTTAACAATATTATGCATGTTTATGGTATTTGCATACACATTTGTGTAGCATGATCACACACTGGTGCTATAATTGAGCCCATCTATACTATGTCTACAACACATATTCACATTGCACGTTGGTTGAGTAGATGGTAGTGTAGATAATTTGGCTATATAACACGGATGTTATTGCACATTATGTTGTTTGTTGCTTGAAAGATTTCAGGACGAAATCCTTTTTAAAGGGAGGAGAATGTAACACTACGTAAAATCAACCCCTAATTAAATAAGTAAACTAATATAAATTTTGATTAATTAAGGTAAGGATAAAAAATAGAAATTTTACAAAAGTTGGAATTTGACCACGCAAGTAATTCCATTGCATTCATGGTGAAATTCTGATCTGTTTTTCATATATAATATGTTGAAAATGGAGCTCAACGACGAAGTTATTAGCATTTGAAGTTTTCAAATTTAAATTAATTTGAATTCAAATTCAAGTGAGTGTTTAAATTTAGGGTCTGAATTTCAAAAGTTAACTATAGGATTACTTGGGGCTTAAGCAAACATTTAGTTAATGGTTAACGTCAAAAAGTTAATTAAGGAACAAAGTAAATCATGCAATGGAAAAATCGAACGTTCCCGAATTAACCAAAGAGGTCAACCCCTCGAGCTCTACTGATCGATCCTAGTGGTCGACTGGTGATATAGGGGCGGTCAATCGCTCCTAGCTATGGCGGCTAGGGTTTTGACCATGTGCTGATGAGCGGCACACTCCAGATTTTATCTATTTTTCTCCCAATTCGATCCAACGGTTTCTATGCTTTTCAACCCCTATAAGTGGAACCCCATTATCTCTACTTTTTATTCATATTATTTGGGGAATTTAGTGAAAGTTCGTCATTGTTATCTCTTCAAATTAAATTTAGAAACTCCATAGAGAATTTAGGTAAGAATCCAGTCTATTTTCAATTTATTTCTTCTGCCTCAAACCCATCCTTATTTTTTTCTTCTCCAACTATTCTAAATCCAATAAATATATATACCTCTTCCCTGTTGTGTGCACGTATATCAAAAGAGAGAGATTCTAGAAGATATTGGTGGGAAAATCCAAGGAAGAAAAAGCTAAGGCTATTCTGTAAGTGGAAACCTTAGTAATTCTTTTTCAATAATTGTTTAGTATATCACTATGGATTTGAATATGCCTTAGAGATTTTGGGATTGCGAAAATATGATTAATAAAATCCCTCAAAATTCCTTTTTATTTCGAAATGTCAATTATAGATGGAAATTCTCAATTATTTAGGTTAACCTGATGGAGTCTATATTGTTTCGCAATTTTTTATAATTTCATGGTCTATTCCACCTCTCCTTCTTCTCTGATTCAAATTGTGAGTTTTCAGTAATAAAATAAGGGTTTAAAGTAACTATTCATAGTTTACACTACTTATTCTACACAAAGTTCCTTCATTTATTTCTGTGTAAAAGAGGAGTTGAATAGAATATGTGGTTAGGATTTTAATTCCTATTGTTTAGGATATTCCATTAGATTGATGTAATAAATTAGGCTTCTATTTTTTCAAGTCTATGCATTGTAGTTTTGTATATGAATGTTTAATCCCTTCTTATAGATATTGAAATCTTGGGAATTTGAAGAAAAATAAGTTGTATTAGTATTATGGTTAAAAGAATTGACGTCCAATACTAGTTTAGGGCATATAAACTGCACGCTATAATTGATTAGTCACACACATACACGTATATATATTTCTATAGCATAATAAATGTATATTTATGACATATAATTGTGCAGTTAAGGTAGTAATTGTCACTAATTTCCCCATTTAGTAAGGTAATTGTTATTTTGAGGCGCAATAAGGAAGATTCCTTATAAGGCCTTATTTATAAAAGTTGAGAAGAGTATTATATATATGGGAAGTATTTGAATTATGGCCAAGTCATAGAGATGTGTGGTCAGTAGAATTGCATGACAGAAGTATGCCCTTCACTTTGAGGCTACCAGCAGTTATGTATACTTCCTATTGATGTGAGATATCTCCTATGATAAATATTGTGATGATGCAAGATTAGTCCTAAATTTTGCAGGGTAAATCTGCCCAGATTCCTACAAATAGTCAGACTAATACAAAATGTCATTATGAGTATGGATCATCATGCGTGGGGCCTGCTTGGGGTCTTGAGGTATTAAGTGGTTTTTTGAGGACTTCCCTCTTTTCCCTTAAATGAATTACTAAATGATGAAAGGGCTAGTTATTAGGCATGTTGGGTAGCATCTCGATAGGAGTCCACTTTAGGAAAAGGCATTAGGTGACTTATTGAGAGCCTACCTTTCCAAAAAAAGTATTAAGTGGTTTAAGAGATTTCATATGATGTTAGCTTGATAGTTATCATTGAGAGGTCTACCTTGGAAGTAGGTATTAAATGATATGGTCTGCCTCAATCGAGGTTTTAAATTGCCAAAGTCTCCCTATTTTCCAATAAAAGGTACTAAGTGGCTTGGGTTTCATCACTCACATTGTTAGACATTTATGGCGTAGGATTTGACTTATGGGATTTAGAAACCTGCTTCAGGAATGGAAGGTATTAAGTGGTTGATTGTGGACCTATCTCCTTTCCTTATAAAAAGTATTAAATGGTTTTATGTATGTAGACATATTATTTTGAATTATATTTCCCAAGTATTGAAATGATAAGACTCGAGGTTTTTATTCACCAGACATTTGTTGTTCCGACTCCCTCCTCATTACAACACAAGTAAAGGACGGATTATTGACGGTGACGATGTGTAACGATCCAGAATTTCTGTCATTGGAAATTAGTATATTTAGTTGATTTTAAATATTCATAAGTAAATTTAATAAGCAGCATAAATTATATTTCAAATATCGTGATTTAATTAGATAATTAAATGGTTAATTTAATATTTGAAATTGCTGAAATAATTGAAAATTGAATTTAATATGAATAAAAATGATTTATAAAGTTGAATTAAATTCTATTTGAATTAGAATGACGTGAGAGAAGTTTTGAAATTGAATTAAAAGTTGATTTGTAGAAATTGAATATTATAATATTTAATTGACGTGTAAAAATAGTCATTTTTCAAACAGTCTCGGATTTCTACGAAACCAGTTTCATCGCATTCGTAATGTTATATTATTGTAAGATTTAAATTTTGTGTCAATTGTATTTATCGTTTTTCCACGACAAGCTAAAACGCGTAGAAATCTGTTTAAGTGAAATTTTAAATTTAAATGAGTCGATTCGAAAACTTATCTTCCAAATACAATCGAATTAGCTCCCGATATAAATTCCATTGCGTTCGGAATAGGGTTAAAACATTATAAACGCAGGTGGCACGCTTCGTTTCGAGTTCGGAAAAAAATCGGATGAATAGTGTCACAATATTTTCTATAAAAGGTCGTAACTTTTCTTCATTTGCATCAAAAACCTAGAGCATTAGGGCAAGCCGCCACCTAAATTTCCATGGCTAGAAATGAACCTTGTTTCTCCTTGATTTTCTTCAAATCCATCCATCTATACGAAAAACTTCCAACTACAAAATTGTTAAGCGTCGCAAGAGCTTTGACATGAATGGCTGTGATCGAGAATGGAGCCACGGATCGACGGCAATGTGAGTTCGAATGTGTGCGTTTCATGCACGAATTCTGAGACGTGGGAAGCACCGAGTGGAGCCGATCTTTGGGCGTTGATAGGGTAGGTGGTCAGCTTCATCGCGGCACTTGCCGATCGTCTTCAAGTTGTTCGAAGATGGCGCGATAATCGATGATAGAGCAACGATTATGGGTTCTTCGGCCTGATGTAGAACGTGGGTGAGAAGATGAAAGACACGGCCTTAATCCTAGGGTTTGAAATCATGCAGCCGTGATTCACTGAGTTTAAAAAAATAAAAATATAAATGTGAAATTATATTATTTAAACTCGTACAAACTTCTAAATGCTATAACTTTGTCTTACGAGGTCGAAAATTGACGAAACGAATTACGTTGGGTTCGTTATGGAGCTAGATTAGGATTTATTTGAGCTAGCGAAAATTTTGGGTAAAAATAAACATACGTTTAATTTTATTCGGAATAAATCGCTAACACGACGACTACAAGCAACGTGAGTACAACTCACTCTTTCTGACTCACTGATATTTTTATATAAGTGAGAATAAATGTTATTTATGTTGATTGATGATTGTTTGGATGATATATGATGTATTGATTAGTATTTGGATATATATACCTGCCTAGTGGAGCAGATGACCCTATACGTTCTCGTGTATGAGCGGATGCCCTTTGTACACGCGTCTGCCTTGAAGCAAACATTGTACACATATTCTAATATGTATATTTACTGCAGGTGATAGGTTGGAGGGATCCAACTGGATTCCTCATCCGTATTGATTTATTTATAGATATTGTGATATATTCGTTATCATATGATATATGATGTTTTGGATGCCGTGATTGTTGTATTTAGTGTTGTTGCAGCATTGGGCCTGTTTAGAAATATTAAAAATATTAAAGTGATGATTTTTAAATTTAAAAAGATTTTCAAAGCGATTTTGGAAGTATACGTTTTATTGAATTTTGAACTGTTAAGAAAATTGTTTATTTTAAATAAATAAACGTTATAATTTTTATTGTTATAAAAATTATGATTTTTGGGAAATATAACAGGAATATGATTTTTGAAATAGGAAGTTAACTATTTTGTGAAATAGTATAAATCGTGATTTTTGATTTATTATAAAAGGTTTTATATATAAGATTTATAAAAATTGAATTTTTATAAATCGAAATAATGTAATTATAAAGGAGTTTTATAAGTGTTAAAGTGATTAAGATTTGTGAATTTGTGAAGTTATAAAAGAATGAAAATTGTAAATAAATAATTTATAAGGAATTCACTTATAAATTGGATTTTTGGCTATAAATGAGATATATGTAGAATTGGTTAATAAGAGAATTTATATATTGAAGTTTTTATAAAAAATAATTGTGAATTTATAAACATTGTTTTATAAATCCGAAATTAATTGAATTTGATAAGTAAATATAGAAATTATTAAAGGAGATATACCCACGATTTTGGGCAGTGGATAATCCTTTAATTAAATATGTAGAAGTGTTGAATTTGGTTAGAGATTTATATCCATGATTTTGGGCGGTGGATAATCCTGAATTAAATGTGTAGAAGCTTTAACTTGGTTGATGATTTATATTCATGATTTTGGACAGTGAATAATATATTAAATAAATGTTTTAAAAAAGTGATATTCAAATGGAATAAAATGTTTTAAAAGATGTTTTAAAATGTCTTAAGAATTGAAACCATAGATTTCAACATTCATTGTTGAAGTAGATCTTTTCGAGAAGTAAGAAAATGATGGACTATAACAGTGTTGTTATACTAAATGATTTTCGAAAGGAATGTTTTTGTATAGTATTGGGATTTATATATCTATCTTATTATCGAATCCCTATACTATTGATTTTGGGTTGTCGTACCGATGTTTTACGCAACATTCATTTTGACCCAAAATAAAGATGTTTAAAAGAATCTTTTCCTTAAAGAATAAAATATATACTTCATCGTGATTTATGTATATGTAATATTTTCTAAGTGTTGAAAATAAATTGATTTGTGAATTACTTATTATTAAATAAGTATATGGATATGTTTTCTAATATGAAGTGAAATGTTTTGAGAATATATCTTTTTAAAGATAATTTGAAGTGAATATTTGGTAAATGATTTAATTAATAGAAGATTAATTGAAAGGGCCTAATGATTGCATATGGTGCTAAATATTTGTTTGTTCTGATAGTTAAATAACCGACTATCAATTTGGCCAAAATTTTAGTTCCTCGACTTGATGTGGGAACGGTTTAGTCGTATACTTAGTACGTAGCCTTCTGTGTAGGCGTGATTATCGTTTGTGTCGAGGATGTTGATTCATATAGTGTGGAGTATTACTCCAATCTATCGAGCTTCCTTCTTGGCCCGAATGATAGCAAGTTGAAAGATGTGATAAGTCTATGAGACTTAGTTTCTATGTGAGGTTGAGAAATGCTTTTGCGTTGTTGGTACGAAGAGACCAGGATCGGATTTATCTGAAAACCACTTTGGACCAACGTATATGTGAAGATTATGCAGGTTGCTTGTGATGATACTGATATTCCTGATTTTCACAGTGGGGGACTGCTTGTTGATCATTTGTGGTAAGAATCCCAATATACATCCAATAGAAGTAGTCTTTTCATTATGAAATATCTAATGCGAGGACTATTCGCTACTACTTCTAGGGATTTCCCGACAGGATGTGGTAGAAAAGTACCTTCGGTTTGTCATGTTCCTGAACAACTTGTATGGATGTTTGTCTGACATTGCATTTCTATAGGTTACGTACATTGGTTTTTACAAACGTACATCAGTGGTGGCGGAGAAGGCAACTTCTCTTAGCTTAACACCCTCCTTGCGACATACGTGCTTAAGGGTTGTACTTTTATGGAAGGCAAATCGTAGTCAACGAAAATGGCCGTGTGGCATTCAAAGTGATGTGATATGTGATTGTGAAAGATAATTGTTACCTCTAGCCTCATCAACCGAAAATGACCAAAGCAGGGTTAGATGCAGCAGGGCTAAGTGGGTCACTCCCATTAGGGTATGATCATCCTCTTCTAGATATATCTTTGCACGCTATGACGTCGTGTTTCTGATTTTTATGGTTTCTATGCTAAAGGGACCTTGGTAAGGTCGGTAATGGCCGGAGGATGACATATTCGGTACCATCTAGTTATAGAGGTGGGTCGGTCTTATGTTGGTAGAGGATCCTTTGTAATGGTCCTTAATGCATTCTTCTAGAGATGTACTGCCGAAAGGTAGTCTCTTCACCTGGTCATTTGTATGGAAATCCAAACTCCACCACGTTCCTGCCATTTTATTTGTAGAGCCTAGTATGCTGGAATTTAATAATGGTAACAATTTTGGCTATTTTGAATATTTTTTGTATACTAGACACTAGTATAATATCACATGAGTTTGATATGAAATGATTTAGTTATCGTAAGGTAAAAACATGTCCGTGTTTATGTGTGGACTTGTCTTACGAGATACTTTTATTTTGACAAATGAAAAGTTTTGTTAATTTAATAAATTCGTTTGAGTGTGTTTCTCACGCTAGTTTAGCAGACTAATCCGGGCGTTCTTCCCTTTCAATGCTCGGATCAGACCGAGTATATTTACAGGATTAGATTTGGTGCTTTTGGAGCTTTAGCAGGAGAGCTGGAGATCTTCATTTCGTACACGCGTATCTGTTTTGATTATTGATTATCCGCTATGCTTAGTTGCTTAAATTATCAGCATTTGTAAGGACAGGTTATCATAACTTTTCAGGCTGATAACTATTGATTGATTGTTGAACTCTGATTGATGTACGTATATACAGTTTCTGTTTTTAAAGGTCATTGATACGATATTATATATTTTTCGCTGCGATGTGAGATTGTATATTGTTTTGTTTGGTTCTATCTTCTCTCTTTCTTCTCTTCTCTTCTTCTCTCTTCTTTTCTTTCTCTTAACTTTTCGTCAGTCTGTGCTTTTGGGTCGAACATGTGTGAATTATTGTCGATTCAAAGGGATCAGATTTTTCGGTCGTCACAGCTGGTATCAGAGCTTAGATTTTGTACATTCCTAAGCTTTAATGTGTACTCATTATAGATAGGGATAGTAGCACCCTAGATTGAGTTGAGTGTATTATATATATGAGCGCGTATTTGTTAGTGAATATAAAATATTTAACGTTGTGTTTGCTTATCCGTTGAGCTGTTTGTGAATTCTGGTCGGTAAGTGGGATGCCATGTTATCGATAGGGATTTCCAAACACTTAAATAAGGCAAGTCAACATAGTATTATTTTAAGTTGGGTAAATGAAATAATTTTACCTCGATTATATTTTATATATAAAGGAATAATTTTTTAGAATTATCAAAGTGTATGTAAATTGAACTGATTGTTTGGTTGTTTGAAAATGTAAATATATACAAGTTAATGAAAGCTGGTTGAATAATCTAAATAAAAAAAATAACTGTAAAAGATTAAATTATATAAGCAAATGAATTATAAAGTATGGAATTATAATTAATATGATTTACAATTGTGAAATAATCTTATATATAAGAAATTAAACTATTTGAGTTGTAAATGAAAATGGACTTAAACTAAGAAGTTGAAAATTTAAATTCCGTTTATTTTGAAAGTCGTTTTTCAAAGTTAAAGAGATTATATTATTATAAATCAAAATTTGGGATAGATCTTATATAATTGAAGTGAAATAGTGAAATTATATAAGTATAGATTTATAAATGTGATTTGTAAATATAAAAGAATATAAAGCACTGAATTCACTACTGTTGCTGGAAAATAATGAGGGTGATGACTGCAAAATCATCAGTATGATTTTCGAGTTCCTGTGTGATGGATTTGCTACCAATAGTAAATTGAAAATTTAAGTTTTGTTGTGATAAACAAATTTGATTTTAAAATCCAAGTTGAGATTGATAAATATAAGTAAGATGAATTATGACTTATAATATGAAATGAAAATTTTGGCTTTGGTAAAGTTGGAAGAAATTTGAGTGGCATAATAAATATATGATTTGAAATTTAACAAAAGGAAAGTTAATAAAGTGAATTGGATTTGATATTATAAAGAATGAGTTTAGTGAATGGAAGTGAACCTAGGTAAATGTTTATGAAAGTTGAATAAATAAGTTGTATAACTTATGAAGTGAGAAAATGTAAGTAAAACAAAATCTGAATTTGAATAAGTGATATAAATTTGACTTTAGTAAAAGGTTAATAAAATGACTTAGAGATGAAATTTAAGTTAAGTTAAACAAATGATGTTGCAAACAAAATTTAACTTAAGTCAAATAGAATGGAATGTTTTGTAGAAACATAACTTAAGCAATGTTGGATGAAGTTGATTTTGGTATCAAAGTAAATCAATAATGTGAATTAATAAAGTAAAGTGATGAAAATGAACTTGAGTTATATTATGAAATTCAACTTTAATTGTAAAAGTGAATTAGGGAATAAACATGGATTATAAAATGTTGTTGTTTAGAATTGAATAAAACTTAAGTTAAGAAGTTGTGAATTGAATAATTGAATGAAAGTCAATTGAATGTTATACCAATTTGAAATTAAAAGCGTTGAACCAAATTGAATGAATGTAAAGTAAATTAATTTGGTAATGTTGGATATGCATTGATTGTTAGATGGATGCTAGTTGATTGAATAAAAATTCATATGAAATTAAATTAATGAAATTGAAAGAAAAATAATTGAATTTTTATTTGATTTGAATTTGGAAGTGAATGAACTTGAATATGTAATTAGTGAATGTAAACTAATTGAATTTGAACGAATGAATATCAGTAAAATCCAATGTTGATGAATCAAACGTGGTTAAATTGAAAAACGAATTCAATGAATATATATATTTTGGCAAAGCCAGCCGGTTTTGTAGTGGGCTGTCCACTTTTTATTACGAACGTAATAACAACATATAGTACAGGAGTAAGGTAGAGACACCTTAACTACTATGAAAGAAGAAAAAATACAGCACTGGAGTGTGACAGAATATCACAGCTACAAATAAACTAACTAAGATTAAGACTCCTCCAAAGAGGTAGAAACACCAGCGACAACTTCCACCAGGGAAGAGACCAAGGAGCCGTCTCCAAGATGACCAATATAGTGGCGAAATAGGAGTGCAATACAAGGATCATAAATCACAACATCAGAAGAGTATAAAAAAGATTGATCCCAGGTAGAATCAGCAAGCATGACAGTATTTATTTCGGCATACGATCCATCCAAGTCAAGAACCAAGGAATCTCCTGAAGGTCCATAATAAAGGCATCGTTGATCCATAAGATCAGCAGAAACATATCTAAAATAGGAATCGTCCACGGGGTTGAAATGCAAATCAGAACGGCGGTCAACCCAATGACTGATTGAAATTCAATGAATATTAATAAGAAGTTCAGGTATATTGATCTGATTATGAATTGACTTATAGATATGGTTTGTTGGATGTTAGTTGATTGATAGTTGTTTGATGATTGGATTTGTTGCTTTTGTTGCATTTGCTATACTGGCATATATAGTTGTTGTATTGATATATGTTGTATATTGATATTACTTTCACATATACATGTTTCTCATGGTTTGTTGAGTGTTTAGTAGGTGCATATGGCGCTTGCTTCGCATTTGGAGCGTGCTTTCGCGCTATATTAGCCGTATACGCTCGCTAATAATATATAAGGTACATATCTCGGATTACATATCGTATTTTTACACTTTTTTTCCTACGGGATGCCTCATCCATGATGATGAGATGTCTATTTATGATATATATATATATTGCTATTTTTTTGGATCAAACTGCGCAAAGAAGACGCCGACGAATATTTTTTGAAAATTTGAGGCGTTAGAAAATTTTGGAAATTTTGGAAAACTTTTGGTAACTAAAGTTTTGATTTTGGAGTTAAAAGCTAACGATATTTGTTGGTTTCGAAAAGACAACTATATGTCGATTTGAGAACTTAGTAAAGTTTTTGTAAGAAGTTTAACTAATGGATTTTGAGAAAAGTTAAAAGGTTTAAACATTTGGTAATCCAATTTGAACGATTTGATTTTGAAAAGTAAATTGATTTTGTGACTTTTTCTTACTTAGTAATTTCGGGGACGAAATTCTTTTAAGTAGGGGAGAATGTAACGACCTAGAATTTTTGTCATTTGAAATTTGTATATTTAGTTGATTTTAAATATTCGTAAGTAAATTTAATAAGAAAAATAAATTATATTTCAAATATCGTGATGGATAATTAAATGGTTAATTTAATATTTGGAATTGCTGAAATAATTGGAAATTGAATTTAATATGAATCAAAATGATTTATAAAGTTGAATTAAATTCTATTTTAATTAGAATGATGTTAGAGAATGTAATATCCCAGAATTTCGGAGAATCTAAAAGGAGATAATCTCTTAATTAAATCATTTAAAATTGATAAAATTGTTATCTTCAAATATAAATAACCAAAATAAAATTTATGTGATGTTTTTAAATTTAGAAATCAATTGATTTTAAATGGAATAATTATTTAATTTGTGTTATTTTATAAATATGATTTTTTGATAAATTTGACATTTTAATTTAATAAGTATTTTTTAAATATATGTTTATTTAAAAATTAACTTTAAAATTAGAATTTAATATTTCTTAATTAAAAGTGTGTTTGTTTAATTTAATAAAAACATATTTGATTTGAAATTTAAGTTTAAATTGAATTTGATTTTTTTTTAAATTGAAAATTAAATTGGAATTTATAATTTAAAAAGAATGTATATTTTGAAATACATTTGTATATAAAATATTTATGAATAAAGTTTTATTTTAAAAATAAGATTAGTTTTTATATTAATTTAAAACAAAAGAATTTTATTTATATAAATTTGGAAAATATTTATTTAATAGTAGATAAATACAAAAGCATTTAAATTAACACGTAAAAATGGATTTAATAGTTTTATATTATTTTATTTGGAATCTAATTAGTTTATATCTTATTTTTCTTTTTAAAGTTTTATTTTTATAAGAAAAGAAAAGGATTTATAAATTTATAAAAGCATTCATAAATTAGTAAAATATTTGCGTATTAAGAAAATTGATAATAAAGGGTTTTAAAAATCATTTTAAAATAATTTAAAAATAATGAGTGACATGTGTTCATTTTTAAACATCATAGAATACATGTGTTAAGAAATTAAGCTTAGGTTATGACAAATGTAATCAAAGATACAAGTGTCTTTTTCTTCATTTTCCTTTCTTTAAATTTTATTTAACCTTAAAATTCATTTTTATAAAATCCTATTATTTTCTTTTCTTTTTCTTTGAATACAAACAAGAATCTGTGGCCAATCTTGTATCCAAAATCCTCAAGTTCAATATGAAAACAGAAAATCAAAACAAACCCTGAAATTCCTTCTCAAGCCTGAAAATAGAAATGTACATCTCCTCAAACCATTCATTTCCAAACCCAATGTTGCTTTTATTAAAACCTGAAGAAGAAAAAAACTATTCAAATCCTCATGTTCAAGAAAAAAAATCTGAAACCAGAAAATCAAAATCTGTAGCAAACTTCACCTAAATCCTCAAGTTCATCTTCAACAAAAATCTGCAGTATTTTTTTATCATGCTTGTAGCAAGTTTCAACTGCATGCCTGAGATCAATCTTCAAAAATGCAACCTGTCAATCCAGTTTTAAAGCTTCAATGCAATCTGGAAAACAAACCATTTTCAAAAGCTTTGAGCACCACCATGGTTCCAGTTTTAAAGGAATCTAGTATCAAGTTTTATAGCAGAGGCTTGTGTCAGTAATAATTCAAAGATTCTGGAATTGCAACAACAATTTCAAATTTTAAAAGGGGGGGTTTCCATTCCAGTTCCAAAACTCTGTGCAAAGTCAAAAAGAGGCGAGTAAACAATTAATCTAAATCTTAAGTAGGATAAAACCGGTTGCTTAAGTGATTGCTGAGACTATGTCATCTGCATGTGTTAATAGTGTTTATAATTCTGTAAGTATGTTGTATTTATCTTCTGCATGACAGTAAATTAGTTTTCCTCTGTTCATTCATGTTTACAGAGTTTTTATAAATAAACAAAATTCAAGCTTTCATATAAACACTTTGAAGTTTTGAATCTAAAACAAATTAGTTAAGTTGTAAATTCATCTAGCTTATGAAATTTTGTTTAAACAAATTAAGTTGTAAAATTTACCCGTGGGCTTAAGTTTGCAGTGAAAACTAATATCATGAAATAAATATAATTTTGAATTTTATTGATTCATGTTTATATATTGAATCACCATTCAAAATTATGATTTTAACACAAAAATCCAGATTTTAAAAATAGGATTAAAGATTGAATTTGGGTTTTACTGGAAGGTTGATTTTGGGTGATTTCTGGAAGATGGATCAATTTGGTTGATCGGGGTTTGTAACATCCCACCTTTTCGCATGCTTTAAATCGACACATGTGCCAATTCAAACCATAGAAAAAGGCGGATTGTTATGGGGTAAATAAGAAAAACGTAAAGAAATAAAAGAAACAGAATCTCACAGCGGAAGGATAAAATATAATAATCAAATATACAGTTCATGAAGCTGTTTACAAAATATTTAATTATAGTTATACAATATATATCAGAGTACACATACCAATAATAACAATGCAGCGGAATACGGTGTGTAGTGGAATATAATAAATAATAGAAATCTCCGTCTTCGTCCTCCAAAGCTAAAGCCTTCGATCCTGAAACGTTCGGACTGACCTGAGCGAATTGAAAAGACAAACACTCGAGTCAGAACTAAAAGATCTTATGTAAGTTAAATCAACAGGAATAAATATGAGTGCAGTAACTCAAAAGATGCTCGGGATTCACATCTCTTAAGGATCCGTTAAACTATTTACTATGTAGTGTATTTCGCTATTATAATAGTGTCTAATTATAAAATAAACTTACTTTTAAATAGCGTTAAGGGGTTACCCATATAGCCCTTAACACAAAATATATTCCCATAGTCTATACAGTACCGTAATCTCCCCCGTACTGGGCGTCGTCAGAGGGCACTCCATAGGTATGATACAAAACAAAATCGTATAAGGCGCGCTAGGGTAGGTGACCCGACACAACTAGGCAATGCCAGGGTAGATATACCAATTATGCTTCCGACCGGTGGTAACGCATAGCCGCAGCTATCGCCCACCTCGGACAAACTCCCCCTAAAATCAAAGAAATCAAAAGTGGCCACCGAATCAATCCAAAGTCATAGTATAATATCGAAGAGGAGTGTCCGATAAAGGGCGCTAACCCTCTTAGCCCGTCGATCGCTCCTGTTTTAGCCACCTTATGCCAACTCACGGGAGTTGGGTCCACGTATTTATCTTATAGGAAGCGCCGCCGCCATCCTACTTCATTCTGGAATCTCCACCGCGTACACGGTTGTTAAAGTGGTTTTCGGGGTTGGCAGAGGGTATGACAACTTCCGATCCCGGTCTCTTCAACAACCAATCATTATTATAACACCGCGGTTATTTCAAAATAATTTATACTTTAAAACTAGAATATAATATCTCTTTCAAACCATATAAATATGATATCATTTATATTTTTAAAACCCAAATCAATATGATATCATTTTTATTTTATAAATATCCCTTTCCCAAAATCTTAATATTTTTCAAATATATATGCTTTGAAACCATAGCTTTGAAACATAACTTTTAATACTTAATGGTTCAAATGTTATATTACTTTATAAAATAAACAGCTTCTTCAAATTTCACAATAAATTCCCAATATCACTTTTGAACCTCCAAATAAACCATTTTAATTCCCATATATTTCAAAGCTTAAATATTCTATATTTCAAAACTTTATAGTTCATATATTTCAATCTTTAAATATTCCACTATTTCAAAATGGATTTTTTTGAAAACTTAATGTATATCAAATCCAATTCCTATTATTTAAATTTGAATTATTTACTTACTAAACAAAATTTATTCAGGTAAAACCCTTAAACTCCAATAACAGGGTATTCTTTTGATTAAATTAACTTGATAATATTCTTTAAATTAATTTGATATTCGTTAAAATCCCCAAGTCAAAAATCAAGTTATAAGATAATACCTTTCAAATAATTTATTTACATTTCAAAACAAATTTTTCGAGGAAAACTCTTAAATACTCTAATTCACATCATATTCACATTTATCTTCAACCTTACCTTTTATTTGAGTTTTTATAAACTTTATGACAATAGAATTTGAAATATATACTTAACCATATTATATAAACGAAATCAACTTCATCATTTAGCTATCTTAAAATTCGAAACAAATTTATACATAGCTAAATTCGAGAATTTTAATATATATATCAAAATTTAATATTTATTAAACCGTATTCTTTTCAAAACCATAGAAAATAATTTCAAAAATGATTTTATATATATATATCGCGGTGCCTGTATAAAATTTGCTATCCTATGGTCAAGTGATACGGATATTTATCATTTCAATCCGCAATTTAAAAGTAAAAAAATGCGGTTGTATATCATTTCAAACCGCAATCCCAAATGAAATGAAAACGCATAATAACTTGCAGTTTATACAATATAAATACAGCGTCCATTCATCCATCATATCAATCATCAAATATTCATTAATTTATCATCCAATTCAAACAATCACATCAATAAATAATAATTAATTACCGACAGTTAATTTTTCAATAATGAATTTAATACTGTTTAACTAGCAGTTTATATGCAATAATAAATTTAACTAAATTTTTAACTGGCAGTTTATATGCAAAATGAATTAAATAACGTGTAAATTAAATGAATGCAATTTAACTGAGAAAATGATGAAATATATGCCAAACAGCTATAAATAAAATTTTGAACACATCATAAATCAATTTAACAAACATAAGAAATTTTAGAAATTGTGAATGGGTTAAAACACTCACCTTTATATGAATCTGAAAATAATAGACTTCTAATCAATAGCTTCGCTCTACGCTTCCTTAGTCTTCTTATTGATTGCTAGCTTTGTTCCATAATTTCTTTTATTTTGATTTACTTAAATTTCGCTCCTTATTATATTAATATAGATATGTATTTATGTATGTATTTTTAAAAGGTTTGGAAAAGATTTGAAAAAGAAGAATTTGAAAAAGAAAAGGATTGAAATAAGAAGAACTGAAAATTGTAGAGAAGATCAAGTTTTGAAAAGAAAGAAGAAAGTTTGAAATAGAATAAAACTTGAGAAGAAGAATATTTGAAGAGGAAGGAAAAATTAAAATGAGATATAATAAGGAGATTTGAAGAAGAAAAAAGAAGAAGGAGATTTGAATGGAGGCTAGGGTTTCATTTGCATCATATCGTATTTATAAGGTTAGATTTAGGTTTAGGGACAAAGAGATTTGAAAGGAGAGGCTGCTATTAATTAGAAATAAAGTAAATATGAACAACTTGGTATTGAAATATAGTAAATATGAACAACCCTTTTTTTAAAAGTAGCGGGTATTAAAAAGAGGTAACTATTAATTAGAAAGGGAATGAATATGGAGGGACAAAAATAAATGTCACGTTTCGTTAGTTTGATTCTAGATTAATTAAGTGCTAGTTACAGAAAAGTTTGAATATATCATATATATTCATACTTTAACTGTGTGTCAAAATTGCTAAACATATATCAAGTATGATTAATTGGTGACAATATATAGGAATAAACAAGAATATATGTAGATGCAATCACATAAGGATCTAATAGGGAAGGAGATAAAAAGTAACGACGTTGATTAATTCCACTTTCCCACTTTAGCCAATTTATCAATACGACATTTAATTATCATGCAAGTTGTATTATGACTAGAAAACATAAACAACAAACAATAAATTAATATGTATATAATATTACCTCACTTTTAAATTGTTTGACAAAAATAATAAAAAATAAATCATGCTTTAGCAATTTGAAATTATCATATTAAATGTTTATATGTATACACATCCACATAAACACACATACATGTGTGTATAAAGATTAAACCAAAGCTTATTAATTAGTTCAAAGCATACTTCCATACCACATCAAATTGTCTAATGCATTTGTAAACTTATGTATACTTGAAGTCAAAAATACATATATACATATAAATTAAACCTTTTTACCTTAATGAAATTTATTTAAATTTTTAACAAAACAAGACTGGAACACGACAAATTAAGCAATATAGTAATAAACCTTTAAGATCCTTAAATAAGGACATTTGAGATAATAAATTAGGTAACAAATTTAAATTTTGTTGCAATCAAAATCAAAGCTTAGATTTATTATCGAAAAATTGTTAAGCATATGTAAACTTCTATTATAATTTATTAGATTAAGAACAAATAATTTATTTAACAAATTATTCAAATTTCATGATATATTCAATTCAAGATAAAGTGACAATATGTGTATACAATATTTCTGTTTCAACACAAATGCAAATTATATGTATATAAACTTTCAGATCTAAAAAAAAAATGCAATTTGGTTTAAGAGTTTAAAACATGGATCTATAATTAAACATTCTTTTAATATATATATATATATAAAAAATTGTTTTGATTTATCAAATTAAAAGTCAAATTAATTCATTCAACAAAAAAATTCAAATAAATAAATAAATGTTGATTCCCATTCTTATTATTAAAACAATCATTATCCCATAAACATATTTACATTTTGTTACGTTTCATTACATTGATACTTCTGTTTCACCTTTATTCGTATTACTATTTTATTTCCACTAATTGTGTAATAACTACCAAATTCAACATATTGAAATTTGTCGATTTCACCCATAAATTAAGATTTTAAATCCACTTAACTAATTTTCCTCGGTTCGATCCTTTATTACATCGACTGTTACTTTAATTTACATTAACCAACGTACAATTAAGATTTATTTGTAATCGATCACCAAATTTTATTTTAACTTATTAAATAAACAAGCAACCTAAAAATTGCAACTTATGTGCTTTTAATTGCATTGACATTTAAACTTATTAGTTTATACCAACACTATTATCATTAATTGCAAACGGATTACCAATTTTAGTTATTACCCTAAATAACTAACGTATATTAATCTACATTATTCCCAAGTTACAAATTTTGAATTAATTACTATTTATTATTATCGTTTCACTGATTAATTTAACATTTGCATTGGTTTTTCTTATAATAAATTTATTGCCCAATACTCCTATATTCATCTTAGATTTGTTCAAATGGCTATATTTCAATTTATAACCAAAATTTTCTATTGATTTCCCATTTTAATTTATTAGACTCCACTAACGTAATAGTTAAATATTAATTTCACTTATTTGTAAGAAATCCACAAATTGAATTTCAAATTTCAAATATATTCATAAATCTTGGTTTTTCACTTCTTAAATCACCCAATCATCATATTATAAATAAAATTAACATTGATTGCATCTTCTAGAATTAACAAACTTCAATGCCAATCAAAACTACCTTAACTACACAAATTGGGTCAAAAGTTTTCAATTGTTTTTGCATTAAAGTTTATTAACTAACCAAATAGGTATCTTATCAATTGTAATTATTTAACTTCAATTACCTTTAAGCTTATTTCAGTTATTCTCATTTATTCCCTACCAATATTCCTTATCATTTATAAATGTCATGTCAGTTTCTTATTTTATTGCAATGTATTCATTCATTCATTCATTATTGCATAACTTCGTTTATATTTTATTTATTTATTTATAGTATTTGTGCTTAATCCAATTTCTTAGCAACTCAATTGTTTACTAAAGTTGTTACCCAGTTATTTATACATTCCTTTATTACTTACAAATCTTATTTCATTCATAAATGCCATCATTTAACAATTTATTGCATAAACTTCATTCATTAATATTCATGCTATTCATGTTTAATTCAATACCTTTGCACATTAATTCATTTACTAAAGTTTACGATCATTTATTTATATTACTTACCTTCTTATTATATTAAATTAGTAGCATTTCAATTTTTACTTAAGTTTATATTTCCAACCAATTACTAAAATATCTTACATAATATTGAATTCATTCAACTACCTCTGATTATAACATTTCATTAGTTAACTCAATATTCTTGTTTGTTTCCTAAATTAAACTTATAACCAAGTATGACAAATTTCATAAATTTAATTAATTTCTATTCCATTTTTTTGAATTTGAAAATCTTAATTTCAATCGCTACCTTAAATTTCTAACATTTGCTTCGTTATAACTACTAGAATTTTTATTTCTTCCTAAATTAAATTGCAAAATTTAAATCAACCTAACAAATCTATTAATCAAAATTTACGGGTCGTTACAGGGTTGCTACTGGAGGTGGAGGAGGTCACGGAGTTTTAGGGAAAATTAGTGGTCGTGGCTACAAGGGACGGTGGCGACGGCGATGACCGGGATTGGATTTTAGCCCTAGTTTTTGTTGGGTTGGGTTTTGTTTTTTTTTCCCGCAAGCACCGTTGCATCGAGTGCTTTGAAATTTTGGCTGGAGGTAGCATATGTGCTTGGCAAGAGATGGTCGGCACCGCACGACTTCTGGTGACCGGAGCTTGGTGGTTGAGGGTAGTTTGTGTGAGGTCTTTCGGGGTTTGGGTTCTGCAGTATAACCCAATTTTTATTCGAGGTGATTTTGTGTGTTTGAGTGGTCGATTTTGGCTACTGTGGTGTTGAGCAAGTTATCGGGGACGATAACGTTGGTCGGAGGTGACCAACGGTGGCGTGCATGTGCACGAGATGGTGGTTGGTGTCAGCGAGTTTAGACTCGTGGGGATGTCTCGAAGACGCATTCGAGTTTTGGCATGGGAAACTCGGGTTTGTGCTCGAGTATGAATAGTGGTGTTTCCTGTAAGTTTTTTTTGCATACTTAAAATAAAACAAGTTTTAAAAAGAAAAAAAGGGGTGGAAGAAAGGAGCTCGGGTTTTGACCCGAGTAAGTAACGGGTTTGACCCGAAGCCGGAAAACTAAAACAGTTTTAAAAAGATTTTAAAAAGGTTTTAAACTTGTTTTTGAAATTTTAAAATTTAAATTAGTTCAAACTTTATTTAAATTCTTGATGTTTTAATAAATGTTTTATTTAACATATTTTAAGAAGTTTTGAAGTCGTTAAATTAAAACATTGTTAGGAATTTCAAAATGATTTTGAAATCGAGTTTCGAAAGAAATTTTAAAGGCTTATATAAAGACAAGTTTTAGAATCAAATTGAAATTAGTTTAAACTATAAATAGATAAATATTTAAGTTATTTAAAGTTGTGTTTGATAACTTTAATTTATCAAGCTAAATGATTGTTTTGACTTAAACTTAATTTAAAATTTAATTAAGTAGGGATAGTTGTATAGTAAAGATTGTAAATGTGTTAAGTCAATTAAAGCATTTATAAGGTAAATGTTTTATCTTAATTAAGGTTTTAATATTTAATTTTGATTGAGCTAATTTAAAGAAATTAAGTTTAATTGATTACTTAAATATAAAGTATTAATTAGGAAACTAATTAAGGAAAAATGATTTACTTGGTTAATAAGTGGTTAAGAATTAATGGTTAATTAATTTAAGATTAATTAGATTGTAATTAAAAGATCAATAACTAGATTTTAAATTAATGATTAAGGATTCATTAATCAAGTAATTAAGTGTAATTAAACTTAATTAATTAAGTGGTTAAGATTTATTAATTAAGTAATTAATAAGTTGTTGATTAAGTAATAACGGTTACTTAATTGGTATTTAATAAGTGTTCATATTGTAATTAAATTTTATTAATTAATAATTAAGGTTTTATTATTTAAATAATTAGAGGATAATTAATCCGTAATTAAGGATTAATTAAGACGTTGTTAAATGGTGATTAATTGATTAATCAATTGTGATTAAGGATTAATCAAATGTAATTAAGGATTGATTATCTGTTAATTAAGGATGGGTTAACAGTTAATTAAGGGTTAATTAAATGATTAATTAACAGTGATTAAGGAGTAAGTAATCTGTAATTAAGTTCTTAATTAATAATTGAAAATTAGATTTATTAATTAAATAATTAAGAGATAATTAATTAGTTAATTAATAATTAATTAATTAATTAATTAATTATAAAAGTAATTATGGATTAATTAATTTGTATTAAGAGATATTGATTAATAATTAAGGTTATTAATCAATAGTTGTTGGATAATTAATCAGTTAATTAAAAGTTAATTAATTGATTATGGAAGTAATTAAGGATTAATTACTTTGTAATAAAGGAGATTAATTAATAATTGAGGTTTATTAATTGATGATTAAGGGACAATAAATATGGATTAGGGATTGATTATTTGATAAATTAAGTTAATTAAGGAGTGATAAATTAATTAAGGTTAGTAATTAATTAATGATTGTATAAGCAAGATTTAGGGGTTGATTCTTAAGGGATTAATTTAAGAAATTAAATTAATTATGATATGAATTGATAATGCTTGCTTATGGATGATTGGTTGTTGAATGTCTGAATTAGGTGATATATATTAGATTGATATCTATTGATGATATGTGTTGTGACATTCTGTGATATGATTTTGGTTATATCAATGATAAACGTGTGATATTTATCTATGTAAATGCTGTGTGATTTCAAAGCATTGAATTGTACTAAATTAAATTGAATTGTTTAAACCTTTAAACAACTTGGCCTTTAAGACATGTTTGGTTCGATGGGACCGGGATCGGGTATCAAATTTGATTATCCGAATCCAAGTTAAACGTTAGGTCTTGAATTCAAGTAAAGATCGAATTGAAGACTCGAATTGTAAGAACTATCTGTCATTAAGAACTCTGAGGGTGGTTCCAAAACGAGTATAACGGAGATAGTACTTTCAGGTTCGAGATGGAGTTTTTAGAGTGCAAGGGTTATTGTAGTTAACTCTGAGGGTGATTCCAAAATGAGTGTAACGAGATAATGCCTTCGGTTTCGTTCGAACCCGGAACGAACTTGTATGGATTGAATGCTTTCAGAACATCGTCAGGTGGACGATGATCATTCCAAGATAGATGTGTTCTATAAAGGTAACCGCAGCCTCAAGCCTCATCAACCGGGAATGGCTAAAACAGAGGAGGTGCAGCAAGGCTAAGTGGGTCATGCCCAAGTAGGACGAGATTTACCCTTGTCTAGATGTCCCTTTTTATTTCGGCTGTCTGGGGCGATTGCTAGCTAGAATCGTCGGGGTGGTCTTGTTCGGGACTGTTTAGTAAGGAATGGTCCCGGCTTTGTGTTGCAGGGGAGCGGGCGTACTCCTCGGTACGGTGATCTAGGCCACGTACTGTGATAGACGGTACCCTAGTAGCCCTGCCATTGATGGAAACCCATTCTTCCTACGTGCCCCTGCGGTTTTGATTGTATTACCCACTTTTGTGGCTAGTAGCTGGAATTTAATGAATGTAACAATTTCGGCTATTTTCTATTTACTTGAAAACTCTAGACACTATTATAATATCACTCGATTTCCTATCAAATGTTTTGGTTAGCGTAAGGTAAAAACTTACCCATGTTTATTCGTGGGGAGTCTTACGTGATACCTTTTGTTTCTAAAGGTTTTTAAAAGTTAAGCAATTTTAACCCATTTACTCACACCAGACCCATGTCTGACCCGGAGTTTATTCTGTTTTTCTTAAACTTTTGGGTATTCAAATTTTTACGAGTAGCCAAGGGATTCAGGTTAGCTTTGACGAATACTGGAGGAGTTATGGAGCAGGAGGCTTCTGCGCTTGTAGTTATTTGGTGTTTTCCGCTGTGATGTATCTCTGTGATATATGTATTGTATTGAGTTGTATAATAGACAGACTTGTATAACTGTCTATCTTGTGTTGTTGTACCTGAGTAACTCTGATATGTAATAGACTATGTAATAGTTATGTTATATATTATATTTTGTTTCGTTCCGCTGTGAGATTCTGATTTTGTTGAGTTCTTTTCTTCCATCTATTCTATTTCTACCTCTTTCTTTCTTAAAAATGATGCGTCTTTCTATGGAATGAAAGGCGGGTCGTTTCAGAGAACTTTTGAAATTGAATTAAAAGTTGATTTGTAGAAATTGAATATTTTAATATTTAATTGACGTGTAAAAATAGTCATTTTTCTAACAGTCGCGGATTTCGCGAAACCAGTTTCGGATCCGTAATGTGATATTATTGTAAGATTTCAAATTTCGTGTCAATTGGATTTACGGTTTGTCCGGGGCAAGCTAAAACGCATAGAAATCTGTTTAAGTGAAATTTTAAATTTAAATAAGTCGATTCGAAAACTTATCTTCCAAATACAATCAAAATTTCTCCTGATATATATTCTATTGCGCTCGGAATACGGGTAAAACATTGTAAATGCCAGACGGCATGCTTCGTTTTGAGTTCGGAAAAAAAATCGGATGAATAGTGTCGCAACATTTTCTATAAAAGGCTATAACTTTTCTTCATTTGCATCAAAACCCTAGAGCATTAGTGCAAGCCGCCACCTAAATTTCCATGGCCAGAAATGCACCTTGTTTCTCCTTGATTTTCTTCAAATCCATCCACCTATACGAAAAACTTCCAACTACAAAAATGTTAAGCGTCGCGAGAGCTTCGATATGAACTGCTGTGATCGAGAATAGAGCCACAGATCGATGATAATATGAGTTCGAACGCATGAGTTTAATGCACGAATTCCAAGACGTGGGAAGCACCGAGTGGAACCGGTCTTTAGGCGTTGGTAGGGTAGGTGGTGAGCTTCGTCGTGGCACTCGCCGATCGTCTTCAAGTTGTTCGAAGATGGCGCGATAATCGATGATAGAGCGACAGCTATGGGTTCTTCGACCTGATATAGAACGTGGGTGAGAAGATGAAAGATGCGGCCTTGATACTAGTTTTTGAGATCGTGCGGCTGTGATTCACTGAGGTTAAAAAATAACAATATAAATGTGAAATTATATTATTTAAACTCGTACAAACTTCTAAATGCTATAACCTTGTCATACGAGGTCGAAATTAACGAAACGAATTACGTTGGGTTCGTATTGACGAGCACTACTATGGAGCTAGAATTGGATTTATTTGAGCTAGTGAAAATTTTGGGTAAAATTAAATTTGCGTTTAATTTTATTTGGAATAAATCGCTAACGTGACGACTACAAGCAATGTGAGTACAACTCACTCTTTCTGACTCACTGATATTTCTATATAAGTGAGAATAAATGTTATTTATGTTGATTGATGATTTTTTAGATGATATATGATACATTGATTAGTATTTGGATATATATACCTGCCTAGTGGAGTAGATAACCCTATACGTTCCCGTGTATGAGCGGATGAACCTTTATACGTGCGTCTATCTTGAAGCGAACATTGTACACATATTCTAATATGTATATTTGTTGCAAGTGACGGGTTGGAGGGATCCAACTGGATTCCTCACCCGTATTGATTTATTTACAGATATTGTATATTCTGTTATCATATGATATATGATGTTTTGATGCCGTGATTGTTGTATTTAGTGCTATTGCAGCATTGGGCATATTTGGAAATTTTAAAAATATTAAAGTGATGATTTTTAAATTTAAATAGGATTTTCAAAGTGATTTTGGATATATACATTTTATTGAATTTTGAACTGTTAAGGAAATTGTTTATTTTAAATAAATAAATGTTATAATTTTTATTGTTATAAAAATTATGATTTTTGGGAAATATGATAAGAATATGATTTTTGAAATAGGAAGTTAACTATTTTGTGAAATAGTATAAATTGATTTTTTAATTTATTATAAAAGGTTTTATATACAAGATTTATAAAAATTGAATTTTTATAAATCGAAATAATGGAATTATAAAGGAGTTTTTATAAGTGTTAAAATGAAGTTATAAATGAATCTTATAAGTGATTAAGATTTGTGAAGTTGTAAAAGAATGAAAATTGTAAATAAATAATTTATAAGGAATTAACTTATAAATTGGATTTTTGGCTGTAAATGATATATATGTAGAATTGGTTAATAAGAGAATTTATATACTGAATTTTTTATAAAATATAATTGTGAATTTATAAACATTGTTTTATAAATCCGAAATCAATTGAATTTGACAAGTAAATATAGAAATTATTAAGGGAGATATACCCACGATTTGGACAATGGATAATCCTTTAATTAAATATATAGAAGTGTTGAATTTGTTTAGAGATTTATATCCACGATTTTAAACAGTGGATAATTCTTAATTAAATGTGTAGAAGCTTTAATTTGGTTAATGATTTATATTCACGATTTTGGACAATGAATAATATATTAAATAAATGTTTTAAAAAAGTGATATTTAAATGGAATAAAATGTTTTAAAAGATGTTTTAAAATTTGTTAAGGATCGAAACCATAGATTTCAACATTCATTGTTGAAATAGACTTTTTCAAGAAGTAAGGAAATGATGGACTATAACACTGTTGTTATAGTAAATGATTTTCGAAAGGAAATGTTTTTTTTATAGTATTGGGATTTATATATCTATCTTATTATCGAATCCCTATACTATCGATTTTGGGTTGTCGTACCGATGTTTTACGCAACATTCGTTTTGACCCAAAATAAAGATGTTTAAAAGAATCTTTTCCTTAAAGAATAAAATATATACTTAATCGTGATTTAAGTATATGTAATATTTTCTAAGTGTTGAAAATAAATTGATTTGTGAATTACTTATTATTAAATAAGTATATGGAAATGTTTTCTAATATGAAGTGAAATGTTTTGAGAATATATCTTTTTAAAGATAATTTGAAGTGAATATTTGGTAAATGATTTAATTAATAGAAGATTAATTGAAAGGGCCTAGTGATTGCATATGGTGCTAAATATTTGTTTGTTTGTT
Source organism: Allium cepa (assembly GCA_030765085.1). NCBI lineage: Eukaryota > Viridiplantae > Streptophyta > Magnoliopsida > Asparagales > Amaryllidaceae > Allium > Allium cepa. The sequence goes on along the minus strand of CM060938.1, from coordinate 72,796,185 downwards.
TTGATAGTTAAATAACCGACTATCAAGTTGGCCAAAATTTTAGTTCCTCGACTTGATGTGGGAACCATTTAGTTGTACATTTAGTACGTAGCCTTCTGTGTAGGCTTGATTATCGTTTGTGTTGAGGATGTTGATTCGTATCGTGCGAAGTATTACTCCAATCTATCGAGCTTCCTTCTTGGCCCAAAGGATAGCAAGTTGAAAGTTGGAGACATGATAAGTCTATGAGATTTAGTTTCCGTATGAGGTTGAGAAACGATTTTGCGTTGTCGGTGCAAAGAGATCGGGATCAGATTTATCTGAAAATCACTTCGGACCAACATATATGCGACGATTGTGCAGGTTGCTTGTGATGATATTGATATTCCAGATTTTCATAGTGGATGGACTGCTTTTTGATCTTTTGGGGTTAAAATCCCAATATGCATCCAATAGCAGTGGCCTTTTCATTATGAAATATCCAATGCGACGACTATTCGCTACTAATCCTAGGGATTTTCCAACAGGATATGGTAGAAAAGTACCTTCGGTTTGTCTTGTTCCTAGACAACTTGTATGGATGTTTGTCTGACATCGCATTTCTATACATTAAGTACATTGGTTTTTACAAATGTACATCAGTGGTGGCGGAGAAGGCAACTTCTCTTAGCTTAACACCCTCCTTGAGACATACGAGCTTAATGGTTATACCTTTATGGAAAGCAATTAGTAGTCAATGGAAATGTCTGTGTGGCACTCAATGTGATGTGATATGTGATTGTGAAAGGTAATCGTTACCTCTAGCCTCATCCACCGAAATGACCAAAACAGGGTTAGATGCAGCAAGGCTAAGTGGGTCGCTCCCACTACTGTATGATCATCCTCTTCTAGATATATCTTTGCATTATATGACGTCATGTATCTGATTTTTTGTGGTTTGTATGCTAGAGGGTGCTCGGTAAAGTCGGTAACGACTGGAGTATGATATATTCGGTACCATCTAGTTATAGAAGTGAGCTGATCTTATGTTGGTGGAGGATCCTTTGAGATGGTCATCGGTGCATTCTTCTAGAGATATACTTCCGGAAGGTAGTCCCTTCACCTGATCATTTGTATGAAAATCCAAACTCCACTACGTTCCTGCCATTTTATTTGTAGAGCCTAGTATGCTGGAATTTAATAATGGTAACAATTTCAGCTATTTTGAATATTATTTGTATACTAGGCACTAATATAATATCACTTGAGTTTGATATGAGATGATTTAGTTATCGTAAGGTAAAAACATGTCCGCATTTATGTATGGACTTTTCTTACGAGTTACTTTTGTTTTGATAAAGGAAAAGTTTTGGTAATTTAATAAATTCGTTTGAGTGTGTTTTTCATGCTGGTTTACCAGACTGATCCGGGCGTTCTTCCCTTTCAATGCTCGGGTCAGACCGAGTATATTTACATGATTAGATTTGGTGCTTTTGGAGCTTTAGCAGGAAAGCTGGAGATCTTCATTTCGTATACGCTTATCTGTTTTGATTATTGATTATCCACTGTGCTTAGTTGTTTAAATTATCGGCATTTGTAAGGACTGGTTATTATAACTGTTTAGGCTGACAACTATTGATTGATTGTTGAACTCTGATTGATGTTTGTATATACAGTTTCTGTTTTTAAATATCATTGATATGATATTATATATTTTCCGCTGAGATGTGAGATTCTGTATTGTTCTGATTGGTTCTATCTTCTCTCTTCTTTTCTTTCTCTTGACTTTCCGTCAGTCTATGCTTTTTGGGTCGGACATATGTGGATTATTGTCAATTCAAAGGGATCGGATTTTCGGGTCGTCACATGATGCTCGAAGGTAAGGTGGCTCAAGCTTGTGGAGTTATTATTATCTTTTATGATATTTTTTGTACCCATCTATTTGAAGAAATGATGTAATAGATCTTAAATGATAGTTTTATGATGTTTTGTATTATGACATTTCAAATGGTTTAGAAATAAATAGATGCAATTTGATATTATATTTTGTTTCATCCATTGTGAGTTATGAAAGAATAGTTATTGCTCTATGCTGTTATTTCTTTTTTCCATCCAACAACCAACCTTAAAATGGATCTAAATTTCGATGAGCCGGCATTTGTCTATACAAGTTGTTCAGGATATGAACAAATTGAAGCCACTACTTCTACTATGTCCATTTTTGAATCACCCTCTATTAGTAAATAGCCCTTGCACTTCAAAGCACTCCGTCTTCGATCCCACTTCCTTTAAGATGTCTTCTGAAACATCGAATATGTATATGATTTTGGAGTGGTTACGATTTTGAGTCATCTTATATAAGTACACTCCCCCGCTTACAGGTTGCTCCAAAACCAATTGATATTTCCGATAAAGTCACCTCTAGTTCTTCTGGAAATTATTAGATAATGCATAAGAGAGGAGAACACCTGCCAACCATTTTAGCGAACAGATTTCATTATCATTTGTCCTAGGCGAATAAAACAAGATTTATATGCATAGGATAGAATCATTAAAGATGACTGTGCTATATAACTTCTGTATTTTCCTTAGATATTTCTAGAATTATATTTTAGCCAAGATTTGATAGTCGGTTATTAAATTAATAAACAAGCGATCAATGTAGGTTTAATTCCATGTGGCATCTATTGAGCCTCTATTAATAAACCTTTCATAAATTAAAATCTCTTTCAATTATTTGACTCAAAATGCCTTCATAAAAGACCTATTCACAAACCTCTTATACTCTTATCAATACTTTGGAAAAACATTCGTATACTTATCTCAACAATATAAGTATATTACAAAAGCTTAAGGAAGATTTCCTCTTTTCTAAATTTATATTTAATTGAGCAAAAAAAATATCATTAAAAACATTTCTTACTATAGCCAAACCACTATCCTTCGGTGTTAAGTATGGAAAGAATGTTTCCACACCACCATAATTAAGAATGATTGTTTATCAAAATTAAATCTCATTCTTTTCATAAAATTCCCTTTTTATGAGCTCATTTCATATTTACAAATCCTATTATAAATCACAATTTTTTTTATAAAACTTCTTTTATGAATCTCTAATTATTTATAAAATTCCTTTCTATTTATAAAACTCTTTCTACTAATAAAACTCTCTTCTATTTATAAACTCTTTTCTATTTATAAAATTGGTTCTATTTATAAACTCTTTTATAAAAACCTTGATAAAAACTTCATAAAATCCTTTAACTTATTTTTATAAATCTTATATAATTAACATCATTCTTTATTATAATGAAAATATTACTTATAAATGCATTTTATATATAAGTTACCATTTCTCGATCTCTCTTTTATTTTATAAAATATCATTTTTAAGTCTCTCTCGCAAAATATCCTTTTTAAAACTAATTTACAAATTATCATTTATAAATCTTCTTTACAAAATATCATATGTAAATTTTCTTTAAACAAACCCTTTTAATAAATAAAATCCCATTTTTAAAATAACTTATCATTTATAAACTTCCTTTATTAAATTAGTTAATTACCTTTTAACGTCATACATAAAATAATTAATTAACTTTAAAACATTAATAATAAAATAAGTAACTAACTTAACCCATCATTTATTAAATCAATTATTAACTTAAACCATAATTAAATCAATCGATTAACTTAGTTTAAAGCATCATTAACAAATAATTAATTAACTTAAACATCATTTATAAAATAATTAAAACCATTTATAATTAAATAAACACTTAACCTTAAATTTGTATGAAGTTTAAGTTGCTTTTAAATCCATAACCATTCAGATTCAGAAAAGAGACTTAGCAACCCTGTGACGCCCCACCTCTATACCCACGCTAGCCGAGGACACTATGGGGTAATGCCGTCAACTAGCACGGAGAATAAGGCTGTTGAGGAGCGACCATCCGTGTAATTGCTTTGTGCGAGCACCGATATGCCAGATAAAATATAACATGCATTTCATCTCAATAGGAAATCCGACATACCGACGCAAACTCAAAGCTACTACACAGTGGCTATATATAATCTTCGGAAACAAATATAGAAATAAACATAACACAAATCAGTCACAGGCAATTCATATCACAAAGGCGGAAATAGATATGAATATTACACATAAAAGTGTATATCAGAGCAGTGGTCAAATAAGATCCACAACATCACAAAAGAATAGATACAAGTGCTAGACAAAAGAATATGTATACATCAAGGAGTCTATTTCTCAAATGTATACAACAAAAACTACCAAACTAAAGTAGTAAGCCAAAAGATCATATGATGGTCCGATAAGGTGGCAAGCAGAAGCACCTGTAAATTCTCAGTCTGACCCGAGTATTATTTAAGAAGAAAATAATAAACGGATCAGTCTAGCTATAATTATCAGATAAAATGAGATATAAGAAGAGATCTGGTAAAAACGTATGATAACCAAAAATGTCATACTGCGACAAGTATACATAGAAAAATCAACAAAGGAAAATCGTACAAATATCTCAAAAATCTCATAACACCAAAAAGAATATCATATTCTTTATTTCATTCACCAAGCCACAGTAAATGACATACATATCAATGCCAATCGTAAAAGTTGGTGAAACATAAATTCCAGAAATCAATAATTAGAAATCCAGAAATCATAAGAAAAGGATGGCCAAGACATTGATGTAGTGCAAACGGTACATCCAATGAATCCAAAAAGCCAAGACATTGATGTAGTGCAAACGGTACATCCAATGAATCAAAAAGCAAAGACATTGATGTAGTGCAAACGGTACATCCAATGAATCCAAAAAGCAAAGACATTGATGTAGTGCAAATGGTACATCCAATGAATAAAAAAAAAGCTAAGACATTGATGCAGTGCAAACGGTACATCCAATGAATCCAAAAAGCAAATACATTGATGTAGTGCAAACGGTACATCTAATGAATCCAAAACGCTAAAACATTGATGTAGTGCAAACGGTACATCCAATGAATCAAAAAGCTAAGACATTGATGTAGTGCAAATGGTACATCCAATGAATCCAAAAAGCAAAGACATTGATGTAGTGCAAACGGTACATCCATTGATTCAAAACACATTAAAAGTACATGGGATGACAGCCCATAAAGAAATGAGACGAAGCTCAATGAATTGAGGAACGGACCTCCACATGGACAAAGAGACATCGCACATTGCTAGTCTAAACCATAAAATGATCATAATCGATCATCTAGAAGTGTCAATTACAGTAAGTTAGTAAATATATGAGCTTAGCTTCATGTCCCATAACCTCTAGCTTAACTTAAATATTTACGAACAAATTGTAGATTTCCACTAGAAAATTTTCACAAGAGATTCAATCGAACAAGTCCAAGAATTAACCGACGAAGTAAACGTAAGCGTTTCATACCACTTGTTTTACTAAGTCGTATAATTAGATTTCTCATACGAGTGAGGTAAAGGTTTGTATATACTAGTAGATTGGAAATCGGTTTGAGAAAACAAGCTTTGTTATAAAATAGTGTTGAAATCATTTGAAGAAAGAGTTTTGATATTTACTACTAGTATAGAAAACCTTTATATTTTAGAGTGACAAATCATAGAAGTGATTGTAGAAACAATCAATAATAAAAATTCACATTCGAAGACGTGAATAAAATCCAAAGAAATCGATTACGGAATCTATCGAAATGGATATTCCCAAAAATCACGAAGAAAATGTCATCAAAGTCGATAATAAGTGATAATAACAAAAGGGAATCCACACGAATCGATTAAAGTTGGAATTCTCAAGAAAATAGGCAAATAGGAAAAAGACTGCATATTCAGACGTTTGAAATCAAGGATTCAGACGTCTAAATCTGGAAAATAAAATATTTTCCAAAACAGAATTACGTCTGAATCGTTGATTTCAGACGTCTGAAATAGGCACTTTTTAGCCTATTTCCTTTCAAGTTCCAAATGAACCAATTCAGACGTCTGAAATATAGATTCAGATGTCTGAATACTGGGGAATAAAAATTCCCGGTATAATATTCAGACTTCTGAATCTAACGTTTCAGACGTCTGAAGCTGGGGTTCAGGGCATTCCCTGAACCTAGACCAAAAATGGCCGAAATAAATACCGGAAGCGATCGGACGAGCAACGACGACTAAGGATTTACGTCGAGTGACATCCCAGCCTTAACGGTCTTCGATACGCCTCAAATATCAATGTCCAAATTTCCATAAAAAGGATTTTCTTAAATTAGACCAAAACACCAAAAATTGGAATATACACAAAATCAATCCAAACCAAAATCAATTGCACAAGAATAAGTGTTAGGAATTCATACCTAACAATCAAAGATAATTATAGACTAAGATGTGAGATAAAAATCTCACCTTTGAACCCAAATCAATGAAGAAGAAGCTTGAAAGCAAAGGAAGATCAACCACACTTCAATCCCAACTCAAGAAGCTTGATTCTACGCTTAAAAGAGAAATATTTCCCAAATTAGGTTTATGAAATTTCTGAAATTGGAAGGAGAATGAGTTGGAGAAGAAGAAGGAGATGCTTACCAATGGGTTCTCTTGAATTTGGAGCTAGAAGTTGGATTTGCTAATGAAGACTAGGGCTTGGAGTTTTAATTTCCTCTTCCTTCCCCCATTTTTGCTTTAGCTTGAAGTGTTAGGAATATGAAATGAAGTAATGAAGAGGAGAGGGGGTTGGGACTAAGTTAGTAAGTGATTAAAGGGTTCAGCCCAAACCAAAGCCCTAAGTGAAAAAGTAGCAAAAATCAACTTACTCCAAATATATCGAAGCTTATACTCAAAAAGGTAGCAAACGGCATTTTGAACTCAATGGAAGTGGTCTCGAGTCCCAATTCGACTGTTTGCTAAAAGTAGGTTTTCGGACCAAAATCCGACGAACGATGAAATATTTAAATAAAATATTTAAATATACAACCGATAAATATGCGGGTTATTACAGACTCCCCTCCTTAAAGAAATTGCGTCCTCGCAATACTTAAGAAGAAAATAAGAAGTAACAACCATAGCAGCATATCAACACAAAAGAAAATTTGAAATAGGAAGTTCACCATAAAGAGCATGAAAGGGTAAGCCTAAACGGGTTCGCACGGTGAATTCTCTGGATTCCCAAGAGAAATCCTTAGGATTTGAGAACCATTGAACTCTCACAAAAAGAACATCTTTATTCCGAAGGCGCTCCACCTCTGAAGCAACGATACGAATAGAATGTTGCTCAAAAGTCAAATCTGGTGAAACTTCAATCCCAACTATAACACTAGACTCAAGAATAAAAATAGGAAACCTAAAAGCATTTCCATAGTTAAAAGACGCGGAAAACGTCAAGAATAGCAGAAAATTGAGCCATTGCAACGGCGTAGTACAAAAATGGTACGCCCGAGAAATGAGTAACTCGAATAATTTGGAACAACGGCGTAGTACAATAACAGTATGCCAGATGAACCAAGGCTCGAATAATTTCGAAAAACCGACGTAGTACAAAAACGGTACGTCCAATGAATCGGTAAACCGGAACAACGATGTAGGAAATAATGGTACATCCATTGATCCAGATAAGACGGAACATCAATGTAGTATAATAACAGTACATCCGGTGAACCGAACACCATAAAAGAACATCGGACGCCAGTCCATAAAAGAAATGAGATAAAGCTCAATAAAACGAAGTATATCAAAATGTCCGATGAACTTGATAAAAAGATAATTCCATTCAGACAACAACAAAGAATCAACAACTTGTTGCCTACGACAAAGCGCATTGGCAGCACGATTTCCAGAATATCAAGATCATAAGATGCTAGGAACTCGAGTCGACATGAATTTCCTTATGAGAAAATAAATATTCCAAAGATTTATGATCGAGGTGGAGAACAAATTTCTCCCCCAAAAATGATGATGCCAAACTCTAAAAGCGAAAACAATAGCCGCGAGCACTAGATCATGAGTGGCATACCAGTCTCAGTTGGCTTTTAATGATTTAGAAGCACAAGTGATAGCACGTCATCTTTTGCAAGAGAACGACATCCAAACCAATACGATTAGCATTGGCATAAAAGATAAAGTCTTGGTTCCCAACGGGAACCACAAGAACAAGAGTATCGAAAAGAAAGAATTTCTTTTAAATAATCTTGTTTCCTGAAAAGTTAAAACTTTCAAACTTTACATTTATCTTTATGTAATAATCTTTCTAGAAAAAATTACATTTTACAAGTCAATTTATTGTGTCTGACTGTCTCATCAAAGCGTTTAGGAAATTCGTATCGATAACGTTGATCAAGCGCATCGACCAGAATTCTTAAAACATTAAATGGGCAATACAATCACAAAATCATCTTTTATAGGATAAACATTTTTCTAAAAACTTTTGATCGTTCTAAAAACAGAAATCCTATTTATACTTATAAATAAATCTTATGAAAAAGATTTGCAAAAATTTTAAATTGCTAATTTCACCCAAAATCAATAAACACAAGAATGGTCTCATCGAAATACTCATAGAATACTCGGCTTATAAAATGGATGAAATAAGCTGGACAAACTGAATGATATAATAAGTCATTCATAAGAATCGTAACGAGTACGGAATGCGGTAAGTGGAATGCTAACTCCCGCAACTCGTAGCCAAATGAAAATCGGTGGCAAGGTCGAACTAGAAAGACCTTAACACCACACAAAAGATTTCTTGGGTGATAATCCTAAGACAAACTCAAAAATACCGGAAAAGTTTCACAAATTATTTAGATAAGAGAAATAACACTTCTCATCTTAAGGGCTTAAAGAATAAAATGATGCCTTCAAAAATTTGAAATCGGAATCTCAAGAAAAAAAATAGAAATCTGCTTAACAGATAGAAAATGTCGAAGATGAATAGTCCACACGGAAAATAGGATATGGGCTTCACAACGATTGAGCCAATCCTTACAAAAATCAATTCCGAAGCCTAAGTACAAAAATTGGCTCGGAAAGAAAAATCACATAAAATAATTTCGACATCAATAAAAAGCAAATTGAGTGTTGCGGATCCACCAACCGGATTCGCAACTCTCAAAGAGGTCATCAAGCCCAAAATATTTTCAAAGAAAAAGAATCAACAAGTTCTTTTGATATAAAATAGTGAGATGGAACCCATATCAAAAAGAACTCAAATAAGAAGATCATGAAATAAAAAAATGCCATCAAGGATTGAGTGAAAAATACCTTGACCAAGAGAAGAGTTGCTAGGGGCTCGCAGCTTTCCCTTCTCTCTTGCTTGGAAGCTTAGGGCACGAAGATAAAAGATGACCCGAACCTTTGCAATAACGACAAAAGAGGGGTTTCGGGCACTGCCTTGCATAGTGGTTCGTGGAACCACAATTGTAGCATCGTCCACGACTAGAGGTAGGAGTCTTTGCTACCGGAGTTTGTTGCTTCCCTATCTTATTAGAATTGGGGCCTTTGAATTTAATAGGCCTCTTCAAGTTATTGTCGAAGTTCTGTTGGGCACGCACAACTTCAACATCACCTTCATTATCGGCCTCTTCAAGACGAAGAGCGATATCAATAAGCTGATCAAATGAAACCTCAAGTTTCAGAAGTAATGGCTTCTTAAGATTCTTATTCAAGCCATAGAAAAATCTATGATTTTACTTCAATGGGGTATTAATGTACTCATCCCCGTATTTGGACAGAGATTCGAAAGATGCGACATAGTCTGTCACTGAAGATCCACCTTGAACAAGGTCAATAAAACGCCGGGCCAAAGTTACCTTTTCAGCCTCCGGCACAAATTTTAGTTCGAATCGTTCCCGGAATTGCTCCCAAGTAAGATCCGCTTCGATAATCTTCGAAGTTAAGAGCTCATACCATTCTAACGCTCTTTCTTGGAGCATGCTATAAGCCACTTGGACTCGATGTAGATCAGTAAGGTTCATGCGAGAAAAGATACGATCGCACGATTTGAGCCAAGCTTGAATTTCTATAACACTCTCGGATCCCTTGAATGGCCTTCCACCCAAATCGGTATAGTCTCTGCACAAGCGTGCAAAACCAGATCTAGGATGAGTAGGCTCTGGATTGGGTCCTGCAGCTTGAGCATTCTTTACTAGATCAAGAAGCTGCCGGGAAGACATAAATACTCCATCCTGAGGAGTAGCACTAGATTGACCGGCGTTGGGGCGGCCAGGTCTAACCATTTCTCTTCCTTAAAAAAGAAAGAAGGAAGAAGAAGAAGGTTATTCACAAAATGAATATCAAGCAGTCTTGATAGATAAAACAAGGAATCATAAAGAAAATAGGATGAATCGGTACGAAGACACGAATTAAATCCTAAGGCACAACTCCTAAGATGGACTTAGGATGATGATCCTTGTTAAATTATTCTACATTGTTTCGAAGTTTGGCTCAGATACCAAGCTGTGATGCCCCACCTCTATACCCACACTAGCCAAGGACACTACGGGGTAATGCCGTCAACTAGCACGGAGAATAAGGCTGTTGAGGAGCGACCATCCGTGTAATTGCTTTGTGCGAGCACCGATATGCCAGATAAAATATAACATGCATTTCATCTCACGAGGAAAACCGACATACCGACGCAAACTCAAATCTACTACACAGTGACTATATATAATCTTCGGAAACAAATATAGAAATAAACATAACACAAATCAGTCACAGGCAATTCATATCACAAAGGCGGAAATAGATATGAATATTACACATAAAAGTGTATATCAGAGTAGTGGTCAAATAAGATCCACAACATCACAAAAGAATAATTACAAGTGCTAGACAAAAGAATATGTATACATCAAGGTGTCTATTTCTCAAATGTATACAACAAAAACTACCAAACTAAAGTAGTAAGCCAAAAGATCATATGATGGTCCGATAAGGTGGCAAGCAGAAGCACCTGTAAAATCTCAGTCTGACCCGAGTATTATTTAAGAAGAAAATAATAAACGGATCAGTCTAGCTATAATTATCAGATAAAATGAGATATAAGAAGAGATCTGGTAAAAACGTATGATAACCAAAAATGTCATACTGCGACAAGTATACATAGAAAAATCAACAAAGGAAAATCGTACAAATATCTCAAAAATCTCATAACACCAAAAAGAATATCATATTCTTTATTTCATTCACCAAGCCACAGTAAATGACATACATATCAATGCCAATCGTAAAAGTTGGTGAAACATAAATTCCAGAAATCAATAATTAGAAATCCAGAAATCACAAGAAAAGGATGGCCAAGACATTGATGTAGTGCAAACGGTACATCCAATGAATCCAAAAAGCCATGACATTGATGTAGTGCAAACGGTACATCCAATGAATCAAAAAGCAAAGACATTGATGTAGTGCAAACGGTACATCCAATGAATCCAAAAAGCAAAGACATTGATGTAGTGCAAACGGTACATCCAATGAATAAAAAAAGCTAAGACATTGATGTAGTGCAAACGGTACATCCAATGAATCCAAAAAACAAAGACATTGATGTAGTGCAAACAGTACATCCAATGAATCCAAATAGCAAAGACATTGAAGTAGTGCAAACGGTACATCCAATGAATCAAAAAGCTAAGACATTGATGTAGTGCAAACGGTACATCCAATGAATCAAAAAGCTAAGACATAGATGTAGTGCAAACGGTACATCCAATGAATCCAAAAAGCAAAGACATCGATGTAGTGCAAACGGTACATCCAATGATTCAAAACACATTAAAAGTACATGGGATGCCAGTCCACAAAGAAATGAGACGAAGCTCAATGAATTGAGGAACGGACCTCCACATGGACAAAGAGACATCGCACATTGCTAGTCTAAACCATAAAATGATCATAATCGATCATCTAGAAGTGTCAATTACAGTAAGCTAGTAAATATATGAGCTTCGCTTCATGTCCCATAACCACTAGCTTAACTTAAATATTTACGAACAAATTGTAGATTTCCACTAGAAAATTGTCACAAGAGATTCAATCGAACAAGTCCAAGAATTTACCGACGAAGTACACACAAACGTTTCATACCACTTGTTTTACTTAGTCGTTTAATTAGATTTCTCATATGAGTGAGGTAAAGGTTTGTATATACTAATAGATTGGAAATCGGTTTGAGAAAACAAGCTTTGTTATAAAATAGTGTTGAAATCATTCGAAGAAAGAGTTTTGATATTTACTACTAGTATAGAAAACCTTTATATTTTAAAGTGACAAATCATAGAAGTGATTGTAGAAACAATCAGTCATAAAAATTCACATTCGAAGACGTGAATAAAATCCAAAGAAATCGATTACGGAATCTATCGAAATGGATATTCCCAAAAATCACGAAGAAAATGTCATCAAAGTCAATAATAAGTGATAATAACAAAAGGGAATCCACATGAATCGATTAAAGTTGGAATTCTCAAGAAAATAGGCAAATAGGCAAAAGACTGCATATTCAGACGTCTGAAATCAAGGATTCAGACGTCTGAATCTGGAAAATAAAATATTTTCCAAAACAGAATTCAGACGTCTGAATCGTTGATTTCAGACGTCTGAAATAGGCACTTTTTAGCCTATTTCCTTTCTGGTTCCAAATGAACCAATTCAGCGTCTGAAATATAGATTCAGACATCTGAATATTGGGGAATAAAAATTCCTAATATAATATTCAGACGTCTGAATCTAACGTTTCAGACGTCTGAAGCTGGGGTTCAGGGCATTCCCTGAACCTAGACCAAAAATGGCCGAAATAAATACCGAAAGCGATCGGACGAGCAACGACGACTAAGGATTTACGTCGAGCGACAACCCAGCCTTAACGGCTCTTCGATACGCCTCAAATATCAATGTCCAAATGTCCATAAAAAGGATTTTCATAAATTAGACCAAAACACCAAAAATTGGAATATACACAAAATCAATCCAAACCAAAATCAATTGCACAAGAATAAGTGTTAGGAATTCATACCTAACAATCGAAGATAATTATAGACTAAGATGTGAAATAAAAATCTCACCTTTGAAGCCAAATCAATGAAGAAGAAGCTTGAAAGCAAAGGAAGCTCAACCACACTTCAATCCCAACTCAAGAAGCTTGATTCTAAGCTTAAAAGAGAAATATTTCCCAAATTAGGTTTAGGAAATTTCTGAAATTGGAAGGAGAATGAGTTGGAGAAGAAGAAGGAGATGCTTATCAATGGGTTCTCTTGAATTTGGAGCTAGAAGTTGGATTTGCTAATGAAGACTAGGGCTTGGAGTTTTAATTTCCTCTTCCTTCCCCCATTTTTGCTTTAGCTTGAAGTGTTAGGAATATGAAATGAAGTAATAAAGAGGAGAGGGGGTTGGGACTGAGTTAGTAAGTGATTAAAAGGTTCAGTCCAAACCAAAGCCCTAAGTGAAAAAGTAGCAAAAATCAACTTACTCCAAACATATCGAAACTTATACTCAAAAAGGTGGAAAAGGCATTTTGAACTCAATGAAAGTGGTCTCGAGTCCCAATTCGACTGTTTGCTAAAAGTAGGTTTTCGGACCAAAATCCGACGAACGATGAAATATTTAAATACAATATTTAAATATACAACCGATAAATATGCGGGTTGTTACAAACCCAATGATATTTAGACAAGTTACCATTTTATTCCATTTGACTTTTCTAAGTCATATCACTGGTATTTACATAAGCAGACATATAGATAAATAAAATCAATTAGAAATTGCTAGTTAACCCATACATATCCAATATTAATGTGATGGCCCGGGTTTTTAATATCTATGATTGATAATTAATTGCGTTAATTAATAAGAAATGCTGATTCTAACAATTAAAATACTAATTGTTAAAACTTGAAACAAATAAATCTGATAATCAGTATTCATATTTGGGGAAAATATTGTTTGACAATCTCCTAATATAATTTTTTTAAATGGACAAACTTATTATTTTCAAACAAATTAAGCATATATATATGAGTGGATTTTAAATTGAATTGGAAATTGAAATTCAAAGGATAAATATCTTAAAGAAAATTGGATTTCAATAACTGGATAAATATTGGTAATCTCCTAGTATAATTACTTAAAATTTATATATTTAATCTATGTTTGTTTAATATATATTTTTGAGTTGATTTTAAATTTGAATTAGTATTGATTTATATAAATAATTGGATTGTAATTCAAATTTGAATTTGAATTTGAGTCTGAATTTGAAACTTGAATTTAAAATCTAAATGAATACCTTAGTAAAATAATTTGGATTTTAAAATAATATATATATATATATATAGGTAATTTATTTAATGTATATTGGGTGTAAAACATTTTCTTTAAAATTAGAAAATATAATTTAAAAATTGTATAAAAACATAAGTTAACAAGTGTAATCCATGAGCCAAGAATTTTAACAAATGTAGTAATCTTATAAATGAAATGAACAGGTGTCATTTTAATTTTATTTTGTGAAAATTTATAAAAAAATAAAATAAAAATCTATATAATATTCTATCCCCTCTTTCTCTCATTCTTTATTCTTCATTTTCAATCTAAAAGCCTAAGAAAATCCTATCTAAGGAGAAATAAATTTGAACAAACTGAAAAATTTCGAAATCAAAAACCTGCAACAAAATTTCATCTCCAATGTACAAACCTACAGCACAATCAAGTTTCAGTTTTATCAAGCAAGATTCAACTCAGTAAAACAAGGTGCAGAAATCAAAATCAGAAAGGGTCGGAGCAAAACAAACAACAATCAAGTAATTAGTGAAAATTCTTTTAGATCCAAGATCAATTACTTTCCAGATTTTTGTTCAAGCTCTCTATCTTCTTCTTTTAAAGGTGAGTAAACAGATTTATCTAAAGAATTAAACCTGTTAAATTTAGATACATGAAGCATTTACTTAAAGTGAAATATGATATGTGATTGCTCGATTGATTAAACCAGATTACAGGTGTATTTGTATGTGAAAAGTTGTTGTGCATGTCTGGAACAAAAAGTTTGCTCTGTTCTTTATTCTTAGGTTCTAAAAAATTAAGAAAAATCAACTATTCGTCCTTTGATTTGTTATGTGTTTTGATAATTGAACAAATATTGTTAGAAATAACAGGATTTAAGTTGTAAAAATGTATTAAGCAGGAATTGATGATAGTTTAACCGGAATGGAAATATTACAGTAAAAATCTTATTTTTTTTTTCAAAATTTCAACCTTGAAGATTTGTTATTTCATGATTAAAATCTGAATGGTTATCAAAAACTAAGATTTTCAAAAGGTATATTATGATTTTTAAGGCTGTTAATCGCAAGTTGAAAGTTAAATGGGTTTTAAACATTTGCGGTTGATCGAGATGGTAGGGAAGGTCAAAATCGATATCGGAGGGAGGGGAAAGGTTGTCGAAGCGGGGAAAATTGTCCGATGATTTTATCATCCATCGAGGCATCGTCGAGATTTCAATTTAGGGTTTTAGGACGATGATGGATTCTTGGCCAATGCGGCCTCGCCAGTGTGTTGAGTTGAATTAGAGCTGTGGGAAAAGAAGTAGGTGACCATGGCAAGGGACTGGACGGAGTTGAGGGTTCTCCGATGGTCGGAGCAAATGGTACGGCGAGGATTTCTGGTGATTGATTTTGTTTCAAGTTGGGTCCGATGGTTTTGATTTTCGAGGAGGCTTGTATTTCTAGGTGGTTGATAGGTTAGAGGGAGTAGTGGCTGACAAGTTGACAATCGAAGCGATGATCGGTGGTGAATGGGTTGATGTGCACGGTGCACGGGAATCTTTGGTGACAGGTTGTTTACGTGATGAAGAGACGGTCGTGGCTCGAAGTCAACACGGGAGATTTGGGTCATTGGCTCGTGTAGGAACTCGGGGTAGGTTCATGTGTTATGTCTGTTTTAGATGTAAACAAAATATATAAAAAAAAGAAAAGTGGAAAGACTCGGGTTTGAGGGTGGAATTGCTTGGGTTTTACTCGAGTTAAATGATAAGAGATTTTCAAGTTTAATGATTAACCAAAATTAAGTTTAAATTTCCTTAACCATTGTTGTTTAAAATTTGGGTAATTTATTTTAACTTTAATTAATAAAGTTAATTCTTAAGTTGTTTTAAAATTTAATTAATAGTGTAATTAAGAAGTAGTTAAGGAAATAAAATGTTTTATCATTAATTAAACTTAAGATCTTGAGTAATTAAAGTTAATTAACCAAAGTAATTAAGTAAGGGGAAAATTGATAAGTTATTTAAGAGGAATTAATTAATGATTGAGAATTAATTAACTAAAGGAATATAGATTAATTAATTAAAGGTTAATTACTTGGTATTTAGAGATTATTTAATTACTTAAATGATAAATTACTTAATGGAAGCAATTAAGGATTAATTACTTAGTGTAATTAATTAAGGATTATTGATTAAGGAAACTAATCAATGATTAGTTAAATAATGATTATGATCAATTAAGGGATAATTGATCAATGTAATGATCATGAGATAATTAATTTGAGTGATTAATTAAGGATCAATGTAATTATTATGCATGGGTAAACGATAATTAATTTGTGTAATTAATTGAGAATTAATTACTTGTTGTAATTAAAGAATAATTAATCAAAAATGATTAATTAAGATAATAATTAGAGGATGATT
Source organism: Allium cepa (assembly GCA_030765085.1). NCBI lineage: Eukaryota > Viridiplantae > Streptophyta > Magnoliopsida > Asparagales > Amaryllidaceae > Allium > Allium cepa. Next base: position 72,779,542 of record CM060938.1, on the reverse strand, counting down.
AATTAATTGATTTGTAATTCATTAATGTTGAGTAAGCAGGATTTAAAGATGATGGAAGTAATTAATTTAATATATTTAAATTAATTGGAATGGTATGGCTAATCAACCTTGTGTATGAATGATAGAATGATATTGGAAGCCTTGGATTAATTGTTATCCTTAATATGTGATTTGTGATGCTATGTGATATGATTTGTTTGATTTAAACTGTGATGATGTGGTTATCTATTGATGATGAATTACTATGACACCTGTATTTAAAGTTGAATTGTATTTCACTTGAATAACTTGGGTTAAGATGACATTGGATTCAATGAGACCGGAGTCGGGTATTAGTAAATATCCGAAACCACTTCGATTCTTTATAAATTGATATGTGAAATCAATAAGCTGGAATGGAATGATTTAAATGAATTAGACCATTTAATCTAAGTTTGGTACTTAGAATTTTGTTAGTGAAATAAGTAATGTCTATAATAATTTGTGAATTTGTAATTGGTACAAGTTACCCGGGTTATATATATATATATATATATATATATATATATATATAAGTTGTATGCTTTGGTCATTCATGTTAGATGAGTTTACTTACGCTGGTTTCCAGCCTGACCCGAGTGTTACTTTGATGTAATGCTCGGGTCAAATCGAGTATTACAGATTTTCAGGTAGGGACGTTCTGAAGCTCAGGAGACGAGCTGGATGGCAGTGACGTATGGAGTGTTTCCGCTGTATTATATTGTTGTTTATCTGAGATATGTTGCTTTTAGTGTCCAGTGATTGTGAAAATGTTGTAACTCTGATGTATTAAAATGTAATTGACTGATATAGTTTTCTTTGTGTAAGGAATATTACTTGATATTATGTTTTATCCGCTGCGAATGTGAGATTCTGAGTTTGGTTTTCTGTTTCTTCTTCTTCTTCTATATCTTTTCTTCTTTTCCTAACTATTCGGAATTTTCGAAATCGAAATTTTCGGGTCGTTACATTTGGTATCAGAGCAGAAGGTTAAGCGAGAACCTTGGCTCTGATGGGTTTACTCATTAGGAAGGGTCAATGGTACCCTAGAATGAGTTGAGTGTAATATATATGAGAGAGCGTACTTTTTATTTTCTTATATAATGGTTTTAAAAGTAAATGATTTTTATATAAGAACCAGTATGTATGGCACGTCCGTTGGACGTGTGCAAAGACAACCGTGAGTTAAATTCGTTTTAATGTAACTTACAAAACAGGACTATATTGTTGCAGTCCGATGACGTGAACGAAGAAAAATATCACCATTTGTTCATAAAATGTTTTCTCTCCTCCATTATCCGGTCTTGAGACCGGCATCAGTAAGTAATAGGTGATGGCAGAGTTAAAAACTTTTATTGTAGGGATCATTTCATTTAATAAATGTTCGTATACCGATCTTAAAAATTTAGAATTATTGTTGTTATATATTGTGATGTAAATGAAAGTTTCAAAGTTGACCATAAATTAATACATGGTTAAGAAAAGTAACTGAAATATAAGTGAAATAATGAAGTCCCTTTGGCAATTGTTGAATGACATTAGTCAGTGATATCATGAAGATGAATAGTATGTTTAAAAAGTTTAGCAGAAAAGACATTCTTAGTTGTAATTAGGTTAAGTTTTGGTTACACGACAATATTAACCACGTTGCATAATACTAACCACATTGCAAAAAATCCTCCTCGCTTGTAATATCCAATAGTTCTTGAGGCCAATCCATATAATCATCGGCTGCATGATTCATTTTTTTAATCCTGCCACTGGAACCAAACCATGTGTAGAAGAAACATAAGCATGATATGTTACTTTTCTCAGTGGCTTTACAACTTAAATTTGCATTGTTAAATCGTTGAATGACATATCGAGTATGGAAAATAAAGTAGACAACAGTTATGCATTATATTATATAATAGTGAAAATAAGGATTCGTCTCTTATTTTCAAGTTTAATAAGTGGAAAAAACTCCTCAAAAACATATTTTAAATTTCATCCCTATTATTATTAAGTGGAAAAAACTCCTCAGAAACATATTTTAAATTTCATCCCTATTATTATTTTCAAAAAAATCGTCAACATAATGCAAGCTCGAGCTACTGCGGGATTAGTTGGAGGAAATGCTGTGTAACGTCCCGAAAATTTTCGACTTTCGAAAATTCAACATCGATACTCACTTTATCGACTGCCGAGAAATCGAAGGCCGGAAACCCTAAATGTTATGGTTTAAGAAAAGGAAAGAGAGAGAAGAAGAGATAAGAAGATAGAAAATAGAGAGAAAAGAAAATAGAAAGAACAACGGGACAGAAAGAAAACAACAGAACAACATCAGAATCTCACAATTCGCAGCGGAACAATATATAATAATAATAAATGAATAATCTTTAAACAAAGAACTATATCAGTTATTACATTTTATACATTTTCATCTCATTACATCATCATCAGAGTGTACAACATCAAACAACAATAAACAGCGGAAAAGAAATACTATATACTAGTAATACGCCATGCCATCTAGCTTGCCTCCAGCAACTCCAGAATATCCTGCTAAACCTAACTCTTGACTGCCCGTGTAGAAATTGGTGGGCACCCAGAGTTTAGGAAGGAAAACAATAAACTCTGAGTCAGTCGTGTGACTGGTGTGAGAACTCAAAACAGTTTATTTATCTTTAAAATCAAAATAGAGGAATATTTTTAAAGTCAATTCGCAATGCTTTTAAAAATGAGACTACCATAAGGCCTCCTGCACACACACACAATGCAAACGCAGAATCGGAGGAGATTTCTCCTTATGATAGTCAAAGATGCTTGATACGCATTTAAAAGAACATTTGATATTATTACTAGTGCATAGTGTAGAGAAAAATTCATTTCGAAAGTAGAATATAAATCTTAGCCAGCATAGACATTTCGAACTATGCCTACTATAGCTACCATCTAAACAGTGGTGACCACCATAAGTAAATGGCAGGTTCTACAACTAATACCGCACAGGGTTTCGTATTGGGAATTGGATTTCCAACGAATGATCAGGCCAAGGAACTTCCCATTGCCACATGAGAATGCCTCTGGATGGACATCCCCGAGAACCAAACCGGATCTCTGCCAACACAAGGCCGGGTTACCCCTAACTGAGTAACAACTGACCGAATATGCCATCCCCCGGTCCTTTGGGACCTTTCACCGAGCGCTCGTAATCAATTCACACAATCATAAAGTGTTTTCAACATGAGTAAGTATCTGAGCTCCATACCATGACACCACCCTTTTCCAGAAGGAAATGCACATATCCTAAAGGGCGCTACCCCTCATAACCTTGCCGCATCTTTCCTGTTTTGACCATTCCCGGGGTATGAGGCTCGACGAAGTCACGTCCACAAAGCCACGCTTTATACAAAAGTCGTGCTTTGGGTCAACAAATGATCATAGAAATGATCACCAAGATAGACGATCAAATAAATGATCCTATCACAAATAATCAACACAATGATCATTTAACAGCAACACTCAGCATGTCACATTACCAAATTGGGAATATATCGCCGATAACATTCAACTACATAACCTCTGAGCTCGTACGTCTCAGAGAAGGGTGTTAAGCTAAGAGAATAAATTCTCCGCCACCAACAGAAATATATTTGAAAGAAATCAGCTTTATATCTCAATTTGTAATGTCAGACATACAATCCATACAAGTCTGTTCCGGGCTCGAACAGAACCGAAGGCACTTCTTACGAAGCCCTTGCAATCCGGGTATTCACAATCCCGATCGAATTTCCCATCACTTAGGGAATCTCTATACCAGGAGCTACCCAGTGCAGAGACAATCGATAGGTCATCCTATCGCTTTCGCAAATACCCGGTCTTCAACACCGGTCATCAATGCTATCCATTACGTCGTATCACTATTCGGAATGGGTAATCCGAATAACGAGCGCAATAATTTAAAAATAAGTGTAGCATTCAAATTCAGCAAATCACAACAAATACCTTTCAAAGGTAAATATTGATAGTCGGTTATTGAACTATCAATGGATATGCACAACATCACCAGATTCCAAATAATTTTCCAAATTATTTATTTCCCAAAAATATCTTTACAAGATATATAATTTCAATATGTCAAAAATAAATCAATATTTATTTTTAAACAAATTCCACTTTCTTTTATAAATTCCATAATGAATTTATATTTCACAATATCTATGAATATATGATTTCAATTATTCATTTTCAATTTATCTTCAAAAAGATAAATTCTCATAATATTCACTTTATATTGGAAAACATTTCCATACTTATTTAATATGTAATTCATGAACCTATTTGTTTTCAACACTTGGAAAATATTCAATATACTTAAATCGAGATTAAGTATATATTTCATTCTTTAAGGAAATCATTCTCTTAAACATATTTATTTAAAATGGATCAATTCCAAAAATATTTTATAAACATATACTTTCAAAAATCACTTTGAAATCCCTTTTAAAATTCCAAAATTTGGTCTAATGATGCTACATACCAAATAGTCAATCACGACAACAACGATATCATATATCGATATGACAATCAACGAATATCAAAATATCCATAATCAAATAAATACTGTTGAGGAATCCAGTTGGATCCCTCCAACCTGTTTTCCTGCATCCACAAACATTAGCACAATACCAATTTCGCTCCAGTACGAAATTATCACGGTATACGGGATTTAAAATATTATCCGCTTAATAGACGGCGCAATAGGGTCTCATCCGCTATACAAATGCGGGAAATCAATAACTCCAATATATACATATGCCAATATATATAATGTTATTATATATAATACCAATTTCACTGTTTATGAAATATTCGCGGTATATGTTTTTAATAAATAACATCCGCTTACTAACGGCGCATAATGTCTATTTTAACAATCAATAGATAACAATCATCATTCAAACATGCATTCAAATATTTTAAATCTAACTATTTAAAATAAAAATCGAAACTGATTCGATTGAGTGAGAAGTTCTCACCTTGATTTCAATTTCGTTTTAGCGATTTATTTCGAATAAAATTAAACGGACGTTTAATTTTACCCGAAATTCTCACTAACTCCAAACGACTCCAATCTAATTCCATCGCGTAGTGCTCGTCCATACGATTCCAACGCAACTAGTTTCGCGCGTTTTCGACCTCGTATGAAAAAGATATGAATTTATGAAGTTTACACGATTTTTAAATTAATAAATTTACAACTTTTTCTAATATTTTACCCTACACTTGATCATAGCCGTAGATCCCTTGCCCCCCCCCCCTCATCATGACCGCATGTTCCTTCTCCCTCTCTCACGTTCACGTACAGGCCGACAACATGAACCCATTTACGCAACCTAGGGTTTATTTTCGCGCCACCAACACTCAACTCCACGTCGATCAGGGAACGCCACGTCGCGTGCCTCCCCTAGCTCCACCCACGGCCAAGGCAGCTCCAAGCTCGGCCCCCGATTTCTCCTCGAATTTCGTGCGAAACACGGTGACTTCGTGGTCACTTTCTGGCTAATTTCGTCGACTATAAACCATCATAGCCGTATGGATTTGTAGAGCTCTCCTCCCTCTATAATTTACTAGTTGAAAACTTCTTGAATCAAAGCTTAGATTTGAAGATAATGGAGGAGAATCGAAATGAAATTCTGGCCTTCGGTTTCTATGGTGGCGGCCGGCTAGGGTTTTAGTTATTTATTTTATGTTTTTGTGAATTTAGGCCCTATTTATAGAGAATCGAACGACACTATTCATCCGGGTTTTCCGAACTCCAATTCACGCGCCGTAACCAGCGTTTCTAGGGTTTACCCCGCGTTCCGGACATAATGGAACAGGTTTTGAAAGCTAATTCGGACATCTGTGCGAGTTATGGCAATAAACGTTCAATTTAAATTAAACCGATTTAAACGATTTTCTAGGCGTTTTAATTTGTACCGGACAAACGGTAAATCCGATTGACACGAAATTTGAAACCATACAATAATATCATATTACGGATCCGATGAAACTAGTTTCGTCGAAATCCGAGACTGTTCAAAAATTGGCAATTTTAACTCGCCAAATTAATATTAAAAATAATTCGATACGTTTCGAGCTGCCACGATCAAACGATAACTCCGATTGCTACGAAAATTGAAATCCGGTAATAACTAACTATTACGGATCCAATGAAACTGGTTTCGTCCAATTCTGAGACTGTTCAAAAATTAACTATTTTCACTAGTCGATTTAATATTAAAATATTCAATTTTCACAAATTAACTTTTAATTTGATTTTAAAAGTTCTATAATATCATTCTAACTCCAATATGATAAAATAAAATTTTACAAATCATTTTCAATCATATTTAACTCAATTTTCAATTATTTCCATAATTTAACATATTAAATTATCGATTTAATTATCCAATTAAATCTTAATTATTCGAATAAAAATTTATTCGACTTATAAATTCACTTATTAATATTTAAAATTAATTAAATATTCAAATTTTAATTAAATAAAATTCTGGGTCGTTACAATCTTCCCCCCTTAAAAGAATTTCGTCCTCGAAATTAACAAGTAAGAAAAGTTATAGAATCTATTAATTTTCCATAAATCCATAATTAAACTTCTTACAATACTTTACTAAGTTTTCAAATCATACTTGGTTATTTTTTTTAAAAAAAACAACTACTATTGTTTAACTTTCAATTCCAAATCAAAGTTAAAGTTTTCAAAATTTTCTAATTTTCTCAAATTTTTTCTAACGCCTTAAATTTCCGGAAAAATTCGCCATAGTCTCCTTTGCGCGACTCGATCCGAAAAAAAAATGACAGTATATATATCACAAATATACATCTCATCAAGTAATGAGGCATCCCGAAGGGAAAAAAATTGTAAAAGTACGGTATTTAATCCGAGATATGTACCTTATATTTTATTAGCGAGCATATACGGCTAATATAGCGCGAAAGCGAGCTCCAAATGCGAAGCAAACGCGATCCGCACCTACTAAACACTCAACAAACAACATGAGAATCATGCATATAGACAATAATATCAATATACAACATATAGCAACATAATAACTATATATGCCAACATAGCAAATGCAATAAAAGCAATATATTCAACCATCAACCAACTAACATCCAACTAGCATTCATAACCAGTAAATATTCATTTATATTCTCATTAATATTCAATGAATTGGGTTTTCAATTTAATCACATTTGATTCATTAACAGTGGATGTTTTTACTAATATTCATTTTCAATTAGTTTATATACACTAATTCATATTCAAGTTGGTACACTTCCAAATCAAATTCAATTCTATTTAAGATTCACTTAACTTCCAATTGAATTTCAATTACTTTAGCTTTCAATTTCATTAATACTTAATGAATTATATACAATCAACTAACAATCCACTTATATACACTTTAATAATTCTGAAAAATTATTTCTTTTATATATAAAATATAATCAAGGTAAAATTATTTCATTTACCCAATTTAAAACAATATTGTGTCGAATTGTTCTGTACAAGTGTTTAGAGATCCCTATCAACAACGTTAATTACTCGTATTAATCAGAATCTATATACCACTCAACAAAGCAATCATCACAATATAAAACAATTTTATATTCACTAACAAATACGCTCTCATAGCTATTATTACACTCAAACTCATTCTAGAGTACTACTGCCTCTATCTTTAATAAGTAATACCCAACAGAACCATAGTTGTCGCTTAACCATATGCTCTGATACCAAATTGTCAGATCTAGGCTTTTCAACCGTCGACAGCAGTCACAACCGGTAGGCTTTTCAACCATCCCAGCCCCACCGTGGCAACAACTGGTATCCCAAACTTGCTTTTACGGCCACCCTTTCGAATGTCACGGCTTCGCCTAACCAACCCCGCAAAGAGGACGTGTGGGGGTAAGAGTCTCCCGTTCGCCACCAAACCGCGAAGCGAGAACCCCCCATCACATATCACCTAGCATAAGCAAGTCTGTTCCGGGCTCGAACAGAACCGAAGGCACTTCTTACGAAGCCCTTGCAATCCGGGTATTCACAATCCCGATCGAATTTCCCATCACTTAGGGAATCTCTATACCAGGAGCTACCCAGTGCAGAGACAATCGATAGGTCATCCTATCGCTTTCGCAAATACCCGGTCTTCAACACCGGTCATCAATGCTATCCATTACGTCGTATCACTATTCGGAATGGGTAATCCGAATAACGAGCGCAATAATTTAAAAATAAGTGTAGCATTCAAATTCAGCAAATCACAACAAATACCTTTCAAAGGTAAATATTGATAGTCGGTTATTGAACTATCAATGGATATGCACAACATCACCAGATTCCAAATAATTTTCCAAATTATTTATTTCCCAAAAATATCTTTACAAGATATATAATTTCAATATGTCAAAAATAAATCAATATTTATTTTTAAACAAATTCCACTTTCTTTTATAAATTCCATAATGAATTTATATTTCACAATATCTATGAATATATGATTTCAATTATTCATTTTCAATTTATCTTCAAAAAGATAAATTCTCATAATATTCACTTTATATTGGAAAACATTTCCATACTTATTTAATAAGTAATTCATGAACCTATTTGTTTTCAACACTTGGAAAATATTAAATATACTTAAATCGAGATTAAGTATATATTTCATTCTTTAAGGAAATCATTCTCTTAAACATATTTATTTAAAATGGATCAATTCCAAAAATATTTTATAAACATATACTTTCAAAAATCACTTTGAAATCCCTTTTAAAATTCCAAAATTTGGTCCAATGATGCTACATACCAAATAGTCAATCACGACAACAACGATATCATATATCGATATGACAATCAACGAATATCAAAATATCCATAATCAAATAAATACTGTTGAGGAATCCAGTTGGATCCCTCCAACCTGTTTTCCTGCATCCACAAACATTAGCACAATACCAATTTCGCTCCAGTACGAAATTATCGCGGTATATGGAATTTAAAATATTATCCGCTTAACAGACGGCGCAATAGGGTCTCATCCGCTATACAAATGCGGGAAATCAATAACTCCAATATATACATATGCCAATATATATATATATTGTTATTATATATAATACCAATTTCACTGTTTATGAAATATTCACGGTATATGTTTTTAATAAATAACATCCGCTTACTAACGGCGCATAATGTCTATTTTAACAATCAATAGATAACAATCATCATTCAAACATGCATTCAAATATTTTAAATCTAACTATTTAAAATAAAAATCGAAACTGATTCGATTGAGTGAGAAGTTCTCACCTTGATTTCAATTTCGTTTTAGCGATTTATTTCGAATAAAATTAAACGGACGTTTAATTTTACCCGAAATTCTCACTAACTCCAAACGACTCCAATCTAATTCCATCGCGTAGTGCTCGTCCATACGATTCCAACGCAACTGGTTTCGCGCGTTTTCGACCTCGTATGAAAAAGATATGAATTTATGAAGTTTACACGATTTTTAAATTAATAAATTTACAACTTTTTCTAATATTTTACCCTACACTTGATCATAGCCGTAGATCCCTTGCCCCCCCCCCCCCCTCATCATGACCGCACGTTCCTTCTCCCTCTCTCACGTTCACGTACAGGCCGACAACATGAACCCATTTACGCAACCTAGGGTTTATTTTCGCGCCACCAACACTCAACTCCACGTCGATCAGGGAACGCCACGTCGCGCACCTCCCCTAGCTCCACCCACGGCCAAGGCAGCTCCAAGCTCGGCCCCCAATTTCTCCTCGAATTTCGTGCGAAACACGGTGACTTCGTGGTCACTTTCTGGCTAATTTCGTCGACTATAAACCATCATAGCCGTATGGATTTGTAGAGCTCTCCTCCCTCTATAATTTACTAGTTGAAAACTTCTTGAATCAAAGCTTAGAATTGAAGATAATGGAGGAGAATCGAAATGAAATTCTGGCCTTCGGTTTCTATGATGGCGGCCGGCTAGGGTTTTAGTTATTTATTTTATATTTTTGTGAATTTAGGCCCTATTTATAGAGAATCGAACGACACTATTCATCCGGGTTTTCCGAACTCCGATTCACGCGCCGTAACCAGCATTTCTAGGGTTTACCCCGTGTTCCGGACACAATGGAACAGATTTCGAAAGCTAATTCGGACATCTGTGCGAGTTATGGCAATAAACGTTCAATTTAAATTAAACCGATTTAAACGATTTTCTAGGCGTTTTAATTTGTACCGGACAAACGGTAAATCCGATTGACACGAAATTTGAAACCATACAATAATATCACATTACGGATCCGATGAAACTTGTTTCGTCGAAATCCGAGACTGTTCAAAAATTGGCTATTTTAACTCGCCAAATTAATATTAAAAATAATTCGATACGTTTCGAGTTGCCACGATCAAACGATAACTCCGATTGCTACGAAAATTGAAATCCGGTAATAAATAACTATTACGGATCCAATGGAACTGGTTTCGTCCAATTCTGAGACTGTTCAAAAATTAACTATGTTCACTAGTCGATTTAATATTAAAATATTCAATTTTCACAAATTAACTTTTAATTTGATTTTAAAAGTTCTATAATATCATTCTAACTCCAATATGATAAAATAAAATTTTACAAATCATTTTCAATCATATTTAACTCAATTTTCAATTATTTCCATAATTTAACATATTAAATTATCGATTTAATTATCCAATTAAATCTTAATTATTCGAATAAAAATTTATTCGACTTATAAATTCACTTATTAATGTTTAAAATTAATTAAATATTCAAATTTTAATTAAATAAAATTCTGGGTCATTACACGCTGGACGTGTATAAGGAAAAACGCAAGTTGACTTCTTTTTAGTGCAAAATAGGAAGGACAACAAAAAAATTAGTGATGTAATATTTATGTTAAAAACTTATAAAAAATGCACATCATTATTTGATGAACTCTAGACATGATTCTGGTGAAGGAATACTTTAACAAAGGGTATTTTTGTTGGTCAATAATAAAGTTATTTGGCTCGTTACGCATTGTTTAAACATTTCAGCAGACGAACATGTTTTGAGTGAAGTATGGACCGACTTGGAATTGAATTTTAGCTTAGCTAATAAACACTTTAGTTTTAATTAGTTTTAATTAATAAAAAGACTCTAGCTTCAATTACTTTACAAAAGATGGCCCCTCATGGGTTGTAAATTCTCACAAATTTTATGATCTTGTAACTTAAAAGTCCATCCAACTATGTTATCACTCTCTATCATAATATTTCAACATTGGAAACCTGTGTTTTCAAGAAATTTAAAAGGTAATGTTTTAAAGCAAATATATCATATAAAAATTGGTATATGTGCAATACTGTATAGATCAGTTTTGCAACATTTATTGCATTAAGTTACTGTTACATAGGAATATGGTATGTATGGAGCTGTTGTAGTTTTGTTGATTTTATGTCATCATATCATTCCCTTTTAACGTGATCCAATTTCATTATAACTAAACATGCGCTAATTAAATGTTGAAAGGAAAATATGACTCCTTAAATATTTCAATCTGCATACATACTTTTATGATATTTAACTAAAAGCATGGTTCATCAAAGTCTGTTTAGAATAATTCATGGTTTTATCAAAATTTAATAAGCTATCTTGAATTAGATTGAAAACACGCAACTACCATTTTTTACATTATTAATGGCAAAACTGCATAAACTTTACAGGTCAGTCATTAAGCAATTAATCCAAAAAGGATAATTCCATTTTTGTTAATTGACATTCTAGTTTTTAAGGATCTTAAATTTTAGGATTTTAATAGGTTATATTAGAAAGCAAATTAAATATCCAAAATGAAGTGGGAAAACAATGATATGAAATAGTCAAAAAAGTTTAAAACTAAAGACATCAATTTGCTTTTTTCTTGTTTTTAAAAAACGGAACTGGGTGTGAAATACAAATGACCAAAATGTTCATTTAATCTAGGAGGTGATCTATAGTAGGACATTTATACGAACTATCTTATTCAGGCTTGGATTAAGGACAGAATGAGTTAGAAGTTGTAACTTAAAGGGAGTGCCATCAAGAAATAGTTAAACAAAGGGAAAGCATATTCAGTCCAAATATCTGAATGTACTAACACCATAAAAAATCATTCCACACTATAGAAGAATATCTGTATTTATTCATGTTACTCAAGCATGTGTAAATGACTGTATAAGTCAGCAGCTGTACCGTTGAACCAATGTCATTGGGAAATACACTTAAACAAATAGAACAGAGCCATGTCATTTGAAGTATAGCGAATAAAATCTAATCCTATTTCGTCATGCCATTGGTGAACATGTTAGTAGGAATCATTAATCCTAATCATCCATATCCACATGTAAAGAGTCATGCATATAACATATCATAGAACAAATCTCAAAACATTAAACCAAAAATTTCCAAATGAACTGCAGATAAATGAATCGACAAAAGGTAGTAAAAGTTCGCCAGATTACCTCTTAGCTCTCAAGTTACATTCTCCTCAAAAATATGGATGTGCAAGCCAAATCGTTGTACTTTCCCTTTCTTCTCGAGTTAGACATTTTGTATCTTCGCTGCTACAGTCAGAAAAATCTGATTGAGGTAGCGGCAAAAGGAGAGGTATTGGTGCATTGAAGGATCATGTTAGGCTTGGAGGAGAAGATTGGTTCTCCTTTTTTTAGCAAATAACTTGCGTGCATAGAATCCAAAATAACCTTTAGATGTCCCTTTCATAATCTGCAATACTAAAACTATTCTAAAATTGTCATAATAAATGTTAATACATTAAATGATCAATAACGCAAAATATTTAATTGAATTGGATAATGAAGCATTCATGCTATCATGAGAATGATAACAAATTTATCGGTAAAAAAGATGAAAAACTGATAATTGAAACATTATGCTTACAATAATTTAAATTTACCTGACAATCAAGAACAGCCCCAATAGAAACCATTTGGTAGTTATGTGAGATGATGAACAAAAATGGCTACGTGGGAATGGAATGTGAAAGTGGAGTGAATCATGGTATGATTTAAGGCAGTTAAAACATCAAAATAACTTGTATAATAAATATTAATGGAGAAAATGATGTGCATATAAACGCATATACTTCCAAACCAACATAACCAAGCATGCACCAAAATCTCCAATTTCTTCTACACTTCTAAACCAATATAGTCGACTATTTGCCTCAAAATTCCTCTCTATTATGTAGCTTTCGGATCTGGAATCCAAAAGGAACATTATTGGCTCGAATTGCCTGAAATAAGGATCATACATGTTCTTACCAAATTTATGATTTTACCAAATTTGCAATAAAAAAAAGCAGATGCCCTGGTTAGATTAATAAATAGGATAAGAATTTTTGGATCTAGAAAACAAAAGTTGTCCTCTCATCGTACACCTCTTGAACAAAAAAAATGAACAATCAAATGAAAATCGATTATGAAGACAAAAAAAATTTGTAATCGATTTGACTCTATAATCCATCTAAAACTCAACATCTTTATCGATGCCAATCGATGTCCATTGTTTTCTTCATTATTTTACATAATGTGTGAAGAGAGTAGCGTAGAAATGGAGAGTTTAAGGAATATGAATATATAGAAGATTCACTTAAAAATACAATCGAGAAGAAAATTAAAATACTAAAAAACAACATGACAGGAGAGTTAAAAGAAAGTGGATTTAGGCAATAAGAAACATGGGTTGAGAATTGACGAAATTGTCCATAGGTTGGTACAGAACTCACCAAGGTTACCTATGTAACTTCAAAAGCTTCATTTGGGAGTATTCCCGTTATATATAGATATATTTTGAGATATAAAGCAATATTTCTTTCTAATAAATATTAAGGTAATTGGTTGTTAAATTATTGGAATTAAATTAAGTGGTAATAGAAATACAACCAAATTGAAATTGAATAAAGAAAAGTTTGAAATGGATTCGAACCGAAATTAAAATCTTGAATTTATAGAAGTAAGAATATGATAAAAAGGAATTGGTATCCAGATATGATAATCTTGGTTATTATCATAAATAGTTATTGTGTTTAATAATGGTTTATTTGTTAATAAGTAAGCCAAATGAAGTAAACTTTTAAGATGAGTATAACTTCTACATTGAAGTAGGTTTTAAGTTATGAAGTTTTAAAACCTAAGTCTAGAAACAATTGAATTGTTTCAAAGTGTTAGAGGAAATAACAAATAATATAATTCAGACTATTTTGAATATAATCTTATTTTAAAATAAGAAATGTTTGGAAATTTTTTAAGGAATTTGTTTTGAAATTAAAACCAAAGGTGGTTTAAAATTTTAAAGCATGGCTGGGAGGGCCAAGAAATAAATATGTATATATGTATGGATATACATGATATCAAAGATAATTTGAACTCTAAGTTGTTGAGTTTTTATTTTCCCTGAAGTGTGATGTAAAAACCCAAAATGATATAAGTTTTGAACTTATAAGAGGGAAAGAATTTTGAAATTTGAAGTGGGAATCAAATTTGAGTAGGGTTGACTGGATTAAGTAAATTGAATTTAACTTTGGAAAAGTTAAATAAGTTTAGAACAAACAACCTGAATTGAAAATTTCAAGATGAAATTGGGATTTAACTTGGGAAGTTAAATGGTTAATTTGAATTGGGAATTTGTGCGATCTCAAAATGGGTTTGAGATCTGGAAATGGGAAATGGATGGATGTTTTAAAATAATTTGAATGATATTACCCTATTGTTATTAATAATCTTTAAACTGTGAATTGGATTTGTTTAAAGAAATGGGGTGTGGTAATATATCCATTATTAAGATAAATTGGAATCATTTTGGACTTAAGATTTCAAAGTTTAAGATAAAAATTCAAAGGTTTGTTTTCAAATTTGAAATTTGATGATAAATTGAGTTTCAAAGATGTAGTTGTTTAAAAAGGATTTGAATTGTTTGAACTTTGAAATAAGTTAAAAATGGAATTTGAATTCAGAATTAAATGGTTTAAAGATATAAGTTGATTTGATTTAAAGTATTAAATCAAAATTTTAAAAAATTAACTCAATTTATATAATTCGGGATGGTTTAAATTTGGAATTTGAATTGAATTAGTTAAAATTGAATTTGATTCGAATTAATTGGAATGTCAATGAAGATGGATAAGTTTAAAAATTCAAATGGAAAATTTGAATTGGATTAATTTGAAATGAAATTAAAGTTGAATAAGTAAATTCAAATGGAATTTGATTTGAATTTAGGAAAGAATTGAGGATTAATTCAACTTGAATTGGGGTTAAATCGATTTCAATGGAAAATGAAGTTATTGGAATCGAGTCAATTTAAACGGAAGTGGAAATTTAAATTGAGCAGATTGGCTCTGAACTATTTTTACAAATAAAATATTTTAATACAAACTGTTTTAAATCTATTTTCCTATCTATTTACAGTACAACTTTCTTTTTAAAAACCAAACTATTTTATACTTGTTTTGCAACTACTTTTGGAACTATTTAACTATTTTAAAACTATTTTATAAACCAATTACTGTTTTTCAACTATTTTACAAATTAATTACTATTTTACAACTATTTTGCAATTATTTAAAATTACTATAACTATTTAACTATTTTCCAACCATTTTACAATTACTTGACTATTTTATTGATATTTTACAAACTAATAATTATTTTTCAAATACTTATCTATTTTTAAAAAATCAGGCTATTTTCTAAATTTAAACTGGACAGAGTTCGAACTGTTTTTGATTTAAACATCCATTTGAAATAAGAATTGAAGTGACAATCCAAATGGAATTCAAACAATTGTGAATAAGTGGATAGAAAATTTAAGTGAATGTGAATAGAAAAGGAGATTGATTTGGCTAATAATTAATGGAGATAAATACGTAGGATGTACGTATATTATTCTATTCGCATAGTGATTTAATCCAGATTCGAGCGTAGAATTTCGAGATGGTTATATCGATCCGAGTTGGGATTTTTTTACTCGATTTTCGAAGGCGAACCTGGATATGGATTGTTGATTGGTTCTGGATATTCTCTATCATAATTATGGCTATGCAAGGAGAATGACGGTTTCGGATCAAGAAACCAGATCTGTGTCCGCACTAGGAAGTCGGGTGGATGATACTAGTTCGGAAGTGAAATTGTTGATCGAGTGAGCGATCAGATTGATATAGCGTACGGATGATATATGTACATCGTACATGTTTAAACGAAATTGTTACTGGAAATTTGTGGATAAGAAATGTGAAATGGTTTTTGAAATGAAGGTATATTTTGTGAAATATATGATGAAGTAAAGTGGAAATTGGATATTTCTATGGTAAAATTTTACTTTATGGAAGTAAATAAAATGGTAAGTGACTTTATAAAGTAATCAAATTTGAATATTTGATTTGGAATAAAAAAAGTTATATATATCTTTGTTATATAAAATAAATCTCCCCTTGTTGAATCTATTGCCAGAAGGAAAGGATTTTTGAAAGTGTTTGAAGTATAAAAGGGAATTTATAGAAGTTTGAAGTGATCCAGAAGATTTTTAAAGTTATATATATATACATATATATATATATGTATGTATGTATGTAAATGATCTTATGAGAATGATTTTGAGAAAGATTTTTGGAACCTTTGGATTTGGAAAGGCTTTTGATTTTTGGGTAAAATCAATATTGGAATTTGAAAAGCCTAGTTTATGAATTATCGATTTTGGGATAATCGATTTTGAGAAAGGAGATTTATATGGGATTCATACTAGGTGTATGATCTGGAAGATACTATATGTGTAAAGTATAAAGTGTTTTGAAAATGGCTCTGGGGAAAAAGGCGCTCCCTTGAAATGAACTTCTCAGGAGTACCATAGGTTGGTACTACCTTGAACCCTAAGGGGCGTTTTTAAAGTTGATCCTGTGAGGAATCCGGACAAACTAGTTCCTGAGGATTATGTGTAGTGTGTAGCGAAAGTCGAGGGCGCTGAGTCCTACAGAGGCAATTGGGTTATGTTGTGACGACAGTGTAACTCGTTGTTACTACGATCTACTATAGACCATAGTGAAAGTCGTGTGTGCCGCTGAGAGCTAACAATCTACGTTTGATTTTATATCGGTATACTGCGACATATGGTAACATAACGAAAGTCATGTGTGCCGCTGAGAGCCAACAGTCTGCATTAGATTTACATCGGTAGACTGTCACCCATGTGGGAGTGGAGAAGTTTCATTTTTGCAACGAAAATCGAGGGTGTTGATGCCAACAGTTACATGGACTTTTGCTGTGATGGCAACGTAACCCTGGAATGTAACTGCTATCTGTTGTGGGTTCCATGGCGTAATCGAGTGGCGCAGAGTGCCTACAGTTACATGGACTTTTGCTGCGATGGCAACGTAACCCAGGATGTAACTGTGACCATGGATGGGGGTGATCATTTCCAGAGCATTCATACCAAAGATATTTCCTCTATTTTCAAAAATGTTTTCTATATTATCAAATAAAATTATTTTTCAAGTATTTTCTCAAGGTGTTGAAATCGGATCTGCTAAGTACTTATAGATTTTCAGTCTTACGCCTAATCAATATATGACCGAATTTCTGTGAGAACGAGGACAGACTTGTTGAAACATCGAGGTATAAAAGTATTTTTATAAAAATTATTTTATAATATTATGTAAAATTTAAAAGTGTTTAAAAAGTGTTTCAAAGAATAATTTTTCTAATAATAAGCATTTTAATAAATTCTGGCTTAGTTCCTTTTCAGGGACGAAAAGATTCAAAGGGGGGTGGGATGTGATAATCCGGGTTTTTAATATCTATGATTGATAACTAATTGGTTAATTAATAAGAAATGCCGATTCTAACCATTAAAATACTGATTGTTAAAAATTGAAACAAATAAATATGATAATCAATATTCATATCTAGGGAAAATATTATTTGACAATCTCCTAATATAATTTTTTAAATGGACAAACTTATTATTTTCAAACAAATTAAGCATATATATATGAGTGGATTTTAAATTGAATTGGAAATTGAAATTCAAAGGATAAATATCTTAAAGAAAATCGGATTTTAATAACTGGATAAATATTGGTATTCTCCGAATATAATTACTTAAAATTTATATATTTAATCTGTGTTTGTTTAATATATATTTTTGAGTTGATTTTAAATTTGAATTAGTATTGATTTATATAAATAATTGGATTGTAATTCAAATTTGAATTTAAAATCTAAATGAATACCTAGGTAAAATAATTTGGATTTTAAAATAATATATATATATATATGTAATTTATTTAACGTATATTGGGTGTAAAACATTTTCTTTAAATTTAGAAAATATAATTCAAAAATTGTATAAAAACATAAGTTAACAAGTGTAATCCATGAGCCAAGAATTTTAACAAATGTAATAATCTTATAAATGAAATGAACAGGTGTCATTTTAATTTTAATTTTGAGAAAATTTATGAAAAAATAAAATATAAATCTATATAATATTCTATCCCCTCTTTCTCTCATTCCTTGTTCTTCATTTTCAATCTAAAAGCCTAAGAAAATCCGATCTAAGGTTAAATAAATTTGAACAAACTGAAAATTTTCAAAATCAAAAACCTACATCAAAATTTCAACTCCAATATACAAAACTGCAGCACAATCAAGTTCCAGCTTTATCAAGCAAGATTCAGCTCAGTAAAACAAGGTGCAGAAATCAAAAAGGGTCAGAGCAAAACAAACAGCAATCAACTAATTAGTGAAAATTCATCTAGATCCAAGATCAATTACTTTCCAGATTTTTGTTCAAGCTCTCTGTCTTCTTCTTTTAAAGGTGAGTAAACAGTTTTATCTAAAGAATTAAACCTGTTAAATTTAGATGCATACAACATTTACTTAAAGTGAAATATGATATGTGATTGCTCGATTGATTAAACCAGATTGCAGGTGTATGTGAAAAGTTGTTGTGCATGTCTGGAACAAAAAGTTTGCTCTGTTCTTTATTCTTAGGTTCTAAAAAATTAAGAAAATCAACTACTCTTCCTCTGATTTGTTATATGTTTTGATATTTGAACAAATATTGTTAGAAATAACAGGATTTAAGTTGTAAAAATGTATTAAGCAGGAATTGATGATAGTTTAACCGGAATGGGAATATTACAGTAAAAATCTTATTTTTTTCAAAATTTCAACCTTAAAGATTTGTTGTTTCAGGATTAAAATCTGAATGGTTATCAAAAACTAAGGTTTTCAAAAGGTAGATTATGATTTTTAAGGCTGTTAATCGCGAGTAATCGAGAGTTAAAAGTTAAAAGGGTTTTAAGCATTTGCGGTTGATCGAGATGGTAGGAGAGGTCAAAATCGACATCGGAGGGAGGGGAAAGGTTGTCGAAGCGGGGAAAATTGTCCGATGATTTTATCATCTATCGAGATTTTGATCAAGGGTTTTAGGTCGATGATGGATTCTTGGCCAATGCGGCCTCGCCAGTGTGTCGAGTTGAATCAAAGCTGTGGGAAAAGAAGTAGGTGACCATGGCAAGGGACTGGACGGAGTTGAGGGTTCTCCGATGGTCAGAGCAAAAGGTACGACGAGGATTTCTGGTGATTGATTTTGTTTCAAGTTGGGGCCGATGGTTCGATTTTGATTTTCGAGGAGGCTTGTATTTCTAGGTGGTTGATAGGTTAGAGGGAGTAGTGGCTGACAAGTTGACGATCGGAGTGATGATCGGTGGTGAATGGGTTGATGTGCACGGTGCACGGGAATCTTTGGTGACAGGTTGTTTACGTGATGAGGAGATGGTCATGACTCGAAGTCAACACGGGAGATTTGGGTCATTGGCTTGTGTAGGAACTCGGGGTGGGTTCATGTTTTATGTCTGTTTTAGACGTAAACAAAATATAAAAAAAGAGAAGAGGAAAGACTCGGGTTTGAGGGTGGAATTGCTTGGGTTTTACTCCAGTTAAATGATAAGAGATTTTCAAGTTTAACTATTAACCAAAATTATGTTTAAATTTCCTTAACTATTGTTGTTTAAAATTTGGGTAATTTATTTTAACTTTAATTAATAAAGTTAATTCTTAAGTTGTTTTAAAATTTAATTAATAATGTAATTAAGAAGTAGTTAAGGAAATAAAATGTTTTATCATTAATTAAACTTAAGATCTTGAGTAATTAAAGTTAATTAACCAAAGTAATTAAGTAAGGGAAAATTGATAATTAATTTAAGAGGAACTGATTAATTAATGATTGATAATTAATTAATTAAAGGAATATAAATTAATTAATTAATTACTGGTAAATTACTTGGTAATTAGAGATTAGTTAATTACTTAAATGATAAATTACTTAATGGAAGTAATTAAGGATTAATTACTTAGTGTAATTAATTAGGGAATGTTGATTAAGGAAACTAATCAATGATTAGTTAAATAATGATTATGATGAATTAAGGGATAATTGATCAATGAAGTGATCATGAGATAATTAATTTTAGTGATTAATTAAGGATAATGTAATTATTATGGATGGGTAAAGGATAATTAATTTGTGTAATTAATTGAGAATTAATTACTTATTGTAATTAAAGAATAATTAATCAAAAATGATTAATTAAGATAATAATTAGAGTATGATTAATTAATTGATTTGTAATTAATTAATGTTGAGTAAGCAGGATTTAAAGATGATGGAAGTAATTAATTTAATATATTTAAATTAATTAGAATGGTATGGCTAATCAACCTTGTGTATGAATGATAGAACGATATTGGAAGCCTTGGATTAATTGTTATCCCTAATATGTGATTCATGATGCTATGTGATATGATTTGTCTGATTTAAACTGTGATGGTGTGGTTATCTATTGATGATGAATTACTGTGACACGCTGTATTTAAAGTTGAATTGTATTTCACTTGAATAACTTAGGTTAAGATGGCATTGGATTCGAAGAGACCGGAGTCGGGTATTCGTAAATACCCGAAACCACTTCGATTTTTTATAAACTGATATATGAAATCAATAAGCTGGAATGGAATGATTTAAATAAATTATACCATTTAATCTAAGTTTTGGTACTTAGAATTTTGTGAGTGAAATAAGTAATGTCCATAATAATTTGTCAATTTGTAATTGATACAAGTTACCCGGGTTATATATATATATATATATATATATATATATATATATATATATATATATATATATATATATATAAGTTGTATGCTTTGGTCATTCATGTTAGATGAGTTTACTCAAGCTGGTTTCCAGCCTGACCCGGGTGTTACTTTCATGTAATGCTCGAGTTAGACCGAGTATTACAGA
Source organism: Allium cepa (assembly GCA_030765085.1). NCBI lineage: Eukaryota > Viridiplantae > Streptophyta > Magnoliopsida > Asparagales > Amaryllidaceae > Allium > Allium cepa. The sequence goes on along the minus strand of CM060938.1, from coordinate 72,758,093 downwards.
TTTTCAGGTAGGGATGCTCTGAAGCTCAGGAGACGAGCAAGATGGCAGTAACGTATGGAGTGTTTCCGCTGTATTATATTGTTATTTATCTGAGACATGTTGCTTTTAGTGTCCAGTGATTGTGAAAATGTTGTAACTCTGATGTATTAAAATGTAATTGACTGATATAGTTTACTTTGTGTAAAGATTATTACTTGATATTATTTTTATCCGCTGCAAATGTGAGATTCTGAGTTTGGTTTTCTGTTTCTTCTTCTTCTATCTCTTTTCTTCTTTTCCTAACTATTTGAATTTTCGAAATCGAAATTTCCGGGTCGTTGCAATTAATTAATCCACATATTAATTAACTAGCACATAAATGTCCAAACTAATATAATAGAATAACGAGGATTTATTTTGCTAAATAGATATCCAGTAAAATCTGTTCAAATTAATTATGGAAAAATAATGTTTTATTTTGCTATTAGAATGTCGAAGCTAAATATAATTATAGAACAACGTAATTATTTTCCAACACTATTAATTTATCAATATTTTCCACTTCAACAAATCAGTCAAATAATTATACTAAGTTGTTCTATTAAATAATATGAACAAGTAGCCGAAATCCGTGGGCTAAACGGATATTATATGGATGTGTTAAAATTTTCAAACTTTAAACTTTTTTAAATTAACAACTTAATTAACTAAAACCCAACAAAACCCACTACACTCCTACCCTCCAAATCGACCAAATAACCTAAACCTAATCCTTATTCTCAAATCATATATTCCCGAATCATATTCCCTCCAATATAAATCCCACATCCAAGAACCTAGAGCCAAACAAAGCTAGTGCACGAACTGTGTATGCGTGCACCTAACACGACACCTCTTACCTCTGACTGCCGCACCAACCACCCCTACAAATCATGAATTCTTCACTAGACTCAATTGCACCAATAATGTCCCCTTCAGTTGTCTCTACCACCAGTTTACTGTTTTACCGCAGACTCAGGAATACAAGCTTTAGGAACCACGTGTACAACCATTAATTGTCCATGCCTCATCCAGTTTTAGCCACTACCGCCATCAACGTCCGAGCGCCCATATGTGGTCCCTACTTTGGCCACATTATTGTCCATCTCGGTGCTTCGTAACCACACTCACAAGCCAAAATTCGAACACCCAAAAAACGAAGCCTCTAATCCTAATTTGAGCTTTTTCGAGCACCTCCCTCTACCAGTGGCCCCACGACCTTCGTCATTGACTTCACTATGTCCCTACCCTGCTCATATCTACACAGTTCCTCCCTCTCGAACCCACAATCATTGGAATTTGGCCAATGAATGGGAAACATTTTTCTAAACATTACTACACCCCCATACCCTCCAAAAATCATGAGACTTGACTTAAAAATCATGATTTACTGATATGAACATGCTCGCATACTCCGTTCATCGATTTGTGATGGTTGAAAAACTATCATCACTCGACTGTTCACTATAATCGAGCGAATCCTGCCACCCTACTCGATGAAATGATGGACCACTACTTTTAAAAATTGCTAGAGCCTGTATCGAATAACTTTGCAGTTGACTACTTCGTCTAATTTCAAACAGTTTTATAGATATATTGATTTTTGAACCTATAAGTGCGAGTTTTGTTTCATTTACAGTAAGCAAGGAAGAAGAAGAAGAAGATGCAGATGCCAAAATTCAATGTTCATGTTTGTGTGTTTGTTTTTATTTGCAGTAAGCCACTTCCATTTCAAAACAAATTACAAACATAAGATGATTTAAAACAATAAATGTAAACATGGGTATCGTATCAAATCATAAACAAGCTACTAAAAAATTTACAGTGTATTCCTTATATAATTTTTGAGTTAAAAGATGAGATTTTCCAAAAGTTAAAAAAAGTAGAGAAGATAGTATAATGGAATTAAGAAGATGAAGTATAAATTGAAAGATGTAAATATATAATATGAAATAAAATATAAAAATAAAAGTAAAATAAAGGAGGGAAATGACCAAAATGCCTTTAAATCTAAATTTCAATTCAACCATCATATTACAAGCCACCAAAATGTCATGCATTAGAAGTTATGGTGGATATTAGGATGATCATGTACTTTTGTTCATTTTTTCATTTATGAAACCTTAAGATTTCAAATCCATCTAATCAAATTCAAATCTTAAATTTGAATATGTTTTATTAATTATTATTATAATTATATTATTATTATTATAATTATATTATTATTGTTATTACGTTTCACAAATATGGTTTTCGTAACTTAACCTAACCTTTTGAATGTTGTTTAAAATATCTACAAAGGTTCAACAATTTTCACAACTTGTCGTTTGATAAAAAGTTGAAAATCCAAAAAGAGTTTTGGTGATATTTTCAATTTTTCATCGAACTACCTACTTTTATAAACAAAATTAAAAATTAAAGTTTCTACCATTAGTCATTAATTAAAAGAGGGTTATTTGATTATTAAATAATTAGTTGAATATTTAAAATAAATTAAATATTCCCAAATCAATCGATAAAATTCTGGGTCCTTACAGTTACTATTGTTGAGGCTCGACAACAGTTGCTATATCAAAGCTTCATTATCCATAGAAACTCGGTATCCTCCTCTATTATTTGATGCTTGACATCACCTTTTCCTTAATGAAACTCGATAACCTCCCTTTATGGTTAGATGCTCAACATCCTCTTTTCCTTGATGGAACTCGATAACCTCCCCTTATGGTTAGATTCTCGACATCTTCTAGCGGTGTAGCATTCTTCCTTTGTTACATGCTCTATAGAGCTACTACATCCTTTTTATATTTTTGATAACCCTGCTATATTTAGGCTCAACCTTTTGTGCTATAGAAGCTCGATATCCCATTCGATACCTCTTCACTCTTTGTTGGGGCTTGCTAATTACTTGGATGCTCCACATCCTCATTGTTGTAGAGGCTCGACACCACTTTTATGGTTGTAAGGATTTGATAACCTTTCTATCTTCAAGTTCAACAACCCTTGTAGCTTGATAACTCTCATATTCACTGATTCCTCTAAATTATTTAACTCTTGAGTAGAAGCTCGACATATTTTCATTAGATGTTCGATACCTGTTGATAGAGAAATATTAGAGGTTTGCCACATAATTTAATTGGAAGCTCAACATATAGTCATGGATTTATTAGCTTGTCGTATCACCATGCCATTATAGGCTCAATACTTATTTCTTTTAATATTTCTGGATCCTCCTTTGGACTTAGTTGCTTCATTTTCCCCTTATGATTTGTCAAGCATATTTTATAGTTGGAAAATATGTGGATAACAACTACTATACTTGGTATCGCTTATGAAGTAAGATCCCATGCATTCCTTTGTAAATAGTTTGTTGTTTCGATAAACGATTCTCTAGTGCTTCATAAATAATCGTAAGCTAACCATTATATTGTAATCTGAATTTTGGACTTAATAATTGCTTCATGTAACGATTATATAAGCAAAAACGTGATACTGTTGACAGCTTGACATGTATGATAATTTCTATTATCAATGCATAAGGAATCCATCTTACATGCTCCATTTAAAAAAAAATTAATATGGTGTCCATGTATATCATTTTGGGACATTCCCAACATTCTTTATACATATTATAAGAGGCGTCGGTTTTAAATCCCATATTGAGAATTAAACAACTAATGTAAAATGATTTTAACATGGATGCAACATTAATTGTCATAACTCTGTTGTTATTTATGGTTGTAAAAATACTTCTGCATAGATTAATATTATTTTTTGAAAGATAAGTACTTCCTCTGCAATTTGACTAAAAATCAAACAGTTTGATTTCTCTGTCAAAATACTTGCCTAACTCTAATGCTATTAAATAATCCTTTTATATCATTTTTTGGATCATATCCAATAATGCACAAACTCAGTCGCTCCCATTGAATTCGAGAGACTTAGGTTATTAAGCACCAATAGCATATTCTAAATCATTATTTAGAATTTCTATTTCGAATATACTAATGCTCAAAATCATATCGAACGATTATTTTATGAGCAAAATTTGAATTAAATTAAGTACGTTGAATGGCGAATCTACTACTTTAATTTCAATAATTGAAACTTACGATGTCATTCTATCAACTTAGCTTACCATCTTCCAACTTCATTGGTCTTCTTTTCGGAGATGCTTTTGCAGTCAATGGATCATATCCCTTCAAGTACAACCATCAAAACCGTATTTTGGTAATGTACTTGAAATTCATTCCAGATTTGCACACTATGTTATATGTTAAAGTTTATACTCTTAATGGCCTATTGACAACCGAGGAAATACTTTTATTGACACAAATAAAAAAACATAGTTTTCCTTTAACGTGTGAGAGTTTGTATTAGACATTTTAAATAGTTATGTCCATTTTGGCTTGGTCAATTTCATTTCATCCTCTGTAATCAGTTTTATCTTTGGATCGTATCCAAATACATTTTACTACCAATAATTTCTAAAAGAAATTCCTTCTTCATGAAGTTGGTATTTCTTAAAATAACAATTGTTTCTTGGTGCAATGGAATATGCATTCACAAATATGTTAATAAACTGCCATATATATATATAACTTATGTGATTTTTGAGCTGATGTAAAATATGTTTGTAACATAAACTGGTCAATCAATAGATTGATCTCAAACTCATATGGAATGGTCCTTACAAGATCCCTTAAGAACAAGTATATGTGTAGTCTCTAGATGGACACAACCTACCAACCCTTTACCTAGAATATTTAGGGGACATTGTTAACTCTTATGTTGTATGATCTCGTAAATTATGCTTTAGATAAAATTAATTTAAACCTTATGTATTTAGTCTTAAGTACACAATTTTATAGAAAGAAGTTAACAAAACCCCACTCATCATTAATTATACATCGTTCAAAGTCCGACTACCCCTTATCGATACATCATTGTGTATCATAGGAGTGATTTTTTTATCAAAATTTATTCATTTTTAGGTGCAATTGGAACTCCTTTCCAATACACTCATTTATTTGATCAATTCGAATCGTTTTATTTTATTTGCATGTCATGTTATTCATTTTCATTTTACATACGTATCATAAACATACCATATTTATATCAAATACGCATGTTCACATCCGTGATAATCATTGGTGAATTTGGCTAAGTATGTGGAACTGTTTTGGTATCATTAGACCTAGGTAGCATACATCGATATGTATCAATCCTATGTCACTCCCAATGAATGAGTGCTTTGCCTTTAATCATTTGGGATACAATTCACTAGTGCCACACAATCCATAATCATATAATTAAAGAATTTCTCAAAACCGTGGTTTGGTCTATATTTCCAAAATAATTTCAAAATTTTAGATGCTTCTATGTTTTCTAGTGTATCACTTAGTTATGAAAACAATTACCAATATTATAGTTTTATATTACAATGAATATTCTCAATGTTGATACTAAAATAAAACTATGTCTATTTTCAGTCAAAACTAAAAATAGTTATTATTACATAAATAACATTTGGCATGTTTATATGAACAATATTTATAACTAGATGAATCCACCAAGAAGTGTTATATGGCAGGGTCCCATTATTTCCACCATTATTGTAATGATGTACGAAATACGAAGATCAACTCTACCACTTATTATGAGATTTTATTTCACTCATCGTAACTAGTTTATAGTCAATTATCTTAAACTCAAAGAAATAACTTTTATAGAAAACAATGTTCATATGAAAATACATTTGGAATAGAAATCACACTTCTTATTCCATAATAAGTATCTTGTTAAAATTTTAAAAAAAATCTATTTTCAATGCCCTTTATGAAGGAGAAGTGGTAATTCACTCTCTTCATCCCAACTACGCTTATTTTATATCTACTTTCAAACATTTTCTTTTCTTTCAAATGGTCTAACTATTTAAAAGAAAACTTTACTCCAAGATCGTACCATATTATTAACAAAAATGCTTTGGATATTCTTAACATTCTAAGAATATTGAACAAGTTGCGCTTAAGAAAGTCGATTGAAACTGACAATTCGATGATTGAGTTCCTAGCTTGGTCTTTAGAGTTTAGTCTTTTATCGTTGCAAAATCTTATTATATTCGATCGTATTGTATACATGATTTAGTGTTTATTTGGTTATTTCGAGTGAATCAACTTCATTAACATTACATACATTACGCACATGATTGTTCACTATACACTTTTGTATGTTATCTAATATGGATCAAATATTCATATTCTTATATCGCTTAAGAGTTCAAAACTCATAGAAGACAATGTACAGTCTTGGGCAAATAAGTACTTACATGATCAAGGCACGAATGCTTTTAGTGGTTGTAGAACATAGACACTTTCATGTGCCCTAACATGCCAAAAGAATTATTGGTAAGCATATGTTATATTTCTGTTTCAGTATTAATTCAGTTCAGTTATATAATATAACTGATAAACATTTTATCCATTATGTTAATTGCACAAATTTATCGAAATAGATTATTTTGACTTGCATAACATTCATTCTTACAATATTAGAAAGGTTAAGTGTTATCATTTCATTTTTCACCTAGATTTTTATATCTCTCAAATCCCTAAGAAAAATATAGAAGCCTTTTGATTTCCCTAGTGGGTGATAGGACCTGCTTGCTTAGGAATTCTGACTTTAAGGAATACCAATGAGCAATAAGCCCAAAAATGATGGACAAAACATTATCGATTATATCATATACAACTCCTAAACCATTGTCATTATCCTAATAATATCATCTTGGCCTTAAGAAATATCAACAAACCAAAAGAGATTATTCAGCCGTACCCTCCATTTCGCGACGGTCTGAGTACAATGCACTATAACGATCCATACTTTAATCGCTCTAAATGTGAATATTTGATATATTTTTAAATAATTAAATAATGGATTTCATAACACAAAAATACCTCACTTAAGTAATAACTAATGATGGTAAAGTTTTTTAAATTTTGGTTTACAAAAATAGTTAGTTCGAAGAAAAATAAAAAATGTGGCCGAAAATCATTTTTTGGATTTTCGAGTTTTCATCATCTAAAAGTTGCCAAACTATGTTGTACACATTAGTGCATATATGAACATATGTATAGGAATAACGTATGCTTTCAGCTATTGAAGTGAATAGATTAAAATATATTTAAATATATACTAACTTAATAAAAAGAAAGTGGACTTTTCTTTTATAATTTAAAGAGAAATGTAGCACAAAAGATAGCATAAACATTTCAAAAGTGGAGATGTGATTCCATGGAGTGACAAAGGGGTGGCGTGTGCATCATGATGAAAGAAGGGTGGTGTGTCATAATTTTTTGGAGGATATGGGTAAGGGTAGTTTGGTAATTTTCTATTTTCTATTTTATATAAAAACAACTCCACTCTTTCCATTTTCACTTACTTCATTTCATTTCCTTTTCCCATTTCTTTCTTCCTCTTTCCATTCTCTTATCTTTTTCTTCCATGGAGTTTCAAAAAGAAATAGTTCAAAAGTTGCTCCTTTTTTCACTTTTAATCCTTAAACTAGTGGCTAAAATCACTTCCTTTCTTCTTTACACTACTTATTCCCCAAAAAATATCCAAAACTCCACTTTCAAAACCAAGCCGCACCCCCTCTAGCCAAGGCCAAGTCTATCACCACCTAGACTGAACCCTATTGACCTTCGCTAGGTCCTAAAAAGCGGGTTTGTAGAAAGAAAGTTAGGTATGTGTGTTGTTTGCTAAGTTGTAGTAGTTTGGTTGCAAGTTCGTGTTTGTTTAGGCGAGTAATGCTCACTTTAAAAGAAAGTTTAAAAGGTTATCATTAAGTTAAAATAATTTTTATTGGTTTCTTATATTTATAATTTTATAAAAGTGCTATTATTTGGTTTGGTTCCCGCTTGAAAGCGGATGACGCGTACGATGTTTGTATGAGATTTGAAATGAAGTCGATGTGTTTGTAGCGAATAGGTCACTACAACACACTTCGAAATGCATATGTTATAATTTGCAGGGAATAATTTTTTCTTGCCTTATGGATGTTATTTACATTCTATATATGTGTCTATGTATATAAATGTCGAATGTTTTTTATCATAGTTAACATACTTGAGTTGGTTTTTATTTGACATCGAGATTCCGTGTTTCTTAAAACTAGTTTACCACCTTGTTTTCTAAGAATGTTTTAAAAAGATTTTCCAAACTTAAATTTTTTTCAAACCTTTTTACAAAATTATTAAAGTGGATTACATTATAGAAAGAAAGGGTTCAAGAGCTATTTTGATTTACAAAACAAGTTTCAAAAGTTGTAGTCCGTATGACGATAGTCACTATAGACGCAGTTTGTATATTGATAATTTTTGTGTAAAAGAAAAAGAATATCCATTTTAGTCATTTTTGACAAGTCTCTTAAAAATGTGTTTATAAGTATTAAATATGAAATTTTAAACTTTATATATATTTTATAGAATTTGTTTAATTATTTAAACAAGAGGTTTAAATTTTAACTACTTTACTCCAAAGATTGGGTTTTATTTAAAAGCAACTTTCTTTTAAAAGGATGTTTTGAATATAAGGGATTTCTTTATCTATGCCATTAAGTAACATCAAAAAAATGTGATAAGTTGTACTAAAATGCTGATATGTTTATAGGGAAGTAAGTCATCTTGTATGTAGCACTAAAAGCCAATTAGTAGACTTTCCTCTATCTATGAGATCTAGAACCAGAGTTTCTAGGCGAGGGATAGAGAAATTGAAATGTCAAAAATGTGATAGGTATAAGAGGGTTAATTTCAATAAACGGGTCATGATTAATTTAGTATATGGAAGGAACTGCATTATATACTTGACATTAAATTTTGAGATATGGAAACTCATCTCTATCCCGAGAAGTACGAATGTATATCGATGCAATGACGGTTTTCTAACTTGTCCAGCTTCATTGTTAATCAAGGGATAGTACTAATTAAAATTGGAATGTGGTGATAAGTATAGGATGTCCTATTTTTCATATGCAAACTATACTTCCATCTAGATAGTGGTTTGTCCACTATCGAAAGCCTGACCAGTATTGAAATCATCGATTATTGGTTTGGAGGACCGGGATTATAAAAGTGTGAGTTATCTGAAAACTACTTTGAAATGACATATGCATTAAAATCTTAAACATCTTAATGATGATGGAATCGAAGATGGAGTCTTTGAAGTGCAATGGCTACCTGCTACTAATCCTAAGACTGATTCCAAAAAGGATATAGTAGAAGTAGTGCCTTTAATTTATTCATAACCTGAACAACTTGTATGGATGAATACTGACATTGCATTTTTGTTTGGAGAGTAGTGTTAGCATACCAAGAAGGGTTTGCTAGAAATAGCAACGGCTACCTTGAGAACACTAAAAAATGACTAAAACTAGAGTCTTACTGCAAGGCTATGTGGGTTGCACCTATTAGGGTATAGGCATCGCCTGATCTAGATCTGTATTTATGTTTTATGTATGCTTGATGACACAGAATAGTTGTTGGTCACAACCGAGGGGTTATCATATTCGGTACTATCCAGGAAGGGGTAGGCCAATCCCGATTCACAGTGGTGCAAGGTTAGCAGACTCGTTATATTTTCTCTAGAGGTATACTGTACGGAAAGGTAATCCCTTACCTTATTATTGTATGAAATCTATTTTCCACTACTTGCTTTATGGACTTAGTTGTGCCCAAATATGCTGGAACGTGAGATGTAAGCATTTAACTATTATATAGTTATTCTAATCCTATACATTATAATAATACAGCTGGAGTTTTTGTTTGGAATTGTTTGGTTATCTAAGGTAAAAACCCATCTGTGTTTATATGCGGTGTGGTCTTAAGAGATATGTTTATTTTTGAAGGGTTTTATAAGTATAATAATTCGGTTGTTTTTAGTTTACTCACACCATACCCATGTTTGACCTGGAGTTTTTCTTTCTTTCCCTTAAACTCTTGGATACTCTAATTTTTGAGTAACCAAGTAGTCCTGGTTCTTACGGATGCATTTTAAAGGAGTATGAAGCAGGAGGTTTCACCGTTATCTAGTTATCTATTTTATTTTCGCTATGTATGTATAATATGTATCAACATTGAGGGGACAAGCAGTTATAACTGTCCCTAGCTAAAGTTAATACCTGTTGTAATTCTAACGTTTCATTTTGGAAGTGACCATGTGTACTATCTTATGTTCTATTATATGTGATCCCCATGCATTGTAAGATTTTGTGTTGCTTTCTTCTTGTCTTTACTTTTCCTTTTACCCTAATGACTTGTCTTTCATACAACTAGGCGATCGACACACGAATACAGTGGATGTATTAAGTGTCATCTTTAAGAGTAAGAAAGGCAGGTCATCACATGCATGTACCTTAAGGAGTATCAAAAAATACGTGCACGTATCTTATCTTCTCTAGTAAATGTATCAGTATTACTACACATAACATCTCTATCTTGATGAATATCAGCAACTAAAGAGCATGCAAGCGATTTATTAATATGTAAATGGTAGAGGACAACTTGTATTAAATGATTCATAATCTTTAATATATATGTATAATGAGTGATATCAATTTAAGAAATAATAGATACCCTCATGATTCAAGTGTCAAACACATCTGAAATCACTGTATACGTCCTGTACATACATACTTATTCCTCAATCCATTTTGGTTTCTTTCCAGTTCCACTTAGTTTTATACATATATAGCTATGTAAGTATTAAATTATTTATAATTTTTATTATTTATTTATTTATACAATATATACATGTATCTTACCAAATAAATTTTATTTAATTAATTTTAATTCTTATTAGTTGAATTATATTTAATTAATTTAATATATTTTGAATAAAGCTTCAAATTTTTTATATTATTTATCCTAAACTATTTAAGATAGTTAATCAACCATAACATATATAGTTTATTTATGTGTATATATCAATATATGTATTCATCTTAATTAATTAACCTTTAAATGAATTTATTTAATTAATTTTTATTTAATTAAACAATTTAATTAAGTACTTTAATTAATTTGTAATTTAATTTATTTAGTTTACTAACCATTTCAAGGTAAATAAATAACTACCACAATTGTTATACGTATATATAAATATATATGTATAAATCAATTAATATTTAATTAATAATATTAATTAAATTTCAAATTCCAAAGTTTCAAATTTTAATTATTTGATTTCTTAAAACAATTTTGAAAAATTGGAATGTATTTTATAACTTATATAAAATTTCCATTTTTATATTTTTTAATTTGACTTTTAAATTTAAAATTTAATTTTTAATTTTCAGATAAATTTTGAAAATTAACCAAAGCCCAAAATCAATTCTAGCCTTTGTATTGGGGATAACCTTTAGGCTTACTTTATTCTTTGGGTCAGGCCCGTAGCTAAGTAGGATAGTTCTTGTTATCCAAACCCAACTTTAGACATTACCTTTGTAGGCACCCTACCAAACGGGTAGACTTTAATTAGTTAGCTTTAACATTGTTAATTTAGATCGCATAGACCATCTGGTTTCTAATACCAATGAAGTGACCGGGACAGCCGAAAGTGGACTAAATGGGTGGACTAATTTTTTTTATTTAAGATCTTTATTCGGCCTATGAAGTCTAAATGGATTTTAAATCCAATCTAATCTATTTTATATAAAATCTTAAATTTGTTTTATTTCTTTAAAAAGATTTGATATTACTTAAAATGTAGGGAGTGTATCAAATACACATATGTGTGCAAAGTGCAAGTGCAACATATAAGTAATGTACACGGCTAATATGATCGTATATAGGTGTTAAAATTTACACTGCAACAGACCCATTTATCTCTTTATATATGCCTTTGTTGTTCCTAGATTTTTTTAAAACTATATTAAATAATAATATAAATATATAGTTTACTTATATTTGCATACATATAATGTGTTATAAAGTTATTTTAGCTAATACAAGTTTACATATATTTAAAATGATAATAAATTGTCTTTAAGTAAGCAATAAAGAAGAAGAGGAAAAAATGGTAGAGTTATCTCCTTTAATTTACTCATCCTTTAATGCCGTTTCAAAAAAAATTACATGCTCAAATAGTAATTGTATAAATTAAAATTAATTAAGTTATTTCAATTAATTAGAAATTAGTTTTCAATTAAAATTATATTTTATTAAACAATAATTTCTAAAACATTAACAAAAGAAATAAGACAATTTAGGCACATATAAATTCATTGAAAAAGGTTTGGATCTAAACTATATGAACAGTATGAAAAATAAGATTCATAAGTTTAAGACCTAAACCATGTAAATATGACGAACATATGAATAAATGAAATTAGAATGTTACCTCAACACACAGCTTAAAAAACACATCTTCAACGATGAATAAAGCTCATGTATTCAGTTGAATCGTCTCCAAAAGTTGTAATGATCTGGAGCACCACCATTATGTTTATTTAATTTGATTCTGTTTCATTTTGGAAAATTTTCATGGTTAGGAAGCCATGGATTTTTTGCCATGATAGGAAAGGGAGAAAAGAGTAGAAGAAAATGGATTGTCTAACGTAACAGCCCAGAATTTGACCACTTTAAAATATACTATTTAAAGTGATTTTAAATATAAAATATATAACATTTTATGATTTAAATATTATTAGATAGGATTTGCAAAGAGAAATATACATAAAAATAGGAATAATTGCTTATATCGTCAAAAGTGACAAAATTTCTGATTTCAGAAAAGTAAGTTCAATGGTTAAATAATTTTTTTTAATTAATTTATGAATGTTTATATTTTTAAATAACATTGTACAAATTTATTTTTAAATTTGGTTTACACAAAATAAATAGTTTAACTAAAATGTCAAAATGTAACCGTAAAATATTCTGTCGGAAATCAACGTTTTTTCGATTTAAAATTGTCGCAATGTTGTTGCACCTTTATTTTCTTATATATGAATATATATTCAAATAGTACAAGTATTAATTAATTCACTAATCAAGTTTACTTTTACTAAACATACTTAGAAAATTCTAGAATGTAATTAACAAAAAGTAAGCATAAAAAGACAAAAAATGTTATAAAAGTCAAAAAGTAAACATTAAATCAAACAAACATAATTACTATATTCTTTACTTAATGCTTAAGTGGAAGTGACATAAAGTAATGATTTGAAATGTGATGTTAAGTGTTCAAAAAATTAGTTTGCTTTAAAGTATGAGCAATTGGTATTTTGGTCTTTTTACAAAATAATATTTCATTCAAAATTATTTTCTATAAATACCTACCACTTCTTTCACGAATTACACACACTTTTCATTCTTCTTCTTCTTCCGTTTTAAGCTTCTCCTTATTCTTTCTTAGAGCTTGAATGGCTTCCATGCCCCTTTAAAAAAAATTCCAAAAGCGTAAAAAAGTTATGGCAAAAATAATCGACAAAAAATATACCACCTAAGTCAAGTTCAAACTAGTAAGTTCCATCCACCACTCAAGGCCGTGCCCACCTAGAAGCCATCTCCACCTCTTTTCATCTCAACTTCTAGGATAGCAGAGCAATATCCGGTTGTTAAGAAGTTTCGAAAAATATTAGCGAAACTATAGTCAAATCTATAGTGACAAAGTAAGAAAAATTGGTAGGAAGTATGGTTTAGATCTTAAGTTCCTTGTCTTAAAATTTGATGGAGTGGAATCAAAAGTGAGTTATTTCTTCCTTTAATTTCATTAAAATCATTACTAATTTGAAGGAACCTTAAGTATTAAGTGTCGTTTGAAAAACCTTTTAGAATAAATTAATTAATTACTCTGATAAGTTGTAGAATTGAATTTGTATCGTATAAATATAGTAATGTTGAATATTTATCCAATATTATATATTAAGCTGGTAGTTTTATTCATAGTTTTAGAACGGATGGGTTTTTCGACGATTCTGACTGGTCCGAAAATCCCGCTCGTCACATTTCGTATCAGAGCTTAAGTTAGGTGCCTAAGTAAAATTTAGGTTAGTTAATCAACCTAGGAATTTTAAAAATGAATCTGCCTTAATTTGATAAATAAAATGGATAGGATAGGGCAATGTACCTTCGACTAGGGTTATTAGTGATATTTCTATTTTTGGTGTGCTTAACTTTCATTAATTGTTGTTTTTTCGTCCTTGTAATTTCGAGGACGATATTCTTTTAAGTAGGGGAGAATGCAACGATCCAGAATTTGACCACTTTAAAATATACCATTTAAAGTGATTTTAAATATAAGATATATAATATTTTATGATTTCAATAATATTAGATAGGATTTGCAAAGAGAAATATACACAAAATTTGAATAATTGCTTATATCGTCAAAAGTGACAAAATCCTGATTTTAGAAAAGTAAGTTTCATTTGTTAAATAAATTATTTTAATTAACTTATCGGTGTTTATATTTTTAAATAACATTATACAAATTTATATTAAATTTGGTTCAAATAAATAAATAGTTTAACCAAAACATCAAAATAAGACCGTAAAACATTTTGTCGAAAATTAAAAAAATTCGATTCAACAATGTCGCAACATTGTTGCACCTTTATTTTCTTATATATGAAAACGTATTCAAATAGTACAAGTATAAATTGATTCACTAATAAATTTTACTTTTATTAAACGTGCTTAGATAATTCTAGAATGTACTGACAAAAAATAAGCATAAAAAGACAAAAAGTGTTATAAAAGTCAAAAAATAAACATTGAATCAAACAAACATAACTATTATATTATTTACTTAATATGTAAGTGAAAGTGACATAAATTAATGATTTTAAATGTGATGCTAATTGTTAAAAAAATAGTTTTCTTAAAGTATAAGTAAAGGGTATTTTGGTCTTTTTACAAAATAATATTTTATTCAAAATGTTTTTCTTAAAATATCTACCACTTCTTTCATAAATTACACTTTCCATTCTTCTTCTTCTTCCTTTTTAAGCTTCTCCTTCTTATTTCTTAGAGCTTTAATGGCTTCCATGCCTCTGTAAAAAATTCCAAAAGCGTAACAAAGTTATGGTAAAAATAATCAAAAAAAGTATTCCACTTAAGTCAAGTTCAAATTAGTAAGTTCCATCCATCTACTCAAGGTCATGCCCACCTTGAAACCTTCTTCGCCACTTTTTATCTCAACTTTTAGGGTAGCGGAGCTATAGCCGGATTTCAAGAAGTTTCGGAAAATTGTAGCAAAGCTATAGTCAAATCCCTAGTGACAAAGTTAGCAAAATTGGTAGGAAAGTATAGTTTAGATATGGACTTCCTTGCCTTAAAATTTGATGGAGTGGAATCCAAATTGAGTTATTTCTTCCTTTAAGTTCACTAAAATCATTGCTAAGTTGAAGGAACCTTAAATGTTAAGTTTTATTTGAAAAACCTTGTAGAATAAATTAATTAGTTACTCTGATAAGTTGTATAATTGAAGTTGTATCCTATACATTAGTAATGTTGAATATTTCCAAATATTATGTATTAAGTTGGTGGTTTTCATTCGTAGTTTTAGAGCAGACGAGTTTTTCGACGATTCTGACTGGTCTAGAAATCCAGGTCGTCACATCTATCGAATTCGATGAATGAAACAAAAAAAATTGGTTTAAAGAAAACTTCGAAACCTTTCAATTTCCCATTTAAAATCTTCCTTATGTAATTCTTCATTAAATCTCAATTAAATCAAATCAAATTCCCCCTTTAACATCCATGGCCGGCATAAGATGCAGGCTATTTGGGCAGTCGAATTTTCCAAACATTATTAATTAATTGATTCAAATCAAATTTAAATATTTATTAATATCATATATCGAGACATACATATATAACTTTTGTATTTGCACTTTATTAAATATTAACATTCAAACAAATCAAATAAAATTTAATGATTAATATCTCACAAATGTTAATTAATTTTACATCGATTATAAATTAAATTAATCGTGTGGTTTTCCGAAGTATTCATCATTACGGTTCTATAACTAAAATATGTAAATTCAGTCAGCGATTAATATCGAACAATTCAAATATCAGCATTTATATATTACCTTAGCCAGTGGATTGACACTTTAATTGAATTTATCACTTATACCATTTTTTTGTAAAATCCAATTTTACTATTATAAGCGGTACCCAATAGCAATGATTATTTATACCAATTCTCTTCATCAATGCTGCAACATATTAGGACTTATGGAATTTGGTTTTGGTCAAAATTCCAACATCATCCACATTCATCTTGATTAGTACAAATGCAAAATCCTTGGTTTAATAACAACATTTATTACTAATTATATTACTCTGGCTAGAGACTTTGATTTTGAGATGAATACGGATGACTGACTAAACTCATATAACCGAGGAAATAAATTCTCTATTGAGTAGTATTCTTCTTTTAGTGCTTCAATTCATAATCAATTACTATCATTCTATGATCAAACTATAATGAAAGTGGAGTATTCATATTTAATTTCAACGGTATTATTAAGTCGAGAGAACTTTGTAATATTGTCTCTTCAAGATTCCATGTTTGACCTCAGTTATATTAATTAACAGAAGACTCTTGAGTGGGTCATTCATGATTATCCAATAATTATCAGTTGTAACCCCTTGGTGCTCCAGTCGCCATAAGTAATACACTACTCAACATGTAGAGAGTGTTACATACTCAAGTCTTAACCAATGTATCAATAGCTTGTCTCAAAACATTTTAACAATGAATATTTAAAATAATATATTATTTAATGCGATAAATTTCTCATGATTATAACATGCTGTAATACATCACATAACATATCATTTAAGGATTTTTTATTTAATGTTCCTTAAATCAGTTAATTAATCATATCGTAAATAAGCATATAAAATAAAGTAAATAACTTTTATTTTGAACAAGATTGGTTATTGAGTTGGATATATGGAACAAATTACATAATTGTTCATAGGGAACCTGCCTAACTCAATCATTTTCCTACTTACACTTGGGCTTAACTATGAAATCTTATTCCAGTTCCTTTGATCAATTTTCTCAAAAATTAATTGGACAGTTCTTTCGTGAATATGTGTGCTATATTGTTTTAATTATCTACTATGTCCATTGACCCTCTCCGATGCTGATAAACTTCCTTTATTATAAGGAATATTTCAGAGTATGTTTTTTGATTTTTGGTAGGCTTTAGGTTCTTTTACAAACCGTATCACAATATTGTTTTCATATAACAGTGTAATGGGGTTCTCAACATTTGGAATCATCCTTAGCTCAGTTATAAATTTATGCATTTATTTATATTCTTTTATTGTTGCGCTATTCAAGACGATATACTTTTCTTTTGGTTAAATCGACCACTATTAATTATTTGGAATATTTCCAACTAGACGTTCTTAACTTAAGATTAAACACGAATTTTGACATACTATACTTGATATCACTTATAAAGTTTGAGCCCACACACTCCTTTGCAAGGAGGTTGTTGTTTTTGTAAATAATTCTTGAGTATTTCATGAATACTCAAGGACACTCTAAACCATCATATAGTAATCTTAATCCAGACTTGATAATTTCTTTACATATCATCATACATGCTCCATAATAAACAATTTGATATGGAATCTATGTATATCATTTTGGGATTTTCCCAACAACCTTTTTACTGGTTATGAAAGAAGTCAATTTCAAATCCAATATCGAGAGTTAATCAACCATCCAAAATGATTTTAACATGGGTACAACAGTAATAATCATAGGTTTGTGTTTATTTATGGTTATAGAAATATTTATGCATAAATTAATAATCTTTCTTGTAGATGCACATTTACTCTGCATTTTGACTGAAAATCAAACGATTTGATTTCTCTGTCAAAATACTTGCTTAACTCTAATGCTTGTTGAATGGCACTTTCATATCATTTCTCAGATCATATCCAATAACCCACAAACTCATAACAACTCCCATTAAATCTGAGACACAATAGTTCTTAAGGAAAACCACATGCTTTAAATCATCATTTAGAATTTATTTTCAACCTACATACACCAAACCTCAAAACCACATTGAATGATAATTTTGTGAGTAAAGTCCAAATTAACTTAATTCCGCTGAATGATGAATCTACCATGTTAATTTCAGCAACTAAAATCGACGGTGTCATTCTATCAAATTAGCCTACCATATTCTAACTACATTAGTCTTTTTCTAGGAGGCACTTTTACTACCAATGGATCATACCCCTTCGGGTACAACCATTAAAATCATATTTTAATAATGTACTTGGAATTCATTTCAGATTTGTGCATCATGCCATACGGTAGAATGAATACTCTTAATGGCTTATTGATAATTGAGAATATAATTTTTGGACATCGATAGGAATAACATAGCCCTTTAACATATGAGAGTTCTTATTAGACATTCTAAGTAGCTATGTGCATTTAGGCCTGGTTAATTTTATTTCATCCTTTGTAATCTATTTATCTTTTAACCATTTCCAAATAAATTTTACTACCAGTAATTTCTATAAGAAATTCATCCAACGTAAAGTTTGTGTTTTTGAAATAATAATTATCGATACAAAGGAATTAGCATTCATAAACTGTTTGCTCAAAAGTTGGACAAACATCTCAAAATCTAATTTCTTCCCTTTTTCTATTTAGTAAGGTTTAATTTGATTTCTGACGTGGGGTTTTTATGTCAGCATGTACGAAATGAATTACATGAAGCGCAGAGACAATTCACAAGAGCAGAGTTTGGAAAGCAGATGAGGAAGATAAATAACACAGAATTTTTATAGCGGTTCGGCCCAAATGTACCTACATCTACATTCCATCTTATTGTTCTATATTTGATTTGATTACAAATACAAGATATATGTGAAAAGAGTAAAACTTCAAGTAGCCGAAGTGGTGCATTTTCAGCAGAGTTTTCTCTCTTTTTTCTCCAAAATCTTTTTTTCCTTTTGTTCTGGCCTCTTATTGCTCCATAAATTTCATGTTGTGTGAAGGCGGCAGAGGATGACGGCTTGAAAATGATGGCCAAGGAAATATTGGCTATCTTGGAGGCCGAGCGAGAAGCTTCATTCCTACTTCTTGATGCAGCCCTCCGATTCTACAACTTGATTGGCCCCCAAATAGTCCATGTACAAGATTAGGCCAAGTTCTGCTGAGAGTGCATCGGGAGCCAAAGGCTACATGGGTGACATAGACAAAGGTAAAGGCCTAGATGAAGGAAGTGGTGTGGCTGAAGCCTCGAAGAAACTGAGACATAAGAAGAGCGCAGTTTGTCCTCCCCGCTCGGGGAAATCTCTGCATATTCGAGATGCTCCCTCCCCTGGTGATGAGGGAGGTTCTCATTTGGGAGCAGAAAGTGAAGAGGAGGAAGGATCGGAGAGTAGTTCTGAAGCAACGGAAGGGGATGTTCATGTATCTCTAGACATGGATTTCATAAGAAGCAAGGAATTGGGCGCAGATTCTTTAAAGAATGTGATGCTGTGTGAGAGTGTCCTGAGCAGTTGGAACAACCCGAGCTGGCCCCAAGGCCGTCTTCTATTGTCGATCTTTCCCAGAAGAACATCGCTTCAGGTGGTATGGGTGAAAAACTTCTTCCTCCAGCACCAGGTGGACTAGGAATCAGCGAGGAGTTCGGGCTTTCTCCAGGTAGTCTTGATTACTGTATGAACTTTAAGATACTTTTTGAATACCTTTTGTTTTTCGACGAGTCCCAGCCTTCTCCTGCTCCTCAATCCAATGAAGTTCGATCGCTATGTATTTTCCTTCCTTCGAGTGGAGTCCCATCCCTAGGTGTTCCTTATTTGAGTAAGACCCCGCCTCGGCCATATGATCCAGTCTACCCAAGGGTTTGTAGTAGCTTGCTGTGTCTTAGTTTCTTGAGTGTTACGCATTTTTATGTTTTCTTGCTTCCTTGGATCTATTATTGTTGCTTATGTCCAAGGAAGAGGAGAAACCCTAAGCTGAATGAAGTTGCTAGGTGGCTTGAGCAATTCAAACGGATGAAGATGACTTCTGTTTCTTCCAAAGCGACTTTCCATGGGGAAAAAACTATGCCAGAGAATGTTAAGGAGAGCCCGTCGGGCCTGGATAAAGGAGAGAGCCGTGTGTCACGATCCGATTTTTCGACACTCGAAAATCGAACCATGAGGGTAAAAGAAGAAGGAGGTAGAAGGAGAGAAAACAACCAACAACAAATCTAACCATCGCAGCGGAATAAAATATAATGGATAATAAAAGATCTTTACACAAAAGAAAATACATCTATTTATACGTTACATCATTAGAGTACATCAAAGTTCACAACACCCAAATTTTTCTTTAATACTTTATTAAAAAATATATACTTTAAGAATATTTAAAATAAAGCTACTTTGTAAAATATAAAACTAAATTTTTCTCCTTTAGAAACATAGTACCAAGCCACCTTTAAGTAATTACAACTAAGATAAATTTGAAAAATACTTACTTTAAAATTTAAACATTTAAAAATAACAAATTTTCTAAAACATGCTTTTAAAACTTTTAACTTATACTTAAAAAATTTCTTTGAAAACCTACTTGGCTCTCCAGGGAAAATACGCTTCTCTTTCACATCTTTTAAAAATAAATCACTATTTATTTTTAAACAAATTTACCCATTCCTTTAATAAATTCCCACCGTGAATTTATTCTTCCAAATATCTACTGATATATTACTTCACTTTTATAAACCCAGTTTATCAATTTCTCAGTCCCATCCTCCTTTATAATTCCAATTTCAAACACTTAAATCAATTTCCAAATTGGTTTTCAATTTACTCCATTTTGAAATAAATTTCTTTACTTACTCAATTTATTTCAAAACCCAGTAACTCCAGATTTTATTTTTTTAATTATGATTTAAAATCTCAGTTAACTGGAAATACTAATTTCCATTTAACTAAAAATGCCAATTTCATACTTTTTTCTAAATTCCTTCTTTATCTTTTTCAATAACTTTAAACCTTGAATTTAAAACAAATTCTTTATTCCTTTAAATAATATGACTTAAGTTTTAATTCATTATTTTCCCTTTTATTTAAAATCTCCTTTCCCACATTCGGATTTTATTTATTAAAATTTTAAAATCCACTTTTACCCTTTTCCCATTCATTCTATGATTTACCCCAAATTCTCTATGTTTCCTGGAGATTTGACCAGGCAACTAGGTACTCGGCATTAGCACACTGCTCGACTATTTATGGATCATTCGGTATCTACATACCATTCGGCATTCTGAACGCTCGGCGTAAATGGTTCATCTGGCATTCACGTTCGAATAACATTCGTGAGTACTCGGCATTGGGAAGTATTCGGCGGTCAGGGTCGTTCGGCATTTGGGTGTGCTCGGCATCCAGGAGCGCTCGTCATCCAAGTCTTGTTCGGCATTCGCCTACCGTTCGGCATCCAGTGTTATTCGGCGCAAATGGTATGTTCGGCATTCGAGTTCGATCGGCATCCAGGAGCGCTTAGCATCCAAAGATTGTTCGGCATCCCGAGATCGTTCGGCAGCCAGAGGTGTTCGGCATTCATTCAACCAGTCTCAATCAACTTCAATCATTGATCGGCATACACTCGCCACTCAGCTTCTCACTTCGTTCGGCATGAAGATGGTGGTTTGGCATTTAGTCGTTCGACATAGCATACTGGTTCGGCTTCCGGTATCGTTCGACATCATTCTGCTAGGTAAGAGGGGATCGTTCGGCATTCATGCCCTATTCGGCATTTGGCCGTTCGGCATGTTTGGTTCGATGCATAGAGTTACTCCATTTGGGCCGAGGTATTCAGCTAGGCCCACCAGGGAAATCCAACCCATCTTCGTCTATAAATAGAGAGGCAGGGGCACAGTGAAAGGGATCAGTTTTTTGAGAACGTTGGGGAAACTCTGCCACGTTCAACACTCACTCAAGACTTAATCTTTTACTTTGCAATTGTATTCAAGTAACTGGAAACAGATTGTATCTGTAATCACCTATCAAGGAAAGCAATAGAAATTAACTTCAAAGTGGATGTAGGCAGTTACGCCGAACCACTATAAATTTGGTGTTCTTGTTCTCTGCATTTAAATTTATATACCGTCCTCTGTTTTAATTTACTATCTTCATTAATCTCTCTACACAATCTTTCTCAAGAGTGTTAGTGTCCAATTTCGGTGCTAACATTTTGGTGCTTTCACTGAGAATCGAATTCTCGGGCTGTTAGGATCTGCTTTGTAGCTACTGGATTGCATAAATCCCCCAGAGGAGATCCAAGGTTATTCACCAGGCATCTATTGATTCTATTCAGAGTTACAACCGACAACTCTACTATAGGAATACCACGAACAAGATCGGCCTCCCACATCGCAGATGTCCACGAGACCGCTAGCATGCAACAAGTTGGACCTAGAAATCAGCAAGCAACTCGAGGTGCAGGGCCCACCACCCAAAACCAAGCGGAAGTTGTTTCACAAACAGAGTTCAACGACTTGATAAGAGAACTCAAGGAAAGTAGAAGGCAACTTGTTGAGCAGATTCAATCCAACACTAACCTCATGACTCGGCTCACTCGGCAGCAGCGTCAGAAACACTGCCCCCTATTTTGAATATGATAGTTCAACCTCAGCTGATGAATCTCCTAGGCATAGGCACCGTAAGGATGAAGGTGCACAGGCAGGTGTCACGGTTCGATCGACTAGGGATCAATCCCGTGAGGAGACCGGACGCCCGAATCTCCAAAATCCAAATCAGGCAGGACATCAACCTGCACGGTCCCGTGGAATGGAACCCAACCATCCATCCTCCATACAAACTCCGGACTTAACATCTATGGTCAGGCAGTTGATGAGAGAGAACCAAGGCTTGACCAACGAAGATTGGGGAGTGTCCAGAAGCCATACTCCCTTTACAGATGGTATCCTACAGGTTGAGTACCCCAAGAAGTTTAATATGCCGATTATCCCAGCCTACGAAGGAAAGACTGATCCCAGGCAGATGTGATGAGGTACGGATGGATGATGGATTCCGCAAGAGCCAATGATGCGACCAAGTGTAGGTGCTTCCCAATCACTCTGTCTGGAATTTCCACCATGTGGTTCACTCGACTTCCCCCACGATCTATATCTAGCTTTGACGAATTGACAATGAAATTCATAGAACAATTCAGGATACACACCACTCGCCCAAAGGATGTGATGTCCTTATCAAGCGTAATCCAAGCTCTAGGAGAGTCATTAAAAGCATACTTGCAGAGATTTTATGTTGCTGCAACTGAAGTGAGCAATCCTAACGACCATGCAATTTTGATGGCGGTAATGCGTGGAGTGGATCCAGATTCTGAATTTGGGGATTGGTTGGTGGGAAAGCCCCCACCCATGCTGGAGCATTTTTATTCGAAAACTCATCAGTTCATAAGAAGGGAAGAATCCCGATGGACAAGACGAGACAAGGCACCAGGGCCTGCTCAGGAGACTGTGAAAAGTAAGGTCGCCATGAAGCAAACCGACGATGATTCGCGAAAAGCTCAAGTCAACGCCCAAAACAAGCTTGGGCAGTCTAAAGGATCCGGAGGTGGAAATCTCAAAAAGAAAAGAGAGACGGGGAAATGGAAGTCAAGGATCCTGACCTACAATGAATACACCCCGTTGAACGCATCTCTTGAAAACATCTATTTGTCAACTTTCAACACTTTTCAATATAGAAAACCACGCCCAAAGGAATCAACAGAGGAACAGAAACGGACTGGGAAGTATTGCCGCTTTCACGAGTCTTACGGGCACAACACAGAGGAGTGCAGACGCCTCTATGACGCTATAGAAAAGTTGATTAGACAAAAGAAGCTGCAGGAGTTTGTCAAAGACCCACAAGATGGAAGACAAGAGACATCGGACTCCGGACGCGGGCCAGCTCCACGCCAACCAGAACAACCTGCTCGAATTGTGGGTAGATTGGTTATCAACACAATTATTGGCGGACCTCGTCCTGCGGATAAGAATTGGCAAGAGATGGAGCGATATGCTAACTCTTTAAGACATGTGGAGTATGAGTGTTGTTCGAATGTGGAGGATGGTACTCCTGCAAACCAGCAACGCACGATGGACGATGATATTGTATTCAGGAGCAGAGATGCGAATAAAGTGGAGGCTCCTACCATCGACCCGATGGTCGTATCTGCGACAATCGGGGCGGCGTTTGTGAAGAGGATCCTAGTTGATTGCGGAAGTTCCGTTAACATCATCTTCAAGAAGGCATACAACTAAATGAAGCTAGAGACTAAGGATTTGAAACCATCTAAAGCCAGAATCCATGGCTTTAACGGCGCAGCAACGGATGCAGTGGGATATGTGGAGTTCCCAGTGGAACTGGGGCAAGGCGAGCGTAGGAGGGTGCGAATCCTACCATTCATAGTGTTGGATGTTGACTCTCCATATAACGTATTTCTAGGACGTCCAGCCCTGGCAGAATTTATGGCAGCATTGGCCCCTTGGTGTCTGACAATAAAATTTCCGACAGATAGGGGTGTTGGAGTGGTACGCGGCGATCAGGCGACCTGGCGTGCATGCTATGTGGCTGAGCTGAGAGAGGCTCGACGTAGAGAGAAAGGAAAGGTTGCGGACAGCTCCTTCCACATCCAAAATTCTGACGATTGACAAGTAGCGCCCGAGCCCTGGCTCGGGCAACATTCTCGGATCTATAGAGACATAGATCCAAGAGATGATGATGGGGGACCCAGGGAAACAAATGCAGCACCGGCTGAACTAACAATTGACATCCCAGTCAGCCGAGATGACCCGTCACGAATTCTTAAAATTGGATCACAACTCGACCCCGTGGTGGCCGAGAACCTCACTGACCTCCTCCGAGCGAATCTTGATGCTTTCGCTTGGACACATTCTGACATGTGCGGGATTTCTCCTGCAATCGCGAGTCATATGTTGAACATAGACCCAAGACATATTCCTGTGGAACAGAAAAGGAGAGGCATACACCCAGAGAGGTCCGCGGCTCTCAAAGAGGAGGTGGACAAACTCAAAGACAATGGATTCGTTCGCGACGCCCTCTACCCTGAATGGGTATCTAACCCGGTGCTAGTGAAGAAAGCGAATGGAAAATGGAGAACTTGTGTTGATTATTCTGATTTAAACAAAGCATGCTCGAAGGATAGTTTCCCGTTGTCTAGGATTGACCAGCTGGTCGATTCAACTGCCGAACATGAGTTACTATCATTTATGGATGCATACTCTGGTTATAATCAAATCCCGATGCACCTCCCAGACCAAGAATACACCAGTTTTGTCACGAACATTGGGTTGTATTGCAATGTAGTGATGCCCTTTGGATCGAAAAACGCAGGAGCAACTTATCAGCGTCTGGTAAATCGGATGTTCAAAGACCAGATTGGTAAAACGATGGAAGTTTATGTGGATGACATGCTCGTGAAGTCACAGCAGTCAAACGACCACATCCGAGACTTGGCGGAGATGTTTGACATACTCAGGCATTATGGAATGAAGACAATCCTTTGAAGTGTTCATTCGGCGTAGCGTCAGGAAAGTTTTTGGGTTTCATTGTGAATGCGTGGGGAATCGAGGCTAACCCGAAGAAGATTCAGGCTATCCGAGATATACAAGTGCCGAGAACCATAAAAAAAATTGCGAAGCTTGAATGGAAAGGTGGCCGCGCTGAGCCGATTCATATCCAGAGCCAAAGACAAGTGTATTCCTTTCTTCAATGTTATAAAGAAAGAAAAGAGGAATTTCGAATGGACATCCGACTGTGAGGAAGCATTCCGAGCTCTTATAAGGCACTTAGAAAGTCCTCCGGTATTGTCGAAACCAATAGACCACGAAATGTTGTACGTATACTTGGCTGTATCCCAGCACGCTATCAGTACAGCCTTGGTTCGCGAGGAAGGCCGGGTTCAAAAGCCAGTTTACTATGTTAGTAAACGCTTGACGGGGACAAAAAGAAATTATCCAAAGATTGAAAAACTAGCCTGTTGCTTGGTGATTGCATCACGCAAGCTTCGTCCGTATTTTCAGGCACACTCAATCAATGTCTATACTGATCAACCTTTGCGGCAGATACTCCAACGATCGAAAACTTCCAGAAGGATGTTAAAATGGAATATTGAGTTAAGTCAGTTCGACATTACCTACCTGTCGTGAAGGGCCATACAAGGACAAGCACTACCAGACTTTATTGCTGAATTTACTATGACAGACGAATCAAACGACCACAATGTCATACCTCCCGTTTGATGGAAGATGTACACCGATGGGGGCATCTAACGACCGTTGTTCGGGGGTTAGCATAGTTCTTGTAACTCCTAAGAACCGATTAGTTTGCTACGCTTTGAAGGTCGAATTCACGGCAACGAATAACGAAGCCGAATATGAAGCGTTGATTGACGGCTTAAGACTTATCAAAGAACTGGGAGTAAAATCGGTGGAAATTTTTAGCGACTCGCAGCTGGTGGTGTACCAAGTACGAGGAGACTATCAAGCAAGGGGCCAGAGACTTGCCCCATATCTGGTCCGAATTCCGGAGCTGCTAGCGAATCTCAAGTATTATGATATTTCACATGTCCCGCGTGAGAAAAACAGAGCAACCGATTCATTGGCAAAATTCACAAGCTTGATGCACAACTGATGGGATTGTTTCCTTTCGAAACCTTACATGTTCCGAGTATAAATATGATGGAGGTAGATTTCGTGTTAGAAACAGATATCGAGAAGGAATCGTGGATGAACCCAATCAAGCAGTACTTGCTATTCGAGATCTTACCCGAAGAAAGAAGCAAAAGACGACAAGTCCTTCGTAAGGCTTCACGATATATAATACAGGATAGGGTGTTGTACCGAAGGGGATTCTAGACCCCCTTACTCTGGTGCATGGCCCACGATGAGATAAAATGAGTATTAAAGGAAGTCCATGAGGGAGAGTGCGGTGACCATACTGGAGTGCAGACATTAGCGAAGAAAGTCCTCCGTTATGGATACTACTGGCCAACGGTGAATCGAGATGTTGCAGACTATGTGAGAAGATGCGACAAATGCCAGATATATACAAAAATCCCGAGAGCTCGGCCGATAGAACTCACGCAAATGGTTAGTCCCTGGCCATTTGCAATGTGGGGGATCGACCTAGTTGGTTCTTTACCCATAGCCAAAGGTGGAGCGAAATATGCAATAGTTGCGGTCGACTACTTTACCAAATGGGCAGAAGCAGAGCCTTTGGCCACAATAACCACCAAGAAGGTTATCAATTTTGTCGTACGAAATATCATATGTCGTTTTGGCCTCCCACAGGCCATCATTACAGACAATGGAACTCAATTCGAAAGCAAGGAGTTCAAAGAATTTTGTCAGAAATATGGCATTGAAAAGAAGTTTGCAGCGGGTCACCCGAAAGCCAACAGACAAGTGGAAGCCGTAAACAAGATAATCAAGTCCATATTGAAAAAGCGTCTGGAAAAGGCTAGAGGCAAGTGGGTGGATGAACTTCCAATGGTGCTTTGGGCCTACAGGACCATCCACAAGACCGTGACTGGCCACACTCCATTCGCATTGGCATATGGTACGGAAGCTGTCATACCCATGGAACTTGAAGTTCCATCACATCGGGTAACTTATTACGACCCCGAGTTGAACCAGAATCTTTTATTGGAATCGTTGGACTCCATTGACGAAAAACGAGAAGAAGCCAATTTGAGAGCGGCCGCATACAAACATAGAGTCGCTAAATATTATAACGAAAAGGTCCGACCGAGAACTTTTTGTGTGGGAGACCTCGTTTTCAAACGAGTTTTTCCAAACTCATCTCATATGAATCCCGCATTGGAAGGTCATACGTCATCGAACAGAAGCTTGGAGAAGGAACTTTCAAGCTAGCGACCGTCGATGGTGCGACACTCCTCCGAGCATGGAACATCAACCACTTGCGGCATTATTATACTTAGTCTATTTCTTTCGTGTATTAGTTGCATTTATTTCCAGTACACTTTTATTTCTAGTTCTTGACATGTAGTAAGACAATTTAGATTGCTTTCATTAATAAAGGCTTGAAGCCACTCTTTCCATGAATTACTAATGTTTCTGCATATGATGATCCCATGATAGGCAAATGAAACTATATTATTCTGGCTGACGTACGAACACGTGCAGACACTCAATATCTCCAAGTTCCCAAAGTGCGGACTGGAGTACTCTAAGTCCGCAGAGCGCGGACTCGAATATAAATGACTCAAATCTCCAAGTCCTCAGAGTGCGGACTGGAGTACTCTAAGTCCCTAGCGCGCGGACTCGAGTATAAACGATTCAAAATATCCATGTCCACAGAGTGCAGACTGGAGTACTCTAAGTCCCCGGAGCACGGACTCGAGTATAAACGACTCAAATCTCCAAGTCCCCAGAGTGCGGACTGGAGTACTCTAAATCCCCAGAGCGCGGACTCGAGTATAAACGATTCAAATCTCCAAGTCCCCAGAGTGCGGATTGGAGTACTCTAAGTCCCTAGAGCGTGGACTCGAGTATAAACGATTTAAATCTCCAAGTCCCCAGAGTGCAGACTGGAGTACTCTAAGTCCCCGGAGCGCGGACTCGAATATAAACGACTCAAATCTCCAAGTCCCCAGAGTGCGGACTGGAGTACTCTATGTCCCCGGAGCGCGGCCTCGAGTATAAACGATTCAAAATCTCTAAGTCCCCAGAGTGCGGACTAGAGTACTCTAAGTCCCTGGAGCGCGGACTCGAGTATAAACGACTCAAATCTCCAAGTCCCAAGAGTGCGGACAGGAGTACTCTATGTCCCCGGAGAGCAGACTCGAGTATAAATGACTCAAATCTTCAAGTCCCCAGAGCGCGGACTGGAGTACTCTAAGTCTCCGATGTGTGGACTAAAAAATATTCTAAGTGCTTGAAGCACGGAAGGAAAAATGAACAACTCTCAAAGAATCTCCGAGCTATATGAAGGTGAACCGAGAAGTCCATGTTATTCAAAATAGCTTGGATTTAAATCATAATCATACAAAAATTGAACAACAAGAGCCTTTTGAAAGCTAGAAAAAGGAACTAAGATTATTCAGAAAAATTTTCTACTGCAAGCCCTCCAAAGTTCGGAGTCGACAATCTATTTACAAAGATGACAGAAGTAGATGAAAATAATTACATAACTTAAACTAACTCTCGTTGAACGAGAGTAATTATCACTTCTTGTGCTTCTTCGACTTCTTCACCTCTGCTGTCTTCTCGGATGGCTCCTCTCCTGTGCGTTTACCCTTAGTACTCTTCTTTAATGGAGGGGTAGCAACTGAAGAAGTATGGGGAACATCTATGGGCTTGGACCTGCCAAGAAGGATGACCTTCAACGGCTTATTCAAAGGGTCGTCCGGGTCCACAGCTCGAGGATCGACCTTGATCTTGGCTGTCTCTCTCTTCTCATCCTCAAGTTGCTCCTTCATACTCAGCTCAGATGTGTGTTCGAAGGTGTCTATAATTTCTACTTCATAACTCCCATCGATGGGAGAAGAAGTCTCGGATTTGTCCTCATCCAGCGCTCCAATCACCTGAGCATCTGGCCCGGGAGCCTCTCCTGCATGAGTGGCCCCACTTATCTTTCCCTCCACCTCCTTGGCGACATCGCTCCTCGAAGTGGGCCCGAGATTAGAACGGCCTGCGCAAAATCATGAAAAGCAAGCATTAGAATACAATGGTCCTTCATAAAGAATGACGACTTTTGAAATCTTAAAGTGAAGGGTTATCTATCAGGGTCCGGTAGGCTCTCAGCCATCAAGGGGGTCTCACCCTCCGGAATGGGAGACAGAATATGGATGCCAAGGCCGGGGTCCTTCGGATTATAACCGATATGCTGCTCAAATGGATCGAGTATCGGCCGATCGACCGATTGAGTAGGCACATGAGCTGGAGGCACGACCCCGGATGGACCGGTAATAACTTTTTTCCGTTTCTTTGAGGGGGAGCCTTTGCAATAAATAGCTTTAGCTGCTGACAAGTCTGAAGGCTCATTTCCCTTAACGAATTCTTTTATCAAGGCTCCCTCGTCAATCTCTTCGGTACCGTGCTCAGCCTTCCTGATTTCTATCCAGGCCTCCCATGCCTCGGCTAAAGATTCAAGATAGCCCTCGCCCAAAAAAGTCAAGTCTCGGTGCATGAGAATGTGGGCATTGAATTCAGCGATTAGCGGATCAAACATGCTTTTGACCTCTTCCCTACCTTCTTCTCTAGCCGTCTCAAGACGGGAGTCAATGTCTGCAGACGCTATCTTCTTGCCCTCTTCACGGGCTTCACTCTTTATCGCCCTCAAGTTTTTCTCTTAAGAGTCGAGTAGCAACGATCTCATTACAGTATCGTTGTGATTCTTCATGGGCAGCCGTTTTCTCTTCCTTCTCTCTACGGAGCTGCTCCTCAAGTTCCTTGACTCAGAGGCTGAATGTGTCCCTCTCCTTTTGGATTGAGTCCTTCTCTAGAGCCAGGGCCCAACAACGTTGTACCGCCTCGTCGATTTCCTTTTTTATGAGTCGATTCCAGACGAGTTACGGCTTCGGCGGTGTCCTTGGCGCTTTGATGGGCGACCTCAAGTTCAGACTTGTAAGTTGCAATCTCCTCGTTCTGAGCTTTAATGATATCTTTATCGTTGATAGCCTCAAGCTTCAGGTGACAGATCTCATGTTGGAGCTCCATGGAGACTTCAGGAAGTATTTCAGCCAAATGAAAAAACGCGTCGTGTTGAACATAGACGTCGTTGGTACAAGAGATGGCGCTCTGCTTGACTGTCCGGGAATAGGATGAATCGCCGGGAGGAATTTCAGGCCATCAAAGCAGATTTTTGGAAATTTATCTTTAAGCTCGGCCAGCCTCTCCGATACGGTTGGATCTGTTGCAGGAGCAGGAGGAGACGGCTTTGAAAGTTCGGCTCTCCTGTGAGGATCTCGAGACTGTCGAGTGGAAGAGGAATCGGTGCGTTGGTCCCAGGGGACATCAAATTGCGACCCCTTATGGCCACGCTTATCTTTGCTTTGCTCCGGGTGAGAAGAGGTATATTTTGGCTGATAGTAAGTTTTCTTCCGAGATGACGAGTCCCGAGAATGATAATCTCTATCGTCATCACCATCCCTGTCCCGACGTCTTCTGGAACCCGAGTCCCGTCCAGATTGATAAAAGATAGACGAACCACGAAGGCGATCGAATCCGTGTGAACGCCCCATGTCACCTGCACAGAATTTAAATAACAACGAATTAGCAAAGAGTAGCGTAACGACGAAAATCTAAGTGCAAATTGAAGTGCAAGTGTTTGTGCATGTCCTAGTGTTTACCCCCGACGGACCACTTGCTTTACTAATGGGAGTTTTTTCTCCCTGACTTTGGGCTAGAGCACCCGCATCGCCTCCGATAGGCGAGTGAAGTTTAAATGCTTCCGGATTGTCGAAGTCATAATTGAGCAGGTCATCGAGAATGGAGAGGTTCGATAGGCCATTTAAAGAACTTTCTACATGCTGTGAAGAAGCCTCTTTCTCCGTTGTAATGAGCGAAACTTTTGAAGTTCCGCCAACCTTCTCCTTCCTAATCCTGTACGTTAATCTCTTTTTCCTCTTCGAAGGGGAAGATGACGTTTCGATGTTGTGCATTTCGACCATCGGATCCTGAGAGGGACCCAAGTTCTCACCTTGTGCTTCGGGTGTTTCATTCCCTTTAATTTCCCCCTCTTCTGGTGCGTCAGGAGTATGATGTGCCGACGACTCAGCTAATTTCTTTCCTTTCCAAGAGGTGGGCCTGGGTATGATGACGCCTTGAGGAAGGCTTATCTGACGACCTTCAGCCAACAACCCAAACCTTGAAAGTATCTCATTGGAAATGAGAGTCCGAATGTCCCGCTCTTCGGTAGGAAGGGCCCGAACAGCCTCGACAGCCTCAGAATATCCTCGACCATCAGGACGTGGGTTGATACCTGAAAAGGCGAAACAAAATTTAGAAAAGGCACGGCTCCGACTAAGCACGAATATCAATCCAGAGAAAATACTTACTTCCTTCAACCCATCTCCTCGTGAAACCAAGAAGGCAACGCACATAGAACCATTCCTGTTTGTATAGGGCAAACTTGCTCCACGCCCCGGTTTAAATTTGGCATTTGTGGCGCGGCTCAAGGAACACAAAAGAGGGGATATCTCTCCGCTTCTTGATCATATATATATCTGATGTCGTCCGGAGTTGGAGGCCTAGAGAGGACAGTCATAAAGAGGATGTAGGTACCATAGATAAATGCGTGGTCGTTTGGGTGCAGTTGCGACGGGGCAATGTCAATGTATTGCAGCACATCATGAAGAAATAAATTAAATGGCGGCACGCTACCAACCCAACACATGAATTTATTACATGCCGTGTATCCAACTGGGGGAAAGTGTGGATGATTGTGCCTCGATGGAACCAGCACGTCGTCGAAAGGGATTCCATGGATAGAGCATATTCGCCGGAGCGCAATTTCATTGACCTTCGAAGCCTGTGAATCAACAGGGTTATCCAAGAGAATTGCTGCCTCCAAAGCGTTGGGAGCTAAGTTATGAGCAGGGGAGGTTGAGGGATTTGAGATATCTATGACTTCTTGTTTTGAAGACAGCCTAGGTCTATCTGAGATCGTGGCGGAACTAGATTTCCTAGACATCTCCGATAAATATTGGATTTAGCAGAGCACCTGTTTGAACTATACTTGAAAAATAAGCGGCGTTAGACTTAACAACTTAAATCCCCCCCATGCGGTGTGTGAACTAGTGCAATCATTCAAATATAAACGTTGAGAAATTAAGGTCACATGGTTGATGGTATAAAGTTGAACTTTGGACTGCCATTCTCGAAGACCGTCATCGCTGACCATCCCCGAAAGCCAGCCTGGCAATTTCTCCAATTTTGGACTCGAACATTGGTACTACGTGTTGAAAGCTTTTATCTTTTCTTGTCCATTTAAGTTCAGACTTGTGGTTATTGAAACTAGGAGGTGATCAGTCTGGATTAGTTCGATATGCTAGTATGCTGGGGTCCTTGTCCTTGTTTTGTTATACGATTAGGCAGGGTAAATAAGTGTTTGGCCTAAGTACTGGTTCAGCTATAGTATGGTTCGGCATTCATGATTGGTCGGCCTAAGTATTGTCCGGCCTAAATATGGTTCGGCGTTCGTATCGCTTGGTCGAAACATTGTTCGACCTAGGCATCGTTCGGCCAAAAGCATTGTTCGGCCTAGGTGTCGTTCGATCAAAGTATCGTCCGACCTAAGTTCTGCTCGGCCGATATAATGTTCGGCATCCTATTAGATTGTACAACCTTCCTATCCTTCCATCCCACTGCTCGGCATGTGGCGAATCATGTCGAACCAGAGTTACGCTGAGCCCTAACGCTCGGCACTCCATCCTTAATCATACCGAACAATGAGGACGAGTCGTTCGGCGAGTTAAGTCAAACCATGTTGTTCAGCATTCCTGCCCATTCCTGCTCCTCCTATAGTCTTCCCTCCAATCTCGTTCGGCACGAGGGAACCATGTCGAACCACAATACACCTCCTAGCAACTCCCTCGTGTACTCGGCTCTGGCCACTTCTCTTTTCCTCCATACCATCTACGATTCTTTCATCCACGCAACACCTATCTGCTACAGTTCTAATTTACGAACTCGGGCCTCGTGTTAAAACCTTTTTATTTGAGGAAAGGATTTAAATAGAGGGATCGATACCTAGTTAGTAGATCGAGACTTGGAGAATTCTAGAGTTGGGGGCAAGGTTTAGATTAATGCCGAATGGATTGGGAAGGATTGTTAAATCTTTGGAAGCTGTTAACAGGCGAGGTTTGCAAGTACAAGGTAGCGGACGTAAAAAGTTAAAAAGAAGAAGATGGAGCAGGTCGGCCTTTATAGGGAAGAAGAAGAAGACGAAGAGACGGTGACCGTTAGAACTGGTCAAAACGAAGTCGTTCGGCATACAAGGAGCGTTCGGCTTCAGCTGTTCAGTTCGGCA
This sequence comes from Allium cepa, assembly GCA_030765085.1. NCBI lineage: Eukaryota > Viridiplantae > Streptophyta > Magnoliopsida > Asparagales > Amaryllidaceae > Allium > Allium cepa. The sequence goes on along the minus strand of CM060938.1, from coordinate 72,724,014 downwards.
CTCGCGCACCGTTCGGCACACACCATCACACCATCGAGAGAAATAAACCAAGGGTCGAAGAGGAGCACAAAGGACATGTAATTCATAGAGCATCACGTTCGGTCATGCGATACACTTTGGGAGGCAAGTGTTTCCTGAAGATTTGACCAGGCAACTAGGTACTCAGCATTAGCACACTGTTCGGCTATTTATGGATCGTTCGGCATCTACATACCGTTTGGCATTCAGAACGCTCGGCTCAAATGGTTCGTCTGGCATTCACATTCGAATAACATACGTGAGTACTCGGCATTAGGAAATGGTATGTTCGGCATTCGCCTACCGTTCGGCTTCCAGTGTCGTTCGGCGCAAATGGTATGTTCGGCATTCGAGTTTGATCAGCATCCAGGAGCGCTCGGCATCCAAAGATTGTTCGGCATCCTGAGATCGTTTGGCAGCCAGAGGTGTTCGACATTCATTCAACCAGTCTCAATCAACTTCAATCATTGCTCGGCATACACTCGCCACTCAGCATCTCACTTCGTTCGGCATGAAGATGATGGTTCGGCATTTAGTCGTTTGGCACAGCATAATGGTTCGACTTCCGGTATCGTTCGGCATCATTCTGCTAGGCAAGAGGGGATCATTCGGCATTCATGCCCTGTTCGGCATTTGGCCGTTCGGCATGTTTGGTTCGGCGCATAGTGTTACTACATTTGGGCCGAGGTATTCAGCTACCAGGCCCACCAGGGAAGTCCAACCCATCTTCGTCTATAAATAGAGAGGCAGGGGCACAGTGAAAGGGATCAGTTTTTTCGAGAACACTGAGGAAACTCTGCCACATTCAACACTCACTCAAGACTTAATATTTTACTTTTCAATTATATTCAAGTAACTGGAAACAGATTGTATCTGTAATCAACTATCCAGGAAAGCAATAGAAATTAACTTCAAAGTGGACGTAGGCAGTTACGCCGAACCACTATAAATTTGGTGTTCTTGTTCTCTGCATTTAAATTTACATACCGTCTTCTGTTTTAATTTACTATCTTCATTAATCTCTCTACACAATCTTTCTCAAGGGTGTTAGTGGCCAATTTTGGTGCTAACACTCCATAATCATTTTACTTACAAATTCTCTTCTTTAATTTTCTTTACAAATATCCAATTTATATATTTTTGGTAACTCAGTAAACCCAAATATATTCAATCAGACCGTAGCAACCAATACTCCAATTATCAATATAATTCATCACAGGATATCAAATAAACATATCATAGAATATTTAAACAAATCTAAATATTTTGAGGAATCCAGTGGATCCCTCCAACCCGTTTCCTTGCATCCACAGATGTTAGCACAATATAAAATACCAATTCCACTTCGAGGTGGAATATCGCGGTATATGGGTTTATATAATATCATCCGCTATTATGCGGCGTATAGGGTCTCATCCGCTATATAATGTGGGATATCAATCACTCCAATATATACTATATGTAATACTATATATAATATAGCCCATCAAATCAATTCAATCATTCAACCAATTATTTAAATTTAACCATTTAAATTTAAATAGCAATCCAGAAGAGTGAGATTAACTCACCTTTGATTTTTAGTTTGCAAATCCGATCCACACCGGCTTGATTCGCTACGATTTAGACCTTGTAACAAATATCATAAGGTTTATTAATATTCGAGTTGATCGAATAAATTAACTACCGTTTAATACTTTAATTTGACTAATGATTTGATTTTAAACCAATTTTTCAATAAATAATTTTATATTTTTTTTGAAAACCCATATACTAAAATATAACCTATGTACATTTAAAATAATCTATACAGATTTTTAAAAAAAATCAGATTTATATATATGTTTTACAACATTATTAAGTTCCAAAACTTTATCTATATTAAATAATTTTTGTTTTCTGCTTCCAATATATACATATGTATCTTTGTTAGATTAAACACAATTATTTTTCACCTTGCTGTAAATCAAAATTTTATCTATATATTTCCCAGAAAAAATTCTGTTTTAAGCTACATATATTTAAATCTGGATATATATTTTACTAATCAAGTTAATCAAGAAAGAAGACAAGATCGCATACCTCACCGCCTCCACGCACCGTAGTTCGCAACCACGCGCCTCCCAGTCGCATCTCGACTTTGTGACAGTCCCGTCGTCGTTTAGCTCGAGCCCACGCACAAGCACCTGCGACAACCCAAATGAGCATGCCGTTGCCTCACCCTGGAGCACCGCCATCCTTCCACCTCACGACTCGCCTGCTCGCGCGGCCGCGTCGCTCGCGACTTCCACCTATCGCGATTCGAGCTATCCACCCTACCACGAAAGCGGCTCCCCCTCGACACAACTCTACGGCCTTGCAAACTGCTTCCCTCCATCTCCCTTCGAATTCACTCGCGACCCTCTTCTTCTTTCTTTCTTTTTATTTTTTCTAACGAACAATTTCTGTTCAAATACTAAGGAGGGGAACGATTTGAAAAAAAGGGCAGCCGTTTTCGAACGATGGATTAGAAATCAATTTTAAAGCTCGGCTAAGCGATTTATAATGAAGGGGAGAAGAACGATTTATTTTCTTTTACAGGAAAATTGTGCGAGGTAATAAAAAAGGAGAAGGGAGCACGATTTGAAATAAAGGCGACTGATTTGAACAGGTGAAAAGTATTCCTGAAATGAGGTGAAAAAGCTTTGATGTGAAAAGTTTTTGACTGGTTCAATAATATGTTTTAAATTTAAACCGTCCCGAATACGCAGCTAAAAATCTTGACCTCCTAACGAAGCATGCCGCTAGGCGTTTATAATATTTTACCCCTATTCCGAACACAATGGAAAAGGTTTCGAGCCCCAATTTTATCGTATGCAGAAGATAACTTTTGGACTCAGTTATTGTATTAAATTTTCGATATGAACTTCAGCGCGTTTATGTATCGTATGCTTACACAACAACTCTAATCACTACGAAAATTGAAATCCGATAATAATATAATATTACGAATCCAATAGAACTGGTTTCGTAGAAATCCGAGACTGTGTCTCAGAAGGCTATTTAAATATCAATTTAAACAACATATTTTTTTTAAAACTGAACAAAACACTTTCAAACTCAAATTTAAAACTGCTTTATCTCCAGTATTATAAACATAAGTTTTCCAAGCCCTTGAAACATTTTTATCAGCTTAAAACTCAAGATTAAACATTTTACCCAATCTCTAATTATTATACTCAATAAATTTAATTGACAATTTCAAACTGATATTTGAAATCCAAGTTAAACTAATATTCAATAAATTTAATCGTCGAATTCAAACTGATATTTGAAATCCAAGTTAAATTAACTTGCAAATATTTAAAATTGATTAAATATTCCAATTTCAAATGCCTAAAAATTCCGGATCGTCACATTCCTCCCCCCTTAAAAGAATTTCATCCTCGAAAATACTAAGGCAGAAGAGTGTCCCATACCCACTAACTTACTAAAACACACTTAGTGGAAGTACATATTCACTTTTCTAATCTTTTAGTTCCAACTAAACAATTAGTACCAATTTCCATTTCCAAAATTCCTTATTCAATTCCAATTTGAAATCGTTTTGTCGCTAACAGAAAATTTCCAAAAATTTTCTAACTCCCAAAATTATCGAAATTTTTTGCCAGAGTCTCCTTTGCGCGGCTAGCTTGGTACAACTACAAAATGCCTCTACGGGCCTTCAGATTTCAAAAGAAAACAAAAGCCAAATGGCTAGACTAGAAAATTACCAAATTTCATACAGAAATTCAAATACATACCTTTGCTGAGCAAATTTCAATTTATCTTCTGAATTCAAAAATCCTAAATTTCCCACTCGCTTTTTAATACCTGTATATCCAATTAACATATATCCAACTACAGATTCCAAAATCATTTTATACACTTCTTTACAAAATCTTTAATATTCATTTCATTTAAGCCCGTACGATGTACCTTTATCATTCATATGTAATACCGAATCTGATCGCTTACTCGATCACACAATTTCATTTCCGAACTAGTATCGTCCACCCGACTTCCTAGTGCGGACCCGGATCTGGTTTCTTGATCAGAAACTATCATTCTCCTTGCATAGTCATAGCTATGACAGAGAATTTCCAAAATCAATGAAAATCCATATCCAGGTTCGCCGTCGAAAATCGAGTGAAAAATCCTAATTCGGATCGATATATCTATCTCGAAATTTTGTGCTCGAATCTGGATCAACCCACTATGCGAATAAATAATATACATACATCCTATGTATTTGCCCAATTGATTATTAACTTTATCAATTCTCTTTTTATTCACATTATTTTGATTTCTATTCACTTATCCACTATTATCCCATTTCACAACTTCACTTAATCTCCATTCAAAATTACTTAGTATGTTTCCGACACCAAACTTACTTAAGAATTTCACCATTCATTTCTTAACTTTAATATAAGCATTTTATATACTCTTATATTATTACTCTACCACTATAGCCCTTATATCCAGTTATTTTTAAATTGGATATCCAATTCCAAATAAATCCAATTTTCTTCAATTTACAAATTAATTTCAAATATTCTTTCCAAATTTTCATCCAGATTTTCATTTTCAATTCTACTTGAATTCGATTCATCTTCAAACTCTGAATATTGAATTTTATTAACTATCTTCCATTCACAACTGGTTCATTCCGAATTAATTCTACAACTTCATTTTATTTTACACATTTTAAATTAAGAATTGTGCAATATATAATTCCAATAAATTTGCTTACCAATTTAAATTTAATTTCAATATTCAATTTCACTTCCAAGTTGAATTTTATTTCTAACACAAGTTTAACTCCACAAAATCAATTTTTAACTCATATTCCAAATTTTATTCAACCAATCAGAATTCCATTAACATGCTCACTTAACTAATTTATTCCATTTAGTTCATTTCCTACTTTTAATTCAATATTTGATATTTACCCTTCAAAAATCACTTCACTTAATTTTCTTGAATCCGATCTATTTTATAATTCAAGTTTTGGATTTTTATTCATTTCCTAAAATACAAAACAATTTTATTTTGGCTTATTTGTTCCACTTCTAAGTTTCATAAGTCACAGCTTATTTATATCCATACTTTCCTCCATTTACAATCAATCCCGTTCACATTTTTCTTTTTAACTCGGGATTATACATTTAATTTAGCCATGTATATATTTTTATTCAATGGGTTTTCAATTCTTTTATAAGCCCTCGAAATCTATTTATTCCAATTCAATCTTATTTAACTAAACTCCAGCTAAATCTAACCCCATACTATTCTTTGACTTCACACAATTCATTTACATTTTATTAAGTAAGAACTTAATTTCATTTAATGTATCCACCACATGATACAATTCCATCTCAATTATATTTTGACTTTGATTCAAATCTAATCACAATATTATTAAACTTAGCTTAAGTTCCTTTAATTCGACTTACCCTTCTAACTTTTTAGCTTTTTAACTTTCTACAAGTTAATTCCATTCCAGGGAATTTTCACACTTTATAAATTTCCAAATCTTTTTATAATCCATAAACATTTTTAGTTAAACCACTAGAGCTTAAGCCATTACTTAGACACTCAAAACATTTAAACCAATTCCAAAGTCTTCAATAATCACTTAAGTATTACAAAAATCATTTGAAATCAATTATATCAAAAATTCTTTGGTAAATTTAATTACCTCTTTGAATTTCAAAACCAAATCCAGATTTTACAAAAAATTCCAATTTAAAACAATTTGGTAGCAATTTTTCTCTTGGAAGCTCAAAAATGAACATCGATGATGCTGCTGTCATCACCGAAGTTATTTTCTAGCGACCAAAAGAGTTCAATGCTTTTATCTCTCTAAAATCCCTTCAAATATTTTTAAATTCCAAATCTCTCTTGATTTCAAATCCAATTCAAAAATATTTCTCAGATACATAAATATTTTTTTCCAAAACCTTTTGAAAACCATTTTCAAATTCAAAGGAATTTAAATTTTCCAAATTTTCAAATTCCAAACCCTTCAACTCACATTCAAAAATTACTCTGGAATTTTATTTCAATTTATAAATCACATTTACAATTTACATTTCAAATTCCATTTTATTAATGAATTTATTTCCTTAACCTTAAATTATTATCTTTATTTCTTATTCGGTTTCATACTTAAATGATATAATTTAATACTATCACTTCCTAACAATCAAGTAACCATTATAACTATAATAATTTTTAAAAATTTATATCTCTTAGATACAAAAATAATTTGGGTAAAATTATTTCATTCACCGTATTTTAAAAACAATATTGTGTCAGTTTATCTTGTTTAAGAGTTTAGAAACCATATCGATGACATGACGTCCCATATGTCGACCAGAATCCATAAACACTTAACCGATAAGTCAACACAATATAAAAAAAATATTCACTAACAAATACGTGCTCATATTTATTAATACACTCAAACTCATTCTAGAGTACTACGGACTCTATTAAATGAGTAATACCCACCAGAGCCTAGGTTATCACCAGCCTAAGTTCTGATACCAAAATGTCACGACCCGATTTTTTGACACTCGAAAATCAAACCATGAGGGTAAAAGAAGAAGGAGGTAGAAGGAGAGAAAACAACCAACAACAGAATCTAACCATCGCAGCGGAATAAAATATAATAGATAATAAATGATCTTTACACAAAAGAAAATACATCTATTTATACATTACATCATCAGAGTACATCAAAGATCACAACACCTAAACTAGATAGTTATCATAACCTGCCCTCACAAAACTGAATACACAACTAATCAACACAGCGGAATATTACAAACAAGCACGGAAGTACGTATCACCAGCCAGCTCGTCTCCTGAGCACACAACATCTTTTCCTGTAATCTATAATACTCGGTCTGACCCGAGCATTATAGTTAAATAACTCCCGTTTCAGTCTGGAATACCAGTGTGAGAAAACCACACTCAAATTGATTATTAAAGTTTTCAAAAATCCTTTAAAAACAAAAGCATCTCGTAAGACCACGCCGTAAATTAACATTTCGGGTTTTTACTTTACGATAGCCAAAACACTTTTTATTAGATCCGTTTGATATTATAATAGTGTCTATAGAAAGTAAAATAGAATCTAGCTGAAATGCTTGCATCTCACGTTTCAGCAATAGATGGGCACAATCAAAACCGTAAAGGCGCATAGAGAGAATGTATTTCCAACTAATGACTAGGCACTGGGGTAACACCTGCCACAGTACGTGGCCTAGATCACCGTACCAAGGATCCATCCTAAATCCCCTGCAACACAAGACTGGGACTAATCCTTAGTAGATAATCCCGAGTAAGATCATCCCACGGTTGGGATCAGCAATCGCCTACACAACCGAAATAAAAGAGACATCTAGATAGGGATGACCTTACCATAATAGGTGCTACCCACTTAGCCTTGCAGCATATCTCCTGATTTTCAGTCATTCCCAGTTGATGAGGCTCGAGGCTAAGCGTTAGCTTTTTAGAACATATCTCTTAGAATGCTCATCGCCCACCTGACGATGTTCTGAAAGCATTCATCCATACAAGTCCGTCCCGGTTTTGAACGGAACCGAAGGCACCACTCCTACTACATCCATTTTGGAATCACCTCAGGATTAGTAGCGAGTAGCCCTTATACTTCACTGCTCCATCTTCGAATCCAAACTCGTCTTTCTCACGAAAACATACAAACCGGATCGAAGTGGTTTTCAGGAAATAAATCCCGATCCCGATCTCTTCGAAACGATCAGCGCATTGGCCAATATTGATAGTCAGTTATTTAACTAACAAATAACAATCACAAACAACCATCAAACCATAATAATTTCTCCCAAATTATTTATTAATCTCAAAATATCTTCGCAAGATATATTTCCACTTTCAAACCCTTTTGAAAATAGTTTTTCAACCACACTCTTCTCATGAAGCAAATTCCCAAATATTTATTTCCATTGAAAATACCAAGTACAATACTTTAGATTTTTAAAATAATTTAAAACACCTTATTTAAAAATTATACTTTAAAACATTTAAAATAAAAACTACTTTGATACTTTATTAAAAAACATATACTTTAAGAATATTTAAAATAAAGCTACTTTATAAAATATAAAACTAAAATTTTTCTCCTTTAGAAACATAGTACCAATCCACCTTTAAGTAATTACTACGAAGATAAATTTAAAAAATACTTACTTTATAATTTAAACATTTAAAAATAACAAATTTTCTAAAACATGCTTTTAAAACTTTTAACTTATATACTTAAAATTTTGCTTTGAAAACGTACTTGGCTATCCAGGTAAAATACGCTTCTCTTTCACATCTTTTAAAAATAAATCACTATTTATTTTTAAACAAATTTACCCATTCCTTTAATAAATTCCCACCGTGAATTTATTCTTCCAAATATCTACTGATATATTACTTCACTTTTATAAACCCAGTTTATAAATTTCTCAGTCCCATCCTCCTTTATAATTCCAATTTCAAACACTTAAATCAATTTCCAAATTGGTTTCCAATTTACTCCATTTTGAAATAAATTTCTTTATTTACTCAATTTATTTCAAAACCCAGTAACTTCAGATTTTATTTCTTAATTATGATTTAAAATCTCATTTAACTGAAAATACCAATTTCATACCTTTTTCCAAATTCCTTCTTTACCTATTTCAATAACTTTAAACCTTGAATTTAAAACAAATTCTTTATTCCTTTAAATAATATCACTTAAGTTTTGAAATTTATTATTTTCCCTTTTATTCAAAATCTCCTTTCCCATACTCGGATTTTATTTATTAAAATTTTAAAATCCACTTTTACCCTTTTCACATTCATTCTATGATTTACCCCAAATTCTCTATAATCATTTTACTTACAAATTCTCTTCTTTTATTTTCTTTTCAAATATCCAATTTACATATTTTTGGTAACTCGGTAAACCCAAATATATTCAATCAGACCGTAGCAACCAATACTCCAATTATCAATATAATTCATCATAGGATATCAATAAACATATCACAGAATATTTAAACAAATCCAAATATTTCGATTGTATGCAGAAGATAACTTTTGGACTCAGTTATTATATTAAATTTCCGATATGAACTTCAGCGCGTTTATATATCGTATGCTCACACAATAACTTCAATCACTACGAAAATTGAAATCCGATAATAGTACAATATTACGGATTAGATAGAACTAGTTTCGTCGAAATTCGAGACTGTGCCTCGGAAGGCTATTTAAATATCAATTTAAACAATATATTTTAAAAAAATTTGAACAAAAAACCTTCAAACTCAAATTTAAAACTGTTATTATCTCTAGTATAATAAACATAAGTTTTCCAAGCCCTTGAAACATTTTATCAGCTTAAAACTCAAGATTAAATATTTTACCCAATCTCTAATTATTATATTCGATAAATTTAATCGCCAAATTCAAACTGATATTTGAAATCCAAGTTAAACTAACTTGAAAATATTTAAAATTGATTAAATATTCTAATTTCAAATGCCTAAAAATTTCAGGTCGTCACACCGTGAGTCTTCTCAAAAACACGCGAGGTTCTCGGGTAAGGAAACCACCTCCCTGGTTCCCAAACTTCCTCTCGTCATCGCCATCACTATCCAATAGGTTTCGAAGTGCACGAAGTGCCGGATGAGTTGGGAGAGGGAAATATTGATTCTTTCTTCTCAGATTATAAGCAGCCGGTGCAGAATCCCTTTGAGGGTCATCCTGATGTAACTCCCGACCCTAGGGGTCGTCGCTTGGCGGATCCTGACACTGATTTCCTTTTACCTCGAAATCCATTGGTCTGAATCCTGGATGAGGCGAAGACTCTTGATTTTTCTAACTTGACAACACAGATGGCTCAGATCACAGACGAGACCAGAAACATAGTTGACTACCAGTCCCGTTTGGCCAAAGCTAGTTAAGAAATAGGGAGTGTCAATGTGCAGTTGCGCCTGGAGATGGAGGACCTTCGTAAGGCGCTTAGGGAGAAAGTGGCTAAGTTAAATGACGTCGAAGCATCCCACGTCTCCGAGATAACGAAGGCCAAGGAGGAGGCAAGAAAAAAGGCTGCTGACCTCTAAGACGAGATCGATATGCCCATCAGTTTAGTGGATGTGGCTCGAAGAAGGATCTAGAGAGAATCCTCAAGGGCACGGTAAAGAAATTGGAAGAGGCTTTAACCGAGCCGAGGGAGTCTCGAGGTAAGTGGAAAAAGGAGAGAGACACATATCAAGCTGAGGTCGACAGGTTGTAGATGGATCATGCTCAGTTGAGGAAAGTTTAAGAGCAGTACATGAGTAAGGTGGTGGCCTTCCAGACCGTAGTCGATAAATCCAGCGACTTTTGCGACACGGTCAACCAGATGCTGAAGGATACGTACTTCATGTTCTAGAAACATAGGAACCTTCAGTGGATGGATGACTATCCTTAAGTGATAGCCGGGATCCATGCTCGACTTATCGAGGAAACTAAGGCTATAGTCACACAGGAAGAAGGGGTCGTGTGTGATGTTAGGATGGTAAACAACTAGTTTACAGTGGAGGAGACCAAGGCCATAGCCAAGGGATATGAGTTATTGGCTGAGGACGAGGATGATGAGGGCATATCGGATCTTGAGGGGCTTGGTGATCCAAGTCACGTTGTCGCAGGTATCTCGCCTTTTTACCCTAGCTTTGTCGTTACCCATTCTGGACTACAATGCTTACAATTATTTTCATTTGCCTTCTGTAGGGGTGCCTCCGGGGCAAATTGGGTCTTCACGAGAGGAAGGCGAGCTTCATGGGAAATCAGAGACCTCGAAGGATAGGGCTGGAGGGAGCGGGCCGAGCGGCAAGGACGTTCCTCCTTCTTAGCCTAGGAGATTTCTTTCCCTTTCCTACATGCATTTTTGAAAGATGTGTGAACGTTCTGAATATGTACATAAATATAAGCGATAAGCTTTGTATGATAGAAATTTAACACTGCACTGTTCAACTTCTATTTTTTATCGTCTGCTCTATTTACTTGTGAAATGCTTATGACTTAATTAATCGTTATAGCTTTTAGAGATACATAGAAGTGCTGTTATATTCAAGACTGACCACGAAATATAGCTACTCGGGATAAAGCCCGTGTCGTGAGCATTGTTTGATTTATCATTGCCGGCGTGTGTAGTGCCGATCGTCAAGTGCGAACTACCCTTGGCTGCGGCTACGCCTTAATCAGGGGGTTTATAGTCGGTTCGCAATTGCCGTCAAGCCAAATGCCAATGATGAACTGCCTTGGCTATAAATTGTGCCTAATTCGTGGCTTATTGTAACGATCCCAAATTTTTAATCAAATTTAAATTGGTAATTAAGATAAATTGAAATAATTATTTTATTGAACAAAATTTATTTTGAAAAGGAAATTAAATATATATGGATAAATATTAATTTTGATAATCTTCTAATAAAATATGATTGTCTAATTTAATAAATATGATTGTAAATAGAATTTGAAGTTGGATTTGAAATTCAAGTTTAAATATCCTAGAAATAAATTGGATTTAAAAATAATATGTATATATGTATTTTATTAATATATGATTAGTTTTATATCAGTATCTTTAAAAGGATTTATAAAGGATGTATTAAACTAGTATAATTATTTTTAAAATGTGTAATTGGATTTTATATCGTTTTCTAAAAAAAATTATAGATAAATATAAAAGAAGTTTAAATATTGAACACTTAAGACATTTATAAATAGATAACTAATTAAAAATATTTATATTATATATTAAAAACATATTAATTTATGGAATTACAAATGTAAGGTTAAATGTATATATATAATCATAAATGTAAGCAAAAGAAATGTGTTTAGTGACAAGTGTTATCAAAATTGTACAAATGTCCTTTATCTCTTCTTATTTTTCAAAATAATTAATAAATGAGAAAATTAAGTTATATAAACATCTTCTTATCTATCTTACATTTTCTTTTATTAGTTAAATTTCTAAAGCAAAGAAACAACAGTTTGTAACAAAATCCAGTAAAAAAACAAAATCAAAGGGATTCATGGTATCTCTTCACAATTTCAAAATCTGAAATAAAAGCAAGATAAATTCAACAATCCAGATCAGTAAGCAATCAAAATCTAGGGGCGGTTCAAATTTCCAGATCAAAAGCAAGTTTTTCCTGGCCTTCTCTGTTTACAGTATTCAAAGTGAGTAAACAAATCCATTTTAAAAAAAAATTAATCTGTCTTAAATATAATGCATGTTGTAAATTTTTAAAATGAATTATGTTAAGTGATTGCATTATTGGTTAATTAGAAATGCACGAATATTTGTATAAATGTCTAGGAAATGCTATAGCTATGTGCTTAGTTCTACTGCTTTATAATATGTGCAAAACTAAATTTCTCACCCTCTAATCATCTTTAAGCTTGGATCTATAAACAAAACTTGTTAGTAATAAAAAGAAAATGGGATTAAAACTGTTTCCAGTATGAATTTGATGATCACGATGATATAAAGTAAGAAGAACAGCAGATTTGAAAAACATATCAAAACCTCGATCATTATAATTGGGTGTTTCAAGAATATTATATGTTTTGTCATCAAAGATGAAGATTTTAAAATTAAAAACAAGATTTTTAGGCTGTTAAATTCGGGAAATCAAGAATTGAACGTATATTGGTTTTCGAGGAATTTCCGATGATCGAAAAATTTTGGTTTCGCGAGTTCTTGGGTGAAGCAAGTCTGGAGGTAGGTGATGAGGAAATATGGTTGGAGAAGTTCTCGAAAGTTGTGGAGGCATAATGACAGTGAAGTAGGGTTTAAGACAGTTTTGGGTCAAGGTTGAAAATAGGATTGTGGCGTTGCCATGGGAAGGTCAGTGGTGATCGCAAGGAGGGGAATCTTTGCTGGGGTTCGTGAGGCTACTCTGGGCAAGTCGGCTTGATTTTTAGTGGTGGGGTTCATCGTCGACGAGGGGTTTTCTCGTTGGGGTGTTTCCAGTTTTTGAATCGATGAGTTTGATTTTGATGTGTCGACGATTTCGTTGATCGGGATGGTCGGAGGTATCAGGAAATGGATAGTCGACTTGTTGATCGTGGTCGAGGATGCCCGAACGTCGTCGGACATCGTGCACGTGCACGGTTTCTCGTCTCTAGGTTGTTGGGTTGAATGATGGTTTCTGTCTCGAGTGATGTTTCGGGGTGGAGGAGAAAACGCTCGAGTGTGCGTTTGAGTTTTACGTAAGAATTTTTATCAAACAAGAGAAAATAAGTTTGCTTGGGAAAATGGAATTTTTACTCGGAAAAATTGGATTTTGGCTCGGGTCTTTGGAATTGGGTATTTAAACAGTTTTAAAAACATTAATCAAAATCAAGTTTAATCAATTCTTATCAATTTTTTTAAAAATAGTTATTGTTGTTTAGATGGGATTTATTAAGGGTTTTAAAGTAAATTATTGTGAACTAAATAAGAATAAATTAATTATGTGATCCTTTATTAATTCCTTAAATATTTAAAACAAATTTTAAAATGAAATTAAGAAGTTAATTAAGAAGATAAAGTGTTTCAAATTGTTCATTAACTTAAGAGTTTAAGTTAATTTATTTGTTAATAATAATCAATTCCAAAATTTTAAATGGAGATTTTTAATGATAATTAAGTAATTAATAAAGATAAATGGATTATCTTAAAGTTAATTAAGGTCTACGATAATTAATGATTAATTACATTAATGAAGTAATAAAAGGGAAATTAATTAATTAATGATTAAAGATTAATTAATAATTAAGCTTTATAAATTAATTAGAGATTAATTAATTGGAAATTAGGAATTAATTAATTAGAAATTAATTACTTAAATGATAATTACTTAATGTAAGTAACTAATGATTTGTTTTAAGCTAATTACTTTTTGTAATTAAAAATAAAAGTCAAATAAGGATTAATTACTTACTGTAATTAATTAAAGAATTGATTAATTTAGGAAACTAATTAAGGGTTAGTCAATTATTGAGCGTGATTAATTAAAGAATAATTAATCAATGTAAGTAATTATAAGATAATTAATTTGAGTAATTAATTTAATTAATACGGATGATTAAAGGATAATTAATTTGTGTAATTAATTAAGAGTTTAGCACTTATTGTAGTTAAAGGATAATTAATTAAGGATGATTAATTAAGGTGGATAATTAAAAGATAATTAGTTAATTAGTTTGTAATTAATTAATGTTAAGTAAAGATAATCCAAGTGATTAAAGTTAGTGACTAATTTAATAAGAGATAAATTAAATTAATTTTGGAAGTGATCAATCTTGCTTATGAATGACTGAATGATGTTAAATGCCTTGAATTGGTTGATATCTCTGATATGAAATGTTTTGTGATATGATATGTTTAGTTGGACAGTGATTGTATGGTTATCTATTGTTGATGAATTGTTGTGTATAAAAGTGACATCCTGTATTTATAGTTAATTGTATTTCACTTGAATAACTTTGAATTCGAAGAGACCAAGGTCGGTTATCAGTAAATACCCGAACCCACTTCGATTTGTAACCTACAATGATTCTTTATAGATTGCTATGTGAAATCAGTAGGCTGAAATGGAATAATTTAAATGACTGGACCATTTAAAACTAAGTAAAGGTACTTAGGGATTGATTGTGAATATAAGTGTTGACTATGGCAAGTTGTGAGCTTGTAGTGATGAACGAGTTACCCCGGGTTTTAAGTAAGTTTTATGCATTAGTATTTCTTGTTAGATGGGTTTAGTCACGCTAGTTTCCAGCCTAACCCGGGTGTTACTTTGATGTAATGCTCGAGTCAGACCGAGTATTACAGATTTCCAGGTTAGGACATTTTTGGAGCTCAGGAGGCGAGCTGGATGGCAGGACGTATGGAGTATTCCGCTGTGTATATTATTGCTGTTTATCTGGGATAAGTTGACTTTAACTGTCCTATGTTTGTGTAATGGTTGTAACTTTGATGTATTAATGTATATAAACAGGTACAGTTTTCCTTTATATAACTGCTATTATTTGATATTATATTTTATCCGTTGCGAATGTGAGATTCTGTGACTTGTCTTCTGTTTCTTCTTCTATCTCTTTTCTTCTTTTCTCTAAATATCTGAAATTTTCGAGATCGAAAACTCCGGGTCGTTACATTTGGTATCAGAGCAAGGTTAAGCGTGAACCTTGGCTCTGGTGGGATTACTCATTAAGGATAGGGTCAGTGGTGCCCTAAAATTAGTTGAGTGTATATATATAAATGAGAGTGTACTTGTTATTTTCTTATATAAAGGTTTAAAAATGGTTTTGAAAATGAATGATTCTTATACAAGCTTAAATTTTGATATATACAGCAAATAATTTTCCAATTATTATATATAAAGATAATTGGTTGTTAGTTAATGAAATTGAACAAGAATTTAACAAGATAAACTAGAAATGGATTTAAACCAGAGTATGGAATGGTTATTGTGTCAAATAATAGGAATGTTGTTTCTAGTAAAAAGAAAATGTTTTAAGGAAGTAACTTAGTTAAGTATAACTTGTAAATTAGAATGGATTTAAATAATAGAGTTTTAAAACCTAAGTCTAGAAACATTTGAATTATTTCAAAATGATAAAAGAAATAGTAGATAATATTATTTAGTATATTTTTGAATATAATCATATTTTAAAAATAAGTAGTTGTTTGAAAATTTTAAAGGAATTTGCTTTGAATTAAAACCAAAGGTGGTGGTTTAAAATTTAAAATATAGCCGGGTGGGATAAGAAATAAATATGTATATGTATGGATATACATAGTATCAAAAATGATCTGAAATAAACTCTAAAGTATTGAATTTTGATTTTTTTTTGGAAGTGTGATGTAAAAATCCAGAGTGATATAAGTTTTGAACTTATAAGTAAGAAAGAATATTGATAGAAATTTGAAATTTGAAAGTGGGAATTCAAATTTGAGTAAGGTTAATGGGATGAAATTGAAATTTAACTTAGGTAAGTTAAATGGGTTGATTTGAGAGGAGTTATATAAGATCTCAAAACGGGTTTGAGTTTTGGGAATGTGTGATGGATGCTGTTGATGGATGTTTTAGATAATTTGGATGTTTATTTATACCCTGCTATCATCATGTTGTTATTAATAATCTATGAAACTGTGAATTGGAATATTTGAAATGAATTAAGAAATTGATTGGAATAATATATATATATATATATATATATATATATATATATATCCATTGCTGAAATAAATGGAAAATGAAATCACTTTGAATTTAAGATTTAAATGTTTAAAGGGAACTTGTAAATTTAAAATGGGAATTAGAGAAATGGAATCATTTTGGGCTTAAGATTTGAATGTTTAAGATAAAATTTCAACTGAAATTTCTGAGGTTTGGTTTTAAAATTGAGATTTGGTGATAAATTGAATTTCAAAAATTGAGTTGTTTAAAAAGGATTTGAATTATTATTTGAACCTAGAAATAGGTTTATGGAGAAGTAAAGGTAATTTAAAATTGAATTTTGAATTTGGACTCAGAATTAAATGTTTAAAGGGATTCTGAACTTTTACTTGAAAACTTGAGATAAGTAAATAAAAGTGATTTGAATAAACAATAAAATGTTGGACTCAAAATTCAATTATGTAATAACTTGGGTTGTTAAATTAAGAGTAAAGTTAATTTGATTTAAGGAAATTAAATCAATATTTAAAAATTTAACTCGAATTTATATAATTCGAGATGATTTAAAAAGTGGAGATTGGAATTGGGATTAATTCAAACAAGAATTGAAATGATTAGAAATTGAAGTGGGTTCAATTTGAAATTAGTCCAAATTGATTTGAATAATTTGGATTTGTGATTAAAGTTGAATAGGTTTAAAATTCAAATGGAATTTAATTTGAATTTGGAAAGAAATTGAGGTTAATTCAACTTAAATTGGGATTAAATCAATTTCAATGGAAATTGAAGTTATTTAAATTGGAATTGAGTCAACTTAAATGAAAGTGGAAATTTAAATTGAATTGATGGGAATGGAGATTGGGTATTGAATAGTTTGACTCTGGACTATTTTCAAAATAAATTATTTTAATCTATACCTATTTTTTCAAGCTATTTACTATATGCAATCTTTCTTTTTAAAAGCCAAATTATTCTATACTTATTTTACAATTATTTTTGAAACTATTTAACAATTGTACAATTGTTTCATAAACTAATTTCTATTTCTTAACTGCTTTATGACTAATTACTATTTTACAACTATTTTACAATTACTAATTATTTTTCAACTACTTATCTATTTTAAACTTTTCAAATTATTTTCTAAATATAAGCTGGTCAGAGTGCAATTTGTTTATGATTTAATACCCAATTGAGATAAGAATTGAGGTGATAATCCAAAAGAGGATTGAGGCAAATGTAAATAAGTGAATAGAAATCAAAGGTGAATGTGAATAGGAAGGAATTTATTTGGTTAATAATCAATGGGGATAAATACATAGGATGTACATATATTATTCTATTCGTATAGTGATTTGATCCAGATTCGAGTACAGAATTTCGAGATAGTATATCGATCCGAGGTAGGATTTTTCACTCAATTTTTGACGGCGGAACTGGATATGGATTTTGGTTGATTCTGGATGTTCTCTATCATAGTAATGACTATGCAAGGAGAATGAGGGTTTCTGATCAAGAAATCAGATCTGAGTCCGCACTAGGAAGTTAGGCGGATGGTACTAGTTCGAAAGAGAAATTGTGTGATCGAGTGAGCTATCAGATTAATATTTCATACGGATGATATGTGTACATCGTACGGGTTTGAATGAAATTGATATTGAAAATTTGTGGATAAGAACCGTAAAATGGTTCTTGAAATGAAAAGTATATTTTGTGAAATATATGATGAATAAGGTGAAAATTGGATATTTCTATGGAAGAAATTTACTTTATGGAAGTAAGTAATATGGTAAGTGACTTTATAGAGTAATCAAGCTTGAATATTATTTTGGCATAAACAAAGTCATGTATATATAGTTAATAAACTCCCCTTGTTGAATCTATTGCCAGAAGAAAAGGGTATTTGAAAGTATTTGAAGTATAAAAAGGAAATTTATACAGATTTGAAGTGATCCAAAGATTTTTAAAGTTATATATATCTATATATATATATAACGGATCTTATGAGAATGATTTTGTGAAAAGGTTTTTGGAACCTATGGATTTTGGAAAGGCTTTTGATTTTTGGGGAAAAATCTATTTTGGAAATTTGGAAAGTCTAGTTGAGAATGATCGATTTTGGGATAATCGATTTTGAGAAAAGAAGATTTATATGGGATTCATACTAGGTGTATGATTTGGAAGATACTATATGTGTATAGTATAAAGTGTTTTGAAAATGGCTCTAGAGAAAAAGGCGCTCCCTTGAAATGAACTTCTCAGGAGTACCATAGGTTGGTACTGCCTTGAGCCTCAAAAGGGGGAGGCTCTAAAGTGGATCCTGTGAGGAAGTCCGGACAAACTGAAGTTCCTGAGAATTATTGGATAGCGAAAGTCGAGGGCGCTGATGCCTACAAAGGCATTTGGGTTATGCTGTGACGACAGTGTAACTCGATGTCGCTGCGATCTACGTTGAACTATAGCGGAAATCGTGTGGAGGTGAGTGTCAACGGTCTACGCTTGATTTTTCCGAGAAGGTAACATAACGTTGGTACACTGCGATCTATGGTCGAGTGGAGTGGTCATTTATTTAGCAGCGAAATTCGAGGGAGATGATGACTACAGTTATATAGATTTTTGTTGTGATAGCAATGTAACCCCAGATGTAGCTGCGATCTGTAGCGGTTTCCATGGTGTAATCAAGGGGCACGGAGTGCCTACAGTTATCTACGGATTTTTTCGGAATGGCAACGTAACCATCGGGTTAACTGCGACCATAGATGGGGGTGATGATTTCCAGAGCATTCTCACCAAAGATGTTTCCTTTATTTTCAAAAATGTTTTCTACATTTTTAACAAAATATTTTCCAAGTATTTTCACTGGATGTTGAGAACGGGTTTACCGAGTACTTATAGATTTTCAGTCTTACGCTTGATCAACGTATGACCGAATTTCTGTGAGAACAAGGATGGACTGGTATTGACATCGAGTTATAATATATATATATATATATATATATATGTATATGTATATATAAAGCCATTTTGGATAATATTATATAGATTTTTAAAGTGTTTTAAAAATGATAAAAAGTGATTTGTACGATATAAGTATTTTAATAAATTTTGGCTTCGTTCTTTTTCGGGGACGAAAAGATTCAAATGGGGGAGGAACGTGATAACCCGGATTTTTGGACATCCGGTAATTGGATAATTTGCTGATTTTTACCCTTTGAGATACTTATTTTATTGAACAAAATTTATTCCGAAAAGGAAATTAAATATATATTGGTAAATATTAATTTTGATAATCTTCTAATAAAATATGACTACCTAATTTAATAAATATAATTGTAGATAGAATTTGAAATTGGATTTGAAATTCAAATGTAAATATCCTAGAAATAAATTGGATTTAAAAATAATATGTATATATGATTTTTATTAGTATATAATTAGTTTTATATCATTGTCTTTAAAAGGTTTTATAAAGGATGTATTAAACTAGTATAATTATTTTTAAAATGTGTAATTGGATTTTATATCGTTTTCTAAAAAATTTATAAATAAATATAAGGGAAGTTTAAATATTAAACATTTAAGACACTTATAAATAGATAACTAAATTAAAAATATAATACAAATATATATTAAAAACATATTAATTTACAGAATTACATATGTAAGGCTAAATTTATATATATAATCACAAATGTAAGCAAAAGAAACATGTTTAGTGATAAGTGTTATCAAATTGTACAAGTGTCCTTAATCTCTTCTTATTTTTCAAAATAATTAATAAATGAGAAAATTAAGTTATATAAACATCTTCCTATCTATTTTACATTTTCTTTTATCAGTTAAATTTCTACAGCAAAGAAACAATAGTCTGTAACAAAATCCAGTAAAAAAAGAAGAAAACAAAATCAAAGGAATTCAAGATATCTCTTCACAATTTCAAAATCTAAAACAAAAGCAAGATAAATTCAACAATCTAGATCAGTAAGCAATCAAAATCTAGGGGCGGTTCAAATTTTCAGATCAAAAGCAAGTTTTTCCTGGCCTTCTCTGTTTACAGTATTCAAAGTGCGTAAACAAATCCATTTTAAAAAAAAAATCTGTCTTAAATATAAATGCATGCTGTAAATTTTTAAAATGAATTATGTTAAGTGATTGCATTATTGGTTAATTAGAAATGCATGAATATTTGTGTAAATATTTGTGTAAAGTGTCTGGGAAATGTTATATGCTCTGTGCTTAGTTCTACTTCTTTATAATATGTTCAAAACTAAATTTCTCACACTCTAATCATCTTTAAGTTTGGATCTATAAACAAAGCTTGTTAGTAACAAAATGAAAATGGGACTAAAACTGTTTTCGGTATGAATTTGATGATCATGGTGATATAAAGTAAGAAGAACAGCAGATTTGAAAAACATATCAAAACCTCGATCATTATAATTGGGTGTTTCGGGAGTATTATCTGTTTTGTCATCAAAGATGAGGATTTTTAAAATTAAAAACAAGATTTTTAGGCTGTTAAATCTCAAGAAATCAAGAATTGAACGTATATTGGTTTTCGAGGAATTTCTGATGATCGGAAAAATTTGGGTTCGCGAGTTCTTGGATGAAGCATGACTGGAGGTAGGTGGTGAGGAAAAAAAAGGTTGGAGAAGTTCTAGAAAGTTGTGGAGGCGTAACGACAGTAAAGTAGGGTTTAAGACAAGTTTGGGTCGAGGTTGAAAATAGGATTGCCACATCGCCATAGGAAGGTCGGTGGTGATCGCAACTAGGTGAATATTTGCTGGGGTTGTGAGGCTACTCTAAGCAAGTCGGCTTGAGTTTTAGTGGTGGGGTTCGTCGTCGACGAGGGGTTTCTCGTTGGGGTGTTTACAGTTTTTGAATCGATAAGTTCGATTTTGATGTGTCGACGATTTCGTTGATCGGGATGGTCGGAGGTATCGAGAAATGGATAGTTGACTTGTTGATCGTGGTTGAGGATGTCGGAACGTCGCCGACCATCGTGCACGAGCACGATTTCTCGTCTCTGGGTTTTTGGGTTGAAGGATGGATTTTATCTCGAGTGGTGTTTCGGGGGGAGGAGAAAATGCTCGAGTGTGCATTCGAGTTTTACGTAAGAATTTTTATCAAACAAGAGAAAATAAATTTGCTCGGGTAAATGGAATTTTTACTCGGAAAAATTGAATTTTGGCTCGGGTCTTTGGAATTGGTTATTTAAAGAGTTTTAAAAACTTTAATCAAAATCAAGTTTAATCAATTCTTAAAAATTCTTTAAAAATAGTTATTGTCGTTTAGATGGGATTTATTAAGGGTTTTAAAGTAAATTATTGTGAATTAAATAAGAATTAATTAATTAACTATGTGACCCTTTATTAATTCCTTAAATATTTAAAATAAATTTTAAAATGAAATTAAGAAATTAATTAAGAAGATAAAGATGTTTCAAATTGTTCATTAACTTAGGAGTTTAAGTTAATTTATTTGTTAATAATAATCAATTCCAAGATTTTAAATGAAGATTTTTAATGTTAATTAAGTAATTAACAAAGATAAATGGATTATCTTAAAATTAATTAAGGTCTTGGATAATTAATGATTAATTACATTAATTAAGTAATAAAAGGGAAATTAATTAATTAATGATTAAAGATTAATTAATAATTAAGGGTTATAAATTAACTAGCTATTAATTAATTGAAAATTAGGAATTAATTAATTAGAGATTAATTACTTAAACGATAATTAATTAATGTAAGTAATTAAGGATTTATTTTAGGCTAATTACTTTTTGTAATTAAAAATAAAAGTTAATTAAGGATTAATTACTTAGTGTGATTAATTAAAGGATTGATTAATTAAAGAAATTAATTAAGGGTTAGTCAATTATTGAGTGTGGTTTGATTAAAGGATAGTTAATCAATGTAAGTAATTATAAGATAATTAATTTGAGTAATTAATTTAATTAATATGGATGGGTAAGGGTTAATTAATGTGTGTAATTAATTAAGAGTTAATCACTTATTGTAATTAAAGAATAATTAATCAAGAATGATTAATTAAGATGGATAATTAAAAGATGATTAATAATCAGTTTGTAATTAATTAAAGTTAAGTAAAGATAATCCAAGTGATTAAAGTTAGTGATTAATTTAATTAGAGATAAATTAAATTAATTTTGGAAGTGATCAATCTTGCTTATGAATGATTGAATAATGTTAAATGCCTTGAATTGGTTGATATCTCTAATATGAAATGTTTTGTGATATGATATGTTTGGGTGGACAGTGATAGTATGGTTATCGATCGTTGATGAATTGTTGTGCATAGAAATGACATCCTATATTTAAAGTTGAATTGTATTTCACTTGAATAACTTGGGTTAAGATGGAATTGAATTCGAAGAGATCGGGGTCGGGTATTAGTAAATACCCGAACGCACTTCGATTTGTAGCCTACAATGATTCTTTATAGATTGATACGTGAAATCAATATGCTGAAATGGAATAATTTAAATGACTGGACCATTTAAAACTAAGTAAAAGTACTTAGGGATTGATTGTGAATATAAGTGTTGACTATGGCAAGTTGTGAACTTATAGTGATGAACGAGTTACCCCGGGTTTTAAGTAAGCTTTAAGTATTAGTATTTCTTGTTAGATGGGTTTAGTCACGTTGGTTTCTAGCCTGACTCGGGTGTTACTTTGATATAATGCTCGGGTCAGAACGAGTATTGCAGATTTCCAGGTTAGGATGTTTTAGGAGCTCAGGAGGCAAGCTGGATTGTAGGACGTATGGGGTATTCCGTTGTGTACATTATTGCTGTTTATCTGGGACAAGTTGATTTTAACTGTCCAGTGTTTGTGTAATGGTTGTAACTTTGATGTATTAATGTATATATACAGATACAGTTTTTCTTTGTATAACTGCTATTATTTGATATTATATTTTATCCGCTGCGAATATGAGATTCTGTGACTTGTCTTCTGTTTCATCTTCTATCTCTTTCCTTCTTTTCTCTAACTATTTGCAATTTTCGGGGTCGAAAACTCCGGGCCGTTACACCTGGCAACTGTTTACTTGGCAAACATTTGCCATTTAATTGTTGTATGCCTACTATTTGTTATTGTATAATTTTTGGTGCATTTCTTTGTATTGTTAGCAGAATTGCCTTTTTGTCAAGGAAACACTTCATTTTTCTTGGAGTAAGTTGCAGAAGTGTCCATTTGAAAAATGTTGGATCATTTTCTGTATAAATTTTTTTAGGAGGAATATTGTCTGAGATATCACAAAACCAATACTGCATATAGAGGTATTAGATATTAGTTTATTTTGTATTAATAATTATGAAAGATAAAATATGTTATTAGAGTTTAACAAGAGCAGAGTTACACATGCACGTATTTTTCTTGGACTTTCTTTGTTTTTTCTTACTTGCTCCATCAAATGTTTTTCAGTTGTTGCTGGTCGAGAAATGTTTTTTGTTTGATTTAAATTATAAATATATGGTAGCAGCACCAAAGGAAAGGCTGAATTTGGGTTGGACAGTAAGAAAGTTGAAATCAAATACATTATAAGCAAACTTGAAGCATCATTTTCTTTTTGCCTTTTTGAAGCTAATCGAATGCTTAATTCTATGTCTTTTGCTTTGATCATTTTTGAATCCTTGAAATATTCTTCTTTGAATGCTTTTAATTCAGAATGAATTTCAGATTCCTTCAAGCAGTGTTGATTGTGATGTCTTCCTTTGGAAATCCAAAAATTGTTGCAATGTTACTTTTTTTGAAGTTGCTTTGACATCTCCAAATTTAAACAAGTTGTCTTCAACTGAGAAGCATTGTATTATTATGTCTATTGGAACTGATTCATTTGCTTTGTCATCAGATTTTATTGTTGTTTCGAAGAATGAATTGATGATATTGAAAAATGGAGTTTTCTTCAACAATTCCATGTGTGATTGTTGAAATAGGTTTTCTTTTAATAAATGTTCTATTAGTGTGAGAAAGATCTAAAACCACTTCTATAGGCTTCTAAATATCTTTTGAAGTTCTAGTTTCTTTTAGCTTTTCTTCTTTTTGTTTCTTCACTGGTATTTTTTTACTTGTACTTCTTGTTACTGGAGCTTTTCTTTTCAGAGATGAACCATGAACATCTTGTGATGGTATATAATTTGTAGATTTTGTATTTGGAGTTGTTGAAGTTTCTTTTCCCGACGGTTTATATTCTCATGATTTAGATTTTTTTTTTCGATGTTGGAGATTCAGTTTTTTATTCTGATCGGCGTGTTTCATGAGATTCACGATTGGAAGATGACTTGGCTGGTTTCTTGATTTTGTCAACTGGTGGTCTTTTTTTAGATACCACAATTTTGTATCTTCGTCGTGATGGCTGTAAGGATTTTAAATTTGTGAAGTTAGTGTCACATACATAGATATATAAACATACATATAGATTTTTACGTACGTACACACATACATATGAGTAGCAAATATTTGCCAAGCAAATATTAATCTGGCAAATATTTGCCAGCCTGGTAAATATTTTGCACGGGTAAACTACATACAAAAGGAATTGCTGATTAAACTTATGTCAAATATTTGTCAGGAGAGTAATTGCATTTGTCATTCACGAATCTACGATTGTAATTTATCAAATAACAAATAATGTGCGTCAAAATTTTGCAATAAATTCTCTTGAAATATAAGTATAGGAAAATCAAAATTAAAAACCTCTTCTGCTTCTTTTTCTCCATGTTTATTAGTTTTTTGAAATTGAGCATTTTCGTGTTCTACGCAATAGCCATTCGATGTGGCGATTCCTTTGCAAGCTTCGTCTTCCACAACAAATTATCAATTAACAACCATTTTTTTTTTTACAGTTTTATGGTTTGTTGAATCTCGATTGGCTTAGTTGAAGAATTTAGGGTTCGAATTGTATAAAGTGAAAGACAATTGGTAATCAAATTCTTTTTACTGCAAAATGAAAGCGGGTATTTGTAATCGACAGAAAATTTTGCAAATTGAAATAATGTAGGTATTTTTCTTAGTTACTTAGAAAGAGTGAAGTAGTTTATAAATTGTAACTGGGATGGATATGGACCTAATTATTTTCAATTAAAAGGATGTAGGTCAAAATTTCCCTAAACCAACCGCAGCATTATTTTTCGATCTATAGAATACGAGCAACTAGTTCTGGGTAGTTTGAAGTTCCACTAAAGGCTTCATTGTTTGTCTCATATTCTCTGTTCGGGTTTCTCATTCTGAACAAGTGAACAAACATGCGGACGCTTTGTTGACGACTGGACATATGAAGCGTTGATAGTAGAGAATGGTAAGAAATGGAACGGACGAGAACAGAGCTAAATATAAGATAGAAGCATTGAACCACTTGAGATTTGTCCATTTAATTCGAACACATCTGACATCAATATGCATTTTTCAGCAACTTCCTCCAACGCACCAAATTAACCCCTTCAGCCGAACGTGCATCTAGCACATCCATATGGAAACGTTAATGATCAAAAATTAACTGCAAACGCTTAGTCGACATCCATGCAAAAACCATAACTAGACGAAACATGGAAGTTCACAACAGGCTTAATTTTATATGTGCTATTATACTGTAAGGTTTAATTATGGCATAAACATAGCATCTGTTTATCGACATCAAATTTTCAACATTTACCTTGCTCACGTCCAGTCAACACCATGGAAGTTCACAACAGAATTTATAATACGTATGACAGTGGATAAAAAATTCAAAAGAATTGCAAGTAGCCTTATCTGATCTCATAACAAGCAAATCTACTCATATCGTGGAACAAGAGGCCTCACTTTAACCAACAACGACATGCTACCCGATATTATCAAAATATACAACAATAATAATATTTGCAAATGGAAGTTCTACATATTGCATCTATCATAGTCAGTATACCATGACTCGGTTCCTCCTACAAACACGGCGTCTACGTTACCAAAATTTGCTAATTCTTCTCCCCATTGTGGATCAGTTAAGCTCTCTTCTTTTTTATCACTGGTTATTGTATTACCAGGAACAGGTTTGATAGCTTCTTTAGGCAAACGTGACTCAGCTAGCAACTGATTCAACATTGCAATTTGCTTCTCGTGGTTTATCTTCAAGTTGTCAATCTCTTTATAAGCCTTCTTTGCTTCCAGTTCTGCTTTCAAAGCTCGCTTCTGCTCCAGAAAACAAAAATTAACAGATATATCAGTCAGCATATGATAGGACAATTTTCTATATAAATCAGTGATAAAATCTACTACACAAAACAAGCATCTACTAAAACAAACTAATATTAGCTACATCAGAAGACACATCATCAGAATGTAACTCTCTATTTTTATGAGCAACTGTAGCTAGTAGGCATAGTAGATAAGGAATTGTATATATTTGTTATGTTACAGATTATATGGGATGTTGGAGAATATTTTATGTATGCTATTAAGAATATTTTTGGATTTGTACTTTTCCAAGATGCAGTATTTTTCATTTATTTTCCTATGCCGGATGTCCCAAGCCAGAATAAAGGAGAAGGATTATTAGTTTGTTTTAATATGGGTCGCCACTGCATTAGTGGCACGCCATATCGA
Organism: Allium cepa; assembly: GCA_030765085.1. Taxonomy (NCBI): domain Eukaryota; kingdom Viridiplantae; phylum Streptophyta; class Magnoliopsida; order Asparagales; family Amaryllidaceae; genus Allium; species Allium cepa. Next base: position 72,697,121 of record CM060938.1, on the reverse strand, counting down.
GGCTCGGGTATGGTAATAAATATGCAAGGGCTGGATTGTCACTCCCTTAGTGGCGCGCTACATCGACGCTCCGATGTAGCGATAAATTAGTAAGGGTCTTCGCACTTTACTCGATGGATGCGAGGGGCAAGAAAGCTAGTCGATGAAAGTAGAATTCGGTTAGATGGTTGAAATGTATGATCCTTAACAGGAAAGTTGACAGAGATGGTTGATACTATGACTAGAAGACGTGTAAATATCTTATGCGTTCAGAAGACCAAATGAACGGACCAGAAGACAAAAGAAAGGGGAGAACACAGGCTTCAAGTTATGGTACATGAGAAAAGAACGTAACAAGAACGTGGTAGGCATCTTAATTGACAAGAACCTTAAAAACAAAATGGTCGACGTAAGAAGACAAGGGGACAAGATCATCCTAGTCAAATTGGTAGTTTGTGATATGGTCATGAACGTCATTAGTGCCAGTGCCTATGCCCCAGAAATAGGCCCTAAATGAAGCCGCCAAGAAAAATTTCTGAGAAGAGCTAGATGTCATGGTCAAAGATGTGCCTAGTAACGAGAAACTTTTCATAAGAGAATATTTAAACAGCCATGTTGGTGCAACTGGTGGAGGGTTTGAGAGAGCAGGTGGTGGTTTTGGATATGGCGATAGAATCAAGAAGGAGAAGAAATATTGAATTTCGCTATTGTTTATAACCTCATGATAGCTAATACCTTCTTTAGAAAAAGACAATTGCATTTAGTTACTTCCAGTAAAGGCCAACACTCCAGCCATATTGACTTTGTCGTTACTAGAAGAGATGACAAACGAGCTTGTACAGATTATAAAGTCATACCTGAAGAATGTGTCATCTCACAACATCAGCTTTTGATATCTGAGTTTCGTCTTCAGATACGTGTTCTACATGATACAGGAGTCAAGATTAGTCGGACGAAATGGTGGAATTTTAAAGGAGACGTCTTACGGGTGTTTAATGATAGAGTGATGGGAGAAGAAGCATGGAATATGGAAGGAGAAACAAATAACATGTGGGATGAGATAGCAACGCGTATTCGAAAAGTGGCTACTACGGTGTTTGGAATAACAAAAGAAAAACAAACGCAAACCTAAAGATTCGTAGTTGTGGAATAGTGATGTGCAAAAGCCTATCAAAGAGAATGAATATTACAAATGCATGCATCATTACAGGAGCGAGTACAACATGCAAAAGTACAAAGCGGCAAAGAAGAACGCAAAAGGAGCTTTGACTGAAGCAAAAGGTCGGACGTATGAAAATCTATATCAAAAGCTAAGTACGAAAAAGGGTGAAAAAACATTCATATGATAGCTAAGATCCACGAGAGCTAGACGAGAGACTTCAACCAAATTAAATGCATCAAAGATGAGAATAATAGACTTTTGGTAAAGAACGATGAGATAAAAAATAGATGGAGTGGATACTTCAACAAGCGATTCAATAAAGAAGGTGATGGCACTACGATCGATCTGAACGGCTCTTTTGATAAGTGGACATTTTGTTCAGAGAATTTAGAAGGCTGAGGTAAAGAAGACGCTAAAATGGATGAAAGCACGCAAGACGTTAGGGCTTGATGGCATCCCTATTGAGGTGTGAAGATGCAGGGATAGCATGACTAACTAAGTTGTTCAATAATATTTTCAAATCAAACAAGATGTCAGATGAGTGAAGAAGCATATTAGTTCCAATCTTCAAGAATAAAGAAGATATTCAATGTTGCACAAGCTACAGAGGAATTAAGATTATGAGTCATACAATAAAGCTTTGCGAGAGAACATCGTTTAAGAAGAATGACAAGCATTTCAAAAAAAATTAGTTCTCGCCTGAGAGGTCGACCACAAAGACGATTTTCTTGATAAGACAACTTATGAGAGATTTAGAGAGCAAAAGAAGGATCTACACATGCTATTTATCGATTTTTAGAAAGCTTATGACAAAATACCGAGAAATGGTATGTAATTGGCTCTGGAAAAGAAACGAATCCCAACAAAGTATATTACTCTTATCAAGGATATGTACGATGATGTTGTGACTAGTATCAAAGCATGTGATAGTATAATCAATGACTTCCTTAACATAGGATTACATCAAGGATCAGCTTTCAGCCCCTATATTTTTGCCCTAGCGATGAATGAGGTTACGAAGGGTATATAAGATGAGATTCATTGGTATATGATCTTTGCTGATGATGTTGTGCTAATTGACGAAAGTATGCTAGGGGTTGATAGAACACTGAAGTTGTGGAGAGGGACTTTAGAATCAAAGTATTTAGGCTTAGCAGAACTAAACAGAGTATATGAAGTGTGAGGTCAGCGGTGTTTGATCAAAGGATCAATATTTAGAATCAATGTTGCAGTATGATGGTGAGATTGATGAAGATGTTAGTTTAAGAATTCGTGCGGGATGGATGAAATGGCGACTAGCGTCAGACATTCTCTGTGACCTGAAAATCTTACAAAAGCGTAAAGAAATGTTCTGCAGAACGACAATCAAGTCGGCGATGCTTATGATGCAATGGTCTACTAAAAAACAATACGCTCAGAAGATAAGTGTAGCAAAGATGCATATGCTGCAATGGAGCTGTGGTCATACAAGACGAGACCGAATTAGAAATGATGATATACGTGACAAACTTGGAGTAGCATCAATTGAAAAGAAGCTAGTCCAACACCGCTTAAGATAGTTTGGACATCTCCAACGGAGGGCTTCCGAGGCACTTGTACGCGTTGAAATTGTAGACCACGTCGAATGCTCTAAAAGAGGCAGAGGTCGATCAATGTTGACATGGAATGATGTAGTTAAAATGGGACTTGAAGGATTGAAATATATCTAAAGAGCTGATGTCGGACAGAAGCGCATGGAAGTTAGTGATCCACGTAGCAGAACCATGTGTTAGGAGTTTTTTGCATAGGGTTGCTTTAGGGGATAGTGTTGTAAGTTTTAGATTATAAAACTAAGTGAACAGATAGTGTTTGGTCTTTGGTCTCAATTACTGTTAGTATCATTATTATTATATTATTATCATTATCATTATCATCATCATATTTTTTAATTTCTTAATATATTTTTATTTTTTATTTTATTTATCTTTATTCTTATTTTACTTATTATTATTTGTTTAATTGTTTTACTTATTTTATTATCATTATCAATTTTTTTAACTTTGAAATTAACTTTGTCATTTAATTTTGGATTCCATCTTTAGCCGACTCTAACTTGTTTGAGAATAGGAGCGTGGTTGTTGTTGTTTCCTATTATATAATTACCTGACTTCCAAATAATATAGCTATAAATATCAGTTATGTTCTTTAGAACATTTATCAAGTAATCCAATAAAGATGTAATCATCTTTGAGTTTATCATTTCTTTTCTCCCCTTTCTAATCTAATTTTATTTTTGTTTTATTTAATAATTCTAACAGAGAGATCCATAACCCCTTGAATTTCAGCTTCCTTCATTTTAGCCATTGATCTTTTGACAGATAAAAGGTCGGATGTCACAATGTGAAGGAAAAGTGATGTGGGCTTTAGGAGAATTTTACCCAGGGTTTTATTTTTTATTTTTTTTTGGGGGGGGGGGGGGGGGGTGGCGGTGTGGGGTGGGGTCATTTATTTTATTCATTCAAATCAACAGCAGCCGATAGATTAATATAAGGCAAAATTACTTACCGAATTTTCAGACCCAGTAGCTTTGTTGAAAGAAATTAATAAAACATGAGAGTGAGTATCATGAAATTCAACCATCAATTTTTTAAATCCAACCGCTATTCTTCACACCATATTTTAATTCGATGTTTTCAAACACAATAACGTTTTGTACAAATGTCAGATTGATACCGTTTCCATCATCATTTTAATTCTAAAAGCATATGATATCACATGCTATTTTTTAAATGATAATTTTTTTTAAATGAAATTGAAATTCATTTTTTTTTAAATGATAATTTTTAATATAATATCATATCCATAATCCACCGTCATCATAAACATATGAATCGATATTTTTAACATTACAAACAGATTTGTTTTAAAAATTCATGAAATTATTTAAAATATGATTGAATAATGGTTACGCAGTCATATTTTTATTTCTGTTTGAATCAGATATCTAAAAAATATGAACATATCTACTATATACGGGCTGTTGCTCATATGCAAGATGCAGCTAAGCAAGTTGCATAAATAGCTGTATCTGGATGTTCTAATAAACTGCATTGTTGGATGCAATAATTAGCTACATACTGCTAAATGCAATAATTAGCTGCATTTGTATGCAGTAATAGCTCCATCTGCAAGATGCAGCAATTAGCTGCATCTACTAGTGCATCTGTTGCCGCATCAATTAGCTGCATCTACTAGTGCATCTGTTGCTGCATCTAGATGCGGCATAGCTGCATCTGCTAGATGCACCAATTGTTGCATCTACTTGATGCACCAATTAGCTGCATCTCCTAGATGCAACAGACAACAGTTAGATGCAGCAATTGCTATTGCTCAATGCACTAGTATCTCCTCGATGCAACTATTGCTGCATCGAGTGGATGCAGTTATACCTGCGATGCAGTTCGATGCCAATTATGCTTTTTGAAAAGTTTTTTTTTTATTGAAAAACTTGCAAATTTAGCTATTTAATGATGAAATCGAATTTCAAATCCGATTTTCCTATAAAAGTTATTGTATCTTAAAGATTTAAAGTAAATGGGTTTATTATTTATATAAGGGTGGGGGTGATGTTAATGCAGCAGGAACTTAATTTACAGAAATCATTTTTTCAAGGGACCCGATTAACATTATGATTAGTAATAAATTTACAGAAATTATTATTTAAGGGATCCCTACCATAACATTATGATTAGTAATTAATTTACAGAAATTAATATTTAAGGGACCCGCTTAACATTATGAATTTATGATTAGTAAAGAGGGATCCGAAATTAATTTACAGTAAATGAAAATTATGTTAAAGTACCTGAGCACAAGCAGCAGCATTCTCAGCTTCATTCATTCTCTCCACCAATTCAGCAGCAGTCTTCACAGCCTCGGATGTATCCCTGTTTTGAGCCTGTAATCTTTTCCTTTCATTGGACCATAATCTCCTTTCATTTTCTCTGTCCGTCTTCAGATTTGATATTTCAGCAGCAAGCGCTTTGATAAATTTCGACTCCATACCCTTAACTCCTGCTTTTGCTGCTGCTTTCTTCACATCCTCAATTCCATTCATCATTTGCCTGTGCCTTCCATGCAGTTCAATATACCTTTCCTCGAGATCAGCATAACGCTCTAAAATTCCAGCATGGCCTTGCATTGCTACTTCTAATGCCTCCTTTAACTCCTCTACACATTTTTTCTCAGAATCGAGTTCTAATTGTCGCTTTTCAGCAAGAGACCGATTTATTTCGAGCTCGCGCTTGAGATCTTCACAAATGGATACCCATTTACTTTCTGTTTCGGTCCATTGTCGATACTCTTCTTCGAGCTTTTCAGTATTGGCAGCTTTGGCCAGCTCAGTAGCCTGGGTCAACTGTTGAGGGATTTTATCTTGAGTAACCGTTGAAGAGGAGTCGATATAATATTGCAACTGAGACTTCAGATCTAAAATTTCTTCCACTAGCACATCTCTTTCACCCAAATCAAAGAAGTTTCTGTAACCTTCTAACTCATCTTGAACTCTTTTTAGTTCAATATCCAATCGAAGAATTTCTGGGTGGTTTTCGAACTTCTCTTTCAAGACCTACAAATGCCAAAAATAGACGGGTAAATAAGCAAAATTTCCTTTAAGAAACTTGCGTTTTAAAGCAATTATAAATTACAACCTTATTTTCTTTTTTTAATGAAAGGTACTCTTTTTCAATGAACTCTTCAGGTGGCAATGTTCCATCGATTAGGCCCTCAAGATCAGATATCTTAGCTTCCAGTACCTTCTGAATTTCTGCATTGCATTCACGCTCTTGTTTGAATTGTTGTATCTACAAAAGTCAGTATCAGTATATAGAGTGAAATCAATTTTTGCACAAATTATATGGTAAGACGAAAAGAAAAAAAGCCACTTACTACTTGATTAAGCTCAGCAATTTCAGCAGCTTGTTGTGTACAGTAATTTTCCAATTCCATTTCTCGTCTAAATGCACCAGCCAAAACCTTCTCTACTTTCTACATGAACAATACAAAAGCACATACTTGAGGAAAATGTTAATATCAACAAGTGAACTGAAAGCAGAACGATTGCAGATAATGTAACAGCGTGTATGCCATTAGCTTACTTTAGGTATTTGAATCTTTGTTTTATCTGCCAGCCTTGTTTCATCTACAGGATGCAGTTCAGTTTCATGATTGACTTCGCTAATTTTGGATTGAGTTTTATTCTTACAATAACTACACATTTCCATTGATGAATCTCCAAAAATCTCTATTTCTTCGGTCAGAGTTTGAACGCCAACATTTTTAACATCTCGTAATAATGGTTTAAAATCAAACGATTTTGCAGGCAAACTCAAACTTGATTCTCTTAAAAACGATGTTTGATTGTGAACTTGATGAAGATCTAATTCAACTTGTTCGCTTGGCAAAAGAAAACTCTTGCTTTTCTGAGCTTTTGCGTCGATTAGACTGCTCTTGTTCAAATTATCAGAAAAAGATGTGCTCAATTTAGCCGCCTGAGATGCTGAAATTGACGATGATGTCTTTAAACTTTTTCTGCTAGAATTGTGATAACGAGGCGAGTTGCACTGAGAAGGCAACATGCTAGGACTAATATTTTCATCTGATTTCTTTTCAACCAGTAAATTGTCAGTTGTTATGGTGGTAGTTCTATCATCTAAAGAATTTATAACTGGCTCCCCAACATCATTCCCACGTAAATTTATTTCAACATCAACAGTTTGCTTGTCTGCAGAAATTTCATTTTCTTCATTTTTACCCAACTCCTCATCTTCCTCGTCTATTTCCATCTCCACATCACTGTCGTCTTCAATAACTGGCAACACTTTAGGATAATTTAAGGCCAGGCTTGATTTCAAAAGATTTATACTTCTACGAGCATTCCACCTTGTTGAATTGGTTCCATTATTCTCTGCAGTTTTCCCAGCAGACTTCATTCGAAGAATTTGATCCTATAGCAAAATACTTAGTTCTGGCTGCCCAATGCATGTGTTATAGACAGAAAAATGAGGAAGATAGTGTACATTTACCTTGAGCTCAGAAATCTGTGTTCTCAAGACATTAACATCATCTTGTACTACTTCATTAATAACTGCTTTGTTTTTAATGACCTTAGCTCTTTGTGCAAACCTCAATGTACTAAAAGTTTCGCTCTTGCAGCTGTTTATAAAAACAATTTGTATTAAACTGGTATGAATAGAGGATATTAGAAAAGGGAAAAGTATCAACAGCAAATATATATATATATATATATATATATATATATATATATAGCATGCAAACCTTTGTGATGGTGAAATAGCACATATCATTGCCAGCTTCGCATTGCCGCCGAGAGATTCTTGAAGCAGAAAAGTGAGCTTGGAATCACGGTAAGGAATATGCCTTGTTTTTCCAGATTGTGAAACTTCTGCTAGAATATTTATTAAATTCCTGCAGGTTCCACCAAATATTATATATTCTATAACACTATACAATTGAATATGTATAAATATGGACCATTTTAAGCAAACCACTAAAAGAAACAAATTTCTTTTCAAACTAACTGCAATATAGATCACTATTTGGCTAAAGCACGCATGCGCACACACGATAAATTTCAAATCGGATACGTACACTTTTCAGGAAGGGATATATTTTTGTTATATGTTTTGAAATTTGACGTAAATTTCGTGAAGCGACCTAAAGTGGAAAAAATCCATGTAATCTGAAATTGATGCCGATGAAGTAATAGAATATAAAGGATTTCAAACCAGAAATCAAGCATGCATTCAGAGTCTCAAATCTACTGGTTTTTAGGTGATAATAAAGGATTCCAACTAAAAAATCCTACTAGCCGAAGCAAAATTCAGAAACATAAGTAGCGGGTCCTTTACAGGCTACCAATTAAAACAAAATATAAAAGTTGGTCAGTTAAAGATACAAATTTATAGATAGTTCCAACTAATATGACACTGCACTTTGTGCACACACTCCAAATTTTTTTGAAAATGGTGGAGTGCCAAAGAACAAAATGAAGTGCAGATAAAATTTTGTACACACAAGGATAAACCATACATTTCAAGGCATACTTAAAAATTATTTTACCCCTTAACGTACTACTTGCATCAAATAATATCTCATCGTTCAAAAAGTATCACCAACGAACGATAAAAGTAGATAGATTTAATTTCTGCATATTAAACTGTACCCAAGTTGTGAAAGGGAACGATTTATGTTGCCAGCTTCCTTCAAGCGTTCTCCAGCAGCTCCGGTTAGTTTTTGTTTTTCAGATCCAGCCAAGTCTATGAGGTTCATTTTACTTATCTTTAGGTGATTCAACCCATCGGCCGTGCTCTAAAACAATTTTCAGCAGCATTATCAACACTTAACAACAAGCAAACGTTAAATGCAGAATTTTACATTAACAAATTGATAAATGCCTACAAGGTTTAAATCATAAAGTTCAAATTTCTTATTAAAATTTGATCTAAATCATAAGTCATAGATTCAGGTGATTTATATTTCATTATATACATACTTGTATGGATTTTTTAATTTTTTGCTTTGTCTAGATTATTAAATGAATTTGAGTATGCGAAATCATTGATTCTTCTTTCCATAATAATAATTAATATATTCAAAATTGATTTTGACACTTGATTTCTAAATTTAACCCTATACTCAATTTTCTTTTTAGTTTTGTCTTCGTTTTTCAAACAAAGCAATAAAATTTAAATTGTGGACACAAGTAAATATTTTGATATTTCATATTTCAATTTTCAACATGGAGAATGATTTTTCTCAAGTCTGAATTAATTTAGTTTAGAATAGGAATTCTAGAATCAAATCGAAATTCGAGAGATTTGATTTGAAACGGGATCCAAATCGTATGATTTAAAAAAATTCACCAGCGATGAACGCCTAAAGCAACATAAAATCATCAAAAATTACATCATAAAATAAAATAGAACTCACGAAAACAGCATATAATTGAGCTAATAATCCCCATAGTAAAAGAAAAGGACATCGTCTACCTTAGATCGAGATTCAACCACACAAGTGAAAACACTATGTGAACGGGAACTCTCGGCATTCATACTTGTTGAACCTGTCTTCCTATTCGCTAATCCCTGTCATAAAAGGACGAAAGTTAATGCAAATAATTTTTATTATTCAAAGTTTTTTTTTTAACAGTTAACAAATCTGACAATTTTCAGAGCAGTGTAGTTTAAAACCAGCAGATAGCATAAAATTTTGACACTGGGTGAAATTAAATTGCTAGCAGTAATTGCTGCCTCTAAAAGTACAGTTTTTGTAATATTCTGATGGTTACTATTCACAAATAAGTCCCTCTCTGCTCATCATTCTGAGTTCATATATTATATCTGCGTACCTACACCAATTTTAGCCAGTGTACGGTTCACTTTAAGAAGTATTAAATACGAATGGAATAATATACAAGGTTGGTCATGGGGATGATAGGAATAGGCAAATAAATTCTCACACCTTTAACAGTTACACGATTATTACTCAATTTACATGTTACCCTTGACTCTATTGAAATTTATTATTATATTGATATATTACAAGGCCTACGGAGATGACTTATACATCAGTAGTCAATAGGGAAATTGTGTAAAGTGCATATGGGTGGCCATGACTCACAAGCGACAGAGTAAGAGAGATATTCAAGCATCTTTTAGAAATACAGCTTCAGTCAATCCTTATATTCCATTGTACTTATATGTTATGCTACAGATAACCATGTGGATTATAATGAACATATGCACTGCATATGGTCAAAGGGAATCCAGGAAGTTGATTAAAATTAATTTCATGATCAACAACTAAATTACATTCATGTCATCCCTTTTTGTAGTTCATTTAGTTCGTGATTCACCCAAAGTTTAGTTGATAAGGTCAACAATGGCATACAGCTATGTGACAAGCACTAGTGGCATTTGTCCTATTTCTAACCTTTCATTGTTGGTAGTTTTAGCTGCCTCTATTAAAGGCTAGAATGAAGCGACTTCTGAACGATGAAATAGGTATGCTAACAAATCTTCTACCCAATCCCAAGTTTTAAATCAAGATATTTACCTTATTGAAGCATAAAACCATGAACCACTTCTCTGACCATGAACATGTTATACCTCTATTCTCGTATCCAGGATGTGGAAAAGAACCCTAGCTACGCTATCAAATACCTTCTGATTTCTTTGTTTCACAAGTATGATTCAACTTACTGTTGCTTACAACTACTGTGGCTTATTCCTCCCTTCGATCTCCCCACCTTTGTTCCAAGTATTTCCATTAGGATTCATAAAAATATAGCTATAGCGAATGTTCTTTGATTTTATGTATGGGACAGCTAAGGATGATTATTCAAATTCTTCTGAACCAAAAAAATAGGTGATAGGGGGACTGGAAAAAAGAAGGAAGATGAAGGGTAAACACTATTGGAGGGTCTTTAACAGGGTATACAAGGTTCACTATATTCAAATTTTTTGATAAACATGTTGGTATCCAGATACGTGAGTACATTTATATTTTTAACCATTGAGGGTGGTTAAAAGACAAGCATAAGAATACACAATAATATGGAAGATAACAGGCACATGCAATGAGTTCAAAAGTGCTACAATATGTGCATCATTGTCATTTATTGCACACAGCAGGCAAAGGCTTTCTGAAGCCTCGGCGCATGGCATGACAAAAGGCTCACACCTTTTTGAAATATTGCGTATCTATTAGAAATATCTTCTATTTATACATTACAGTTCATGAAACATGAGTAATACATTTTATGTTGTGTTATTTTGGAACTTGTTGAAGTTGGCTTTGAATTTTAGACAAATCACATTGCATGCATGACTTACAACCTACATCTCATATGCATAGCATTCAATATTGTTTCCTATATACATATATCATGGAATGCTTGTACTTGGGATTTGGTGAGTTCAAAAGGTGATATAATATACACCAGGAAAGCTTCAAATATGCTTCAACTCATACTTCATTTTAAATGCAAGTAAAGTTTGCTCCTATCCTATAAACTTTATTATTAGCTATTATAACACGTTGTCAGCCTAACAGTCAGTTCAGGTAAACGTTAAAATATTTGTTCTTGTATATTACAAATGTTATATTTTTGTTTTTATTTACACTGCAAGTTAATAATAGTTATTCTAAAAGTAATAACATCCCTGAAAAGATGTTACAAATTTTAACTGATTATTCTTGTAGGAATGATTTAACTAAGAACCCTGAAAAGAAGTAATGTATAATTTATTCTCGTTGTGTTGCACTTCACGTAGAAGTAAGCAATATATCTCCAGAAAAGATATCTTATAACACTCCAAGAGTGGTGATTATAAAATAATGTTTATTTATTTCATCTAACTTCACTTATTACTATTAACTTTTGCTTATTGCATATTTATTAAATCGCTCCAAAAGTAGTGATCGTAAAATATCTACAATGGAGAAACAGAAGTAGTGATCGTAAAATATCTCAATAATAGATATTAAATAGAACTCCAAAAAGTAGTAGTTATAAATTATCACTAGAAGATATATAATATATCAATACAAAGCCCTAGAAATAGTGATTGTAAAATATCTCAATAATAGATATTAGATAGAACTCAAAAAGTAGTCGTTATAAATCATCTCTAAAAGATATACATCCCAGAAATTGTGATTTTATTTCACATCTAACTTTTATTTATCGCGTTTAATTTTAATTATTACGCTTATTTAATATCATACTCACTTATGAGTTGGTCAAACAGGTTGGGTTGGGTCAAAATGAGTTGGATCGAGTTTGACCAACCTATTTATGACCCATCTCATTTATGACTCAACCCACTTAATAAGCGGGTTGCCCATTTAACCCATTTAAAATTTAAAATTTAATTTGACTAATAAAAACAAATAAATATAAAATAATTCTAATTTTTATGTTTTGAATTCCGATAAAAATTTAAAATATTAATTCTAATTTTCATCAAAATTCAAATATGAGGATGTGGTAGCTTATTATTTTCTAAGTACAGTAATCAGTCCCCATGAAGAACTAAAATATGCGTTAACAATATGAAGTCTCTGAGTCTTTCATACTGTCTGTAATTTATGTGGGAGTTAATAGGTCGAAGTCTCGCCTAATTTCGACTTAGTATGAAGAAGTTATTGCAGTCTGAACAAAAAAATAGCGGCTTCTGCACTAGACGGAGTTCATATATGATGATGTTGTAGCATGTTATTTTCTAAGTACAACTGTCAGTTCCCTTGAAGAACTACAGTGTACGTTCACACGATGAAGTATCTGAGTGTTTCATATTGTCCGTAATTTAGGTAGGAGTTACTCGGTTGAAGTCGCGTTTGATTCCGAGTTAGAATGAAAAAGTTATTACAGTCTGAAGGCTTCTACACTAGGCGAAGTTTAAATATGGAGATGTGGTAGCCTGTTATTTTCTAAGTACAATTGTCAGTCCTCTTAAAGAACTACAGTGTGTGTTCACATGAAGTATCCGAGTATTCCATAATATCCGTAATTTAGGTAGGAGCTAATCGGCTAAAGTCTCGCCTGATTCCGAGTTAATATGAATAAGTTATTGCAGTCTAAAGAAAAAAATAGCAGCTTCTACACTAGGCGGAGTTCATATACGGGGATGTAGTGGCATGTTATTTTTCAAGTACAACTGTCAATCCCCTTGGAGAACTACAGTGTGCGTTCACACGATGAAGTATTCGAATGTTTCATACAGTCCGTAATTTAGGTGGAAGTTAATCGGTCGAACTCTCGCCTGACTTCGATTTATAATAAAGAAGTTATTGCAGTCTGAACAAAAAAAATAGCGGCTTCTACACTAGGCGGAGTTTAAATATGGAGATGTAATAGCATGTTATTTTCTAAGTACAACTATCAGTCTCTTAGAAGAACTACAGAGTGCGTTCACACGATGAAGCATCTGATTGCTCCATACTATCCGTAATTTAGATGGGAGTTAATGGTCGAAGTCTCGCTTGATTCCGAGTTAAAACGAAGAAGTTATTGCAGTCTGAACAGAAAAATAACGGCTTCTGCACTAGGCGGAGTTCAAATATGGGATTGTGGTAGCCTGTTATTTTCTAAGTACAACTGTCAGTCCACTTAAAGAAGTACAGTGTGCATTCACATGATGAAGTATCCGAGTATTTCATGTTGTCCGTAATTTAGGTGGGAGTTAATCGGTCGAAGTTTCGCCTGATTCCAACTTAGAACGAAGATGTTATTGCAGTTTGAACAAAAAAAATAATGGCTTTTGCACTAGGCGGAGTTCAAATATGGGGATGCGGCAGCCTGTTATTTTCTAAGTACAACTGTCAGTCTCCATGAAAAACTACAATGTATGTTCAAAATTCTTATTTTTCAAATTTATATTAAAATTTAATGTCTTTAATAAATGGATAAATTGATTACCCATTTATAACCCTTTTAAAAATGGGTCAACCCATAACTCATTTACCCAACTCATTTATAAGTAGTGTAAATGGGTTGGGTCGTGTTTTGACAGGTCTAGACATAGTGACAATATACCTCCAGAAGAGAGATTGGATAATACCCCATAAGTGGTGACCATAAAATATTTTCAGAATACGTATAGTACTCCAGAAGTATTAAATATGAATATATGCTCGTATGTTGTATTATGACCAAAAAAGAAGGTTGCAAAATATATTACTTTTTAAAATATTGTACCTTATTTTCTTATATACCTTATGATTAATGTTTTAATCTCATCATATATAATTTTATTGTATATAGTTCTAAATCACGTCGAATATGGTTAGACTTGAGTATATGCTCTATACATAACCAAAAACAGAATATTTGTCCGCAGGTGTGGTGCAATGATAAGGAGTGTCTAGGTCTAATAACAAACTTAGGTACGAACCCTGTCTTGCACACACTTTTCGTAAAAAATAGTACCCATAAATTATAGGTGCCATGAGTTGAAGCGGACTGGCACAACTTAATTCCCCTTAGAAGCTTACCGATCCGTTGGGTTCTCCTGAAGTATATTCAAAAAAACAAATGCTTACCATGACTTATGGATGCACAATTGCATGAATCTAGATCAAACAATCGTAGTTTAAAATAAAAGCATCCCAACGGGATCGTTCCAAAACTATGATTTTTATACGGCACCTATTACGTAAAGGACTGAACGATGAGTATCTTACTGTCATGGACCTCAGTTCTCCTGGACAAGTTGGAGAGAAATATATGATCATCAAAGAACTATTATCCTTTTAAAAGCCCGTTAAGATTTAACTAGTTTGCAATTCCAGATTTTAAATTTGCATGATTACGATTATGCGTCGTTTTGCATTACCTCACCGCTCAAATTGTGTGATTACTCGGTTATTGAAGAAAGGATGTTGGAAAATTCATACTCAGTTTTTCATGGTGATAATATTGTTTATAGGAACGATATAAATAAAGTAATTGCAATAAGTACAAGAAATTGGTATCGGTTTTGCTCGTTGAAGAACAAAATAGCAAACTATTAATGAAAAATCATGAATCTCATCTGATATGTTCTACCCCAGTACTTGAAGCGCATTTAAATTCATATCGTGGTCGCGGAAGAGGATGCGGCTACAAAAGAGGACGTAGTCCAAGCTATGGTAGCCGTCATTATAGTAATTCAAAAGGTTATAATAGTAGCGACCGTAAACAAAAAGGAAAATCAGCATCTCACCATAAGTGATGCAATAGTGATAAGAAAAACGATGAATGGTACGTATGAAACAATGACACTTGTTTTACTTATGGAAAAATAGACCATTGGTCCATAACTTGTTTGAAAATTTCAAGAAATAAAGGCAAAGAAATTAAAACAAATTTCAATGATATCACTGAAATTAAAAAGCCCATTGTATGAAAATGGCTTACATGTTTCAAATTTCCTTGCATATCAAGACGGTAAATTTGACAATGATTGTGTTGATAAGACCAATGTAGACGTGTAATTATTATACGTAGTTATACTTATACGTATGTAGATAGTACTTCCCTTTGTTTCCCGGTGTGCAGATGTATTTTTTGTATCGTACAAATAATGTGTGTGTACATATATATAGCTTTTATTTATCTTATTAGATGGAACAAAATGATAAATGTTCGACGGACAATGGAAACAACATGCTCAACTTTAAGAGAGGAAATATTTTTCCCAATTAATAGTGTCTAAAGCTAATACAAAAACTACCATGTTCTGCAAACCGGTAGAGGACTACGAAAGAGCTACCCTTTTTGTTATCTTACGGTACAAAGTTAAACATTAGCAATGCTTTATATTCAATAACATGCGGAAGAAATCTTATAAGCTTTAATGATATCCGCAAGAATGGACATCATATTCAAACGATAAACAAAGATAACGTTGAGTATATTTGCATTATTACAACTATCTCAAACTTGAATAAAATTCTTGAGAATTTTCATGTTTTTAACTTTAGGATTATAGTTTACAAATATAAAACACATAGAACCGTAATGGTCAATCCAAAGTTCAATAACATTATTCGTTTATTTTATGGCACAATCACCTTGGCCACATAGGGTGCACCATGATATATGGAGTAACTGAGAATTCATTTGGACATCTATTGATGAATCGGTAGATTCTTTTATCCAATAAAGTTGTTTCTATCGTATGTTCCTAAGGAAAACTAATTATTTAACTGTTCCAATTGAAAATGAGAGATGAGTATCTACGTTCCTTCAAAGGATACAAAGAGATACTTGTGGTCTTATTCATCCACAATGTGGATTGTTCAAATAATTATTGATGCATCAACAAGATGATCTCATGTTACTATTGACTCGCAATATTGCTTTTGCATGGCTACATAACCAAATTATCAAATTATAAACACACTTTCCAAAGCATCGGATCCAAAAGATTTGTTTGGATGGTGTTGCCAAGTTTACCGGTTGTCACTTTGACGACTATTGTACATCTATGGAAACTAATGTAGAACATCTTGTTGTTCACGTTCACACTCAAAACGATCTAGTCGAATCTCTCGTCAAACGTCTCCAACTAATAGCTCGATCTATGCTATTCATGGCAAAATTGCCAACACCTAATTTAGATATGTCATTCTACATGCTGCAACATTAATACGTCTTCAATCAACGGCTTACCACCAGCACTCTCCTTCACAGCTTGTGTTGGGACATCAACCAAATATTTCACGCTTGCATATTTTCAATTGTGTTGTTCAAGTTTCGAATGCACCCCCACAACATGGTAAGATAGATCCACAATGACAGTTAAGAATATAACTTGGTTTTGACTCATCTTATATTATTAGATATTTCAAGCCATTAATTGGAGATGTCTTCGTCATCTGATTTGCATTGTCATTCTGATGAGACGACGTGAAAAAGAGTAACTAGAATTTTCTTGGATAATCCCAAGTTTATCTCATCTTGATTCATGTATTTCTCGATGTAAAACTGAAGTGCAACGGAAAACTCATGTAAATCGAAAATATGATTTCTAATGCAGTTATAGATACGATAAGGGTAACTAAATCGCATATTCCAATAACAAATGCTCTAGCGAGAATTGATATTTTAGTTAAAAAACTTGATAATATAGCAACCAATGAGTCTTCGCAACGACGCTTGAAGCATGGATGGCCTATTGGATCGAAAGATTCATCTCTTCGTAAGAAACTAGTGTTGAGAAAATAAACTCTCCAAAAGAGAAATATCCCACAATTTCTTCCTGAAGTGATAATTGCAGCTTAAGTAATAGAAATAGATATTGGCCCAGAAGTAGCGGTTGTACCTATAAAGAGATCTCTATAAATTATATACAAACTCAAAGAATTGTGGAATTGATAGGAAACAATCCTCGATAATATGTTTTATTATTCGGCAGGTGCTAAAATTATAAAAAACGATAATATTGAACATCGTTCCTTGGATGAATGTTAATAAAGATACGATTGATAAAAATGGAAAGAAGCAATCCAATCTGATTTAGATTCTGCTGTAAGACGAGATGTTTTTGGACAGTAGTTCAAACAACATTTGATGTAAGCCTTGTAGGTTGACAAATGGGTGTTCGCAAGAAAAAGAAATGGAAATTATGGGATTGTCCGATATAAGCCTAACTTTTTGCACAAGATTTTCACAAAGGCTAACGAAAGGTTTTGATGAAACCTACATTTTGATATTTAATTAGTTTAGCCGTCTCGGAAAAAATTGATATGCATCTAATGGATGTGTATCTATATGGAGTGTTAGATATAGTCATCTATATAAAAATCCTGAAGGATTTAATCTACTTTAAGCAAAACCTCATAGCTAGTACTCAATAAAACTTAAGCGATCGTTATATGGATTGAAACAATCTAAGATTGTGGTATCATAAGCTAGTGAATACCTGATGAAAGAATGTTACAATAATGATTCCATATGTCCGTGTGTGTTCATTGTGAGAAATGAATTTGGATATGCTATCGTTACAATATATATTATGATAACGTTAATCTAGTTGGTACTGAAATGGTAAAAATTTTGGTTAAATGATTGAAAAGAGAATTTGAAATGAAATTGTTAATACTTTAAGTATTGATTTTGATAACAACAACCATGTAAATATTACTACTAATGTTATTCTGAATTGTGCAGTACTTTCAAATATGTTGTATGAAGATAGTTTGTAGAGATAAAAGAAAACTCACTGCAATAAACGATTTATACATATGAAGACCAATCAAAGCAAATGAAAGAACCAAATGGATTCAAAACGGATGGAACACAAGTACTTAATAAAAATATTTAAAGTATTCAGTGAGTCGATTTGAATCTAAGAATTTTGTTAAAGGCCTCATAGTAAATATACTTGAAATTCTCATTTCATTAACTCTATTTAATGCCTAAAATCTTCATAATAAATATACAATTTGAGTTTTAAAAAATGAAAATTTCTATTTGAATTTTAAAAAAAGAAAACTAGAATTTACTGAGTATATTGACATACCTCTGTTGACTATGTTCGCATATCGACATACATGCCGACATATCCTCAGACATGTCCACATAAAGGCATGTATGTCGACATATCCAAATAAGTGTGTCAACATACTAACCGTGGGATAAATTTTCAAATTTAAATGAATGGATTCTTTCCTTCATCTTTTCGTCAAAAGTCCATCTATTCGGTCTCTATATAAAACGCTCTGAAAAATGATATTTTACACAAATTCTTTCATTTTCTCTTACTCTTACATTTTTATACTTTCTGAGAAAAGTTTCATAAATATTTTTCCACTCTCTTTGCCAATTCATACGCTTTCACTTCAATTCCTCAAGGATTTGCAAACCATGTGAATATCAAAGAGTTTGTGTTTGAATTTTCTATCATTATATCTCCAATCTAGTCTTATTCCTTAAAGATTTCAAAGTATATTACTATTGGAGCCCACATAGGATCATTGTACTAAATCTGCAAGAATCTGTATTGAATATACAACTATTATTCATTGTCTACGATTGATTGCAAAGGAAAATGTGTTCTTGTCACCCGAGGAAAATCAAGAGGAAATATGTATTTTGCAACACGAGGAAAGTCAAGATTGTAAAAATGTACTTGCCGCCCGTGAAAAGCAAGTTGTATGGAAATTTTATACGAGAAGTACATTACAGAATATAGGATTGGAAATCCGAACGGTTTAAAAATTCCTAATATCATTTACTTTACTACTCTTACTTTTATTTTACTTTATACTTACAATGTGATTATCTTCTTTGTTTATGATTTAATTGTTGATCTGAGTAGATAACGATTCACGAGTTAATTTGTAAAGAATTGACATACGTTATTCAATTTTGGGGTATTGATAGCCTTAAGATCCAATCTGCATAAATACGTTAAGATAACCCATATTAAAGGGTTCCTCAAAAAATCAAAATATTATCGACCTGCGGCTCAAGCACAGATCAAATGAAACTATTGCTCATCAAATGGCATACATTATTCAATTTGTAAATAATTGACATACATTATTCATTTTTGGGTATTGGCAGCCTTAAGATTCATTCCTTATAAATATATTAAGATAACCCATATTAAAGGATTCCTTAAAAATATCTCAAAAAATCAAAATATGATCGACCTGCAGCTCAAACACAGATTAAGTGGAACTCTTACCCACCAAATAACATTGAAAATAGTACCAAAACACTTTAATTTTAATACTTGCCATCCCCTAAGTTGTCATATGGTTGTTTGATCACTTGATGTAAAAAAAAGGATACATTCTATCCTACGGAAGGTAGTGAGAAGATATTGGTTTAAAAGTGTCGTATCTTGATGCTATTGGTGCATTGTTATACTTGGCACAGTGTACAAGGACCAATTAATCGGGTTTAGTTCAGAACCAATTAAAAGACATTGAAATTAAGCATATCCTATATAGTATCTTGATTGTACAATCAACAAGGACTTATTCTACTCAAAGGATTCGACATCACAATTAAGAGGTTTTGTGGATAATGGATACCTTTTTATCCTCATAAAGTTCAATCGCATACAGGCTGTGTGCTTCTGTCTAAAAGTGCAACCTATCTCTCGGAAATCGACGAAACAAACGTTAGTTGCTACATCATCCAACCATTCAGGGTATTAGCACAACATGAAGCAGGTCATGAACGTGTGTGGTTAAGATTTATTATCAACAACATCAAAAGGAGTTGTGAGTTATCTACCTGTTAATAAAAGTCCAACCATAACATTTGAAGGCAATGTTGTGTGTATCAATCGGATCAAAGGAGTATATATATCAAGGGAGATAGAACAAGGCATATCACCAAAGTTTTTTATCACGCATAAGCTACAGAAGAAGAATAATAAAACTGGTGAGTTATATGCTATTAAATAATATTTGAAGGCAAGGTTGCGTGTATCGATCGGATCAAAGAAGGATATATCAAGGGAGATAGAACAAAGCATATATCACCAACGTTTTTCATCACGCTACACAAGAATAATAAAATTGAAATTCAACAAATACAATCGGACAATAATATTGCTGATTTATTTGCAAAAGCGTTATAGTCATCAACCTTTAAAAACATTGTAATATCGGCATGCAAGGAGTGTACAACCAACCATGAAGTTAGTTGATAGTAATCAGGAGGAGCAATATTTAATGTAAACTTGCATTCTTTTTCATTTCTCTAGGCTTTATCCTACTGGGTTTTTCTAGCAAGGTTTTAACAAGACGATTTCAATATAACGTGTCCAAAGGGGAGTGTTAAAGTCTGTTTTTATTTTTGGACACATCTTATTGCATGCAGACACACCTCTTGCATGCATGATTTACAACCTACACCTCACACGCAAACATGTTTGAATGAATGCAAAATTCTTTACACCCCCCTAAAATAAAAGGTGTGTTATGATAGATAATAATAAAGTTTATAGACTAGGAGCAAATATTATTTGCATACAATATAAAGTATGAATTGAAATATGTTTGAAGCTTTCCTTTATTATGAATATTATATTGTCTTATAAACTTACATGATCACAAGTACAAAGCATTCCACCATGTGTGTGTATTGGAAACTATAGTCTTTTTATAAATAAATTAGGAATTTTCTAAATGAAATTTATTGACATGAGATACGGACATAAATCTATTGTGGTTTTGAATAATTTATATAATTACTTGTAAGAAAATACATCATTTTAGTTTTTCATTTGTTTATATCTGGACAAATTTTCATATGAATCAAATCATAGTCTTTTGATTCTTGATAGATATATCAAATAAGTACAAAAAACTATAAAATGAAAACATAAAAAAAGATTATAATTAGTTTGTTTAGAGATTCACATTTCACAATATATGAAATGATAATTAATCTTTTAAAGTAAGATTACATATTACAAGATAAAACAATAAAGCACAAAAACTTATTTTGAGACTGTTGCATAAAAAAATAATTTCTCAAAATCAATTACATGTGTCATCTGTTGCGCTGTTCGCCAAGGCTCTAAAAAGACTTTTCGTCTTTTTGCGTCGTGCGCCATTAACAACTATGCGTCAAATGCATAGGACGCGTTGCACTAAATTTTCTACTTTTTCCACCAATTTTTATTTTCTCTCCTTTCTCGCAAATAATTATTCTCCTTTGTCGCACACAAAAACACATACCATTTTCGCAAACCTTACCATTTTCCAACTCCATTCAAACACTCCTTTCCCCAACCTATTTTGTTTCATCAAGAATGCACCCTAAACGTTTGATGGTATGAATTCTCAAGCATTCGAGATCTTGCTCCTTTCATGCAATTTTGATGGCTTTGATTATGCCTTGCATTGTCAATAATGCAAGCTAGCTGAAAATGTTAAATGTACTCTTAAGTAATCTGGTTTATGCAAATAAATTATGTAATCCATCAAATGTCCAAACTCATATTTATTTGTGCAATTTTAATGGTTTCATTATACCTTGCAAGATCTATAAAAGTAAGCCAAATGGAAATTTTAAATTCATTTATGATTGCTTTATTGTCTTGAATTGCTAATGATCACTTTAAAAAATTAAAATTTGATGATAAATGATTGAAATCAAATAATTAAATATAATAAATAATAATCGATAATTGATTGTTTATATTTAATAATTTATTATTTATATTTAATAACTCATATTTACGAAATAACAATCAATGATTTATCATTAATATATTAATTGGTTAATAATTTACAATATGAAGCTTGGTTCGTAACCAACAATTATTAAATTAGAATTGAACATTGTTTAAACAAAATTTATATTAAACAATATATGTTTAAAATAAATTAATTGATTTGATTTAATTAATAACATACACACGCGCGCGCTCCACCACTTAGGAAGTTCAAATCAGATGTAAGATCTTCCATCCCTCTTGAAATCAAATGAACTCTCCAATTTAAGCAGTTCAAATTCATTGTAATAATTCAATGTTGATATAAATCTTTGATATAAATCTTTCATTTAACACGTTTTGGCTTACATCGAACGTAAAAACTATAGTCCTGTGTGAACCGTGGTTTGAGATGATGTCCTAGAACCGAGGAAATAAACATGACGTATTCGCACAGATAAAATATAACTATTAAATGCTCAAAATCAAGTGTATTTGTGCAAATTCAGAAATTTTAACTGATCATGCATTGTCTATAATGCAAATCCATAATGTTGTTGCCCTCGATTTGAAGGATCTTGACTTTGTATTGTGATTTTGGTTATGAACGGTGACTAGATTTACAATCTTGAAAGCATGAATTCCATTAGCACTAATACTTTTATGTATAGGAACCTGATTATAAAATCCTCTACCTAATCATCATTATCATATACATAATATTTCATAAACAATCAGCTTAGCAAGAAATTTAGAATTGCACAGGTGCAAAAGAATTAGTTTTTATGAAATGCAATCAGAGCATTATGCGTGTACATGTACAAGAGCCTGAGATGCAACATCTAATACAGAACCAAATTAGATAAGTGTACCTTCTTCAATATTTTGACGACATCTTTCACGTTAACAACATTTTCTTCTGTAAGGCAGTCTACATAAATGCCGGTTTTGACATCTTCTCTAATCTGAGACCATAAGTGCAAAGTTTAAAATAAAAGATAAAGTCACAGTAGTATTACAAATAAAAATTCTAACCTGAAGGTTCCCTTGTGCTGGGTCCAACAAGTCTGTAATTTGTTCGTTATAGATCTAAACAAAATATAATATCATAATGATATGTTAACAGAGCCATCGCATAATTTAAGCAAAAGCAGTTTTCAAGTATTACTTACCTCGAGAAATGAACAATGACACTGGTAAGTTAGTTGTTTTTCTGAATGCTTAGCTTCTTCCTAGAACATAATTTGATATATAAAAGAAGTAAATAACATTTTGAAGGAAAAAAAAACACCATATTATAAATTCCAAATACTTGTTTTCTGAATTCTTTGATTCTTCCTACAACACAAACGAAATATCTGTTTACCTCTTTTATGCGGCAAAAGAGCCTCTCAAAAACTCTGGGCGCTAATCCTCGATCCTCGTTCAATGAACCTTCTATCGACAAGGCATTTGGTGGTCCCCACATCGTATATGTCTTACCACTTCCAGTCTAAGCAAATAAGCAACACTAAAAACAATTACTTTCATAGAGTTTAGGCTTCGCTGCCAAAATAAAAGGAAAAGGTTACCTGCCCATAAGCAAATATAGAACTGTTAAACCCCTCCAAGCAATTTTCGACCAATGGAACGCCAATAAATTCAAATATATCATTCTGCAAGATTCAATAAACTAAACTAAGTAATATAAACCAAGATATGCACATAATTATTTTCAAAATATTCCAAGATTAAATAAATTGACCTGAGTAGATGTAGAATCAACAACTGAATCAAATGTGAACCTATGGTCAAGGATTGAAACAGTATTAGATGAAATTTTCTGCACAATCTGCTCACATTCTTCCAGTTCCTTGTTTAAAGGTCTCATTCTTACTATCACCTAACCAATATCAAATAGTTAGCTGCAAGGTGTAGGTTTCAAACTTTCAATCCTTTTACTCCAAATTTCAAGACAGCATCTTAAGAAGATATAGGGGATTAGAATTTGTCATCAGTTTACTCTTAAGCTATAATACAAACAACATTAAACCAGTTTTAGGAAATTTTGAATCGTAGTCAACAAATAAGTATACATACATCAAATTTATTTAGCTAAAACGAGCTAAAACCAAAAATTTCCACGTATCAAATCAATCATACAAACTAGATTTGGATTAATTCATTTTGAGATTAAGCGTGTAAATGGCCAAAACGCTTTTTCCAGAAGTAAATAAAAGTAGCAGTTAAAATGGTTCCCATGAATTATTTCTGTATTAAGCACAAGGTAACCATTCACAGCTAACAATTTCGCGACCTCAAGATCAGCCACATCTGAACTAATTAACAATAAAATAGTCGAGCATACAATATAGAATTAATGAAACTACATGCTCTTTAACCATCAATTCACTCAAATTTTCAAAATCAAAAATAAACAACTTTTTAGATCAGCACATTCACATTCCATATAAAATATACTGACACTCAAATTGTACTAAATTTTAAAATCGAGCAAATAACAACTACGAATTCGACTAATCCGTTAAATTAACAATCATAACCGAGAAAAAATTAATATCGTATCAAATAATACCTGAACACCAGAATCAGAAACTGAAGCCCCGTTATCGTTTATCATTTCCGTACTCAATTTCCTCTTCAATGGCCGCGGCGGCAAAGGGCTTTTCAATTTAGTGGCAGAGGACTTCGAATGCATTACGTTCGGGTCGATATTCTCGTTCACAAATCGATGATTATGTCTCTTTTTTTGAGAAGAAGGGGATGGAGTTAGGCTTTGTTTCCTCATTGTTTAGAACTTCGAAGCCCTAGGATAGAGAACGAAAGAGGTAAAAAAGGAGCAAAATTTGAATTAGGAACTGGAGGTATTATCAGATTCAAAAAGGGCTAGACGCAAAATTAATAAGCACGTGTGTTACATGTGACATTTTTGGTACGGACTTGGTTATTTAAGTGCTTTCTAGCTGAATAAAGCCGTTAACATTTGATAATATTTGAAACTTGTATTGATGCGGCAAAGAACGACGTAAATGGTTTTGGGTGACTTAAATAAGTCTTTTTTGTGTTTTTGAAAGTCAAAATTAATGAGTTGTCTTTTTTGCAAAGAATCAATTTATTTAAGTCGATCCAAACCGACTAATTTTGTATTGTCAAATACTGTACAGTTAAAACCCCGCTATAGCACCAAGCGTTTTCCAGCCGCTGCGTTATTTCAATTTAGCGTTATTAAACAGTTGATCCGCTTTAGGCTCCGCTACATCCATTAAAATAATGTTTTTTTACCACCGGCTTTAGTAACATTAATATATAACGGTTGATTTGGGTAGTTTTCTTTTAAATTAAATCAACAAAGTTTTAAATGTCTAACTGTAAGGCATAAATGCTCTATATAAGTAGGAAATTTATTATAACCACTAAATATAGTCTGCATAAATCAGGGTATTCTTCAATTTTATTATATAAGATTAAAAAATGTTTCTTTTTCCTGCACAAATGGTATGAAAACAAGAATAAATTAACTTTAAATATTTAGTTTTATATGTACTGAAGCTTTTCTCACCTCCGTTCTTGTCCGCTATATCTTCGCTTTATCTCCGCTATTACTGTTTGCACATTTACCACTATAGAACCGTTGAGCGCTTTAACTGCATAGGTCAAACACATATAACCTCAACTTCAATCTTCTCATATTCCAAAAACACATCACAAAGATAAATCTTATGTTCCAAAAGTTTAAGACATTTGGTTTAATTTTAAGTTTTATGTTTTGTATTTTCAACATGCATTACAAAGCGTGAGGCGAGCAAAGTAGAGAATTTAAAATTCTAAGTCGTTACAACAATAGAAAGACGGCAAAGAGAATAGATTGTTTTCTTTACTTTGTTATATTTTTTTCTCTTTTCTTTTTTCTCTTCTTCTTCGTTTTTTTCAGATTTTTATTGATATCTACTCGTTTTGCAAATGTTAGTGAAATTAAAAAAAGAAACTTTTCAGTTTGATGTAAGCATTTGAAGAAGAAACTACGAATAATTGCAGTTTTGCCTATAGATATTGGAGCAAAAACCGCAAATATTTGCAAAAACATATTTATTAATATAAAAATACTCTGCTAATATGTGAGATGTTTTCCAAATATTGAAAAAATATTGTTGTTGAATTCATTTTGCAATTATTTGCAAAGTGATACATTCTTTTCGCAAATGATAGCAAAATGAATGAAAAGTCGATACTACCTAAGTTTATTTGGTCTTATTTATTTTATTTTGGATTATAATTTTTTACCATTGGTGATATATTTTTATTTTTTGTTTATTGGATTTACTTGTCATTACGCTGAGATCAAACAAAAAATCATGAGAAAATGATATGTGAGTAACTTGACCATGTTGGTTTATTATTTTCAAAATTAGGCCGCGACATTTTATAGTTTTTTTAGAAGAGTTTTATGTTTTTCGAGACTTAATAAGTGTGTCTAACAAACTTATCATTTTGTTAATGTGTAGCAAAAATCAACAAAAACATATTTGATTGGTGAGTTATGACATTCAAGATTGAACTAAAGAATCAGTTACCTAAGCCCTACTTAAATTTTATTTACCTCTATTATATTACACACTGTCAAAATTTATTAAATAAATAATGATGTTAAACACAAGATCACATAAAAGACCACGTCATATAAAATATTATGGTTCGTTTAACTTGGACTTTGTGTTATGTGTTTTGTGTTTTCAATACATATGTCAGAACATAACGTACTTCTTCGTTTTAAAATTTCTTCTTCTCTTCATCGTTTTCACCTTCTCGTTTCATCTTCGATCCTCTAAAAAGCATAACTTTTCTCAACGGAATTGCGCAATCTTTATATCGAAACGATCAATGAAGCAAGGACTACAGCTAGATACCGGATTCAAGGCGAATCGAAGAGAATTTTGGCTGTGGAATTCTAAATGGTGGGGGGCCTTCTTCAAAACTCGATTTTGTTCTACAATTTGGGGATTAAGACGATTTCGCTCATGTATGTTGCAGTTACAATGTCATAATATGATATTTAGTCTAATTTAGGGATTAATTCAAATTTATACAAGTCTAATCATTGATCAAATCGAATTAAATGAAAAATAAGATAGATCCAATGAAGTATTGACTTATGAAGTTTATTAAACTACAATCAAAATTTGATGTACAAAACCCCTAATCGATGATTAAACAAACCTAAATGAAGTATATTGGTTTAATAAATGAGATATAGGATATAGAACTTGAATTAAAATAGAAACGACAAGAACAGAGGAAGAAACACACATATTAAACAAAAGAACGAAGAAGACGACCTTGTGTTTGAGGTGGTCGATTGCTGGAAACCTAAAGGTCAACCGTTGGCCGTTGTAGAGCTCGATTGTTGGCCTTTGTAAAGGTCGACCTTTGAGCAAGCAGTGGTCAACTACTGCAAGTGCAGTGGTTGACTACTGGTTTTTCCGATGGTCAACCTCTTACCAAATGTTGGGCTAGGTTGAACCTGAACCCCATGGATGCTATTTTTTTGGAACCGGGATATTGTGTATTGTTTCAAACTATTTTACTGGGCGACTTTCCTACATGAGACTATGACACGATGAGACGTTTCTACTATCGAATGTTTGGATGCTTGATGTATGGACTAGGATGTGTTTAATGTAGTCATTGACGTTCGGTGATCATATCAATTACGTATTAATGTTTAGTGGCTCCTATGACTTACATTTGCATTACATACACGTATATGTAGACTATGAGAGAATAAAGACGTCCATATTGCAAGCTTAAGTGACCTTTGATGGACATACCTGGGCCCAGGCTATGGGTTGAAAAAGTAATGAGGAAGGACACGCTTTGTTGTGTCATTGATCCTTGGACAAGTAGTGAGGTAGGGCATGCTTTGTTATGTCATTGATATATTTGTAGTTCGATGAAACATGACCTTAACGAGTAGTCTGTGTTAGAAATTACTCCTTAAGTATAGGTTGGGCAGGTTATGATATGTTTGTGCACATGTTAGACAATAATGATGATATATTACTATTTTAGTATATATGAGATAAGCATATTTCTCTCACTCAGACGTATGTCTGTCCCCCTCCACATTGTTTTTGTATCTATTAGCGATAGGTTGATGGATTATGGAGTCAAGCCAATATAGATGATGTTAAAAGTGTGGATGACATAGACATTCTATGTATGTATATTGTATATATCATATGGCATTATAGTGTAATGATGTGTATTGAATTTATTATACAAATTTGACTATGTAGTTGGATTGGTTTGGATACATGAATATTTTATTTCCTTCCAATGTAAACTGAAAAGGATATCATTATAATCTATTTTGTTTCCTGTTATCAACACTTAACAATCCGTCGCTTTCAGCTTTTGTGGTTTGAACATCGACTCGAACATTAAACGGAGTGTCCAGAATGGCAGGTTGTTACATTTGGTATCAAAACAAAATTTATCCTAAGGTAAACACTAGGACGTATTGTGAGAGTGCATCTTTATTTTTATAAACGTATATATTTATATATAATTTGAGTACATATGTATGCACTGTTTACTTTTCCAATTGTATTAATTCTCTATTGGGGAATTGCTAATGAATTCTAATTATAGATAACTAAGAATGAGTAACTCATCGGAGACATAAACTGGAACATAGACAAATACTGGTAGGGTTGAAACCAATACTAGAAATGTTTTTAGAGTCAATATTATGCATATTCCAGTTGTGGGCATTCCCATTTAGTTTTGCCAATATATATAAGTGCAAACCTGACCAGTATTAACCCTACGTTGCATGTACCTATTGTACAAGGAATGGTTCTTGTTCGACCACCACTAGCGGTAGATTTCTTTAAGTTGTGTAGGGACTTCTCTAGTTTGGGTGGTAAAACTTATATTGGAACCAAACCTTATGTGGAGATGCGATAATGTCTAAGAACTTGTGAGAAAATCTTTAGTCAAATCGGTTGGTGATATTACGAAAAGGCAGCTGGCTTCCTGGCATTTATAGGGAGAAGCAAGGAATTGGCGGGAGATCATTACTTCGGATATTAGTGAGGAAGATATTACTTGGACAAATTTTAAGAGGAAATTTGAGATTAAGTTATTCTGTAGGGTTAAAAAGGGATTATTGTTATAGAAGTTTATCCATCTAAAGTAAAGGGAGTTGTCGATTGGAGAATGCGTGAATCAAATTTATGAGGATGTGAGGTTTGAATATGATTTGATAGATATGGCGGATAAGGAGGCGATGAAGTTCGCAAAAGAATTGAGTTTCGTGCTTAAGAAATTAGCACTAAGTCTGGTTCCCTATGATATGAAGTTTTAGTTGAAGCAACTTTATTAATGTCTACAAATGGAGAGATGGCTGGGAGTCAACCAAAGAAAAATGTGAACTGATCAAGGAATTGTAAAAATAAAGAGCCTCAAGGAAGATAAGAAAGGAGGAGGTGTAACTAACGTCGAAAGAAAGAACATGTAGCTAAAGGCAGTAGGGTCAAATTTTCACGGATTAAGCATTATAATCATAGCCAGTTGGGTCACGTAAAGAGGGAATGCCAATATTTATTGAATGAAGATCAAATAGTCAAAGCTTATACACTGGATGTTGTTCCAAGCACAAGTATATCATCATCCACTTAGGATGAAAGGAACAAATTGTAATAAAAGGCGAGTTATTACTTTTGGACATGAAAGTGTTATGATAGATAGTTTAGACTTTAAAATCTCACGTAGTGCATTAATATATTATGGTGATGAATCCTATTATGGGATTAACATATCTATATATGATTTTCCATAATTGAAATTGGTTATACGGCGTGGAGTCCTTTAGCGACATGTATGTACTAAGTTTGTTGGGGTACATAATGATTTTGAACTAGATTGAATGATTCGATATGGGGTGTATTAGATGGCGGTGGGGTGTGACTTGGACGAGGAGTAGTGGACTGGGCACAATCTTGTGGTATGTCATGATATCGATAGTACCATGATCTCGATAGTCCCATGATGATGAGTTGTTATCCATCTTATAGCATAGGAATCTCATATGCCTTCGTAGAAGATTTTGATCTTCCTCCCCAAATAAATAGAGTCACTAGGCATGTTGACATGCCCCTTAGGCATATGACTCTAGAAGAGTGTTAAGAGTTAGATAAGAAAGTTTCTGAGTTGGTGAAAGAGAGACTGTATGTGATGACCCGCATTTCGGAAGGTTTAAGTCGATAATAAACCACACGTGTCCAACTCAAAACAATCCGAAACACAGATAATCAATGGGATTAATTAAGAAAAATAAGAAAAGAAGAAAACAAACACAGAATCTCGCAGTGGAATGATAAAATATAATAATCAAATAATAGTTCATGAAGCTGTTTATATTATACATTTGATTAAAATTTTACGACATCTATCTGAGTTATATATACAACAGAATAATAGAATTATGCAGCAGAACACATGATGCAGAGAAATAATACTAGTAATATAATATACCAAATCTTCGTCTTCGTCCTCCAGAAAATTGACCTTCGATACGTTGAAAAATCAGGGCTGACCCAAGCATAAAGTAAAACAATACACTCAAGTCAGAACTAAAATATTCTTCTGTAAGTTGAATCAATATCACATATAAAAGGAGTGCAATAGCGTCAGAGATGTTTAACGGGTTTTACATCTCCTATCCAGTGTAAAACGTGCGTGCAATAACTCAAGAGATGTTATGAGATTTTCCATCTCTTAAGCATCCGCCAAAATATCTATATATAGTAGAATACGCTATATATTTAATGGCTAATCAATAAAACAAATATTTTTCCGTTAAGGCTTTACAATAACCCCCCTAAACGCATTTTTAAGGATAGTCGTACGGTTTGCATATAACACAACCAGTAAAACATCGGTAAATAAGGATGCGTCGTGATACGACAACACTAAATCAAGCTCGTGGTTGTCTCGTATAAGGATAAAAGTATGACAAGGCACGTGAGACAATGCCCAAAGTAGGATACTGCCAGTTCGAGTCGCAAGGCTGGTGGTAACGCATTGTAGCAACGACCGTCCACCGCGTCTACCTATCCCATATCGAGTCGAAGGGAAGTCATCCAAATCAAGGTGCACCAATCGAATCCAACATCAAAGGTAATAGTATGGACCAAGTCCACAAGAAAAAACCGAAGAACATGTGTCCGCTAGGGGTAGCAGCCCACTTGGCCTAGATCAAGCCGTCTTGTTTTAGTCATTTCAAATTAACACAAAGTGTCGGGGATATCCATCATCGTTCTCTTTCTTCAAATCCAACAAACGTATACCAAATCCAACTACTTCATTTTGGAGTCTCCTCCGCGTACACAGTTTTTAAAGTAGTTCCAATATTGACATAGAATATGCCAACGAGAAGCCCGGTCTCTTTAACAATCAAACGCCGTTTTACACACCTATTGGTACTTTTACATTTCGAAAACGATTCATACCTGATATCAAAATATTATATTTGCTTCAAAAAACTTTTTCACTTCAAAATATCATATTTACTTAAATATGTCAATTTCACTTGAAATCATTTCATTCAAATTTCCATTTTGAACTTCAACTTTATAACTCCATTTTAACCAAATTCGCATTTAAATCTTGAATTAAATATAAACAGTTCCAACTCTGACCAGTTTGGATTTTTAGAAATAGTTTGAATAATTTTAAATAGTTTAAAAGGTTAAAATAGTTTAAATAGTTTAGATATTAAAATAGATTATACATTAAATGATTTGAAAATTTAAATAGTTTGGAAATTTAAAAACATGAATTTAAAAACAGTTTATAGGAAAATAGTATATTGAAAATAATTTCAAATTCAAAACTGTTTCTTTCTATTTCCAATAAATCTGGACTCAGTCCAAATTTAAATCAGACTGATTCAATTTCAAATCTTTCAATTTATATCATCTTAAATCTCAAATCAATTCAAATCGACTCAATTTCAATTCAAATCAATTCCAATTTAAATCAGTTCCAATTTCATTTTCAACTCAAATTAATTTCGAATTCAATTCGAATCAACGATTCGATTCAATGGTTTAAATTTCAATTCAATTCTTATTTTTAAACCATTTCAATTTATACTGATTTTGAGTTCGATTTCAAAATACTGATTTAATCACTTAAATCAATTTAAACTTCAATATTCTATTTATGGTTCAAATCTTCAAAAATAATTCTGTTCTGATTTCAATTTGAAATATCCATTTAAATTACTTATACTTTGATATATTTCAAACTTCAAGTAAAAGTTCATACCTTCAAAGCAATTTCAATTCCCTTAATTCAAGTCATATGTTGATTTTACTTCACATTTCAAAATAAATTCTTAGAACAATTTCTTTTAACCAACTTCAATCTCAACATTTCAAGACTCGATTTCGAAATTAATTCAATTCTTGTAAATTCAATTGTTTTATTCTTTAAAACAATTTCAGTCAAATAATTTCAAAACCGAGAATTTTAAAACCATTTAATTTAGCCAATACGGTGTCCATATACAAATTTCTATCCTATGGCCAAATGATTAGTTATTTCAATTTCAATTTCAGGGATGGATATATATCATTTCAATCCAAATCAAAGGGTCATAGGTATATACCATTTCAAACTATTTCTTAATTTGTTCGAAATAATTCAAATAACAGGTTTATATACCATCAAATAACATACAAGGTGATAACAAGATATATATATATATATATATATATATATAATAAATAAAATCCAATCATCCAAAATATCAACCACTAGCCATCCATCACAATCAATATCCAAATCAGTCAATATATCATAACAGTTAACCAGTTGTCAATAATCGGGAATTTAACTAGCAGTTTAATTCCAGTTTCAGTTTAACTATTAATTCAGAATTTCTAACATGTAAATTTCTATGTCGATTTCCATGTCAGTTAAATTACCAAACAACAACCAATAAAATTAAATCACTTCATGATTTCAATTTAACTAACATAAAAATAATATAGTCTTTGTGAGCGGTTTAAAATACTCACATTTATTTGAAACTGAAAATCAGCTTCATATAAATTCCACTTCAATTTCATGTCATAGCTTCTGTTGATATGATTGAAATGCGACTTGTTTCATTCGAAACGGACCTCGCATGAAAAAGTTAGGAATATTTTAACACTTGATACAATTAATAATGTAACTAACAACTTAATTAACAAAATTAAAATAATACCCTCTCGTTCATGAATCCCTTCAGGCGCGCCTTTGCCTTTCTTCCCAGGTCACGATGCTTTTTTTATTAATCATCGAACAATCAATCGACTCCTCGGCCCAAACAGTCGCGACCTCCGCCTCCACCCCCCTTGCACATTGCCTCGCATTGTCACCTCCCTCATGCGCGCACATGAATCAAAGCGCGAAAAACCCTAAAAACTGCAGTGACTTCGTGCATCGATTTTGGCGAATTTATGACCTTCTGACTCGATCCAACCGCACAATATGTGGAGCTCGTCGAGATCTCCAACCTTGCTTTTGGAGTCGTTTGATTTCATTTAACAGGTCGAGAGAAATCGAGAGGAGAAGGAGAACGAGTTTCGGCCTTAATCGTTTTAAAAGGAGAAATACTACGTTTTTCGATTAGGGCTTGATGAAATGAAAACAATACGCTGCCTTATATAAATCTCTGATCCAATTTATTCGTGAAAAATCCAAACTCCAAACGAAGTGTGCCACCTGACGTTCTATATATTATACCCCTATTCTAAATACAATGGAATATATATCGAGAGCCAATTCCATCATATTCAGAAGATAGCTTTTCAAAATCAATTTATTTTAATTAAAGTTCTGAAAATAAATTCTGCGAGTTTCAAGCTCGCACGACTAAACGATAAGTCCGATCGCTACGAAACTTGAAACCTATAATAATTCACTATTACAAATCCGATAAAACTGGTTTCGTCGAAATCCGAGACAGTGCCCAAAAAATCATTTTTACACGTTAATTAAAACAAATAATTTCCAAAATAGATTTATTCACCTTAAATTCAATTTTAAAAGTTAAAAAGCTTTATTCTTGTTCAAATAAAACTTAAATCAACTTTTGAAATCATTCATATTAAATTCATGATTCAATTATTTAAATAATTTTCAATATTAAATTTAAATAATTTAATTATCCAATAAATCACTATAATTGAAATATAAGTTATTTAACTTACAAAATTTAACTTTTAAAACGAATTCAAATAACAGAACAACTACTACACTTAGTTCCACTTCTTTATTTAAAGTATTCCAATAATCAAATTTCGATGAATTGCAATATTTGAATTTCAATAAATCCCAATATTAGAATTCAAATGAATTTTAGTATCAAACAATTATTTTATCTACATCTAAATAATTCAACATTTATTATTCAATTTCAGCTATTGACTGTAAACACATCCAATACATAGAATTTCATTTCAATACTTGCTATTGCCTAAATCTTCGAATTTGGTTATTTCAAAATTTTATCAAGTTCGTATTAGATAAATCACATTAATAAATCATTAAGTTTTTATTTCTAACCATTACTTTTCAATAATTATATTAAATTTAATAATTTAAAATAGTTAAAATTTTGGGTCGTTACAATCTCCCCCACTCAAAACTTTTCGTCCTTGAAAAGGGGTTAAGATAGGAATCTAACATGCGATATATTTTACTCAAAATAACCAACTTACAAAACATAAAAATATTATTAGCAAACCTTTATCACGCCACTCTAATATCGGCTTTACGGAAATTACAACTTATTTATAAAAACAAGTTATAAAATATTAAAATCTCAAAAACTTTCTAGCATCCGGATTTACGGAAAATTTTGGCAACATCTCCTTTGCACGGCTCGACCATAAAAATTTACAATATAGATATATAACCAAATATACATCTCGTCTCAATGATGAGACATCTCGTAGAGAAAAATGTAAAAGTATGGCATGTAATCAGATATATGTACCTTATTATTATTAATACGAACGAGTTTGCTCTTGTTAAGCAAGCAGAAGCAAATCAAATCCGCGTATGTGTCTAAACAATCTTCGTATGTACCTATCTCAACTCAAATTTGAATATTAGTTGCGTGTAAAAGATATAAAAAGCATGTATGAGTTTAATAGACTATGTAACATGAATTCTGAATCCAAATCACAAGCACGAGCACGAATACACAACACAACAACCATATGCAATCAAAAGCAATAATAACAATGGTTTGCAACAAAAGAAACCATTCAACCATTAATATTCATCCACTTAATTCATAACTATCACGGTTACATTCTCCATTGTCAATATTAAATTTATACCTATCATTATTATTAACATTCATTCTTTATTAACATCCAAATTTTTAATTAACATTTAATTGGTTTACTTCCAATTTATTCACATCTGTTTCATTTACATTCAATTTATTCAGATTCAATTTGTTAAATTTAAATTGTTTTACTTTATGTTTAACAACATTTCATCCTAAATTCATTTATTGACCATTTTATAAATCATTTCATTTAATCTTATTCAAGTTAAATTTTATTTCATCACCACTTAATATATTCTCTTTAATACTAATATAATTTATAAACCATTTCATAAAACCATTTAAGTTTATTATAAACATTTTAAAAAACGCAACTCGTGTTTATTGTTATTTCATAACTTAAATTCATATTAATTCCTTGATTCACTTCATTAGTTCATTTCATTAATTCATGTCATTAACTTACTTAAGTAAATTTTATTTTATAACTTAAATTCATATTAATATTTTTTTTCTTTTTATCACAATCAATTTCATTCAATTTTTCTTAAGTTAACTTCATCTTATAATTCATTCCATTAACTTATTCCATTAATTCGTTCCATTCAACTTGACTTAAGTAAAATTTCATTTCATAATTCAGATTTCAACTTTCTTATTTCATAAATCATTTCTTAAGTTTGTAATCATTTTATACAAATGCATCTTCATTTACACAATATTATTCAAATTATAATTTTCTTAGAAAGCTATAACTAAATCTTAAAACATCCTTTGCAAATTTATTTACTTTATTTTACAAACAATTTACAAAGATATGATTTAATTTATTGTTTGTTTGCCTTCTCTTAAGTTCATATCTAAATAGTATTTTCTTTTTACTGCTCGAATTATTCATTTAACATTTCTTAGAACATTAACTAAGTGTATAACATTTCTTATAACAGCTATTTTTTTTTTTTACAAACACTTTAAATACAAATTCAATTTGAAACATTTTTATTACTTAAGTTCCAACTTGTACAATAGCCTGTTACATTTTCATATTTTAGTTTATTTACGCATAATTTTTCGACCAAAAGGAATTATCATTTTTTAATGGAATGGGTGTGTATGTTTATATATTATCTAATTAAATAGTAGATGTATGAATAAAAAAAATTTGACCGTGAGTGAGTAAATAAAACACAATAATTTTGTACAACACCATGTATTAACTTTACAATTAATATGTATATGTGTCTAATATTTTCCTGTATGTTTAACATATTACTACTTATATTTTAAGGTCGATAAAAAAAATATTTTTCTCGACCATTACATGTATACACATAATGAAATTATACTTCAACTAGAATTTTGTATTTAAAATTTAAATCTATAAATAATTGTATTTCCAAAAAATAATTTTCGAACCGAGGCCTTTATGTGTGTGTGTGTTATAATACCAGCTACGGACCAAGGTCGATATAAAAAAATTAATTTAAACAATAATGTATGTATTTATATTTTTACATGTGTGTATATAGTATTTAAATTTAAAAATTGCTTTATGGTTAACTATGTGTACTGTAGATTTAAGTACGTATTTTATACGAAATGCCTTGTATCTATATCATTTTTAAATGCTTAATAATGTGCACATGCATATATATTTAATGTGGTTGTAAATCCTAACAACCATATAAACACACACACATATAATAGTAAATATACACATTCTTATTGTCACTAAAACATGTAATGTTCAAACAATACAATTAATTAAATATAGTTTATTTAGTTAACTCAATTACACAAAATAAATTCTAAGTTACAAATCCATTTTTTTAACTAATTTACAATTAAATTCAAAATTCAAATCCAATTACATTAATGTCATTAAATACTATTAATATAAATGGAAGAATTGTTCATGAAAACACCGTAAAAGATTTAGTGCATAACAAAGTAAAAGGTTTTTTTTTTGAAATTTGTCACATTTTAACTCATTGCCCAATGCATTTGATCCAACAAAGCTATTAGAGTTTTCGTTGTGTTAACATGAATAATTGACCAACGAGTAGGTCAATCACTTTAAATGTCCAATTAGTTGTGTGTTTGTGAAAGAGTGTCTAAGAAGTAGGTTACCATAATTAAAGAACGTTTTCATGAACGGAAACATTCTTTCACTCCTAGCCCTTGCCTAGCTTGTGATAGTGGTTTGCTTAGTGTAAGGTGCAATTGTTTTGTGCATTGGGTTGACTCAAATTAGCATATTTGGATAATGTATAAAATTTGAATTTAGAATTGATTTAAATGAATACAAAAATTAACAAACCGCATGAGTAAATTTAATATTTTTTTAAATTTCAATTGAAAAATGATATAAATAAATTTAAATTTAAATTTATAAATTTTATAAATAAATAATTTGAAACTGATTCAAATTTAAAATTATAAAGGTTATAAGTAACTAAAATTCAACATAATTTTAAACAATGATATTGTTGGATCTGACCTGTTTGGCAGTAAGTAAAATTAGTAAATTAAAAAAAAAAATCCCTAATTAGATCTTAATAAACCTATGTAAACTATTAGTTAGCATTAGATCCATTAACATTTGAAGTACCTCATTTTATTTTGAATTGTTTATATGTTTATATATACACGATGTATAATTGAATAACATATATACACACTTATATAACATAATAACATGGTGACTAGAAGTGTTATACCCATTTTTTCTTGCATAGTATGTTGAGCTCAGGTTTAAATGCATAAAATTGATTGATCGCGTAGGGAAGTAAGGGGATAAATAGGCCATGTCTACATTAAAAAGGAATGGCTTACATTCTGAAATATAACATGCGGAGCCTAATAGAAACCCATACTAAAACTACACGATCAGCGATTTATGCACAACCATCAGCACAACACCAAGCTTGAAGTAAACACATAATAATGACTGTAGACCTGTCAAAATTTGACCCAACCCATTTACCCCACTTATAAGTGGGTTGGATCAACACATTTATGAATATCATAAAATGGGTTATGCGTTGGATTGAACCATTTTTAAAAGGGTTATAAACGGGCAACCTATTTACCCATTTATTAAAAATATTAAATTTTAATATAAATTTAAAAAATAAGAATTTTGAACATACATTATAATTTTTCATGAAGACTGACAGTTGTACTTAGAAAATAACAGGCTACCACATCTCCATATTTGAATCCACCTAGTGCAGAAGCCGCTATTTTTTTGTTCAGACTGCAATAACTTTTTTATTCTAACTCGGAATCAAACGAGACTTCGACCGATCAACTCCAACTTAAATTACGGACAGTATGGAACATTCGAATACTTCATCGTGTGAACGCACACTGTAGTTCTCCAAGGAGACTGACAGTTGTACTTAGAAAATAACAGGCTACTACATCCCTATATTTGAACTCCGCCTAGTGCAGAAGCCGTTATTTTTTTTGTTCGGACTGCAATAACTTCTTTTTTCTAATTTGGAATCAGACGAGACTTCGACCGATCAACTCCTACCTAAATTACGGACAGTATGTAACACTCGGATACTTGATCGTGTGAACGCACACTGTAGTTCTCCACGAGGACTGACAGTTGTACTTAGAAAATAACAGGCTACCACACCTGCATATTGAACTCCGCCTAGTGCAGGAGCCGCTATTTTTTTTGTTCAGACTGCAATAACTTCTTCGTTCTAACTCGGAATCAGGCGAGACTTCGACCGATCAACTCCCACCTAAATTACGGATAGTATGGAACACTCGGATACTACATCGTGTGAACGCACACTGTAGTTCTCCAAGGGGACTGATAGTTGTACTTGGAAAATAACAGGCTACCACACCTGCATATTGAACTCCGCTTAGTGCAGAAGCCGCTATTTTTTTTGTTCAGACTGCAATAACTCCTTCGTTCTAACTCGGAATCAGGCGAGATTTCGACCGATCAACTCCCACCTAAATTACGGACAGTATGGAACACTTGGATACTTCATCGTGTGAACGTACACTGTAGTTCTCCAAGGAAACCGACAATTGTACTTAGAAAATAATAAGCTACCTCATCCCCATAATTGAATTTTGATGAAAATTAGAATTAAAATTTTAAATTTTTGTCGGATCTTAAAACATAAAACCTGAAATTAGAATTATTTTATATTTATTTGTTTTTTATTAGTCAAATTAAATTTAAATCTTTAAATGGGTTAGATGGGTAACCCGCTTATTAAGTGGGTTGGGTCATAAATGGGTTGGGTCGAACTCGACCCAATCCATTTTGACCCAACCCAACCCATTTGACCGGCCTAATAATGAACAATACAAACCAAAAAAAAAAAAAACTACGTTATCATAGCAAAGTCGGCATTACTCAAACTATTCTAGCTAAATTGCAATTATTGGAAAGCAACGTAGCTCAAAATATACGCAAGCTACACAACCATCCTTGAGGAAAACTACGCAGCCATCCCTTTCAAACTTCATCACCGCCCTTAAGAAAAACTATGCCAACATAGTTGAACAAAGTTGCGCCGCCACAGCCGAGATGAACTGCACTGCCATAAACAAAGCAACAATAAGGCATAACATCCAATAGTCATGCCTTCATAAAATAATATGGTCATAGATTTCGCATGCAACAAGTTAGCACAAACAAACTCACGGTGGAAAGATGACATAACTCAACAAAGGCGAGATCCACTGCAACAGCTGGACAAGTTATGCCATTGCAGTAATAGGGCAAAATGCATTGCTATCATGGCCAAGCCAAATAGCATTGTCGCATCCCATGTGAACTGTGTTATCACATAAGAATCGAGCTACCATAGTTGAAACGAGTTATATCATCATATCCCAAACAATAACGTAAAACAACGTTTGTTAACCACATTCCTGCGAAGTTGCACATGGACCTTACAAAGTCAAACATGCATGAAGAAGTTCATCTCAAAATTCTAAGTTGTTGCCAAGTGTCAAATTATGCAACCTAAAGTAAAATTCTCCGGACTAAAGTAAATTCTCCCACTTTAATCCACGTCAACAATCTATTTAACAAAGCTTACAGATGAAGAACATATGGTAAAATTTAACGGAAGAGGATTTATACAAGGATATGATGTTAGCGATCCACTTGGTGTCATGTCTACTATAAGGCACTGTAGTAGAAAAGGGAATGAATCTTGATTTTCTCTAAATTATTTGTTGTAAAAATTGTTCTCTCAACTATAAATCTAAAAACTTGTATTATAATATAAACAAATGAAGAAAATAATTGACGTGGATATAGGGTTTTTTAATATTCCAACAACATAAATCTTTGTATCATTTTACTTTATTACCTTATTTCTTGTGTTAGATTATTTTGGATTTGGTTGAATTTTTGTTGAAATTAAGCTTGACATTCCAACATACATTTAAACTGTTTCTTCATAACCGTGCAAGCTTTAACAACATAATTGCATTTTTAAACGATAATTTGATATCACTTAAAATTGGTAATTCATAATTACTTAAGCATTCAGCATTGTAATTAATTGAAATTTAAGTTGTTAAAAAATCTCCCTAACAAAAATTTTCTTAAAAAAATCACTTACTTAAAAATCACTACACCTCTATTCCCGAAAAAGGTAACCTACAAACTCTTCTACTCCTCCCCTAATGGAACTGGATCATCTAGCCATGCAAAACAATAATAAGATTCTCACATCCTCATCCAAACCTATAATGGGCTCATCGCACATTACCCCGGCTAAACCAATCCTTGAAGCCCTAACTGTATTCACAAACCAGATCAATGAGAGAATGACTAGGATAGAAAATATGGTGGCCTAATCACTACAAGAACGACACCAGTTAGCGACGGCTTTTAGCCGTCGCCGGCCGTCGCTAGCCGTCGCTATATATGTCGTCGCCCAATAGTGTAGCGACGACTCCGTCACCAAAATAGCGACGGCTAGCGACTGCAAATGTGCCACGTGGAAATTTTTCCAACGTCTAAATGCCGTCGCTAGTCGTAGCTCGCCGTCGCTAACCTGCACCATTTGGTCGTCGCTAACCGTCGCTAATCTGTGCAATTTGGCCGTCGCTGGCCGTCGCAAAACTGGGTAAATTTTCAGTGCACATGCACAGCCCATATACACCTCAACTAATCTGAACCAAACAACCACTATACACTATAGTCATCAAGTATAACCATCATATATCCATCATATATCCATCATATAACATAACTATACATTCAAACAATATAAAATCCAACCAAATCTCATTTTCAAATCCAATAATCGGAATATGTAAATAGTAAACCGAAATTTCTACATAATATCCC
This sequence comes from Allium cepa, assembly GCA_030765085.1. Classification (NCBI taxonomy): domain Eukaryota; kingdom Viridiplantae; phylum Streptophyta; class Magnoliopsida; order Asparagales; family Amaryllidaceae; genus Allium; species Allium cepa. The sequence goes on along the minus strand of CM060938.1, from coordinate 72,655,545 downwards.
GACATATATATACATAATATCCAACCAAATCCATCAACTAGAAGTCATCAAAATATATGTACATAATATCCTGAAATATATATACACTATACCAACCAAAATGTGTATATACCAAACTATCAGCAAACAAACATACCTACTCCTCGCCATCGCTGCCGTCCTCTCCAGGCATCCTCCCATGCTATTGCAAATAGGCCGTAATCCGCTCATCCAGCTGTTGCTCAAAGAAAATCTTCCTCCAATCATTTATTTCTTCAACTGTCGCCCTCAACTGAGCAATCTCTGCCTCTTGCTGCGACCTTCTGTATGCACTCTGCATTCTCATGGCCTATAAAATAATTCATAATTATTTATATATTAGTATATATATAATATTATTAAAATTGTTAAACTATTCATATGCATGATTAAATTTATATATTAGTACATGTCAAAATTTACCTCCACATTTCCATAGCTATACCGTCGACTGGTCCGAGAAGGCGGGTCAATAATAGCATCCTAAATATGGTTCTCCTCCTCTAACGTAAGCTCTTCCCGACCATTGGACTGTGCTACACGAGCCCGCTCTGCTTCGTACCTCTCCTGCGATTACAAACAATTGTTTTACACGATAAAAACCGAATTTCAAAATTTTGAAAATAAAATAAGACAAAATATTGTTATTAACAGTAAATTAATTTACCATTACGGATTGTGATTTGTCATCCGTCCACTCGTACGAAACATTGCCCTCTTCGTCGGTCCTCTCCAAGGCATGTGTGGCCTTGAACAGCTCGGCCATAGTGGGCTCGCGGTTGTATCTCGCGGCCCGAAAATATATAAATATTATTGCTAATCTGATTATAAAATATTGTAATAAAATGTAAACACAGTTTATTAATTTAATTACCAGCTCTCTCTTATGCTCCTGAAAGGATTTGGAGCCACCACGGTGCAATGCAGGATTTTTATTCCTGTTTGCCCGGTTCCGCGCAGATAGCTCCTGCAAATTAAGATAAATTATCACGTATATATCTTGCGAGATTTATATTAAATTTAAATAACAAAGCAAACATATATTACTTACTTTTACTGCCGGACTGTCCCAAAGCTGAAGAAAATCATTCCATACACCCTCGCCCATCCAGTTTGGCTTTTTCCCTGAATTTTTGGCCTTGGACAGTGTATCCCTGTAATTTTTTCTCATTCATTTGTTCCAGTGACTTAAAAAAATGTCCAAGTCATCAGGGTCGACGCGGATTGTAGCCTGTAAATTTTAAGTTATAAAGATTATATTAATTTACAACTGAAATTCAAACTACTACTTACAAGTAAATCCGCTTGTATGGCGTTCTTGACATGAGGAGGGATGTCGTCCCAGCGAGGCCAACAACCATGCATCCGGCTCTGAAAAACCTTCCTCAAAACCTGTAAAATATAATCTGATGGCTCCACCTCAAAGCCACTGCAAAAGTTATGATATACATGTTTAGTGGATTTTAAAACTTATACTTTAAATAAAATTGATACTTACCCAGCACTTCTAGGAGCAACTTCTGCAATCGGACGTAAGTCCGGTGCAGTGCCACTACCACCTGCACCGGGAGATGGGGATGGCGTGCCACCACCACCTCCACTCCGTCTCCTGCCAGACAATCTGCTATAGAAAAACAATATCATCACAGAACAATTATACAAATTCACTACTACATATCATGTTTCAATCACTTTCATAGAAACAATTATAAAAATTTACAAGTACAAAACATGGATAAAAATTATATAAATAATCATCACAGAACCATAATAGAAATTCACTACTACATAGCATGTTTCAATCACTTTCACAGAACAATTATAAAAATTTACTAGTACAAAACATGGATAAAAATTAACTAAATGATCATCACAGAACAATTACAGAAATTTACTATTACATCGAATGTTTCAATCACTATCACATAACAATTATATCAATAACGATCAGTCTTCATCGTTTTCTGATTCAGATTCAGTCTCGTATTCTATCTCATTTTCTTCGGTACTTTCAAATGCATCACATAGGACGTTCGATTCATCATTCAAAGGCCCTACATCAATATCATCAGTTATTATTATTTTTGTATTTGATTCAAGATCGGCTTGATATGCTGCTTCATCTGGAATATTATTTCCATCAATCGTAAACCTTGGTTTCGTTTTGAAAATAGCGGACCAATCCGCTTTATCTTTTTTCAAAGATGGATACGAAGCAAAATAAACTTGTAACGCTTGCTTGGCTAACACAAAAGGATCGTATTTATAGTAGTGTGATGTACGCCTTATTTCAATAAGTTTGTACTCTTTATGCACGTTGATTCCGGAACCAGGAACGTTACTGAACCAATAGCACTTAAATAAAAAAACATTTTTTAAAGGTTCAACATAATATGTCAATTCTAGAATCTGTGTTAAGACGCCGTAAAAATCTTTTAAATGCTCATCTGGATCATCACTGCCTTTGACAAATACCCCGCTGTTATATGTTAATTTTTCAGCACCGTAATCTTTTGTGTTGAACTTAAACCCGTTGACGAAAAATATTGGATAAGTCTTCACATTTGTTTTCGGTCCAATCGCAAGATGTCTTAAGCCTTCATCAACGACACAGTTTCTTGGCTCATAAACATAGTTCAAAAACCATTTGGTAAATTCTTTACTGAGATCGCCAGATGGATACTGTGATTCGTAGATACTGCATATATGTAATATGTGTTATTATTATTATGTACGTACAAGTAAATTACAAGTGAATTAACTATTACCTGACAAATGGTGCGACTTCGACACAATTTAAAAGAACATACGTGTGCGCTACATGGTGGTCTCTATCGTCCAACCATATTTCCACACATTTTCCACCAGGTCTACCATGTTGTCTAAAAACAGATAACATTGTTTGAGAAGAATTTTGTTCAACGACTTCCTTATTTTACAAACGATAAGTTCACATCGTTCTTAAAGTAGTGAGAGAAAAAAATGAGGCTTCTTCTTCAAGATACGATTTGCATATCGAACCCTCAACTCGGGCTTTTTGTCGAATCTTCTTCTTCAGATGATTCAAGTACCTATTAAGATATTTATTACATATTTAGATATACAAATTTAAATTTGAAATTGACATGAACATTGCATATGTTAATTTACCTCTCAAATGGATACATCCATCCATATTGCACAGGACCTCGAAGAAGTGCTTCGGATAGAAGATGAATAGGTAAATGCTCCATTACGTTAAAGAAACCAGGTGGAAGTATTTTCTCCAGTTTGCATAGCAATATGGGTATTTCTACTTCAAGTTTACGTATACGGTCCACCTTTAATGTTGTCGTACATAGCTGTTTATAAAACAAACATAACTCTGTTATGACGTTCCATACTTTTACGGGCAACAGTTCTTTGAAAGCCACGGGGAGTAAATATTCCATCATGATATGACAATCGTGACTTTTCATCCCACTCAATTTACTATTTTTGAAGTCAACACATCTACGAAGATTGGAAGAAATCCCATCGGGAAATCTTAATTCTTCCACCCACTTTAGCACGACTTTTACTTGCTTATTGTCTAGCTCATAGCATGCTTTCGGTTTTTTATTGTCATCAAGCTTCATATGAAGTTCCGGACGCTTACAATAGTTTGCTATATCAAGCCTCGAATTCAAATCGTCCTTGGTTTTTCCCTTTACATTCAAAATTGTATTAAACAGATTATCAAACACGTTCTTTTCGTTGTGCATCACATCAATATTATGTCGGAGTAAGAGATCTTTCCAATATGGTAACTCCCAAAATATGCTTTGTTTGCACCAATTATGAATGTATGACTTTCCTGAGATTTCAATCTGGACTCCAGTTTCATGTATCTTTGGATAGTCTCTTACAATTTAGTATATTTCCTCGCCTGACCAAACCTTAGGTGGTTTCAGATTCTCTTCTCTGTTAGCTATGAAATTTTTCTTATCTCTTCTAAAACTATGATTGGGATGAAGAAAACACCGATGACAATCAAACCACGAAACTTTCTTCCCATATCGTAACGAAAATACTTCGATACAATAAGGGCATGCTAGACGACCGGCCGTACTCCAACCAGAAAGCATCCCGTATGCAGGAAAATCATTAATCGTCCATAACAAAGAAGCGAATAACCGAATTTTTTTTTCGTTGATACATCGTAAGTTTCGACTCCATCATTCCACAGTTTCTTCAACTCTTCAATCAATGGTTGTAAATAAACATCAATTCCTTGAGTTGGATCATGAGGGCCGGGAACGACAGTGGTGAGAAACATATATGGTGTTTTCATACACATCCATGGAGGTAAATTATACGGAGTAACGACAATTGGCCAGGATGAATATTTACTACCAAACTGTGAAAATGGTGAAAATCCATCCGTACATACACCAAGTCTGACATTACGACTTTCCGCAGCAAATGCGGGATACGTCTTATCGAAATGTTTCCATGCTTCACCGTCGGATGGATGTATCAAAGTTCCTTCTTCCGCTGTTCTCACACTATGCCATCGCATATGACAGGCCGTAGCAGAAGACGCATATAATCTTTGAAGTCTGGGAGTGATGGGTAAATAATGCATTCTCTTGTACGGGACTTCTTTCCCTTTATTCTTTCTTGGTTTGCATCTTTCTTCGTTACATATTTTGCATTTTCTGAGGTCGACGTCGTTTTTCCAATACAACATGCAACCTTTCACACATGCATCTATCTTCTTGTACGGTAGACCAAAAGCGGACATCAATTTTTTTACTTTATAATGACTATCGCACATCAGATTGTTGGGTGGCATGTGTCGTTTTGCAGCTTGTACAACTGCTGTAAATGCAGCTTCCGTAAGGTTGAATTTTGATTTCATAGTTATGTATTCGACGGTTACTGAAAGTTCGTTTCCGCTTTTACATCCGTCCCACAACGGCCTCTTAGCAGAATCCAACAAATCGTATATTTTTTTAGCTCCCGCAGTCGGTTCTTCTTCGACATTTTCGTCTTCATCGACAGCTTCCGTTGTAGGAAACATTGATCGTGCTGCATCATCCACCATATTTTCTATGTCATCATATTACTGTCCTCTAAAACTTCAGTATTAGGTGTAGGTTCAACAAGTTCTCCATGACGATCCCAGAAATAATAATCAGGCATGAAACCATATTGATACAAATGTACTTCAACTATATCCGGTTTCCAATGCTTCAAATGTTGGCACTTACTACACGGGCAACGAATTTCTGTATAGTTTCGGTTATTAGATTTAGCAAATCTAATAAATTCCTGTACACCGTTGTAGAAATGTTGCTTTATTGATGCTTTCTTTCCAGTTCTGACTTCATACATCCACGTAGAAAATAATTGAACATTTTTCCTGATTTGAAAATGTATGTTAGACAATTTAAATGATTAATTTACAACCATTCTCCATTGTAAAAAGTTCATCGTTCCAGGAAAATCAAAATATAAACTTCACTTTATTTTTTTATTTTTGGGTATTTTGATTTTCACTTCGGTGGTCAGTCATCCTACTTCCCATTACAAACACAATAATGTAATTACATTTTATAAATCATTTCAGATTAAACGGTTCAACAAAATTTCAGCAGCACTTCCCTTATGTTCCATGTATCGTACACAAATGCGTGTACATAGGGAACGTAAAGGAAGTGCTGTCGAAATTTTGTAACCGTTTAAAATGAATTGATTTATAATATGTAATTACTTTATTGTGTTTGTAACTTGTCCAATACAGGGACAAATCCGACAAATACTGTATCAGATGAATATAAATGTCCGTTCCGTTACAAAACGAACATCCATATAACGATCATATACAACACTTGCCAGACGGGGCCAAAGACAATCTAAGGGATAAAGAAATTTCTTTAAATTTTATCAAATATTATTGTTCTTTTCAAATTTTGACAATGTTTCAACTATTTATATTTTATTTCAAAAATTTGTGTATTTAAATTTTAGTTTAACATTCAATTAACAATTTTACTTCAATATTAGTTTCTTTATTTTTTTTTAACGACATAGATTTTATGTGACTATTTGTTGTTGTTATATTCATTTCTTAATTTCTTTACAAAATCGATTTTAGTACAATATCAGTTGTTTTTAAAGTCATTTTCTTTTTTTTTTCAAATAAATTATATATTTGCAGAATTTTTAATGTTCTCATATTCATTTTTTAATTTTTTGTACAAACTTTATTTTTTACAATATATACAACCTTTTGCATTTTGTCCGTCGCTAGCCGTCGTGATTCATCGCTAAAATTATCAAAATGGCAATCGCTAATCGTCGCTAGCCGTCGCTCAATCAACAGGGTAAATAAAACAATTATCAATGAATATAATTAGAAAACAACAAATTCTAATTATCGAATAGATAATTAGAAAACAATAAAAAACTAATTATTAAATAAAAATTTGTCAATTTAAATTTACTTAACAATTAAATTTGTAATTTATCAATTTCATAAACTATGAAATACTTTCATGTAAATTTATCAATAACCAAGTTAATCATTAATATACACTATTTTTTTCACCTAAAACAACTAACCATGTTAATCGCCAACACTAATTATCTACATCAACCATTTATTCAACTTCATCATGACGAAATAATTAATATGTACTTAATTCAAGTTCATGATAATAAACTAATTAATCTACCAAATCAACATACAACACTACTAATACCTAATTTAACAACACTACTAATACTCAAATTAACAACAAATCTAAATTTTACAACAAATCATAATTGAATTAGGGTTTAAACTAAACCTAAAAACATCAAATTTACATTCAAACAAGAGATTAGGAGCATACCGACACAAATTTGGGTGATTTGGAGGCTTTGAAGGGTTAGGCGCCGGCTGGGGTGACGGGGGGCGACGGAGTTGGGGAAGGAGGAAAAATTTGGGGAAGGAAGAAAATGAAATCTGAGCTCTCGGCCTAGACCTGTATATTGCGATTTGCGACGGCCAGTAACGGCCACTTTTTTTAGCCGTCGCCTCCCTTCGTCGCTAATCGAAGCCTTTCTTGTAGTGAATATCCCACACTTAAATTAACAGACTCCTGTAGCTCCGCAACTCACAGCCATCATTCACTACCCATGGAAATTGTGCAGGTGGTGAATAAACATGGCAGTCTCATGATAGAAAAAGGTATGGCTGGTTTAAAAGGCTTGGGGAAAGAGCCCAAATCAAACTCAATATAGAAGCCAAATAGCCAAACATCAACCCTTCGCTACTGATCAAGTGTAGACGTAACCGAGCTGCACAAGACAACGATGAGGTCCCCTTAGATTATGAAGGTGACTTGTCACAAATAAACACCAAAGATAACAAGATATGAAAGCTAAGAGCCCGTATAAAAGAGTTGGCACAACTGTACTAACTGAACAACGAAAAGGGAAGAGTAAGGAGAGCTCCTTTCCGTTCAGTGAAGCCACCGCTGAATCAAACTTCCCAAACAACTTGAGTTCCCCCAATATTGACAAATTCGATGGGACACCCAACCCACATTATTGCCTATGCACTTTTGAATACCATATGAACACCTGACGGTAGGAAGAATAGCTAGGTATAAGTTGTTCTCGGTATATCTCGTCGGGACAACATTAAGGTGGTTCAAAAGATACAACATTTGAAGAAATTTGATCTTGGGCATAACTGTCAGCTAACTGCCTTTGATAATCCTATTTAGGAAGAGAAGTTTCCCTTGACCCTAATACCTTATCCCATGTTAAGTAGAAAGACAATGAAAGCTTGCTAAGCTTTATTAAACGCTTCAAATCTAAAGCGATGAGGATTGTAGTGACAGGCGAAGAAGCACTACTCGTGGTAGCTCATGTTGGGATAAAAAAGAATATTAACATGTGGAATAAGAACAACAGAAAACCCTGTAGAAGCATGAAGGCTTTAAATGAGAGAGCAAGTGGGTATATATCAATGGAAAAAGCTCGAGCAACTAAAGCCTCAGAAAAGAATACACTCACACAAAATGAACAAAAAAGAGGTGTAGAAAAACTACAATCCTCTTACAAAGAGACAAAGGGAATTCAACTTCACAATGAAGACCTCCCTCACACACACTATGAATAATTGGGAAGGAGTCAGCATATGATATCCCAAACAAAAGGAAGAATTTGGAGCAAAACAAAGGGGGGTTTATTGTCGCTTCCATAAGGTGAATGGCAACCACATTGACAACCGTCGTTACTTAAAAAATGAAATTGAGAGGTTGATCCAAAAATGTTATCTAGGTACTTTCAAAAAGGACAATGTAGCAGCACCCACACAAAGCCAATCTCCAGATCTACTTGAAGAGCAAGCAAAAAATCCATAAATTCATATGGCTTCAATACATGGAGGAGCCCAACTTGATGGCAAAAGCAAAAAGTTACATCAAAGAAGCCTAGGCCGAGCGTATGATCATATATCATGTCAAACTATCGCCCATGTAAGACGTTATCTTCAGTGTTGTAGTCTCTGCTTGAGTAGTATTTTCCTACTAGACCCTATGGTGGTTACAATGTAAGTTTCCAATTGCACCGTGAAGAAATTTTTTGTGGATTCTAGGAGTTCAATGAACGTAATCTTCAAAGCTACTTATGATAAAACGACATGCTCCATAAGTGTTGAAACCAAGCTTGGAACCGATATATAGCTTCAACAACACAACTACTATACAAGTGGGTTTAGCCAGACTCCTTGTTACCGCGGGTACAACACCACTTCATAAATCCTTATATGAAAATTTCCTAATCATCAATCAACAATTTTCTTGCAACGCCTTCCTAAGAAGGCCTGCGCTAATTGGGCTTGGGATGGTTATCTCCTAGAATGATCTACAGATGAAATTTCATACCCTAACCGAGATAACTAATAATAGGGGTGAACAATTTTTAGTAATGGAATTATATAATGTAAGTTTGAATTTTAACAATAACATTATTACAAATCATAATACTTTCTCACTTAATTCGTGTAATAATGAAAATGGAAAAGCTAATGAGCCAGTTCAGATAACTGCACCAGTACCCAATGCCAAGGCTGACACTAAAATAGGTTAATTTATGACCATGGAGTTAACATAAAAGAAAAAAGGGTCTATTTGCATATTATTGGGACAGACGGATATGATTTTATGTATGCATAGTATTTTTCCGATGCTTCTCAAAATGGGGAAAGCAAAACTTCATCAAAACCACATGCAATAGAAGATAAGGTGGATCCCAAACTAGGGATAGGAGAGACAGATCTAAACCCAGTATATGATTTATAAGATGTTCGGCTACATCCTTTAGATCCTATGAAGATGGTAAATTTTGGAAAGAATTTAAGCAGTGGACTGGGTACATAATTAGTAAACTTCCTGAAAAGATCTGTTGATGCTTTGCTTAGACTCACTTAGATATGATGGGGATAGATCTAGCCATCATCTGCCATGCTCTCAGCATTGACCCCGATGCACATCCTATAAGGCAAAACGAGTACACCTTGGACCAAGAAGGTACAATGATTTGCATGAGTAAGTTAAAAAGCCAAAGGAAAACAGCTTCATTGGGGATATTTATTACCTAAGTGGATAGCAAATCTAGTCTTGGTGAATAGGCCTAATGAAGAGTGGAGAACCCACATAGACTTCTTTAACAAACTTAACAAAACCTGCCCTAAGGACAGTTTTTGCCCACCTAGGATTGACCAACTGGTTGATGCAACTAGCTGCCATGAACTGATTACATTTATAGATGCTTATTCAGGTTACAACTAGATAGCCATGTTTGAAATATATCAAGAAATCATAAGTTCCATCACTGATAAAGGGTTGTACTGCTACAAAGTTATGCCATTTGAAATAATCAACACATGAGTAACATATCAAATGTTAGCCAATATGATGTTCTCATATCATATTATAAAAAAATGTGGAATTGTATATAGATGACGTGCTCGTAAAATCAATGAATGCTCACAGCCACATGTAGGACATTGAGGAAACACAAAGAATAATAGTAAGTGTAAGAAGAATGGTGGTAAACACAAATAGTGGTAAACACAATTTAATTTGGGAAGTTTCCTGGCTACATTGTAAGTGTAAGAAGAATAGTGGTAAACACAAAGAAAATTGAAGTAATTAGAAAAATGAAGGTTCCAGAAAAACCAAAAGATGCTTAAGAAAAGACTTATGATGGCTAAGGAAAATCGATAGAAGAACTGCCCCTACCCATAGTCATACTGGCATATAAATCCTCAATAGGACATACCTAGTTCTCCTTGAATTAAGACTGCGAAGCTATGCTCCCAGTTAAGGTAGAAGTGCCTTCGCACTGGTGCTTATCGTACGTAGCCGAGTTGAACCAACATCTTTAAGAAATTATGATGGATTTCATACAAGAAAGAAGTAACGAAGCAGCAATAAGAGTAGTAGTCTATCGACAAAGAGTTATAATTCGAAACTTAAAGAGAGAAAATTTCACAAAGAGACTTAGCTCTAAGAAAAGTAATGGCCTACATAAAGGACCCGACTAATGGTGCATCAGGATCTACAAGGAAGGGCACCTACTAATCATAGAAACATTAGCTAATGATGATAGTTTAAGGATACGTCCTAGGGGCAATTCTATAATTTATTATAAATTATTAACTTAATAAATTCTCATTTAAATAATTTCTTTCTATTATATACTCATTTTAATGTGTTACATTAATTAATTGTTTAATTAAAGTATATTAATTTATAAATGGTATGTTTGTGATAGTGATTACAATGTGTTGTTATCATAAGTAGTTTATCATAATATAATAAACATATCATTTTAAATATTATTAGTCAAGATGTATCGAAACTGGATCTTGATGCATTCGTTTAAACTAAAGTACATAACGCTCTCCAAATATTGGGTATTGTATTCCTTATGGCCGCTAGGGGAACAAAGGATTACATACCGATAGTTTTTGTATAACTACGGAATGACTCACTTGATAGTTTTATGTTGGTTAATATAACTAAGGTCAAATAGGAAATAACGAAGTGACAATATTACATTACTCTCTCGATTTAAGAATACTGTTGAACATCAATGTTGACACTCCATTGTAATTATAGTTAAATTATGGCACGGTATTCATTGAAGGACTATATTTAGGTTTGAGTTGATGAATTGGAAGTAAAACACTATTCAATAGAGAATTCATCTCCTTAATTATATGAGGTATCATAGTCAACCGAAGTCAACTCAAAGTCAAAGTCTCTAAACAGACCAGTTCGGTTAATGATAATCACTATTATTGAACTAAGGACTTTGTGTTTAGACTATACAAGTTGAATGTGGATGATGTCGGAATTTTGACCAATACCAAATTCCATATATCCCAAATGTGATACAGTTTTGATGAACAGAATTGGTATAAATAATTGCCACTATTAGGGACCGCTTAAAAAAATTGGATTTTACCAAAGCTGTATAAGTGATAAATTCAACCAAACTGTTATAACACTAGCTAAGGTGACATGTGAACATTAATATTCGAATTGTTCAATATTATCGCTGATCGAATTTACACCTAAGAGTCATGCAACTGCAATGTTGAATATTTTAAATACCGCCTGATTTAAGTAAATTTTAACCATTATAAATTAATAATATATATATCTGTGAAATATTAATTATAAAATTTTAGTTGATTTGTGTTGATCGGTATTGAAAATAGTGCATATATAAAAGTTATATACATATATACTTATATGATGTTGATATACATTTGAATTTAACATAAATACAAATTATTTGATATGGTTTGAAGTGGAATGGAAGCCCATAGGGGCCCATGGTTTGGTTGGCCAAAACAAGAGGGAGGCAAGGAGGGTGATATGTTGATATTTTTGGGTTGTTTGAATTGGTGGAGAAGAGGTTGAATCTGAATCCCCCCTTTCTTCTCTCCCTTTTCCCTTATTTAAACCCATTACTACTCGCTTTTTACACTTTATTTTTGGTCTCTCCTCTCCTCTAACCCGTGGTCGAAAAATACAAACCTTATCTCATCTATTATTTTCAAGGTAGACATAAAATTTGAATCAAATAAAAAAAGGTGTGTAGATCTCTTTGACTGGTAGCACTTTCTAGAAAAGATGATATTATTGAGTTTTATTGATTCAACATTCGAGGTTTTATTACTTGGCTGCAATCGATGCAATACTTTAATTCACATACGCACGCACACACACGCACATACATATGTATGTATGTATCATTTATTATTTTAATTTATCTCGTTGTGTTAGCTTTATATCACAAATCCTTATATGTGTATGTTGCAAATCTAGAATATATGTATACACGTTGTTGTTAACACACACACACACATATGATTTTACTTTTGGCTTAAACTTAAAAATAAATCGAAATAAAATTAATTTTAAAAGTGTTTTTAAGTAAAAGTAAATTTTTCCAAATTAAATAAACTTATATGATATATTTGTAAATTGTCAAATTCTAAAATTATTACTATTTCAAAAAAAATCGTGTATATATATATATATATATTTATTTATTAAATTCGAATTATATAGATATTGTTGGTTTTCTAATATAATGTATGAAATTAATTTTAATAATTTATAAATACATAAGGGTAAATTTTATTATAAGCAAATTTATAAACGCTAGAAAATATTTTACTATATATTACAAAAAATTGTTTTTTCCCATACAGGTTTTATTTATTTATTTGTTTAAAGAAAATAAATTCTCACGAATCTGTTAATTTAAAAAATTGAATTTCGAAAATTCTAAATATGGGCTAAGTAGCGCACACACACAAATATAATATTTTATATAATACTATAAGTGTTTTAAAATTTAATTTTAAATTTAATACACACACACACATGGTTTATATATAAAAAATTAATTTTTTCATATGTATAATTTAGTAATACATAATTTATTTATAAATTTTAAATTTTAAATTTGAATCAAAAGATATTTTCATACCTAAATCTAACTTCGAAACTTGAAATTTAAATTTGAATCTAATTTTTTGATTTATGAATATTTTTTTGTGTATACACACACACACACATGCACATATATAAGATTATTTTTACGTTATTGTATGTGTGTGTGTAATTAAATGCAAATATAATTTTCTTATCACACTAATATATATGTATGTATATATGTGTATATATATATATATGACATCAGATATGTATACTAAGGTGCTAACATGTCATTTACGGTGTAAATCCCAACACTTGTATACTAGAATGTTAAACAGTACACACCGTATTGTTGCACATGCGTGTAGACATACATGTGTATATGATACACACGTACAAACTATATTTTATATAAATACATTAAATAAAATTCTTTTATTAATAAATAAGATAAAATAATGATTTTATTTAAATTTTATTTAGATTATAGCTAAACCAATTTAGACTTCATAGGCCTTATTAGATCCAAATTGGTAAAAAAAAAATTAAAATTCACCCATTTAACCCGCTACATGTTGATCCAGATCTAACAATGGTATCAGAGCTCAAAATTTATGCGGTCTAACTTAGAAATATTATGGCCAACTAATTAGGCTTACCCATTTAGTGTGATATTTAAAAAAGTAGTGTCTAGGCTGAGTTTGGGTAATTAAGTACCCTGTCCTACTTGGCTGTTGATATGGCCCGAAAGGTGAAGTGAGCCCATAATGTTATCTTGTAACGAACCAGATTTTTAGTCATTCGAATTTGGAATATTTAATTTATTTTAAATATTAAAATTTTTAATTTTATAAGTTAAATAACTTATATTCCAAATATAACTATTAATTTGATAATTGAATTATTAAATTTAATATTTGAAATTGGTTAAATAATTGAATCTTGAATTCAATGTAAATGAAAACAATTTTGAAAGTCAATTTAAATTATATTTGAATGAGAATGAGGATAGCAAACTTTTAAATTTGATTTAAAAGTGATTAAACTGATTTTGAAATTACTCGTTTTAATTAACGTGTAAAATGTAACGACCTGCCTTTTTGGATGGTTTAAATCGACGATAAACCACACATGTCAATCTCAAACCATTTAAAAGGGCAAATTGTTATGGGGTAAATAAGAAAAGCGGAGAAAGAAAAAAACAAAAAGAAAATCTCACAAAGAAATGACAAAATATAATAATCAAGTAACAGTTCATGAAGTTGTTTTACAAATACATTAGATTATTCTTTTACGACACAAAAATCAGAGTTACATAAAACAGAAATAAATAATAAATGCAGCGGAACAATATGATGCAGTGGAATACATATAATAAGTAATAATAGTACAAAATCTTCGTCTTCATCCTCCAGGAAGCAGTCTTCGATAAACTAAAAAACTCAGACTGACCCGAGCGAATTGAAAAGACAAAACACTCGAGTCAGAACTAAAAGATCTTATATAAGTTAAATCAATGGTAAATATGAGTGTGACGGCGTTAGAGATGTTTACCGGGTTTGACACCTCCTATCCAGTGTCTAACGTGAGTGCAACAACCTAAGAGATGTTCGGGATTTCCATCTCCTAAGGATCCGTTAAACTATCTACTATGTAGTAAAATGCGCTATTATAATATGTCTACAGTAAAGTATAAAAATAGCATTAAGGCGTTACCCATATCCCCCTTAACACATTTTAATGTCGTAGTCTATACAAATACAGTAAACTCCACCCACAGGTGGGCTATCAGAGGACACTCCATAGGTACGATACAAAAAACAAACTCGTAGGAGGCGCGATAAGGCATGCGACACGACACTCGAGGCAATGCTAGGGTAGATATACAATTGCATTCCCGGACTGGTGGTAATGCATAGCAGGTACTACCGCCCACTTCGGAACACACTCCCAAATCAAAATCAATGGTGGCCACCAAATCAATCATAAAGTCATAATATAGTACCGAAGAAATGTGCCCGATAGAAGGAATGACCTCACTTGGCCTTGTATAGCTTCTGTTTTAGACACATCAAGCTGACTCACAGGAGTTAGGGTCACGTAAATACCTCATACAGAATCGTTCGCCAAACCATCCTACTTCATTTTTGGAATCTCCACCACGTACACAGTTGTTAGAGTGGTTTTCGGTATTGGGAGTGTATGGCAATATCTGATCCCGGCCTCTTTAGCAATCAATCGCTTATTTCACACCGGATAGTTCTTTCACATTTCAAAAGTCAATTTCGTACTTAATATCAAAATATCATATTCAATTTCAAACCATATCACTTTTGAAATCATATTCATTTTAAAAACCAAATTCACTTCCAAAATCGTCTTCACTTTAAAAATCATATTTACCTAAATATGTCATTTCACAAAGGGGTATCAATTTCAAATTCCAATTTAAGTTGTATCATCATCAAGGATTTAAATAAAAATACTTCAACTTTCCACAGTTTGTAATTTTAGAAAATAGTTTAGATAGTCATAAATAGTTTAATAGTTTAAAATATTTTAAATAAATTAAATTAGTTTAAATAGTAAAATAGTTTAAATAGATTTAAATTTGTTTTAACTAGATTTAAATTGATTAAATATAGATTAAATGGATTTAATTAGGTTTAAAATGTTTTAAATAGATTAAATAGATTTAATTAGGTTTAAAATGTTTTAAATAGATTAATTATAGATTTTATTGAGTTAAATTATACTAAGTAGATTTTTAAACAGAGTAAATAAATTTAAAATAGATTAAATAGATTTAAAATTATATTAAATAGATTTAAAATAAATTAAATAAATTTAATTTGTTTATAATAGGTAAAATAGATTAGATTGTATTAAGAAGGTTATAATAGATTAAAATAAATTAAAATAGTTTAAATTAATTTAAAATAGTTAATTTAATTAAATTAGTTTAAAATAGATTTAAAGTTATATCCGAACATTTCAGTAATTCAATTCCGATAAATTCATTTATATTTGACACTTCAACTTTGAAATTCAAATTTAAATCCTTTGACCAGTTCATTAAATCAATTCCAATTTCAGCATTAATGCTCGGCTTTTCGAAAATAATTCAATTTATATAAATCAATTTCTATTTCAAAATACCAATTAACTGAATTCAAACTTTAAAGAATTAAAATCATTTAATTTAACCAATCCGGTGTCCGTATATAATTTTCTACCATATGGCTAAGTGATAAAGGTATTTATCATTTCAATCCAAAATTTAAAATTTTACGGTTATATATCATTTCAAACTGCAATCCCGGATTAAATAAAATCCATAAAATAGCTCGGCTCTATCATTTCAACCCATAACGATTTTTCCCTAATCTATATATCATTCGGGTATATATCATTTCAACCTGTAGGGAACTTGCACTGTTATAATAATATAAATTGCAACATCCAGTCATCCAATGTCAAAAATCAAACATCCATCAAAATCATCCTCCAAATCAATCCATAAACATCAATAGATAACTGATAATCAATAGTAGGTGTTAAATAAACAATTCAAATTTAATATCAAATTTAACGATGTTTAAATGCCTTAAAAGTTAAATTTAACCATAATAACGATTTAAACATATCAAACATCAATCAACTGATTTCTAATCACATCATAAGTTTAATTTAACTAACATAAGATAGTTTAGTAATTGTGAGTGGGTTAAAACACTCACGTTTGATTCAAATCGATTTGAAATCCAGAATAAGGCCCAAAATTAAACTCTCTTAGAATTCATCTAAACCTGCATCAAAATGCCTGAAATTTTGATACGATCCCAACGGAAGAAAGCACGCGTGAATCAGACCTCATTTGTGAAAGTTATGATCGTTAGAACATATATGATTTATAATTAAATTTAAATAAAATAGATTAAATTAATCAAACCTGTACTTGTACACGTCAGAATCATCTTCATCCCCAGGAATCCCTAACCCGCTCAAATATCTCGATCATGCACCGACCGCCGCCACTATCCACCATCGTGCCTCGCCAAAAGCCACCCCCAGCCACGCCGACCACGTCCCAACCTATGCGACCCCCCTCAGGCGATTGATTTCCATCCACGGCCGAGAAAAGAGCAGCCACTGCCACCTCCTTCTAACCCTAATCAAATTTTATAGGCCGATCCAACCGTCTAATCACCCTCCAACTTGCATGGATGAACTCACATCGACCCTCTCCACAACCTAGTACCTTCGATTCGACGATCAGACAAAGTCGATCAAGACATAGCGGACGACCGAGACTTCATCACCCAATTATGGCCACATCGAAACCCAAATCGACTAATATATAGTAGATTTGACTTGCGCTCGTCGAGAGCTTCAAATCGATATATAATTCGATATATTTTGAGGAGTTTAAATTTTTCGATTTGATTTTGATTTGCAATTGAATTTGGGAATGGTTTTGGTTTGTCTGTCATTGGAAAGACAGACGCATATAGAATTGTATGTACAAACAATTGGAATAAGAAATAGTTAGGGCTTATAATGGGCTATATATAGGCAAATCAGAAATAGAAACGAATGAACTAGATTGATTTGGGTTTGAACGATAAATGACCCGTAAACCCGTTTCGCCTCTAGAATGAAAAAGGGTAATTCCATATATTAAAATAGATGTTTTCGATGGTTTTAAAACTCAATGGAATAGGTTTTAAGTCCTAATTCCATCATATGAAGAAGTTATCTTAAAATCAGCTTATTTCAAATTGATTTTAATCGATTTTAATTAAATTGATTTCAATGCGTTTTAAGTCCGTACGATCAAACGACAAGTCTAATCGCTACGAAACTTGAAACCTTACAATAATTCACTGTTACAAATCCGATGAAACTAGTTTCGTCGGAATCCGAGACAGTGGCCAACATAGCTATTTTCACGTTAATTTACAAATTAATATTAAATTAATTAATCACTTTTTAGTTCAATATTTATAAACTAACAAATTTTATCATTTTTGATTACCTAGACATTTATAAAAATTTAGAACAAGTTTACATATAAATTTAATGTTAGTTATTATACCAACTACGGTTTCAATTTCAACTGTAATCGATCCAATTTATTTCAATTAATTCCAATAGATTTTGATTTAACTTGATTTCAATCTTCCATTCAATCAATTATTATTCTATAGAAATAGTTAACATTGATTTATATTTTATTACATTAAAACCTATCATTTTAATTTTCATTAACGTAAGATTTGATTGCATTTAATTTCAATAAATCCATTTATTATAATTTAAATTCCAATAAATTGATCAAACTTGATTTCAATTCCTTTTATTCAATCAATTGTCATAATATGAATAAAATTTACATTAGTTACATCTCGTTGAATTAATATTGTACAATTATCAATTTAATCTACATTAACTGCGCCAATTAAGTGAATTAATTGCAATTAATTTCCAATTTAATTTAACAGACTAAATAAAAAGGTAACATATAATAATTATCACCGTTAACCTTTTATCGCCTCTTATAAGTTTATTATTCACAACAAGTGTTATAATTACTACCGCAACACTAATTTTATTCAATTACAATTTATTACATACCATTAGATTAATACAACATTTAAGTTATCCACTACTCTTTTAGTCCAACATCAATTAATACGTATATTACTATATTTCATTTACAATTTATACCAATTATAGCTCTTTAATCATTTCGATTAATTGGGATTACATTTAAAGTAGTTATCAATTGCCTTAATTTAATACTATCACATTGCATTCCAGTTGTATTCTTATTATTAAATCCTATTTCTACCAATATTAAATCACAAAACCCTATTAAATTAACTATTTTTAATTATCGAAACTCACGAGTCGTTACATAAAAATAGTCTTTTGGGGCATTGCCTCGGATTTCAACGAAACCAGTTTCATTGGATCCGTAATAGTGAATTATTATATGTTGTCGAATTCCATGGTGATTGGACGTATCGTTTGGACATGCGAGATTGAAACACGTAGAAATTAATTAAAAGAATTTAAAATAAAATAATTTGATTTTGAAAAGCTTTCTTCTCTGTATGGTGGAATTGGCTTCAGATATATATTCCGTTGTGTTCACAATAGGGGTATAATATATAGAACGCCAGGTGGTACGCTTCGTTTGGAGTTTAAAATTTTCACGGATGGATAGTACTTTGGGAAATTTTCTATATAAGGTCCTCAACATTCTTTCATTTGCTTAAAACCCTAGCTAGGTTTCCTCAGTCGCCATAAAATAATAACCAAATCATGCGGTCATGGTTCATCGGAGCCTCTAGAGGTCGAATTAGCCTTCAACTTCAACTAGGAAAATCTAGAGAGCGACGATACGAGACAAACAACCGATTGGATCGAGCCATCGTCGACTGAGGTAACAGAAATTTGCTCGCGTTTAGCTGCAGAAAACATGGGTTCCTTGGTTCGTGTGTGTACGCGCACGAGCATGGAGGAGGGCGAGGCAGAGTTTTGGGGGAGGGGGCACGGTGGCGGGTGCAGGCGGTGGTCGGCTTAGGGTAGTGGGTGGCGAGCGAATGATCAGTGAAAATTAAGAAAGAAAAAAAAGAAGTGTGCGCCCCTAGAGAACGTGATGTTGAGGGAAGAAGAGGATGGTTAAAGTTTAAAGTTTATTTAATTTAGTTAATTATGATTTTAATTATATCGAATGTTAATTAATCTGTAACTTTCTTGTACGAGGCCCATTTTAAGTACAACAAGTTGCATTGCATTTGTATCAGCGAGCACTACGCTATGGAGTTAGATTAGATGAATTCGGAGCTAGTAAGAATTTTGAGTTAAATTGAACGTCCTTTCAATTTTAATCCAAACCAGAACGCTTAGGTGATTTTTGGAATTTTTATGAGTAAACTCACCTCTCGGGCCTACATATTTTTTTATATATGAGTGGGAATAAATTTATTTATGCTATTTATTATTTGTTTGGATGATTTACTATATTTATTAGTTGATTTGGGTATATATACCCACCTATTGGAGCGGATAAGACCCTATTAGTTCCCGTGTAAGAGTGGATGATCCTTTGTATAAGAATCACGCCTCGAAGCGGTTAATTTTTATATTATTTGATTATATATTGTTTGTGATGCAGCGAGATAGGTTGGCGGGATCCAACAAGGTTCCTCATCACTATTGATTTACTTTTCATATATATATGCTAATATATGATGTATTGGATGCCAAGTTATTGATTTTGACATGATTTGACTTATTTAGTAGCACTGGACCTTATTTTTGGGTAGTTTGAAATATTAAAATTTTAATTGTGAATTGGAAATGATTTTTAAAGTGATTTTGGAATTTTATATGTTTCAATAATTTTTGAATTAGTAAAAGAAAAGATTTTATTTTTAATAAAGTTACAATTTTTTGGTATTTTCGATTTACTATTATGTAAAGTATTTTTAAATAGAGATTTTGAATAAGTTAATAAAAATGATTTATAGAAGTGATATTTTATAAATGAAGAAATAGATTTAAAAAATTGAAATTTATAAATATTTTGGAAATGGATTTGAAGTTTATTTTGACAAATAGATTCGTAAATGTATTTTATAAATATAAAGAGATGGAATTATAAATGGATTTTGATAGCAAAGTTAGTTTTTATAAAAGAATGGATTTATAAGTAGAATTTTGTAATAAAGGAATTTTAATAATTAGAAGTTCTATAAAATTGAAAGGAGATTTATAAAAATAGTTTTATAAATATGGAAATGATTTTTGTTGAGATTTAAATATGGATTTTATTTAAGGAATGTTTGGAAGAAATATTTCGATGGAGTTAATGGTTTTAAAAAGTAATTTATCTTTTCTTAAAGTAAAGGTTTCGGGAATAACAATTCCAAATGGAATTTAGTAGCTTGAAGATTTAAAATGTGATAAGTATCGAAAACATAGGTTTCAACATTTACTGTCATAATAGATGTTTTCGAAGATGTATGGAAGGCATGGATTATAATAGTGTTATAATAAATGATTTCTGAAAGGAAATGTTTTATATAGTATATGATATATATATATATATATATATATTTTCATTAATCGAATCTCTATACTAATGTTTTTGGGTTGTCATTACGGTTTTTTACGCAACATTCGTTTTAGCCTAATAAATTGTATTTTAACCTTCCGTTATGAAATAAACGAATCAGTTATTATGAATGTACTAAAGGCTTGGTCGTTTACGAGCATTGCTTCTTATACTTAACACCCGTCCGGAGGCGTACGAACTCTGGAGTTGTATGGTTATAGAAATCTATTTGGTGTCTCCAAATGGTAGTTTTATTAAATATACTTATATCGTTGATATAAGTATATGGAAATATTTTTCCAAGTGTTGAAAATGAAATGATATGTGAATATGCTTATACCGTCGATATAAGTATATGGAAAAATTTCCAACATTGGACGATTTGAAATGGTTTTGTGAATATATCTTTTTTAAAGATAATTTGAAGAAAATATTTAGAAACTGATTTAATTAATAAAAGATTAATTAAATGATCCTAGTGACTGCCTATGGTGCTAGATATTATTGTTTGCTTAGATAGTTAACTAACCGACTATCAAATATTGGCCTCTTTATCGTTGTTGATCCGGAGAGTCTAGGGTCGAATTTATCCGAGAATCACTTCGTACCAACGTATATGCATTCGAATGCGCAGGTGTTGGAAGATATTGGTATTTGGGATTTTCATAATGAAGGACTGCTTGTCGATCATTTGGAGATAAACTCCCAAAATACATATTATAGCAGTAGTTTCTTCGTTATGAAATATTCAATGCAAGGACTAATCGCTACTGATCTTAGGGGTGATTCCCAAAATAGGATATGGTATGAGAGTGCATTTGGTTTGTATTGTTCCTGAACAACTTGTATGGAAGAATGTCTGACGTTGCATTTCTAATTACATTGATTGATCTCTATGAACGTATTATGTGTTTGGTGGTGGAGAAGGCAATTTCTCTTACCTTAACACCCTTTCCTGAGACGTACGAGCTCAGGCGTTATACGTTTATAGAAATCAGTTGTGTGATGATGGAATGACAATGTGGCATTCAAAAGAGGAAAGATGATGTGCTATGTGAAAGGTAATCGTGACCTCAGGCCTTACGCCCCCGAAAATGACCGAAACATGGTAGATGTGACAAGGCTCTATGGTTCGCAATCATTAGGATATGATTATCCCCTTCTAGTTGTATTTATTCCCGCTATGACGTTCTGGTTTTAAATTATTGTAGATGTATGCGATGAGGGCCCTCAGATAGGTCGGTAACGACCAGGGTGGTGACATATTCAGTATTATCTAATAAGAGGTAGGCCATCTTTTGTTGGTAAAGGACCATCAATTAGGCCTCGGTACATTCCTCTAGAGATGTACAGCCGGAAGGTAGTCCCTTCACCTGGTTATTTGTATGGAAATCCATTATCCACTATATGCTTGCCATTTTGTTTGTAGAATCCACTCTATGTCTAGTATGCTAGAATATAATCAATGTAACAATTTCAGCTATGATTGATATTATTTGTATAATAGACATTAATATAATATAACAGGATTTGATATGAAATGTTTTGGTTATCGTACGGTAAAAACCCATCTGTATTTATGCGTGGCATGATCTTACGAGATACCTTTGTTTTGATAAAGAAAAGTTTTATAACTTTAAAATAAATTTGAGATGTATTTTCTCACGCTGATTTACCAAACTGATCTGGGCATTCTTCCCTTTCATTGCTCGGGTCAAACTGAGCATATTTACATATTTAGATTTTGATGATTTGGAGCTTCAGCAGATGAGCTGGAGGTCTTCTGGTCGTATTCACGTATATGTTTATTTTCCGCTGCATTGATATTTAAATTATCAGCATTTGTAAGGACATGTTATTATACTATCCAGCCTGATGATCAGTGATTGATTGTTGTGCTCTGATGGATGTATGTATATTACAGTTTCTGTTTTTAAAGCTCATTGATATTATATTATATGTTGTTCCGCTGCAATTGTGAGATTCTGTGATTGTTTTACTTTCTTTCTCTGTTCTTCTTCTCTTCTTTTCTTCTCTCTTCATTCTTTCTCATTGATTAACTGTGTTTCTATTTAATTTGGGTTAGATATGTGTGGTTTATTGTTAGCTCGAACCGTGTGGATTTGCAGGTCATCACATATCTCTAATATGAAAGACCCAATTTAAATTTGGGCCATGGGCTAATTTTCAAAATCTAATTTGAAATTAAAATAAAAAATTTAATTTATAAGGTTAAATTGAAAATAAGAAAAATATTATAAATGTTATAATACGATTTTCAAAATTTGTTTGAAAATTTATAAACTAAATTTTAGAATATATTAATTAATTAAATAGTTTATTGGATATAAAGGATAAATACATACGTATAGTACGTATACCGTGATTTCAGATGCATTCGGCACTTGGATTGCAAGGGTAATTCATAAAATAAACATTATTCCATAAGTCGATTTCACTCAATCAAATATATTAAAGATTATTAATCGTTAATATAATAATTTGTCCTCTACCATTTATATATTAATAAATTACTTGCATGCTCTCTAGTTGTTAAGCAAATTCAAGCTAGAGATGTTATGTGTAGTATTATTAATATATAGAATAGACAAGGTACGATTGCTATATGTGTTTATTGAGAAAACTCAAGGTGCATATGCTATACTTAGGCCATCATGAAATAGTAGGTACGTTTCGATTTGTTGAGAAAATTCAAGGTAGAAATGAAACTAGGAAAAAGACCATGGGTTGGGAGTTGTATATGATACACCTGATAAAGTGTTATCCATTATTTGTGGGCCTATGATTTGTTGAGCAAACTCAAAGCCAGTATTCCAAGACAAATGTCTTGACACTCACTATTGAAGTTGAAAGACTTCTTTGTTTCATCTTAGGGTTTGAGAAAATAAAAGATAAGCGGAAGCTTATTAGTAAAATGGAATGTAATGTTTAACCTTACTAATATTCTAATAACATCAACTATGAATAGTGTCTAAACCTACTAAGTTAAAATTTTGCAAAAAAAATCTACATCTAAGTTTTTTTCTAAAAAAGAAAAATTCATTGGACCTAACTATATATAATGACTAAGAGTGATTAAAGTAACAATCACATATGAACGCTTATGGTCATTGATAACCAAACCTCTAAAGGGTAAACCCTTTGAAGATGCGGACCTCGAACTCAAAATTGCTTATAACAAATAGGTTGTAGACCTAGAAATCGCCGGAGTTTACGCGACGTCTATTCAGACAAACCATTACAGAGGTAGCACAAAAACATGAATATCCATTAGATCTTGATAATCTCAAAGCTTTGTTTGGGGAATAGTCTCATTTTATATGGCACAAACTTATAAAGAAACTATTTAACTTGAAGATGTCGAAGGGCATGAAAGTGGACGTTATAACTTAACGAAGAAAGTCCAAATTGACAGACTTGCTTAATTAGACATGAAGATACGCAACGAGTTGTGAGTGGACTTGATCTTAAGGTCTCTTACTCCAATATTTGAGTCGTCCATATTAAACTGTAACATGAACTAATTAAATGTAAGCCTAGTGGAGCTGCTCAATATGTTGAGATCCACCGAGTCTTCATCTAAGGATCAAGGTGCAATGCTTGTGGTTAATGGTAAGGCATTTGGTTCAAAGAAAATGAAAATGGTTAATAAGAAGAATTAGAAGACTGCTCCAGCCGATAAGGGTGAATGTTATCACTGTCACAAAAAGGATAACCGGAAACAGGACTATATGGTGTACTTGAAGATTGTCAAAGTGAAGAAACAGAATAGTTCTACTTCTCTTAGAGGTATATTTATGATTCAAAACAATTTTGCAATCAATAAATTATCTTGGATTTTAAATACTAGATTTAGAACTCACATCTATAATTTGTTACATGGACATAGAAACAAACATCATATGGTGAATGGAGAAATTAGGCTTTAAGTCATTGATTGATCTCTGGTAGATGCAACAACAGTTGGAGATTTTCATTTATCTTCGTTAAATGAATTATTTTAATATTAAATATCTATTATGTAAAAGACTTTATTTATGCTGCTATTTTGTTTGTAGATTTTATGAGACTGGATATATTTTCACTATGTTGATAATGTATGAACATTGTGTTGGATGGTAATAAAGTATGTGATGGTATTTTAGATAATGACATTTATGTGATTAATACTAATTATGTTTGTGTTGTGAATAATTCTTCTAATGTTGATGTAAATAAAGACTATCTTTGCTATTGTAAGCTAGGTCATATAAGTGAGAAACAACTACACAAATTGAAAACTGAAGGTTTTCTACCATCATTTGATTCTAAATCATTTGATACATGTGAGTCGTATCTCAAAGGAAAAATGACCAAGCACCTTTTAATGTGAGCAATGAAAGAGTTAACGAACTCTTGGGTCTCGTATATAGTGATGTATATAGTCCGATGCCTATAGTTACCAAAGATAATTCTTTATACTCTGTAATCTTTACATATGACCACTCGAGATTAGGATATGTATTTTATGTAGAACAAATCCGGTGTCTGTGAAAAATATATAGAATGAAAAAATAAGGTCAGAAATCAAATGAATTATAAGATTAAAATACTTCAATCTGATCGTGGAGGTGAGTATGTTGGCAAGAGCTCCAACAATACTTAAAATATAATAGGATTATCTCTCAGGTTACTCATATGTATACTCTACAACACAATGGTGTTTCGGAGCAATGGAACTGAAGCCCATTAGATATGGTTCGTTCTTTGATGAGTAAAGCTGGGTTACGTCTATCCTTTGGGGATATCCCTAGAAACAACAACATGTATGTTGAATTCGATGCCCACAAAATTTGTGCCTATGACACCATATGAGATATGGCATGGGAAAAAACCCAACTCAAATATTTGAAAGTGTGGGGTTGTCCAGCCCTATTTTAAGAATGTTGGTCCTAATAAACTCATGGCAAGATCAATGTTCTATAAATTTATAGGATCCCTAAGAACTCAATAAGATATATTTTCTACAATATCGAGGAATAAAATGTTATTGGCTTTTAGTATATTGTCTTTTTAGAAATGGAATTTTTGTTTAAGGGAATTAACAATGAGGTTGTAGACTTGGATGGGATCAAATAAATTAACATAGAGGCTGATTTAGTTGGTAATTCAAATTCACCCATATGAAATAACATGCAACATATTAGAAGGTCTAATTGAGAATCTCATCCTTTGGGGAGATACTACGGTTTTCTCATGGATGGAGAGAAGCTGGACCGCATCTTAAATGATGACACACCTCTATCATTCCAACAAGCACTGCTGAGTAAAGACTCTATATTTTGGCTTAGAGCTATGAAATTTGAAATGGATTCCATATATGAAAACAAAGTGTGGACTTTAGCCAACACTGTCGAAGGGATAAAGCCCATCGGCTGAAATAGATTTTTAAGAATAAACTAAATGCAGATGGTGTAACGACCCGCCATTCTGACCGCCCTCAGTCGGTAATTAAACCAACTTGAAACGTTCAAAATGACGGATTGTTATTCAGTTTATAGAGTTTAAACAGAATCAGCCACATAAACACAGAATAATTATATTTCACATAAATGAATTTTTGTACATATATCAGAGTTTATACAATGAATTAAATTTATACAGCGGAATATTTCTTTAAGTACAAAAATAAATCCCTGAAAAGCTAAAGTGAAGCGTTATCCCCCTCTCTCTCTAACTTCGCTGCCCGAAAATCTTCAAGCTGTAAAATACTGGGTCTGACCCGAGTATTACGTTTAAAAGAAAATAATACATAGGTCAGTCTAATTCAAACTCAGTTATTAGTGCATAGAGGCAATACTAATCAATTAACAATTAGACGACAGTCAAATATAAATTTACCTATCCGATCCTTTCAACAAAGAAAATGGATAACGGTAAACATAACACTTAACAGTGTTAAACAATAAATCAGTAGATTCAATTTATCAACGAAGATAGATGAATGGATTTTAAATGAAGATAATTTTAAAAACAATCAAAATTGCCTAAATGGCAATTAACAACAAAACCATCAATTTAAACCCAATCAATTTAAACAATTGAAAAGTCGCTTAAAAACATCAATATCGATTTGCTGCAGTGCACACACGCGTGCACTGCCTCGCCAATACAGTGTGGAAATACACAAAAGCTCTATGAAAACTCATAGACGAACATATGGTCAAACCCAAGAAAAAGTCGGGTTCAACTCAGATGAAATTCCAATAAAATCGCAACGCGAGCACGAGGTCAAACCCGAGCGTTTGAGCTGGATTCAACACAAGTACAAAATCAGACAGCAAACTACATGTTGAACAATATGCAGCAGTGACCAAAGTCAAAGCAAAATCAGGTCGAATAGAGGCTACAAGTAGTGAACTGAACAAAGCAAGGCTACAGAGCTCAAGCTTATGCAAAGTCGACATACACAACATAAATATACATTGAAGTAACTCAAACTCAAGTCAAGCCACCCAAATGAAAACATGAACCACGACAATATGTTAAAACCAGACTCGAGCACAAACATAACATGCTCCAAGTGAACACATGAATTGCAGCCCAACTAACAGACTGAACCACAAAGAGGCAACAAGAATGACTAGAAACAGTGCAACAGGTCAAGGATGAGTATCAAACTGAAACAACGAAAGTGCAAGAGGTCAAGTCAGTGACTCAACGCAACGGCAACAATCAAGGGCAAACTGCAACAAAAATGCACCCACCTCAAGATCACGAGACTGCAACAAATGAACTCAGATGCAAAACTTCAACAAATCAAAACAACATCAAAGCACATGAGAATTGACTATGTGCAATACAAATAAAATTACAGCCACCACAAGTATGCAAGGGCAACTGTAAATATACAACTTCCATATTGGGTCAAGCAAGTGCAACATAGTGACAAGCTACCCAGGTTTCGAAATACAATCATGTACAACATGACTGCAAGATGTATGTAAATATAAGGCATGAAACCACAGTGCAACAGATCAATAAAAGAAATGTCAGGTGCAAGACCAGATAACAATGAAGCATGAATGCTACTGAAACCAAAATGGCCAGAGCCGAAGTCAAACATTCAAAGGGTACAAGAAAAATGACCAAGTACAAAGTGCACCAAAGGGAACACAATGCAAAGGAATGCAATCAAGTGAGCAGCAGTTATGTCGATGCAACTCACAGCAGTTTTAGAATCATAGTAGAGTGTACAAAAATCAAGTCCAGACCACACAAATATTCAAGGGGAAACTGCAACGAGACTACAGCCACCACCTGAATACAAGGGCACAACATACATAAAAATGAATAATGCAAGCAAGGCACAAAGGTCACAGGTTGGCAACAATTGATTTGCATGCAACCTGAACCAGCAGTTTTAAAATACAACAAAGGCTCGAATGACCAAGGGTAACAAAGTATACCACAACACAAATGCAATAAGAGACAGAATGGTACAAGTGCAAGTCCAACTGAATCGAACATCACATGTACCAATATAACCAGAACTCATAGCCATGGTATTCAAAAAATAAAAAAAAATGCTACAGGTTATGAAATGACCAATTTGCAAACATAAGTTGCCAAACTAAAATACAACTATGTTTTCTAAACTTTATGTAAAATATGTACGAACATAAATGCTCGATTGTATCTGCATATTGAACATGCAAACAAAAGTGCAGTGGGACTACAAAATAGGAGGAGGGTGAGGGCATCAGGAGTATGGCACCACAACACAAAAGCCAATGAACATCATCGATTCGAATGACAAATACACCAAACAGTAATAGTGAAATCCAAAAATTGAAACAGCAAGTGGTACAAGGGTAAACTGCAACGAAAAATGCAGCCACCACAAGTATACAAATGAAAACGACTTAATGCAGCCACTAACCCAAATGCAACAGATGACAAACCAATAAGCATTCGAGTTCGAGCTAAACAGTGTACTATAATACCATCAGAGAAGGCAGAAGCATTAAACAACATGACACTACACACAATTCAACTCAGGATCAAGGAATATAAAATTAACAAAATCAAATGGCAGTAGTAAGTTCATCTACGAAGGCCACAGTCAACAGAAACGAGCCGTGGCGACCAGAAAATCAAGACCGCGGTCAAAGCAAGGTCGAAATCACAAAATTATATTTCCAGAAATTCGAACAAATGAACCAAGAAAACTTCATCACAGCAAACTAATTTTAACAAATCAAAAGGACCGAAGTCAACAAGGAGTCAATGCTTTCAAAACCGTGAGGATCAATAAATCAAGCAATCCAAAAATCGTGAATTTAAATAAGCAAGCAATCATGAAAAACGCTTGAATTAGATGTGAGTTACTAAAAGTACTCACCTTTGTCGAACGAGGAGCACGCAAGCGAAGCAAAACGATCGAGGAATCAGAGGCGGCGACTTCACTGAAAGGCCCTAATTTTGGTTCGAAGAGGAAGACGAGGCCGCCATTATTTTTTTCGTTTGATTTTATTTTCCTCTGAAATGAAGAGGGTTTCGAATGGATATAAGAGAAGGGGAACGTGTTTTTGCAGAGCAGATCGTGATTTTTGGGCGTGGGTTTAGGCATATGTAACGGCGTGTTTTTAGGGATGCTGGTGAAAAAAAATATCTTATTATTTTATTATATATTATTATTATTATTATTATTATTTTCATTTTATATTTTGAATTCAATTTGTTTTTCTCAACATCAATTTTTTATCAACGCGTTTATATGTCGTATACTCACATATCAACTCAGAACACCACGAAAAATTAAATCCAGTAATAATACAATATTCCGGACCCAACGGAACTGGTTTCGTCAAATTCCGAGACTGTGCCTCGGAAGGCTATTTTTAAATTCAATTTAAACGATAAAATTTCAAAACTGGACGAATCACTTTCAAATTCAATTCTGAAGCTTCTTTTATCTTCAGTATTATCAATGTGAATTTTCTAAGCTTTTAAATTATTTTTAATCAGCTTAAAATTGAAGATTCAAAATTTTATTCAATTTTCAATAGATTAAATTCTAAAATTTAATCGCCAATTTCATAGTTATATTGGGAATTCAAACTAAACCATCATTCAAATATTTAAAATTAATTAAATATTTTCAATTTAGATTGTTCAAAATTCAGGGTTGTTACAGATGGGCAAGTTGAGGTTTATAAGCCAAGACTAGTTGCGAAAGTATTTCATCAAATTCAATGTGTTGATTATAATGAAACTTTTTTGCAAGTAGCATTTCTTAAGTCCATTCGGATAATGCTAGCTATCGTTGCATTATAAAAATATGGCAAATGGATGTGAAGATGACATTTTTAAATGGAGATTAAGAAGAGACCATATATATGTCGCAGCCTAAAGGTTTCGAGGTCAGTGGGAGCGAGGGCATGGCTTGCAAGTTATTAATCTATTTATGGACATAATATGTTTTGATAAAGTAATTAAATAGTTTAGTTTTTAGCAAAATATAAAGGAAGCATGCGCATGTCAAAAGAAACAAGAAAGTGCTAACATGTCCTTAGTTCTATACGTCAATGATTTACTGTTGATTGGCAATGACGTTTCGATAATGCAATCGATGAAAACTTGGCTTTCGAAGAATTTTTCCATAAAGGATTTGGAAGATGCAGCTTATATACTTGGTATAGAGATCTATAGAGATAAATATAAGAGGTTGTTAGGATTGTCCCAATACATGTACAAATACCATACTACAAAGGTTCAGTATAAAGAATTCCAAGTGCAATAATCTTCCAACGTAATCTGAAATCAGCCTTTCTAAGAAGGACACTCCTCAAATTGATAAGGAGAAAGAGCATATAAAGGGGATACAGTATGCTTGGGTATAGCCGGTTCTATAATGTATGATATGTTATGTACAAGGCCATATAGCATACGCATTAGGATGCATAAGCAGATATCGATCTAATCTGGGAGAAAATTATTGGACTGTTGTAAAATGCATACAAAAGTATTTAAGAAGTACTATGGACTTATTCCTAATATATGGGAACAGAGACCTCCTTATGAAGGGGTTTACCAATTCTTGCTTTCAGAGTGACATCGATGTAAGTCAGATTCAGGTTATGCCTTTACTATAAAAGTTGGGGCCATCAATTAGAAAAGTTCCAAAAAGGAAATGGTTTTTGATTCCATGATGGTGACCTAGTACATTATCCTTAATGAAGCAGCTAAGGAAGTGATATGGATGCATAAGTTTTTTAATGAGCTAGGAGTGATTACCAACGTGAAGAATCTAATGGCATTGTTTTATGACAACAATGAGATGATGTAGATCACAAACGAGCCTTGAGCATACAAGAAATTGCGACACATTCTTCGAAAGCTTCACCTAGAATTCATTGGGAAGAAAGAGGCCATGATACAAAGAGTAGATACAAAAGGCAACATAGTAGATCCATTCACAAAGGGACTAGTTCAATCAGTTCTTGAAAAGCTAATCGAAGGGAAGAAATTGAGATTCCGTAATCAGGCCTAGGTGCAAGTGGGAGATTGATAAAGTCAAGATATTCCCTAGGGAAAATTCTATAATATATTATAAATTATTAACTCTGGATTAAAATCTTGTTTGAAAATAAAAGATGTTTTCTTTCTAGTATATACTTGTTGAAATGCGTTATATTAATTAATTATTTAATCTAAATATATTATTAGAAAATCCATAAATATTATGTTTTATTATTATAGTAATTACAATGTGTTGTAATTATGAGCAGTTTATCACAATATAATAAACATACCGTTTTGAATATTATTATTTAAGATGTATTAGGATTGGATATGTGACACCCCATCTCTATACTAATATTACCGAAGGGTATTGCAGAGCAATACTGTCTAATAATATGGAGAATACGGCTGGTTAGAAGCGACCGCATGTGAATATCCCTTGGGCTAACACCAATACATAACCTACCTCGAGTGACACATCATATAGACATACTCGGTGTCGACACAAAGCAATAAACATGTGGATTTACCAAGATAGAATGCATATAATATAATCAGAGAACATAGAATCATAGAACGCAGCGAAAAATATAATATCATGACATACATATCGGAAAATAGGTCAACAAAATAAAGTGTTTGACCTACTACAAAATATATACATAAATAAAAGATAAATGTTATATACCTCTGAACCTCATCACATATATAAATGCCCTGAGATATAAAAAGAAAATATGCATAATAGAATTTTAAATATAATAGAGTCTATAATCGTCTCCTCAATAAGCTCAACATCCAAGAAGGGCTAATGTTCCTGTACCTGTAAAGTCTCAGACTGACCCGAGTATTATATAAAAATAAACAGGTCTGACTATACCAAGATTTAAAGGTAAGGTTATTGTAATGATACACATAATTATATAGATACAAATATGCTAAACATGATTCATAATATATGGAATAAATGTCATACACACTCAAAATAAACCCCAATCCCCATCGATTAACATATATGATGCCATAATATATGAGTCATATCTCTATTTGATGCGACTAGCATCGCAAATCTACTCGATTGTGATTCATTCCAATAACAATTATTAAGGGTCACATTTATTAATCATCTAGTTTTCATGAATTGACCATGGTTCCATTTATATAACTCATTGAGTGGATACATAGCCTATTTCATCCATGCACACACTCTTTTAGATGTCGATCGAGCCAAGATACACAACCATTTTCATCCATGTATCCCTTGATTTGAATTGTCACTTTTCTTGATGTTGATCAAGCCAAGATACATGGCCTTTTTCATCCATGTCCCTCTCGACCAGAATTAAGAGCCCCCCACATGATTTATTTACTATACTCCTCTTTGTTACATGTGCATCATCATTTCCATCAAATATACTGTATGCTCATTATTGTTGGCGTGCCTATACAGCAGGTTGCTAGACATGTGGTAAATGGGCCGGAATGTCACTCGCTCCTAGCTAGGATGGATTTAGCCTATCTGATATCTCATCTTGTTTGAGAAATTCACAATAATTTATGCGATCATGTTACGACAATAAACCCTCCTAACTGGTGTTTAACCTAGTGTCACTTGGGCTTACTAAATTGATACCATATTTAATACACTCAATATCATACCATACCCTGTACAATGAGTCAAAAGAATTACAAAAAAAATATTATCGAACGTCCTATACCGTTGATATTTTAACTTCGTTTATTCAAAATTCTCATTATATAGAAGTTCACACATCTCATACGATTCAACCATTTATTGATCTAGAAAGGGTTTTATTTGATAATATGCATTTCCAAAACATGCAATACAATTTCATTTATCAACACTAAATTTAAAGTGGGTTAATTTGGAAATTTACATTCTTTTACCTTAGTTAATTACAATAGTCCATTATTTCAATTTCTTATCAAATTTTCAAATAATTTAACATTTTAAACTTCCTTCGAATTTCAAATCGGTAAATTCCTTTTAATAAAATGATTTATAACATTGAAAATTCATCTTTAATAATATAAAAATACCAATAAAGGTGTTTGGTAATTCTAAAAATCTTTTAAACACCAAATTCAAGTTTTATTACCTTCCTCCAAAATAACTTACCAACCCAAATTATTTTCAAAAATCAAATATATATAATTGAAATCAACATTTAAAATCTTCTTTTACTATCAAATCTTTTCAAACCATCTTTGAAAAATAATTTATTAAGCAAAATTCTCATTTTAAATTTTTCTTTCAATTATTTAACGACACAACAATTATTTATAAAACTCACTTATACAACCAAATCCCAAATCTTTTTTCCCTTTCAAAATAATTTAGTTATACCATTTTATAATATTTCAAAAGGTATTAAATCAATTTACTTTATACTACAATATGATAAATTTATAAAATAAATTACTTCAAAAAAATTTCCTTAACAAAATTGAATAACAAGGTCCTATTAAAAATATTTTTCTACACTAAATAAATAGCCTTCAAACTTACTATTACTTCATAGAATATCATTTTTCAGAATTTATAAAATGTCATTAAAATAAACACATCAATTTGGAATATGATTATGAATCCCATTCAAATATTTTCAGTCACATATATAAATAAAATTATATCCTGTTTGTAAAAAAATTCTATAATTTCAACTTTTATGATTGATTCCTTTCTAAAAATTCAAAAATAATAATTTTTGAAAGTGTATACATATGTGTGTATATATATATTATTTTACAAAATCCTTTTATATAATCAAATTCCAAAATATTTTTTTTTTGAAAATCATAGAATTTCGACGTAATCTTCCTTTATATAAAATACACACAGACATAGACACACATTTTTTTCCAAAGTCATTTAACTTAATTTCCTCTTCCAATCCATTTAATGTTGCGTACAATCAATTTCAAATTATAATCAAATATGCGACTATCGCAATGCAACACATAATAATTCAACACCAATTGGACATCGTTTTATTTAAATACAAAGGGTATAAATTGCAATTTGGCCATTTTTAGCTTAGTATCAACCAATTAAATCAATAGCCATGTATCATTGACTAAAACACGACATGCAGCATGAATTCAATCAATATTCACTAATGTCACATATTTCATCGTGTAAAATAGCTGAAAACACTACACAATTAATCTACAATACATTGACCTGAGAAGCAAAAATACTCACCTTATTTGGTTTTGTTTTCCTTTCATCCAGTCCATCATTTTCCCTTGCACATGCACCGTTGACCGCATCTCATACTCTGCTCCAGATCGCTTCAGTTCGCTAGGTCCAAATTCGACCTCTTCCATCATACGTATTCGCCACCACCTCAGTCTTCGTCGCCGCCCTCCATCTCGCCGTGCATGAGCCCCCAACTACACATGCATGACCAGGTCACGATGCCTCGATCCAATCATGCACACATGCATGCCCCTTCTCCTTTAGGAATGCGCACGGCCCAGCCTTCGACGAACCTCCCCGACGTTGTTGAAGTCGATGTCACATCGTATTTATTATTATTATTATTATTATTATTATTTCTTGTTTGTGTGGATTTTTTTCATTTTGATTTCAATTTTAGTGGCTAGGGAAAGAAGAAGGGAATAAAAGGGATACGGGCATTTGAACAGCCAAGGAGGGTTGGGCTTTGAGTTGAATTAAAGTGAGAGAGACAAGGGTTATTTATTACTTTGATTTCTTCTTCTTTCATTTTCTATTTCTTTAACATTTGAGCCCATTAAGAAATTATAATTCTGTTTTTTCCTTTTTGTTTACATATACAAATATCAATCAATTATTTATACATATATTTTCAATTCAGTATAAATTAATCTCCATCATATATTACAAAATATTTTAATGAACGATATAATATTCAAATTCAATAATTATTTATCTACATTGTTTTATTAGTTCCACTAATGCCGAATAAAACTTGGTTCTAGTTATTTCAATTATATGAAAATTATTTACCGAATAAAAATATTTCTTTGCGTTTAATATATTGTAAAAGGAGTTTACTAATTGATTCAATTTATTAAACCAAGTCATTTATTAAATAAGCTTTGATTCAATCATATAAAAATTTATTTTCAAAACTAAAATTTATCAAAAACTTTAAATTAGAACATTTTATTTTAATTAATTTTGAGGAAGGGTTGTTAGAGGATATTTATACGTCCATTTGAGACTGGAATATGTAACACTCTCTAAATGTTGGGTAATGTATTACTAATGACTACTAGGGGAACAAGGAGTTACGTATTGATAGCTATTGGATAATACAGAAAGACTCACTCGATAGCTTTATGTTGGTTAATATAACAGTCAGACATAAAATATTAAATTGAGAATATCATACAGTTCTCTCGATTCGGAATATTGTTGAACTTCAATATAGACACTTCACTTTCATTATAGTTAAATCGTGGAACATCATCCATCAAAAGACTATTGTTGGGTCGGAGTTGAAGCATTGGAAGTGAAACACAGTTCAATAGAAAATTCATCTCATTTTGGTTATATAAGGTTGGTATTACGATCAACTGAAGTCAACTCAAAGTCAAAATGTTTGGCCAGAGTACGGTTAATAATAATCATTATTACCGAACCTAGGACTTTGTGTTTAGACTATACAAGTTGAATATGAATGATATTAGAATTCTGACTAATACCAATTTCCATTAATCCTAATTGATAGAGTTTGGGATACATGATATGGGTAATTATGTAATTTGTTACATATATCCAACTCGATAACCACTTTTGTTCGATATAAAATATGTTTTCTTTTTATTATGTACTTGATATAATGAGTTATATTAATTAATTAATTTAAATAAAAGTATATTTAATAGAAAATCCATAAATGGTATATTTTGTGATAATATTTACAAGGTGTTGTAACCAAAATTAATTTATCATAATGAAATTAAACATACCATTTCAAATATTCCTACTTAAGATGTATCGAGACTAGATATCAATACATCCGTTAAGACTAGAGTACGTAACGCTCTCCAAAAGTTAAGCAGTGTATTACTTATGACTTTTGAAGGCACCAAGGGATTACGTACTAATATTTATTGGATAACTATGGAATGACTCATTCGATAGTTTTCTATTGGTTATTATAACCAAGGTCAAATAGAAAATACCGATGTGATAAAATTACATAGTTCTCTCGACTTAAGAATACTATTGATCTTTAATGTTAAAGCTCCATTTCGATTATAGTTAAATCATGATATGTCATCCATCGAATGACCATAGTTGGGCTGGGTGAAAGCTTTGGGAGTGAAACCTTATTCAAGAGAGGATTCATCTCCCCCGTTTTATGAGGTTAGTATCACGTTCAATTGAAGTCAACTCAAAGTCAAAGCCTCTGGCCAGAGCATCACGATTAATAATAATAATAATTATTATTGAATTAAGGACTTTTTATTTAGACTATAGAGTTGAATATGGACGATATTAGAATTTTGACCGTTATCAAATTTCATATGTCCCAATATGATATAGTTTTGATGAAGAGAATTGATGTAAATAATTATCACTCCCAAGTAACGCTTAAATAAGTAAAATTGGATTTTACCAAAAAGATGTGTAAGCGATAAATTCAGCAAAAATGTCACACTATTAGCTGAGTAACACGTGAACGTTAATATTTGAATGGTTCAATATTAATCGCTGATTGAATTTACATCTTTGAGCCGCATAACCGGTAGTGCCTGATCAAACTGGAGATGGTCGTGGACGAGGCTAAAATTAACTAGACAGTGGCGGCTATAGGGTTTGTGGGTGTAAGCTGAATGGAGGAACACGATTTTCGCGTGAGATAAGG
Source organism: Allium cepa (assembly GCA_030765085.1). Taxonomy (NCBI): domain Eukaryota; kingdom Viridiplantae; phylum Streptophyta; class Magnoliopsida; order Asparagales; family Amaryllidaceae; genus Allium; species Allium cepa. The sequence goes on along the minus strand of CM060938.1, from coordinate 72,618,007 downwards.
ATGGTGGTGACGTGTAAGTAACGTGTATTATTTTTTATTTACTTAATTAATTATTTAAAAACATGTAGTGTTCTAACTCGAGTATCTTTTTCATATGAACTCGGATTTGGATGCGGTTTTCTCCACTAGGTGCGTATCGGAATTCTGGACGTTTTGGCGCCGGTTTGGATGAATTCTGAGACTGTTCAATTTTTGGGTTTAAATTGAATTTAAAGTCAATTTAAATTCAAAGGTGAGTGTTCTAACCCACTCACAACTTCTAAAATTTCTTATGTTTGGTAAATTAATTTATGTTGCGATTATGCATTTATTTATGGCTGTTTCGTATAACTTAATCACCATCTCAGTTAATTGCATTTATTGAAATTAAATTATTATTTAATTTATTATTGAATATAACTGCCAGTTAATTACCTGTTATATATTATCAGTTATATATTGATACTGATTGGTTCTTTTTTATGATGATTGTGATGGATGTATGACTTTATGATGGATGAATGAATGTTTTATTTATATCATCATAATCTGCAAGTTGTTATGCATTTATTTTGATTCGGGATTGCGGTTTGAAATGATATACAACCGCATTTTTATTTTTAAATTGCGGATTGAAATGATAAATATCCGTATCACTTGACCATAGGATAGAAAATTAAATACAGACACCGCAGTATATATATAAAATTATTTTTGAAATGATTTTTATGGTTTTGTAAAGAAATATGTGGGCTAGACAGATAATTATTTTAGATGTTATGTAAATGCTATTTTATTATTGATTTAGCTATGTATAAATTTTTTTGAATTATAAAATAAGCTAAATAATAAAGTTGGAATTTCTTTTATATAATATGGTTAAGTATCTATCTAAATTCTATTGTATATAGAGTTTATAATGACTCAAATAGAATTATGGTTGGAAGATAAATGTGAATTTGATTTGAATTTAAGATTTAAGGATTATCCTCGAAAAATTTGATTTGGAATATAAATAAATTTAGATTTAAAAGGAATGATTTTATAACCTGATTTTTATTTGGAGGATTTAAATGAATATCAAATTGATTTAATTGAATATTATCAAGTTAATGTAATTGAAAGAATATCCAGTTATTTGAAGCCTAAAGGTTTTACTAAAATAATATTTGATTTATAAAGTAAACATTTCAAATCTAAATAGTAGTAGTTGAAATTGATATATATGAAATTATCAAAGAATAAGTTTTGAAATGATGGAATAATTAAAGCTTTGAAATATTGAAAATTATATTGGTTTATTTGATAATTTAAAATCCATATTGGAATTGATTTGTGAAGGTGAAGAAGTTATTTTACTATATAAATTAATTAAATATTTAAACCATTTAAGTGGTGTAGTATGTTTCAAAGTTATGAAATTCAAGGTTTTATGTTTTGGAAGGCTATATTTCAAGTTTTGGTTTCGAAATATTATAACTTTGAAATGTTATAGTTTTAGAAAAGGATATATTTGAAAATGATATCAAATTTGATCTGGTTTTAAAAAAAAAGAGGAAATGATATTGTATTTATATGGATTTGAAATGGATATTATATTCTGGTTTTAAAAGTATAAACTATTTTGATAAGACCGCGGTGTTATAATAACGTTTGGTTGTTAAAGAGACCGGGATCGGAAGTTGTCATACTCTCTGCCAACTCCGAAAACCACTTTAACAACCGTGTATACGGTGGAGATTCCAGAATGAAGTAGGATGGTGGCGGCGTTTCCTTTGAGGTAAATACGTGGACTCGACTCCCATGAGTTGGCATAAGGTGGCTAAAACATGAGAGATCGATGGGTTAAGAAGGTTGCCCCTTTTATCGGACACATCCCTTCGATGTTCTACTCCGACTTTGGATTTATTCGGTGGCCACTTTTGATTTCTTTGATTTGGGGGTGTGGCTCGAGGTGGACGGTAGCTGCAGCTATGCGTTACCATAGACCCGGAAGCATAATTGGTATATCTACCCTGGCATTGCCTAGTTGTGCCGTGTCACCTACCCTAGCGCGCCTTATACGATTTTGTTTTGTACCCTACCTATGGAGTGCCCTCTGACGACATCCAGTACGGGGGAGGTTACGGTACCGTGTAGACTATGGGAATATAAAAGCGTGTTAAGTTGGAAAATGTAAAGCCTTAACGCTATTTTCAATATATTATACTTTACTTTAGACATTATTATAATAGCGTATATTACTACATAGTAAATAGTTTAACGTATCCTTAGGAGATGTGAATCCCGAGCACCTCTTAAGTTACTGCACTCATATTTATTTCTATTGATTTAACTCACATAAGATATTTTAGTTCTGACTCGAGTGTTTTGTCTTTTCATTTCGCTCAGGTCAGTCCGAGCATTTCAGGAATAGAAGACTTTATTTCTGGAGGACGAAGATGAAGATTTCATCATCATTATTATTATATATATTATATTGTTCCACTACACTGTATTCCGCTGCATTGATTATTATTCACTGGTATGTGCAAATCTGATATGTATTGTATAAATATAATCAAATGTTTATAGAACAACTTCATGAACTGTATATTTGATTATTATATTTTATCGTTCCGCTGCAAGATTCTATTTTGTTTTTCTTTCCTTGCTTTTTCTTATTTACCCCATAACAATCCGCCCTTTTGTATGGTTTAAGTCTGACGTGTGTGGTTTATCGTTGATTTAAACCGTGCGCAAAAGGCGGGTGTTACATCTGGTATCAGAGCTTTGGTTTAGCGATAAACCTTAGCTTTGTGGGGTTTGACTCTTTACCAACAGTGTAGTAATACCCTATGATGAGTCGCTGAGTGTATATATATGAGAGAGCGTATTTGTTAGTGTTATAAAAAGGTTTTAATATTGTGATAATTTGTTCCGTTTTGTATTTATAAATTCTGGTTATGGCATGGGACGCTATGACATCAATAGGGATTTCTAAACACTTAATAGGACAGACCGACACAATATTTGTTTTTAATATAGGTGAATGAAATAATTTTGCTATTATATTTCCTATATATAAAATAAAATTTTATAAATAAGATATATATTTGGTTCCAACATATTGGTTGTTAGGTAATGAAATTTATAAATAATAGTTGAAATAAGATCGAAAATAAAATAAAAGAATAAGTTGGAAATTTAGAACTTAAGTCCCGGGGTTTTGAAAATTCTTTCAATGATTTTGGAATATAATAATAATATTATTTAGAAGTATTTTATGATATAAATATTTCAATATAAATTGAAAGAATTGTTTTAAAGAATTTTTGGAAAAGATATGAGTTCTGTACTTCCCTCTTTGTCGCTGGAAAATAATTTCGGTGATGGCGGCCGCATCATCGACATTCATTTTCGAGTTTCGAAGGGGAAAGGCCACTGTAGTAGTTTTACTGCAGATTCATTTTTTTGATAAACAAATATAAATTTTAAAATTGCTTTAAATACAGTTGGATATATAAATTGTAAGTATATATTTATCTATTACTTTAAAATGATTTGAAATTAAACCCGGTATTTAATTCTTAAGTTTCAATAAATTAATAGTTTTAATTAGGGTAGTGAAGTGGAAATTAACTAATAATTGGAACATTTAAATAAAATAAGAGATTAAATGCCTAGTTATAAATGAAACTAAAAGAAATTTGGAATTCGTAACTTATTAAACAAAGGATATTATTATTGAGCATTCAATTAATTAAAAGGATTGAGAAAAACTTGTGTGATTTTCAATTGCATTCTTAAAAGCATATAGGTATAACTTACCAAACAATAAAAGTTACAATGTTAATAAGAAATTGTAATAGAATATTATACAAGTAAAAATTTGTAATAATGAAGGTATTCAATGAAATTCTTTAATAAATAAGAATTGGAAGTTGTAGTTGTTATGAACTTAAGTATAATTGAAATAATACTAATTAAATAAAATAGAAGGCAGGTATTGTAGGTAAGAAATTTCAAACTTAAGTAAATAAGTTGAAGTTATTTCTAAATAAAATTGTAAGAAATAAATGTAAATTTAAAAGATAAATTATTATATGAATGAAATTAATAAAGATTAACTTGATTTGGGAATTTGTTATTTGTTTGGTTTATAGTTGTTTGGATAAGGATACTTTAAATTTGTTTGGATGTATGTATAATCTATTTAGTTTCGCCTAAGACTGTTGAGTAAAAGGGTACAATTAGTAGTTTATTTTCATTTCGTACGATTTAAAGTTTTGAACCCGAACAACTATTTGTTTTGTTTGATATGAATGGATAATTGATGTGTGTTGATTTATGTAATGGTTGTTTGCTTGTTGCAAGTGATGGTTTGTATGTTGATTGTTTGTGGTTATTTGAAACAACTTTAAATATTTCATTTATATAATTGTTAACCTTTTGGATTGTATAAGTGAAATACAAGTTATGGAAGTAATTGCTACTGCTTTTTGTTCCATAAATAAGCGTTAATTGCCCGACCAATAGGTATGTTTTCGGATTACGGTTTATAGCGTTATTATACTGTTTTCCCGGGTTGGGATATATATTATTTTGGTAAATATATGTTGTATATTGCCATATTGGTATTATATTTTCTTCCGAGCCTCTCCGTACAAAGGAGACTCTGTCGAAACTTTCAATAAATTTGGACTTACAAAATATTTGAAAATGTTGCCAAAGTTTATAAATTTGAATATAAAAGATTTAGTTGGTTATAAATCTATATATTTTATTTAAATTATCCTACTCTGTAAAATTAGTGTTATGAATAGTATTTGAATAATATATATTGATTTATAAGTTCCTCTTTTCCCTTCTTTTCCTTTTCGAGGATGAAAAGTTTTGAGTGGGGGAGAGTGAAACGACCCGTAAAATTCGGTAATTAAATTTCTTAATTTAAGAATATTTTGGTAACTTAATGTTGAAGGAAATAAAAATTTATTGAGTTATTAATGGAAATAATAACTTGGATAAGATTGGTAAGTAAATTTTTAATAACTTGAATGTAACAGTATAAATGTAAGTTAATTGTTAATAACTTGGATGTAATTCCAATAAGCGAAACAATGTAAATGTTAATCTTATTCTTATTTTAATAAAAGAATGTTCCAAAATGAAATGATTAAATTGATTTAAAATCTTAATTAATGTGCGCATTAATTTATAATGGGATATAAGAGATAAATTAATAATTTAAAAATGTTAACTTACCAATAAAATAGTGTGAATGGAAATGGAATAAATTAGTGTATGAACTAATGGTAGCACATGTTGTGAGCTACTAAGTAAATTTAAAACGCAGCAGTGCTAATTTAAGTTAATAATTAATAGGTTAAATGAAATGTCAATTAATGAATTTATTAAAATTGTAAAGTTATAATAACATATGGAAATTGGTTGTGGAGAATAAAGATAACTAAATGTACTTTATTGATAATTAATATTATAACGGGAAGTGTGAATGTAAATTAAAAAGTAAACGTAAAATTTATTTATAAGATAGTAATTGGTGTAATAGAAAGCATGGGACCAAGTAAATAAATTTATTTAGAGAATATTAATTGTAATTAATGAATCAAAGAAATAGTAACGGTCGTAAGTTACTATTTAATTGTCCTATTAATTTGTTGTAACCGTCAAATTTGGGAATGAGATTTTATTATAAGTAAATAAAGGTAAGTATTGTATGAATACATGAATTAATGTATGATTTATGGTAATAGAATGAATCCGTGTGATGTAAGTAATTTTATAAATAGTTGAAATAATAAGCCTAAGTGAAATTTTAAGGCTATGGTAACAATCATCATAAATTACCAGAATATATCTAGTCTACCAAATTAATTGTAAAACAATTTCATTTAAAAGAAAATAAATGCCTCATTTATGTGGGTAAGAACTGTAATTGTAAAGTGTATATGTAATAAGCAACAGAAATGCATATTTTATTCATAAGTTAATATAAAGGAATGAAATATGAGACAAGTATAACTGCGTTACAAAGTAATAATAGACTCAACTAAAGGGTTGGAATTGAATCTAATCAGTTAAATTGGAATTTATAAAAATTAATTGGATTCAATTTATAATAAAGGGATTATTTTAAGTAAATGAAATAAATACTATAATTGGTGAATTGATTTACTTTAAATTGAGATGGGAATTGGTTTTAAAGAATTATAAATTTATAAGTAATACAAGAAGATAAAATTTATGAATTATAGGATTTGAATTTAAATAGTGATTTAATTTATTTAATTTATAATAATTGGATTAATTGCAAATGAATGAAATTAAATATTTAATTATTACGTTAATTTAAAAATTAAGTTGAAACTGGAAATATTTATGTAATAGCTTTGAACCCAATGTTAATTTCCTCCATTTGACCGTAATGAATTGAATAATAGGAATGAATAGTGAATTCAGTGGAATTATTGAAAATATAATTTATAATTGATGAATATAATGAAATTTGAATTTACGCTGAAATGTATGATTGAATCAACATTTAATTTGACATCTAAATTTGTTTAAAATCATTGCAAATGATTAAGAAATTTATATGATAAGAATTGTCAATTTTAGAATTTAAATTGGAAATTTGATTTAATTTATTAATTTATTCAATTAGTGTAAAAATGACTATTTTTGCCACTGACTCGGATTTCGACGAAACCAGTTTCATCGGATCCGTAACAGTGAATTATTGTAGGATTTCAAGTTTCGTAGCAATCGGGCTTGTCGTTTGATCGTACGGACTCGAAATGCCTTGAAATAAATGAAATTGAAATCAATTGAAATCAATTTGAAAAATATTGATTTTAGCATAAATTCTTTATACGATGGAATTTGGACTTGAAACCTTTTCCATTGCATTTAAAATATTTTTAAACATCCATATCGATATATGGTTTGACCCAATTTCGTTCCGGAGTCAGAACGGGCTTTTTGGGCCACTTTGTCATTAGCGCGTAAATCTATCTTATCCATCGATTCAAATTTCAGCCCTGCCTATAAATACTCTATTATAAACCCTAATTTCCTTCATTCTAATTTGTCCGTGCGTACCATTTCTTTCACCTCCTCAGTTCAATGGTAGACAAAAACAAAAAAATTCAATTGCAAATTCAAATCAAATTCAGTGGAAAAAATTCAAACTCTACAAATACTATCAAATTTTATATCGATCTGAAGCTCTCAACAGCCGCAACCCAAATCTGTAATTTATTTTTCGATTTGGATTTTTTGTTTGACCTGAAATGGGCTATTTAATTCCGGCCGTTCATACGGGGAGGCCTGATTTGACGATGGATCTTCAACTTTTGGTCGATCGGGGGGTACGGGCTAGAAGAGGAGCTCGAGTAGGCCATAGATCTCCGTTCGTTCGCGCTATTGATGGTAGTAGGCGCCGCAAATCGATAGGGAATGGCGTACGTGGCGGTGGCGTTAGGGAACACCGGCGATGGCTGCGCTCGGCCTATGGGGGCCGCGGAGTTAGGGGAAGACGGCGGTGGTGCCTGATCGGACTGGAGATGGTCGCGGACGAGGCTAAAATTACCTAGACAATGGAGGCTCTAGGTTTGTGGGTATGAGCTGAATGAAGGAACGTGATTCTCGCGTGAGATAAGGATGGTGGTGATGTGTAAGTAACGTGTATTATTTTTTTATTTACTTGATTAATTATTTTAAAACATGTAGTGTTCTAACTCGAGTATCTTTTTCATACGAACTTGGATTTGGGCATAGTTTTCTCCGCTAGGTTCGTATCGAAATTCTGGACGTTTTAGCGCTGGTTTGGACGAATTCTGAGACTGTTCAATTTTTAGGTTTAAATTGAATTTAAAGTCAATTTAAATTCAAAGGTGAGTGTTTTAACCCACTCACAACTTCTAAAATTTCTTATGTTTGGTAAATTAATTTATATTGTGATTATGCATTTATTTATGGCTGTTTCGTATATTTTTAATCACCATCTCAGTTAATTGCATTTATTGAAATTGAATCATTATTTAATTTATTATTGAATATAACTGTCAGTTAATTACCTGTTATATATTATCAGTTACATATTGATATTGATTGATTGTTTTGTATGATGAATGTGATGGATGTATGACTTTATGATGGATGAATGGATGTTTTATTTATATCATCATAATCTGCAAGTTGTTATGCATTTATTTTGATTCAGGATTGCGGTTAGAAATGATATACAACCGCATTTTTATTTTTAAATTGTGGATTGAAATGATAAATATCCGTATCACTTGACCATAGGATAAAAAATTATATACAGGCACCGTGATATATATATATATATAATTATTTTTGAAATGATTTTTATGGTTTTGTAAAGAAATATATGGGCTATACAGATATTTATTTTAGATGTTGTGTAAATGCTATTTTATTTTTGATTTGGCTATGTATAAATTTGTTTTGAATTATAAAATAAGCTAAATAATAAAGTTTGAATTTCTTTTATATAATATGGTTAAGTATCTATCTAAATTCTATTGTATATAGAGTTTATAATGACTCAAATAAAATTAAGGTTGGAAGATAAATGTGAATTTGATTTGAATTTAAGATTTAAGGATTATTCTCGAAAAATTTGATTTGAAATATAAATTTTTTAGATTTAAACAGAATGATTTAAACTTGATTTTTATTTAGGGGATTTAAACGAATATCAAATTGATTTAATTGAATATTATCAAGTTAATGTAATTGAAAGAATATCCAGTTATTTGAAGCCTAAAGGTTTTACTAAAATAATATTTCATTTATTAAGCAAACATTTCTAATCTAAATAATAGTAGTTGAAATTGATATATATATGAAATTATCAAAGAATAAGTTTTGAAATGGTGGAATAATTAAAGCTTTGAAATATATGAAAATTATATTGGTTTATTTGGGAATTTAAAATCCATATTGGAGTTGATTTGTGAAGGCGAAGAAGCTATTTTACTATATAAAGTAATTAAATATTTAAACCATTTAAGTGGTGTAGTATATTTCAAAGTTATGAAATTCAAGGTTTTATGTTTTGAAAAGCTAGTTTTGGTTTCGAAATATTATAACATTGAAATGTTATAGTTTTAGAAAAGGATATATTTGAAAATGATATCAAATTAGATTTGGTTTTTTTAAAAAGAGGAAATGATATCGTATTTATATGGATTTGAAATGGATATTATATTTAGGTTTTAAAAGTATAAACTATTTTGATAAGACCGCAGTGTTATAATAACGTTTGGTTGTTAAAGAGATCGGGATCGGAAGTTGTCATACTCTCTGCCAACTTCGAAAACCACTTTAACAACCGTGTACACGGTGGAGATTTCAGAATGAAGAAGGATGGTGGTGGTGTTTCCTTTGAGGTAAATATGTGGTCCCGACTCCCGTGAGTTGGCATAAGGTGGCTAAAACAGGAGAGATCGACGGGTTAAGAAGGTAGCCCCTTTTGTCGGACACATCCCTTCGATATTCTACTCTGACTTTGGATTTATTTGGTGGCCACTTTTGATTTCTTTGATTTGAGGGTGTGGCTCGAGGTGGGCGGTAGCTGTGGCTATGCGTTACCACCGACCCGGAAGCGTAATTGGTATATCTACCCTGGCATTGCCTAGTTGTGCCGTGTCACCTACCCTAGCGCGCCTTATACGATTTTGTTTTGTACCATACCTATCGAGTGCCCTCTGACGACGTCCAGTATGGGGGAGATTACGATACTGTATAGACTATGGGAATATAAAAGCGTGTTAAGGTGGAAAATGTAAAGCCTTAACGTTATTTTTAGTATATTATACTTTACTTTAGACGTTATTATTATAGCGTATTTTACTACGTAGTAAATAGTTTAACAGATCGTTAGGAGATGTGAATCCCAAGCACCTCTCAAGTTACTGCACTCATATTTATATCTGTTAATTTAACTCACATAAGATATTTTAGTTCTGACTCGAGTGTTTTGTCTTTTCAATTCGCTCTGGTCAGTCCAAGCATTTCAGGAATCGAAAACTTTATTTCTAGAGGACGAAGACGAAGATTTCATTATTATTATTATATATATTATATTGTTCCACTACACTGTATTCCGCTGCATTGATTATTATTCACTGGTATGTGCAACTCTGATTTGTATTGTATAAATATAATCAAATGTTTATAAAACGGCTTCATGAACTGTATATTTGATTATTATATTTTATCGTTCCGCTGCAAGATTCTATTTTGTTTTTCTTTCCCTGCTTTTTCTTATTTACCCCATAACAATCCGCCCTTTTGTATGGTTTAAGTCTGATGTGAATGGTTTATCGTTGATTTAAACCGTGCGAAAAAGGCGGGTGTTACACTTTTGGCCAACGATATCGATAGGGGTTCCTAAACACTTGAGCAAGACCAACCGACATAGTATTGTTTTAAAATTGGTAAATAAAATAATCTTACCTAAGAATATAAAAATGATTTTCAAAAATAGTATAGTATCTTTGACATGCTTGTTGAATAGGAAATGATAATGTTCTATTATTATCATTTAGGATTTGGTTTAGTCATACTCGTCCTGTTTGAGCATTGTTTGTTGTTGAATGTTATAGGTAGCTTCCTTAAATATGGGTTGGGTAAATAGAAAATCGGGGAACATTTGAACAAATTTTGAATTAAGTTTCACAATTTGATTATAAGGCGTTTGGTGTTAGTGTTGAGTTAAAACTTGATTTAATAAAAGATGTTCATTAAAAGGAAAGTTAGAATATTAGAAACGAGTTTATAAAAGAAATGATTTTATAAAATGGATTTATAGGAATGGATCTTTAGAATAAAAGATTTAAGTAGGCAATTTTTGAACTTAACTCTCAATGCTTTTGAAAAATGGTTTTCAAGGTTTGAAATGTAATAATGGTATTACTTGGAAGGATTTTTGTTAAGAAAAGAAAAAAAATTTGGGTATGGAAATTTTGAGTAAGAAGTATTTTCTTTGAATTGTTAGGGTAACAAGTTTCGATTTGTTTAGGTGACGATTTGAATAAACTTCTAAGTGACGGTAGGATTTTTGCTTAAGTTAACGTTGTAATGCACTTAGTAAATTATTCTCTTTGTTATTGTATGATCAAAACAAGTTCAAATTTGAATGAACCCAAAGCAAGTTGGTAATAAATATTTTGTTGAATATGTAAAGTATTCTTTCAAAAAGGAGGATTTTGAAATAGAAGAAGTATTTTGAAGTTAACTAGTTCGAGTGGCTGGAAAATAACTTAAAATCGAAAAGGGATGTGCTTGGATAGTAAACACTCTTGAGTATTACCCTCTTGGTAAGGGAATGTATGATACTTTTCGGTAGTACCCAGTTCCCTTGTATCATTTTAGGGTTATGCAAGCCATATGTAAGTTTTCCATGGATTAAATATATGGTATTATTTCAATAGATTTCTGAAATAAAACTTGGTTTTGGCTCCTAAGTTTTTAGGATGTAGAGATATCTTGATTTAAAATGGTTAATAAACGAAGCTACAAAATTGAATCAATTTAATAAGAAGGTTTAATAAACTTGGTTTTGTTAAACAATGTCTTTTGTATTTTAACACTTAGGAGTTCAAATATTATTTAATGTTATTGAGCGGGCTAATAAACATGTTTACCTTAGAGGTGTCCAAAAAGAATTAGACTCTAGGATGGAGTTTGGATACCAAGATCCTACTCTTCTTAGCTAGTTACCAGAACAAATGGGTAAAGAGGTTGTATTGGTCGACTCAGTTTTAAAGACCCAAATTATTTTGTACCTACATCTGATTAGTTAAAATTAAATAGAATTAAAAATTAGATGTTTTATACACATACACACTCTTAGGATGTTGGAGGTTATTATCCCAGTTAATAAATTTAGATGATTTTACGAGATGTTCCGTAAATAATTTGTATCATTTAAAAATGTTTGAACCTAAGTTGGAATTTTTAGGAATTGATTTCATAAATATTTGTGGGAGGGTAAGAAGGAAAAGTGGTGAATAAGAACCTTTATATGAGTACATAGGTTGAACGTAGATCATTTCCTTTCTTATATAGTTCTCGGTCCAAGATTTAAGCATATGACTTGAGGTGTTTTACATCATTCCGGATAAGGATTTACCAATCGATTTTGATGGCGAGCACTTGATTAGGGTTCTTGATAGGGAATCAAAGTTTTCTATCATAGTATATGACTATGTAAGGAGAATGAAGCTTTCTAGTCAAGAAGCCTCGTTGACTTAAATCATACAGAAGGGCGGATTGTTATGGGGTAAGTAAGAAAAGGTAGAGAAAGAAAAATAAACAAAATAGAATCTTGCAGCGGAACGATAAAATATAATAATCAAACATACAGTTCATGAAGCGTTTACAAAATATTCAATTATACTTATATAATACATATCAGAGTTACACATACCAGAGAAAAATCAATAATAATGGAGTGGAACAGTGAGAATATAGCGGAATACTATAATAAATCTTCGTCTTCATCCTCTAGAATATGGTCTTCAAATCCTGAAATGCTCAGGCTGACCCGAGCGAATTGAAAAGACAAAACACTCGAGTCAGAACTAAAAGATCTTATGTAAGTTAAATCAACAATAAACAATATGAGTGGAACGGCGTCAGAGATGTTTACGGGATTTGACATCTCCTATCCAGTGTCTACCGTGAGTGCAGTAACTCAAGAGATGCTTGGGATTCACATCTCCTGAGTATCCGTTAAACTATTTACTATGTAGTAATATTTTGCTATTATAATAATGTCTATTAGTAAAATAAACTTACTTTTAAATAGTGTTAAGGCTTTACATTTTCCACCTTAACACGTAATAGTGCCAATAGTCTATATAGTACCGTAATACCTCCTAGTCGGGAGGCTACCAGAGGATACTCCATAGGTACGACACAAATCAAACTCGTACAAGGCGCGCTAGGGTAGGTGACAGGGCACAACTAGGAAATGCCAGAGTAGATATACCAATTACGCTTCCGGGCCTGTGGTAATGCGTAGCAGCTACTACCGCCCACCTCGAGCCACACCCCCAAATCAAAAAATCAAAAATGGCCACCGAATCAATCCAAAAGTCAGAGTATAATATCGAAGGGATGTGTCCAATAAAAGGTGCTACCTTCTTAGCCCATCGATCTCCCCTGTTTTAGCCACCTTATGCCAACTCACGGGATTCGGGTCCATGTATTTACCTCAAAGGAAACGTCGCCACCATCCTACTTCATTCTGAAATCTCCAACAGCGTACACGGTTGTTAAAGTGGTTTTCGGAGGTGGCAGAGAGTATGAAAACTTCTGATCCTGGTCTCTTCAACAACTAAACGTTACTATAACACCGCGGTTGCCACGACCCGAAATTCAATGTTTGAAAATCGACATCAAATACCTCACTTGTACTTGACCGTCAAAGATTCAACTTCGAACTCTAGTCGGATGGAGCTTATAACAACATTAGATGAATATAAAACAGCGGAAACAAGATGAATATCATGCATTACATCACAGATACAACATCATCATAATATCCGTTACAACATCAGAGTATCATAATACATGAATCACAACTCCAAATAGAACATCATAATATAGCAACAAGTGATCATATGCCAAAAGTCTTCAAGAAAATAAAGTGATAGCGAACATCCAAATCTAAGCACCTTGAGATCCAAAAGCTTTCAAGATATTTTCAAGGTAAAGCTCCCAAAAACTGATAGTCTCCAAACCAAAAGTCTCCAAAATACAGCTAATACCAAAATACGGAGAACCTGCTACTAGGCTGCCCGTGTGGAAATAATGGGTACCCAGAGTTTAGAAAGGAAACAATAAACTCCGGTCAGTCATGGGACTTGTATGAGTAAACAAAAATAGTTGCTTTCAAATAGAACAGATTTATACAAGAAAAACCGGTATGCTTTTGGAAAATGAAACTACCATAAGACCTCCCGCCACACACGCAATGCAATCACAGAATTGGAGGAGATTTATTTTTATGATAGTCAAATATGCTTGATAGGGGAAAATTCTTTGATATTATTACTAGTGCATAGTGTAGAAAGCCATTTCGAAAGTATATATAAATCCTAGCCAGCATACAACCATTATTGTATGCCTACTATAGCTACCATCTAAACAGTGAGGCGCCACCATAAGTAAATGGCAGGTTATACAACTAAAACTGTACTGGGTTCGTATTGGGAATTGGATTCAACAAATGGTCAGGCTAAGGAACTTCCTATGCCACATGGGTACGCCTCTGGCGGGACGTCCCGAGAACCTACCCTGCTCTCTGCCAACACAAGGTCGGGTTACCTCTGTAACTAGGTAACTACTACTCGAGTATGCCATTCCCTGGTCGTTTGCGACCTTTATCCGAGGGCCCTCCATCATAAAGCAACAACCACACAGTAAATGAGATTGAAGCAACCACAAAGGTGAAATATTTGGGCTCTATACCATGATACCACCTTTTTCCAGAAGGAAATGACATACCCTAAAGGGCGCGAACCTCATAACCTTGCAGCATCTTTCCTGTTTCGACCATTTTCGGGTTGTGAGGTCCGATGAGGTCTCGTCCACAAAGCAACGCTTTACACGAAAGTCATGCTTTGATCACAAATGATCATCAATAAACAGCAGCTCTTAGCATGCCACACTACCAAATTGGGAGTATATCGCAGATAACCTTCAACTACATAACCTCTGAGCTCGTACGTCTCGGAGAAGGATGTTAAGCTAAGAGAATAAATTCTCCGCCACCAACAGATATGCATTTGAAAGAAATTGGCTTTATATCTCAAAGTGTAGCGTCGGACACACGACCATACAAGTCTGTTCCGGGTTCGAACAGAACCGAAGGCACTTCGTCCAATAAAGGAAGAATCCCTTGCAAATCCGGGCGTCTACAATCGCGATCGGACTCCCCATCACATGTGGAGATCTCTATATCGGGCGTCCCTATCGTTTTCGAAGACACCCGGTCTTCACCACCGTCTTCAAATGCTATCCATTTTGTCGAATCACTATTCGAAATGGTTTATATGACACAAAGGTCCTCTCCCGGCTAATCCGAATAGTGAGCGCTCAATTTTATAACATGTGGGTGTATCAATTACAAGGATTCACATTCAGGGTTCAATGTGGGTTTCGAATAACTGACCGAAATCCAACTCCCTGTCGCATCGAAGTTTAAATGCCGTTTTATGGGCAAAAGGGGTTTTCACACACAAGTAGGAACCAATTACAAATCACAGTTCATCACAAAGCAATCACAATATCACAACAGAAATATCAATCCAGTACAAGATATTTGATGATAGTCAATCATCTTCGATTAAGGTGATTGTGATTAAAGTGAATTAACCAAATAATTATCCTTATTAGTTATTGTAAATCAATGTTTAATTTTACTTAATTATGAATTTATTTAGCCTTAATTGGCTTTATTAACTAATTATCCTTTAATTGATTATTTTAATTTATCAATTCTTAATTGTTAACTAATTAAGTTTAATTACTTTTATTACTTCACTATTCTTTAATTAATTAACTTTTAATTATAAAGCACTTACAAATCATTAATTGTAAATCATTATTTCATCATATAAATAAATTTGGTTTTTAAAGTGAACACTTGAATATTTGATTTACTTTTAAATTTTTATTAAGTTAAATTTTAAAACAATTTTTATTTAAAAGAAATATATAAATTTGAAATATCTTTGAACTTCATAAATTTTAAATAATTTTTTCAATATCATCTACCTCTTCTGCTTAACAACAATCATTTTTAATAAAGAATGCATTAAAAATTTAATTACTTTAGATTGTTAAAGTTTCCCCAGAAAATTCTGCTACTCGATATACGCTTCGGGTTCACCCGAGAAAATGCCCCCTTGCTTCGAGTTTTACCCAATTTCACCCGTATGTTAAAAAAAATTCCAATTTGAATTTTTTCTATGTAAAATTTTTCTTTACACAGCGCGCCCATATTCCACCCGAGTTAAAACTCGAGTTACCCCATGGTTTACCCGATATTCGCTTCGAGTTGCCTCCCTTCTTCCCCAAACCCATCACAATTGACACCACAACCACCACGTGCACGTGCACGGCCAAAATCGTCGCCGTTGGTCGAAGCTGCAGCCACCATCGAGTCGACGTCCATCCCCTAAAACTCCATAAACACCCAGAACTCGAATAAATTTTGAAAACGAGAATTGAGACATTTCGACCCAAACAACCCACCAGAAACATCATCAGTAAAACGTCTGACGCCACCTCCTTTGACCGTTAACGGTCACCAAACTTTGACCCAAACTCCATTAACGTGCGACGCCTCGATCTGCACCATTGACACGCAGTCCGATCGCCCATCGATGGCGCAGCACCATCATTTTGAACACGAACAGAAAAGGGTTCTTAAACCCTAGTTTGATCTTGAATCAAAAATTCAATGATTTATAAACGCCACTCGTATTTTTCTAGTAATGTCGAACGTTTAATCAAACTATGACGATGAACACGAGACCCACCAACGTTTGGATCATCGGAATTGGTCAAAAGTTCAACTTTCTGTTCAACTTCCATTTCTCATAGAAAATTCAATGAAAAATTTAAATTTTGATTTCTAAAATCATCATTTGAAGGGGATCCAGATAATATTACTGAAATTAAAATCTGTAGGGTTTGAATTTTTACAAATATCAATGGTGACTACATTTCATAATTTCCAGGAAAAAAGAACTATGTATAACTTGCTTTAATTCATTACTGAAATATAATACCGGGTTAAAAAATATTTTTTTAACTTGTTTACAGTCATTTTCAGAAGCAAAGAGGGAGAGAAAGATCTGAATTGGCCATGGTTTACTCTGTAAACCAGAGAGCTAGATGTAACTGTGTTTTTTTCATAGTTTCTAAAAAAAAAATGAAACACATTGCTTTACTCTAATTTGTTACTGAAACATAATACATGTCCAAACAATACTTCAATTTGTTTATTTTTCAGATCTAACAGAAAATATAAAGGGGGTTTGAGTTTGGTATATTAACACTGTAAACCAAAACTCAGAGAAACAGGGAAGGAAATACATTCCCAAGCAAAAGAAAACATAAACACAACCATTTAATCACATGCAAGTGCCTTTCAAACATTCATTCAGGCATTTCAAACAGCAGGAAATGATTGAATAAACATGGGTTTACTCACCTTATTCCTGAAGATAGAAAACTCTTGACAGATTCAAAAGAAAAGATGAAGCCTATCAACTTTTTCTTCTTCCCTTTCTACTTTAATCTTTTTTTAGTTTAGATCTGTAAGTTGTAGATGAAAATTCTTGCTTACTCTTTGTTGTATTCGTTTTCTTAATTCATCAATAACAGTAATTTTTAGATTTACTTACTTACAGTGGGAATTTTTATATAACAGAGAAACTTTATCTACAACTAGAAATCCAGAAATGGGTTTAAGTCTTTGATCTTGATTCTTCCTACAAATGATTAATATTATTGTTTTAAATTCTTTCTTCATTAGAGATTATTACTTCAAGTTCAAATTTTTAAAAAAGGAAAGTTACTTGCCTCAAATTTATTTCAGAACTACTGCACTAGCAGAAACCCGAAGCCCTCCTGTTCAAAGCTAATCTGCAGCTTTTTGAATTTTGTTGTTAAAACTTGATTAAAAAAAAAAATCATAATCTCACTAAACTATAATGTTTTAAAACTTACCAGAGAGATGGAATCATACATTACAGTTTGATGCTTAAGAAAGAACTTTAGATTTAACTTTTGAATTGAAGAAAGTGGGCAGTATTTTTTTCTTTTTTGATTTCTACTTTTTCTTGAGTGTTAGAGTTTGAGATTGCTAGATCTTAGTTACTGTACATTTCAGAGATTTGGAGCTAAATAAATTTGAAATTGGAAGCTGAAAAGTTTCCTATAATTTTTAATTTGATTATTTTATTCAAGTAATGATGTTTCAAGCCATTTGTAAAAAGATAATCATGAGATCTAAAATTTTGTTAATCTCCTTACTCCACCTCCCATGTGCAATGTTAAGCATTTGAATTTTTTTCAAGACAAAAGATTTTTTTGTAAATTTTTATATCCTATTCATTTGTGTATATATGTATTCAATGTTAAAAGAATTATTTTTAGCCAATATTTACATTATATACGTTACATCTTAATGATTTTAAATGCTACTTATTTTTTAAAACATCTATTTTAAATTTAAGCTCAAATTTCAATTCAAACTTGAAATATAACCATTTTTGTCCATTTATATATTCACACAACTCTTAAAAAATTTAAGTTAGATTTCAATATGTATTCAACCTTACTCAAATATGTAACATATATGTAAGATTTTTAAATTCAAATGACTTTTAAAACATTCATTATTTCAATATTTTAAACTCAAAATAAAAATTGGAATTTTATTCACATATTATTTTCACTTATTTTATTTGTTTTAAGATTTTATTTCAATTTATTTTCAAATTAAATCCCAAAAATTTAAAATGTTTTAATTTAAATTGATAAATTTTTGGGATGTTACAAATATCCCCTTATTAAGAAAATTTCGTCCTCGCAATTGAAAGAGAGAGAAAAACAAACAAAGAATATACGAATTCAGAAAGAATAAGTAAATGGCTTACCGGCCTAAGCCGAGATATCCACTCTGCAATTGGGATATGATTTCTGCATATTATCTTCAGTTTCCCAAGTGTAGTCTTTTGGATCGCCACTCCACTGAACTTTAACTAGCTTCACAACTTTTATTTCTCAATTGCTTTTCTTCACGATCCACAATCTTTATCGGTTCTCTTTTAACTGTTAAATTGGGAGTGATGTCGAGATCCTGTTGAGCAGCTTCTCCAATAATACTATTCGGATCGTGCACATACTTTCGAAGGTTACAAATGTGGAATACATCATCCATGCCAGATAACCAGCTAGGCAACTGCACTCGATAGGCTAAAGAACCGATCCTTTCCATAATAGGAAAAGGACCAATATATCATGGAGCTAGCTTACCAGTCTTCCCAAATCTCAATACACCTCGCATATGAGATACTTTAAGAAAGACAGAGTCCCCAATCTGGAATTCCAAATCCCATCTCCTACGATCATAATAACTCTTTTGACAACTCTGAGCCGTCCTCAATTTCTTCCGAATAGAATCAACTTTCTCAGTGGCTTCTTTAATCATATCCGGTCCAAGGACGAGTCTATCACCTGTCTCAATCCAGCATGCCGGTGATCGACGTGGACGACCTTATAAAGCCTCAAAAGGAGCCATCTCTATACTGGCCTGATAGCTATTGTTATAAGAGAACTCGACCAGATGCAAATGGTCCTCCCAAGAACCACCAAAATCAAGTATACAAGCTTGCAATAGGTCTTCTAAGATTCGGTTAATCCTCTCAGTCTGCCCATCAGACTGTGGGTGATAAGTAGTGTTGAAATTCAGTTTTGTTCCCAATGCATCTGGAAACGCCTCCCAAAATCTACTAGTGAAGATCGGATCACGATCACTCACTATGCTGCTAGGAATGCCATGGAGACGGACAATTTCTTTCACATATAATTCTGCTAAACTTTCTGCCGTTCCGGTAGATTTCGCTGGCAAGAATTGGGCTGTTTTAGTCAAACGGTCCACAATGACCCAAATTGCTTCATTGCCTTTCCGAGTACGAGGAAAACCGTCGATGAAATCCATCGATACTTGGTCCCATTTCCAATTGGGCACCTCTAAAGGCTGAAGTAAACCCGCCATTTTCTTTTGATCGCTTTTGATTTGTTGGCAAATAGCATAGCGACTCACATATATAGATATGTCCCTTTTCATCGTCTTCCACAGAAGGTTCTTTTGATATCTCTATACATTTTATTGACTCCCGGATGGATGCAAAGCTTAGACTTGTGGCATTCATCTAAAACTTCATGTTTCAAATCAGGGATGTTCGGGACACAAATCCTGCCTTTCATCCTTATAACTTTATTATCGTCAATCTCAAAACTGGAATTCTCCGCTTGACATATTCTTCTATGGATTTCCCGAAGAAACTTGTCTTCTGTCTGCTGTCTTGCAATCTTCTTAAGAAGAGTGGGAGCGATAACAAGATATGCGAGAACAACATGTCTTCTGCTTAAAGCATCGGCAACTACATTGGCTTTTCTGGGTGAAGAGATATTTCAAAGATTTGTGGTCGGCGAATAATTCGAATTCTTCACCTAGAGTAAGGAGAGTTCAATAACTATATTTGTTAAGTTAAGTTAAATTAAATTCGTAGATTGTTAAGAAAGCTGAAAAGATTCTTACCCAGAAGATAATGTCGCCATATTTTCAAAGCGAAGATAACAGCTAAAAGCTTCAAATCATGGGTTGGATAGTTTCTTTCACGAGGACGTAAATGTATACTCGCGTAGGCAATTACCTTCCCGTTCTGCATCAATACTACACCCAAGCCTTCACCATAAGCATCGGTATAAGCAGATAAACCCTGGTTCCCATTGATAATAGCGAGGAGAGGAGCGGTGGTTA
Source organism: Allium cepa (assembly GCA_030765085.1). Taxonomy (NCBI): domain Eukaryota; kingdom Viridiplantae; phylum Streptophyta; class Magnoliopsida; order Asparagales; family Amaryllidaceae; genus Allium; species Allium cepa. The sequence continues at coordinate 72,597,423 of CM060938.1, read as the reverse complement.
ATCTCTTCTTCAACTCCTGAAAAGCTTCGACACATTTTGGAGTCCAATTGAACTTTGCATTCTTCATTGTTAGCTTGGTCAATGGACTAGCTAACTTTGAAAAGTCCTGAACAAACTTCCGATAATAACCTGCTAAACCCAAAAAGCTTCGAACTTCCTTTGCGGTAGCAGGTTTTCTCCAATCAAGAATAGCGGAAATTTTGCTAGGATCAATATAAATCCCTTCTTCATTAACAATATGGCCGATAAATTTGACTTCTTTGACCCAAAAATGGCAGTTGGATTGCGAATAGAACATTTCAATATCTCCAAAACGATTCTATGGTGCTCGGCATGCTCCTCTTTGTTCTTGGAATAGACCAAAATATCATTAATAAATACGAGCACAGATTTATTCAAAACTTCCCGAAACACACGAGTCATAAGATATGGGGCATTGGTTAGCAGAAAGGCACGACTAACCATTCGTAGAACACATTAGGACCCCTGAAAGCTATCAGATGAACACGTCTTCGGCGATTCATAGTTGATGGAACCCTTGGGCTAGATCCATCTTTGAAAAGAAACACACGCTGTGCAACTGATCAAATAAATCATCAATTCTAGGGTAGTGGGAATTTATTCTTGAGAGTCAGCTTATTGAGATCGCGGTAATCCACACACAACCTCAAAGATCCGTCCGATTTAGCAACAAATACGACGGCTGAACCCCATTCGGAAACACTGGGTTGAATCAACCCTTTTGCTAGTAAATCCCTGGTTTGCTGAACTAATTCAACCCTTTCCCTGGGTGCCATCCTGCGACTTGCGTGAACGACAGGACGAGCATTGGGTACAAGGTCTATTCTGAATTCTGTTTCTCGGTGTGGCGGTAGAGATTTCACTTCTTCAAACACATCTGGAAAATCTCTAACAGTAGGTATGGACTCCAGACTGGGTTCAGGATAACCCAAATTATACATCAACCCTTCTCTTTTAGGGCTAGGGTCCTCACAAGAAATCTCGATGAAATCTCCAAATTCGGTTTTGATTGAAATTAATTGATTATTGCAATCCAATTTGGCTTCATATTTTGCTAGCCAATCCATTCCGAGTAAGACTTCAAACTTGTTAAAATCAAGAACAAAGAGACCAATAGGGAATTGGTAGCAAGAATATGAGATAGGAACATCTCTACATCGAAGACAGAGGTTCACGGGACCTCCAACTGGATTCTTTACGCATATAGGCTCATCAACAAAATCAGGTTCAAGATTCAATTCATTAATAGCTTGCTAAGAGATAAAACTGTGTGTAGCGCCTGTGTCAAAAAGAACTCTAACAATGCTATCACAAATAGTGAGATTATCTTCCAGAACTCCTTTCCCCTTTTCTGCTTTGGAGGATGCGGGTTTTTCTTTGACCGTGTACACCTTGGCTGTTTGAGCCTGCTTCATAACTGGGTAGTATTTAACTTCATGTCCCACTTTCTGACAATAATAACATTTCATGGGCTTTGCTTGAACGGATTGATTTCTCTTTGTCTTCTTGCAGCTTTTTGAGCAGTGGCCGTTTTCCAAGCAATTATAGCAAGTGACATTCTCTGCCGTGCTTCCTTGATTTCTCTTCTTTTTCTCCTTACCGTGCCATGGTTTCTTGCCTCCAAATTTCCTCTTCTTCCAATTTTGATTGCTCAAATTTCCTTTCTCCATCGGGGCTTCTTGCATGTCAAGTGTAGCATATCAGTAACCCATATCAACCAAATATGAGAAGGATTCTTTGATGTGGCCAGTCATCTTTTCGTGGAACTTCTTATTCATCCCACGAATGAACCTTTCATTCTTCTTCAAAGGTGTATTACCAATTCTGGACCAAAGCAAGAAAATTCATTGAATTTGTTTAGATACTTCTCAAATGACAAACTCGCCTGCTTTAAGTCCATGAAATCCTGGTACATTCGAGAAATCCCAACTAATGGCATATAACGCTTCCCGAATACTTCTTTGAATCTCTCCCTAGTAAACTCGTCTTCAGGCTCATCAATAGTGACTATCTCCCACCATGCTAAGGCCTCATCTTGAAGTTGCCAAGAAGCTATGAGATGCATCTGATCATCTTGCAGCTTAAGCCCTTTAAAGTTTTTCTCACATGATCTGATCCATGCCTGGGCCTTAACAATCGACTCTTTGCCGTTGAACGGCCTACCACCAAGCCTTGAGAAACTCTTATATAAATCAGCCTGATTCGAATGATGCTGAGTAGGTAAAGCTGCTTCTGCTGTAGGGAGAACTTGGCTAGGTGCTGTGCCATTTCCTCACCCCTCCAGCTCTTCCTCTTCGTCCGCTCATCCTTACTATCTGTAATTAGTAAGAAGATTGATTTAGATATTCGGACGAGATATCTTAAAGAATATCAGCAGTTAAAGGAAATAGATTAAGAAAATTTGAGGTTTCGGTCTCAATTATACTCATTCTAGGGTATACTTCACCCTATCTCTAATGAGCCATCTAATGTGTTATACTCCGTAGCTAAAGTTCTTACTCAACCTTCAGCTCTGATACCACATGCCATGACCCGAAATCCAATGTTCGAGAATCGACATCAAATACCTCACTTATACTTGACTATCAAAGATTCAACATCGAAATGAATATAAAACAGCGGAAACAAAATGAATATCATGCATTACATCACAGATACAACATCATCATAATATCCGTTACAACATCAGAGTATCATAATACATGAATCACAACTCCAAGTGGAACATCATAATAGAGCAACAAGTGATCATATGCCAAAAGTCTTCAAGAAAATAGAGTGATAGCGAACATCCAAATCTAAGCACCTTGATATCCAAAAGCTTTCAAGATATCTTCAAGGTAAAGCTCCCAAAAACCGATAGTCTCCAAACCAGAAGTCTCCAAAATACAGCTAATACCAAAATACGGAGAACCTGCTACTAGGCTGCCCGTGTGGAAATAATGGGCACCCAGAGTTTAGAAAGGAAACAATAAACTCTGCGTCAGTCATGGGACTGGTATGAGTAAACAAAAACAGATGCTTTCAAATAGAACAGATTTATACAAGAAAAACCTGTATGCTTTTGGAAAATGAAACTACCATAAAACCTCCCGCCACACACACAATGCAATCGCAGAATTGGAGGAGATTTCTTCTTATGATAGTCAAATATGCTTGATACAGGAAAATTATTTGATATTATTACTAGTGCATAGTGTAGAAAGTCATTTCGAAAGTATAATATAAATCCTAGCCAGCATACAACCATTATTGTATGCCTACTATAGCTACCATCTAAACAGTGAGGCGCCACCATAAGTAAATGGCAGATTATACAACTAAAACCGTACTGGGTTCGTATTGGGAATTGGATTTCCAACAAATGGTCAGGCTAAGGAACTTCCTATGCCATATGGGTATGAATCTAGGCGAGACGTCTCGAGAACCTACCCGGCTCTCTACCAACACAAGGCCGGGTTACTTCTGTAACTAGGTAACTACTACTCGATTATGCCATTCGTCGGTCGTTTGCGACCTTTATCCGAGGGCCCTCCATCACAAAGCAACAACCACACAGTAAATGAGATTGAAGCAACTACATAGGTGAAATATCTAGGCTCCATACCATGATACCACCTTTTTCCAAAAGGAAATGACATACCCTAAAGGACGCAACCCTCATAACCTTGCCGCATCTTTCCTGTTTCGACCATTTCTAGGTTGTGAGGTCCGATGAGGTCTCGTCCACAAAGCTACGCTTTACACGAAAGCCTTGTTTTGATCACAAATGATCATCAATACACAACAACACTTAGCATGCCACACTACCAAATTGGGAGTATATCGCTAATAACCTTCAACTACACAACCTCTGAGCTCGTACGTCTCAGAGAAGGGTGTTAAGCTAAGAGAATAAATTCTCCGCCACCAATAGATATGCATTTGAAAGAAATCGGCTTTATATCTCAAAGTGTAGTGTCAGACACACGACCATATAAGTCTGTTACGGCTTCGAACAGAACCGAAGGAACTTCGTCCAATAAAGGAAGAAGCCCTTGCAAATCCGGGCGTCTACAATCCCGATCGGACTCCCCATCACATGTGGAGATCTCTATACCGGAGCAACTTAGTGCAGAGACAATCGATAGGTTATCCTATCGTTTTCGAAGACTCCTGGTCTTCACCACCGTCTTCAAATGCTATCCATTTCGTCGAATCACTATTCGGAATGGGTTATATGACACAAAGGTCCTCTCCCGGCTAATCCGAATAGTGAGCGCTCAATTTTAAAACATGTGGGTGTATCAATTACAAGGATTCACATTCAGGGTTCCATGTGGGTTTCGGATAACTGACTGAAATCCGACTCCCTATCGCATCGAAGTTTAAATGCCGTTTTACGGGCAAAAGGGGTTTTCACACACAAGTAGGAACCAATCACAAATCACAGTTCATCACAAAGAAATCACAGTATCACAACAGAAATATCAATCCAGTACAGAATATTCGATGATAGTCAATCATCTTCGATTATGGTGATTGTGATTAAAGTGAATTAACCAAATAATTATCCTTATTAATTATTTTAATTTATTATTTTAATTTATTATTTTAATTTATTTAGTTCTTAATTGTTAACTAATTAAGTTTAATTACTTTTATTAATTGACTATTCTTTAATTAATTAGCTTTTAATTATAAAGTAGTTACAAATCATTAATTGTTAAATCATTATTTCATCATATAAATAAATTTGGTTTTTAAAGTTAACACTTGAATATTTGATTTACTTTTAAATTTTTATTAAGTTAAATTTTAAAACAATTTTTATTTAAAAGAAATATATAAATTTGAGATATCGTTGAAATTCATAAATTTCAAATAATTGTTTCAATATCATCTACCTCACATTTTGATTAACAACTATCATTTTTAATAAAGAATGCATTAAAAATTTAATTACTTTAGATTATTAAAGTTTCCCTAGAAAATTCTGCTACTCGATATATGCTTCGGGTTCTACCCGAGAAAATGCCCCCTTGCTTCGAGTTTTACCCAATTTCACCCATATGCTTAAAAAAAATTTCCAATTTGAATTTTTTCTATGTAAAATTTTTCTTTACACAGCGCACCCATATTCCACCCGAATTAAAACTCGAGTTACCCCATGGTTTACCCGATGTTCGCTTCGAGTTGCCTCCCTTCTTCCCCAAAACCATCACAACTTACACCACAACCACCACATGCACGTGCACGGCCAAAATCATCGCCGTTGGTCGAAGCTGCAGCCACCATCAAGTCGACGTCCATCCGCCAAAACTCCATAAACACCCAGAACTCGAATAAATTTCGAAAACGAGCATTGAGACATTTCGACCCAAACAACCCATCAGAAACATCATCAGTAAAACGTCTCACGCCACCTCCTCTGACCGTTAACGGTCACCAAACTTTGACCCAAACTCCATTAACATGCAACGCCTCGATCTACACCATTAACACGCAGTCCGATTGCCCATTGATGGCGCAACATCATCATTTCGAACATGAACAGAAAAGGGTTCTTAAACCCTAGTTTGATCTCGAATTGAAAATTCAATGATTTATAAATGCCATTCATATTTTTCTAGTGACGTCGAATGTTTAATCTAACTATGACGATGAACACGAAACCTACCAATGTTTGGATCATCGGAATTGGTCAAAAGTTCAACTTTCTATTCAACTTCCATTTCTGAGAGAAAATTCAATGAAAATTTAAATTTTGTTTTCTAAAACCATCATTTTTGAAAGGGATCCAGATAATATTACTGAAATTAAAATCTGTAGGGTTCGAATTTTTACAAAAATCAGTGGTGACTGCATTTCATAATTTCCAGGAAAAAAGAACTATGTATAACTTGCTTTAATTCATTACTGAAATATAATACAGGGTTAAACAATATTTTTTTAACTTGTTTACAATCATTTTCAGAAGCAAAGAGGGAGAGAAAGATTTGAATTGGCCATGGTTTACTCTGTAAACCAGAGAGCTAGATGTAACTTTGTTTTTTCATAGTTTCTAAAAAAAAAATGAAACACATTGCTTTACTCTAATTTGTTACCGAAACATAATACATGTCCAAACAATACTTCAATTTGTCCTACATCCAGTCCTGCACCAAGGCAATATCCTTGTACAGATTTTTATAAGCCAATATCCAAATTACAACCCTCAATTTCTAAGGCCTTGAGGAACCCTCCTATCTCCGAGTCTGGGATAAACTCTCTTGATTTATGGGACACAAGATCACCCTAATACTTCTTAATAACAATTCTTTTGAATGGATAGACTCTATGGACTTTTTGAATACAAATTAATCCTATAACTCTGAATAGCACTTTGATCTTTAGTAGAATGATGGAGAATCAAATAGAGAGAGTATCTAAATGATTTCCTATTGAGAATTTGGCAGAATGATGGCACGGTCTTGAAAATATGAAGTTTTATGGATATGGAATGGTGGAGAAGAAAGAGTAAAGAAAATAAGAAAAAAGTTATTAAAAAATTCGTTTTGGAAGCCTTTATATAGATACATAACAGTCATAACCATTGGCGTAAGGTTTTTGAACGAATGGACACTTCTTTTGAAAATTAAATTTTGAATCCAACTGTCACCATGTCGACATGGGGTATCCCCATATGTCGACATCCCTCGGTTCAAAATTATAGAGATGTTGTTTTGTAAAGGCATTTGAATTTAAAACAAGTTGAAACTTCTCTGAAGCAAAGAAAAGTGTTTAAACAATATTTTGAGATAGAGAATGAATATAAAACATTATTTTAAATATATGTATATAATTGATATAGACCGTCAATTATATAAGTGATATTTAAAATCAGAATAAGTTTTGATGTTTTAAAAATAGAAGCTTTTAAAATCAGAATAGAGGAATATTTCAAGGCTAAAACAAAGTTTGAAAATCTTTTTGAAAACATGATTTTGAAAGCTAAAACATTTTGAAAACAGATTTAAAAACATTTTGAAAAATCTATTCAAACTGAAATTGCAAGAACCTTCCTACAGAGCTCCTCCATAGGACTCGAGAACTTGTACAAAGTAGTTTAAATGATTTTGATTTTCGTGGGTTTGTAAGCCACTTGTCGTAGGTTTGTAAGCTACTTGTCGTGGGTTTGTAAGCCACTGGTTTCGATAGAAATTGGATTCCATCCCAAAAGAAAATTGGAAGAAAGATGAGAGTGCTATTATGAAGTTTTAACAAAATACTAGACACTTATCTTGAGATCTTGAAATCTTGATTCTCTAGAGTCTTGAATCTTGAATCTCTAATCTTCATCTTGATGCTTGAGTCTTTATACTGATCAGTCTTCGATGATACCTGTATATACTTCCTATATATATATATATGGAAATGTTAGTATATATTTTATAAAGTAAAGTATAATAACTATATAAGGTTGTTGTCATCAAAACATCATCAACTCAGTTCCTAACAATTATATCAAATTTTCGATTTCAATTCTTCAATTGACCAATTTCAACAATTTTAATTTCTTAATCATTTACAATGATTTAAACAAATTTAAATGTCAATTTAGAGTTGATTAATTTATCAATTTCAGTATTAACCTCAATTTCATTAAATTCAAAAATTATAAATAAAATTCCCAATAATCGCATTTAATTAAATAAATCAATGATTATTCCATTCATTATTGTCAAACAGATGGATTTAACATTGGATTCAAAACTATTACACAAATTTCTCATATTCCATCTTCATTTCAAATAACGTAATATTTAGATATTTTAATTTCAATTAATCCAATTATTGAATTTTACATTTCAATTAAATAAATAAAATCTTGATTTCCATTCTTTAAATCAACCAATTGTCATATTATAAATAGATTGACATTATTTCCAATTATTTCCTTAATTTGTACTAATATAACATTGAATTGAGATTCATTGCAATTGATTACAAATTTTGATTAAATGGACTAAATAAATGATTACTTTGTAATAATTGTTGCCACCAACTCTTAATCATATTTATATAAGTTCTCATTTCCAAACAATTACGTACATAACATTGATTTTATTCAATCACTATTTATTCATTGTTTAATTAAATATTTACATTTATTTTTCTTATATTAATTTATTACCAAATATTCCTTTTTACAATCAATTATAATCTAAATAGTTGTTCCAATCAATTGGGATTGCATTGAATTATTTATTTATTTATTAACTTGCATTATCATTCTTACATTTCATTCCCGTTATTAATCTATTATTACCAAATAGATAAAATTAGCATTATTGCCTTAAAATGAAATTTGATGACCACTTTCATTTAACACTCTAAATAAATAAATAACATATATTAGTTGTCACCTATTTACTTTTCTTACATTTAAAAGTTTATTACTTACCATAAACACTGTTTATTTCATTAATTCAATAATTACACCTGTTTTACTCATATTCCCATTATAACTAGGTCATAACATTTAAATTATTTTATTTAAATGGAATTTCATTCAAATTCATTAATTATTAACTTTAACTAAACCTGTTATGTTTTCTTTTAGTTACTTTCATTATTATATCACAACTTTTATTAATAATTCACAATTTTTTTTATTTTCATCAATATTAAATTTCCAAAATCTTATTAAATTAACAATTTTAATTGAAAATTTACGGGTCGTTACACTCTCCCCCACTCAAAACTTTTCGTCCCCGAAAAGGAAAAATGTGACGACCCGGAATTTCTAACAATTTAAATTTGAATAGTTAATTGATTTTAAAATATTTAAAGTTAATTTTAACTTGAATTCAAGATATCAATATTTACTTGGTAATTAAATTATTGAATTATATAGTTTAAATATTGAAATTTATGATTGAAATTGGGTAAATTGTTAAATCTGAAATTTCTAAGCCTGTTTAAAAAATTTGAAGGCTTATAAAGTTTATAATGATGATACTGAAGATAATTGAATGGTTGAAGTTTAATTTAAAGGTAATTTGTTCAGTTTTAATAATATATCGTTTAAATTAAATTTAAAAATAGCCTTCCGAGGCACAGTCTCGGAATTCGATGAAACCAGTTCCATTGGATCCGTAATAGTTAGTTATTATCAGATTTCAATTTTCGAAGCAATCAGAGTTTTCGTTTGACCCTGGCAGCTCGAAACGCTTAGATTTATTTTAATCGACTTAATTTAATATCGATCATTTAATTCCGTAACTCGCACATACATTCAAATTAGCCTCCCAAACACGTTCCATTGTGTACGGAACGCGGGTAAAACCCTATAAACGTCTGTCAGCAGGTCTGCTTTGGGGTTTGGGATTTTGCGCTATGCAACTCGGGATATTTGCTATATTAATTATAATAATCAATGCGTACTCAAGACGCTTCCTTACATCCATAATTACCCCGTCCCCTCTAACCTTCAACAATAATTCGAACTCATAAAAAAAAAGGGCCGAAGCCGGCCTCATAAAATCGAAATCATATCAGAGTTCGAACTCGATGGCGAAGGGGGCGCTGGCGCGTGAGAATGGAGAGGGGGGAAGGCTTCAGGCCGTTTGATTTTGGGGCCGCGATTGGATTTCGCGTGCGCGCGTGCGGTAGATGCTGGGTAGTCGTGGTGGTAGTGCTCGCGTTCATGAGCACGGCGACGACGGCGCGACCGAGGAGGGTCGGAATTGGGGGGAGAAATCGAGATGCTCGGTGAGGGTTTGATTTCGATAGGCGAACTCGTGAAGGCCGTTGAGGCGACATTGATGTCGTTCGTGATAGTGTAGGAGGTGGTCACGAAATAGCTTGGGGGGAGCCGCGTGAGGGAGTGTTGCATCGTTGGAAGGGGGTTGAATCAGGTAGCGACATCGTCGCGTTTGGAAGTCGCGAGCTTTCGTCGGCAATCGAAGGGGCTTTCGTTCTAGGGTTCTCGACAGGCAGTGGCATTGAATCGTCGAGGTGAGATTTTCTGCCTTATTTAATAGGTAATTCAAGATGATTAATTTATTTAAAGTTGAATTATGAAATGAAATTAATTCAAGATAATTACATAAGTAATTTAAGGGTTCATTGGTTAATGTAAATAATAAACTAAAGAATAAATAATATAATAATTTAAAGGATGATTAAGTAATTGAGGGTAATTACTTAAGTGGGAAAAATAGATGATAAATTAATTCTATTGATTCAAGTAATAACTAAGGTGAGTAAATCTCATGCTTCTGGGTTTTTATTTAAATTTATATGGTCAAATTGAAATGATTGATTGAATGGTTGAATTGAATTGATGTGCTATATTGTATATTGTATAGTAATATCTAGATTATATTGGATTGATTGGTTGTTTGGAAAGATTGTTACTGGCAATTGGAATAATGAATGCTCTGAGTTGCCTGAATATTTCGGTACCCTGAGTTATCGAAATATGTAAATTGGATTTTTGTAAGGAATATAAGGGTAAACTTTGAACGTGAAATAATTGTAGGAAAAAAATAAAAATAAAAATAGAATGATCTGGAAAGAAATGAAATGATATTTAGAAACTGAAGTTAAAATTATAGAGCAGAGTCGTAAAACAAGTTCTAAATCAAAGTTAAATCTAACAAATAAAGTTTTTAAATATTAAATGTTTTAACAACTTGAATGTTTACGTGTAATTGTTAATTAAATCGAATTTAAAAATATATTTGGCTTTAAATTCCTTTAAGCTTCTATTATAAAACGAGTAATTAATTTGCTTAATGAAGTAAATAAACAATAGTTGATTGCACGTTGAGATTTATCGAGAATGATTAATATTGTGGTTTAATTAATGTAATTAAATTTGATTAGGATAAATTAAAATATAATTGGAAATCCTTAATTTATGTAATTAAAGTGTAATCAAAGATTGATAAATTAAGATTAATTAATCCATAATAAGTGACTTACGAGAAATTAATTAACATAAGTAATTAAGGATAAATGAAATTGATATAGTTAATTAATTTATGAGGTAATTAAAGATTTCTTATTGATTTTGGTTAAAAATAATTAACATCGTGAAATGGATTAAAGTTAAATTCTTGAATAAAATTGAAGGACAATTAATCCAGGGTGATTAATTAAGATGAAAATGATAGGATAATAATTAATTGATTTGAAATCAATTAATGTTTAATGGAGAAATCTAAGTGGATGAGATTAGTAATTCAATCAGGATTAATTTAATTCAATCAGAATAAATTGAATTGATTTGTGTGATTAAGCTTTGCTTATGGATGATTGAATGGTATTGGGTGTTTGAATGAATTGATATCTCTGATATGAAATGTTGTGTATTTCATTTGGATAACTTGGGTTTGGATAACATGAGAATCGAAGAGGCCGGGATCGGGTATTGGGAAATACCCGGAACCACTTCGAATTTTTATAAATTGATATGTGAGATTAACAAGTTGGAATGAAACATTTTTAAGTAAATCAGACTATTTGATCGAAATGTTGGCACTTAGGAAACTTATGTGTGAAATAAATTATGTCTATGACATATTGTGGATTTGTAAAATTGGTTTGAGTAACCCCGGGTTTTATTTAAGTTGTATGTTGTGGTATTCTATGTTAGTTGGGTTTACTCACGCTGGTTTCCAGCCTGACCCGGGTGTTACTTTGATGTAATGCTCGGGTCAGACCGAGTATTACAGATTTTCAGGTAGGTACATTCGGAGCTCAGGAGGCGAGCTAGATGGCAAGAGCGTATAGAGTATTTCTGCTGTATATTATTGTTGCTAATCTGAGATATGATAATTGTAAATATTCAATGACTGTATATATGTGAAAATCTGATGTATATTAAATGTAATCGACAGATATAGTATCCTTTTGTAAACTGTTATTATTGATTATTATATTTATCCGCTGCGAATGTGAGATGTTTGGTGTTTCTGTTCTTTTTCTTCTTCTATCTCTTTCTTCTTTTTCATAACTATTTGGAATTTTCGGCTTCGAAAATTTCGGGTCGTTACATTTGGTATCAAAGCCAGGTTAAGCGAGAACCTTGGCTCTGGTGGGGATTACTCATTTAATAGAGTCTGTAGTACTCTAGAATGAGTTGAGAATATATATATATATATATATATATACATACATATATGAGCGCGTACTTGTTATTTTCTTATATAAAGATTTTAAACGATTTTATATAAAATATATTTTGATATATAAAGCAATGTTTCCTTCTAATAAATAATTAAGGTGATTGGCTATTAGATTATTGGAATTAAAATTTAAAAGTAATATAATACAACCAAACTGAAGTCTTGAATTGGAATTAAATTAAGTAAAAAACGGAAATACAACTAAATTAAAATTTAAGTGATTGAAAATGAAATTCTAAATCTGATCCCAGAATTTGAAAATTTTGTTTCAAAGTAATGGAAAATAATAAATAAGTATTATTTGGATAACTGGGACTTGTTGCAAACAATGGGTTGTTTGAAAATTGATTTGAATTTAAAACCAAAGGTGGTTTAAAATTTTAAAACATGGCTGGGAGGGCCAAGAAACAAATATGTATATATGTATGGATATATATATATATATATATATATATATATATATATATATATATATGATATCAAACATAATTTGAAGTAAAATAAATTTGAATAATTAAATTGTAAATTAAACTTGTTTAAGAACCGACTTCAAACTGGAAGATAAAATTGGGTAATGAATTAAAATTTTAAAATAAAATTGTGTTGAATTCTTAGTTGAACCTTGAAATATATAAGTAAAGATAATTTAAAATGGAATTATGAGAATTGGACTTTGAAACTAAATTGATTATAAACTTTGAATAAAAGTTAATTTGGTTTAAAAAGTTAAAGCAACATTTGAGAATTTAACTCGAATTTATATAATTCGAGATAGTTTAAATTCAAGATTGAAATTGAATTTGATTTGAATTAAGTGGATTGGTGATTGAAGATGTATAAGTTTAAAAATTTAAATAAATTTCAATAGAAATTGAAGTTATTCACGTTAGAATTGGGTCAATTAAATGGAAGTGGAAATTTAAGTTGAATTGTTGGGGGAGTGAACAGTTGGCTCTTGACTATTTTCAATATAAATTGTTTTAATATAAATTTATTTTTCTAAGCTATTAAATATATACTACGTTTCTTTCTTAAAGCCAAATTATTTTATACTTGTTTTACAATTATTTTTGGAGCTATTTAACAATTTTTCAACTGTTTTCTAAACTAATTACTATTTTTCAACTATTTCGCAAACTAATTTCAATTTTACAACTATTTTGCAATTATTTGAAATTCCTGAAACTATTCAACTATTTTCCGACTATTTTACAATTAGTTAACTATTTTATAGCTATTTTGTAAACTAATAATTATTTTTCAACTACTTATCTATTTTTAAAATTTTCAAGCTATTTTCTAAAAAAATAAACTGGTCGGAGTTCGAACTGTTATTGATTTAAATACCCAACTGAGATAAGAATTGAAGTGATAATTCAATGAGAATTTAAGGCAATTGTAAATAAGTGAAAGGGAATTAATGGAAATGTGAATAGGAAGAGAAATTGATTTGGCTAAAAATCAATAAAATTAAATACGTAGGATGTACGTATATTATTCTATCCGCATAGTGATTTGATCCAGATTCGAACACAGAATTTCGAGATAGTTTATTGATCCGAGTGGGATTTTTCACTCGATTTTCGACGGCGAACCTGGATATGGATTGTTGATTGGTTCTGGATATTCTCTATCATAGTTATAGCTATGCAAGGAGAATGACGGTTTCTGATCAAGGAATCAGATCTGTGTCCGCACTAGGAAGTCGGGTGGACGATACTAGTTCGAAAGTGAAATTGTGTGATCGAATGAGCGATCAGATTGGTATAGCATACGGATGATAAGTGTACATCGTACGGATTTGGATGAAATTGATACTGAAAGAGAAGAATCAAATTTGAATATTTGATTTTGGATAAACAAAGTTATATATCTTTGTTATATAAGATAAATCTTTCCTTGTAAAATCTATTGCCGGAAGAAAAGGATTTTTGAAGGTGTTTGAAGTATAAAAGGAGTTTTATACAAGTTTGAAAGATCCAAAGTTTTAAAAAAAATTATATATATCTGAATATATATAAAAAGGATCTTACGAAGAATTTGGAAAAAGGTTTCGGGAACCTTTGGATTTGGAAAGGCTTTTGATTTTTGGGTAAAATCAATATTGAATTTGGAAAGCCTAGTTTGAGAATTATCGATTTTGGGATAATCGATTTTGTGTAAAGGAGCTTTGTATGATATCATACTAGGTGTATGATTTGAAAGATACTATATATGTACAGTATAAAGTGTTTTGATAATGGCTCTGGGGAAAAAGGCGCTTCCTTGAAATGAACTTCTCAGGAGTGCCATCGGGTGGTGCTGCCTTGAGCCCCAAGGGGGGTTCTAAAGTTGATCCTGTGAGGAGTCCGGACAAAACTAGTTCCTGGGGATTATGAGTAGAGTATACCATAGCGAAAGTCGTGTGTGCCGCTGAGAGCCAACAGTCTGCGTTTGATTTTATATCGGTAGACTGCGACCTATGGTATAACATAGCGAAAGTCGTGTGTGCCGCTGAGAGCCAACAGTCTGCGTTTGATTTTATATCGACAGACTGCGACCTATGTAGGAGTGGAGAGGTTTCATTTCGACAGTGAAAATCAGAGGCCGCCGAGAGCCTGCAGTTGCATGGACTTTTTCTGCGATGGCAACGTAACCCAGGAATGTAACTGTGATCTGTTGTGGGTTCCATGGCGTAATCGAGAGGCCGCGGAGAGCCTGCAGTTGCATGGACTTTTGCTACGATGGCAACGTAACCCTGGAATGTAACTGCGACCATGGATGGGGGTGATGATTTCCAGAGCATTTCCACCAAAGATATTTCCTCTATTTTCAAAAACTGTTTTCTATATTTTCAATAAAATTATTTTTCCAAGTATTTTCACTGGGTGTTGAAAACGGGTTTACCAAGTACTTATACATTTTCAGTCCTATGCCTGATCAACGTATGACTGAATTTCTATGAGAACAAGGATGGACTGGTTGAGACATCGAGTTATAAGAAGTATTTCTTTTATAAAGAGCTATTTTATTAAGTATGGTGTGAATTTAAAAGCATTTCTAAATTTTTTAAATAAAGATGATGGAATTTTGGAAAATGAAAGGAAGATCCGAACTGGAATTATAAAAACAAATTTGAACTCAGGAAAATTTAGTGAAGTAATTTTCTTTACAAATAAAAGTAGGAAGTAAGTTAATAAATAATTATTTAATAATGTATGTTAATAAAATTAACTTTGGTAAACAAATGGATTGCAAATTAATAATGGAGTTTGAAAATGAATTAGAATTATAAATAGAATTCAACTTGGATTTGATAATGAATTGAATAAGTAAAGAAGCTATAAAATAGAGTTGGATTGGAAAATGTGATGGTTTGAATTACAAATAAAATTCAAGGGTGATTTGAATAATATTTAACAAAATTTGCAAATAAACTGGATTATCCGACTGAACTTAAGTTCGGTGGCATATTAATTTGAAGTATAAATGAGTTAAGTATGTGCTTGGATATTATTTTGGAAATTGAGAAGGTGAATTAAAATTAAAATTTAAAAGGGATGGACTAACTAAATTTAATGGAATTTGATTAAATGAGAATCAGATAAAAGTAAACTTAAGTTTGATGTTGGAATAAACTAAAGTAAATTAACTTAAGTTTAAAATTTATTGAAGCTTGGCTTCGAATAAGAGTGAAAGCCCATTAAATAAAAGCTTGGATTGAATTAATTTGGGAATGGTTAGAAGTATACAAGAATGGAATGTGTCGAGCTAAATAAATGGTTGGTTAATAGATTAGAAATGAAATGGAATTAAATTCAGAATGAGTGGAAATTAATTTGAAGTAGTTATAAACTAAAATAGATACTTATTAAGCGAATGTCGTCGACATTGCATAACAATAATTATCGTTAGGCGTAAACAAAAGTAATTAAATTTCGTGAGTTGATTGAGATTAAATAAATTGGTTTTAAAATTAATTGAAGTGAATATGAGCTTGTTTGGATTGAAAATCAATTGAATGTAAGAAATTGGGATGCAAACATTAAAATTTAATAAAATGGCTTATGAATTGGTTGAAAGCAATTGAATTAGTTTGAAGACATATAAATTGCTCGAGGAAGTTATTTTGAATACATTTCTCTTAGAATTGAAGTGTTATAGTTGTTTATGTAAGAGAAATGTTATAAACTTCATATATATAGTGCTTATATATTTAAATTGAATAAGTACAGGTACCGGGAAGCCATTTGGCTGGATTTGGTTGTGCTTTTTGCTAGAATAAATAAGCCGCTTGCTTAAGATGCTAAATAAGGTACGCCTATGCAATAAAAATAGGAAATATGAACTGTTTTTGCTTTTTCCGACCGGGTGGGTCGATGTATATATATTTATATCTCTTGTCAAATTGCAAAAGCTCCTCCGTACAAAGGAGACTCTGCCAAATTTTTGGGAGTTAGAAAATTTTTGGGAAAAATTTTGTTAACGACAAAACGATTTCAAATTAAAAACTAATGTGAATTAGAAGATGAAACTAATATGAATCGGTTATAAATGGAAGATAAATTCAATAATTCAAAATTGAAAGTAAATTGAATTCATACGGAAATGGAAAAACTAAAGTGAATAGAGTAGATGTGAAAACTTCTGCAAGAAAATGTATAAAATGATTGGAAAGTCATGATTGGATATTATTGCTAGGAAAGATATGCAGGTATTATAAGGAGAAAAGAAAAATTGAATTTGATATTGGAAGATAAATTTGAATTGCCCGACAAAAAGGTATGTATTTAAATTTCTGTATGAAATTGGATTGGGTTTTGGATCTAGCCACTTGGCTTTTGTTTTCTTTTGGAGTTTGGGAGCCCGTAGAGGCCTTTTGTAGTTGTACCGAGCTAGCCGCGCAAAGGAGACGCTGGCAAATTTTTTTGCAAATTTAAAGAGTTAGAAAAATTTTGAGAAAATTTTGATAATTCAAAATTTGGTTTTAAATTGAAATCTAAATGATTGAGCAATAGGGTTTTTGTTTGAAACTATAGAAGGTTTTAGGAAATTGGTTAAGGTGATAGTGGGCCTTTAATAAAAGATATTGGTAGGATGTTGAATTGTGAGTTTTGGAAAAGTAAATGGGTATCGGTTCATTCTCCCTAACTAATAATTTCGGGGACGAAATTCTTTTAAGAGGGGAGGAATGTGTAATCCCGGAATTCCTAACAATTTAAATTTGAATAGTTAATTGATTTTAAAATATTTAAAAGTTAATTTTAACTTGAATTCAAGATATCAATATTTACTTGGTAATTAAATTATTGAATTATATAGTTTAAATATTGAAATTTATGATTGAAATTGGGTAAATTGTTGAATCTGAAATTTCTAAGCCTGTTTAAAAAATTTGAAGGCTTATAAAATTTATAATGATGATACTGAAGATAATAGAATGGTTGAAATTTAATTTAAAGGTAATTTGTTCAATTTTAATAATATATTGTTTAAATTAAATTTAAAAATAGCCTTCCGAGGCATAGTCTCGGAATTCGACGAAACCAGTTCCATTGGATCCGTAATAGTTAGTTATTATCGGATTTCAATTTTCGGAGCAATCGGAGTTGTCGTTTGACCCTGGCAGCTCTAAACGCTTAGATTTATTTTAATCGATTTAATTTAATATCGATCGTTTAATTCCGTAACTCACACATACATTCAAATTAGCCTCCGAAAAACGTTTCATTGTGTTCGGAACGCGGGTAAAACCCTATAAACGTCTGTCGGCAGGTCTGATTTGGGGTTCGGGATTTTGCGCTATGCAACTCGAGATATTTGCTATATTTAATTATAATAATCAACACGTGCTCAAGACGCTTCCTTACATCCATAATTACCCCGTCCCCTCTAACCTTCAACAATAATTCGAACTCATAGAAAAAAATGGCCGAAGCCGGGCCTCATCAAATCGAAATCATATTCGAGTTCGAACTTGATGGCGAAGGGGGCGCTGACGCGTGAGAATGGAGAGGGGGGAGGCTTCAGGCCGTTTGATTTTGGGGCCGCGATTGGATTTCGCGTGCGCGCACGCACGGTAGAGGCTGGGTAGTCGCGGTGGTAGTGCTCGCATTCATGAGCATGGCGACGACGGCGCGACCGAGGAGGGTCGGAATTGAGGGGCGAAATCGCGATGCTCGGTGAGGGTTTGATTTCGACAGGCGAACTCGTGAAGGCCGTTGAGGTGACGGTGATGTCGTTCGTAACAGTGTAGGAGGTGGTCACGAAATAGCTTGGGAGGAGCCGCGTGAGGGAGTGTTGCATCGATGGAAGGGGGTTGAAGCAGGTAGCGACGTCGTCGCGTTTGGAAGTCGCGAGCTTTCGTCGGCAATCGAAGGGGCTTTCGTTCTAGGGTTCTCGATAGGCAGTGGCATTGAATCATCGAGGTGAGATTTTCTGCCCTATTTAATAGGTAATTCAAGATGATTAATTTATTTAAAGTTGAATTATGAAATGAAATTAATTCAAGATAGTTACATAAGTAATTTAGGGGTTCATTGGTTAATGTAAATAATAAACCAAAGAATAAATAATATAATAATTTAAAGGATGATTAAGTAATCGAGGGTAATTACTTAAGTGGGAAAGATAGATGATAAATTAATTCTATTGATTCAAGTAGTAACTAAGGTGAGTAAATCTCACGCTTCCGGGTTTTTATTTAAATTTATGTGGTCAAACTGAAATGATTGATTGAATGGTTGAATTGAATTGATATGCTATATTGTATATTGTATAGTAATATCTAGATTATATTGGATTGATTGGTAGTTTGGAATGATTGTTACTGGCAATTGGAATAATGAATGCTGTGAGTTGCCTGAATATTTCGGTACCCTGAGTTATCGAAATATATAAATTGGATTTTTATAAGGAATATAAGGGTGAACTTTGAAAGTGAAATAATTATAGGAAAAAAATAAAAATAAAAATAGAATGATCTGGAAAGAAATGAAATGATATTTAGAAACTGAAGTTAAAATTGTAGAGTTGAGTTGTAAAACGAGTTCTAAATCAAAGTTAAATCTAACAAATAAAGTTTTTAAATATTAAATGTTTTAACAACTTGAATGTTTACGTGTAATTGTTAATTAATTTGAATTTAAAAATATATTTGGCTTTAAATTCCTTTAAGCTTCTATTATAAAACGAGTAATTAATTTGCTTAATGAAGTAAATAAACAATAGTTGATTGCACGTTGAGATTTATCGAGAATGATTAATACTGTGGTTTAATTAATGTAATTAAATTTTATTAGGACAAATTAAAGTATAATTGGAAATCCTTAATTTATGTAATTAAAGATGTAATCAAAGATTGATAAATTAAGATTAATTAATCCATAATAAGTGACTTACGAGAAATTAATTAACATAAGTAATTAAGGATAAATGAAATTGATATATTTAATTAATTTATGAGGTAATTAAAGATTTCTTATTGGTTTTGGTTAAAAATAATTAACATCGTGAAATGGATTAAAGTTAAATTCTTGAATAAAATTGAAGGATAATTAATCCAGGGTGATTAATTAAGATGAAAATGATAGGATGATGAATTAATTGATTTGAAATCAATTAATGTTTAATGGAGAAATCTAAGTGGATGAGATTAGTAATTCAATCAGGATTAATTTAATTCTATTAGAATAAATTGAATTGATTTGTGTGATTAGGCTTTGCTTATGGATGATTGATTGGTATTGGGTGTTTTGAATGAGTTGATATCTCTAATATGAAATGTTGTGTATTTCATTTGGATAACTTGAGTTTGGATGACATGAGAATCGAAGAGGCCGAGATCGGGTATTGGGAAATATCCGGAACCACTTCGAATTCTTATAAATTGATATGTGGGATTAACAAGTTGGAATGAAACATTTTTAAGTAAATCGGACTATTTGATCGAAATGTTGGCACTTAGGAAACTTATGTGTGAAATAAATTTTGTCTATGACATATTGTGGATTTGTAAAATTGGTTTGAGTTACCCTGGGTTTTATTTAAGTTGTATGCTGTGGTATTCTATGTTAGTTGGGTTTACTCACGTTGGTTTCCAGCCTGACCCGGGTGCTACTTTGATGTAATGCTCGGGTCAGACCGAGTATTACAGATTTTCAAGTAGGTACATTCTGGAGCTCAGGAGGCGAGCTAGATGACAAGAGCGTATAGAGTATTTCTGCTGTATATTATTGTTGCTAATCTGAGATATGATAATTGTAAATATTCAGTGACTGTATATATGTAACGTACACGGATTTTCGTTCTTCGAAAATTCGACATCGACACTCACTTTATCGACTGCCGAGAAATCGAAGGTCAAAAACCGGAATGTTATGGGTTTTAGAAAGAAAAGAAAAGAAAGAAGAGAGAAAAAGAAGAAAGAAAAAGAAAAATAGAGGGAAAAGAAGATAGACAATTTTTTTTTTAGAAAACAGAGAATTAGAAAAACAGAAGATAGAAGAATTTTAAAAATAGAAAAAGAGAATTTGAAAATAGAACGGACAGAAAGGAAACAAAAAGAACAACAACAGAATCTCACAATTCGCAGCGGAACAACATATAATAATAAATGAATAATCTTTAAACAAAGAACTATATCAGTTATTACATTACATCACATTTCATTACATCATATCATCAGAGTGTATAACAACAACAAAAAGTGCAGCGGAAAAGAAATACTATATAAGTAATACGCCATGCCATCCAGCTTGCCTCCAGCAACTCCTGAATATCCAGAATATCCTGATAAACCTTAACTCTTGACTGCCCGTGTGGAAATTGGTGGGCACCCAGAGTTTAGGAAGGAAAACAATAAACTCCAAGTCAGTCATGTGACTGGTGTGAGAACTCAAAACAGTTTATTTATCTTTTAAAATCAAAATAGAGGAATATTTTTAAATCAATTCGCAATGCTTTTAAAAATGTAACTACCATAAGACCTCCCACCACACACACAATGCAAACGCAGACTTGGAGGAGATTTCTTCTTATGTTAGTCCAAGATGCTTGATACGCATTTAAAATAACATTTGATATTATTACTAGTGCATAGTGTAGAACAAATTCTTTCGAAAGTAAAGATATAAATCTTAGCCAGCATAGGTACCATTATATTATGCCTACTAATAGCTACCATATTAGATGGCAGGTTCTACAACTAAAACCGTACAAGTCACGTATTGTTTCTTTGGATTTCCAACAAATGGTCAGGCCAAGGAACTTCCCATTGCCACATGAGAATGCCTCTGGAAAGACATCCCCGAGAACCAAACCGGAACTCTGCCAACACAAGGCCGGGTTACCCCTTAACTGGGTAACTACTGACACGAGCACGCCATTCCCCGGTCCTTTAGGACCTTTTCAACCGAGCGCTCGATATCCAACATCACACCATAATAAATAGAGTGTTTTCAACATGAGTAAGTATC
Source organism: Allium cepa (assembly GCA_030765085.1). NCBI lineage: Eukaryota > Viridiplantae > Streptophyta > Magnoliopsida > Asparagales > Amaryllidaceae > Allium > Allium cepa. The sequence goes on along the minus strand of CM060938.1, from coordinate 72,575,789 downwards.
TGGGCTCCATACCATGATACCACCCCTTTCCAGAAGGAAATGCACATACCCTAAGGGGAGCTACAGCAACCCCTAATAACCTTGCCGCATCTTTCCTGTTTTGACCATTTCCGGGATGTGAGGCTCGACGAAGTCACGTCCACAAAAACATACTTTATACAAAAGCCATGCTTTGGGTCAATAAATGATCAACACAATGATCACTAAGATAGACGATCAAATAAATGATCCTATCACAATAATCAACACAATGATCATTTCAGCATCACTCAGCATGTCACATTACCAAAATGGGATATATCGCTGATAACTTCAACTATATAACCTTTGAGCTCGTACGTCTCAAAGAAGGGTGTTAAGCAAAGAATAAATTCTCCGCCACCAACAGAAATATATTTGAAAGAAATCGGCTTTATATCTCAAATTGTAATGTCAGACATACAATCCATACAAGTCTGTTCCGGGATCGAACAAAACCGAAGGCACTTACAAAGAAGTCCTTGCAATCCGGATATTCACAATCCTGATCGGATTTCCCATCACTTAGGGAGTCTCTATACCGTTGCAACTCAGTGCAGAGACAATCGACAGGTCATCCTATCGCTTTCGCAAATATCCGGTCTTCAACACCGATCTTCAAATGCGATTCATAACGACGTATCACATATTCGGAGTGGGTTATACGACCCCATGGTCCTTTCCCGGTTAACCCGAATAGTGAGCGCTTATTCAAAAATAAGTGTGACATTCAAATTCAAACAAATCACATCAAATACCCATTCAAAGGGAAATATTGATAGTCGGTTATTGAACTATCAATGAATATGCACACATCACCAGATTCCAAATAATTTTCCAAATTATTTATTTTCCAAAATATCTTTACTAGATATATAATTTCAACACTTCAAAAATAAATCAATATTTATTTTTAACAAGTTCCCTTTCACATATAAATTCCATAATGAATTAATATCTCAAAATATCCATGCATATACGATTTCAATTATTCATTTCAATTTATCTTCAAAAGATAAATTCTATAAATTCACTTCATATTGGAAAACATTTCCATACTTATTTATAAATAAGTAATTCACAATCTTTTATTTTCAACACTTAGAAAATATTCCATATACTTAAATCGAATTAAGTATATATATTTCATTCTTTAAGAAAATCATTCTCTTAAACATATTTATTTGGGCCAAAACGAATGTTACGTAAAACATCGTTACGACAACCCAAAATCACTAGTATAGGGATTCGAAATTAAAATAGATATATAAATCCCAATACTATACAAAAACATTTCCTTTCGGAAATCATTTACTATAACAACAGTGTTATAGTCCACATTTCCTTTTATTTCTCGAAAACGTCTATTTCAACAATAAATGTTGAAATCTATGGTTTCGAATCTCAACATGTTTAAAAACATCGTTAGATTGTTTTAATTCTATTTAAAACATCACATTCAAAACAATTCCTTTAACGTGTTATTCACTATTCAAAAATGTGAATATAACTCCATTAATAGGTTACAACAATTTTCTTGTCAAAATAAGTCATTTGCGAATTTATAAAACAACGTTTATAAATTCCATTTCTATTTATTTATAAAAGCTTCCTTTTTATAAATTCCTTTATTAGCCTATTCCAGTTTATAACTCACTTATAGACTACAAGTTCATATTATAAGTTAATTACCTATAAAACGATTATTTTACAAAATCATTCATTTAACTTCCCAAATTATTAATCTTAACTTATAAGATTGTTTATTTATCCAAGATTCATTCTTTCGATAACTTTATAAATTTTATAAACCTATTGCTTATAAAATTTCATTTATAACTTCACAGTTTATAATTTCATAAATTTCATTCATTTAGGAAATTCATTTTCACTACATTCAAACACTTATAAAAACTCGTTTTATAATGTCAATATTTCGATTTATAAATATCCATTTATAAATCTCTTAATATAAATCAGTTTATATTATTATTCTAAAACGTCTTTAATTTCCTTTATAATTTCATCATTTCGATTTATAAAATAATCAAATTTTATAAATCCTATATTTAAACTTTTATCATATATTCAAAAATCCAATCTAAATTATTTTATAAAATCATTAGTTCATATTTCTCAAAAATCGACTTTTAATCGTATTTCTAAAAATCAGCTTTTTTAACTATATTTCACAAAACCCATAATTTTTATAACTTTAAAAATTATAACGTTTATTTATTTATAATGGATCAATTCCAAAAATATAGTATATTTTCAAAAATCACTTTAAAACCATTTTAAAATCCCAAAATCTGGGTCCAATGATGCTACACACCAAATAGTCAATCACGACCACAACGATATCATATATCGATATGATAATCAATCAAATATCAAAATATCTGAAATAAAATAAATACTGTTGAGGAATCCAGTTGGATCCCTCCAACCTGTTTCCTGCATCCAAAAACATTAGCACAATACCAATTTCGCTCCAGTACGAAATTATCGCGGTACATGTTCTTAATAAATATTATCCGCTTAATAACGGCGTAATAGGGTCTCATCCGCTAAACAAAAAATGCGGGAAATCAACAACTGCAATATATACATATGCCAATATATATATATTGATATTATATATAATACCAATTTCACTGTTTATGAAATATTCGCGGTATATGTTTATATTAAATAACATCCGCTTACTAACGACGCATAATGTCTATTTTAACAATCAATAATTTACAGTCATCATTCAAACATGCATTCAAATATTTTAAATCTAACTATTTAAAATAAAAATCGAAATCTATTCGATTGAGTGAGAAATTCTCACCTTGGTTTTAATTTCCGTTTAAGCTTTTATTTCGAATAAAATTAAACGCGCGTTTAATTTTACCCGAAATTCTCACTAACTCCAAACGACTCCAAACCAACTCCATCGCGTAGTGCTCGTCCATACGATTCCAACGCAACTGAGTTTGCATTTTTTCGACCTCGTATGAAAAAGTTATGCATTTTACAAGATTGTACACGATTTATATAACTATTCACAACATAAACTAATTTATTTTATACCCACTTCAAATCCAAGCCTTAGGATCTTGCTCCAACTCATCACCACCGTCCCCCCTTTCTTCCTTCTTTCACGTTTTTGGCTACAGCACAAGCCGAACAAACAAAACCCAACATAGAAACTAGGGTTTCCGATTTCACTTTCATCACTCAACTTGACGACGATCAGATTGCTCCACCTCGAAGACCACCACACTAGCTCCCCACGGCCCAAACCCCAAGGCACTCGGCCTCGTCCTCCACCTCAGGTTGCGTGCGCAACTGTACACGCACGGCCCATCATAGCTCACCCCTCGTCGCTCCAAAACGCATCTCCACCGTTGAATCTCTTCGTCTTGACGAGATCTACAAGTTCCTAGTTGAAGTCGAAGTCTATCGGAGAGTGGATGAAGAGAAAATCGAGGAGAAACGATAGTGTTTTCTGGCCGTTCAATTGGGGGCTGGCGGCTAGGGTTAAATTTCTTTTTTTTTTTTTTTATTATGAAGAGAGAGAGGGGTGTATATTTATAGGAAAAGCAAACGTAAACACTATTCATCCCGGGAATTCCGAACTCCGATTTAGACGCCGTAACCAGCGTACCTAGGGTTTATCCCGCGTTCCGGACACAATGGAACAGGTTTCGGAAGCTAATTCGGAAGTATGTGCGAGTTATGGCTGAAAACGTTCGATTTAAATTAAACCGATTTAAACCGATTTCTAGGCGTTTTAATTTGTACCGGACAAACGGTAAATCCAAACGACTTGAAATTTGAAACCTTACAATAATATCACATTACGGATCCGATGAAACTGGTTTCGTCGAAATCCGAGACTTTTTGAAAAATGGCTATTTTGACTCGTCAAATTTAAATTAAAAACGATTCGATGCGTTTCGAGCTGCCACGATCAAACGATAACTCCGATTGACACGAAATTTGAAATCCGGTAATAACTAACTATTACGGATCCAATGAAACTGGTTTCGTTCAATTCTGAGACTGTTCAAAAATTGGCTATTTTACAGTCGATTATTAAATATTAAAATATTCAATTTTCACAGATTAACTTCTAATTCGATTTTAAAAGTTCTAAAATATCTCTATAACTCCAGTATGATTAAATAAAATTTTCCAAATTATTTTAAATCATTTTTAACTCAATTTTTAATTATTTCCATAATTTAACGTATTAAATTATCGATTAAATTATCCAATTAAATCCAATAATTTCAAATAAAAATTTATTTGACTTATAAATTCACTTATAAATATTTAAAATTAATTAAATATTCAAATTTTAATTTATAAAAATTCTGGGTCGTTACAATCTTTCCCCCTTAAAAGAATTTCGTCCTCGAAATTACAAGTAAGAAAGGTTACAAAATCTATTAACTTTCCAAAATTCATAATTAAACTTCTTACAATAACTTTACTAATTTTTCAAATCATACTTAGTTATCTTTTCAAAAGCAAACTATATCATTTAACTTTCAATTCCAAAATCAAAGTTAAAGTTTTCAAAAATTTTCCAAATTTCTTAAAATTTTTCTAACGCCTTAAATTTCCGGAAAAATTCGCCATAGTCTCCTTTGCGCGGCTCGATCCGAAAAAAAAATGACAGTATATATATCACAAATATACATCTCATCAAGTAATGAGGCATCCCGAAGGGAAAAAGTGTAAAAGTACGATATTTAATCCGAGATATGTACCTTATATTTTATTAGCGAGCATATACGGCTAATATAGCGCTAAAGCGAACTCCAAATGCGAAGCAAACGCAATCCGCACCTACTAACACTCAACAAACAACATGAGAATCATGTATATATGCAAATAATCTCAATATACAACATATAGCAACATAATAACTATACATGTCACATAGCAAATGCAACTAAACAACAAATGCAAATATCAACCAACTACCATTCATAATCAAATGAATTTTCATTCATATTCTCATTAGTATTCAATGAATTGGTTTTCACTTTAAATCATATTTGATTTGTTAACATTGGATTTTATCAACATTCATTCTCAATTTAATTAGTTTACATTCACTAATTAAATCCAATTCACTTTCAATTCTATTCAAATTTATTTACTTCTAATTTGAATTCAATTACATAGCTTCCAATTTCATTAAATCTTAATGAATTATAAACAATCAACTAACAACCATATAACAACCAATGTATATTAGTTACAACCAAATTCCTTTACTTATATTCATTCTCATTCAATTTATTCAACTTCTAATAAAATTAGATTTTAATGAATTAACACTTACATTCATTATTCCTTATCAACTTAAATTACATTCAGTTGTTTTAACATTCAATCCATTCATTCAATTCAATTACAAAGTTGAATTCTATTACATAACTCAAGTTCATATTCATTTAATCCACTTGATTATTTACTTCGATACCAAAATCAATTCCATTCAACAACATTTAAGTTATATTGCATTTAAATTTAAATTTACCTTTATTTACAACTCATATTTTATATAATTTCACTTCTTACATATATAAGTTTATTTTACAATTGTAAATCACTTTAATTATAATTCAATTCTTATAATTTATTTGCTTATACAATAATTCTTTTATTTAGATTATTCAAACAACCTAACAATCAACTTACATACACTTTAATAATTCTGAAAAATTATTCCTTTACATATAAAAATATAATCAAGGTAAAATTATTTCATTTACCCAATTTAAAACAATATTATGTCGAATTGTTCTATTCAAGTGTTTAGAAACCCCTTCGGCTCAGTTTCGAGGCTGTGCTGACGAAAGTTCATATGCCACTCAACAAACCAATCATCACAATATAAAACAAATTTTATATTCACTAACAAATACGCACTCATAGCTATTATTACTCTCAAACTCATTCTAGAGTACTGCTGACTCTATCTCTAACGAGTAATACCCTACAGAACCATGGTTGTCGCTTAACCAACAGAGCTCTGATACCAAATGTAACGTACACGGATTTTCGTTCTTCGAAAATTCGACATCGACACTCACTTTATCGACTGCCGAGAAATCGAAGGTCAAAAACCGGAATGTTATGGGTTTTAGAAAGAAAAGAAAAGAAAGAAGAGAGAAAAAGAAGAAAGAAAAAGAAAAATAGAGGGAAAAGAAGATAGACAATTTTTTTTTAGAAAACAGAGAATTAGAAAAACAGAAGATAGAAGAATTTTAAAAATAGAAAAAGAGAATTTGAAAATAGAACGGACAGAAAGGAAACAAAAAGAACAACAACAGAATCTCACAATTCGCAGCGGAACAACATATAATAATAAATGAATAATCTTTAAACAAAGAACTATATCAGTTATTACATTACATCACATTTCATTACATCATATCATCAGAGTGTATAACAACAACAAAAAGTGCAGCGGAAAAGAAATACTATATAAGTAATACGCCATGCCATCCAGCTTGCCTCCAGCAACTCCTGAATATCCAGAATATCCTGATAAACCTTAACTCTTGACTGCCCGTGTGGAAATTGGTGGGCACCCAGAGTTTAGGAAGGAAAACAATAAACTCCAAGTCAGTCATGTGACTGGTGTGAGAACTCAAAACAGTTTATTTATCTTTTAAAATCAAAATAGAGGAATATTTTTAAATCAATTCGCAATGCTTTTAAAAATGTAACTACCATAAGACCTCCCACCACACACACAATGCAAACGCAGACTTGGAGGAGATTTCTTCTTATGTTAGTCCAAGATGCTTGATACGCATTTAAAATAACATTTGATATTATTACTAGTGCATAGTGTAGAACAAATTCTTTCGAAAGTAAAGATATAAATCTTAGCCAGCATAGGTACCATTATATTATGCCTACTAATAGCTACCATATTAGATGGCAGGTTCTACAACTAAAACCGTACAAGTCACGTATTGTTTCTTTGGATTTCCAACAAATGGTCAGGCCAAGGAACTTCCCATTGCCACATGAGAATGCCTCTGGAAAGACATCCCCGAGAACCAAACCGGAACTCTGCCAACACAAGGCCGGGTTACCCCTTAACTGGGTAACTACTGACACGAGCACGCCATTCCCCGGTCCTTTAGGACCTTTTCAACCGAGCGCTCGATATCCAACATCACACCATAATAAATAGAGTGTTTTCAACATGAGTAAGTATCTGGGCTCCATACCATGATACCACCCCTTTCCAGAAGGAAATGCACATACCCTAAGGGGAGCTACAGCAACCCCTAATAACCTTGCCGCATCTTTCCTGTTTTGACCATTTCCGGGATGTGAGGCTCGACGAAGTCACGTCCACAAAAACATACTTTATACAAAAGCCATGCTTTGGGTCAATAAATGATCAACACAATGATCACTAAGATAGACGATCAAATAAATGATCCTATCACAATAATCAACACAATGATCATTTCAGCATCACTCAGCATGTCACATTACCAAAATGGGATATATCGCTGATAACTTCAACTATATAACCTTTGAGCTCGTACGTCTCAAAGAAGGGTGTTAAGCAAAGAATAAATTCTCCGCCACCAACAGAAATATATTTGAAAGAAATCGGCTTTATATCTCAAATTGTAATGTCAGACATACAATCCATACAAGTCTGTTCCGGGATCGAACAAAACCGAAGGCACTTACAAAGAAGTCCTTGCAATCCGGATATTCACAATCCTGATCGGATTTCCCATCACTTAGGGAGTCTCTATACCGTTGCAACTCAGTGCAGAGACAATCGACAGGTCATCCTATCGCTTTCGCAAATATCCGGTCTTCAACACCGATCTTCAAATGCGATTCATAACGACGTATCACATATTCGGAGTGGGTTATACGACCCCATGGTCCTTTCCCGGTTAACCCGAATAGTGAGCGCTTATTCAAAAATAAGTGTGGCATTCAAATTCAAACAAATCACATCAAATACCCATTCAAAGGGAAATATTGATAGTCGGTTATTGAACTATCAATGAATATGCACACATCACCAGATTCCAAATAATTTTCCAAATTATTTATTTTCCAAAATATCTTTACTAGATATATAATTTCAACACTTCAAAAATAAATCAATATTTATTTTTAACAAGTTCCCTTTCACATATAAATTCCATAATGAATTAATATCTCAAAATATCCATGCATATACGATTTCAATTATTCATTTCAATTTATCTTCAAAAGATAAATTCTATAAATTCACTTCATATTGGAAAACATTTCCATACTTATTTATAAATAAGTAATTCACAATCTTTTATTTTCAACACTTAGAAAATATTCCATATACTTAAATCGAATTAAGTATATATATTTCATTCTTTAAGAAAATCATTCTCTTAAACATATTTATTTGGGCCAAAACGAATGTTACGTAAAACATCGTTACGACAACCCAAAATCACTAGTATAGGGATTCGAAATTAAAATAGATATATAAATCCCAATACTATACAAAAACATTTCCTTTCGGAAATCATTTACTATAACAACAGTGTTATAGTCCACATTTCCTTTTATTTCTCGAAAACGTCTATTTCAACAATAAATGTTGAAATCTATGGTTTCGAATCTCAACATGTTTAAAAACATCGTTAGATTGTTTTAATTCTATTTAAAACATCACATTCAAAACAATTCCTTTAACGTGTTATTCACTATTCAAAAATGTGAATATAACTCCATTAATAGGTTACAACAATTTTCTTGTCAAAATAAGTCATTTGCGAATTTATAAAACAACGTTTATAAATTCCATTTCTATTTATTTATAAAAGCTTCCTTTTTATAAATTCCTTTATTAGCCTATTCCAGTTTATAACTCACTTATAGACTACAAGTTCATATTATAAGTTAATTACCTATAAAACGATTATTTTACAAAATCATTCATTTAACTTCCCAAATTATTAATCTTAACTTATAAGATTGTTTATTTATCCAAGATTCATTCTTTCGATAACTTTATAAATTTTATAAACCTATTGCTTATAAAATTTCATTTATAACTTCACAGTTTATAATTTCATAAATTTCATTCATTTAGGAAATTCATTTTCACTACATTCAAACACTTATAAAAACTCGTTTTATAATGTCAATATTTCGATTTATAAATATCCATTTATAAATCTCTTAATATAAATCAGTTTATATTATTATTCTAAAACGTCTTTAATTTCCTTTATAATTTCATCATTTCGATTTATAAAATAATCAAATTTTATAAATCCTATATTTAAACTTTTATCATATATTCAAAAATCCAATCTAAATTATTTTATAAAATCATCAGTTCATATTTCTCAAAAATCGACTTTTAATCGTATTTCTAAAAATCAGCTTTTTTAACTATATTTCACAAAACCCATAATTTTTATAACTTTAAAAATTATAACGTTTATTTATTTATAATGGATCAATTCCAAAAATATAGTATATTTTCAAAAATCACTTTAAAACCATTTTAAAATCCCAAAATCTGGGTCCAATGATGCTACACACCAAATAGTCAATCACGACCACAACGATATCATATATCGATATGATAATCAATCAAATATCAAAATATCTGAAATAAAATAAATACTGTTGAGGAATCCAGTTGGATCCCTCCAACCTGTTTCCTGCATCCAAAAACATTAGCACAATACCAATTTCGCTCCAGTACGAAATTATCGCGGTACATGTTCTTAATAAATATTATCCGCTTAATAACGGCGTAATAGGGTCTCATCCGCTAAACAAAAAATGCGGGAAATCAACAACTGCAATATATACATATGCCAATATATATATATTGATATTATATATAATACCAATTTCACTGTTTATGAAATATTCGCGGTATATGTTTATATTAAATAACATCCGCTTACTAACGGCGCATAATGTCTATTTTAACAATCAATAATTTACAGTCATCATTCAAACATGCATTCAAATATTTTAAATCTAACTATTTAAAATAAAAATCGAAATCTATTCGATTGAGTGAGAAATTCTCACCTTGGTTTTAATTTCCGTTTAAGCTTTTATTTCGAATAAAATTAAACGCGCGTTTAATTTTACCCGAAATTCTCACTAACTCCAAACGACTCCAAACCAACTCCATCGCGTAGTGCTCGTCCATACGATTCCAACGCAACTGAGTTTGCATTTTTTCGACCTCGTATGAAAAAGTTATGCATTTTACAAGATTGTACACGATTTATATAACTATTCACAACATAAACTAATTTATTTTATACCCACTTCAAATCCAAGCCTTAGGATCTTGCTCCAACTCATCACCACCGTCCCCCCTTTCTTCCTTCTTTCACGTTTTTGGCTACAGCACAAGCCGAACAAACAAAACCCAACATAGAAACTAGGGTTTCCGATTTCACTTTCATCACTCAACTTGACGACGATCAGATTGCTCCACCTCGAAGACCACCACACTAGCTCCCCACGGCCCAAACCCCAAGGCACTCGGCCTCGTCCTCCACCTCAGGTTGCGTGCGCAACTGTACACGCACGGCCCATCATAGCTCACCCCTCGTCGCTCCAAAACGCATCTCCACCGTTGAATCTCTTCGTCTTGACGAGATCTACAAGTTCCTAGTTGAAGTCGAAGTCTATCGGAGAGTGGATGAAGAGAAAATCGAGGAGAAACGATAGTGTTTTCTGGCCGTTCAATTGGGGGCTGGCGGCTAGGGTTAAATTTCTTTTTTTTTTTTTTTTATTATGAAGAGAGAGAGGGGTGTATATTTATAGGAAAAGCAAACGTAAACACTATTCATCCCGGGAATTCCGAACTCCGATTTAGACGCCGTAACCAGCGTACCTAGGGTTTATCCCGCGTTCCGGACACAATGGAACAGGTTTCGGAAGCTAATTCGGAAGTATGTGCGAGTTATGGCTGAAAACGTTCGATTTAAATTAAACCGATTTAAACCGATTTCTAGGCGTTTTAATTTGTACCGGACAAACGGTAAATCCAAACGACTTGAAATTTGAAACCTTACAATAATATCACATTACGGATCCGATGAAACTGGTTTCGTCGAAATCCGAGACTTTTTGAAAAATGGCTATTTTGACTCGTCAAATTTAAATTAAAAACGATTCGATGCGTTTCGAGCTGCCACGATCAAACGATAACTCCGATTGACACGAAATTTGAAATCCGGTAATAACTAACTATTACGGATCCAATGAAACTGGTTTCGTTCAATTCTGAGACTGTTCAAAAATTGGCTATTTTACAGTCGATTATTAAATATTAAAATATTCAATTTTCACAGATTAACTTCTAATTCGATTTTAAAAGTTCTAAAATATCTCTATAACTCCAGTATGATTAAATAAAATTTTCCAAATTATTTTAAATCATTTTTAACTCAATTTTTAATTATTTCCATAATTTAACGTATTAAATTATCGATTAAATTATCCAATTAAATCCAATAATTTCAAATAAAAATTTATTTGACTTATAAATTCACTTATAAATATTTAAAATTAATTAAATATTCAAATTTTAATTTATAAAAATTCTGGGTCGTTACATATATGTGAAACTCTGATGTATATTAAATGTAATCGACAGATATAGTATCCTTTTGTAAACTGTTATTATTGATTATTATATTTTATCCGCTGGGAATGTGAGATGTTTGGTGTTTCTGTTCTTTTTCTTCTTCTATCTCTTTCTTCTTTTTCATAACTATATGGAATTTTCGGCTTCGAAAATTTCAGGTCGTTACAGAAAAGAAGGGAAAGGAAGAATTAAAAATCAATATATCCTGCTTAAAATATTAAATTTATAAATAAATTTACAAAATTAATTAACTTAAATAAAATATACCAATTTATAACCATAAAATCTTTTTATACTCACATTAATAAAGTTTGGAAAAACATTTCCAAAATATTTTCTAAGTCCAAAATTTACGGAAAATTTCGGTCGAATCTCCTTTGTACGGAGAGGGTCGGGAGAAAATATAATATTAAATACAACAATATACAACATGTTTTCCAAAATAACATATATCCCAACACGGGAAAATAATATAATAAATCTACAAACCGTAATCTGAAAACATACCTATTTGTCGGGCAAACACGCTTAATTATGAAACCAAAAGTAGTAGCAATTGCTTCCATGACCTGTATTTCACTTGTATAATCTAAAAGAGTTAGTAATTATATAAAATGAAATATTTAAAGTTGTTTGAACCATAACAAACAAATCAATACAAACATCAATAATTTGCAACCACATCATACAACCATCATATAGAATCAATACAATTCAACTACCCATCCATATCAAACAAAACAAATAGTTGTTCAGGTTCAAAACTTTAAATTGTATAGAATGAAAAATAAACTATCAAGTGCATCATTTACTCAACAGTCTTTGATGAAACTAAATAGACTATTCATACATCCAAACAAATTCAAAGTATCCTTGCCCAAACAACCATAAACCAAAACAAACAACCAACAATTTTAGAAAATAGATCAAATTCATTCTTATCATTTCTTTTCATAATATTTGTTGTTGGCTTTCTTTTTATTCATATAATGCTTCATTTTTCTTTTCTTATTTGCATTTTCTTCTTACAATTTTTTTCATTTGTTAACATTTATTTATTTATGGTATTCGTGTTTAATTCAATTTCTTTGCATATCAATTCATTTACTTAAGTTTATAATCTTATACTTGCAATACTTACTTCCTACTACCTTTATTAGAGTAACATTTCAATTATGACCTAAGTTCACAACAATTACACATCAAATTCTTATTTATAAAAGAATTTCATTACATACTTTCATTACCTCAAGTCTATTACTTGTATAATATCCATTACACTTCTTATTAGACATTAGAACTTTTAATATCTAGTGAGTTATATATATGCTTGTTAAGAGTGCAATTGAAATTTATACAAGTTTATCTCATTTCCTTTAAATTTATTTAATGTTCAATAATCATAACATTTTTTATAGGTTACTAATTTTAACTTCTGGAAATTTCATTTATAACCTAGAATTTCATCTCTTATTTTAATTAAAAGGTCCAATTATTAGTTAACTTCTATTTCACTACCCTAATTGAAACTATTAATTAACGGAAACTTAAGAATTTAAATACCGAGTTAAATTTCAAATCATTTAAAATAATTGATAAATGTTTATACTTAAAACTTATATGTCCAATTATGCTTAAAACAATCAGAAATTTATATTTGGTTATCAAAACAAATCCGTAGTAAAACTACTACAGTGGTCTTCCACTTCGAAACTCGAAAATGAATGTCGATGATGCGTGCACTCATCACCGAAATTATTTTCCAACGACAGAGAGGGGAGTACAAAACTTATTTATTTCCAAAATTTCTTTTTAAAACATTTCTTTCAAATTATTGAAATATTTATAACAGAAAATACTTCTAAAATATTATTATTATATCCCAAAATCATTTGAAAGAAATTTTCAAAACCCCGGAACTTAAGTTCTAAAATTTCCAATTTTCATTTATTTTATTTTCAATCTTATTTCAACTATTATTTATAAATTTAATTACCTAACAACCAATATATTGCAACCAAATATATATATTATTTATAAAAAAAATTATTTTACATATATAGAAAATATAATAGGCAAAATTATTTCATTCGCCTCTATTAAAAACAAATATTGTGTCAGTCTGTCCTATTAAGTGTTTAGAAATCCCTATTGATGTCATAGCGTCCTATGCACCAACCAGAATTTATAAATACAAAACGGAACAAATTAACACAATATCAAAACCTTTTACAACACTAACAGATACGCTCTCTCATATATATACACTCATCGACTCCTCATAGGTTATTACAACCCTATTTTAAAAGAGTCTGACCCCACAAAGCTAAGGTTTATTGCTAAACCTGGCTCTGATACCAGATGTAACGTCCTGCCTTTTCGCATGCTTTAAATCGACGATAAACCACACACGTCAGACTTAAACCATATAGAAGGGCAGATTGTTACGGGGTAAATAAGAAAAAGTAGAGAAAGAAAAATAAACAAAATAGAATCTTGCAGCATAACAATAAAATATAATAATCAAATATACAGTTCATGAAGCTGTTTACAAAATATTCGATTATACTTATATAATACATATCATAGTTACACATACCAGAGAAAAATCAATAACAATGCAGCGGAACAGTGAGAATATAGTGGAGTACTATAATAACTAAAAATAATAAATCTTCGTCTTCGTCCTCCAGAATATGGTCTTTAAATCCTGAAATGCTCAGGCTGACCAGAGCGAATTGAAAAGACAAAACACTCGAGTCGGAACTAAAAGACCTTATGTAAGTTAAATCAATAATAAACAATATGAGTGGAATGGCATCAGAGATGTTTACGGGATTTGACATCTCCTATCCAGTGTCTATAGTGAGTACAGTAACTCAAGAGATGCTCGGGATTCACATGATCCGTTAAACTATTTACTATGTAGTAATATTTCGCTGTTATAATAATGTCTATTAGTAAAATAAACTTACTTTTAAATAGCATTAAGGCTTTACATTTTCCACCTTAACATGTAATAGTGCCAATAGTCTATACAGTACCGTAATACCTCCTGATCGGGAGGCTACCAGAGGATACTCCATAGGTACGACACAAATCAAACTCGTACAAAGCGCGTTAGGGTAGGTGACATGACACAACTAGGCAATGCCAGGGTAGATATATCAATTACGCTTTCGGGCAAGTGGTAACGCGTAACAGCTACTACCGCCCACCTCGAGCCACACCCCCAAATCAAAAAAACAGAAGTGGCCACCGAATCAATCCAAAAGTCAGAGTATGATATCGAAGGGATGTGTCCGATAAAAGATGCTACCTTCTTAGCCCGTCGATCTCTCCTGTTTTAGCTACCTTATGCCAACTCACGGGAGTCGGGTCCACGTATTTACCTCAAAGGAAATGTCGCCATGATCCTACTTCATTCTAGAATCTCCAACCGCGTACACGGTTGTTAAAGTGGTTTTCAAAGCTGGCAGAAAGTATGACAACTTTCGATCCCGGTCTCTTCAACAACCAAACGTTATTATAACACCGCGGTCCTTTCAAAATAGTTTATTACTTTTAAACCAGAATATAATATCCATTTCAAACCCATATAAATACGATATCATTTCCAATTTAAAACCAAATCAATATGATATCACATTTTTATAAAACCAAAATCAATATAATATCATTTTTATATCAAATATATTCTTTTCAAAAGTCATAGCACTTTCGGATTTATATACTTCAAAACCAAACATTTGAAATATAACTTTTCAAAACATAATCCTTCGAATTTCATAGCTTTAGAACCATAACTTCCAAAACTTAAATGTTTTGTATATTCAAACAGTATATAAACTAAAATAGTTTGAATTTAAAATTACTTTATAAAGTAAAATAATTTCCACGACTTTACAATTTTATTCACTTTAAATTAAATCTAAATCCATAAATTTTCAATTCACTTTCGGTTTCAATAAACCACTCCAATTTCAATATATTTCAAACTTTGAGTATTAAACAATTTCAAAACTAGGGTTGGAAATTACTATTCAACAATTCAATGTCCTATTATTTAGTTTTGAAATATTTGCATAATAAATCCACAATCATTTAAATAAAACTCAAATTACAAATAACTAAATATTTCCTTAAATTTAATTATTAGAAATATTCATTTAATTCATCTTGAATAAAAATCCAGTTATAAATATCATACCCTTTAAAATTCAATAGTTTAATAAATTTTACATCAACTTATGGAGTTTAATTCTTAAATAAGCTTAATTTCAAAAAAAATTCCATTTTTACCTTACAATCTTAATTTATTTAAATCATTATAACCTCTATATTAAATTAATTTAAATACTTGACCATATTTTATTTTAATAAAATTAAACTCCATTATTAAACTTGTTATCATTAAACAAATTTATAGATAGCTTAAATACATGAATTTAACTATATAAAATATTTTTATATAATATCAAAAAATCAATATTTATTAAACCGTATAATCCTATCCACAACCGTAGAAATCATTTTCAAAATATATATATATATATATATATATATATATATATATATATAGACCGACGGTGTCTGTATATAGTTTTCTATCCTATGGTCAAGTGATATAGATATTTATCACTTCAATCCGTAATTTAAAATAAAAATACGGCTATATATCATTTCAAACCGCAATCCCGAATAAAATAAAGTGCATAACAAATTGCAGTTTATAACAATATAAAATACAACATCCATTCATCCAATGTCAACCATCAACCATATATCACAATCATCATCCAATTTAAACAATAACATTAATATAGAACAGATAATAAATAACAGGTAATTATTGGCAGTTCATATTCAATAATAAATTAATTTAACTAGTAGTTTATATGCGATAATAAATTGAATAACGATATAATTTAATAAATTCAATTTAATTGGAATGATGATAAAATACACCAAACAGCAATAAATAAATTTCTAATCACATTAGAAATTAATTTAACACACATAAGATATTTTAGAAGTTGTGAGTGGGTTAAATGTAACGACCCCGGATTTTTATGAATTTAAATTGATAATTTAAATGATTTTTTGAATTAAAATTGTAAAAATTGATTATAAATGGCAGCGAGTTTCCCCGGTTCAAATAAAAAATATATTAAGTCATATGAATTTGAAAATTTTGATATATGTGAACATATATGTATATATTGGATTTGAAATAAAATCTTGAATAAATGGTTTTAAAAATAAACAGGAATAAAAATAAGTAATTTAATATTTGATAAATTAAGTTGAAAAATAATATGTAAGTTAAATTAACTATTGAAGTTAGAAATAAATAAAATCAATAAACAAAAGAAATAAAATATATAGTAACACATTAGTGTAAAATAGGAAGTAAATACATAAAAGAATAAACTATAACAACATAATAAAAGTAGAACTTCATTTTATTTCAAAGTAATAAAGCAAAGACAAAGAAAAATAAAATAATATAAGTATGAAAGCTTATAAACAAAGCAAGCAAATTAAAAAAAAGAAAGAAATATTACCCTGTACAAACAAATTGGGTAAGCATGTATATAAAAGAACTTGCAAAAGAAGACACCCAGGATTACAATCATACATGTACATCCGAAATAAAGGAATAAAATATCATAATGAAGACATGAAGGACTTAAGCCATTAATGCAAAGATGTCCTTAGTACACAATATAATATCTAACATTTCATATCAGCCGAGATCTTGTTAATCCCACAAAGAAAAGAAATCTCTGCTCTAACCTGTGTACAAAACAATATATTGACCTATACAAAATAATATATACCCTGAAACACTTCTTTCTATATATCAACTTCCACGTTTCATTTTCGTTCACCTAAAACTGGGCAAACCAGAGAAAAAAAAAACACCAATTTAAAAACTTAAAACAACAATACAAGAAAAGGGTTTCAGCTTGGAGTTTCAACAGTCTGTTTCAAGTGGAGAAGCTCTGTTCTTCTTCTTCTTAATCACTGTGAGTAACATTTTTTCTTCAAAAATTTAAGGGATTGAATTTTTGCAAGTGTAACTGAGAAATGTATGTGTGTGCACATATAATTATCTGTGTGTGTATATATATATATATATATATATATATATATATATATGGGAAGATTGAAAATAAGTATGGAGGCTGTTGTTTAAAACACATCTGTTCTTAGTTCAAACTCAAACTGTTTGATTCAAAAATCATTTACCCTCTTTCCGATTTATGATTGAACTTCAGATTCAAACAAAAGATGTTTATATCATTGTAAACTAAGTTTAAAAAATTTAGTTAAGATTTAAACAACTTACAAATTTTCTCTAGAAACCCAATATGCTGAACATACTCAAGATTTGCAAATTTTCGAACTTCTCTGATCATAGATTCGGGTATCTAACTAAAATTCATGCTGAAAATGATGATTTTTAAGATGGGTTTCGTGATTTGTAGTGGGTAGTTTGGTAGCAGTTTGAGTTGAACAAAAATGGGACATTGTCGATTCTTGGGTGATCGAGTGGACCGGAATGCTCGAGGTTCTTCGTGTTGATGGAGGGGCGATCAAAGACGGTGGAAAAAATACTCGGAGACACTCACGTTCACTGTGGTGACGGCGTTGGGCAAAAATTTGTTTCTAAACCTAGTTTTTCCGCGTGCTAGTATTTGGGTTCGTTCGTTGTCGTTGATTGACCGAGCGCTACGCGCCTTTGGGTAATGGAAGAGGGGACGTTGGCGATCGTGTGGTCGAAATTTCACGACCTCCGGGGGCAGAGGCGGCGAGGTTGAGGCGATGACAGGGTTTGGGTGAGTTTTGTCTCGAAGTTCCAGGTTTGGGAATTACCACTCGATTTTGAATCAAGTTAACGTGGTGGGTTTGGGAGGCCGTGATGGCGTCAGGTGATGGTCGTGGATGGGATGGAGGTCTGGTAATTGGCCGGAGTTTGCCAGAGCCACGGTGCACGTGCACCGTGCACGAATTTTTTGGTTCTGGGTGGATTTAGTTGGGGAAGAAGTTGTATCAGGTTTGAAACCTGACCCTGTTAATTTTGACTTTTGACATTTTTAGTTTGAACTTCAAAGTATAAAAACAAAATTTTAAACTAAATTTTCAAAAGAAAAAGAAAAAGAAAGAAGTTATAAATTAAGTTTAAATCTGGAATCTGAATTTAATATGTATTTCAGATTTGAAATAAATGGAAGTTTTTAAATATAAAATGATAAAAAAAAAGAGATTGAATTTTTGGTGAACTTGTTTTGTGTAAAAGATTTGTACTTAGGGAAAACTCCAGTTTTCCAGTACCTGACTCGAAGCAGGAGAGGAAACGACTCGAAGCATTGTTACTTTGCCTCGGGTTAGTTTGACCGGTTTCAGGTTTTGTAAACCTGATTGTAATTTGAGTTTAAAGCAATATTTAAATGAAATTTAAATTGTGAGTTAGATTTAAATAAAGTTTAAATCTAGTATGAAGTTAGATTCAAATAAACTTTTGAATCTTAAAATTTTAAAATAAAATTTGGATTTTGAAACAAAGTTTCAAAACAAGTTATCAAATGTTTAAACTTGAATTTACAAGTTAAATAATTCATGTATTTTAAAATCTGAATTTACCTAGTTAAGTAAATTAATTTAAAAGCTTATTCTTATATAAGTAATAAATGTTTTAAAAAGTTTATAAAGTGATATTTGAATTTGGTTAATGTTTAAATGGTAAATCATTCTGAATCTTGAATTCCAAATGGAATTGAAATTTAAATTCAAAAAGAGTAATGTTTTTAAAATACATTTTAATATTTATTTAAATAATTAATAAAGAAATAAATTATCTCAGAAAAAATTAAAAGGAGAAAATGATTTCATTTATAAGATAATTAAAGAATGATAAATCAAGGAATTTAGGTAAAATTACTCGATGTAATTAAATTGTGATTCATTAAGAAAAGTGATTTGGGATAAACACTTATTGTAGCCAATTAAGGATGATTAATTGAATGATAGTTAATTAAAGATTAATTAATGAGTTATAATAAACTGAAGATTAATTAGTTATTATAAGTAGTTAATTATTATAGTTAATTAATCAAGTGATTAAGATGAAATTACAGTTAATGTAATAAAAATGCTGATTTATTTATAAAGGTAATTAATTACTTAAAAATAATTATTTAATGAAATTAATTTAGGTTAAATGATTAAGTAATTAACTTAAGGTTAATTTAATTAATGTGATCAATTAAGAATTATTTAATAAATTAAGGTAATTGGTAAATTTGTTTATATCGAATGATTTGGAATTAATAAATCAGAATTGAATAATTAATTCATAAGTAATTTATTTGATTTGAAATAAATTGAATTAATTAGGATTAAACCATTAATTAATCCTACTTCCAAATGATTGTTGAATGGTTGACCTTACTTATGAATGATAGTATTGTATAAAATACCTTGAATTGATTGTCCTAACTGATTGTGATATTTTGTACTGTGGATTGAGCTGTGTATGATTCATTCATTTATTTACATTGTAGATTATCTGTGAATCTGTGAATGAGCGATAAGCGTTATAGCTATATCGCTTATCAATTATATCTCTATGTTTTAATCTGTGATGATTGGATAATGTTGCACTATTGTGTTAAACCCCTGGACCACACTTTTACACACACAAATATGGATTTCACGGAGAAATCGATTAAGTCACAGATTTTGAAATGATTTATAAAATTTGAATATTTGAATTCAAATGTTTTGGAAATGGAGTGGGTTTAAAGTGAAAAGCAATTGAAATGGAATTTCAAAGATGAAATTATTTTGAATAACTTGATTAAGATTTAGAATTTAAATATTTTGATTTAAATTTGAATTCAATACTTCAAATTGAATTCTATATTTTGAAACTAGGGATTATAACGATATTATACTAGTTATATATGAGTCAAACCATTTTTAAAGTATTGTTCTTTTGAGAATTTGAATTAACCCAAAGATTATAACTTGTATAAATGAAATAAGGTTTTTTCGAAATAACACTGTTGTTTCTAAATGATAAAAAGCTTTCATAGGAGAAATGAATTTCGAATTGTATTAAAAGGATTTCAAGTTTAAACTGAAATAATCTTCCAAGTTATAGATGAATATCTGGAAACGATTTTTGAAAGAGAATATTGGGAACGAACTTTGAAAAATATAAGTTAAATCTTAATTTAAAGATTTAATGAATTAAATCCAATTGAATTGGAATTGTTTTCAAATCCAGGAATGAATCTTTGAGAAACTAGGTGAACTTTATGAAATAAACCCTTTTGTTTTAAAAGATTGGAAATGGTAATTCGTTTTAAACCATTTAGCGAAAAGTTTTGGGTAATAAGTTGTGACTTAATTGAAATCCCAGTATCCATATGTTTTTGAACTATTTCGCTCACTATTCGGTTTAACCGGGAGAGGACCTTTGTGTCGTATAACCCATTCCGAATATGTGATTCGTCGTTATGGATAGCATTTGAAGACTGGTGGTGAAGACCGGGTATTTGCGAGAAAGATAGGATGACCTATCGATTGTCTCTGCACCGAGTAGCTACGGTATAGAGATTTCCTAAGTGATGGGAAGTCCGATCGGAATTGTGAATACCCGGATTGCAAGGACTTCTTTGGAAGTGCCTTCGGTTCTGTTCGAGCCCGGAACAGACTTGTATGGATTGTATGTCTGACATTACAATTTGAGATATAAAGCAGATTTCTTTCAAATACATTTCTGTTGGTGGCGGAGAATTTATTCTTTTAGCTTAACACCCTTCTCTGAGACGTACGAGCTCAGAGGTTATGTAGTTGAAGGTTATCAGCGATATATTCCCAATTTGGTAATGTGACATGCTAAGTGTTGCCGTGAAATGATCATTGTTTGATCATTTGTGATATGATCATTTGTTTGATCATTTATCTTTGTGATCATTACTTTGATCATCTGTTGACCCAAAGCATGGCTTTGTACCAAAGCGTGGCTTTGTGGACGTGACCTCGTCGAGCCTCACACCCCGGAATGGTCAAAACAGGAAAGATGCAGCAAGGTTATTAGGGGGTAGCGCCCCTTTAGGGTATGCTCATTTCCTTCTGGATAGAGGTGGTATCATGGTATGGAGCCCAGATACTTAACCTATGTGGTTACTGCAAATTTATTACTTTGTAGTTGTTGGTTATCGGGATCCCGGATAAAGGTTGGTTATAAACGGGGGATGGCATACTCGTGTCAGTAGTTACCCAGTTAAGGGTAACCCGGCCTTGCGTTGGCAGAGATCCGGTTAGGTTCTCGGGACGTCCTTCCAGAGGCGTTTCCAAGTGGCAATGGGAAGTTCCTTGGCCTGACCATTCGTTGGAAATCCAAAGAAACAATACGAGACTTGTACGGTTTTAGTTGTAGAACCTGCCATTTAATATGGTAGCTATAGTAAGCATACTATAATGGTACCTATGCTGGCTAAGATTTATATTCTACTTTCGAAATGATTTGTTCTACACTATGCACTAGTAATAATATCAAAAATGTTTCTTTTTAATGCGTATCAAGCATCTTTGACTATCATAAGAAGAAATCTCCTCCAAGTCTGCGTTTGCATTGTGTGTGTGTGGCGGGAGGTCTTATGGTAGTTTCATTTTCAAAAAGCATTGCGAATTTACTTTAAAATTCTCTTGTTGATTGTTTTAAAAGATAAACTGTTTTTTTTACTCACACCAGTCCCACGACTGATCCGGAGTTTATTGTTTCCTTCCTAAACTCTGTGTAACATCCCGGAAATTTTTGTGTTTAAATTTGTGATTTATTTGAACTTTTAAATTCAAATTGTGAAATTTCAAGTAAAATAAAATATTGTTAATATTAATATTATAAAGTTATATGGAAGTAGATAAATGTTTGATAGTTTAAGTTTTTAAATGAGTGATAAATAAAGTAAAAAAATATATATGTATAATAAACAAGGATATGTGTTAATAGAACTTCAATTTCTTTTAAGTCTAAATTCTTGAATTTATAAAGTATACTTATGAAATTCATTTAATATGTATTTAAATTTGAAATGTTCTCTATTTAATGATATGGGTTAATAAATACTAGAGATAAAAAAATAAATACATACATAGATTCAAACAATAGGATAAGTATACAAACAATAAAATGAAGAGTTGTATGCAAAACAAAATAAATCAGACAAGAAGATTGTAACCTAAAATACAGACAAGGAAATAAGGCTTATGCAAGAAGATTAACATAGAAAAAAAAATATCTTCAAGAACAAAACAAAAAAAATGTACTTACACAAAAGAAATAACATATATATGTAAACTAAAATGGGAACAAAGGCATTAAATGCCATCTATTCAAACCCAAATAAAATCTTACTAAGCACAAACAAAAATCATATCAGTTGAATTAAAAATTTGGCTTAGTCAATCAGAAACTTGCTTGGTCAAAATTTGTAGGCAAGGAAAAAGAAAGAGAAATATCTGAACCAGTTACCACCTGCCCTTAGTACAAACCATCTCCTCTATATATGGATACATAGCATTTGTTTTAGTTTTATTTCGTTCAACAAAATTTCTGTAAAGAAAAAGAAGAGAAAAAAAAGACGTTACTTTATATTTCAAAGCTGAAACCAATTTACTGAAAGGAAAAGAAAAGAAAACAGAGAGATCAACTGCAGTTTCAAAAATCAATAAAATCCTGTTTCAAATATTCCAAAGTGAGTAAACATATCCTTTGAAAAGTTTTAAGTTATTTATACAGTTTAAACTTAAATTATAAACTGTTTTATTCGTGTTTCAGTTGATAATACTCCAGTGATGCTCTGTGTTCTTTATAAACATTTATACAGGGGTTATATTTGTTTCCAAAACTAAAGTCTATTGCTATAATCACTGACAAGTTTTGGTTTTTTTCCAAATAAATCAAGTTGTTTTAAATCCTTAAACAAGTTTTTGCAAAGCTACTTAAACATACAGTAAATTATTTCACTGCAACTTGGTTTTATAGGAATGCAACTGATATTTGACAAAAATAAATTGTTGTGCATTATGAATTCAAGGATATTTATTGAATCTATACTGTAAGACATGAATTTTAAACCAAAAATTTAGATTTTTAGTTTAGTATTCACTGAGTAGTTAGTTTGTGAACAAAAATCACATTTTCTTGAATTACCGGTGATTGAGTTGATAATAAATGTTGAAATTTGAATGGGAGCTAGTTTGAACTTCTATAATGACGAGAAAAATACTAAAAAAAAATTTCGAATGGATGAATTGGCCGTTCAAACCCAAAGTAGGGTTTATGATGGAGTTTTTGCAGTGGGTTGAGAGCAAGGCGATTTCACCACCTAGGAATGACCGAGCTGCACGTGCTCGTGGGTAGTGATGGTTTGAGGTGTTGTCGTGCTTGGGCCGGAGTGCCATGGCGTCAGGTGGTAGTCGTTGGGAGGCCAATGTGAGTTTGTTTGATACGGTTGTGTTGATCAGTTCGTGTTTCAGGCGAGATTTTGATTTCGATAAATTCACGATGTAATGGGTTTCGATATCGTAACTGGAGTTGAATCGCGACTTGCTGGAGGCCGCGGTGGCCACCGGAGCGGCGGTGCGGTGGTGTGTACGTGCACACCATTGCCCCTGTGTCAGTGTTGAGGCGTTATGTTTCCAACAGCATGTTATTGAAGAAAAAAAAAGAATGAAGAAGGGAAAGGGGACAGCTCGAAGGAGAGTTCGGGGAGAAGCAATGGTTGCTGGGACTTCAACTCGAAGTGGTTAGGGGTTGTTCCAGTTTGAAAAAAAAAGAAACTGGAAGAAGGAAAGAACTGGGACGAGGGAGAAGTGGAGAACTCGGGGGAGAAGACGAGAAAAACATGAGTTGGCTCGGGGGAAAATAATGGTTCGCTCGGGTGCTTTATAATGGGTAGGCCCAATCAAAAATTTCAAAGTACAAAGTTAAGTTAATTTTTATATTTATAAGTTTACCACTGTTAAATTATGTGAGTGAAAAACTTACCATAAGTTTGAATTATTTAACAATGTTTTAAAATTTAAATCAACCCTTTAGTTAAAAAAACTAAATTTAAAAATAAGAACTTGAGTTATTTTACATCAAACTTTAAATGTAACAATAAATCAATTTTTACAGTATGAAGCAGATTGTTTTAAATGATAATTTAAGTAAATAATTTGTATTAATAAATGATTTAAAGAAATTAAGAATGATATACAATTAATTGATAAACAATTAAGTGCTCAAATAAATTTGTAAATTAAGAATTGGTTAACCAAATAAATAAAAATCGACAAACCAGATCTAGCGGTTAATTTAAATAACTAATTTTGAAACAATAAAACGAGTTAATCAAGATTTAAATTATTTATTCAAACCGCATTTGAAAATAAATTAAATATGGCTGTGCACGATATTGATATTTCCATTCTGTTTGTGATGCTATGTGATATAAATTTTCCATGTACTGTACTGTGATTGTGGTTTGTTCTGTAGTGATGTGAAAACCCTGCTTGCCGTAAAACGACAATTTAAATTTCGATGCGACAGGGAGTCGGATTTCAGTTTGTTATCCGAAACCCACATCGAACCCTGAATATGAATCTTTGTGATTGATATACCCACGTGTTTTGAAAATTAAGCGCTCACTATTCGGTTTAGTCGGGAGAGGACCTTTGTGTCATATAACCCATTCCGAATAGTGATACGTCGAAATGGATAGCATTTGAAGACCGGTGGTGAAGACCGGGTGTCTTCGAAAACGATAGGATAACCTATCGATTGTCTCTGCACTGAGTTGCTCCGGTATAGAGATTTCCTAAGTGATGGGAAGTCCGATCGGGATTGTGGATACCCGGATTTGCAAAGGGCTTCTTCCTTTATTGGACGAAGTGCCTTCGGTTATGTTCGAACCCGGAACAGACTTGTATGGTCGTGTGTCTGACACTACACTCTGAGATATAAAGCCGATTTCTTTCAAATACATATCTGTTGGTGGCGGAGAATTTATTCTCTTAGCTTAACACCCTTCTCTGAGACGTACGAGCTCAGAGGTTATGTAATTGAAGGTTATCAGCGATATATTCCCAAATTGGTAGTGTGGCATGCTAAGTGCTGCTGTGTGTTGATGATCATTAGTTGATCATTTGTGATCAAAGCAAAGCTTTCGTGTAAAGCATAGCTTTGTGGACGAGACCTCATCGGACCTCACAACCCGGAAATGGTCGAAACAGGAAAGATGCGGCAAGGTTATGAGGGTCGCGCCCTTTAGGGTATGTCATTTCCTTCTGGAAAAAGGTGATGTCATGGTATGGAGCCCAGATATTTACCTGTGTGGTAGCTCCAATCTCATTTACTGTGTGGTTGTTGCTTTGTGACAGAGGGCCCTCGGATAAAGGTCCCAAAGGACCGGGGAGTGGCATACTCGAGTAGTAGTTACCTAGTTACAGAGGTAACCCGACCTTGTGTTGGCAGAGAGCCGGGTAGGTTCTCGGGACGTCCCGCCAGAGGCTTACCCATGTGGCAGTAGGAAGTTCCTTAGCCTGACCATTTGTTGGAAATCCAATTCCCAATACGAAACCCTGTACGGTTTTAGTTGTAGAACCTGCCATTTACTTATGGTGGTCACCACTGTTTAGATGGTAGCTATAGTAGGCATAGTACGAAATGTCTATGCTGGCTAAGATTAATATTCTATTTTCGAAATGCTTTCTACACTATGCACTAGTAATAATATAAAAAGAATTTTCTCGTATCAAGCATATTTGACTATCATAAGAAGAAATCTCCTCCAATTCTGCGATTGCATTGTGTGTGTGGCGGGAGGTCTTATGGTAGTTTCATTTTCCAAAAGCATAACGAATTTTCTTTATAAAATCTAGTTTATTCAAAAGCAACTGTTTGTTTTGTTTACTCATACCAGTCCCATCACTGACCCGGAGTTTATTGTTTCT
Source organism: Allium cepa (assembly GCA_030765085.1). NCBI lineage: Eukaryota > Viridiplantae > Streptophyta > Magnoliopsida > Asparagales > Amaryllidaceae > Allium > Allium cepa. The sequence goes on along the minus strand of CM060938.1, from coordinate 72,549,076 downwards.
TTTCTAAACTCTGGGTGCCTATAATTTCTACACGGGCAGCCCAGTAGCAGGTTTTCATATTTTGGAGTTAGCAGTATTTTGGAGCTTTTGCTTTGGAGATATTCTAGAAGCTTTTTGGATCTCAGGTGGTTAGTGTTTGGGAGATTGTTACCTTTACATTCCTATGAAGACTTTTGGATATATGATCATCGATGTATCATTATGATGTTATTTGGAGTTGTGGTGTATGTATTATATACTCTGATGTATTATTGGATATTGTGAAGTTGTACCTGTGATGTATGCATGATATTCTTTTTGTTCCGCTGTTTTATATTCATTTGATGTTGTTATAAGCTCCGGCGATACGAATTTGATGTCGTTTATTGGATATCGAGTTCGGGTCGTCACACTCTGGATGCTCTAAATTTTCTACACGAGCAGTCTAGAGTTGGGTTTTTCAGATAGTTAGGTTCAGTAGATTATCTGGAGTTAGTTCAGTCTTTGGTTCACACCAGTCTTGCTTAGCTTGGTGCATTGTTATGGAGAGTTCGATCTATTGCTGGATTAGTTCTTGGAAATGGAGTTGCAGATTTTGAAGTTCTTTCTTGAAGACTATCTTAGAGTTATAGTGTTCCGCTGCAAGTTGTTATCTATTTTCTTTTCCGCTGCTATATTTCTTGTATCTCTGATGTATATTGATATCTAGTGTATCACTCTGTTGTATCAGATATTGTATCAATGCTGTATATCAATTTATTATTCTTTTTATTCCGCTATGCTGTTTACTTAGTGTTGTTATAAGCTCCGGCGAATCGGACGTGAACGGTCGAATCTACGGCATTCGAATACGATTCGAAGTATGGATGTCGATTTTCGAGCGGGCAAAATCCTCATTCGTTACATTTGGTATCAGAGCTAAGGTTGAACTTTAGCTCAGGAGTATAACACATTAAGTAGCTCATTAGAGATAGGGTGAAGTATCCCTAGAATGAGTAATCCCTAAGATATTCGTTTGAATGCCTCAGTAAATTCTCTTACTAATTCACTGATAGTAAGTATGAGTGCAAGAAGAGAACGAGATAGGGAGCAGGAAAATACGACTATAATTGGTCAATGCTCTGTAACAACAGAGGTAACAATCTTTCTCTGTCAATCTCCTTTGATTCGTTTCCAAATTCTTTTGATTGCTTCGTGGCAGTTGCAAGAAGAAGTTCCGGTGTGATGATGGCTCTACGAATCGTTGTAGGAAATTCTTACTTCGTATCTTTATCGGTTTCTTATCGGTTTTTGATTTTAAACCTTAATGAATATGAATTGGAAATTTGAAATTGGAAATTTTGAATAAATTGGAAATTTTAAATTGAGTTAAATTGATTAATAGAATATGAAGCTAAATTTGAATTGTATCAATAAAACGATATCGTTCAAAACCAAATTTGAAATTCTGTTGTAATTTCTTAGGTAGATCGAATCCATTTGTCTATCTATTCTATGGGGTCCGATATGTTCTACGAATGGTTAGTTGCCCTTCGAACTAACCAATACCCCCGTAAACTTCGTAGATCAGGTAACCCAGTCGTTTTGTAATTGATTGAGTTTGTTTTCATATTTATTATTGATATTCTGATTTGGTGAGCCAAATGAAGAATTGATATCCAGTTTGATCTGAAAAGATATTTCTCTATCTTTCATCTATCTTCGTTATCTCTCTCTGGCGAATTTCGAGGACGAAATTCTTTTTAAGGGGGGAAGTCTGTAACGACCCCGGATTTTTATGAATTTAAATTGATAATTTAAATGATTTTTTGAATTAAAATTGTAAAAATTGATTATAAATGGCAGCGAGTTTCCTCGGTTCAAATAAAAAATATATTAAGTCATATGAATTTGAAAATTTTGATATATGTGAATATATATGTATATATTGGATTTGAAATAAAATCTTGAATGAATGGTTTTAAAAATAAATAGGAATAAAAATAAGTAATTTAATATTTGATAAATTAAGTTGAAAAATAATATGTAAGTTAAATTAACTATTGAAGTTATAAATAAATAAAATCAATAAACAAAAGAAATAAAATATATAGTAACACATTAGTGTAAAATAGGAAGTAAATACATAAAAGAATAAACTATAACAACATAATAAAAGTAGAACTTCATTTTATTTCAAAGTAATAAAGAAAAGACAAAGAAAAATAAAATAATATAAGTATGAAAGCTTATAAACAAAGCAAGCAAATTAAAAAAAAAAAAAATTACCCTGTACAAACAAATTGGGTAAGCATGTATATAAAAGAACTTGCAAAAGAAGACACCCAGGATTACAATCATACATGTACATCCGAAATAAAGGAATAAAATATCATAATGAAGACCTGAAGGACTTAAGCCATTAATGCAAAGATGTCCTTAGTACACAATATAATATCTAACATTTCATATCAGCCGAGATCTTGTTAATCCCACAAAGAAAAGAAATCTCTGCTCTAACCTGTGTACAAAACAATATATTGACCTGTACAAAATAATATATACCCTGAAACACTTCTTTCTATATATCAACTTCCACGTTTCATTTTCGTTCACCTAAAACTGAGCAAACCAGAGAAAAAAAATAACACCATCTTAAAAACTTAAAACAACAATACAAGAAAAGGGTTTCAGCTTGGAGTTTCAACAGTCTGTTTCAAGTGGAGAAGCTCTGTTCTTCTTCTTCTTAATCACTGTGAGTAACATTTTTTCTTCAAAAATTTAAGGGATTGAATTTTTGCAAGTGTAACTGAGAAATGTATGTGTGTGCACATATAATTATCTGTATATATATATATATATATATATATATATATATATGGGAAGATTGAAAATAAGTATGCAGGCTGTTGTTTAAAACACATCTGTTCTTAGTTCAAACTCAAACTGTTTGATTCAAAAATCATTTACCCTCTTTCCGATTTATGATTGAACTTCAGATTCAAACAAAAGATGTTTATATCATTGTAAACTAAGTTTAAAAAATTTAGTTAAGATTTAAACAACTTACAAATTTTCTCTAGAAACCCAATATGCTGAACAAACTCAAGATTTGCAAATTTTCGAACTTCTCTGATCATAAATTCGGGTATCTAACTAAAATTCATGCTGAAAATGATGATTTTTAAGATGGGTTTCGTGATTTGTAGTGGGGTAGTTTGGTAGCAGTTTGAAGTTGAACAAAAATGGGACATTGTCGATTCTTGGGTGATCGAGTGGACCGGAATGCTCGAGGTTCTTCGTGTTGATGGAGGGGCGATCAGAGACGGTGGAAAAAATACTCGGAGACACTCACGTTCACCGTGGCGACGGCGTTGGGCAAAAATTTGTTTCTAAACCTAGTTTTTACGCGTGCTAGTATCTGGGTTCGTTCGTTGTCGTTGATTGACCGAGCGCTACGCGCCTTTGGGTAATGGAAGATGGGACGTTGGCGATCGTGTGGTCGAAATTTCACGACCTCCGGGGGCAGAGGCGGCGAGGTTGAGGCGATGACAGGGTTTGGGTGAGTTTTGTCTCGAAGTTCCAGGTTTGGGAATTACCACTCGATTTTGATTCAAGCTAACGTGGTGGGTTTGGGAGGCCGTGATGGCGTAGGTGATGGTCGTGGATGGGATGGAGGTCTGGTAATTGGCCGGAGTTTGCCAGAGCCACGGTGCACGTGCACCGTGCACGAATTTTTTGGTTCTGGGTGGATTTAGTTGGGGAAGAAGTTGTATCAGGTTTGAAACCTGACCCTGTTAATTTTGACTTTTGAAATTTTTAGTTTGAACTTCAAAGTATAAAAAAAAAATTAAACTAAATTTTCAAAAAAAAAAAGGAAGTTATAAATTAAGTTTAAATCTGGAATCTGAATTTAATATGTATTTCAGATTTGAAATAAATGGAAGTTTTTAAATATAAAATGATAAAAAAAAGAGAGATTGAATTTTTGGTGAACTTATTTTGTGTAAAAGATTTGTACTTAGGGAAAACTCCAGTTTTCCAGTACCTGACTCGAAGCAGGAGAGGAAACGACTCGAAGCATTGTTACTTTGCCTCGGGTTAGTTTGACCGGTTTCAGGTTTTGTAAACCTGATTGTAATTTAAGTTTAAAGCAATATTTAAATGAAATTTAAATTGTGAGTTAGATTTAAATAAAGTTTAAATCTAGTATGAAGTTAGATTCAAATAAACTTTTGAATCTTAAAATTTTAAAATAAAATTTGGATTTTGAAACAAAATTTCAAAACAAGTTATCAAATGTTTAAACTTGAATTTACAAGTTAAATAATTCATGTATTTTAAAATCTGAATTTACCTAGTTAAGTAAGTTAATTTAAAAGCTTATTCTTATATAAGTTTCATATATAAGTAATAAATGTTTTAAAAAGTTTATAAAGTGATATTTGAATTTGGTTAATGTTTACATGGTAAATCATTCTGAATCTTGAATTCCAAATGGAATTGAAATTTAAATTCAAAAAGAGTAATGTTTGTAAAATACATTTTAATATTTATTTAAATCATTAATAAAGAAATAAATTATCTCAAAAAAAATTAAAAGGAGAAAATGATTTAATTTATAAGATAATTAAAGAATGATAAATCAAGGAATTTAGGTAAAATTACTCGATGTAATTAAATTGTGATTCATTAAGAAAAGTGATTTGGGATAAACACTTATTGTGGCCAATTAAGGATGATTAATTGAATGATAGTTAATTAAAGATTAATTAATGAGTTATAATAAATTGAAGATTAATTAGTTATTATAAGTAGTTAATTATTATAGTTAATTAATCAAGTGATTAAGATGAAATTACAGTTAATGTAATAAAAATGCTGATTTATTTATAAAGGTAATTAATTACTTAAAAGTAATTATTTAATGAAATTAATTTAGGTTAAATGATTAAGTAATTAACTTAAGGTTAATTTAATTAATGTGATCAATTAAGAATTATTTAATAAATTAAGGTAATTGGTAAATTTGTTTATATCGAATGATTTGGAATTAATAAATCAGAATTGAATAATTAATTCATAAGTAATTTATTTGATTTGAAATAAATTGAATTAATTAGGATTAAACCATTAATTAATCCTACTTCCAAATGATTGTTGAATGGTTGACCTTACTTATGAATGATAGTATTGTATAAAATACCTTGAATTGATTGTCCTAACTGATTGTGATATTTTGTACTGTGGATTGAGCTGTGTATGATTCATTCATTTATTTACATTGTAGATTATCTGTGAATCTGTGAATGAGCGATAAGCGTTATAGCTATATCGCTTATCAATTATATCTCTATGTTTTAATCTGTGATGATTGAATAATGTTGCACTATTGTGTTAAAACCCCTGGACCACACTTTTACACACACAAATATGGATTTCACGGAGAAATCGATTAAGTCACAGATTTTGAAATGATTTATAAAATTTGAAGATTTGAATTCAAATGTTTTGGAAATGGAGTGAGTTTAAAGTGAAAAGCAATTGAAATGGAATTTCAAAGATGAAATTATTTTGAATAACTTGATTAAGATTTAGAATTTAAATATTTTGATTTAAATTTGAATTCAATACTTCAAATTGAATTCTATATTTTGAAACTAGGGATTATAACGATATTATACTAGTTATATATGAGTCAAACCATTTTTAAAGTATTGTTCTTTTGAGAATTTGAATTAACCCAAAGATTATAACTTGTATAAATGAAATAAGGTTTTTCCGAAATAACACTGTTGTTTCTAAATGATAAAAAGCTTTCATAGGAGAAATGAATTTCGAATTGTATTAAAAGGATTTCAAGTTTAAACTGAAATAATCTTCCAAGTTATAGATGAATATCTGGAAACGATTTTTGAAAGAGAATATTGGGAACGAACTTTGAAAAATATAAGTTAAATCTTAATTTAAAGATTTAATGAATTAAATCCAATTGAATTGGAATTGTTTTAAAATCCAGGAATGAATCTTTGAGAAACTAGGTGAACTTTATGAAATAAACCCTTTTGTTTTAAAAGATTGGAAATGGTAATTCGTTTTAAACCATTTAGCGAAAAGTTTTGGGTAATAAGTTGTGACTTAATTGAAATCCCAGTATCCATATGTTTTTGAACTATTTCGCTCACTATTCGGTTTAACCGGGAGAGGACCTTTGTGTCGTATAACCCATTCCGAATATGTGATTCGTCGTTATGGATAGCATTTGAAGACTGGTGGTGAAGACCGGGTATTTGCGAGAACGATAGGATGACCTATCGATTGTCTCTGCACCGAGTAGCTACGGTATAGAGATTTCCTAAGTGATGGGAAGTCCGATCGGAATTGTGAATACCCGGATTGCAAGGACTTCTTTGGAAGTGCCTTCGGTTCTGTTCGAGCCCGGAACAGACTTGTATGGATTGTATGTCTGACATTACAATTTGAGATATAAAGCAGATTTCTTTCAAATACATTTCTGTTAGTGGCGGAGAATTTATTCTTTTAGCTTAACACCCTTCTCTGAGACGTACGAGCTCAGAGGTTATGTAGTTGAAGGTTATCAGCGATATATTCCCAATTTGGTAATGTGACATGCTAAGTGTTGCTGTGAAATGATCATTATTTGATCATTTGTGATATGATCATTTGTTTGATCATTTATCTTTGTGATCATTACTTTGATCATCTGTTGACCCAAAGCATGGCTTTTTACCAAAGCGTGGCTTTATGGACGTGACCTCGTCGAGCCTCACACCCCGGAATGGTCAAAACAGGAAAGATGCAGCAAGGTTATTAGGGGGTAGCGCCCCTTTAGGGTATGTTCATTTCCTTCTGGATAGAGGTGGTATCATGGTATGGAGCCCAGATACTTAACCTATGTGGTTACTGCAAATTTATTACTTTGTAGTTGTTGGTTATCGGGATCCCGGATAAAGGTTGGTTACAACCGGGGGATGGCATACTCGTGTCAGTAGTTACCCAGTTAGGGGTAACCCGGCCTTATGTTGGCAGAGATCCGGTTAGGTTCTCGGGACGTCCTTCCAGAGGCGTTTCCATGTGGCAATGGGAAGTTCCTTGGCCTGACCATTCGTTGGAAATCCAAAGAAACAATACGAGACTTGTATGGTTTTAGTTGTAGAACCTGCCATTTAATATGGTAGCTATAGTAAGCATACTATAATGGTACCTATGCTGGCTAAGATTTATATTCTACTTTCAAAATGATTTGTTCTACACTATGCACTAGTAATAATATCAAATGTTTCATTTTAATGCGTATCAAGCATCTTTGACTATCATAAGAAGAAATCTCCTCCAAGTCTGCGTTTGCATTGTGTGTGTGGCGGGAGGTCTTATGGTAGTTTCATTTTCAAAAAGCATTGCGAATTTACTTTAAAATTCTCTTGTTGATTGTTTTAAAAGATAAATTGTTTTTGTTGCTCACACCAGTCCCATGACTGATCCGGAGTTTATTGTTTCCTTCCTAAACTCTGGATGCTCAAAATTTTCTACACGAGCAGTCTAGAGTTGGGTTTTTCAGATAGTTAGGTTCAGTAGATTATCTGGAGTTAGTTCAGTCTTTGGTTCACACCAGTCTTGCTTAGCTTGGTGCATTGTTATGGAGAGTTCGAGCTATTGCTGGATTAGTTCTTGGAAATGGAGTTGCAGATTTTGAAGTTCTTTCTTGAAGACTATCTTAGAGTTATAGTGTTCCGCTGCAAGTTGTTATCTATTTTCTTTTCCGCTGCTATATTTCTTGTATCTCTGATGTATATTGATATCTAGTGGATCACTCTGTTGTATCAGATATTGTATCAATGCTGTATATCAATGTATTATTCTTTTTATTCCGCTGTGTTGTTTACTTAGTGTTGTTATAAGCTCCGGCGAATCGGATTTGAACGGTCGAATCTACGGCATTCGAATACGACTCGAAGTATGGATGTCGATTTTCGAGCGGGCAAAATCCTCATTCGTTACATTAAAACACTTACCTTTTGAATTTAAATTGAATTTAAATCCAATTTAAACCCAAAATTTGAACAGTCTCAGAATTCACCCAAACCGGCGCCAAAATGTCCGAAACACCAATACGAACCTAGTGGAGAAAACCGCACGTAAATCGGTCATCGTATGCAAAAGTTGGCCAATACCAATAGTTGGCCATGTCGCAGCCTTCTTCATCCACACGAGCCACAGGCTCCCTCAGATGTAACGTCCCGCCTTTTCACATGCTTTAAATCGATGATAAACCACACATGTCAGACTTATACCATACAGAAGGGAAGATTGTTATAGGGTAAATAAGAAAAAGCAGAGAAAGAAAAATAAACAAAATAGAATGTTGCAGTGGAACGATAAAATATAATAATCAAATATATAGTTAATGAAGCTGTTTACAAAATATTCGATTATACTTATATAATACATATCAGAGTTACACATACTAGAGAAAAATCAATAATAATGTAGCGGAACAGTGAGAATATAGTGGAATACTATAATAAGTAAAAATAATAAATCTTCGTCTTCGTCCTTTAGAATATGGTCTTCAAATCCTGAAATGCTCAGGCTGACCCGAGCGAATTGAAAAGACAAAACACTCAAGTCAGAACTAAAAGATCTTATGTAAGTTAAATAATCAATAAACAATATGAGTGGAACGACGTCAGAGATGTTTACGGGATTTGACATCTTCTATCCAGTGTCTACCGTGAGTGCAGTAACTCAAGAGATGCTCGGGAGCACATCTCCTAAGAATCCGTTAGACTATTTACAATGTAGTAATGTTTCACTATTATAATAATGTCTATTAGTAAAATAAACTTACTTTTAAATAGCGTTAAAGCTTTACATTTTCCACCTTAACATGTAATAATGCCAATAGTCTATACAGTACCATAATGCCTCCTGATCGGAAGGCTACCAAAGGATACTCCATAGGTACGACACAAATCAAACTCGTACAAGGTGCGCTAGGGTAGGTGACATGGCACAACTAGGCAATGCCAGGGGAGATATACCAATTATGCTTCCGGGCCGGTGGTAACGCGTAGCAGCTACTACCGCCCACCTCGAGCCACACCCCCAAATCAAAAAATCATAAGTGGCCACCAAATCAATCCAAAAGTCAGAGTATAAGCACCTTCTTTGCCCATTGATCGCTCCTATTTTAGCCACCTTGTGCCAACTCACGAGAGTCAGGTCCACATATTTACCTCAAAGGAAACGTCGCCACCATCCTACTTCATTCTGGAATCTTCAACCGCGTACACGGTTGTTAAAGTGGTTTTCGGAGTTGGTAGAGAGTATGACAACTTCCGTTTCCGGTCTCTTCAACAACCAAAAGTTATTATAACACCGCGATCCTTTCAAAATAGTTTATTACTTTTAAACCAGAATATAATATCTATTTCAAACCCATATAAATACGATATCATTTCCAATTTAAAACCAAATGAATATGATATCACATTTTTATAAAGTCCAAATCAATATAATATCATTTTTATATCAAATATATTCTTTTCAAAAATCATAGCACTTTCAAATTTATATGCTTCGAAACCAAACATTTGAAATATAACTTTTCAAAACATAATCCTTCGAATTTCGTAGCTTTAAAACCATAACTTCCAAAACTTAAATGGTTTGTATATCCAAACAATATATAAACTAAAATAGTTTGAATTTAAAATTACTTTATAAAGCAAAATAATTTCCACGAATTTACAATTTTATTCACTTTAAATTAAATCTAAATCCATAAATTTTCAATTCACTTTCATTTTCAATAAACCACTTAATTTCAATATATTTCAAACTTTGAGTATTAAACAATTTCAAAACTAAGGTTGGAAATTACTATTCAACAATTCAATGTCCTATTGTTTAGTTTTGAAATATTTGCATAATAAATCCATAATCATTTAAATAAAACTCAAATTACAAATAACTAAATGTTTCCTTAAATTTATTTATACTAGAAACATTAATTTAATTCATCTTGAAGAAAAATCCAGTTATAAATATCATACCCTTTAAAATTCAATAGTTTAATAAATTTTACATCAACTTATGGAGTTTAATTATTAAATAAGCTCAATTTCAAAAAAAATTCCATTTTTACCTTACAATCTTAAATTATTTAAATCATTATAACCTCTATATTAAAGTATGGTTTAAATACTTAACCATATTTTATTTTAATAAAATTAAACTCCATTATTAAACTTATTATCATTAAACAAATTTATACATAGCTTAAATACATGAATTTAACTATATAAAATATTTTTATATAAAATAAAAAAATCAATGTTTATTAAACCGTATAATCCTATCCAAAACCGTAGAATTCATTTTCAAAATATTTATATATATAGACCAACAGTGTCTGTATATAATTTTCTATCCTATGGTCAAGTGATACGGATATTTATCATTTCAATCCGTAATTTAAAATAAAAATACGGTTACGTATCATTTCTTACCACAATCCCGAATAAAATAAAGTGCATAACAAATTTTTAGTTTATAACAATATAAAATACAACATCCATTCATCCAATATCAACCATCAACCATTTATCACAATCATCATCCAATTAAAACAATAACATTAATATCGAACAGATAATAAATAACAGGTAATTACTGGTAGTTCATATTCTATAATAAATTAATTTAACTGTCAGTTTTTATGCGATAATAAATTAAATAACGATTTAATTTAATGATTTCAATTTAACTAGAATGATGATAAAATATACCAAACAGCAATAAATAAATTTCTAATCACATCAGAAATTAATTTAACACACATAAGATATTTTAGAAGTTGTGAGTGGGTTAAACACTCACCTTTTGAATTTAAATTGAATTTAAATCCAATTTAAACCCAAAATTTGAACAGTCTCAGAACTCGTCCGAAGCCGCTCCAAACCGGAACTCCAATACGAACCCAGCGGAGAAAACCGTGCGTAAATCGGTCATCATATGCAAAAGTTATATCGATAAAACGAGTTGAAAATCAAATTGAATTAAAATAAATAAAATAGGCTAATACCAATAGTTGGCCACGTCACAGCCTTCTTCAACCACACAGCTACAGGCACGCTCAACCCATCACGATCCACGCATGAAATCCCCACCGCCTCATCCTAGGCATCGCTCGCAGCGCCTACCACCGCCGCTTCTGTCCAAGGTCGCGACCTCACCTAGCTCGTCCACGCGACGAGTCACGTCCCCTCAAACCCAACAGCCGCCACTTGCAAAACAAAACCCTAATCAAATTTTAAGCGATGATCTAGCCGTTAACACCCCCTACAAACCACCTAGATGTCATCCCCTCGACGATCTCCACACAACCCCTCAATCGATTGGATGATCTGTCGCAGTTGATTACGACGCAATGGACGGTCGAGAATAAACGAGCCAATTACGGTAAAACAGAGACTCAGATCAGGAAACGAATCACATATTCGACTTGTGCTCGTCGAGAGCTTTCCAACGATATATAATTTGATATTGTTTGGAGAGTTTGAATTTTTGGCTTTGGAATTGTATTTGAAAATTAGGGTTTGCAGCCATTGGAAAGAGGAGCTAATAGAACGTACAGAAATGAGGAATAAGAAATGAATTAGGGTTTATAATAGGGTATATATAGGCAATTTGAAATAGAATAGATCGGATCGATTGGATATACGCGTTGAACGATAAAATGGCCCGAAAAACCCGTTCTAACTCCAGAATGAAATTGGATCAATCAAAATATCAAAATAGATGTTTTTAAATATTTTAAACGCGATGGAATAGGTTTCAAGTCCAAATCCCATCGTATGAAGAAGTTATGAAAAAATCAAATTATTTCAAATTGATTTCAATTTCATTGATTTATAGGCGTTTCGAGTCCGTACGATCAAATAACAAGTCCGATCACTACTAAACTTGAAATCCTACAATAATTCACCGTTACGGATCCGATGAAACTGGTTTCGTCGAAATTCGAGCCAGTGGGAAAAATGGCGATTTTTACATTAATTAATTAAATAAATAAATTAACAAATTATATCAAATTTTCGATTTCAATTCTTTAATTGACCAATTTCAACATTTTTAATTTCTTAATCATTTACAATGATTTAAACAAATTTAAATGTCAATTTAGAGTTGATTAATTTATCAATTTCAGTATTAACCTCAATTTCATTAAATTCAAAAATTATAAATAAAATTCCCAATAATCCCTTTTAATTAAATAAATTAATGATTATTCCATTCATTATTGTCAAACAGATGGATTTAACATTGGATTCAAAACTATAACACAAATTTCTCATATTCCATCTTCATTTCAAATAACGCAATATTTAGATATTTTAATTTCATTTAATTGCAATTAATCCAATTATTGAATTTTACATTTCAATTAAATAAATAAAATCTTGATTTGCATTATTTAAATCAACCAATTGTCATATTATAAATAGAATTAACATTATTTTCAATTATTTTCTTAATTTATACTAATATAACACTGAATTGAGATTCATTGCAATTGATTACAAATTTTGATTAAATGGACTAAATAAATGATTACTTTGTAATAGTTGTTGCCACCAACTCTTAATCATATTTATATAAGTTCTCATTTCCAAACAATTACATACATAACATTGATTTTATTCAATCGCTATTTATTCATTATTAATTCATTGTTTAATTAAATATTTACATTTATTTTTCTTATATTAATTTATTACCAAATATTCCTATTTACAATCAACTATAACCCAAATAGTTGTTCCAATCAATTGGGATTGCATTGAATAAATTATTTATTTATTAACTTGCATTATCATTCTTACATTTCATTCCCGTCCATTATTACCAAATAGGTAAAATTAACATTATTGCCTTAAATTTAAATTTGATTACCAATTTCATTTAACACTCTAAATAAATAAATAACATATATTAGTTGTCACCTATTTACTTTTCATACATTTAAAAGTTTATTACCTACCATAAACATTGTATTATTCATTAATTCAATAATTACACTTGTTTTACTCATATTCCCATTATAACTTAGTCATAACATTTAAATTATTTTATTTAAATGGAATTTCATTCAAATTCATTAATTATTAACTTTAATTAACCCAGTTATGTTTCCTCTTAGTTACTTTCATTATTACATCACAACTTTTATAATAATTCATAATTTTTTTATTTTCATCAATATTAAATTTCAAAAATCTTATTAAATTAACTATTTTAATTATTGAAAATTTATGGGTCGCTACAAAAAGCCTGCTTGGAGTCTGCAATAGTGAATCAGGTGAGCGATACTAGCTGGAAAGTGAAGTTGTGTAATCCAGTGGAGATGGAATTGGATTTTTCATATGGATGATCTACAAACATCATGCAGATTTATGAAAAATATTGGGTATTCATGTGGTGAAATTTCGGGGACAAAATTCTTTTAAGGGGGAAGAATGAAATGATCCAGAATTTTACCGCTTTGATGGGTGAATATTTAATTAATTTTAAATAATTAATTAATCGTTTTAATGATTACATAACCCTTTAGTTTATAACTAATGATAAAAAATTCATTTTTGAATTTTTTTTATGAAAGTAATTAATTCAAAATTTTTTTAGATAAATGTGACCGAAAAGCTTTTTCAAAATTTTCAATTCTTTACCATCAAAATGTTGTTTAAAATGTTATAAACACCTTAGTTAACAGATATATGCATTTATAAATAATATTAGCATGGATTAGTAATATAATAAAGGTTGATAATATGTTTACTTACGTTAAAGGATAAGATGTGACAATATTCAAGTTTTAAATCAAAATAAAGTATGAAAAGTCACTTATCACTCACATCTCTTGCACCATAGTATATGGTAATGCATTACATGCTGGATAAAAGGGTAAAGGAGAAGATGGTGGGGGTGATATGGCAACATATTAGTGGTGGGTATGGCACAAAGGGTAATTTGGTAACTTTATAACTTCATTTTATATAAAATTAATTCAACTTTTCTTCCTCCCCTCCACCATTTCATTTTCTACTTTTTCTAAAATCTTTACATCTTCTTTTAAGCTTTCAAAACCATGTTCGTGGCTTCCAAAATTTCAAAGTTAAAAATTTCTTTTCTTTTTCCATGTTAAATGGTTTAAAATCCATTTAAACACCTTCCTTTCTTTCCCACTACCTCCTCGTTCTTAAAACTAGCCCTTACTCATCTCATATAACTATGGTCGAGCTCAAGATGATCATGGCTAAGCCCATGCTAATCATAGTCAAGCCAAAAAGCAAGTTCCAAGATCCAAAAGTCAAGTTTTGGTTTTCAAAAGTGAAGATCTAAGCTTTTTCCAAAGTTTTAAAAAGATTTGCTTAAGTTTGGTGAGTAAAACTCACACCTTTTTGGTAAAAGTTTTATTTTTACTTTATGTTAATATTTATGTGTAATGGCTTGATTATTGGCTAGTTGTATGGTTTGAATGTTGTCTGTATGAATTGTGTGAATATATATGTTTGAATGTGATATGTAGTTTAGATATGAAAATATGGTCTAAAAGTTGCGATCTTTGTTTAGCATGGTTGTGATATGTTTATATATGCTACATACATGATGATGTAAGAGGATGCTAAGAAAAGTTAGCACTTTTGTATGGTTTAGCGATAAAGGATCCTTGTGCGAAAACTATGGTTTTAGTTTTTAAAAATCAAAACTTTTTCAAAGCTCCAAACTTATTTGCTTTTAAAAACACTTGCTTTATGATTTTAAAAAGATAACGAGCTTCCAAAAGTAATAAATTTTCAAAGGAAGCTAAGAAATAACTTTTCTAGTTAGGGTATCCATAGCGGTAGTCGGTATGGATGCAGTTTCCCTAGAAAGTTCATTTTTTGTAGAATTAAGTTTTATACTTAAAACGGTTTGGAAATGCTTATAAAACTTGATGATAATGATTAAGAAATTAATTAAATATTTCTTAATTAATTATTTTTATTAAGTATAGTAATTAATTAATTAAGTATCAAATAAGGTTTATTAATAATAATAAAGCGAAGATTAATAACAAATTAACTATCTTTTAAAAAACTAAGACTAATTTTAATAAATTATTGATTAAGTAAGATTAATTTCAATTTTAGTTTTGAATTAAGTATATGATTTATTTTTTGTTAATTAATTAAGTATAGGGTTAATTATTAATTAATTATTAAGTAAGTATTTAATTTATAAATAAATTATTTATTAAAGGTTAATTATTTCTTATTTACTTTGTTTTCTAGGGATCAATTTATTAAAGGCAACTTTTTTTTTACAAAGAATAGTTTTGAACACAAGGGATTCTATTATCGATACCATTAAATATTCATATATATATATATATGAATAGGTCATACTAAACTTTGACATTGTTTGCAAAATAAATCCTCATTCTGCTATACCTTAATTAAATAGATCAATTGACATCTCTTAGCGGAATAAATCCCCGTTCTGCTATATTAAAATTAATAAATTATGTAGACATCTTTTTAGCATGACAAACCACCATCCTGCTATTATGTTATCTAGACATGTATTTGCCAATTGATTTACACTGGTATGTTATTCCCTGATTTGGTTATGGATTGTATTAACATATATGTTGGCTTATGTAAATAACTGTTATCTGATTTGGAAGACAAATTTAATTAAAATGGTAACTTGGTTTAGTACCATTATGGTCATTAAGCCTCCTTTCAAATTTGTAAAATTATGGTTTTCAAATTGACTTTAGTTCTATATTCATTCGAGGATGTGTTTTAAATGACTTTATATGTTGTCTAATTATTTTGATAAAGGTATTTATAAATGAAATTTGTAAATAATATTTATAAAGGATCTTTTTCAAAGGAGATTTACAAATGATATTTGCAAATGATATTTTTAGAAAAGGGAATTATAAATGGAATTTTATAAATAATTTTTGGATACTCATATTGGAAATGATTTATTAAAAGGATTATTGAAGAAAATTTATAAAAGAATTGGAGATGGAATTTCTTTTAACCGACCTTAATTATGGCAGTATGGACGTTTGTTCCATGCTTAACACCAAAGGAATAGTGTTTGGGGTTATCTTTATCTCTAATTCAAATAACATTAATTTGATCCTTTTAATATGATTTTCAAATGAGAAATCTTTTACAATGTTTTGTGAGTATAGTTATCCCAATGTGATAAGTATATGAACATTTTAATAAATATTCCGAAAAGAGTTTTAAGTACATGAAACTTATTTTGAGGCTTATGGTTGCTATGTGAAATTAAATCTTTGAATTGTTGATTGTTTGTTTATTTGATAGTTAAATAATGGACTATCAAATCTAGACCAAAGTATAGCTCCGAAAATATTTAGGAGAAACATGTGAGTTATATGTACAGTCGTCTTCAATGATGTTGCACTATGCATATAAGTCTTGTTTTGTTCTCCTAAAACAAATCACAGGGAGATCCATCCACTCAAGCAGTTAGGGGGTGATCCTCGTTCTTATGTAATGTCAGATTATTTTCAAAAGAACCAGGGTTGAGTTTACCAAAAAATATTGAATGTTGGTTTGGAGAGACCCGTCCGTATTTATGTGCGGCATGGTCTTACGAGATACCTTTGATTTTAAAGGATTTTATAAGTTATAGTAAAATTCCTTGTGATTTGAGTTTCCCGCGCTGGTTTTACCATACTAACCGAGGCTTTGTTTTCTTATAATGCTCGGGTTAGACCAAGCATGTTTTCAGATTAGCTTTGGATACTTCAGAGTTCAAGAGACGAGGTGAATGCCCAAGACGTTCTTCCATATTTTCTTTTATTTCTGCCCTTTTTTTATTGCGTAGATATCAGCAATTGTAATGGCACAATATTATAACTATCCAAGTTGATAATAGGTTAGTGTGCTCTTATATTGTATGTATATTAAAGTTCTTTCTTTTTGTGAAGACCCGATTTACATATTATATGTTACTTGTCATGTTTTTGTGAGATTTTATTCTCTCTTTCTTTCTTTTACCCCTAATAACCCATTTTTTGGACGAATAAATAATTAGCACATGAATAACGAGGATGTATTAAGTGTCGTCTTTAATAGTAAGAAAGGCAGATCATTAAATGCACAATAAGGATATATATGTGTGTATATACACACATATAAATTATGGTTTATACTTATTTTATATATAATATATATACACACAAACAAAAACAAACACACGCAAACATATGTCTGTGCATGTGTGTGAGATATACATATCAAAGGAACATATATGCCAAATTATATACGTATTTTCAAATATACTAAGATATATTTATATGGTTTGTATACATATATTCCACAATATAGAGTTTATACATATACATATACATATACATATACATATACATATACATATACATATACATATACATGTATGTGTGTGCATATGTATGTAAGAAATTATCATATAAATATAAATTATGTCGATATATATATATATATATATATATATATATATATATATATATATATCAAAAATTATTTGCAAACTTAAATTTAAATTCATTTAGTTGGCTTGGTAAAAGTTTCAATACATTATTATTTTAAAACAAACTAGGTTTGGTTAAAAAATATATTATTTGAATAGGTTTGATTATTTCAAATATTACATATACATGTATACTACAATTTAGAATAATAAATTTAAATATTTATAGAGTATAACTAATTCAAAATATATCAATTTTAAAATTTTATCATCATATTTTTAGCTTAAATATTTAAAGTGTATATAATTATATAATTATGATGATAAATTCTATAAATATAATTATATTCATTTTAAATATTTCGGTCGAAAATATGATGTTAAATTTTTTAAATTGATATGTTTTGAATTAGTCATACTTTATAAATATTTTTATTTAATATTTTGAATTTTAATATATATGTATATGTAATATTTAGAATATTCAAACCTATTCTAGTATATATTTTAGCTATATATATGTTTTATAGTAAAAATAAATTTATATAAAAATGTATATAATTAATTCTCGGTTGATTTTTTAATAATAAGGCAAGAGCCTTAATTTTTTCAAATATACGTATGTATGTACATATGTGTTATATAAGTTAATTTATTAATATATAAAAACTAATTACAACCGCAATTATATAGAATAATATATATATATATATATAGAACTTAATATCTTATTAAATTAATAATGCAAGATAATTTGTAATAAAGGCCGAAAAAAAAATGATGTTGTTAATTCATAAATAATTTCAGTTTTAATTTTATAATATAAAGTGAAAGAAATAAAAAATAAAATTACCAAATAATATATAATTGATTATACGGAACTAACGTACATACATATAAACAAATGTCAAGGGTTTAAACTTGTATATGTGAATTAATAAAACCAAAATGTAACTCAGTAGGTATCGCCTTTCATAACACATTGATCACTGAACAAGCTCCTAGAATCTCCAATTTTCCACTTGAACGAGCAATCAGACAAGTTTAACAATGCCTGAGCTTTGGGATGTTAGCAGCGCGGTTCAGCTATTCTTTTATTATAACTTGTGTATGTAGTACTTCATCGTCTGTTTTTGGTATTCTTATGGCTTATTTATGAGCATAGTATTTTGTTCAGTTGCGGCTTCCTGCCATTTGGCTATAGTTCTCTTGGTTGGATCTAGTATCGTGACCACAGACCATCCTTTGTGCAGTACTAGTTGGATCACTCTAATCTCTTCTCCTTTCGAATTTTTAGTCCGAGGGTAGCTCTTTCGGCTTTTTTTCTTATTTAATTCCTCTTTAATTTAGCTTGTGAAACATGGGTGTAACATCTTGCCCCCTAAGTCTACAGCAATCACAGTTTAATGTGGACTTATCTCTACTAGTTCTTGCTCTTCACATCTTATGATCTGCTTTCTAAACGTTGTCTTCCATTTAGGCTTTGTCATGCACTTGGCGTGGTATGCCCTGCTGTTTGGGGATAGACTATTTGTTGTTTATATGCCATGTAGTTGGTGTGATCATAGAACGATAGTGGTGGTCCGCAAGAAATTATTTATTATCTTTTATTTAGTGTTACCGTTCTCATTTTTGATATTACCGTTATCGTTCATGTGTTTCGCTGTCTGTGCGGTTTTTGAATGATGCCGGTGAGCTGTGAAAGATTGTTTGTTTGTGTGCTTGGCATGGTCTTCCCTGTTCATTTAAGGTAGACTAAGGGATTTTTTAGCATCATCGTTCTCATATTAGAGATTTTCGTTGTGATTTATATGTTATGGTATTAATGCAATCATTAAACAACGGCGATGAACTATGTAAACTATTTTGTTTGTACAGTTCATAAATGCTGAACTGAGCTTATGACATGCATATTCTACTGCATGTAGGGCATGACCTGCCTTCCTTTGTTTTAGAGACAGGTTCATGTTCATTGCTTGGCACGGTCTACCCTGCTAGTTGGGTGTTGATGGATATTTGACTGTGAAGTCAGGTCGCATGTATACAACCTTCGCATGTGCATGATTTTTTGGACTAGTTCTGGCTATCGAGTATCCATATGCCCAATGTGCTATGTTAGAAGAGCTAATCGTAGAGGGGTTTTTATACTGGTTCGGGCCATCCAATATCCCTTCAACTAGTTTGGCTAAGAATCTGATATGCATTACAAGCTGCTCTGTTTTAACAACTGGTTCAGGCAGTCTAACTTCCCTATGTCCAGTTTTGCTGATAAACCAATCTGCGCTGAGCAGTATTTTTGATGGCCAGTTCAGGCCGTCTTATATCCCTATGTAGTTTTCCTGAGAAGACGATTTGTTTTGAGTAATATTTTTATTGGTTGTTTCGGGACATCTAATATCCATACATCCAGCTATATCAAGAGAATTAACACAGAGGCATATTTATACTGGTTCGGGCTATCTAATATCCCTACGCCTAGTTTATTATATTATTATTTTATAATAGTAATTATAATGTACATAATCAATGTAGATCGTACAAAGTAAGGTCTGAGGTTCCCTGAGTTCTAAGTTCTTGGAACTAAGTTTCCATCATGTCTTAATAGTCGATATGCCGTGTTTGCTAATACCTATGCTAAGACCCATGGGCCTTCCCAAATCAGATATAACACTTCATCCGTTGGATCCTTTGTGTTGGCCATTACTCTTCATAGTACTAATTCCTTTACCGAAGTTTCTCTCTTTGAGCCTGATATTATAATTTTTGGCCATCCATTGTCGATATGCAGCCGATATTACTACTGCTTTATCCCTTCTTTCCTAGATGAGGTCTAAGACAGCTTCTCTAAATTTCCTATTCTTTTATGTTGTATACAGTATCCTCCTAGGTGATGGGATCTCTACTTCGAAAGGAAGCATGGCCTAATATCCATAGGTTATTGAAAAAGGGGTATAGCCAGTTGGAGATCTGGTTGAACGTCGGTAAGCCCATAGTACTAAAGATAATTCTTATACCTACTTCCCTTTTGCTTAAGGTAGCCTTTTCTTTAATAGCTTCTTGATGGTTTCGTCTGCAATTTCTACCCGCCCATTTGCTTATGGGTGAGCGACTGAAGAAAAACTTTTTATTATGTCGTTCTTCTCATAAGCCCAATGAAACGTTCACTTTCAATCTAGGTGCTATTGCTAAAGCAAGGGTTCAACCAAGAGTTACTCTTGATTCCTCACTATCTCTTGATCTCGGGTTCCTTGAATGGTGGTCCGCTGGGCTCGAGTTAAGACCTGTATCTGATTTGATTCCATTATATTTGGCTCTACTTGAGGCCCGATTGGTACTGCCATTATTTCACTAGCCACTTTGGTACTAGCAAGATTTTCTAAGGAGTTTATAGTTGAGTTGTTTTGGAGTCCGTTCAATCCCAACTTGTTCAAACTACTCAAGAAGCCTCTTAGACAGTTTCGCATATTTTGCTAGGTTTGGTTCCTTCTCTCGATAATTGCTCCGCACTTAGTCCACAACTAGTTTGAAATCACTATGAATTTTAGTGTGGATTACCTTCATCACCTGGACCATCCTTAGGCCTGGGTGGAGAGCCTTATATTCTGCCAAAGTTTTGGTTTCTCAGAAACCAAGCTACATTGCTCCGTATAGCTTCTGTCCATAAGGAGTAAATAGCACATACCCAATTCCTACCACATGTTCATTTGGTGCTCCATCTATGAACAACTACCAGATTTGTAGGGTGCTTGCTTCTTCTTCTGATTGAGGGTCAACCGGAAATGTGCATTATGTGATGAAGTCTGCGAGTGCCTAGCCTTTGTTTTCCTTTCTAGGATAATAGGCGAAGTCATACTGACTAATCTCCATTGCCCACTTCAATAGGTGGCCTAACATCTCTGGCTTCTACGGTATCTACCTGAGAGGTTTTTCTATAAGGACTTTGATGGGATGTGCTTAAAAATAGGGCCATGGCTTTCTTGCTACAAGGAGTAGGTTGTAATCTAGCTTTTCAACAACTGAGTAGCTCAGTTATGCTTCTGATAGCCACTTGCTTGTAATGTAAACAGGCCCTTGGGTCCCTTTGTTTTCTTGTATCACTGCAACACTAATAGCTTTATCAGTTACTGCTAAATAAATGTACAAGTCCTTACTTGTTACCAGTTTTGATAACATAGGAGTATTGACCAGATGATTCTTTAGATTTTGAAATGCGGCTTCACAATCCTCAGCCCATTCGAAGTTTCGTCCTTTCTTCACCTGGTCAAAGAACGGGATGCACTTGTCTATTGCTTTGGATATAAATCTAGTTAGTGCTACTATAGTGCCGTTTAGACTCATCGGATCCTTTCACTTCTTTGGTATACCTATCCCTCTTATTGCCTCAATCTCCTTAGGATTCGCTTCAATACCACGTGTACTTATAACGTATCCTAAGAATTTACCCGACTCAATAGCGAGGCTACACTTTAATGGGCTTAGCTTCATATTGTATTTTCTTAAGACTCCAAATGTCTGTTCTAAATATCGAATGTTGCTTGATGCTACCTTGGACTTGACCAACATGTCATCTACACATACTTCAACATCCTTTCCAAAACGTCTTACAAACATCGTATTGACCAACCTTTGGTAAGTTGCCCCCGTTCTTGAGCCCGATTGGCATAACTTTATAGCAGTACGACCCTCTATTTGTTATAAAGCTAGTATGTTCCTGATCTAGCTCAAACATGACTATCTGATTGTATTCTGAATACACATCCATGAATGAGAGCAGTTCATGCCTACTAGTTGTGTCTACTTACTAGTCAGTTTTAGGTATGGGTAAACTATCCTTTTGGCAAGCCTCGTTGGGGTCGGTGAAGTCCATGCAAGTTCTCCATTTTCCGTTGGGCTTCCTTACAAGCACTGGATTGGTAATCTTTTTCGGGTGGTATACTTCCTTAATGAATCCATTATCCTTTAACTTCTTAATTTCTTTGTGTAGAACGTTGTACCTTTCCTGATCTAGAGTTCTACGCGTTTTGTCTAACCGAATGACATTGAGGTTAATGTTGAGTGCATGACAGATCACAGCTAGATTAATTCATACCATGTCCATATGTTCCCAGGTGAATACATCTGCTGATTTTTTTCAAAAATTTTATCAGCTTAATACAGGCATCCATATCAAGGTTCTTTTCGATTTTGAGAATCTTTATGGGGACATCTTCGAGGTCATCTACATGCTCTAGTTCTTTCTTTGATTCCCCTAAACTCATGTCTATTTCACCTTCTGTTTCCCCTTTCGGTGGTGAATTTATCAAGGATGCCTGATTCTGGGCTTTTTTGGAGAAGTATTGTGCATTAACTGAATTATGCTCATCATTACTGATCATGTGCATATATGTTCTTTTTTATTTCTTTGCTGATTTTGGTGGTGCAGGATTATCTATTTCTACACTATCTGGGCACTTAGTACTGATGTGGTTTCATGAACCGGTTCATCTTCTTTATTGTTATTGTCATTGTAAAGATTAGAAGAGACACCAAAATAATTTCGAACAATTTTATTGCTAGAAGTAAGGTTTACATTATAATTCTATAGCTAATACTTGTTCGTCTCTCACTAACCCTATTCATGTAGGAGTGATGAACTTCATAAACAGATCATTTTGGGATATGATGGCTCCCATATTTATCAAAGATGGTCTTCCCTCGAAGGCATTATATGATGAGGATCGGTCAACAACTAAGAAGCTAGCATAGAATGACTTTTGCATTGGGGCAACCCCAATAGCATCAAGCAAGTATGCAAATCCCACCGGGACTGTAGCAATATTGTTGAAGCACAAAATTTGTTCAAGACTTGGTTTTAGGACCTCGAGGGGAAGTTTCGTCCAATCATACATATATTTAAAGATGACATTAACCAAGCTCCTAAAGTTAATGAATACCTTCTTCATATTGCAGTTTGATATCTGCACTGTTATAATGAGTGTGTCTTGGTGTGGGAAAACAATCCCTGCCATGTCAACTGCTGTAAACATCATCTCCGGCATAGGCTTTTGTTTGATATGAAAAGGCGACCTCTGTTAGACCCTCACCTCTTGCACGTACTTTTATTATGCCCTTTTACTCATACTTATGGAGTGTGGCCCACCATGGATTGAAGCTATTAGGTTAGAAGGGTTCCCAGCCTGATTTTCATTTAGGTCAGGAGTCAGACTTCCCGCTCCGCATTGCTATTATTCTTCTGAAAGTAGGCTTGTATCCTTTCCCAATTAGCCTTTCTATCTCATTCTTCAAATGCCAGCAATTATCGATATGATGACCATTAGCTGGTGGAAGCGACAGTATGCCCCACCCTGATTATGCTTTGGTTTTTTCCCTTTATTAGGCAAGTTATAAGCAAGCTCTACCTTGGTTATCTCAAGTCTAACTAGGAGTGTGGGTGAGTGCGGTTTATATTACAAAGTTAACTTCCTTTTGTCTCTTTTTCAACGGGTGATACCCTTCTACTCCACTTTACCTATCATAGATGGGGCAGAAGACATCTAAATCTGTGCGGTGGAATGAGCTTATTCTATCCTGATATAGTCACTAGCTCTCTCATAAAAGGGCTTCATGCCATGACAAGACTTTAGGCTATTCTTCTCCCATTTAGGGTCCCCTTCCTGATCTCGACATGGGCCACCATTAGTAAGGTTCCTTCCTTCCTCACTCCAATCTTGAGGGCCTCGGATTTGAAATGCTTGATGAAGTTGCATAGGCTTTTGTTCATCCTACATGAAGCAAGACATCATGTTTACACCAGTTGAAGTTTCCCTTCCTTAATTGAACTTTCTAAGAAAATCCCTAGATAGATGTCGCCGTGAAAGGACCTCCCTAAGTCCAAATCTTCTAAACCACCTAGCTAATTGAACTTTCTAAGAAAATCCCTAGATAGCTGTCGCTGTGAAAGGACCTCCCTAAGTCCAAATCTTCTAAACCACCTGGCTGCAGTGATGACTAAATAGATCGGGAAAAGCTTGCATCTAGCCATACTACCCCCTTTTAAAACATCCATGTGATATTCAATCGTACAGAGGTGATCGTCAGGGTTCGTAGTCCCATCACTTTTTTCAATTACTAAAGCCTTGAAGATGTCTAAGAAATTCATTTTAATGATGATCTCACTGAATGGAGGAGATCCTTCCTCCCTCATCTTCTTCCTAGTTGTTTATTAGCATAATTTGGTCAATTGCTCTATAAGGTCTTTTAACTGACAAATTTCATTTTCTATAAGCTTTGGCTTTGACAATTCCTTCTTAAACATTGAAGTGACCTAATTCTCCTCCTAGGAAGATCGAGTTTGTTTCTTAAGCAACTGAAGGTTAACATTAACTAGTTTTTTCTTAATTTGTGGATTTGCTTGGATCTTGCCTTTCAAAATGATATCTATTGTTAATCCAACATCATCATTTCCATTATTGGGAGTGCCCTCTTTGTTCCCTTACTAAATAATCATCGCAGTAGGTGAATGAAGGTGATAAGCTATGGACCGAGGTGGAGAGTATGACCCCTGAAAAGTGTGTCGGGCCATAATTTTCTATAGCCCTTCCATCCGTTGGCTAATTTGGTTTGTGAAGAATTGGAATGCGGTCAGAAGGGGACCTACATGTACTTCAGTCAAAGCTCCTGCTACATTTAGGGATTTTGAAGTTATAAATGATTTGTGGGCAGCCTTTAAAGATAAATGTAAGTGTTCTTGAACTGGTGGGACAGGTGAATCGGTGGGATTCATGGTGCGTGGAATGAATGAAGGTAAATTTTAACTAGATATAGGAGTAAATGGAGGTTCAAGCCCTCCTTCTAGCATCAAAAATGTTGGTAAGATTTTTCGTCGCAACACCCCAACTGAAAATGAAGTAATTACCAAACAATTTACCTTCATATTGTGAACTAGCAATGTGAAGAAATATTAAATTTGTCATTAGTTAGTAATTGTGTCGCTGGATGCTTACACAATTAGGTAGTTTCACTTAAACCATTTGGAAAATGTCAAATGGAGCTAGTATTTAATTCTAATACAGGAAAGGTAAGATCTGGTACTGAAAACTATATATGTGAATGACAAAACGTAGAAATAGCAAAGGACCAAGGAATTTGCGTGGTTCGGATGTTAATGAATCCTACATCCGTGGAGGAAACTTTCTTTCTTTTATTGTTCAGGTTTAGGTTTTCATGGTAGAGAGTACAATAAACTCTTAAAAGCAATCAAACAGAGGAAAAGGTAAAAGGTCCCTTTCTTGCTACAGTGTTTTTTCTATTTAGAGTATGATGCTGTATGTGGATCACCATTATCTATTTCTCGCTATTGTGTTTCAATCCTTGGATCTTGCGAGGAGTCGTCTATCTATGTTATCTATTTGATATACTTGAATTGCTGATTTCTTGGTAGGAAGTTTGAGAGGAAAGTTGAAATTCTTGAAATTATGGCAGGATCATTTGAAATGGTAGTGGGAAACCTCAAATTTGAATTGACTCTACGTTCGAGTTCTTGGGAGGATAATAAAAGTTACTTCATCGGTCTTGGGGTGTGGCTGGCATGTTTAGAGTGAGGCTGTACTAATTGGTGTGCAGTTGTTCTGAGCTGCCTGTGACCTGAGTTGCTCTTATTGCATGGGTTATCGGTAAAGGTGATCTCATATCTTTGCTTATTTCCTATAAGTATAGATCTACGTTGGAACATCGCTCGAGTGGCCCTATGCGTAACCCTTTGAGATGCTTTTGAGTTCATGTGGTAGCCTTCAGTATGTGCATTACAGATCCGACTTGAGGGTGTTAACAAAGTCTGAGCTTTGGGAATGTCAACAGTAAAATTCAGTATTTCTTTTATTATGGCTTGTGGGTGGAGTACTTTATCATCTGTTTCTGGTATTCCTATGGCTTGTAGTTATGAGAGCATTATTTTGCTCTACTGTAACTTCTTGCCTTTTTGCTGTAGTTCGCATGGTTGGATCGAGCATCGTGACCGCAGACCAGCCTTTGTGCAGTACCAATTGGATCACTCCAATCTCTTCTCCTTTGTCTTTTTATTTAGAGCGCAACTCTTTCGTCTTTGTGTCTTGCTTAATTCTCCTTTAATTTAGCTTATGAAACATGGATTAATATGTAGCCTTTGGTCCAGTGTTATATTTAACATGATGAGATCATTATTGTAATTAATCGTATCGAATACATGATCTCACACTATAGTATACTTTCTTATTTCAAAGAACTAATTTCATCGAGGTTTCATACATTATGAACTATGGCAGTTCACCATATAACATTTATATGTGGTCGTACATGGACTAAATATCCACATTTTTGTATTTCTTTTAGAATTTGAAACACATTGAAGATAATACATAGTATTTAGCCGGTAAACTCGTAAGTGACCAAGTTACGAACGTATTTAGTGGTTGTGTAATTAGGTGCTTGTTTAGGTCAACATGCAAAAATTTATCAGTATGTAAATCTTATATTCTTATTTGTCAATATTAATACAGTTCATTTATATACTTCAACGGATAAACATCAATCAGTTATATTAATTGTAAAAAGTTACCAATGTAGATTATTATAACTTTATGTAAAAGATGTCCTTACAATACTAAAAAGGTTAAATGCTACCATTTCATTTTTCTAATAAAGCTCCCGTAACAATCCATTGTCCAAAAAAATCAATTACTTAATAATTTAATAATAATAATAATTAATGTATAGGAATTAATTATTATGAAATTATGGAAATGGTTTGGAATATTTTGTTAAAGTGATTAGAATTGAATAAGATAATAAAATGATTTAATAATTTGATGGAAGATATTTTATTAAGAGTTTAATTTGGAATATGGAAATATAAATTAATTATTTGGAATAAAATGTTAAATTGAATTTCAAAATAAATGATATGGGAAATAAACCAATTTGAAATTTTTTTGATGATAGGAAGTATTTTACTAGAAAGAAATTTGAATTTAATACTAAGTGAATTTAATTAGAATGGTTAAAAAATAAAAATAAATTATAGAAATAAGTTTGTAAATAGTTGACAATGTGATTTGTCTAGAATGAAACTTATTATAGTAATTTGGTAAATGGGCTTTAATATATAAGTGTTTCATGAACTAAGAAAGAAAAGAAAGAAAGGAAGATAAGTTGGTTAATAAAGCGAAGCCCAATCTACCAAGCTCAAACACAAATCATTATTTCCCGATGTTTCTAAGTTTAGTGATTTCTTTCCCAGATATCTCATCTCTATTTATAAATATAACTTAAACATATACATTCTTTACATTAGAAATTATAAAAACCTAACTATACGTCATCGCATTGAAATTCAAATAAAAATAAAAATAAATCCTATAAATTCCAATAAATCGCCAAACTGAATCTAAGGTTCTCAATAAGTTACACTAAGTGGAAAAAAAATTTGGAATTGAAGGAGGAGGGATAAGGATTGATTTACGGGTTCTTCTTTTTAAGCAAAAATGGCTCCTTATCTTTGAAAAATAAATTCTCCCAAACTGCAAAGGATTAAGTGATGTCGTCTGTAGCGTTAGCTTCTTGGAGTGATGGAGAATTTTTGGTGTGAATTTGGTATTGTGCATTTGTGGTAAAAAATATGGGTTTCGATCTAAGGTTTGTCATTGCCGATGATTCAGGCTATGTTAGGTCAAAGCGGCCATGGCTTTAGACCTATGGACGTGAGGAGCATCTCATATGGAAGTATAGGTAGGTGCAATCATGTGCTAGGTAAAAGACACTATTTTGTCTATTTCAATGCTTACATCAAAAGGGCCTGGAATCCTAAGGGACCTTAGGATGTCTTTCCTAAAGATAATAGTTTTTATCGAATAAAATTTGAAAGAGAGGATCATTACGAATGAATTATTAAAGGAGGACCTTGGTTTATGGACAACAAGTAAATTTTCATGATAAAATGGGAGGCGGACTTTAACTTTGAAAGAAACATGCTGACCAACTATCCTATCTAGATTAAATTTAACAATCTAAATTTAAGCATTTGGAACATGAAATGTATTAGAAAACTTGCAAGCCTTATCGAAAGATCATTGGACATTGATGAAAACACCATACTTATTAAGCACATTAAGTATGCTAGAGTTCTTGTAGAAGTGGACGCAGAGGCCGAACTGCCAAAAAGAGTTAAGGCAATTGATAAACATGGTAATGTATACATCCAAGAAGTGGAGTATGAATTTGTACATCCTAGATGTAGAGAGTGTAAGAGTTTTGGGCATATAAACTTACAATGTAATAATAATCATTCTAAGCCTAAGCAAGTGTAGGTTGAAAGACCAATAGAAACCACAAATGTTTCGGCTAGTAATATTAATGTGGAACCTTTAGAAAACGAGATTATTAGTAGTACTGGGCTAACCCCCTAAAAATGATGCAGCTACAAAAAATTATACACAAAATGCTGCCACAATTAACCTATTCGCACCACATGTATAGGAAAATATTGAAACTAGTGCAGATGAATCTACAACAAAGATAACAGCATTTCATCCATCTCGAAATTTACAGGAGAAGAATTCAAGCTGGGAGACTCACAAGCAGACACGGTCTAAATAAAAAAATAGGATAAGCTGGATACTAATGAAGAGGTGCTCCCTGAAACCTTGAAGGAAGTGCATAAGTTGAATATTCAGATAGAATCTTCTAATGAAGAGGATGGAGATATTGATATTAGTAGGTACACAGAAGCTAATGTAGAATATGAAAAATTATTTGCTAATAAAAAATGGTGAAGTTGGTAAAACAACTATGGTATATTCAGTTTTGATTACTAGGAGCAGAGTTACTAAACCCTAATGTCCATCATTTGTTGGAACGTTAGAGGTCTAAATGGTGATACTAGAAAATTAGACCTCTATAATATTAGGGCTAAATTTAAGCATACCTTATTAGCAATTCTGGAAAATAATTCTCAGAAGGTAATTTTAAGTTATTTAAGTGTCAACTATGTAATCAATTGGATATCATTCATAATAGTTCTTGAGTGGTGAAAGGTAGAATTATGGTCTTATGAGATATTAATGTGTGTTCAGCAACTATCATCAATGTGGATGAATAGCAAATAACTATTCGTATGGAAAATGTAGAAGGTTTGGACATAATTGTTTCTTTGGTCTATGCTAGCAATTTAGCCTTTGAAAGAAACAAATTTTGGAAAATACTAATGATATCTAAAAAATTATACACAAACCTTGACCGGTAGGTAGAGATTTTAATGCCATTTTAAAGAATAATGAAAAACAAGGAGGTCTTACATCGAAAGTTTTCTAGGTTGTAGAGTTTAAGAATCGTGTGTTAGCCACTGGATTAGCTGAAGCTTTCCATCTAGGCCTGAAATTCACATGGAGAAATGGCGAAGTTAATTTTTTTTTACTTAAGACTGGATAGAGCACTAGGTAATGCTGATTTGTTTAATAAAATCCCTAACGTTAAAGTTACATTCCTTCTAATTTCGACAAGTGATCATTGTCCTTTACTTATTCCATTTAACGATGAAATCCCACTCAAAAAGGAAAACCTTTTAGATATGCTAATCACTGGCACTTATTAATGGATATAATGAAGTTGTGGACTTTAAGGCTTTTCCAATACCGGAGGGAAAATTCATGTATTAGTTTATCATGACTGTGAAGGGGATGAAGAACAGACTCAAAGATTGGAAAAGAAAAAGACCAAAAACAGGAGATGAAATTCAAGACATACAAAATCAATTAGAGAATATCCAATATCAACCTGATGCGGATTCTCAAAATGGAAGTCTTGATTTTGAATTTTATGCTTTACAAAATTTATCCAAGGACCAGCTGAACAAACAAGCTATTGATTAAAGACAAAAGACTAAGGTGAATTGGCTTACGAAGGAAGATGAATGCACTAAAAAAATTTACACTAAAATGTCACAAAGGATAAATTAAAACAATTTATCTTATTTTTTAAATCAACAGGGACTTCTTGTTGATAACATTCAAGACTTGGAGGACAAAGCTATCAATACTTACAAAGTTATATAATGGAGACTACAACCAGCAACTACCTCATGTTCAGTGCAGAATGCACGTCTCTTTGGAGGGTGTTGATACGTTGATAGCTACTATTAATGTAGGGGAACTGAAAAAGGCCACCTTCTCCATTCATGAAGACTCCAGCCCTAGTCCTGATGGCATGGGGGAAGGTTTCTTCAAAATGCACTGGGAAGACCTGAAAGATGTTATGCTTAATGCTTATCATAAAGCATTTAACTGTTGCGAGTTCATTCGGGAAATCAATCTCACTTTTATAAAAATTATCCATAAAGCGAATAAACCAGAAAGAATGGATGAATACCGACTAATGTCACGTATAAAATTCTTAGCAAAATTATATGTATGAAATCAAACAAGGAGATACCTGATCTCATGTCACAATTTCAAAGTGCTTTTATTAAAAGGTAGATTTATATCAAAGATCTCTCTAATGGCACATGAATTGGTGAGAGACTTTAACAAACAAGGAGCTGATATGGTATGTATGAAAGTAGATATGCATAAATCCTATGATAGAATTAACAGACAGTTTATTTTACACATGCTTGAGTCCATAGGGGTACTTGCTAAACTGTTAAATTTAATTGCTCACTGTCTATGCACCCCAACTTTTTCTATGATCATCAATAATGTTCGTAAGGGATACATTCAAACAAGTGGAGGAATCAGGTAGTTTGATCCTCTTTCCCCAAACTTATTTGATGTGATCATGGAGTGGTTTTCCTTACAAATGGAAATCGCATATCATCAACAATTGATCAAGCCAACATAGAATATTCACCATGTAGTTACCCACTTCATATATGTTGATGATTTGTTAGTTGTTTCCAAAGCTAATTCTGTGGCTACTTGAAAAATCAATGAGATTTTTAAACTAATGGAGATATATGCTGGTTTAAAGGTTAATGAGCTTAAAACTAAGTGTTACTTAAATAAGTGTTGTAAACATAGAGCTGAAATCATTGGAAAACTCAGCGTGCTAGAGGGGGAGCTACCAGTTAAATATCTTGGTGTACCTCTACTAAATAATATTATTACTGGTGCTGAATGTTGAAAGTTAATTAACAGTATTAGAGATAAATTACAAGGCTGGAGATCTAAATTGTATCATTTGCTAGAAGAGTTGAGCTTGTTCACTCAGTTACTACTTCTAAATTCAGATTTTGGTTGCAAACTTTTCGAATCCTAGATTTCTCTATAGATCAAATTAATGCAGCGTGTGCTAATTTCATTTAAAAGGAGGTCTACATAAGGTGAGTTACAAAGAATTATGCAAGCCAAAAAGAGAAGGTGGTGTGGGACTAAAAACCTACTTTCAAGAGTTTTCGCCCCATTATATTAATTCCTACGATTAAAGACCTGTAGCTACCTCGATTATTTACCCTGATCTGCTTGAATACTTGAGCGAAGTGTACAAATAATATGTAATTATCTACCATTCAATGTAGAACAAAAAGGGAGACTGGCAGTACCGCACCTGCCCAAGGAGCGTAGGGCTACACCGCTCGTATCCTCTCCTACAGTCTTTCGCTATCAACCAGGTACCGTGATTATATCCACTGCATGTCATAAACACATTGTAAGACTATGTTATGCATTCATCACGACCTAAATCATGCCTTTATGATAAAGGACTACTGGCCTTCGTGACTAAAGGCTAGGGCTATGCCACTCTAAAGGCTACTTTTCCTTTCTCTGAAATCTCATGATGTGCGTTTAATATAATAAAAAGTGTCACAGATTTAAGACATGACCCCACAATCAATCCGCCAAGGAGAACACTGATGGTTCCTGCTAACTCCTAATCATATCCTAAAGCACTTCATTATAGATAACATACAGATGGGTACACCCCCATAATTCATTTATCCATAATGTTCTACCCCGAGCAGATACACTTGCTCTACTTTGAGCATCATCTCATGTAAGTATGATCCAAGTTCCCATCACTTGAGTGATGTCTACTTATGATGAATAGTTAAATAAGTATCAAAACGACATCTCATACCACCGCGTGATGCTCAATCATTTATTCAATGCTTGTAATTACACTCAATCTGCACAAATCTCTATATAACGAGTCCAAAGAATAACTGGAAAGTATTATAGAATGCCCTATCCCAAATGGTATTAATAATCCATTTTTTAAGATTTCCTATCATATAGAATAGAATGCCATAAAAGCATACAAAAGGATGCCATCGCCATATGAAATAACATCAAAGGAAATTAATCAAATCAATATCTAACAGCGAATCATTCATAACAACAAATCAATGTGGAAGAAGAGATAAGTAATCATAAAAAGAAGTAAAATCATATTTAAACAAATGTGTAAAACAAATATCTTACACTCTTAATTATTGGATAATACCTTTAATTCATTTAATCATAAATATGATTACAACACAAAAATTCATTTCCAAATATATACATATACTTTAGAAATGGGTTAATATTTTATTAATGGACTTTGCGGCCCAAGCTCTTAGCCAAATATACAGCCGCAGGCAAAAACAAATTGTACACATACTTTACTTTAAAGTAAACATTCCAACTTTATACTAAAATATTCCCGACAGAAAATTAGGTCAGAGCTTTACGAGCTATGATAGCTTCTAGGTCATTGTTTTATTTTCTTGTTGATCAACCCTCCTGTTCCAATACTCCAGCATTCTTTTTATGTCCCTCTAAGCTGGCAATTCTATGTCATTTTATCCTTCTGATTATGATAGTGATATCACTCACAATTTTTTCAGATAAGACTAACTCTTCTTTCTGCTTATTATTGAAAGTCCATCCGTTCTGTTCATGCTAGATATTCCACATAGTTGTTGTCAAGCTAATTTTTCGAACTTCCTTCATCAAGTAGGAGATATCTATCCGATCGTTCGGGTATGCTGCTTCTTCATGAAGATTCTTAACTATATCTGTTCGCAAGCTTTTTGATTTTTGAATGGCCAAAACACTTTTCTATATTTGCATTCAAAAAATAAATGGTTGTGACTCTCCATTTCCCTATTATAGAATTTTCCTGTTGCATGTTTTACAGTTCCCCAATTTTTAAGTCCGTCCTTGGTTGGTAGTCGCAAGTTTATAATTTTGTAGGTTGTGTGCACCATTTTAGGGCTGTTCGAACTACTCCATATAATGTTATGTTATTGAACTTTAGGGTATTGATATCTACAGTCCTCCGAAGCATCTTGGAAGTTAAACTGTCCTTTATCGTTACTCTTCCAGGCCTAAATATTTCTCCCAGCAGATAAGGGAATGTCATCAATTTCCTGCTTAAAATTCCTAATCACAATTTTCCTGCCAATTGCCCACTCATTGCTATATATAATGCTTGCCACTTTACATATAGGGTTACAATTAGCTGAGTAGCTATCCTATCTGAGTCTATCAATTAAACTTTTGCTATTAATCCAAAGATCTTTTCACAAGTCGTTATTTTATCCATTTGTTGTATGTCTTTCAATAATAACTTTCAACAGCTTTGTTTGTCTCAGTATATTACTCCAGGTTATTGAATCATATTCTAAATATATGTAAATAATCCTTGATTTATATATAGTCTGACTTGTGTGTTATTTATATAATACTTGGGTCGGTCCGAGACATTCTAGGTACAGGGACGATGAGACGGGCTTGTGTTTTCTGGGCATAGTGAAGACTAGTTATTTTGTGGTGTAGTATATCATTTGTTTGTATAATTTCATTGTATATATGACATTGTGATGTACATTTTTGTATTATAAATTATTGTTCTGGTTATGACTCTGTGTTCTTTGTTATATACTGTATATTTTGTATTGTTCTATCCTAGAGGCACACATGTTTATTGCTTTGTGTCTATACCATGTACGTATAGGTGAGTTATTTATTTGATGTTTAAATACGTACCGGTGTTAGGCCAAGGGAATATTCATGTGTGTATGCCATATAGCCTTATTTTCTGTATTATCTGGTAGTATTAATCGATAATACTATTGGATAGTATGGGTATAGAGGTAGGGTATTAGAGCTCTCACTAGTCTTTTATTTTTCTCCAAACCCTGAAATGAAACATAAAAGTCTTTCGACTTCAATAGTGGGTGTTAGGACTTGTCAATCTTGAGAATCTGACCTTGGGTTTTCTCAACAAGTCATAGCCCCATAAACGATGGATAACTACTTATCGGTAGTATCGCGTACAAACTAACCCATGGTTCCTTGTCCTAATCTCATTTCATCCTTGAGTTTGCTTAACAAATCGAAAGAAATTATTCACTTGGACCTACCATTTCACAACATCCAAAGTAAGATATATATGCTTTGAGTTTGCTCAACAAATTCATATAATTGTCTTACCTCGTCGAGTCAATATATTAATAATACTACACATAACATCTCTAGCTTGAGTTTACTCAACAACCAGAGAGTGTGCAAGTAATTTATCAATATATAAATGGTAGATGAAAACACTAATATTAAAGATTCATAATCTTTAATATATCTAAATTGAGTGGTGTCGACTTGTGGAATAATGTATTTCTTATGAAACACTCTCATGATTCAAGTGTCGGACACATCATTTATGTTTATTTTGTTGTGATAAATCACTTATGGTTGTAACACATTATAACTACTATCACAAAACTTGACATTTATGTATTTTCTATTAAATATACTTTTAATTCAATTAATTAATTATTATAACATATATTATATCAAGTATTAATAGAAGGAAAACACCTTTTATTTCAAATAAGATTCGTTATCGAGTTAGATATACGTAATAGTTAAATAATTGCCTCAGGGTATGCCCCTAACTCTATCAGAATTTTATTTGGTCAACATAGGCGTTGGGCCACCTACATCAATATGTACGACACCCAAGAGTTCATTAACTCTTTCATTTCTTGGGTGCTTGGTCAATTTTCTTTGAGATATGACTCGCAAGTG
This sequence comes from Allium cepa, assembly GCA_030765085.1. NCBI lineage: Eukaryota > Viridiplantae > Streptophyta > Magnoliopsida > Asparagales > Amaryllidaceae > Allium > Allium cepa. The sequence goes on along the minus strand of CM060938.1, from coordinate 72,513,536 downwards.
TAAAACAATTCATAATCAAATGATAGGAGACAAGTTTTGGTTTCTAATTTGCACAACATTTTGCCACTAATATGACTTAGTCTACAATGCCATAAATAACTATCTTTAACAATAAAATCATAAGAATTATTAGAGTAGATACATATTTAAAATAAAGTACATAAATTTTATAATCCAAAACACCGTTGCAAATATTATTTCCATCAAACATAGTGTTAATAACATTATTGATATAGTGAAACTCATATCTAGTCTTAGCCAATCTAGACATGGAAATTATTCTGCAAACAAAGTTTTATGAAATATAGCCATTATTCAAAATAATAACATATCCACTAGGCATACATAAATGAAACCCTCCAACTACAGTTTCATCTACAACTATTAACAACTTGAAGGCTCATTTCTCCCTTTGCCACAGGTCATCTACTCCTAAGACTCTGTCTATGCAGTTAAAGGGTTTAGCGGTTCTATAGCGGTGGAGGTGTAAAAGGCTATAACAGGGATAAAACTGGGATATAGCGAAAAATAACAGAGGTGCAAAAGGCTTCATTATATATAAAAATATTTGAAGTTATTTATTCTCATTATCACATCATTTATGTAGGAAAAATAAATATTTTTTAACCTTATATAACAAAAATGGAGAATGTTATATCTTAACCAAACCCTTTGCGTGGGCTCTCCGTGCACTTGTATGGTCTGGAGAGGCTTACTTGTCTTATAGTTTAGCTGCTTTATCTGTCTTTGGTTTCATCGCTTGTTGTTTCGTTTGGTTCAATAATACCGCATATCCTAGTGAGTTTTTATACAGACTAGATTTGGTGACTATAATATATATCTAACTTATATTGAGTAATTATGCTTTAAAATTTGGTCTTTAACCTAACTTTGTTGATTTAATTTAAAATAAATAAATCAAATCAATCATTGTATATTAACGTTGCTAAAGTGAGTGCTAAAAAGCCTTGATTTAGTGGATGTAGCGTATAATAGTGGGATCATAGTGGTTCTACTGTTTAATAGCGCTAAATTAAAATACGTAGCGGTTGGAGAATGTTATGCGCTATAAAGGGGATTTCGCGGGGCTTTAACTGCCTAGGTTGTTATAACGAATTATATATATGAGTTCTAGATCCAATATTTAAAACCCAAGAATTATTTTACTGATTTTAAAATAATTTTAAATCATAAGTATATCTTTAGGTGCTAAGGAACCCAATTCCTTCTTTTCTCTTATTATTTTGAGATAGTATGGTAAATTTCTTTTCTAATACCCTTTCTTATGGAAATCATGACATTTGCCTTTGTCATTATAAAGGCAACCATTTTATCTTTCATAACCGCTCGCTTTTTTTTGGTTGAACGTTTCAAAGATGATGCCTTCCCTTCTTAGACAAGCACAATACCTTGATCCTTTAGTGAACTTTCAACTGACCTTAACATATAAGGAGCTCAATAAGGCTCACTTCCATTTGGTTGATATTGAATTCGATATGAATGACTCAAACTGTGGAATTGGTGAGTATAGAATCGAGTCTACTTGCAGCTTTTATATGATCTTAGCATCAAGCTCACTAAGTGTATCAATATAGCCTTTCATGCTCAGTATGTTTATTGATATAGCCTTTCATAATTATGATACTATCCTCCATACTACTACCATTACTCATCTTCGTATTGAACAACTTCTTAGCTATCTCGTTTCTCATGGAATGAGATCACTCCTCAAACAAGGATTTGTGGCTATCAAAGATTTCATGGAGAGACATGTTTTTGTGCTATCTTTGCAATGATTCGTCTAAAGTAGACATCATGTAGGCTTGGACTATGTCACAATCAACTACCCAAGTGCTATAAGATTTCGCTGTTTTAGGATCCACACCTTTAATGGGATTGGTTATTAAAGCTTATATCATAACAGACCATAAACATTCATAAGTTACTGATATATAGACATGATGCTTAATGATTAATTTAACTTATCACAACGTTTATTTTAAGAAATAAAAGGATAACAAATAAATGTAATGTTATGTTTAACATGGGTGTAAAAAATTATTACAATAAATTAATTCAGATTGAATTATGAACCACGTTAATTAAAGATAGTTCCATGTAACAAAAAAAATTGTCTTTCTAGGATCACACAAGTAGTTCATTCTGACATTACAAAAGAATCTATACGTATGTGTATTTGTACTTATACATATATGTATATGTATATGTATGTATATGTATATGTATATGTATATGTTTATGTATATGTATATGCATATGCATATGAATATGTATATGTGTATGTGTATATGTATATGTATATATATGTGTATGTGTATGTGTATGTGTATGTGTATATGTATATGTATATGTATATGTATACGTATAGGTATATATATACATGTATGTATGTATGCATACACACACAACCACACAACCACACATACATACATACATACATACATACATACATACATACATACATATAGACACACGTACGCACGCACGCACGCACGTGCACGCACAAATACATGCATACATATACATAAACACACACACATACATACATATACATATATATATATATATAAGAGTGCATTCATTTTTATCAATTTTTACTAGTAAAATGGTAATGATATATGTAAACTATAATCATTTCCAATACCATTTAACTATAAAAAGCAACTTATGTGTGGACTATTATCCTATGTTATCGCCTTTACTTGCATAAGATAAATTATGTAATTTATCGTGTAACTCTTATAAAATAATATTGTTCAAAATGAAGCATGCTTTTGGTTTTATTTTCTTTTATATATGTTATTCTATAGAGATGTAATTAATATTAATCAACACATTAAATATATATAAGTAGAAAATCCTTAAGAGAAGCATTTTATTGATTGTAATTATGCATATGTTCATAACCATGGGTATTGAATCAATCTATACATATAAATAATTACTCTTTAAATGTTCTTACTCAAGATGTATTGAGAAAAGGATACCGATACATCTATTCAGACTAGTATGTAACACTCTCTAACTTAGAACTGTGTCAGCGTGTAGTAGAACTAATGGTAAATTTTAAAAAAAAAAACTATATTGGATCTTTAATGGGCCTGTGAAGTCTAATTTATTTAGAAAATTTCTAGATTTCATTTTTATATAAAATCATTATTTTGCTTAAATTTATAAAGTGATTTTATATTATATAATTAATGTTATACTACATATATGTATCATACACACACAATATGTATGTATGTGTGTATGTCTGTGTAGATTTTTGTGTGTGCACATGCACGCTTGCATAACATAGCAATCCGTGCAAAGTATAACATGCTTATATACGAGTGTATGGATTTATAGTGCAACAGACGCATTAACTCATCTAATATATAAATATATTATCCAAATGTTTATTTATATGCTTTAATTTATGTAAACAAAATATTGTAATACATATATATATGTATGTATGTATGTGTGTATGTGTATGTATGTATGCATGTATATAAATAGACTATATTTTATTTTAAATAGTTATATATATACATGGAATTGTAATAATGAATATATATATATATATATATTTATATATAATTATATACATATATTTAAAGCATTTACAAAATTCAATTATTTAATACAAAGCCGAAATCAACACATATATATAATTTTTATATTATATATATATATATATATATCTCTGTGCAGTAAAACACTCAGCAATTTCAATGTAGCAAAGGTGCGAAAAGTCATAGTGGGGATACAGTGAGGAAAAGCAGGGATATAGCGGATGACTCTAAAATAGCATATAAAGCTTGTACTTAGTGATTTTACTTGTATATAAATGGTAATTAAAAGCATAGTTAACATTCAATTTAATTATATTTAATACATATTTAATTTTAAATAAAAACAAGTGTAAATTTATTGTAAATAAACATAATATGGTATTTAACATAATTAAATTCAATATAATATTAGAGTAATGTTGCTTATGAAAATATGGTAACAAAATTCAATTAAAAAATAATAATTTCATAATTTTTATAATGTATGAATGTCATTTTTCAATTCATTTACTTTAAAGCACATATAGCTGGAATAGCTGGGATAGTAGGATATAGCGAAAATAGCGGGGCAAAAAGTGGAAACGCTATATTTGAGGCTATTTGGGAAAATCGTAGCGGTAGAAATCCGCTACGGGATATAGAGGGGTCACGGTAGGGCAATATCGGGGCATTAACTATATATATATTAAACACATATATTCAAATATATATATATATATATATATATATAGTTTGATAATAAATATGTACATGTTAATTGTGACACCCCGCACCTCTGGGCACCCCAAAATTTGGGCATGACTAGAAGCACAGGTGGTCGGGTGAAATAAAAATCCATAAAATATCATAGAGACTAAGACAATGACATAATATGATTAAAATATAACAGAAGAAAACTTTCACTAATTAATAGAAAAACAGCTTCATTAAAAACAACATTATACCAAATTTATTTTTGAAACCAAAAGTACCCAGTAGTCTCCACCAAAACAAAATATAACAAAGTTCATAATATAGGTTCCCATATATAGAGTAAAGTACGGAAAAGAGAAAAGAAGTACATGAAACAAAAGCTGAAGATAACAACTGCTCTAATGACCCTCCAAGCTGCAAAGAACGGCAACCTAGACCTGCCCTTCTGTGATTTAGGGAAAATAGGAAAAATAGAAATGGGTCGGACATGAAGTCTGGTGAATGAGAAATAAAATGAAACAGAAAGAATAAAACAGTTTAATTCCAGATCTTCCTTGGATATTGCAGAGGGTGAATAATATAATGCAGTGAATCCTTCTTCGATACAGTTCCGAAGAAGCCAAAGTCCATGGTCATGGTAGAGAAGTCAACCATGCTGTAATACTAAATGTCAATCGATCTGTGACCTACTGTCCCTTACCTATTGACGTGATGCAATGTGAAATTCAAGCTCTTCAACCCTGCACTATAACTAAATGCCTCTTACGTCTGACCAGCGCCGACTTAAACAACCTTACAGGACCCTGAAGTTGCGCCTAGGCTCTGCAAAATTGGACTCCTATCCTCCTGTCCCCTCGGAAACCAACGTGGACTTGCCCCTATCTAAAGTGTCGGTACTATGAAAGAGCACTCATAGCTGGGTCAGCTGCGCAAAATCCACCAACGATCTGCCCAAAGGAGCCTAGTCGAAGCACACTTGTCATGTTCCATCTGCGTCGATCTGCCTGAAGAAGCCTACGATTGAGGATGCAATCTATCCTACTTACTAGCAACCTATGAAAGGTAACAAACATCCTTGCAAACCTACTTGTCCGCTCCTAGTACGTACAGTCAAAACTATATTCTGGTCTTAATTGCATGAAACACCTATCCAGACCTTTATAAGTTCTGCCTACCAAATCGCTTCTAGATTAACTAATTTTACCGTTACAGTTTACGTACTGTTTATTTCCATTAATCTTCTTTTGGACATTTTTACATCCTATTTGGTTATTTCCCTTTTTCTTACATAAATGGCATTTCAATTTCACGTCTGTTCAGTCCATATGGTTATCTGTAATTTTTATGCCATTTTATTACAGATTTACGTTAGCCTTTAGGCTCCATTTAATTTACATTTTTGTTTCCATTCTAATTTACGTTCTCCTTTTAGATATTTAGTCTATACAAAATTTTTATCCAATAGCCACAAACTATTTAATTACACAAAATTCCACTTTTATATTTTTAGGCCACATATGAAACAATCAATTATGTTAATTAGACTTCTCAATTTTTTTCCAAAACCATATTCAAAATTATGTAATTATATCAATCAAAACCATAATTTTATTCAAGTAACATATTCTGAATTTATTTAACTTATTTGTTATGCCATTAGAAATTGAATAACAATTCTAATTCAATTTAATTATACCAATCTTATTTATGCCATGAAACGTGAATAACAATTTGTTTGTTCCAAATTTCAACCCAAACATGAATTAGAATTGAGAAGTGGAAGAAGAAGAAGATACAATACTTTACATAAATTTCAATCTTATTTATGCCATAAAACGTGAATAGACAATTTATATGTCCCATATCTTAAGCCAAATATGGATTAGATTTGAGAAGTGGAAGAAAAAGAAGAAGTTGCAATAATTTACATCTATTGTCAAATAACAGAAATTAATTCACATTAACGTGCCAGAAAAGAACTGAAATTGAACTACTTTATTTTTCTATCTCATATTAATTCTCACTCACCTAGCACTTGAGCTTGCATAAATTTGAAAAAATCTATGCTTTAGTCTTTCTCCCTTCAGTTCTTTTGTATTCCCCAAATTGGTTGAATATATATATATATATATATATATATATATATATATATATATATATAATTTAATTTGGTAGAGAATTTTTTATTTAGTAGAGAAAAGGAGGAAGAATAATACACACTAATTTTACTATATAATTATGGCAACGGATGAATAAGAGATTAGGTTTAGGTTAGATGGTTTATTTATAGATTGTTCGAGTGAATATAATCCATTAGATTTTTTTAGAGTAAATGTGGTTCTTCCATACACTTAATAGTTATCCATTCTAGCCCATACACATCACTCAACTAATAAAATTTAACCATCTCATTCTATTACATCATTGGAGCGAATGAGAAACTGCCACATGTCAGAAACAACGCTGAAATACGTAGGAAAATCGCTGAAAACGAACCAGCTAAAAAAATATCGCTCTAGATTTTGGGCAACAATGGGACTTGATCCCTGGTCTCTAAGGAAGTCAACATGTGCCCTTACCACTGTACCAAATGTGCTTTTAGTTTCTTTTTAATTATATTACCCATAAAATATTGGGGTGTTACATCCTCCTCTTTAAAGGATTTCGTCCCCGAAACATCCAGAAAAGGAAAAACGTAATTAACAACTAGCATGAAAGAACTACATCCATTAACTCAACCATCGTCCATTTCTACCATTATCCTTATTTTTAACTAATGCAATTTATGATTTATGCAAAGTGAAATGTATATCAACTTATCTAATGTGAAAAGGTAGTCGATCTACTAATTCAGTTGACCTTCTGCAATGCAAGTATGATTTTGCCATGCAACCAAATGTATGCAATTGCCCTAGTATAATTGATAATTCTATATGTATGTTTCTATCATTCACCTGAATGTACCATCTATATGCAACATCCATTTATATATACGCACATACACACACACAACCATGTGCAAATGCAATAGATAACAGGCATGCATATGTGTGTGTATTTACATAGTTGGCCGATTATCCTAATAAATATCTATCTAGTGCATGAAATGCAACCATTTGCAAACATGAGCATCCACTTGCAATCATTTTCATCCATCAAACATAACATGCCCTAATGACATGTTTACAACCAAGCTACCATCCATAGGTTTCACCTAAAGATTGTCGAAAAAACCCTAACTAAGGAAAGATCAAAGATATGATGTTTGAAGTGTACCTTCAAATAGAAAAGAATAAGAATTTCGAATTCTCTCCTCAGATTCCCATTTACACTCCTTGGGGTCATCTTCCCACTGAACCTTCACTAGACGAACTTCCTTGTTGCGTAATATCTTGACGCTGTGTTCCAACATACGGGCACGCTCTACCTCCACTTCCCTTAGCTGATCGGGTTCTACTGCTACTGCGGAAATATGTAGACACTTTCTCAGATGCAAAACATGAAAAACATCATGAACTCCTGCCAACTTATCTGGAAGATCAAATCTGTATGCCACTTTTCCAATCCGTGCAGTAATAGGGAAGGGTCCTACAAATCACGGTGCCAACTTACCCACTGAGTCAAATTTCATAACGTTTCTAAGAGGAGAAACCTTAAAAAAAACCATATCTCCAACTTTAAACTCCAAATCTGAATGTCTTTTGTCGACATATGACTTTTTTAATCTTGTGCAGTATTCAACCTCTTGCGAATCAAATCCACCTTCTCAGAAGTTTCCCTCACCAAGTCTGGTCCAAGCAAGATCCAATCAGTGGTATCCCACCAAGTGGCTGGTGATCTACAAGGTCTGCCAAAGAGGGCCTCGAACTGTGCTATCCCAATGCTTTCTTGATAACTATTATTATATGCGAACTCCACCAAAGGTAGGTGGTCTTCCCAAGAGCCTCCGAAGTCAATGATGCACAATCTGAGCAAATCTTCCAAAACTTTATTTACCCTCTTAGTCTGTTTATCTGTCTGAGGGTGATATATTATGCTCAGATTCAATTCCGTTCCCAAGGCATGCTGAAGACTCCTCCAAAAATCGTTGGTGAATAATGGATCTTTGTCGCTCACAATGCTGGCAAGAACTCCATGAAGCCTAACTATCTCCCTTACATAAAGAGTCGCCAAAGAAATTGTCGTCCTATTACTCTTAATGGGTATAAAATGAGAGCGCTTTGTCAATCTATCCACAATGACCCAAATGCTCGTGTTCCCTCTCCGTGACCTTGGTAATCCATCCACGAAATCTATAAAAATGCTCTCCCATTTCCATAATGGAATATCTAATGGCTGCAACGGTCCTCCGGCTTCTTCTGTTCTTCCTTTACCCTGTGGCAATTGATGCATTTCGATACATGCTCCGCCACTATCTTCTTCATTCCGGGCCAATAGAACACCCTCTTCATATCCCGGTACATCTTATCACCGCCGGAGTGCACTATCATCCTAGAATGATGTGACTCGGCCAACACCGCATCTACTAAATCCTCACTACGGGGAACACAAAGTCTACCATCACTTTTAAGCTATCCCTTAGTGTCCATGGTATAGCGCCTAAGATATGGTGATGACTCTCCTCTACCAAGCTTATCTAAAATGTCCTTTAAGTCTTTGTCCTCACCTTACCTTGCTCCAATCTACTCCATCAAAGTAGGCTGGACACCGAGGGCTGCTAACAAACCCGGAGCTAAATATGATGGAGGTCTAAAATCAAAGGTAGCAATGTACTCCAAATGCTTCCATTCCAAAAATAGAGGACTTAAAACCACTTTGTGTATACTCAACACATCTGCCACTACATTACCCTTGCCAAGGGTATAAGAAATCTCAAAGTCATAAGAGGCTAAAAACTCCATCATCTTTGTTGCCTCAAATTCAAGTCTTTCTAAGACAATAGATGCTTCAAAGACTTATGATCCGTGAAAAGCTCAAATCTTTCTCCTAAGAAATAGTGCCTCCAAGACTTGAGAGAAAAAACTATAGCTGCCAACTCAAGACCATACGTCGGGTAGTCTTCGCATGTGTTTTCAACTGTCTACTCGCATAGCACACTACCCTACCATCTTACATCAGTACTGCCCCTAGCCCTATACTACAAGCATTCATATAAACTGGGAAAGGATTGGTTCCATCCGGTAATATCAATATGTGAGTGGTAGTCAAAGCTTCCATCAATCGACCAAAGGCATCCTTACACTTGGCATCCCAAGCAAAAGCTGAGTTCTTCTTGGTAAGGCAGGTAAGTGGAGCTGATATCCTAGTGAAGTCCTTATTGAACTTCCTATAATAGCCCGCAAGACCAAGGAGACTCCTTATGTTCGTGGCATTCTTAGGGGTCTGCCAATCTTGTACTGCTGCCACTTTCGCCGGATCTACTGCAAGTCCATCCTCTGAAATGATGTTTCTCAAAAAAGCAAACCTCGTCCCTCCAAAAGTGGCACTTGGAGAACTTCGCCTTTACTTATGTGCTCGCAGGGTCCTAAGCACTTCTACCAAGTGAACAGTATGCTTCTCCTTGCTTCGAGAATAAACCAAAATGTCGTCGACAAATACTACCACAAACTTGTTCAACGATTCATGAAATACTCAACTCATTAGGTCCACAAAATATGCCGGAGAATTGGTTAGCCCAAATAGCATGACTAATCACTCTAATAACCCATCCGGAGTCCTTAATGCAGTCTTCTCGATGCTATTCTGCACCACACGCAGTTGATGAAATCCAATGGCCAAATCGAGCTGAAAATATGTTGGCTCCTACTAGTTGGTCGAAGAGATCGACTATGTGGGGAAGAGGATAATGATTCTTCTTCGACGGCTTATTAAGCTCCCTATAATCCACACAAAGCCTGAGAGACCCATCCAATTTGCTCCTACGAATGATGCCCTTCTCTAAAAGCTCTCCAATTTGCTTGCTCAACTCAGGACGTTCCTTAGGAGCCATATGCCTTATTGGTATAGCAATCGGTTCGGTATTATCGACATGATAAACCTTGAACTCGATCTCTCTTCGAGGTGAAAGGCCAGCAACTTCCTCGAACACATCTGAAAAGTCTCTAACAACGGGTACCGAACTTAAACTACTGGGCGATAAGTCAGGAGAATAAAGGTAGCTTAACATAACTGATCCTCTAGGATCATAATTTACCTCCAAGGTACGTCCACTACTAATGCCTAACCTCACTACCACTTATCGCAATCAAGAACAGCACCATACATGGATAGCCAATCCATCAAGAATCAATCCAAACCCGAAAAAGCCCAATACAAAGGCACTGTAGTCAAACTTAACCCCTAAAATAAACAATTTCAAATCCTGACATAACGTGGACAAATAGGCCGATCCTCCTATTGGATTTGATACTACTACCAGGTCAGTCACTAAGCAAGCATCAAGATCAAGACCCTTTACCAAAATACTAGATATAAAAGAGTGTGAAGCACCAGAATCAAATAGAGTACGAACAAGAAAATCAAAGATAGATAACACACCTTCGATGATCACCTTCTTTCCCTTGTCTACAACCAGATGAGTATTAGAGGAAGGAGCTACTTCTATAGCATAAGCCTGAGCAGGCTGTGATGGTGTCTATGAATTGTCCTTGGGCTTTGACGGACTATCCTCTTTCATATGCCTTACTTGGTCGCAAAGATAGCACCTCAGTCTCGGTCGCTCTCCTGCCTTTCTATAATCCTTAGCTAGATGACCTGGTTTCCTATAAGTATTGCACTTCCAGTTCCTCTTTGGAACTTTCCTTTTTCCACCTGGCACTCCTCTTCCTCAGCTCTTTCCTTTCCACTGCTTCTTTCCATCACTCTTCTGCGCCACATCTCCTTTCTTCTCAGTATCAGCAGGTAAAGCCATCTCTACCAATCTCTCAAAAGTGGCTCCCATCGGAATGTGGCTCACCGCCAAATTCTAAAGTGGCTAAATCAAACCCTTAACGAACTTCAGCACCTTCTGGTGAGGAGTATTGATTAGGTCTAGTCCAAATCTAGCAAGCTCGTTGAACTGATTAACATGTTACTTAACTATCATATCCCCTTGCCTGAGCTGTATAAATTTCTCTAGCTGCACTCCCACTTTAGCCTACGACAAGAATTTCCTCTTGAACCTAGTACGAAAATCCACCGACGTTAAATTATCAGCCTCAGCCTCCATAATCTTCCACCAACAAAGGGCCTCTCCCTGCAACTGTCATGAAGCCAACTACCTCGGAACCAAGTCCTCCAATCCCATAAATCCAAATATCCGCTCACAACTACGGACCCAAGTTCTCGCCTCAGTATATGACTCGGTGCCAAGAAACGGCTTGCCTCTTAAGCTGGTGTAGTCCTTACAAAACTTGGGAAAATCGAGAATGCCTGGCAGACGGGCTGGAGCCCCTTCCGTTGGAGCAGCATCCCAAGCTGGTCGCTCTGCTCGTGCAGTAGCCTACAAATAACATTTGAATCAAGCAGGCATATTAAGACTTGCAACTTCGGGGATATCTTGCGGTTCAGACATTACTATCTATGGATATTTAAAAGATGGGATTAAGTACTCCATAATTAGCTCAATAGTTGGGGGGAATATATATGAGGGACCTATTTCTAAAATTTCTTTTTTTCCAGAATATATACATATACTTTTAAAAGTATTATTTGGAATATCCTTTAAAATTATTTGAAAACCTTTATATTTAAGATATCTTTAGGATTACCGAAACCATAGCTCTGATACCAACTGTGACACCCCGCCCCTCTAGGCACCACAAAAATCGGACATGACTAGAAGCACGGGTGGTCGGGTGAAATAAAAATCCATAACATAGCATGGAGACTAAGGCAACAACATAAAATGATAAAAATATTACAGCGGAAGAAAACTTTCACTAATTATAAATTAATAGCAAAACAGCTTCATTAAAAACAACATTATCCCAAATTTATTTCAGAAACCAAAAGTACCAAGTAGTCTCCACCAAAACATAAAACATAACAAAGTTCACAATATAGGTCCCTATATATAGAGTAAAGTACTAAAAAGAGAAACGAAGTACATGAAACAAAAGAAACAATGCTGAAGATAACAACTACTCCAATGACCCTCCAAGCTGTAAGGAACTATAACCTAGATCCATCCTCCTGTGATTTGGGAAAAATAGGAAAAATAGGAATGGGTCAGACATAAAGTCTGGTGAATGAGGAATAAAATGAAGCAGAAAGAATAAAACAGTTTAATTCTAGTTCTTCCTCGGATATCATGGAGGGTCAATAACATAATGCAGTGAATCCTTCCTAGATATAGTTCCTAAAACTCCAAAGTCTGTGGTTACTCTAGGGAAGTCAACCATGCAGTAATACCAAACGTCAATCGGCCTATCGGACCTGCTGTCCTTACCTATCCACGTGCTATAGCATGAAAGTCATGCTCTTCTCCCATGCATTATGACTAAATGCCTCTTATGTCTGACCGACACTGACTCAAACAACCTCGCAGGACCCCGAAATTGCACTCAGGATCAGCTAAACTGGACTCCTATCCTCATGTCTACTCGGTCACAAACATAGACTTGCCCCTATCCAAAGTGTCGATCCTCCAAAAGAGTGCCCGTAGCTGGTTCGGCTGTGCAAAATCCTCCAATGATCTGCCAAAAGAAGCCTACGTCAGAGCATACTAGTCACGTTCTGTCTGCATCGATCTGCCTAAATAAGCCTATGATTGCGGATGTTATCTATCCTATGTACTAGCAACCTATGAAAGGTAACAAACATCCTTGCGAACCTACTTGTCCACTTTTAGTACGTACATCTAAAACTATAATTTGGTCTTAACTGCATGAAACACCTATCCATACCTTTACAAGGTCTGCCTACCAAATCACTTCCAGATTAATTAATTTTACCATTATAGTTTACATACTGTTTATTTTCATTAATCTTCTTTTGGCCATTTTTACATCCTTTTTGGTTATTTCACAATTTCCCTTTTTCGTACATAAATGGCATTTCAATTTCACGTCTGTTCGGCCCATATGGTTTGTCTGTAATTTTTATGTCATTTTATTACAGATTTATATTAGCCTTTAGAGTCCATTTAATTTACAATTTCGTTTCCACCCTAATGCGTTCTCCTTTTAGAGATTTAGTCTATATAAAATTTTTATCCAATAGCCACAAACCATTTAATTACACAAAATTCCACTTTTACATTTTTAGGCCCCATATGAAACAAACAATTATGCTTATTAGACTTCCCAATTTTGTTCCAAAACCATATTCAAAATTATGTAATTATATCAATAAAAACCATAATTTTATTCAAGTAACATATTCTGAATTTATTCAACTACCCTGTTCTACCATTAGAAATTGAATAACAATTCTAATTCAATTTAATTAAACCAATCTTATTTAAGCCATAAAATGTGAATAACAATTTGTTTCTCCAAATTTCAACCCAAACGCAAACTAGAATTGAGAAGTGGAAGAAGAAGAAGAAGATACAATAATTTACATAAATTTCAATCTTATTTACGCCATAAAACGTGAATGGACAATTCATATGTCCTATAATTTAAACCAAACATGAATTAGATTTGAGAAGTGGAAGAAGAAAAAGTTGCAATAATTCACATCTATTCTCAAATAACAGGAATTAATTCATATTAACGTGCCAGAAAAGAATTGAAATTGAACTACTTTATTTTTCTATTTCATATTAATTCTCACTCACCTAGCACTTGAGCTTGCGTAAATTTAAAAAAAGCTTTGCTTTAATCTTTCTCCTTTTGATTCTTTTAAATTCCACAAATTGCTTGAGTATATGTAGATAATTTAATTTCGTAGAGATTTGCTTATTTAGTAGAGAAAAAGAGAAAGAATAATACACCCTAATTTTACTGTAGAATTATGGCGACGGCTGAATAAGAGATTAGGTTTAGGTTAGATGGTTTATTTATAAATTATTTGAGTGAATATAATTCATTAGATTATTTTAGATTAAATATGGTTCTTTCATACACTTAATGGTTATCCATTCTAGCTCATACACATCACTCAACAAATAAAATTTAGCCATATCATCCTATTACATCACTGGAGTGAATGGGAAGCCGTCACATGTCAGAAACAACACTGAAATACGTAGGAAAATCGCTAAAAATGAACCAGCTAAAGAAATATTGCTCCAGATTTTGGGTCACAACGGGACTTGATCCCCGGTCACTAAGGAAGTAAACATGCACCTTTACCACTGAACCAAATGCACTTTTAATTTCATTTTAATTATATTTCCCATAAAACATCGAGTTGTTATATTGTTATCTTTAAAATATACGAATATATATATATATATATATATATATATATATATATATATATATATATATATATATCAAAATATATACATGTACTATTATTGCGCACAACCAAATCTAATTTTTCATTTTAAAATGTTTTTTAAATTAATATCCATAAAGATATTATTCAAAAATTAATAAAAATATTATTTCGAACATAATTTAAAATTTAAAATTTTAGTAAAAAATTGAGTAATATTTTATTGTTTAAACATTTAAAATGTAATCTTATAATTTTACAACAATTTTAAATATTCTATTATCGGCTAGCATTTAAAATTTAAATTAAATAAAAAAAATGTTATTTATTTCTACAAAAGTATATTAAGTACAAATCATTTTTATAAAATATAAAACATAATTTATAATGTGTGTATATATATATATTATTAATTAATTTACCTAATCAATTTTTTAAATAATATTTACATAATGATATATGTACAAAAAATTATTTGTTTCTACTAAAATTATTTAGATATAAACTATTTATTTAAAATTCCAAAATTATATTAGAATAGAATGAGTTATAGAATTTAAATTACAAAGCTTATATGTAATTAAATGTTGTATATTAAATTAAATTATAATTATTTTATTTGTGTCGTGTACATTATAAGTATATATGTCATGAGTTTTTTCCATAAACAAATAAGAGTATATAAATACATAACCAATCTAATTGTGATAATATGTTTATATAATAGAATCATCACCTAACTAATAATATAACATACGTGGTATAAATAATATACATACACTAATATTCATAAATACATTAGAAATTTATCTTATATCTAATGCCTTTGAGTGCACCTTAAAAGGATCATATCTACTCCTGGAAATAGTTTTCAATCTAGTAGAGTGCTAATCCCTAAACCAATGACCACCACTATCGAATATGATCCGGTTTACTTTGATTTGACTTTGGAAATGAAGAGATGGGGAGGTGGAGAATTTGGCCAAAAATAGCAGATAAGGAGGCTTCAAAAAGTATGTGATAGATGTGGGTTGAGATGTTTATGTAGAGGAGGAATGAAGACAAGTCAGGATCTAGTTCTCTTACCAATTCTCCTACCATTATCCATATAAATTTAGCTCACTTTAATACCATTGTATGGCAGCCTATCATGCCCTATTAGAGCCGAACCAACCATCCCCCATATGGGCTTTAAACCTATTTAAGACCTAAACAAAATATGTTGCATTTAAATCTAATTTAAATGCGTGCAGATATCGTATATCGATTAATATATTTATATTAAATATATTTAATAATATTTTTTTATCAAATCAAAAATTTATAATTAATATTTCATAAATATTAATTAATTAAATTAAATTATAATAATTACAAATTAATTAAATTGTTTGGCCAAAAGAGTATCAACGTTTCAGTTGTGTGGCCTATAAGGTTTTAATTTGTTTAGCAATTAACATCGAATTATTCAAATATTAACTTCACGTGTCACTTAGCAGTTGGTATGGCATTTTGATCAAATTTATCACTTACTTGGTTTTGGTAAAATTAAATTTTACTTTGTTAAGTGTTACATGGTTGTGATTATTATTTACACCAATTCTCTTCGTTAACTATATCACTTTGGACTTATAGAATTTGGTAATGGTCAAAATTCCACTATCGTCCATTTTTAACTCTATCATTCAAACACAAAGTCCTTGATTCAGTTATAATAATTACTATTAACCGAACTACTATGAACAAAGATTTTGAGTTTGAGTTGACTTCAGTTGACCGTGATACTAATCCCATATAATCGAAGAGGCGAATCCTCTCTTAAATAGTGTTCACTTCCAATACTTCCACTCGACCCAACTATAGTCACTCGATTGACGTCGCAACACGATTTGACTATAATTAAAGCGAAGGTTTCATATTAAAGACCAACAATGTTCTTCAGTTAAGAGAACTATGTAAATTAGCTGCATAGTTTGACCTTAGCTATACTAAAATACAGAAAATTATCGAGTGAATCTTTCCATAGTTATCCAATAACTATCAATAAGTAGCCCCTTGATGGCCCCAGCGGTCATGAGTAATACACTACACAACATTTAGAGAGCATTAGGTACTCTAGTTTCAACGGATGCTTCGATGTCCAATCTCAATATATCTTGACTAAAATTATTTAAACTTGTGTGCTTTATTCATTGTGATACAATATCTATGATTACATCTATTTGTAGCAACAATCACAAACACACCATTTATGGATTTTCTATTAAATATACTATAATTAAACATTTAATTATTACATATTATAACAAATATATAACATAAATAAAACATCATTTATTATGAACGAGAATTAATTACACAGTTAATTCATGTACACTAAATTATAGAATTGCCCCTATGATATACTCCTAACTATATCAATCTCCCACTTGCACTTGAGGTCAATTATGGAATCTTAATCTTATCCCTTCAATAAGCTTCTCAAAAACCGACCTAGATAGACCGTTGTTGAATGGATCTACTATGTTCACCTTGGAATCTATATTTTGTATCACGACCTATTTCTTCTCAACGAATTCTCTAATGAGGTGGAACTTCCGAAGAATATATCATGACTTCTTGTGTACTCTAGGTCCCTTTGCAATCTGAATCACTGCATTGTTATCATAGAACAATGCCATAGGATTCTCTATTTCAAGAATCACTCCGAGCTCACTCAAAAACTTTTGCATCCATACCGCCTCTTTACTTGCTTCATTGTGGGCGATATATTAGGCCTCCATCGTCGAACCATCTACTTTCTCTTATTTGGAACTTTTCCAACCGACGGCTCTACGTTAAATGTAAAGACATATCAGACAATGGCTTACTATCATCTATATCACTTTGAAAGCTAAAGTCTCTATATCCTTTCATAAGGAAGGTCTCCATTCCCATATATAAAGAATAAGTTCTTAATATTTCTTAAATAATTCAGTATACATTTAATGGTCATCCAATGTTTTTCTCTAAGATTATATTGATATTGGCTTACACATCCTAATGCGTATGTCACATCCGGTCTAGTACTTAACAAAGGCATATTGTATGGGTCATATGGATGAGGCATAGGGAATCCTCTTAATATGCTCCTTTACCTTATCGATATGAGGAGTGTCCTTCTTAGAAAGGATAATTCCAGACTGCATTGGAACATTTCCACGCTTGGAATTCTCCGTACTGAACCTCTTTAGTATGGTATCTATGTATAAAGATTGGGACAATCCCGGTAGTTTCTTTGATCTATCTCTATATATCTTTATACTTGGTATGTAGGTTGCTTCTCCCAAATCCTTCATGGAAAAGATCTTGGAAAGCCAAACTTTCACTTATTGCAACAACGAAATGTCATTGCTAATCCATAATAGATCATCGGCATAAAACACTAAGAATACAATAGTGTTGCCATGTTCCTTTATGTATACGCATGCTTCCTCTGTGTTCTAATAAAAGAAAAACTATTTGAACACCTTACAAAACACTTATTCCAACTCCTTAAAGCTTGTTTAAGTCTACAAATGGACTTTAACAACTTTCAAGTCTTACCCTCACTACCTCTGACCATAAAACCTCGGACTGTGACATATAGACAGTTTCTTCTAAATCACCATTTAGAATGCCGCCTTTATATCTATTTGCCATATTTCATAGTCATATAATACAGCAATAGCAAGCATAATCCGAATGGACTTATGCATGGCTATGGGCGAAAAAGTCTCGTCATAATAAACACCTTGAATCTAACTAAATCCTTTACCAGCTAGCCTTGCCTTATAAGTCTCTACTTCCCCATCTACATTTAGCATTTTCTTAAAAATCTGTTTGCAGTGAGTGGGTTTTATCCTTCGCGTTCATCCTACAAAGTCCATACTATGTTTGCATATATAGAATTCATCTCTGATTTCATTGCTCTAAGCCAGAGTGCAGAATCTTTATTCTGTAGTGCTTGTTAGAAAGATAAAGGAGTGTCATCTTTTAAGATACAGTCCTCCACCCTGCCATCCATGAGAAAACTTTAATATCTCTCTGGTGCACGAGATTTCCTACTAGACCTTCTGAAAGGTTGCATGTTTTCGTATACAAGTGAATTTGGTCCTCCCACTGGTTTAGCCTTAGTGTTAATTTCTTTTGATAGAAATTCCTTTTGAAAAGACAACGTATCGAGAAACAATAACCTTTTATTCCTCAGATTGTAGAATATACATCCCATTAATTTTTTTGGATATCCTATAAATTTATACAGTATCAATCTTTCCTCTAGTTTATTCGAACCAACATTCTTAACGTATGCAAGATAACCCCGCACCTTCAAATATTTAAGTTATGGTTTCTTACCACACCACATCACATATAGTATTTTAGGCATGGATTAATTATGTAATAAATTCAACATATACGCTGAAGTTTCCCACACATATCTCCAATAGAATAGAGGCAACTCAACCTTACTCATCATGGAACAAACCATATCTAAAAAGGTTTGATTTCTTCGCTCAGACATATCGTTGTGTTATGGAGTAAGGGGTGGAGAAATCTAAGAGATAATCCCATTATCTTTTAAGTACTATTGGAATTTCTATCCAATGTACTCACCTCCTTGATCAGAGCGAAGAATCTTAATCTTATGGATCGTTTGGTTTTCTACTTTATTTTTATATTCAACAAATTTCTCATAAACATCGGATCTGTTCTTCATAAGAATCAGTCTTGAGAATCATTAGCGAATGTAACAAAGTAAGAACGATTATCTTTAATGATTACAGGCATTAGGCCACATACATCATTATATACTAACCACAAGAGTTCATCAACTCTATCACTGTTCCTACCGAAGGGGCGCTTGACCATTTTTATGACGATCCTGACTCGACCTTCGAAAATCGGCACCGAATACTTCACCAGTATTCAAATGCCGTAGAATCAAATGCCAAATCTGGCTCGTCGGAGCTTATAAAATATTAAATATAACAATACAGCGAAAGAAAATGAATAATATCATTGATATACAACAATGAATACAATATCTGATACAACACATTTGATACAACTGACTATCAATATATCGAAGATATATACAAGACAATAACAGAGACAACAACAGCGTAAAGACAATGTCTTCAATACCAAACTCCAAAACTCCATCTCCAATCCAAAACTAGCTCGAACCCCCATCAAGTTGTACTAAGCAAGGTCAGTCATCCAAAGACCGAAGAAGATTCCTAAAGACTGAAAGCTTCCAAACCAAAGAATTCGAAGGCTATCGAATCTACACCTATTATTTGATAATCTGAAAACCCAACTCTAGACTGCCCGTATGGAAAAATGTGGACACCCAGAGTTTAGGAAGGGAACAATAAACTCCAGGTCAGTCATGGGACTGGTTTGAGCAAACAAAACAGTTTTATCTTCAAAACAAAAAACAAAAGATTTCAAATTTGAAATCCGCAATGCTTTTTGGAAAATGAAACTGCCATAAGGCCTCCCGCCACACACACAATGCAAGCGCACACTTGGAGGAGATTTCTCCTTATGACAGTAAAAATTGCTCGATACGCGAAAGTTATTTGATATTATTATTAGTACATAGTGCAGAAAAATCTTCCGAAAGTATAATATTAATCTTAGCCAGCATACATACCATTATAATATGCCTATTATAGCTACCATATTAGATGGCAGGTTCTACAACTAAAACCATAAATGGCGCGTATTGGACGGTTGGATTTCCAACAGATGGTTAGGCTAAGGAACTTCCTTAAAAATGGAGCGCTCTGGAGGGACGCCCTTAAGAACCAAACGGTTCCCTACCAACACAAGGTCGGGTTACCCCTACCCGGAAGTAACCCTCAAGTAAGCCACCCCCGGTCTTTACCGACCTTTATCCGAAGCCTCGACACCAACAACCACACAGTAAAGTATCTGGGCTCCATACCATGATACCACTTTCAAAATCAACATAAGTAAATATCTTGGCTTCATACCATGATACTACTTTTTATCCAGAAGGAAATGGACATACCCTAGGGGAGCGACCCCTAAAAACCTTGCCGCAACATTCACGTTTCGACCATTTCCGGGTTGTGAGGCTCGACGAAGTCACGTTCACAAAGCTACGCTTTTCACAAAGCCATGCTTTGATCAACAAATGATCAGCGGCACTTCGTATGCCACATTACCAAATTGGGAGTGTATCACTAGTAACCATCAACTACATAACCTCTGAGCTCGTACGTCTTAGAGAAGGGTGTTAAGCTAAGAGAAGAAATCTCTGCCACCAAACATAAATGTATTTGATAGAAACCGGCTTTACATCTCAAAGTGTAATGTTAGACACACATCCATACAAGTCTGTTCCGGGTTCGAACAGAACGGAAGGCACTTTCGAAGAAGCCCTTGCACTCCGGGAATTCCCAATCCTGATCGGACTCCCCAACACATATGGAGATCTCTATACCGG
Organism: Allium cepa; assembly: GCA_030765085.1. NCBI lineage: Eukaryota > Viridiplantae > Streptophyta > Magnoliopsida > Asparagales > Amaryllidaceae > Allium > Allium cepa. The sequence continues at coordinate 72,492,398 of CM060938.1, read as the reverse complement.
GCGCTAATCGATGCAGAGTCATTCGACGGGTCATCCTTTCGTTCTCGAAAATACCCGGTCTTCACCATCGATCTTCAAATGCTATCCATAACGTCGTATCATTATTCGAAATGAGTCATATGACACAAGGTCCTCTCCCGGCTAAACCGAATAATGAACGCAATATTAAAAAAACATATGAATATTAGGATTTCAGTTAAGTCACAACTTATTATCCAAAACTTTTCTTCAAATGGTTTAAACAAATTACCATTTCAAATCTTTAAACAAAAAGATTCACTTCATAAAGTTTACCAATCTTTCACAAAGATCCATTCATGGCCTTCAAAACCATTTCCTTTTCAATTTGGATTAACTTATCCAGTTATTAAATCAAAAACTCAATTCATAGCTTTTAAAACTATTTCCAAAGATCCATTCATAACTTTCAAAACAATTCCCATTTCAAATCTTTTATATATGAAAGATACACCATTTAAAATCCTCTTCGATTTTAAAGCAAAGTTTAACAATCTTTCACAAAGGTTCATTCATAGCTTTCAAAAACAATTCACAATTTCATTTCAAACTTGAAATCTTTCAATACAAATTGGAATTCCTTTCTTTAAATGAAAGCTATTATTATTTGAAAACAAATAGTCTTCATTTCAGAAAAATCCAGTTATATTTGCACGAGTTAAAGCCCTTGAGTTAAATTCAAATTCCCAAATCAATACCTTTAAAATGGTTTAACCCATATATAACTTGTATAACATCTTTAAACCATAGTTTCCAAACATAAAATTCAATTTCAAATTTCAAATTCAAATCAAATTATTTAAATTTCAAAACTCAATCAAGTTATTCAAAATAACTTTTATTTTTGGAACTCCTTTTCAAAAGCTTTCTATTCCAATTCCAAAACTATTTTGGATTCAAAAATTCAATCTTTAAAATCATTAAAGATCTTTGACTTAACCAATATCCTCGTGCAATCTATATTTGTGTGTGTATAGTGTAGTCCGGGGGTTTTACCCAAAAGTGGAACATCATCAATCATCACCGATTCAACAATATCAATATCGATAAGCGGTATAATCCTATAACGCTTAACTACATACACAAAATCATAGATAAATAATACACATTCATCGTAGATAAGATAAATTACATTCATCACAACTTGAATTGAAACAAATCATATCACAAAGCATTACACATTAGAGATAACAAACAACTTACAACAATTCAATAGAATACAGTCATCCATAAGGAAGAATAATTGATCATCCAATTAATCGAAATCAGATTAATCGCTAACCCAGGTTAATTAACAATTAATTAATTACAAACCTTAATCATTAATTCTCCTTTAATTATTTATTAATTAATATTTAAAATAAATTAATCAACCTTTAATTATTAATTAATCATCCTTAATTAATAATTCAATTAACCTTTAATTACTAAAATAATCAACCCATAATCATTAAATAATTAACCTTTAATTATTCTTATTTAATCACATTAATTAATTAACCCTTAATTAATTACCATTTAATTAATTGATTGCCTCTTAATTAATTATCCTTAATAAATTACCTCTTAATTAATTATCCTGAATTAATTATCCTTAATTAAGTACCTCTTAATTAATTATCGTTAATTAATTACCTCTTAATTAATAATCCTTAATTAATTATCCTTAATTAATTACCTCTTAATTAATTATCTTTAATTAATTACCATTTAATTAATTATTCTTAATTAATTACAATCAGTGATTATCCTTAATCAATTACAATAATTATCACAAATTAATTACATTAAGTTATTATCCTTTAATTACTTGATTAAACAATTTAAATCATTAATTAATTACTTTTAATTAAGTAATTATCTTTAATTATTTCCATTAAATAGTTATCTTTAAGTAATTAATTACCCTTAATTACCTTTATTTATAAATAACCCACTATATCAATTAAATTAATCCTTTATTAATTAAAGATAAATCATTTATCTAAATTAATTACTTTAATTATTATGTAAACTTTTATTAACAAACCATGTAATTAATTATCATTAACCAATCAGCTTAATCCTTTAAGTTAATTAACTTTCAAAATCATCTCTTCATAATTAAATCCTTAATTACATTATTAAGTTTATTTAATATAAACTTTAAAAATAAAGGTTACATGTATATATCAAAACACCTTAAATTCAAAGTAATTTTATTTTAAAACCCTTAATTAATTCCAAGCTTAATTAAAAATTTATTATTTTGAAAAGAAGTAGTTTTAAGAAAATTGTTAAGTCAAACTTGATTTAGTTTAAAAGTTTAAAAACTGATTTTATAGTAAAACAAATAGACCCGAGCCATTTCTCATTTACCCGAGCCATGCTTCGAGATACGGGCCTCCTTTTCCAGCTTCGAGACAAACCCGATCGATCTCGAGTTCAACTTTGACTCCAACTTCATCTTCCCAAACCAACATCATTTCCCAAATACTCAAACCTATCGCGTGCAGGTGCGCATCGTCTCGCCAACGCTCTGACCAATTACGTCGCCATCAACACTTCGCCAACGATCCTCCCAAACTTCCCGAACACTCAAGTTACCAATTTCGCCTGTGATTCGAAATCCAGTATCTCAATCACACAGGCATTCAACCACGATCGATAAAACCCCCATGCCGACGACATCCCAAGCACCAGCGACCTTGCTATTTCACCTAGAACCTCACCATAAACCCATGCTCCTTTTCCCCTTGGACCCATCAACTTCGATCAACCACCAGCGTCGTAATAACCTTGAAAACCGCCTCGAATAAAATCAGACATCGAACCCTAATTCAACCTCGCATGGCTACCTCGAATTTAAATGAGTAATTTTCTGATGAACCCCTATCTCCCTCTATCTCCAAGTCCAAGCACGATGAACCCAAACCTGCCAGTCACCAGAGATTACCCCAAATGCAAGTCCCGTTCATCTCGAAATTTCCCATAATTTGTCAAATTAAAAATTGTGATTTTGCTATTAAAATTCATGGTTTTTGAAATCAAACAAGGTGATGTAAATGAAATTCAAAACCGTGATACTTGAATTTGGCAAGATTTTAAGTTTCACTGTATATTTCCAATTTTCCAACAAAGCTTTAATTATCGAATCTAAAAAATATTTTTAGATCAAGATATTTAAAATTCGATCATATTTTATTTAGACATCAAGGTCTAAAGATGGGAATTTGAATTTTGAAAGAATTTTTTTTTAACCCTGTATGTTAGAACAGAGGCAAAAGACATGCATACACACAAACTTCATACATATACAACATGCAGGGATTTTTTTTTTACACAAGTATATAAGCATGTTCACATCATAACTTCAAGTAAAAATCCAAACACCAAGATAAAAAAAAAGTTTAAGGGTCTACTCACCTTGATGGGAAGAACAGAGGTCTGGAAAATTTCTTAGGCCTGGAACTGTGTTTTTTTTTGAAAACCTTCTTTGATTTTATTTCCTGAGTTTTTTACTTGATGATGAATTGTTTTGGCTTTTCTTTGATTTGAATTTGCCTGACTTGAAATGTTTTGCTTGCTGTCTAGGTTTTTGCTTTGATCCTCTTTTTCCAGATTTTGTTTTCAAGCCTTCCAGATTTGAATTCTTCTCTTAGTTACTTCAGTTTGATTCTGCCTGAACTTGAAGTTGTTACTCAGGCTTGATTTATTCTACTAGTTCCAGTTGAATCAGGTTTTAGTCTTGATTCCTGAAGTTTTGATTCAGATTTTTGATTTTCTTTATTTTGTTTCAGGTCTGTTTTGCTTTAGCTTGGTTTCTCAGATTTTGAAACTGAAAACAGCCTGATTTTTAATTTTTTTTCTTATGTATGTTTATAAATTTTAATCAAAAGATAAATGCCACTTGCAATTTGTATATTTACACTTGTAAGCACATAGTTTAAAACCTTACACTTGTTAAGTTATATCATTAAGAATTTTACACTTGTTTTATCTTATAATCTCAATTTTACAAATGTTCAAACGTGAACGTTTGTGCTTAAGCCCATTTCTTAAATTTAATTTAATATAAAATATGTTTTATGTTTTTAACCCTTGTTTAAATAAATTTAAACTTTGTTTTAAACCCTCTCTTTGTTTTAATTTTCAAGTTATGTTTTCTCTTTTATACTTTTAAACATTTACAAACTATAAATTTTAAAAGAAAATTTTCTAATCTTTACATCCAATACTATTTTAAATTTAATTTATTATACTTTTAATTGTATACATATATATATATACATACAAATTACATTTAGTTATGTATAAACTTTAAATTTTAATTTAAGTTATTATACTGAAATTTATACAAATAATACTAGTGTTGAAAATGTTCAAATTTTAATCTTTTAGAAAATTATTATATTAATTTCAAAATATAACTTTTTAAAGAAAATGTTTTAAAACTTTATTTCTATAATAGATCCAATTTATTTATAAATATTTACATTTTGAATTTTCTAAAATCAAAATTTTATTTACTATTTAACTTTCAAATCTATATATATTCATAAATATATTTATTCAAAAATTTTCAAATTAATCCACAATCAAATTTATAATTAATATATTATTCAAAATATTTTTTCCAAAATTCCAAATAGAAATTCTATTTAAACATCATTTTTATATACATTTATATTAATAAACAAACAAATATCTATTTAATTTGGAAAATACCAAATTACTTCACAATTTAATTTCAAAAATTAAATTAATTACCAAATTAATCGGGCTTAAAAAATCAGGAATGTTACAGATTCCCCACTTAGAAAATTTCGTCCCTGAAATTTGCAAGACAGGGAGACAACAAAAGAATGTAGAAAGATAGAGAGGTGAATCACCAGATCAAGTTGAATATCTTTTCTGCATTTGGCATACTAAATCAGAATATCAACAATAGATACAAGAACAAATCCATTTAACTCTTCACAAGATACTCGGGTTATCCAGATCTACGAAGTATGCAAGGGCATTGGTTAGTTCGAAGGGATAACTAACCGTTCGTAGAACATATTTTTACCCCACAGAATAGACAGATACATGGATACAATCGCAAAACTTTTTAGTTTAGAAACCAAAGTATACCTATCAACCATAGCAACCATAGTAACCAAAGCAACCAATTCATCCAACAATCAATTCCGACCTATCCGGAGTTTATGTCCCATACCGACACATCAAAGCTTCTCCATTGAGTTGCCACGAAGTAATCAAAGAATTTGATATTGAATGATGAATAAGAGAGATTGATAGAGAAAAGGTTGTTCCTTATTGTTACAGGGTATTCACCATTTGTAGTGGTACTTCCCTGTCCCTTATCTCATCCTCTTCTTGCACTCATACTTACTATCGGTGGATAGTCAGAGATTTTACTGAGGCACAGGGACGGATATCTTAGGGGTACTCATTCAAGGGTATATTTCACCCTATCTCTAATGAGTTACCAAATGTGTTATACTCCTGAGCTAAAGTTTCAACCTTCAGCTCTGATACCAATTATGACGATCCTAACTCGACCTTCGAAAATCGGCACCGAACACTTCACCAGTATTCAAATGCCGCAGATTCAAACGCCGAATTTGGCTCGCCGGAGCTTATAACACATTAAGTATAATAACACAGCGGAAGAAAATGAATAATATCATTGATATACAACAATGAATACAATATCTGATACAACACATTTGATACAACTGACTATCAATATATCAAATATAGATACAAGACAATAACTGAGACAACAGTAGCGAAAAGACAATGTCTTCAATGCCAAAACTCCAAAAACTCCATCTCTAATCCAAAGCTAGCTCGAACTCCCATCAAGTTGTACTAAGCATGGTCAGTCGTCCAAAGACTGAAGAAGATTCCCAAAGACTGAAAGCAACCAAACCAAAGACTTCGAACGCTATCGAATCAACACCTATTATTTGATTATCTGAAAATCCAACTATAGACCGCCCGTGTGGAAAATTGTAGGCACCTAGAGTTTAGGAAGGGAACAATGAACCCCAGGTCAGTCATGGGACTGGTATGAGCAAACAAAACAGTTTTATCTTTAAAACAAACAACAAAATATTTCAAATTTGAAATCCACAATGGTTTTTGGAAAATGAAACTGCCATAAGGTCTCCCGCCACACACACAATGCAAGCCCACATTTGGAGGAGATTTCTCCTTATGACAGTCAAAAATGCTTGACACGCGAAAGTCATTTGATATTATTATTTGTGCATAGTGCAGAAAAATCTTTCGAAAGTATAATATTAATCTTAGCCAGCATACGTACCATCATAGTATGCCTACTATAGCTACCATATTAGATGGATGGTTCTACAACTAAAACCGTAAAGGGCGCGTATTGGATGATTGGATTTCCAACAAATGGTCAGGCTAAGGAACTTCCTTAAGAATGGAATGCCTCTGTAGGGACGCCCCTAAGAACCAAACAGTTCCCTACCAACACAAGGCTGGGTTACCCCTGCCCGGAAGTAACCCTCAAGTAAGCCACCCCCGGTCGTTACCGATCTTTATCCGAGGCCTCGACACCAACAACCACAAAGTAAAGTATCTGGGATCCATACCATGATACCACTTTTAAAATCAACATAAGTAAATATCTGGGATCCATACCATGATACTACTTTGTATCCAGAAGGAAATGGACATACCCTAGGGGAGCGACCCCTAAAAACCTTGCCGCAACATTCCTGTTTCGACCATTTCCGGGTTGTGAGGCTCAACGAAGTCACGTCCACAAAGCTACGCTTTTCACAAAGCCATGCTTTGATCAACAAATGATCAGCAGCACTTCGTATGCGACATTACCAAATTGGGAGTGTATCACTAGTAACCATCAATTACATAACCTCTAAGCTCGTACGTCTCAGGGAAGGGTGTTATGCTAAGAGAATAAATCTACGCTACCAAACAGAAATGTATTTGATAGAAACTGGCTTTACATCTCAAAGTGTAATGTCAGACACACATCCATACAAGTCTGTTTCGGGTTCAAACAGAACCGAAGTCACTTCCGAAGAAGCCCTTGCACTCTGGGAATTACCAATCCCGATCGGACTCCCCATCACATATGGAGATCTCTATATCAGGCGCTAATCGATGCAGAGTCATTCGATGGGTCATCCTTTCGTTCTCAAAAATACCCGGTCTTCACCACCGGTCTTCAAATGTTATCCATAACGTCGTATCATTATTCGAAATGGGTTATATGACACAAGGTCCTCTCCTGGCTAAACCGAATAATGAGCGCAATATTAAAAAAACATATGGATATTAGGATTTCAGTTAAGCAACAACTTATTATGCAAAACTTTTCTTCAAATGGTTTAAACAAATTACCATTTCAAATCATTAAACATAAAGATTCACTTCACAAAGTTTACCAATCTTTCACAAAGATTCATTCATAGCCTTCAAAACCATTTCCTTTTCAAATTCGATTAACTTATCCAATTATTAAATCAAAAACTCAATTCATAGCTTTCAAAACTATTTCCAAAGATCCATTCATAACTTTCAAAACAATTCCCATTTCAAATCTTTTATATATAAAAGATACACCATTTAATCCTCTTCGATTTTAAAGCAAAGTTTAACAATCTTTCACAAAGGTTCATTCATAGCTTTCAAAAAGCATTCACAATTTCATTTCAAACTTGAAATCTTTCGATACAAATTGGAAATCCTTTATTTATATGGAAACAATTATTATTTGAAAACAAATAGTCTTCGTTTCGGAAAAATCCAATTATATTTGCACTAGTTAAAGCCCTTGAGTTAAATTCAAATTCCCAAATCAATACCTTTAAAATGGTTTAACCCATATATAACATCTATAACATCCTTAAACCATAGTCTTCAAACATAGAATTTTCAAGTTTTGAATTCAAATTTAAATCAAATTATTTAAATTTCAAAACTCAATCACGTTATTCAAAATAACTTTTATTTTTGAAACTCCTTTTCAAAAGCTTTCATTTCCAATTCCAAAACTATTTTGGATTCAAAAATTCAATCTTTAAAATCATTAAAGATCTGTGACTTAATCAATATCCTCGTGTAATCCATATTTGTGCTATAGTGTAGTCTAGGGGTTTTACCCAATACCGCAACATCATCAATCATCACCGATTCAACTATATCAATATCGATAAGAGGTATAATCCTATAATGCTTAACTACATACATAGAATCATAGATAAATAATATACATTCATCAAAGTTATGATAAATTACAATCATCATAGCTTCAATTAAAACAATTCATATCACAAAGCATCACATATTAGAGATAACAAACAATTTACAACAATTCAACAGAATACAATCATCCATAAGGAAGATTAATTGATCATCTGATTAATTGAAATCAAATTAATCACTAACCCAAGTTACTTAACAATTAATTAATCACAAACCTTAATCATTAATTATCCTTTAATTATTTATTAATTAATGTTTAAAATAAATAAATCAACCTTTAATTTAATTAATCATCCTTAATTAATAATTCGATTAACCTTTAATTACTAAATTAATCAACCCATAATCATTAAATAATTAACCTTTAATTATTTAATTATCCTTAATCAATCACATTAATTAATTAACCCTTAATCAATTACCATTTAATTAATTAATTACCTCTTAATTAATTATCCTTAATTAATTATCCTTAATTAATTACCTCTTAATTGATTATCCTTAATTAATCACCTTTTAATTAATTATCCTTAATTAATTATCCTTAATTAATACCTCTTAATTAACTATCCTTAATTAATTACCATCTAATTAATTATTCTTAATTAATTACAATAAGTGATTATCCTTAATCAATTACAGTAATTAATCACAAATTAATTACATTAAGTTATTATCCTTCAACTACTTGATTAATCAATTTAAATCATTAATTAATTACTTTTAATTAAGTAATTATCTTTAATTATTTCCATTAAATAATTATCTTGAAGTAATTAATTACCCTTAATTACCTTTATTTATAAATAACCCTTTCTATCAATTAAATTAATCCTTTACTAATTAAAGACAAATCATTTATCTAAATTAATTACTTTAATTATTATGTAAACCTTAATTAATAAACCTTGTAATTAATTATCATTAACCAATCAGCTTAATCCTTTAAGTTAATTAACTTTCAAAAACATCTCTTCTTAATTAAATCCTTAATTACATTATTAAATTTATTTAATATAAAATTTAAAAATAAAGGTTACGTGTATATATCAAAACACCTTAAATTCAAAGTAATTTTATTCTAAAACCCTTAATTAATTCCAAGCTTAAATAAAAATTTATTATTTTAAAAAGAAGTAGTTTTAAGAAAATTGTTAAGAAAAACTTGATTAATTTTAAAAGTTTAAAAACTGTTTTTATAGTAAAACCAACAGACCCGAGCCATTTCTAGTTTTACCCGAGCCTTGCTTCGAGATACGCGCCTTCTTTCAGCTTTGAGAGAAACCCAATCGATCTCGAGTTCAACTTCGAGTCCAACTTCATCTTCTCAAACCAACATCATTTCCCAGATACTCGAACCTATCGCGTGTACTTGCACATCGTCTCGCCAACGCTCTGACAACTACGTCGCTATCAACACTTCGCCAACGATGCTTCCAAACTTCCCGACCACCCAAGTTACCAGTTTCGCCTGTGATTCGATATCCAGTATCTCAATCACACAGGCATTCAACCACGATCGATAAAACCCTCATGCCGACGACGATCCCAAGCACCAGTGACCTTGCTATTCCACCCAGAACCTCGCCATAAACCCATGCTCCTATTCCTCTTGGACCCATCAACTTCGATCAACCACCAACGTCGCAATAACCCTGAAAACTCCCTCGACTAAAATCAGACATTGAACCGTAATTTAGCCTCGCATGGCTACCACGGCGACCTGGAATTTAAACGAGTATTTTTCTGATGAACCCCTATCTTCCCTCTATCTCCAAGTCCAAGCACGATGAACCCAAACCCGCTTGTCGCCAGGGATTGCCGCAAATGCAAGTCCCGTTCATCTCGAAATTTCCCACAATTCATCAAATTTAGAATTTGTGATATTGCTATTAAAATTCATGAATTTTGAAATCAAATAAGGTGATGTAAACGAAATTTGAAACCGTGATACTTGAATTTGCCAAGATTTTAAGTTTCACTGTATATTTCCTATTTTCCAACAAAACTTTAACTTTCTAATCTAAAAAATATTTTTTTGATCAAGATCTCGAAAATTCGAACATATTTTATTTAGACATCAAGGTCTAAAGAGAATCTGAAGATGAGGATTTGAATTTTAAAAGAATTTTTTTTAACCCTGTATGTTAGAACAGAGGCAATAGACATGCATACACACAAACTTCACACAAATACAACATGCAGGCATTTTTTTTACACAAGTATACAAGCATGTTCACTTCATAACTTCAAGTAAAAATCCAAACACCAAGATAAAAAAAAGTTTAAGGGTCTGCTCACCTTGGTGGGAAGAACAAAGGTTAGGAAAATTTCTTAGGCCTGGAACTGTGTTTTTTTTTAAAACCTTCTTTGATTTTGTTTCCTGAGTTTTTACTTGATGTTGAATTGTTTTGGCTTTAATTTGATTTGAATTTTCTTGACTTGAACTGTTTTGCTTGTTGTCTAGGTTTTTGCTTTGATCCTCTTTTTCCAGATTTTGTTTTCAAGGCTTCCAGATTTGAATTCTTGTCTTAATTACTTCAGTTTGATTCTGCCTGAACCTGAAGTTGTTACTCAGGTTTGATTTATTCTACTAGTTCTAGTTGAATCAAGTTTGATTTATTCTACTAGTTCTAGTTTTGAATCAGGTCTGTTTTGCTTTAGCTTGGTTTCTTAGATTTTGAAACTGAAAACAGCCTGATTTTTTTTTTATGTATGTTTATAAATTTTAATCAAAAGATAAATGCCACTTGCAATTTGTTTATTTACACTTGTACACAAATGGTTTAAAACCTTACACTTGTTAAGTTATATCATTAATATTTTTACACTTGTTTTATCTTATAATCTCAATTTTACAAATGTTCAAACGTGAACATTTGTGTTTAAACTCATTTCTTAAATTTTATTTAATATAAAACATGTTTTATGTTTTTAACCCTTGTTAAAAGAAATTTAAAACTTTGTTTTAAACTCTACCTTTATTTTAATTTTCAAGTTATGTTTTCTCTTTTATACTTTTAAACATTTACAAACTATAAATTTTGAAAGAAAATTTTATAATCTTTACATCCAATACTATTTTAAACTTAATTTGTTATACTTTTAAATGTATAAACATATATACATTCAAATTACATTTAGTTATGTATAAATTTTAAATTTTAACTTAAGTTATTATACTCAAATTTATATAAATAATACTAGTGTTGAAAATGTTCAAAATTCAATCTTTTAGAAAATTATTATATTAATTTCAAAATATAAGTTTTTAAAGAAAATGTTTTAAAACTTTATTTCTATAATAAATCCAATTTATTTATAAATATTTACATTTTGAATTTTCCAAAATCAAAATTTTATTTACAATTTAACTTTCAAATATATATATATATATTCAAAAATATGTTTATTCAAAAAATTTCAAATTAATCGACAATCAAATTTATAATTAATATATTATTCAAAATATTTTTTCTAAATTTCCAATTAGAAATTCTATTTAAAAATCATTTTTTTATATACATTTATATTAATATACAAACAAATACCTATTTAATTTGGAAAATACCAAATTACTTCACAATTTAATTTCAAAAATTAAATTACTTACCAAATTAATTAGGCTTAAAAATCAGGAATGTTACAATTTTACCTTTAAGACATGACCCGCATTTACAATCAAGAAACGGGAAAAAACCTTCAGTTTTCAGTTTGTGTGGACGTGCCTTACTAATATAACCCAGCCTATAATGCCAAAGATAACTATCATTTATATTGTTAGAAGAATTATTCACAGAGCATACATAATTAGTATTAATCACGTAAATGCCAGTTTCAAGAATATCATCATGGATTTATTTCCATTAAAACTAATGTTCATAATGCATTTGCCCAATGAAATATATATCCAGTCTCAGACAATATAAATACAGAAATATTCCCAAAATAAAGTCTTTTACAAAATAGCACTTATTGAATATCAAAACTACACCACTAGGAAAACATAAATGATAGTCCCCTATTACCTTTGCATCTACGGTAGATCCATCAGCAGCTTGGAGCCTCAACTCTCCTTTTGCAGTGCGGTGCCAGTTCCTAAGCCCCTATAATGAATTACAAATATGTGTTCCAGATTCAATATCTAAGATCCAAGATGTTTTATTGATTACAAAATAATGTTGAACAATAAGTGTACCTAATGGAGCCATAGAACCATTATGTTTCCTATAACTAACAATCTTCAAGTAGTCAGGACAATTCCTTTCCAATGACCTTTCTTGTGGCGGTGGTGACTTCACCCCTATCATTAGTCTTCTTACGTTTTCTGTAATGACCCAGAATTTCTGTCAATTAAAATTTGTATATTTAATTGATTTTAAATATTAATAAGTGAAATTAAACAGTCGAATAAATTTTATTTCGAATAATTGGATTTAATTGGATAATTAAATCGATAATTTAATAGTTGAAATTAGAGAAATAATTGGAAATTGGGTTAAATATGATTGAAATTGATTTGTAAAATTTTATTTAATCATGTTGGAGTTAGAATGATGATATAAAACTTTTAAAATCGAATTTAAAGTTAATTTGTGAAAATTGAATATTTTAATATTTAATTGACGAGTTAAAATAGCCATTTTTTAAACAGTCTCGGATTTCGACGAAACCAGTTTCATCGGATCCGTAATGTTAAATTATTGTAAGGTTTCAAATATCGTGTCAATCAGATTTACCGTTTGTTCGGGGCAAGTCAAAACACATAAAAATTGGTTTAATCGATTTAATTTAAAATCGATCGTTTATTGTCGTAACTCGCACATATGATCGAATTGGCTCCCGAAACCTATTTCATTGTGTCCGGAACGCGGGTTAAACCCAAGAAATGCCAGTCACCGCGCGAGATTCAGAGTTCGAAAAATTGGAAATGAATAGTGTTTTTTGGTGAAAATTTCTATAAAGGAACCTCAACATCCTTAAATTTTTGCAAACCCTAACCCTAATCAGTAGCCGCCGTTCTCTATTATCAATGGCTGAAATATTCTCTCCTTCTTCCCTCAATTGCTTCCAATCCGTGAAGAATTAGAAAAAATCATCAACTAAGAAACTGTAGAGGGAAAAGAGCTCTTCGAATCTATATGGGGATGATGGGATATGGAGCGATTATGGTGGAGATTTTTGGCCGTGTTCATCAGGGAGTTCGGCACGAATTTCGAGGCCATCTTAGGGCCGAGCTCGGCCGCATTCGAGGTGGAGGCGAGGCACGCCGTGAGCTTCAAAACCATGGTCACCGATCGACTTCTAGGTGCTCGAAGATGGCGCTGGATTTAGGGTTTGAGGGCGGCAACGTTGGGTTCATTCACATTTTTTTTGCGTTAGGGAAGAAGAAGGGGCCGAACGGCCTGATGTTGAGCAAAGGAGATCCAACGGCAGATGTGAATTAGGGTATAAAAAATTAAAATAAATTTGTAAATTGATTATATTTAAATTTGTATAATCTTTAAACTATCATAACTTTGTCGTACGAGGTCGGAAAATTACGAAACGACTTGCGTTGGGTTCATTTTGTCGAGCACTACGCAATGGAGCTGGCTTGGTGTTGTTTGGAGTTAGTAAAATTTTTGGGTAAAATCAAACGCACGTTTAATTTTATTCAAAATAAAACGCTACAACTGTTATCGGAAACTCAAGGTGAGAACTTCTCACTCAATCAAATTGTTTCGATTTAAATTTTAAATAGTTAGATTTAAAATTTCTTGATTGTATGCCTGGATGATAAATTATTACCTATTGATTGTTAAAATAGACATTATACGCCGTATATTAAGCGGATGTTATTTATTAAAAACATATACCGTGATAATTCCATCTTGATTGGAATTGGTATTATATATGTACTTGGAGTTGGTTTTCCCGCATTATATAGCGGATGAGACCTTATTGCGCCGTATAATAGCGGATAATATTTTATAAATCCCATTTACCGCGATTTTCCATATTGGAACGGAATTGGTATTGTGCTAATGTTTGTGGATGCAGGGAAACAGGTTGGAGGGATCCAACAGGATTCCTCACCATATTTGATTTCAGATATTGTGATATTTGTTGATTATCATATGATGATATATGATGTTTGCATGTCGTGATTGATTATTTGGTGTCGTTGCATCATTGGGCCTATTTTTGGAGTTTAAAAATGTTAAAGTAAAGATTTTTATTTTAAAAGGATTTTTAAAGTGATTTTTGAAAGTATATGTTTTATTAAATTTTTGAATTGATTCATTTTAAATAAATTAACGTTATAAAATTTAATATTATAAAAATTATGATTTTTGAGAAATATAGTTAAAATGTGATTTTTGAAATAAATAGTTGATAAATTTATGAGATGGTTTAAATTAGGATTTTTTGAATTATTATAAATAGTTTATATAAAAGATTTATAAACTTGATTTTATAAATTAAAAATATAGGAATTATAAAACGAGTTTTATTAAGTGTTAAAATGAAGTATAAATGGATTTCATAAGTAAATGAAATTTATAGATTTATAAATTGTGAAGTTATAAAATGAATATATTTTTGTAAAATAAAAGATTTATAAGTAATTAACTTATAAATCGGATTTTGGCATTTTAATTGGGATTTTCGAATAAGTATAAATGGTTTATAGATGAGATTTATAAAATATATATTTTATAAATCGAAATAATGGAATTATAAAAGAAGTTCTATTAATGCTGAAAATGAGGTTATAAATGGAATTTTATAAGTAGTAAGATTTTTAAGTTTTGTAAATTGAAGTCTTTATAAAATATAAATGGGAATTTATAAACATTGTTTTATAAATCCGAAACCGACTTATTTTGATAAGTCAATTATTTTAGATTTTTAAAGGAGATATATTCATGATTTTGGACGGTGGATAATCCTTTAAATAAAATATGTAGAAAAATGTTGAATTTGGTTAACGACGAGTATTCATGATTTTGGACAGTGAATATATTATTAAATAAAATGGATATGTTTGGGGAAGTGATATTTTAAATAGAATTAAAACGATTTAAAGATGTATTAAAATGCATTAAGTATTGAATACATGGATTTCAACATTCATTGTTGAAATAGACGTTTTCGAGAAATAGAAGGAAATAGTGGACTATAACACTGTTGTTATAGTAAATGAATTCCGAAAGGAAATGTTTTATATAGTATTGGGATTTATATATCTATCTTAATTTCGAATCCATATACTAGTGATTTATGGTTGTCGTAACGATGTTTTATGCAACATTCGTTTTGACTCAAATAAATGTGTTTAAGCGCACATTTTCCTTAAAGAATGAAATATATACTTAATTTCGATTTAAGTATATTGAATATTTTCCAAGTGTTGAAAATAAATGGATTTGTGAATTACTTATTATTAAATAAGTATGGAAATGTTTTCCAATATGAAGTGAATATTTTGAGATTTTATCTTTTAAAGATAAATTGAAAATGAATATTAGAAATCGATTTGGAAATCGTATATTCATAGATATTTTGGAATTGTAAATTCACCATGGATTTATAAAAAGAAAGGGAAATTTGTTTAAAAATAAACATTGGTTTATTTTTTAAGTGTGGAAATAAATTTATGGATTTGGAATGTAAATATAAGGTAAATCGGTAAGGATTTATTTTATTGGTTTAAAAGAACCATTTTGAAATGGAAATGAATAAAGATTTGTGAATATATCCCGTGTAGGGAAACAATTTGAAATTTGTTTCCAAAAGTGGTAAAGGTGAAAAGTGATTTGACAATTTGTTTTTCAAATGGTTGAAGTGTGGAAATTATATATCTAGTAAAATATTTTGGAAAATAAATAATTTGGAAAATTATTTGGAATTTGGTGATGTTGTGCATACCTATTGATAGTTAAATAACCGACTATCAATATTTACCTTTAAATGGGTATTTGTTGTGATTTGCTTGAATTTGAATGCCACACTTATTTTTAAAATAAGCGCTCACTATTCGGGTTAGCCGGGAAAGGACCTTTGGGTCGTATAACCCATTCTGAACATGTGATACGTCGTTATGGATTGCATTTGAAGACCAGTGTTGAAGGCCGGATATTTTTGAAGACGGAAGGATTACCGTCGAATGACTCTGCATCGGCTGATCTCCGATATAGAGGTTTTATCACCCTTAGTGACGGGAAGTCCGGACGTGATTAGTGAATATCCGGATTGCAATGACTTCTTTGGAAGTGCCTTCGGTTCCGTTCGATCCCGGAACGGACTTGTATGGATGTGTGTCTGACGTTACAATTTGAGATGTAAAGCTGGTTTCTATCAAATATATTTCTGTTGGTGGCGGAGAATTTATTCTCTTAGCATAACACCCTTCTCTGAGACGTACGAGCTCAGATGTTATATAGTTGATGGTTACTAGTGATACATTCCCAAATTGGTAATGTGGCATAGGAAGTGCTGTTGAGCATTTGATGATCAAAGCACAGCTTTTGTATAAAGCGTGGCTTTATGGACGAGACTTCGTCGGACCTCACACCCCGGAAATGGTCAAAACAGGAAGGATGCGGCAAAGTTATTAGGGGGTAGCGCCCCTTTAGTGTATGTCATTCCTTCTGGATAGAGGTGGTATCATGGTATGGAGCCCAGATACTTAACCTATGTTGTTGTTGCAAATTTATTACTTTGTGGTTGTTGGAATCGAGGATCCTCGGATATAGATCGGTTACGATCGGGGAATAACATATTCGTGTCAGTAGTTACCCAGTTTGAAGGGTAACTCGGCCTTGTGTTGGCAGAGATCCGGTTAGGTTCTCGGGTCGTCTTTCCAGAGGCATACCCATGTGGCAATGGAAAGTTCCTTGGCCTGACCATTTGTTGGAAATCCAAACTTCAATACGCATCTTGTATGGTTTTAGTTATAGAACCTGCCATTTACTTATGGTGGTCACCACTGTTTAGATGGTAGCTATAGTAGGCATAAGTGCGAAATGCCTATACTGGCTAAGATTTATATCTTTACTTTCGAAATGTTTTCTACGCTAGGCACTTGTAACAATATCAAATGTTTCTTTTTAATATGTATCAAGCATCTTTGACTATCATAAGGAGAAATCTCCTCCGATTCTGTGTTTGCATTGTGTGTGCGTGCGGGAGGCCTTATGGTAGTCTCATTTTCCAAAAAGCATTACGAATCTATTTTAAAATATCCCTTGGTTTGTTTTAAAGATAAATAACTGTTTTAAGTTCTCACACCAGTCCCATGACCGACCTGGAGTTTATTTTTTCTTCCTAAACTCTGGGTGCCCACCAATTTCCACATGGGCAGTATAGAGTTAGGTTATCAGGATATTCTGGAATTCAGGAGTTGCTGGAGGCAAGCTGGATGGCATGGCGTAGTATATCGACTAGTATATAATATTTCTTTTCCGCTATTTGTTGTTGTATACTCTGATGATGTAATGTAATGTGATGTAATAACTGATATAGTTCTTTGTTTAAAGATTATTCATTTATCTATTATATGTTGCTCCGTTGCGATTATGAGATTCTGATATTGTTCTGTTATTTCTTTCTGTTCTGTTCTATCTTTTTCTCTCTTCTTCTATCTTTTTCTTCTTCTTTAACCATAACGGTACGATTTTCCGGCATTCGATTGCTCGGCAGTTGATACGGTGAACGTATTGATGTCAGTTTTCGAGCGTTGAAAAGTCGCACTCGTTACATTTTCTGTTTTTGTTACCTTGTCTTTTTCGCTCCTTCAAACTCTTCGAAGATGATGCACTACCCTTAATAGCAAGTACAGCCCCTCGATCCTTATATGCAGACTTGGTTGACTCCAACATATTGAGAGCTCCAGGAGAATCATATTTAATTAGTTCATATTATAATTCAATATGAACTATTTATACTGAGGAGTAAGAGTGTGACGACCGCCCATGACTCCCGCACGGAAACAAGGGAATGGTGCGCTGAAAGTGTGCCAGGCAGCCATGAGTGACCGTCAAGGGTAAAATAAACATCGCAGACTCTATCGTAAAAATCATAGCGCATGGATAAAATACAATAGAGAAATATAATATAGTGAAGCTCCCATAGAACAGAATATCATCATCTAATCATAATAGCTTTATACATGGTCTGAATCATGAATACAAGAAGCCTCACTACATAGCACTCAGAGTAATCAACAATCAGCGGAATATCCAGTACATAGAATATGAAAATAATATGTAAAGCCTCCTGCTCGTCTTCGTCATCATCAGCGTGAGCCACTAAGATCAGCACCTGCCACCTGTCACCTAGTCTGCCCATCCCAAACATGGATGAACAGCCCAAGGTAATAAGAGGAGATATAAAACCTTGAGTCAGACAACAGTCTTAGTGAGCAGTAAATCAACTATCAAACATACCAAAGGAACATAAAGGATAAAAGGAATAGGAACCCAAATCATCCCACTCCACCTCTTTCTACAGTGATAGCCCCCAGACACACACTAAGGAGAAGCAAGCATAGCAAAGCAGATAATTAAAGTAAAGCAATAATCACTCGGGTCAAGGTCGATGTTTTCCAAATACAAACCCCCAAGGCCTAAACCAAGATCAGATAAGCACCCAGAAAACACCGCTCTTGAGACCGAATGATGATACAACCAAACATCCATGACTCTGGCTATCACTGTTATCATTGCCTTGATTTTATCGTTAATTGAATGACCAACTCATCTTTCAACCATCCGTCAAGGGTTAATGGCAACCCCGGTTCTAGACATAACTCCGCACGTCACCGTGACCCGTGCCTAGGTATAACGGATCTACCCAGAGTACTAGCACGTCATCATGACCCGCGCCTGGGTATAACGGATCTACCCAACGTACTCTTGCTTTGAGCTTGCTAGAACCTTCAATAACGATAAGATCTCAGCCTTCTAGTCATCCTCCTCGACGACTATTCCCATTATAGCTCAAGCACCTCTCGAGCCCACCATTATCCACCAACTCGAACCGCATCATCGAGTAATCAACATGCTTGGGATGATCCCGTCTGGATTAAACCAAGGCTTCCACATCATGCTTTGCTCCAACGCATCTTAGCAAAGTCCATCTCATCATCATACTTCGCCTCAACATATCATGGCAAAGTCCATTTCGTCATCATACTTCGCTTCCTCTAACTATAGCAAAGTCCTCGAACCCATCCATATGAGCTTCATCATCCGCTTCATATGCCACAACAGCTTTCACCATTCAAGAGCCTTTCCACTTAGCTTTTGAATCATCTTCAACCATCTTGTCCCAAATCAACTACAAGCTAACTCGAGACAATCAAATCAATCATACATCCAAACAATCAAGCATTCAAATAAGATCTAATCAAGCAATATCAACTATAATGGGAAATTTCGTAAATAAATGAGCATAAGTCTAACATATATGAAATCATGGATTTTAGCATAGATCTATCAAATATAAAACATGGGTTTTGTCTCTATAACTTGTTAATTGAACTTGCATAGGTAAACATCTTCAAAAGTAATGAATCTAGTCTTGGAACTAAGAAAAATGCATGAAATCTCTAACTTTAACACTCAAACAAGCCACCAATCCAATATACTCCTTTGGGTCCGCGTGAGAGATAACTACCACTCACCGAATCACCCAAACACTTCAACAACTATCAACTAAAGATCTGGACAGCAAGGATTCAAGCTCGATTCGTCGAAATCTCGCTTGAAATGGTGAAATCTAGCTTCGTCGGATGAAGATCTTCAACTTTGGCTCTTCAATCTTTGATCTTGATCTTCGATCTTGACGGATGTTAGCACAAGATTGAAGTAGAGAAAGAAGTGAAGAAAATGTTGTAGTCGAGTTTCCAAAATGGCAGCACTTCGTCGCTTCAAAAACCGGTGCCCAAAAGTGAGCCAAACCCCTCTATTTATAGGCTGAAATCACCCTTAGGTCGCCCAGACTTAGGTCGTTGCCGACCTAAAAACTCCGACCTAACATAGGTCGCTGCCGACCTATACACTCCAACGACCTAACGGCTTAACCACCCAGAGACATACGAGTTACGACCTAGACCCCAACGACCTACGACCTAAAGCATACTCGCCTCTATGATATAGCGACCTACCGACCCAACGACCTAAAGCATACGCGACTTAACTCTCCAACGACCTAAACCTTATGCCAAAGCACGAACTATCATAACCAAGCTATATCCCTCTCTAGGTCGTCAGAACGACCTTACACAGACATCCTACCTCAACATAGGTCGCCTCCGACCTAAATATACACTGCGACCTATCTTAGGTCGCTCCCCGACCTAACTTACTTATGCCGCCTACTATTAGGTCGCTAAACTCCTTAGGTCGCTCGCACTTTTAGATCGCTAACTACATTAGGTCGCTAACTAATTTAAGCCACTAACTTATAGGTCGCTCGCCCTAACCACTAAACGACCTAACTTACCTAGCAACCTAACACTTCCCTTAGGTCGCTCAACGACCTAACTTAGGTCGTTACCCCTATAGGTCGTTCACAACCTATCTCCTAACTCGCTAACCCGTAAGTCGTAGCCTTCTTAGGTCGTTACCTCGGTCTAACACACTAACTCGGCCACACCTTAAGTCGTCCAAATCTCTAGGTCACTAACTCATCCCAGCCCTTAAGTCGCTCATATCTATAGGTCGCCTACGGCCTAATACTTAACATGTTAACTCGTCCAAGTCTATGAGTCGTCTCACATCCTAACTCGGCCACTAGTTAACTCGTTAGCTATTATAACTCGGCCACATGACCTAAGCTCCTACCGACTCAACATCACACGACCTAAGACGCTAAGTCGGTCACGACTCAACTCCGAACGACCTAGGCTACCCTTCAACCTAAGCCTTTACACGAGTTAACTACCATACGACTTAAGCACTAACGACTTAAAGACAACAACAGTTTTACGATCTTTCGATTCGTAAAAATACGGGTCGTTACATTCTCTCCCCCTTAGGAATTTCGCCCCCGAAATTCCAAACAAACAAGAGCAATCAAAATTATTCCACATGCCTACCATCCATAGCAATCAACAAACCATGCATCCAATTACTAACCTAGCATGCAGAATTCTAAGACTAGAACAAGCTACAAATTCATGAGATGTCACGACACCTTAGGGCCATACCTCGAAGAGTTCAGGATGAGCTGCCTTCATCCTCTCTTCCTCCTCCCACGTACAGTCGTTAACATCATCACTCCATTGTATCTTGAGCAACGTAATCGTCTTCCTCCTAAGCTGTTTCGTATCGGTTTCAACAATACGAAGCGGCTTGCGAGGTCTTCTAACAACTGGATCAACCTTCAAATCTTCACAGCTATCAGCAGAAACCATTGTGCTCGAGTCGTGCACATACTTCCGTAGATACGATACATGAAAAACAATGTGCACACCCGCCATCTTTTCTGGTAACTCCAATCTATAAGCGAGCTTTCCAATTCGCTCGATAATCGGGAATGGTCCAACAAATCTCGGAATCAACTTTCCTTTCTTCCCGAATCGAATAACATTATTCAGTGGAGAAATCTTCACAAAAACCATATCTCCTACGTCGAACTCCAAATCCTTTCGACGTTTATCTGCATAACTTTTCTGCCGATCCTGGGCTGCCTTCATTCGTTGCCGAATGATCTCTATGAAATCCGTAGTCTGACGAATCATCTCTGGCCCAAGCATCAGTTTTTCTCCAGCTTCCAACCAACATGTCGAAGAGTTACACGGTCTTCCATACAAGGCTTCATATGGTGCCATACCAATACTTGACTGGTAGCTGTTGTTATACGCAAACTCCACTAAATGAAGATGATCTTCCCATGATCCTCCGAAATCCAAGACACATGCTCTCAAGAGATCTTCCAAAACTGGTTGACTCTCTCAGTCTGACCATCTGTTTGGGGATGATAAGCTGTACTCAAACACAACTCGGTTCCCAAAACTTCCTGAAAGCTCTTCCAAAATCCTCTAGTGAACAATGGATCTCGATCGCTCACTATACTCTTCGGAATACCATGGAATCGAACTATCCACTTAACATACAATTCAGCCAACTTCGATGCAGTCCTAGTCGATCGAACAGGAATGAATCTTGCACTCTTGGTCAAACGATCTACTATGACCCAAATCCCCTCATTCCCTGCTCTGGTTCTAGGTAGACCATCGATAAAATCCATCGATATCTGCTCCCACTTCCATGTAGGAACCTCTAATGGCTGAAGCAATCCACTTGGCTTCTTCTGCTCAGCTTTTACCAACTGACAGTTCATACATTTGGAAATGAAATTTCCAACATCCTTCTTCATACCTTCCCAGTAATAGGTTCTCTTCATATCCCGATACATCTTATTTCCACCTGGATGAATTGTCAACTTCGAGTGATGACTTTCCCTTAGAACTTCATCTCTCAATTCATCGATATCGGGAACAACTAGTCGTCCTTGCTTCCGAAGCCAACCTTCTTGATCAACTTCGAATCCTTTATCCTTTTCCGGGTCCAACCCATATTCCAAATCACGAATAATATTGACAAGCTTATCGTCTCGCTTTTGCCCCTCGCCAATTCTTTCCACTAGAGTAGGCCTTATCGATAAGTTTGCCAACATTTCAGGTTCCAATTCACATCTGGGCCTGAAATCAAATCCAGATAAATACTCGAGACTCTTCCATTCCGAAAACATGGCTCCCAATCCTGCATGTCTTCGACTCAACGCATCAGCTACTGCGTTACCTTTTCCCGGAGTATAAGCTATACCAAAATCATATGATGCCAAAAACTCTAGCCATCGTTGCTGCCGAAGATTCAAATCCTTTTGGGAGAAAAGATACTTCAAAGACTTGTGATCCGTAAACAACTCGAATCGAACTCCCAATAGATAATGTCTCCACATCTTCAGAGCAAAAACAATTGCCGCTAACTCCAAATCATGAGTCGGGTAATTCCTTTCATGCGGCTTCAGTTGTCGACTCGCATACGCAACAACTCTATCCTTCTGCATCAGCACTGCTCCAAGTCCAGTACCGCATGCATCGGTGTAAACCACCATCTCATCATTCCCACTTGGAATAGTCAAAACAGGAGCACTCGTCAATCGCTCTTTCAGGATTCTTAAAGCTTGCTCACACTTAGCATCCCAACTGAACACTTGGTTCTTCTTCGTCGATCCTGTTAATGGTGCAGCTATCTTGGAAAAGTCTTTGATAAACCGACGATAATATCCTGCTAATCCAAGAAAACTTCTCACATCAGATGCATTCTTAGGTCTAATCCAATCCTGGATCGCGGCCACCTTAGCGGGATCAACCGCTATCCCATTTCCAAAAATGACATGGCCTAAGAACCTCACTTCACCCTTCCAGAAGTGACACTTCGAAAACTTAGCCTTCAGCTGATGTTTCCGCAAGATTTCCAAAACAATCCTCAAGTGCGTCTTGTGCTCTTCCTCAGTTCTGGAATAAATCAGAATATCATCCACGAACACAAGTACGAACTTGTTCAACTGATCTCTGAACACTCTATTCATAAGATCCACAAAATACGCTGGTGCATTCGTCAATCCAAACGGCATTACCAGCCAATCATAAAAACCGGATGGTGTCCTGAAAGCAGTCTTCGGCACACTATCCTTCGCCACTCTTAACTGGTGAAATCCCGTTGCCAAATCCATCTGAGAAAACACCTTCGCCTCGTGAAGCTGATCAAACAAGTCATCTATTCTCGGCAATGGATACTTGTTCTTCTTAGTCACCTTATTCAGCTCACGATAATCAACACACAACCTCAACGATCCATCCGCTTTGGTTGCGAACACAACTGGTGCACCCCATTCGGACACACTACGCCGAATGAATCCTTTCCATAAAAGGTCATCAACCTGCACCCTCAACTCTTGCTGTTCTCTAGGCACCATCCGCCTAAGAGGCATCACAATAGGTCTGGCTCCCTCAACTAGATCGATACGAAACTCGATCTCCCTATGCGGCGGTAACCCTTTGACCTCGTCAAAGACATCCTCGAATCCATTCACGATTGGCATCGATGACAGTCCATCCCGTGAAACAACCAGCGAATACATGAAGCTCATGAAGACGCCTTCTTCATGCTTACATCGTATCACAACCTTTCGCCCCTCCACATTCTCAACTGTCACCTCCAATCTCTCACAATCAACCTTTGCCGCATACTTCCTAAGCCAGTCCATACCCAAAATAATTCCGAACCCCGCAAAGTTCAGAACAAAGCAATCACAAACAAAAGAGCAATCATGACTCGATATAACTAGACCACGGCATAGCATACACAAACAAGATGAACCCCCAACTGGATTAGTCACTACCAATGGTCTATCAACAATATCCGGTTCCAAACCCAACCGGTCTACCAACTCATTACAAATAAAAGAATGAGACGCTCCAGTATCAAATAACACTCTAACTGGAACACCACAAATGGAAAGAGTACCTTGAACCATCACACTCTTCCCCTTCTCTTCAGCAGTAGGAGCTTTCGAAGATGACGGGACAGCCCCTAAAGCATAAGCTTGCACAACCCGCCTGTCCTTTATCGGTTCCGGACAGTTCTTCTTAATGTGCCCCAGCTTATCACAGTTGTAGCACTTCAACAACACCTTCAGATTCTTGCAATCCTTGGAGAGATGGCCCTTCTGCCGACAATTATAGCAGGTCTTTTCCCCCTTCAGCTTCTTCTGACCATCCTTACCCTTCTGCTGTTGCTGCTTCCTCTTCTTGTTTCCACCCTGCTGTGGTTTAGACTCCTCTTTGGTCACAGCAACAACAGATACTTCCTTAGGAAACAAACTCTCGTGCCTGAGAGCTTTCTCCACCAGCTTCTCAAATGGATCGTCCAGATGATCCACCAACTGTCTTCCAAGATAACTGTCTAAGCCTGTCACAAACTTCTCATTCTTCTGATAAGAAGATTCAATATACGACCGAGCATACTTGGACAAAGCCTCAAACTCAGAAACATACTCAAGAACCGATCTCCCACCTTGCTTGAGCTCAACAAACTTCTTAAACAAGACAGATTTCTGAGCCGTAGAAATGAACTTAGCTTCAAATCTAGCTTGGAACTGCACCCAAGTAATTTCTTCCTCTGGAGTATCAATGGTGATAGAGTTCCACCAATCAGAAGCTCTCCCTTGAAGCTGTCTTGATGCAAGCTTCCTTTTAGTTGCATCCTCAATTCCCAAGTCACCAAAGATCCTTCTACAAGCATCTATCCTTCTTTGGACTTCAATGGTTGACTCTGTCCCTAAGAAAGCCTTCCCTCCAAGAGCAGTATAATCCTTACAAAGCTTAGCAAAATCCACCGGTCTTGGAGCTTGAACTTGAACTCCAACATCTACAGATGGCCCTGGAGCAGGTATCCTTCTCATGATAGAAGTCATCATGGCTTCAAACATAGCTCCATAATCAGCAACTCCTTCAGCGGCACGGCCTTCCCTTGCAACTGGTCTCCCTCTTCGACTCATCCTTAGTATCTACAAAAAGGACTGATTAGAACACCTTGAGGAACAACTACATAAGGAGTTCAAATCCATCTAAACTACTATATTATATATAGTAATCATCCATCAAAATACAATTACGTCTCTCTTACGTAGTTACGTCAGCGAGCGTTGGCTAAAATCGATTAACCAAAGCTCTGATACCAAATGTGACGACTGCCCATGACTCCCGCACGGAAACAAGGGAATGGTGCGCTGAAAGTGTGCCAGGCAGCCATGAGTTACCGTCAAGGGTAAAATAAACATCGCAGACTCTATCGTAAAACTCACAGCGCATGGATAAAATACAATAGAGAAATATAATATAGTGAAGCTCCCATAGAACAGAATATCATCATCTAATCATAATAGCTTTATACATGGTCTGAATCATGAATACAAGAAGCCTCACTACATAGCACTCAGAGTAATCAACAATCAGCGGAATATCCAGTACATAGAATATGAAAATAATATGTAAAGCCTCCTGCTCGTCTTCGTCATCATCAGCGTGAGCCACTAAGATCAGCACCTGCCACCTGTCACCTAGTCTGCCCATCCCAAACATGGATGAACAGCCCAAGGTAATAAGAGGAGACATAAAACCTTGAGTCAGACAACAGTCTTAGTGAGCAGTAAATCAACTATCAAACATACAAAAGGAACATAAAGGATAAAAGGAATAGGAACCCAAATCATCCCACTCCACCTCTTTCTACAGTGATAGCCCCCAGACACACACTAAGGAGAAGCAAGCATAGCAAAGCAGATAATTAAAGTAAAGCAATAATCACTCAGGTCAAGGTCGATGTTTTCCAAATACAAACTCCCAAGGCCTAAACCAAGATCAGATAAGCACCCAGAAAACACCGCTCTTGAGACCGAATGATGATACAACCAAACATCCATGACTCTGGCTATCACTGTTATCATTGCCTTGATTTTATCGTTAATTGAATGACCAACTCATCTTTCAACCATCCGTCAAGGGCTAATGGCAACCCCGGTTCTAGACATAACTCCGCACGTCACCGTGACCCGTGCCTAGGTATAACGGATCTACCCAGAGTACTAGCACGTCATCATGACCCGCGCCTAGGTATAACGGATCTACCCAACGTACTCTTGCTTTGAGCTTGCTAGAACCTTCAATAACGATAAGATCTCAGCCTTCTAGTCATCCTCCTCGACGACTATTCCCATTATAGCTCAAGCACCTCTCGAGCCCACCATTATCCACCAACTCGAACCGCATCATCGAGTAATCAACATGCTTGGGATGATCCCGTCTGGATTAAACCAAGGCTTCCACATCATGCTTTGCTCCAACGCATCTTAGCAAAGTCTATCTCATCATCATACTTCGCCTCAACATATCATGGCAAAGTCCATTTCGTCATCATACTTCGCTTCCTCTAACTATAGCAAAGTCCTCGAACCCATCCATATGAGCTTCATCATCCGCTTCATATGCCAGAGCAGCTTTCACCATTCAAGAGCCTTTCCACTTAGCTTTTGAATCATCTTCAACCATCTTGTCCCAAATCAACTACAAGCTAACTCAAGACAATCAAATCAATCATACATCCAAACAATCAAGCATTCAAACAAGATCTAATCAAGCAATATCAACTATAATGGCAATTTCGTAAATAAATGAGCATAAGTCTAACATATATGAAATCATGGATTTTAGCATAGATCTATCAAATATAAAACATGGGTTTTGTCTCTATAACTTGTTAATTGAACTTGCATAGGTAAACATCTTCAAAAGTAATGAATCTAGTCTTAGAACTAAGAAAAATGCATGAAATCTCTAACTTTAACACTCAAACAAGCTACCAATCCAATATACTCCTTTGGGTCCGCGTGAGAGATAACTACCACTCACCGAATCACCCAAACACTTCAACAACTATCAACTAAAGATCTGGACAGCAAGGATTCAAGCTCGATTCGTCGAAATCTCGCTTGAAATGGTGAAATCTAGCTTCGTCGGATGAAGATCTTCAACTTTGGCTCTTCAATCTTCGATCTTGACGGATGTTAGCACAAGATTGAAGTAGAGAAAGAAGTGAAGAAAATGTTGTAGTCGAGTTTCCAAAATGGCAGCACTTCGTCGCTTCAAAAACCGGTGCCAAAAAGTGAGCCAAACCCCTCTATTTATAGGCTGAAATCACCCTTAGGTCGCCCAGACTTAGGTCGTTGCCGACCTAAAAACTCCGACCTAACATAGGTCGCTGCCGACCTATACACTCCAACGACCTAACGGCCTAACCACCCAGAGACATACGAGTTACGACCTAGACCCCAACGACCTACGACCTAAAGCATACTCGCCTCTATGATATAGCGACCTACCGACCCAACGACCTAAAGCATACGCGACTTAACTCTCCAACGACCTAAACCTTATGCCAAAGCGCGAACTATCATAACCAAGCTATATCCCTCTCTAGGTCGCCAGAACGACCTAACGACCTTACACAGACATCCTACCTCAACATAGGTCGCCTCCGACCTAAATATACACTACGACCTATCTTAGGTCGCTCCCCGACCTAACTTGCTTATGCCGCCTACTATTAGGTCGCTAAACTCCTTAGGTCGCTCGCACTTTTAGATCGCTAACTACATTAGGTCGCTAACTAATTTAAGCCGCTAACTTATAGGTCGCTCGCCCTAACCACTAAACGACCTAACTTACCTAGCAACCTAACACTTCCCTTAGGTCGCTCAACGACCTAACTTAGGTCGTTACCCCTATAGGTCGTTCACAACCTATCTCCTAACTCGCTAACCCGTAAGTCGTAGCCTTCTTAGGTCGTTACCTCGGTCTAACACACTAACTCGGTCACACCTTAAGTCGTCCAAATCTCTAGGTCACTAACTCATCCCAGCCCTTAAGTCGCTCATATCTATAGGTCGCCTACGACCTAATACTTAACATGTTAACTCGTCCAAGTCTATGAGTCGTCCCACATCCTAACTCGGCCACTAGTTAACTCGTTAGCTATTATAACTCGGCCACATGACCTAAGCTCCTACCGACTCAACATCACACGACCTAAGACGCTAAGTCGGTCACGACTCAACTCCGAACGACCTAGGCTACCCTTCAACCTAAGCCTCTACACGAGTTAACTACCATACGACTTAAGCACTAACGACTTAAAGACAACAACAGTTTTACGATCTTTCGATCCGTAAAAATACGGGTCGTTACAAAGAGAACCAAGGATCACATCAAGTTGTAATTCATTGCTTATCTGTTTGTCCAATTACGAAAGCCTTTCAATATACCCCTTCAACATTAGTATGTAATCGTCCACTTTTTGTTTTTTAGTCATTTGCTATTAAACAGTTTCTTTATAAGCTCGCACCTTGTGGAATGGATTTTTCACCAAACAGAGCCTTGAGACTATCAAATATCTCATGGGTAGACATATTTTTGTGTTTCCTCTACAACGACTTGTATAACGTATATAGCACGAAAACTTAGACGATCTTAGGTCTGACACCCATTAATCATATACAAGTCTTAGTTCAGGGTCGGCATCATCTGTAGATTGTTCTTTGGGTTCGCATGTAATAACTGACCATAGGCTCTCATAAATCAATGCTATTTCAATTGCTCTTAGCCAATTGGTATATTTTGATCCAGTAAGCTTGTCATTATCAGAAAACAGGTTCAGAATTGTCATTTTTTTGCAAGTTTAAAGTGGTAGATTATTTGGATAATCATAGTTGATGTTCTTAAAATATTAGTAAGGATAAACTTTATGTTTACTAATAAGCGCTCCTAGCCTTTTACATTTTTCCAAACCCTAACTCGAAACATAAAATTCTTTCAACTTCACTAGTAGATATTAGGACTCGTCCATTTTGGAATTCAGACCTCGAATTTGCTCAACAAATCATAGGTCCATGGATGATGGATAACTCCTTATCGGTTGTATCATATACAACTTCCAACCCTTGGTACCTTACCTTAATTTCACTTAGACCTTGAGTTTGCTCAATAAATCGAAATGAAATTATTTTCTCATACCTACCATATCGTAATAACCTAAGTATAGCATCTGTACCTTGAGTTTGCTGAGCAAATACATATGGTTATCTTACCTCGTCTATTCAATATTTTAATAATACTATGTATAACATCCTAAGCTTGAGTTTGTTCAACTAAGGAGTATGCAAGTAATTTATTAATATATATGGTATAGGATAACATTATATTGAAGATTCATAATCTTTAATATATTATATTGAGTGATGTCGACTTATGAAATAATGTATTTCTTATGAAATGCCCTCGTGATTCAAGTGTCGGACACATCGAAAATCATGGTATACGTACATTTACCTATGTATATATTCCTTAAATCTATTTAGGATTTAGGATTTCTTCATGTTCCACTATTAATTTATACACCCATATTATATAACTATTATTAATACATAATTTTTTATTTCATACTATTTATATAATAGTCTAACGTGTAATACTATATTAATTACCTCTTATTTAATTAATTTTAATTAATTAATATTTTAATTAATTTTATATTAATTTAATATAACATTTATATTTAATATTTATTATATACTCTAACATTTATATTTATTATCTATTATGTACTATAACATTTATAGTTATAACACATATATCATATCATATATAATAGTGTGTGTGTGTGTGTGTGTGTGTGTGTGTGTGTTATTAATTAATTGACCTTTTAATTAATTTGTTCAATTAAACAATTTTAGTTAAATTGTATTAATTTTGATTATCATTTTGTATACATACATGTATACTGATGTTATTTTAAACATTTTAAACAACATAACATATATCAAAATATATAACACATGTATATATTTTTCACTAATTAACTTATTTAATTAATTAATCTTATTAATAAATTTTGAAATTTTTGAACGTAGTTTATATTATTTTTCAAACACTTTAATTTTTTTATTGTATTATAACTTTTATAATATATATTTTTTATTTTACATTTAAAATCTTATATTATTAACTTTCAAACAATTTTGAAAATTATCCCAATGCCCAATTCAAATTAAGTCTTTTCTATTAGGGGCAACCTTTGGGTTGACATATCTGTTCAAGCTAGGCTGGTAGCCAGGTAGGGCACTTGATTATCCAAAACCAATCCTAGACACCATGTATTTGGGCAGTGAGTTTAACAGTTAACCCAAATATGACTATTTTAGACGACATGGGGCTATTGAATTTGATAGCATTGTCTGAACTGGGCCAGCCCACAGCGAAAGTAATGTGTGAATTTGAAAAAAACAAAATTCCATTTTGGATCTTTATTGGGCCTATGAAGTCTAATATTTAGAATATATCTAAACTTCATTTTTAAAAAAAATCATTTTTTTTAATTTTGTAAAATAATTTTATATTATGTAATTAATGTTGCATTAGATATACATTTATCACACACACACAAATATATGTATGTATTGTGTGTGTACATGTGTAGCATAGCAATCCATGCAAGGCATAACATGCTTGTATATAAGAACTTAGATTTACACTTCAACAGACACGTTAGCCCATCTATTGTTCAAATATATTATCCAAATATATATATATTTATATACTTTAATTTATGTAAACAAAATATTGTAATATATATATATATTTATGGATATATATAAACTATATTTTAAATAAGTTTATAAATATATATATGTATACATGAAATTTTAACATGAAATATATACATATATGATTATATAAATATGTTTAAAAAATTTATAAAATTAATTTTTTTATTGCAAAGCTGAAAGCAAAGTACATATTTTTATATATATTAAATAAAAATATTCAAATGTATATATAATATGATAACAAAAA
This sequence comes from Allium cepa, assembly GCA_030765085.1. Classification (NCBI taxonomy): domain Eukaryota; kingdom Viridiplantae; phylum Streptophyta; class Magnoliopsida; order Asparagales; family Amaryllidaceae; genus Allium; species Allium cepa. The sequence goes on along the minus strand of CM060938.1, from coordinate 72,460,663 downwards.
TATACATAATATAAATAGTATACATACACTAATATTCATAAATACATTAGAAATTTACCTTATATCCAATGCCTTTAAGTACACCTTGAAACGATGAGACCTACTCCTTGAAATAATTTCCAATCCAGTAGAGTGCTAAACACTGAACTGTTCACTACCAACTATCAAATATGTTCTGAATTGCTTTGATTTGACTTTCGAAATGAAGAGATCGGGAGGTGTAGAATTTGGCCATATGTAGAAGGTAAGGAGGCTACAAAAAGTATCTAATAGGTGTGGGTTGAGATGATTATATAGAGGAGGAATGTAGACAAGTTATGATCTAGATCTCTTACCATTTCTCCTTCCCTTATCCGTACAAATTTAGCTACTTTAATGCCATCATATAGCTACTTATCATGCCCTATTAGAGCCGAACCAACCAAATGCCCATATGGGCTTCAAAACTATTTAAATCCAATTTAAATGCGTATCCATATCAAATATCGATTAATATATTTATAACTATTAGAAATATATTTAATAATATTTGTTTATCAAATCAAAATAAGTTCTATAATTAATATTTCATGATATTAATTAATTTAATTAAATTATAATAATTATAAATTAATTGAATCATTTGGTCAAAGGAGCACTCAACGTTTGGTTGTATAACCCGTTAGGTGTAAATTTGATCAGCGATTAATATCGAATTATTTAAATATTAACGTTCATACATCACTTAGCAGGTGATGTGACATTCTGGATAAATTAATCGCTTACTTGATTTCAGTAGAATCTAATTTACTTTATTAGCAATTAACTGGTTATGACTATTATTTACACCAATTCTCTTCGTCAAAATTGTCACTTTGGGATTATAGAATTTGGTAACGGCCAAAATTCCAAATCATCCATATTCAAATCTATAGTCGTAACACAGAGTCCTTCGTTCAATAATAACAATTATTATTAACCAAAATATACTGGCTAAAGATTTTGACTTTGAGTTAACTTCAATTGACTGGGATACTAAGCTCGTGTAACTAAGGAGACGAATCCTCTATTGAATAATATATCACTTCCAATACTACCACTCGACCCAGCTATAGTCACTTGATAGACGTCGTGCCATGATTTGACAATAATAAAACCAGAGGTTTCATATTAAAGACCAAGATTATTCTTAAGTCGAAAGAATTATGTAAATTAATCACGTTAATATTTTTTGTTTGACCTTGGTTATATTAAACAACTAAAAATTATCGAGTGAGTCTTTCTATAGTGATCTAATAACTATTAGCACGTAATCCCTTGGTGCCCCCCAACAGTCATAAGTAATACACTGCTCAACATTTGGAGAGCATTATGTACTCCAGTCTCAACGGATACATTGATATTCTGTCTCGATGCCTCTTGAATAGGAATATTTAAAACGATGTGTTTATCATATTGTGATACAATACTCAATGATTAAAACTATTTATAATTACTATCATAAATAAACCACTTATGGATTTTCTATTAAGTATATTTTATTTAGATATTCAATATTTATAACACATTATATCAAATATATAATAGAAAGAAAAACATGTTTATTACAAACAAGAATTGATTACAGAGTTAATCAATTTATAATAAATTATTGAATTGCCCCTAGGATATACCCCTAACTAACTTTATCACTCCTTAACCGTTGAGGGAACCAAGGGGTTACGTATGCATGGTTGTTTGGAACAATTAAATAAATTACTCGATGAGAGTCTTCTATAGATTAATACAATTAAGTTAAAATAGAAGATATCATGGTACTGATGTACAGTAATCTTTAGGTTAGAGGGTACTGTCGATATTGAGTACTTAGGATATATACTTTGATTGTGGTTAAACACTTTGAATGGCGACCTTTCTATGACCATAGTTGGGTATATATTCAACTACTTGGAGTGAAACACTACCCATGAGAGGATTCGCCTCCTTCATTGTAGAAGGTCGGTATTAATGTAATTAATAGTCAACTTAAAATCTTGATAGTCAACTTAATATCAAAATCAATGGCTAGAGTAAACTGGTTAATCGATAAATGTTATCATATTGAACCAAGGACTTTAAATAGTCTACACAACTAAGTAAAATATTAATAGATTTTTTAACCTTATATCAAACACTAGGTATATAAGTGATAGAGTGATGAGGAAAAGAATACGTGGATAAAAAGTCGTTACTAGAAGAGCTTATTATATATCAGATTTGGACTTTGCCAAAATGATCTACAATCGGGTTATTAGTTATTTCCAATTCTAACCAATGTAATTTTTTTTATAAATACTATAAATTGGTAATTAAGTTAATACAAATGTTGTATTAAATTTTTATTGCACTTTTAATAAATCAGTTTGACCGATGTATAAATGTCATACGTAGGTTCAATTGGAATATGATTGAAGTAAATGGTGTTTGCCAAAATTGGGCACAACACCCTTCGAAAGTATATGAAGAGATAAAATGGAGAAAGTAAATGTAAAAAGAGGATTATCTAACAAACATTTCAAAAATAGATAAGAAAAATATGAAGAAAACAGAGATTTAGAGTGGTTCGGCGTACGGCCTACGTCCACTATGAAATTGATGATTTTATTGATGTTTTCTTGCTGATTACAACTGATTAAAGTGGATGACAGTAGTAAATTTCGAGTACAACAGTGATCTTGGAGTGCAAAAATGGTTTCGGTAGTGTTTAGACGTAAGAGAGCTAAAAAGTTCCTTTTTTATTGGCTCTAGGATGTTATTTATAGGCGTAGGCTGCAAATCTCGTGTGGATCTCGGGAGACCTCTTCTGGCACGTGGGTGGGCCAACGCGATGGATCCCACGTGATTTGCACTAGGTCCATGATCGATACGAACGAATTTCGTATCGATCAAAATTTAGTCCAATCGAGTCAAAATTGGGCATGAACATTCTTTAGGTCGTACGTAAGCCCCTGTGAAAATTTGGTGGCATTTGAATTTGTAGATTGCGAGTTATGATTGATGCAAGCTCGAATTTATCAAAGGTTATTTTCTTCATATCGATATCGTTCCATCCCTTTGTTCGTATCGCTTTTTGTGCACGTGCTCATAAGTTGACATGGCGCTAACTCCTCACGTCGATCAACTTTTTATGCCAAATGACTATATCTTTCATTGGAGTGTACCTTGTTCGTATCGATGCATTTTGGCCTTGCTCGTATCGATTATCTCTACCATGTTCGTATCGATTTTCATTGTTATGTTCGTACCGATCGCTTAATGGCTTACTTCATATTGATAGATGGGACCATTTCATATCGATCGTTTGATGTTTTACTCCTATCGATCGTTGATTGATCGAGACGAGCTGTGTATTTGGGATCGATACGAATTGATTCCAATTGGCGGATACGAAGTTGGGTGTACGTGATGGATATGAACAACAGACAATTGATGGATACGAACAGATGAAGCTTGATGGATGCAAACAGATGGCTACGAACAGATGGAGGCAAGTAGATGGAGACGAATAGATGAAGCTTGATGGAGGCGAACATATGAAGCTTGATGGATGCGAACAGATGGAGGGGAACGAATTGATTCCCTTTCCTTGCATCGATCATATCTTGAGCATATGACCTCGGATTGACTTGAAATTTGGAACGTAGGTTTTTTATAGCTTTGCTTGTCTTGTCATATCAATTGTAATTTGATCCGGACTCGGATGAAATTTACCGACATCCATAGTGAACCTGCGTACAATCGATCTTCGGGATGAACTATCTTTGGTGTCTAGTTAACTTCTTGATATCACAAACTTGCCAAAGGAAGGGATAACATTTTCCCCCTCAAAGTACATCTTGTGAGAACATGACATGCTTTGAAAAGATGTAATCTTCATTCTAAAAAGTTCCATCCGATTCATCAAACGGTTGTTGTTTTTTCGTCGAAAATTGTGACCTTTGATTGATCCATAGAAACGTAAATCATGAACTGTAGACTGTCGATTTTTGTACCGTGTACTAATGTAATTGATCGCTATATGATAGGAATCTATCGTTTGTTGTTGTAATATCACCAGACAAGTATTCAACTCCTTACAATTTTGAAGATTGGATGTTAGTCCATTATACATGAATGTTGGTTAGCCTGACTCCCGTTAACGTTCGTATGTTCATGAGTCGTTGTCAGGTTTTTTATATGTATATATCGAATTCTGTGTTGAACCTCTCCTGAATCAATGTGAAATTCGATTTGTAACAACGCTTGATGGTTGTTTTGGAGTGTCCCTTCATATCGATCCTCGCCTGGATCGATTCAGGATGAATGAACATAGACTTTGTGTTGATAGAGTTGAATGGTCCAGATATTATTTTGCAGTGAACTTTGTATCGAGGGACTTATGATGGATACGAATAGTCCATCTGGTCCTCTTGGTATTATTTGTATCGGTGGATATCAATCTCCACGAGCTATACATTGATGGATATGAATAAAGCAGTTCGTATCGATGGGTCCTGCTAGGTTTCAGACGGTTCTAATAGGCTCTGACATTTGGCTTTGTGTCGATTGCTTAGTGGATACGAATGGAAGCTACTTTAAATAGATAAAGCATGGACACGAACAATGGCTGCTTCGAATCGACGCTAGTGGGATACGTGAGAGCCCTTCTTCGTGTCGATGAAGGAGAAACTTCCTTGATTAGATATTGAATACGAATTGGTCGTCGTATCGTTTAGGCAGAAGGATTCGACCAGGCCATCTCATATCGAACGAAGGAGTTAATCGCCTCGACTAGCTATGGTAGCAGGGAGACGAACAATCATTTCCCTAGTATAAATACTTTAGGACTTAGGCAAAATTTCCATTCGTTTATCTTTATGCCTTTGCACTTGCCTCCGTATCGCTCCATGAAAAATAAGACCTTTCTCACCTTCGAATCGAATCTCAATTCCGTCGACTAACCGTTGTTATTAGGTAAATAACCAATCAAATCTATCCTTTGAATGATGAGCTTTGAACCCCTAGTGCTATCTCGATTGCTCTTCATGGCCGAGTTTGATGGAGGAGAGGCCGGAGATGGCTAGAGCAAGGTCGTGGATGGTTTTGGAGAAGAAGAGGCATGGGGATACAAAGGATTCATGGAAGAATTGCTCGTCCCCGATTTCGTATCGATGGGAGAGGGAAAAGAACAACACTATCATATCGATCTGAGGGGAATAATTCATATAGATGTCTAATGTATTACACTTTCGTAGTGATAAGAAAAGCTTGTTTTGCATCGATGGCTCATGGAACTTCGTATCGATAGACCGATACGAAATTTGGGCAAAATGGTCGATACGAAGACGTCGTTGGTAGTTAATACAAAGTAAAGGATTTTTCATCGATACGAAACGTACTCTGTTGACCAGTATGTGTTGGGGATGCGGATTAAGGATCTTAAGGCAGAAATAACACTAGGGGGGTGAATAGTGTTTTAAAGAATATATGAACTATATGACGAAATTAAAACTTTCAACACAAATCTAAACAGAATTCTAACACAGAATGATCACAGAACATATAACAAATGCAAATAGTAAAGTAAAGCAAGTAAAAGGAAAGAACACACCGGATTTTATACTGGTTCGGAATCCTCCTACGTCCACTCCTGCACCAAGGCAATATCCTTGTACAGATTTTTATAAGCCAATATCCAAATTACAACCCTCAATTTCTAAGGCCTTGAGGAACCCTCCTATCTCCGAGTCTGGGGTAAACTCTCTTGATTTACGGGACGCAAGATCACCCTAATACTTCTTAATAACAATTCTTTTGAACGGATAGACTCTATGGACTTTTTGAATACAAATTAATCCTATAACTCTGAATAGCACTTTGATCTTTAGTAGAATGATGGAGAATCAAATAGAGAGAGTATCTAAATGATTTCCTATTGAGAATTTGGCAGAATGATGGCACGATCTTGAAAATATGAAGTTTTATGGATATGGAATGGTGGAGAAGAAAGAGTGAAGAAAATAAAAAAATAGTTATTAAAAAAATCGTTTTGGAAGCCTTTATATAGATGCACAACAGTCATAACCATTGGCGAAAGGTTTTTGAACGAATGGACACTTCTTTTGAAAATTGAATTTTGAATCCAACTGTCACCATGTCGACATGGGGTATCCCCATATGTCGACATCCCTCAGTTCAAAATTATAGAGATGTTGTTTTGTAAAGACAATTGAATTTAAAACAAGTTGAAACTTCTCTGAAGCAAAGTAAAGTGTTTAAACAATATTTTGAGATAGAGAATGAATATAGAACATTATTTTAAATATACATATATAATTGATATAGACCGTCAATTATATAAGTAATATTTAAAATCAGAATAAGTTTTGATGTTTTAAAAATAGAAGTTTTTAAAATCAGAATAGAGGAATATTTCAAGGCTAAAACAAAGTTTGAAAATCTTTTTGAAAACATGATTTTGAAAGCTAAAACATTTTGAAAACAGATTTAAAAACATTTTGAAAAATCTATTCAAACTGAAATTGCAAGAACCTTCCTACAGAGCTCCTCCATAGGACTCGAGAACTTGTACAAAGTAGTTTAAATGATTTTGATTTTCGTGGGTTTGTAAGCCACTTGTCGTAGGTTTGTAAGCTACTTGTCGTGGGTTTGTAAGCCACTGGTTTCGATAGAAATTGGGTTCCATCCCAAAAATAAATTGGAAGAAAGATGAGAGTGCTATTATGAAGTTTTAACAAAATACTAGACACTTATCTTGAGATCTTGAAATCTTGATTCTCTAGAGTCTTGAATCTTGAATCTCTAATCTCCATCTTGATGCTTGAGTCTTTATACTGATCAGTCTTCGATGATACCTGTATATACTTCCTATATACATACATACATACATATATATATATGGAAATGTTAGTATATATTTTATAAAGTAAAGTATAATAACTATATAAGGTTGTTGTCATCAAAACATCATCAACTCAGTTCCTAACAATCTCCCCTTTTTTGATAATGACAACCTTTATTTATAAAATATTCTTACCATACCATAACTCCCCCTTACTCCATGACTTCTTTTTAAAACTACAACTCCCCCTTACTCCATGACTCCCTCTTACACCAAGCACATATATTTTTATAACTTTCTCCCTCTTTGACATCAGCAAAAAGGAATAAAAGATTCACCTGTTCTAAGATAATCAAGTATATATAGAATAAAAGTGTAAAGTGATCGTGTAAGTGATCAAGTGTGTGAGCATATATATAAGTGTAACTTGACAATCAAATCAATATCATACATAGCAAACCAATCATGTATAGTATATAAAGTTACATACAAACCAAATCCAAATCAAACTTATGTAAACAATTCAATCAAATCCTAATCAAATCTAAATCAAATCAAACAAACAAACAAACATACATAATGATCAGACATTCCTTGGGATTTCCACCCATCCATCTTCTCCAAAGATAGGATCAGTTTTGATAACATCCCAATTATCTTTGTCGAGAGTGACCGGTGGATTTGCTTCGGGTTCGTCTTTGCTAAGGCTTGAGATCATCCAACGAAGTGCGTCGAAGTGTTTATCTCGCTCTTTGATCATCTGCATTTGGCTTAATTCTAAGTGCCTTTGATTTCTAAGTATAAAAGAGAGAATATTCTTGAAATAAGTAAGAGTTTCTTCAAGATTTTTACTTAAATTCTTAATTGGAGAAGCCATAATTTAAGAAATAAGTTGAAGTATGAGAGGAGATGAATAGAAATGGAGGTAGAGAAGTTTTTCTGGAAGAAATAGGTATTTATAGGAGTTATTGGCCGTTCAAAATGAATTGTCACTTGGTAGTTACAAGAATTTGAAGTTAGAAATTGTAACTACTTTTTGACTGTTATATGTCGACATGGGCAGAAATAACACTAGAGGGGGGGTGAGTAGTGTTTTAAAGAATATATGAACTATATGACTAAATTAAAACTTTCAACACAAATCTAAACAGAATTCTAACACAGAATGATCACAGCACATATAACAAATGCAAATAGTAAAGTAAAGCAAGTAAAATGAAAGAACACACCGGATTTTATACTGGTTCGGAATCCTCCTACATCCAGTCCTGCACCAAGGCAATATCCTTGTACAGATTTTTATAAGCCAATATCCAAATTATAACCCTCAATTTCTAAGGCCTTGAGGAACCCTCCTATCTCCGAGTCTGGGGTAAACTCTCTTGATTTACGGGACACAAGATCACCCTAATACTTCTTAATAACAATCCTTTTGAATGGATAGACTCTATGGACTTTTTGAATACAAATTAATCCTATAACTCTGAATAGCACTTTGATCTTTAGTAGAGTGACGGAGAATCAAATAGAGAGAGTATCTAAATGATTTCCTATTGAGAATTTGGCAGAATGATGGCACGATCTTGAAAATATGAAGTTTTATGGATATGGAATGGTAGAGAAGAAAGAGTGAAGAAAATAAAAAAATAGTTATTAAAAAAAATCGTTTTGGAAGCCTTTATATAGATGCACAACAGTCATAACCATTGGCGAAAGGTTTTTGAACGAATGGACACTTCTTTTGAAAGTTGAATTTTGAATCCAACTGTCACTATGTCGACATGGGGTGTCCCCATATGTCGACATCCCTCAGTTCAAAATTATAGAGATGTTGTTTTGTAAAGACAATTGAATTTAAAACAAGTTGAAACTTCTCTGAAGCAAAGTAAAGTGTTTAAACAATATTTTGAGATAGAGAATGAATATAAAACATTATTTTAAATATATATATATAATTGATATAGACCGTCAATTATATAAGTAATATTTAAAATCAGAATAAGTTTTGATGTTTTAAAAATAGAAGTTTTTAAAATCAGAATAGAGGAATATTTCAAGGCTAAAACAAAGTTTGAAAATCTTTTTTAAAACATGATTTTGAAAGCTAAAACATTTTGAAAACAAATTTAAAAACATTTTGAAAAATCTATTCAAACTGAAATTGCAAGAACCTTCCTACAGAGCTCCTCCATAGGACTCGAGAACTTGTACAAAGTAGTTTAAATGATTTTGATTTTCGTGGGTTTGTAAGCCACTTGTCGTAGATTTGTAAGCTACTTGTCGTGGGTTTGTAAGCCACTGGTTTCGATAGAAATTGGGTTCCATCCCAAAAGAAAATTGGAAGAAAGATGAGAGTGCTATTATGAAGTTTTAACAAAATACTAGACACTTATCTTGAGATCTTGAAATCTTGATTCTCTAGAGTCTTGAATCTTGAATTTCTAATCTTCATCTTGATGCTTGAGTCTTTATACTGATCAGTCTTCGATGATACCTGTATAAACTTCCTATATACATATATATGTATATCTATATGGAAATGTTAGTATATATTTTATAAAGTAAAGTATAAATATAAGGTTGTTGTCATCAAAACATCATCAACTCAGTTCCTAACAGTATGAAACGTAGCCCTATGACCGATACTAATTAATGCTTCCTGAACCGATACAAAATGAACTCTAGTGATCGATCCAAGTTTAAATTTTCATCGACACGAAACTCTTTACATATTTGGATACTTGACTCCGACGAGCTTCTGCCTTGCATAATTGGACTTAATCATTTCACTGCATATGTAACCGCCTTTTGATGCTCGTCGATGGAACTGTAACTTGACAAAATTTAAACAACTTTAATTCGGATCGATCTTCAAAGTCTAGATGGCAATGTTGTGACGGTCGGCGATGATGGTCACTCCGGTTGAATTCCGCAGCCTCATCATTCAAACATCTTTCTAATCCTGTAGAATCTTTTAAGTAATATACAACATTGTCCTGCACAACACGTTCACACACATCACACTGCAGGATGCATGGGGTTATTATCATCTAATGATGGTTTTTGATAAGTTGATTAGATATGGAATACACAAGTTCTCAATAGCAAGAAACCCAAAGTTCATCTCTCCCAACAATAGAGCTGTTGGCCATCGCGGCCGAAGTTATCGATCCAGCTCTGGATGAGTAGCCAGGAGAAACTTTTATTGCAAACCCATCACAGCTGAAGTTATAAATCCAGCTCTGCATGAGTAGGCATGAGCAACTTTTATTGCAAACCCACAAGATTCTATGCCGTCCAACATCCCTAAAGATATGTTGGGATGGATATGCCTAAGACACAGCTTGTCGTTGGATGATGTCTTATTACCTGGGCCAAGTGATTGACCACATGCTCCCCTAGAGGGGTTTATTACCTTTGACAAGCACTCATGCACAGATGGAACGCTTCCCCCATTCAACCAATACATTCGAGAAGTGTTGGCTTTCTTCTGAATTTCCCCCTCGTAACTACACCCCAATGGATATGCGCTGCTGAATAGCCTATTCATTATATTCATGGAGTATCTATTTTGACCCCCGACTCCAATCAAAATCAGATATTTATTTAATGTTAAGAGTCGGGGAGATAGTCCTTCGTTCACATTCTTGGAGGCAGTTTGGAACTGTCAAGTGGTGACGGGCATTTGGACCAGGCTCAGCTATTTCAAGACAGAATGGTTCTATATTCGATGCCCTCAGGATTCGCCAATCGATGGTTAGCCAGACGCAAGTGTCACAATCTTTTCCTGTAGTTAACGAGATAATCATAGCTGATATTAAAACTAATATCTTCTTCCTTTGCGGTCGCAATTCCACGACCTGAAGGCATGCACTTTAAAGAAATAGTGCAGGTCCTTTAAGAAGTTCCAAGTGAAATGAGGGACATCGATTCGGTTCCAACAGACAGAAATTTGAGAACCGTCAGGCTAATCGAGCGGATCCAAAGTATAAGATTTTAAGGAACACTAAGGGAGGCCCCAATGAGGTGAGTAAAGCGTAAAACATCCGGGGTCCTAATAGCTGAAGAGGGTGATGAGGAAAATACACCCACCGATGATGAACCCGTTGTCGGGCCTTCTGACACCTTTCAAGATTCTGAGGGAAGGAGAAAAGGCAAGGCTGCAGCGCATAAACGCCACAAATCTTTGAGATGGAAATCTGTAATCGTGTATTTGCATGTTTTCTGTATTATAATTTCAGAGAATCCTCCCTCGTAAGTGGAGAACTTTTATGAAGGGCTTGCTGATATCCCAATCCTGTATTATGTGTCACTTCAACAAGACATCGGATTGGAGGAGCTTTAGAGTGCTTCAGACTTAAGAGAGTCTCTTCCCATAAGCATGGACGACATTTGTGGTTGGTCAGGGGGTTGCACATGCATATACACTTCACGGCACTACACGATTTCCAGTCTTAAACTGTCCACTTCTAGAGATTATTAACTTTGTTTCTCTTACTTTGCAGATACAATGCTCGGACGTGGGTCGATATTGGGGAGCCTTCGTTCTGCTTGCCGATCCTCTTTGTATTATGAATCATGTAAGAGAGAGGTAGAAAGGGACCACGAACGTGGGTACTCTAGCCTGGAACGATATGAAAGAGATAGGGATAGGGACTACAGACATCGATCCTGATCCCGTTCTCGACCTCCTAGGATCCCTACATAGCCTCCCGTTTAGACATTCCCCGGAGCCTCCACATCACCAACCATCATCCCACACTTCGAGGCTTGATCCTCACCGTCATAGAACTGAAACTACAACCCCTGTTATTACTGAGCAGGCCATCGCCAAGCCTACAGGGGAAGGAGCGATTAAGATCGCCCAATTAAAGAAAGATTTTTCGAATATTTGGTTTGATGGCTACATCTTCCCCCTCACTTAAAGAGAATTTTAGCGGAAGTAGAGAATAAAATGCATGATTATATTCAACATCTATACTCAGTACAAGGAGTGGCGGAAAATTGCAGAGAAAGCTTCGAAAGTGGCCTTTGAGCGGGCGAATACCATTTAAGAAATTAGAAGCCGAGATCGCTCAAAAGAAACGGATTATTCAAATGCTTAATGACGAGGCCGAATCCTCTCGGAAATCAGAAATATAGGCCATCCAAAAGGCCGATGAGGCAAACTTGGTAATGGAGTAGGTGCGGCAGACACATTTTGCCCTGGTAGGGAAGATGGACTGTCGAAACACTACTATCACAGCAGAACGGGATGCAACACTTACAGAACTAAACGAGCTCAAAGCCAAATTTTTCGAAACCATCAAGGAGAGGAATGATCCAAACAGCGCAGCCCAGGAGGCATGTGAACATGCCGTAGTGCTTCGGGCCGAACAGGATGCGACAACGGCTAAAGTCAGGGAGGTGGAGACTGAGGTCAAAGAGAAGATCCAAATGGCGGAGTCCATGCTTGAGGCTGACATTGAAGATCTCCTCATTACCTGTAATGCTAACGTCCTGAGGAATAGGAACCTAGCCTGGCTCGATAACTATCAAAACATTTACACAATGCTTGGGGCCGATTAGTAGAGGATGAGAAGGCTGCCCATCAGGGTCAATCAGTCGATGAATTTGAGCTCCAAAGCCGAGTGCTGAATGAAGACGAAAGGAAAATTCTCCATGATTCTATGATTTCATATGAGAAGGAGAAGCTTGGCATCAGCACTCGGAGGTTGGAGAAGGTTATGGTACCATGAAACAAGTCCTGAAACTCTTGTGCCGACTCAACCTGAACTGACTTATGTGGTTGATTCTCAATCTGTTCCTGCTTACATCCCGAATCAGCCATAGATATCTTAAGTTAGCGAGTAAATTTCTGAGGCCGTTCAGCCGCCAACAAGTCAAACTGAGGAAGGTACTCTGAACATTTTGTATGCTTGTTTAGGATAGGGATATTTACTCGAAATATTTGATAACAGTTTCCTTTGTTTCTTTCGGGTGATTGGAGCCACATCAGTCGCGCCTCCTACCACTCAAAAACCGCACCATTTACTGAAGACTATCGTAACTGAAGCGGTCGCTATGACAACTACCGCGCCTATTAACAGAATGTAGGGGTGCACACTTTCCTTTGACGAACAGATCATGGAGGAACTTCTCGGTCATCACAGTGACCCGTTTATGGATCTGCCATTCATCATGAGCGGAAATGCACCAGTGACTAGCTCCTCAGGTCCAGCTGCAGGCATTCATGGCGAAGCGCAAACACTTCAAGAGGAGGAGACTATAGCCAAGATTAACGATGAAATGGAAGCAGCAATCCAGACCAGTAGCTTTGAATGTGGAATGACGAGACCCTGCCTAGCTCCGTTAAGGATGATATCTCCCGGTGGTACAGTTTTTGACACCAGCGTGCCTACCCTATCTCCTATAGTTGATCTGGTCCCTCCGCCTCCGCCTTTAGGGAGCGTACCCATACAAGCGAGTTCGGAGGAGGAAGTGGATATAATTCCCCCGATTGGATTCCGGCTGTCGAAAGGCAAGGGCTCGAAGAGAAAACCAAGTGAAAGCTCCAGCGGGTCCACACCGAAGGGGAAATCAAAGAAGAAAAAAGAATAGATGCTTCTCCTCAGCTTATTTTTGAGTAGATAGGAATTTCTTTTAGCTTTTGTAGGCCATGTACAGGTGTGGGTTTGGCCCATGCTAGTAGGATTTATGAAAATAACTTGTACATAAATTTCTTCCACAAATAGTTGAAATGAAATTCTATTTTGCCTTCAACTCAATTATCATTTATTTTCTTAAGCGTTTCAGCATTCAAATTCTTGTTCAGTAAACTTGTGAAGTTTCGACCTTTGGATCGGGTGTTGAGTTTATTTGTTAAGTCCCAAATCATGGCTACGAGTCGTGACTGGACACTAAGCTGAACTCCGATGCTGCAATGCTTCGGTCAGTGATCTACACTTAAGTTCTACCCCAGTTTCGAGGATGAGTTATAAAGATCGGCTAGCGATTTCATTTCGCCTCCAATTCATCGAGCTTAACGTCGTTGAATCAATGAATAAGTGAGGGTCGAGTGGTCGAATCACACTCGCTCATCTATTAATGCTCACTTCTACACTCCGGGGATTTTCATTTTTACGTCGGTGGTCGGTCATGCCTATTTAAGTTTTGAATATATGTCCATGCTTCGGGGACTTAAATTAGTTTACGAGTGGTCATTCACACCCGAGTTATGTTTATACTCTGACCACACACTGGGGACTCGAAGTTACGTTATGAATGATCAATTCATATCCCGTTTAAACATAAACTCTAATCCACTCCTTGGGATTTAGAGTTAGTCGATGTTTATTCTCCAATCCATGCCCCGGGGACTTAGAGTTAATCGCGGTCGAAACTCCGGTTTGCACTCCGGGAATCGGAAGTTAGTGTTATATTCCAATTCGCACTTTAGGAATTTGGAGTTGACGTTTATACTCCAATTCGCACTCTAGGAATTAGGAGTTGATTTTTATACTCTAGTTCGCACTCTATGAACTTGGAGTTGATTTTTATACTCCAATTCGCACTCTGAGAATTTGGAGTTGACCGACAAACGATCAGTCACATCTGTTTAGGCGCTTGAATTTAGTTCGCACTCCGGGAATGATGGATTTATCAGGATCGTGGACGGTCGATTCACATCCACCCTGCGTTAACAAGCAAGGTCGTTAGATGGACGGGTCCATCCTCATCAAACTTGGTCAAGATACGGGCGAAGTCATTAGGTGGATGGATCCACCCTCTTCGAAATTGCATTTATAAGTTTATACTCCAGCTCACACTCTGGAAGACTGGAGTTAGTCAAAGGATTGTCGTGTATCAATCCTTTTTTGGCTTCAGTATGGTGACTTGCCCCTGAGCTCGGGTTTCACTTAGTCAGTGGTCGGTCATATCACATTCACTGCTTCTTTGAATAAATCCCACCGTATGTTGGAACTTAGCTCTTCGTGCGTAGTGATAATTTTATGACTTATTCAATAAATCAAAGCTCTGGCTCGAAGAGATTACATTTTATTGCTGAAATAAGAAAATACGGCAAAGTCAGTTGCCTTATTACAAATTCACATTTCAAAATGCAGAAACAAATTGCAGGTAAAAATAGACTAAATAAATTAAGCATGTCATGTGTAGTAGCAATGAAGACTCTCACTGTTCCAGGCTCTTGGCAGAGTTAGACCGTCAACGTCGACAACTTAAATGTGCCATCTCCGAGCTTTCGTTCAACCACATATGGCCCTTCCCATGTTTGTTTCATGTGCGAAGGTACCGAGTAGATTCTTTTAAGGATGAGATCTCCGAGTTCAAAGGTTCGAGGTCGAACCTTAGCATTGTATAATCGGGCGACTCGACTTCGTATACGGCTGCCCTCAAATCAGCCTCTTCGCGCTTCTCATCCAACAAATCTAAGAATTCAGCAAGTAGTATGGAATTTGTCTTTGGATCATAATAAGTCACATGATGAGAAGTTACTTACATCTCGACTGGAATAATGGCTTCTGAATCGTAGGAAAGAGAGAATGGAGAGTGTCTGGTCATGGACTTGTGGGTTGTTCGATAAGCCCACAGAGCCATAGGAAGTTCATCAACCCACTTGCCCCGGCCTTTTCCAATCGTTTCTTTAGAATAGACTTGATAACTATATTAACAGTTCCAACCTGTCTTTTTGCTTGAGGGTGTGCAACTGCAAAGAATTTCTTCTGAATGTGGAATCCTTGACAGAAATCCTTGAACTCAACACTATCGAACTGGGTCTCGTTATCAGTTATGACGGTATGTGGGAGACCAAATCGGCAGATAATGTTGCGGACTACAAAGTTGATCACCTTCTTCGTCATGATTGTAGCAAGGGGTTCGGCTTTGGACCACTTGGTAAAGTAATCAACTGCGACGATGGCGTACTTCGTACCACCTTTGGCCAAAGGTAGTGAGCCAATAATATCAATGCCTCCATACTGCAAACGGCCATGGACTGACCATTTGAGTTATCTCAGTAGGTGGGGCTCTAGGAATCCAAGCATGTTTTTGACATCTATCACATTTTCTATCGTAGTCCAATGCATCATGATTCACGGTCGGCCAATAGTATCCATATCAGAGTACTTTCTTTGCTAAAGCTTTCCACCAATGTGATCGCCACATTTCCCTTCATGTACATCATGCAATACTCGTTTAATTTCATCGTGATGATACAACGGAGTAAACAAACGGAGTACCCTCTTCTGTACATGACTTCATTCTGAATAGTGAACCGAGAAGCTTTTCGAAGAATCTGCCTCTTTTCACTCCTGCGCTCTGGTAATGTTCCATGCTCGAGATAGTTTCGAAATGTAGTCATCCATTACTCCTTATTGGACACAACTTCTAACACCCATTCTATCTCCATTCGATCGATGCTCAAGAAGGATAACATCTCTACGGGAACAAGTCCCATTTGTTGTGCCTCGGCTGAACTAGCTAAATTTGCTAATGAATCTGCTTTCTGATTTCGCTCCCAAGGGACGCAGTAGATAGCATAATAATCAAACTATTTCAGTATCTCCTGGACCCAAGCTAGGTAAGCGGCCAGTCTTCGATCTTTTGCCTAATACTCCCCCTGAACTTGACATACAACTAATTGAGAATCACAATAAATTTACACAACAATGATTCCCAAATCTTAGGCGAGTCTTATTTCGGCAAGTAGGGCTTCGTATTCAGCTTCGTTATTGGTCGCATGAAAATCAAACTTAAGAGCATAACATATAGATCGACCTTCGGGGGTTTCAAGTACAACTCCAGCACCTGAGCACCGGTCGTTTGACGCACCATCGGTATGCAGCTTCCAGATATACTCGAGAGATTCACTGGTTTTGGGGAAGTCCTCTAGGACAGTAAATTTAGTTAGGAAATTTGATAGGACTTGTCCTTGAATAACTCGCCTCAGAGTATGAGTAATATCAAACTGGCTTAATTTGATATTCCATTTGAGTAACCTACCAGACGTCTCAGGCCGTGTAAGGACCTGTTATAACGGCTGATCAGTGTAAACGGTAATAGGGTGAGCCTGGAAATATGGGTAGAGCTTCCTCGAGGAAATAACGAGACAATAAGCCAACTTCTCTAGCTTCGGATAATTGCTCTCAACTCCGGTCAGTCGTTTACTAATATAGTAGATCCGTTTTTGTACTCGGTCTTCCTCCCGAACTAGGGCAGCACTGACCTTGTTTTTTGATACCGCTAAGTAAAGGTACAATTTCTCATGATCAATAGGCTTTGAAAAAATAGGCGGTGTGGAGAGGTGCTGAGTTAGTGCCCGGAATGCGCCCTCACATTCCGTGGTCCATTCAAAATTATGTTTCCATTTTCGAATCAAATCGAAAAAGGGAATGCATTTGTTGATGGACTTTGAAATGAACCTGCTCAGTGCTGCTACTTTCCCATTGAGGCTCTGGGCTTGCTTTATGGTTCTTGGAGTCTTGAGATTTCTGATCGCTCGGATATTTTAGGGATTGGCTTCAATTCCTCGAGCGTTGACGATAAACCCAAGGAATTTCCCGGATGCGACTCCAAAGTGACATTTCAACGGATTGAGCATCATTATGTATTCTCGGAGAGTACTGAACATTGATTCCAAGTCCTTAATATGATCAGTGGAGAATCATGACTTCACCGGCATATCGTCTACATATACTTCCATGGTTTTTTCGATCTGATCAGCGAACATTCAATTGACTAGTCATTGGTATGTTGCCACGGTGTTCTTGAGTCCAACAGGCATGACTTTGTAGCAATAGAGTCCCAGATCGGTTACGAAGCTGGTATGTTCCTGGTCGGGTAAGTGCATGGGTATCTGGTTGTAAATAGAATATGCATCCATGAAGGATAAGAGTTCATGCTCAACCATTGGATCTACGAGCTGATCAATTCGGGGAAGTGGAAAACTGTCTTTGGGGTAAGATTTTTTCAAATCTGAGTAATCAACACGCGTTTTCCATTTTCCATTTGGCTTTCGAATGAGTACAGGATTGGATACCCACTCTAGGTATAAGGCATCTCGAATAAATCCATTCTATTTTAACTTATCTACCTCTTTTTTAAGGGTGGCAGATCTCTCTAGACCCATACCATGCCTTTTTTGCTTGATCGCGATGTACCGCGGGTCGATATTCAATGTGTGGCTCGCGATGTCCGGCGTGATGCCACACATGTCAGAATATGTCTAGGAAAGCACGTCGAGGTTTGCATGGATAAATTCAACCAATTCCACTTGCATTTGTTGGCTTAAGTGAGACCCAATCTTTATCATTCTAGAATCGTCGCTATCGTCAATCGGGACATCTATCGTCAGTTCGGTCGAAGAAGCTTGACTGTCTTTACTTTCATCTTTGCTTCCGTTTTCTCTCGAGTCAAGATCTCTTTGGAATTGGTTGGGGCACCCGGGCCTTGGCCCAAGCGCCAATTGTCAATTATCAACAAAACGGGTGCAGAGAGATTCCTTTTCGCCCTTTCCTTTCTCCTTTCACTACGCCTCACGCAGCTCAGAAACATAACAAGCTCGCCCAGCGGCCTGATATCCTTGAACGACTCAAACTCCATGATTGGTGGGGAATTTTTGAGTCAAACACCATGGGCAATTGCTGCCTTGAATTCAGCTAGGGACGGTCGGCCCAAGAAAGCATTATATGGCGAATCTGTGTCCAAAACAACAAAATGTAATATCTGAACTCTCCGGCATTCTCCAACTCCCAACTCCACTTGTAGTTCCACTACTCCAGTAGGTATAGAGCGCTTCCATTGAAGCCATGAATTCGAGACTGGCAAGGCTTCAAATATTTAGCTCCATCTTCATTTGGTCATAGGCTCGCTTGAACAAGATATTCACAGAACTTCCACTGTCAACCAAGATCCTCTTCATCCAAGCATGACTTATATGAGCTGATATGACAAGTGGATCGATGGTTAGGGCTTCAACCCTGTCGGCGTCTCTGTCTCGAAAGATGATATCATCAGTCATCGTCCTTTATTTCTTGGCCGGAGCACCATCTTCAAAATTGCAACAACACTCGAAGCTCGTATGCCTCGCAGAACTGGCATATAACTCCATTTCCTTCCAGCTTCGGTTTGCTGGATGAGGACCACCATTTACAGTATTTATCATTAACCTCCCACTGGTACGAGCGGGTTCCTCCTGTCTCGCCCGATTAGGTACATGATTTTGATTCGATGGGCCCGCACCTCCATACCGCGGTGCCCGCACAAACTACTCTAACTTCCTTTCGCGTATCAACTTTTCGATGAGATCTTGCAAATGACGACACTCATTTGTATTATGGCCATAACTTTCGTGGAATCTACAAAATTTCCCTGTTTTAATCTGTCTCTCCAATGATTGCATTGGAGCAGGCTTCGTGTACTGGATAGTATTGCAGGTTTGTAGATATACATTCTCTAACGATGTATTCAGAGGAGTATAATTATCAAACATAGGAGCCCTACATCGTGGACCACGGTTCTGATCCCATTTCTTATTTCAATCTCCATTACGACTCTGCTGACTCTTTTTATTTTGAATATTCAATTGCACTTTTTTGAAACTCTCCCCAGATTGTTTCATAGAAACATCGCTTTGAATTCCTTCCATGCTGGGCCCTGCATCAACCTATGTCCAAGACTGCTTCGCACCCTCCCTTATAAAGAATTGGGCAGCCTTGGAATAGAAACTGTCCAATGACGTAGGGTGTTTTCTGGCCAACCAGTTTTCAAATTCAGAACCAGGATCAATCCCCTTAGTCAGTGCCATAAGAATGGAGTTATCATTAGGGTTGCTGATCTCAGCGCATGCAGCATGAAATCTTTCTAAATAACGTTGACATGTCTTCCCAAGAGCTTGAGTGACACTAGACAAAGTGTTAACATCCTTCGGCCTTGCGACATGCATGCGGAATTGTTCAACAAACTTTATTGCCAATTGGTCAAAACATGAAATAGATCAAGGTGGAAAACGAGTGAACCATACAGTAGTTATGCCCCCTAGAGAGATCGGGAAGCTTCGGCACCTAACTGCATCATTAGCTCATGTGGCATTCATCAACCACTCATACTTCAGGATGTGTTGGTTAGGATCAGAATTCCCTTCATAAATTGGAAAAGTTGGCATCTTGAATCACCGCGGTGGTTCAGCATAAAGTATCTCATCAGTAAAAGGAGTATGACTCCGGGAGATTCCCTAGTCGTCATTAGTGAAGCCTTGACTCTCTTGGATCATCTGACAAACCATCGTCGGTATATCCGGCATTTGGACATTTTAAGCATGTTGGGCCAAGGTGTGGTCGGGTTTCACAATGCGAGACTGGGCCAGACATGGTCGACGGTCCAGGTTTCTCCTCCTTGGTTCTGAGTCTACAGGGACATAAGGCTTGGGAGTACGTTGGCATTGGACCGGGTCTGTCGGTTTCGGGCATCAGCTCCCAGTTCAGTGCAGTGATGGTAGTGTGGTTGTTTGTAACATGATATGGAATAGCACCTCCTCAGGAGGAGGGTCCAGTCTGATGGCTAATGACGGGCCAACTCTTGGTTCCCTAATGTTCAGCTATGCTGATGTCGGGTAGCTTGAGTGTAACTCTCATCTTGCCGTGGGTGCATAGATCTATGCTGATAATCTGAAGAGGCTGAACTCTCGGTGGAGGAATAAGAAGCATGATCTCTCATGGATCTCCTACGCCTTTGGCGATTCAGCTAGTTGGTAATTTTGCATTGGCACGCAGTTGTTTAGTAAGTTGTTGTCTTTTCTATGTCTACTCTTGCAGTAACATCTGAAACTCTTCCCTGGTGACAGGGCCAGACGATCTGATGGTTTGACAGCATTCTGATTAGTTGGAGGGAGTTGCGCGGGATTCTGTCAATCCCGTCCTTCTAGATCTGCAACTGTAGAAGTGGTCCTTGTGCTAACCATGGTGTATGGAAAAGTTCTTTCCTAGATTTGATGCAAATCTGAATAGGATGGAAGAACTTTGAACTTGACATCTGGATCTTCTTCTTAGATTTATGCAATCCAATATCGATAGCAGATCCAACAGGCAGGAGAAAACTGGGTTCTCTTGGTGAAAGCACAAAGTCTTTGTACCGAAATTGGGCACAGCACCCTTTGAAGTATTTGAAGAGATAAAATGGAGAAAGTAAATGTAAAAAGAGGGTTATCTAACAAACACAAGACAACATAAGAAAAATAAGCAGAAAACAGAGATTTAGAGTGGTTCGACATATGGCCTACGTCCACTATGAAATTGATGATTTTATAGATGTTTGCTTGCTGATTACAACTGATTACAGTGGAATACAGTAGTAAATTTAGAGTACAACAATGATCATGGAATGCAAAAATGGTTTTGGCAGTCTGGATGTAGAAGAGTTAAAAAGTCCCTTTTCTGTTGGCTCTAGGATGCTATTTATAGGCATAGGCTGCAAATATATCGCTCAGATCTCGGGAGATCTCTTCTAGCACATGGGTGGACGCATGCGATCGATCCACGTGATTTTCCCTTGGTCCGTGATCGATATGAACTAATTTTGTATTAATCAAGATTTGGTCCAATGGAGTCGAAATTAGGCATGAACATTCTTTAGGTTGTACGTAAGCTTCTGTGAAAATTTGGTGGCATTTGGACTTGTAGATTGCTAGTTATGATCGATGCAAGCTCGAATTTATCAAAGGTTGTTTTCTTCATATCGATATCGTTTGCATCCGTCTGTTCGTATCGCTTTTTGTGTACGTGCTCACAAGTTGACGTGACACTAACTCCTCGGATCGATCCACTTTTCATGCCGAATGATAAATCTTTCATTGGAGTGTATCTTGTTCGTATCGATGCATTTTGGCCTTGCTTGTATCGATCAGCTTTGCCTTGCTCGTATCGGTTGTCATTGTTCTATTCGTATCGATCGCTTAATAGCTTACTTCGTATTGATAGATGGGACCATTTCGTATGATCGTTTGTTGTTTTACTCGTATCGATGTTGAGCGATCGAGACGAGCTGTGCAATTGGGATTGATACGAATTGATTCCAATTGTGGATACGAAGTTGGGTGTATGTGATGGATACAAACAACAGACAATTGATGGATACGAACAGATGAAGCTTGATGGATGCAAACAGTTGGCTATGAACAGATGGAGACGAATAGATGGAGATGAAAGATGAAGCTTGATGAATGCGAACAGATGGCTACGAACAGATGGTGAGGAATAGATGGAGACGAATAGATGAAGCTTGATGGATGCGAACAAATGAAGCTTGATGGATGCGAACAGATGGAGGCGAACGAATTGATTCCCTTGGCTTGCATCGATCATATCGTTAGCATATGACCTCGGATTGACTTGAAATTTGGAACGTAAGTTTTCTATAGCTTTACTTGTCTCATTATGCCAATTGTAGCTTGATCCGGACTCAGATGAAATTTACCGACATCCATAGTGAACCTATGTATAATCGATCTTCGGGATAAAATATCTTTGGTGTCCAGTTAAGTTCTTGATGTCACGACCTTACCAAAAGGCAGGATAACAAATAATTAATTGATTGATTCAAGTATTCAATTGGGCATTTTAACAAACCAATAAGGCTGATCATAGTAAGAGAGGGGAAAGGGTTTTAGTCTCCTAGGGTTTGAGACCTAAAGATTAGATATTTGATATCTATTTGGTTATAAATAGGAAGCCCCTTTTAACCAACCTAACCCTAGCATCCATTGGACATTGTTGAAGCCAAGGAGATAATGTAGCATACCATACCTAAGGAGATAGAGAAGATAATCAACAACCAAGGTGACGACATTAGCATTAGCGCAAGGAGGAGGTAACTTCTTCATTTAAATGTATATGCAAATATAAACTATATTAATATGTATGCATGCAATTCCCTTAAATATGTTTCGACCATATATAAAAAAAATTAAAATATATTTTCCTATAATTAATTAATAATTTAGACGTTTTAAATTATATATATATATATATATATATATTAGCTTTGGTTTAAAAAAATAGATGTAACGGTTAGAGGATGAAATCAATTACCTAATTCGGAGGGGACACGACGAAGACATGGAAGCCAAATTGAGCAGCGTAGCTATCACTGTAACGGTTTGGAGCATGTGGAAGGAGAGAAACCGCCATTTGTTTCAGAATAAACAAAGAAATTATCCTGAGGTCAACAAACTAGCTATAAATGACATGCAATTGGTGCAGAGAAGAACCAAAACCTGGACAGTTACCTCACGGGTCCGAGATGGAGCTCAAACTGGAGAAGAGGATATGAGCTATTCATTGGCAAATAACCCAAGTACCAGTTACCTTGTCAGTTCCAGCCGCCATGAACACTGAAGAAGGAGTAAAAGTATGGTGGTTTTCTTTTTGGAAAGTTCGAGGGTTATGTTTTTTGTCTGGTTTATTTGTATGTATGTCTCGGGCCATCGGTTTAGGCTTTACGTTCTGGGATGAAATGCCTTAATAAAATTCTTGCCGATTTTCAAAAAAAAATAGATGTAAAATTAAATATATGTAAATAATAATACAAACATTATATATGTGTATTAGTTTTAATTTTTAATGTTTAGGATAATTAAAAATTATTCAAATTTCAGCTCCAATTTCTTTATATATATATACACACACACGCGTGCTAATTTCCAAAAGGAAATTTAAAAAATATTATCTGTAAAGCTTTCGGCTTCTAGAAATTTTAAAAAAATTTATTTTAATTTGAAAAGGTTAAAAGAAATTTAAATTTCAAATATTCAAAATAAGATATGTATAAATATATGTGTGTGTGTGTGTGTGTGTGTTTTTGTGTACATATATCAGTGTATGTTTGTGTGTATGTATATATACAATCATTTTAATCCACATGGATTTACTTATAAAAAAAATAAAATATTTCAGTTTGCCGATTTTAATTCTTTTCTTTTTTAAATGTGGCAAACTACTTTAATTTTGAATTATCAAATATCTAATTGCCATTCTAATTTAGTACATATATATACACATTTTGTTATTAATCCAAATAAGTTATATATATATATATGCTTGCTAATTTTTTATAATATATATATATATTATATGTATACAAAATGATATATATGGTTATAAATATCAATTAAATAACTAGTAAAAAAATAATTAAGATTAGTGCAAATATAGCTAATCATTTGATGCGTGTGTGTATCCCTTTAATATCATTATTGTTATATGATCATCACCTATATATTTATTAACCATAAGTCATAACGTTTAATTATACACATGTTCTCATATTAGCCTTAGGTTAGATTATTACTTTTAATATAGTAATAATATTTATTGTGAGTATGAACATATTAAAAATAATAAAATGTAAATTTAAAGTAATAAATTAAATTTAAATTAAATTAATAAGAAAATATTATTATTAAATAATAATAAATAAATATTTTAAGTAAAATTAAATAAATTAAAATATTTCCCAAACTCTTTTGTTAATAAATGCTAGATATGATTTAGTATACAAATTGATTATTCATAGAATACAAAATAGATCTTGTGCAAATGAATAAAATATTGTTTAATTCCCCCTTTTATCCCCGTTAATAATGCACCTAATCCAACAAAGGGAGGGATTGCGCCAACTTTGGGTAAGAAAAGGGATGA
The DNA here is from genome assembly GCA_030765085.1 of Allium cepa. Classification (NCBI taxonomy): domain Eukaryota; kingdom Viridiplantae; phylum Streptophyta; class Magnoliopsida; order Asparagales; family Amaryllidaceae; genus Allium; species Allium cepa. The sequence goes on along the minus strand of CM060938.1, from coordinate 72,436,114 downwards.
TAGATCGATGTAAAGTGAGATTAGGTTATGGATTAGTCGATTTCTAGCCAAATTCGTGAAATTGGTAATGCACTCCAACGAATTTGAGCGCTAAAACATCTTGAAATTCACATCCAGTTAAGGCTCGATTTTGTTGGATAAGGAATCTTCATTCTTCAAAGATTGTATTGCGTCACTGGGTTTCCCCAGTCATGAGTCAAGGTTCCAACTCACTTTGGATTCATCTGGTGCTGTTAAAGTAATTTCTACGTTAATGGATGCCATCCGACACACGGTTCTATCGGGTTTAAGAACTCGTCTGTCAGCATGAGCGGGCTTTCAATCTGCACAATGTGCTTCTATACACCATGCACAAGGCATAAGACACACACTATGTAGGAAACATACATGCCCCTCAGTCAATGTACAAAATCCAAAGGGCCAACACACTCAACATCTGTTAGATGTTATACATCAGTCGCACCAGGGCTAAAGACTCGAATACACAAAAATATAGAATATAAATAAAAACTACCTGACCAAGCTAGTCATCCAAGATTTTAAGTTAATTTATAGATTTCAAACGCTCTCTATGCCTTTCTATAGCCGTGGCGGCTGCATTCGCTCTACTTTTCCTGCGATGGCTTCTAGCTCAGCACCAACATCAATTTCTGTTGCAACTGGCTGGTGATCCCGTATTTATTATACTCGTCAAATTCTGACTTAATGTCGCTTCTCTTATGATTATCGAGGAGCCTCATAATGAAGTCCCTTTAGATGTTGTCTTGAATGGGGCTATGATCCGGGATAACCCTCCGGACTCTCCTCCTTCCAACTTGTCCGCTGCAGAGCCCTAGAGCATATGCGAGAGGCAAAGGATTCCAAAAAACAAAGCCAAGCTCCCTCTTTTGTGCAAAAGGGCCCACTCTCTAGCCGGTTACACTAAGTTTAGTCGACATATGTACTTATCCATGTCCATTCCTTCAATTTACCTTTTCCTTCGTCATGTTCTCCAATTTATACGGTTGGCTCCATCTCAATCGCACCCTAAATCATATGCAGTGCTCTTAAATATGTACATGATCTTTAGTACTTGCTGACATCTGATATATCTATAACTTCAAGCATCGCTCTTATATCCCCTCATTTACCTTCTTTAGGGACTTTTGGAACTATAGGCTGGTGATCGACCTCTATAACGAACAAAGTTATTCCAAGAGGAATGATTCTTCAATGTTTCCCTATAGGGTTTGTCGAGCGATAGCTATTGGGATGTAAGTTTCTCATCGCCTACTCCAGTTTCTACCTAATTTGGACTAACATCACCCAAATTTCTTATGCCTTCTTGTTTGATTCTTGTCATTCTCTGAGGGTCAACACTGATGACCTATGCTACATGGTCAACACTCTCTAGGTTGTTCCAACTTTGAGCATAGTACATCCTCCTTTATTATAGATACACACCTTCGCCAATTTTTTCTTCTTCGTAATGACCGGAGAGTCTTCTTCGAACCAATCACACATGGTACTTGGCTGACTAGTTTCCACTTTTCAATCCATTTTGAAGTCAGTCCTAGCCAAGTCTAAGTTCACCGCTGGGTTATCGATGACAAAGATTACGAGATAGCGACCGAGGAGGTGGAAGATGAATATATTGAACAATAAGGAGAAGATAATGAAGATGAGGAAGAATGTTGTGCTGCGTCCACTGGGGAGAATGGCGAAAAAGAAAGCACCGCTACTCCTACTCCCTAGTTCAAACACTTAAGGAGAGGGCTTCCAAATACCACTTCTGATCCAACTCTAAGCCATACAGAGGACATCACTCTTACCAATCAAATAGGCAATCGGCCCTTACTTGATCCTGTTCTCGAGGGACTACCTAATGTTAACTTTGACTATCTTGAAACTGACAAGCTCCTACGTAGGATGGGTGATATTGATCTTATTACTTTTGACGGAATAACTGTTCACTCTTCTCAACTTATAGAGCATGGTTCATATGCTATGTAGAATTGCACCTTAAGCACGTCACTTAGGACCACACTCACGAACACAACAACTGTTCCTTATTTCTTTATTTAGTGGTAGTTCTTGCCTTCTCATCATTTAACATACAATAGGACATGCCAATCGCTTTGGAAATGTATCCAAGAAAGCAACCAAGGATCCTTATCCAAATTTTACCATTGTCGTGACCGAAATCATTGGACGGAAGTTCTCGATGACTCTCACCATGTCAGGGAAGGCTGTTACTGACAATATGACCACAAGCACCAGGAATATGAGTGAGAGTACCACGATCATCCGCACTTGCCACATGACTCCATCTCTTACCATTCAAAAGGGTGGCCTTCGTCCTATCACTCCAAAGACTCTCATTTTTAGAGAAGCCATTCTCCTTCAAGGCATTGTCATCCACACCAAGCTGGTCCTCCTTGCACCTCTGTTGTGAGCACTGTTCCTATTTCCTCCTTTTCTCTTCGCTTTGTACATGTCCTTAGCCAAAAGGGAAAGAAAACTTCTAGCCCTCTTAGGCCCTTTTATCAATCAACCACTTCTCTTGTTCCCTTAGCCACATCATCCGTTGGTCATTAGCAGTGATCCGGTAAAGGAGTCACTTCTCCTGCTACATCATCCAGCTCTTTGTTCTTAAACTGTACTTCCACATCCATGAAACTTAAATATTAAAACCTTTCCCTTACTAGGCTTAAGTTCTCTATAATTTGGATGATATCTCCATGGATAAGATATAAGGCACTTGCATAACCTTTGATGAGCTTATCGATCAATTATAAGCATAAAGAAAGGTTACCAAGAACCTAAGCAAGCTTAACTCCATAAATTATCTCCTCTTAAGAGAGAGAACGAAAAATCCATATAGGGCAATCAAAAATTAATAGAAACATGAAGAAAGAGAAAGAGACTATAGAGGTTGCAATTAAAGAAAGGAAAAATCCATGGCCTTAGAAAAAGAGGGACTCGAGGAAGAATTTCGAGAGCATAAACCAAGATTGAACTCCTAGGCCAACAAGTTGAGTAGGCCCATATTCGATGCGATTTGCCGAAAAAAGTCGAATAGTTAAAAGCCAATGTCACTAGTAATGGGCCTTAACATCTGGCGGTCAATACAGAAATAGGCCAACTCAAGGTCGGTATAGAAAAATCAAGAGCTGAGGCAAGTAAAGTCCTGGAGCCTCAATCTGAGAAAGAGAAACTTAAGACCACTATACAAAATCAAAAGAAAAATTGGCACAGGCAGAAATTGAAAAGTGTTCTCCACCTAGGAGGTCAACTCCATCTTTTTCAAGTTCTATGTCAACGTTTTTAGAACCAAAGGCTTAAAGCAGCTGGATGACTTCTACCATCGAGTCTTGGTGGACGTATATGAAAAACTTATGGAAGAGGAGAAACAAATGGCTAAAAGAAAGGGCATCCCCTTTATCGAAGCTGATATTCTATATGAATACTTTGATTTTGAAGATCTGGATGCCTTACAATAGGGTAGAAAACCACTAGCCGTCGAAGAAGAGCTATATGAAACTACCAAAGTTTCCTCCAATCTCTCCTTCGAGGATTCGGTTAAAGTTCCTCCTACAGAAACTGACTTGGAATCTTCAATATCTATCTTAACTGTCTAGTGGTTGGCTTCGAGGATGTCGATTCTTCCACATCCATGACTTCTTTATATATATTCTACAACTGCTCCCCCATCCAAATCCATAGAAGAGTATGTATCGATTTTTTTGACAGGAAATATGGCCACCAACACCCAAGTAATGTGAAAGCACCACCAATCCAATAACAATACCAATCAAAGAATAATATAAGTTCATAGTTCACAGATTCAGTATAGAAAAGTAAATGAGCATACGAATTTTATAGGGTTCGACAAACTCTGGCCTACGTCCACTACAATAATCTTATTATTTATACTGTACGATTAGAAGTACAGTTTTTCTTGCCTTAGAAAATTAAAGAAGGAAGACAAAAAAAGTGATGAAGAATAGCTAGCCAAGAGATTCCTAAATGAAACCAAAACTGTTGTATTTCTAGGAGAAGACGTGCAAATATCTCACTCAAAATTTGGATCTGTAATCTTTAAGCCAAGGCGACTCAACCCACAAAAATCTAGACCGATCGCACCCCTATAGAGGGATTGGTTCGATCCCTTGTACATGCCGCGTGGCAGCATGCGACCCCTCTTGTAAATCCTTTATATTGCCACTTGTTGTTTCCAAGGTTGATTCCCAAGTTGATGCGTTGTTCGTTGTGTTATTGAGCGATTATTATTGAGTTGCACTGTCAATCCAAGCGATCCATAGCCATATTAATCCGATCTGATCCCTTGCTTACGGGAAGTATTCCAATTTGATCCCTTTCCTAGGGGAAGTGTCAATTCCATACTTAATCGGTTCAAAGTGCCATTTTTCCAAATCCGCTCGACCATCGTACATAGTCTTACTTATAACCGATCCTCGAGCCTGATTGTCATCTCTCCAAGCTACCTCTGTTGATGATCACGATATCTGTTTGGCCAAATCCATAATATACTGCCTTTTCCAAAAGGTCATATAACATTTGCCCTCCATAAAAAGCCTTACGGTAGGAAGGCATATTTTGAATCACCATAAGTCCGAAGTCTAGAATCCATTGATAGCCATATTTTCCAATTCAGAATCTGTTACATTACCAAGACAATTTGCCATAAGCCATCCCCTGTCGGCTTCGAGTCAATAGCCAATACCTAATCTATTCAAAATTTGTAACCAAGTCCATGTCCATCCAAAGCCGATAACCAAGTCCATGATCTCACTGTATCATTTGCCAAATCCAAAACCTCGATATCTTCGGATTGTTAGCTGATTCCAAGGTCTCGCCGGAACAATTCCCTGGATTATAGTCTCTCTGGACCGATCACAGCCTTTCCGAGCTCTTTCTAGACCCTAGCTTGTCACTCTTCGGCGGAGGGAGAACAATGACAACTAAGCCGATCCTATCGCTCTCTAGTGAAGCGGCGTCACTTCCTGCACTCTAGTTCAGTGTCATTGAACATAACATGATGTCATGGCTTGCTTAGGCCGATCATGGTCTTTCCGGACCCTTGTTGGACCCCCTCCAATCTCTCTTCGACGAAAGGGGGAACATTGACGAATAAGTATGAATCATGGCCTCTCCGGGCTGACCACCGTCCCGAACCATTATTGAACCCCACTCACTCTTCGATGAGAAGGGCACAACAATAAGTAGGCTTATCCTATTGCTCTTCGGTGTAGTAACCTACTTCTTGCTTCTCTAGTCCCATCTCTCCGATCAGAACATAGCGCGATTGTTGGGATGTCCTTCTTCGGCCTCAATCCCCAGTTGAGGACTTAATCCATTTACGAGTCCATCATATCGCTCTCTGGCAAAGGGACTCGTACCTTGCGGTTATTACCCTATCACTCCGGTCTAGACAACCGTGACCTGTTATTTATTATAAGCATTCCAAAGTCCATTTGCCAAATTATAAATTAAGAATTTGTACAACTAAAAAACCAATAAATCAAAAACAAGAAAGTCCAACTTTCGTAAATCTTAACACTATGGTTTTATCATCTCAGAGCATGACTACGGATCGACCTTGATGCCAAATATGTGTATGTGACTTAGCCATTTTATTGAGAAGTTTATTATTTATTTCATGCCATCCTGATTAAGAGTTGATTAGTTAATGCCTCTATCCAAGGCCATTCCCATTTGAGGAGGTCGGTGGCTGCTCCTGTTCCACCACCGTAGCACGAGTCCTCACGTATTATGGTAGCTGACCATTCCTTATGTGTTTCTCAACTATATCCTTCAAGTGCATGTAGTCGTTTGTATTATGCCCATCCAGCTCATTGAATAGGCACCATTTTCTTCATGTCCACTCTCGTTTGGAAGGTAACCTCCTTCCGGCCTTCGGTATGGAAGGCGTACTCAAGTATCTAGGTAAATCCTTTCCATAGATTCAGTCAAATCCGAATAAGATGAGAATTTTGATTCTCTCCTTTGCTGCTTCGATCCATTGAAGCCATTGTCTGCTTTTCTTTTTCCTTTGTCCTTGTCTGAACCTTCCCTAGATGGTCCTATATCTCTAACTATGTTAACCTCTTCTTTGTCGACCTTAGCATCTTCCTGCCATAGGAACCTCTCAGCCTCAAGATAAAACTCCCCGAGATCCCTAGGAGTATCCCATTCCAATGACACCTTGAAATCTATGTTTTAGCTATTCCTGATACTGTCGCCATCATAACAATCGATGGATCAGCCCGATCTCGAAGTAACTTTCGCATTAAACCTCATTAAGAAATTCCAAAGGTGCTCTCCTGTCCTCTGATTTAATGTTTTCAACGTTATCACACCCTTGGGTCTCATGAAGTGAACTCAAAATTGCCTCATGAATTTTTCTACCAACTCCGTCCAAGTGCCAATAGAACCATTCTCTAATTTCCAAAACCAAAGTGCAGTTATATCTGCCAAGTATAAAGGGAAACATCGGGCCATTACTTCCTTCGATGCCTCCAATACTTCCATATGCCTCATACACTTCGTCAAATGAATGGTAGGATCCGTTTTTCCATCATATGCCCCTAGTGTAGGTAATTTGAAATCTGGTGGATTACTAGCACACCTGATATTATGAGTCATTGGACTCCTAGTCATATCCTCCAGATCCTTATCCACCAATCCACCTCTCATAGCCCACCTGATCATCTCTATAAACCTGTCAATGCCATCCAAAGTAGCCTCCAATCATCATTTCCAACCTATCCCTTGACATCCATGGGGAAACCTCGAAACATACTCCTCCGAACGAGCATCCAAATTCAATTTACACCAAACTTCACAGGATCGGCCACTGGCCTACTAATGCTGTGACCGGCCAGACACCAAGGAATGCCCTCAAGGCCTTGGGGATTGGTGCCACCCCTCTTGAGGGATTGGCACTAATCCCTTCCTATTGGCCAAGGACTGCTCCTGGCTGCTCCACTACGTTCTCCTGCCTATTTACTTCATGTCCACGCACTCCGTTCTGATTTCCAACAAATCCTGCTGCTTCAACTCCTTGATCCAGATTGTTGGTTACTCCAAATCCTTGATTCTATGCTCTAGTTTATCCAAGTTACCTAATGAACATCTACCTCATCTCCTCTTGCATCTTCATCGTCTGCTCCTATATCACTCCTATCATAGACTTTATCTCATCCCTAACGATGTAGATGGAGGTTTGATTAGCTCTAGCTTCTAAGAAGCCTTTAGACTTCCTTCATGATGACTCCTTTCTCCCAATAGTCTCCTTACTAATTACCTTATATTGATCCAAATCCAAGCTCCAAATCTTCTTTGAATCAGCGGGTGCTAGACTTCTCAATGAAAGCACTGAAATGTTGTTGGAAAAAATGGCCACTAACAACCAAGTAACGTGCAAGCACCACCAATCCAATAAGAATACCAATCAGAGAATAATATAAGTTCATTGATCATAGATTCAGTGCAAAAAAAGAAGTAAATGAACACATGGATTTTATAGTGGTTCGGCAAAATCTAGCCTATGCCTACTCCAATAATCCTATTATTTATATTATAAGATTACAAGTACAGTTGTTCTTGCCTTAAATTAATGTAGGAAGAGAAAAGAATGATGAAGAATAGCTAGCCAAAAGATCCCTGAATGAATGCCATGACTGCTAAATTTATAGGAGTAGATGTGCAAATATTGTGCTCAAAATTTGGATCTGGAATCTCGAAGCCAAGATGACCCGACCCATAAAAATCTAGATTGATCGCACCCCTATGGAGGGACTGGCACCAATCCCTTCTCTATGCAATGTGGTGGCATATTAGTCCCTCATATTGCCTACTTTTGTTTCTAAAGTTGATTCCCAAGTCAATGCATCATTTGTTGAGTTATTGAGCGATCATCATTGAGTTGTACTGTCAATCTGAGTGATCCATAGCCATATTAATCCAATCCCTTGCCTAAGGGAAGTATTCGTCCGAATATGCTCGACCATCATCCATAGCCTTGTTTATAACCGATCTCCGAGCCTAATAATCATCTCTCTAGGCTTCCTCCCTTGATCATCAATAAATCCATTTAGCCAAATTTATGGTAAAGGCGGTATAACAGTTGTTATTTCTATCCCCATGCAATATCCTATCTTCAAAGAGGGGAGGATTCCTTTTAATACTCCATCCTCCGACCAAGACCCTCTCGTAGGTTCAGACTTGCACTTAGCTGAAGATATCCTTATCACCTCTCTATTCTTTGACAGGCTTCAAATATCTCACAAAGAATTATAAAATTACACAACTTTGTTTTCCACATTACATGATGATTGTCTGCATTTCCTCTATCTCCGCTTGTCTGCATCATATTATCAAAGTGGGTAGGATTTTCTACATCCTCACCACCTTTGTTGAGTCTGGTCTTTATCTTTACTTTAAGAAGATTGGAGCACTAATGGAAGGTGATGAGCCAATAGTTGATCTTAATGAGGAGGAAGATCTCATAATCATTCATACTTCTAGCCTAGATCCATCCATAGCTACTGCTTTGAAGGCCCAGAAGACTAAAATTGCCAAAGTTAAACTCGAGACTCCTAATATTCCTCGTCTTCCTCCATGGCTCTAACTCCTAATCTCATCGTTTCATCATTACCTTCTTTTAATACGGCCATCGTCAAAGGGTCCTAATTGTCCAAGCACAAGAAGCACATCACATCTGCAAATGAGCCGTTCAGCGCCTAAGGATTACATCCCCTTAGAGGGAAGTACTTCCAAGAAAAAGAAGAAGATCAACATCCATAAAGGTGGAAAGAAATAGCTTCTTTAGTTTTTTGACTCTTGGTTTTTGTTTTCTTTGTACATAGGTTGTTAAAATGTATGGGTCTGGTCCCCAAATTTCGCACTTGAAAAGTGAAGTAAATAATAAAATTTATCTTGTTTAATCCATGTTATCTAGTTTTTCACACTTTTCTTTCTTGTACCTATGTATAATTCCTATAAGCATACATATATAAATGCCAATAATGTTTACCTTTATGTTATACCTACCATTATATGTTGGTATGTGTAATACATTTACTCATTGTATCTATGTTTGCATAAATAAACTTCCACTAGTAGACACTATTGTTCCTTAACCTAGTTTTATTTACTACAAGTTAAACATATCATGTTTAACCATAAATAGATCTGTAATGTCTAAACAGTATTACATGGCTTTCCACTCATTTTCGCATGAGCACCAATGTAATCTTGATGATTGTACATGGATAAATTCAATATGCACGAGCGCTTATCTTTGAGTGTCGATGTTCATTGATGCCTTTCTCTAAGAACCTATTCTTGGCATCATCTTTCTCTAAGCATTAGTCAAAGATTAGATGTGTAGGGGTGATTTGTTTGATCTGCTTGCAATGCGATTATACTTTAAAGAATTAATCATGGTTCAAAGGAGTCTGTCGGTACCTATCTCCAGGTACCTAAACATCCTGTTGCCAAAGTACATGATGCCTGTTTATACTACTGATCCTGTAACATGAAATTTAGCTTAATCAATATGGTTCCATTAATTCAAAAAGCATATTTAACTCAAAATCCAGTAGTGAATGCCACTTTAGTCAATCGAATCCAATCTAAAGAATGCCCAAATGAAAGAAAATTCCTAAAAAAGGAAAGAAAAAATTCCTAAAAAAGAAAAGAATCGAGTGAAATGGCCGCTAACGCTCATTATTCCATGTCCATGGAATCAGATCCTCATCTACCGTTGATGGCTTGGAAGTGCTTTCTCCAAGCTTATACCATATCACATAGGATCCTTCCTATAGGAAACGGTGTAGTACTATTATGAATGGATTTTAAGGCTACTTTAACATTAGAGTGGGAATGAATAGTGTTTTATAACTTATATGGAATTTCTCTAAGTTATTTCAAGAATTAAATTCAGACACAAATAATCGAACAGATATATATATATATATCAACAGATAGTCATAGATATATAAATGCAGCAAAAAAAAGTAAAAGTAAGAGAGATGACCCTAGGAGTTTTGGTTCAGATTAACCAATCCTACGCCCAGTCTTGTACAATATATGTATAGATTTCTTTTCTAATGCCTACTTTAAACAAGTAGAAACCAAACTGGAATAGAATTTCGATTTCAAGGAAATGAAGTATGCCCTCCTGATTTACGAGTTCAAGATAGACTCTCTTGATTTAATCGAGCAACAAGATCACCCACTTGATTCAACCGAGCAATAAGCACACCCACTTGATTAAACGGGTGACAAGCACACACGCTTGATTGAAATGGCAATAAGAGAACCTAAATAAATAATAGTAGAGAGTTGTTGACTCCAAATACAAATAGTTGTACTTTGGATACAATATATCCTATAGCCCTTTTGATAGCACTTTGATTTTGAATTGATGAGAGGATACTTTTAAATTAGTGAGTGGATTGTTGAGAATGAATATAGTAATGTAGAGACTGAATTTGAAGAGTATAGAAAGTGAATTTTATAAATATATAACGAGAATTTGGAGTAAGAAGAAAGTAGAGAAAATTAGTTAATAAAATTCATTTTTCAGTCCTCTTTATATATTGTATGACAAGATGTGTATATTCATGAAGAGATGTAACCAATAATCACAACTATTTAAAATTTAAAAGGCATCTCTCCAATGGTCAATATGTCGACATACTTAAGTAGGGTATGTCGACATATCCTTATTAATTTTGAATCTTTTAAAGTATTTATAAAATTTATAATAATTTGTAAACTTTTAAACATAGTTTTTAGATACTTTTAATATATAAAAGTCTTATAAAATATTTATAGAAACATATTTTGAAAATAAGTATTTGATAAATTAAATAAATATATAAAATAAGCAATTTGATAAGAGAGTACTTAATAAACTGATGGTTATTAGCTAAGGACTTTGACATATTATTCTAATGTTTATTTCCTATGATCTATAGTCTTGAACTCTTTGTGTCTTTGCCTTTAAACTCATGAGTCTTCAAATATCTTGATCATCTATGAATCTTGATCTCTAGTCTTTTTATTAATCAGTTTTCACATTCGATTATCATATACTTTTATAAACTTGCATAATATCCTCTAAAATACTCTATACAACTTAAAAAAATTAAAACCTATATGTATATGGTTGTTTTCATCAAAATCAATATATGTGGTACTAACACTTCCCATTTCAAACCAAGTGCCCATCTACTCGAAAAGTCCTACTTCAAAACAAGGTCATCAGTCTTGAAAGTGCGGTTTCAAAACAAGGTAGTCGATATCCAAACTTCTGGCATACCACATAGGGTCCTTTCCAATTTGGACCAGGTGCCTATGCTAATATCAAGCATAAAATTCATAGAATACTCCACTGCTGAATTGGGTTCGATCATCCATAATAATCTTTTATCATACTCAAATTCTACATAAAATGTTCTTGACTACGAAGTTAATCACTTTTTTCGAAGTGTATATAGGGAGTGGAGTCACCTTAAACCTTTTTTTAAATCCAAAGCAACGATTGCATATTTATCTCCCCTTTTGGCCTTCGATAACACTCTTATTAATTCGATTCCCCAAACAATAAATAGCATTGGATAACCCTTGGTGTAAGCTCGTTGGATGGGATCTCAATATTTTCATAAATCCATGGAATTTGTCACATTTCTTTGAATATTCCAGCTCATGGTGATGGATAGTTGGCCAAAAACAAAAGTAGTGAAGTGCCTTTTCACCAACTTCTACCCTTAGTGTGATCTCCATACCTTCTTCGATGAACATCCTCAAGGATATTATTCGCTTCATCCTTATTGACGCACCTTAACAAGGGGGATGATAATCCTCTTCGAAACAACACTCCGTCTTGCATAATGTGTCATGGTTCATTATGCAAGAGCTTTAGTCATTTATTTTTACTCTTTGGAAGAGTTCCTTTGGTTAAATATTCTTTGAACGGAGTTATCCGTGACTCTTTTTTCTCAACTTCCAAGATATAATCAATATCCATTTCATCAATACTTAGGGTCTTCAATGCTTCTACTGGAACGATTCCTAATATTTGTGCATCTCTAAAGGTAGGTAGTTTGGCTAAAGAATCATCATTCATATTTTCCACTTTGGTGATGTGCATTATCATGTAATGTTCGATCTCATCTAGTTGTTCCAATACCTGTGACAGATAAGGGACAAGTTATGTATCCTTAGCCTAAAATTCCTTCTTAACTTGACAAAACATGAATTATAAGTCACTGAATACATGCAATGCCCGTAATGTCGAGTCCTTTGCTATCACGAGTCCTGCAACCAATACTTCATACTCTCCTTCATTGTTTGTTGCATGAAACTTTAGTTTCAAAGTATAGAATATCCTCCAACCTTCTGTACTAACCAAAAATACTTCCACTCTAGAATCGCAATCATTGGATGCACTATCTAGAAATAACATCCACTCATAAAATTCACCTATCCTTTTCCACTTCATCGTCCGAGAATTCGGGCAAAGAAATCCACCAACTCTTGTCCACAAATTATATTTTAAGGATGATAAGTTATCTCATACTTACCGATCTTAGTAGTCCATTTTAACCATTGTTCTTAAGTCTTGGGGCATCGCAATATCTATCTAAGAGGTTGATCCATTAAACCTCTTATTGGATGAGCTTGAAAGTATGGTCAAAACTTCCATGATGTTATCACTAAGTAGTAGGATTGCTTCTTCACTTTAGGATAATGCCTTTTGCTCTTATAAACCACTTACAAGTATAATAGAATGGCCTTCAGATTTTCACCTCCCCATGGACAATTGTTGTATTCAATGCATAAGTCAATATTGTCAAGTAAATATACAAGTCTTCTCCTTTCAAAGGATTCAATTGAATAAGTGATTTTTGAAGATGTTCCAATAGTTGTTGAAGAGAAGCTTCATAATCGTCCAACCATCAAAACTTCCCCTTACCTTGTTGAGGGAATCAAAGAATGGTATATGCTTACTAGCTGCTTTAGAGATGAACCTATTCAAATTGACAGCCTTGCTATTCAAGCTCTGCATTTCCCTCCTTTCCCATGGGGCTGTAACCTGTCTCAATGCTTCAATTCGCTTTGGATTGGCTTTAATGCTCATGGAGTACACGATGAACCCTAGAAACTTTCTCGGTGACACTTTGAAAGAAGGATTCAATCTCATTCCATACTTTTGGAGTGCATCAAACATTTTGATAAATCACCAATGTGGTCTATTGATCTCCTTGCCTTAATAAGCATATCATTCATATTGACCTCCATTGTCCCTTCGATTTGGTTTGAAAACATCTTGTCGACCAAATGCTGGTAAGTAGCTCCAACATTCTTTAAACCAAATGAAATCTCCTTGTGGTAATACAGTCCCAAGTCTGTTATAAAGCTCATAGCTCTTGGTCAGGGACGTGATTGCAATCTTATTATAACCGGAATATGCATCCATAAAAGGCAATAGTTCATGCCTGACTTTTCCATCCATTAGTTGATCAATCCAGGGATGTGGAAACCAATCCTTTAGGCATATTTTATTCAAGTCTAAATAATCTATGCTTTCCCGCCACTTTCCAATAGGCTTCCAGACCATCACGATATTCACCACTTTCCATACTGCATCTTTTCTCTTTCAAAAGAATATATATTAGATTAACATTTGATGTGTAGCAACTTTAGGCGAAATCCAACTCATGTCAAAATGAGTCCATCTGAACATGTTTCTATTCACCTTCAAAAACCCAGTTAGTTCCTTTTTCTTCTTAACACCGCGTTAAGAACCAATTTTAACAATCTTTGTCAGATCATCTTTATCCACCTGCATCTCATCCATCAGCTTTACTTATCCCACCGCCGGTTCTTTAGACTCTTCCATGGATCCATAGCTTTGTACTTATTGCTAGTGAACCCAAGCCAAGGGTTGAACGATAGTTGCTATGCATTTTGAGTTTGGATGCAAAGATCCACTTCCTTTCTCTCTACATCTTAGTTAATGCAATTTCATGATATAGCATTCCCTCCCAACACTTTGGTTGCCTTTAATTACCTCAACTCCATTATCTATAGGGAAATTCATTATGAAACACTATAGAGCAAGGGAAATGCAGAAAGCAGTAATGGTTGATTAGTCTAAAAAGGCATTGTAGGCAGAATATCCATCCATGCAACAAAATTCTGTACTTGCATCATCCTGCAAGGTTTCTCTTTTAGCTGCACCATCAGTCTGATACATCCAATCAAGATGTTTCCTCTCATTTAGATGGGACTTACAAGGCAAAAAATCTGTTTCATTCAACTCCATCACATCGAACATTCTTTTAAACAAATTGCTCACCAAGCTTCGTTGCCAATCAACACTTGACGAACAGTAGCTGGCCCAGTCACAACCGTTATCACCATCAGGTTTAATGTTGAAGATTTAACCCATTAGCATCTCTATTCCTAAAGACGATGTCATCATCTATTCACTTGAATTGCTTAGCGAGAGTATAATCCTCGATAGCTTTACACAACTCCTAAGGAGCCTGCTTTAAAGAACTCACGTAGCATTCTATCTAGTTCTGGCTTTCTCCATAGGATGTAGACCTATAGAAATCGGAATCATCACTAATTCACACCTAGGTAACCCTAGAACTTCTCATCTAGTCCCTTCTGTATCACCTCGAGGTTGTTGTCATAGTGTTGACTATTTCTCTATCCGCCCTCCTGCACATTCCTCACATATTATTGCACTACCTTTTCCTTACCTGTTCTTCAATCATATCCCTAAGATGTCTACACTCATTAGCATTATGTTCATGCATCTCATGGAATTGACAATACTTTCTAAGGTATTTTTCTCTCTATTCAATATCCTTACTCAAAGCAAACTTCTTATGCCTTACCATGCCTTGCATCGCAAGGTATATATTTTCAATGGAGTCATTTAACTCTATACATGTACCATCTTATGTAAACCTAAAGAATTTCTTAGGGTCATACTTCTTGCCCCTGGTATTATAACTCTTTCTTTTATTATCATTATTGCTACTACTGTCCTGCTTAACAGCCTCATTACTCTTCGCCACACTGCTAGGTCTTACCTGACCGCCAACATTCAACCTCCTCTCCATTTTTTCCTCTTCCAAGCACAAATGTTAGTGTTCTATTTTACAAAAATCTTTCAAAGTAGGTAGCTTCTTCATGGTTGCTACTATCTAAAATTTTACATCCACCACACTAACCATATCCATAAATACTAAGTTGTCTTTGGGATTCCTACCTCTGTCACCACTGCCTTAAACCTTTTTAAAAAACTTTTCAGTTGTTCACACTTCTTTATTGAATATTTGCCAATGAAAGTGCATCCTTGGGTTGCATAGAGTGAACCTTAAACCGATTTAAAAACTTATTTGCAAGTTGATCATAATAAGGTATGTATTTCGACTCAAGCTTGTAGAATCAAATCATAACCAATCTCTCTAAAAACAATAGAAAGCATTATACTTCACAAAGTCATCCGCTCTAGCACCATCCATGTCCTACTTGTATTTCAGCAAATGTTGGGTCTGTCAATCTATCGTATCTTTGCATTATTGGCAGCATAAATTTCTTCAGATATCTCGTTGCTCTAATCTTCATAGTAAACTGATTCCGACTAAAAGTGGTTTCCCAATTCATCTTTTTGAAGTAATTACCAGATTGCTTCATTAATTGTATCATTGGTACTTTGTTTAATCCTAAACGATCGTCTTCGAGTGCATCACCATTTGGTTGGTTCTGCGAGGGGCCATTATAGCCATTACGTAAGCGATTATGGCTAGAATCATAACGCTAAGGTCGCCCTATCCCTAAGGAGTCCATTTACCCTGACCTTCTATGACATCGATCATGACTGCATTCCTTAGATCTATTTCTCCTGTGTTTATTTCTATTAGTGTTTCTTCCAGATCTTCTACCATCGAGGTCCATAACACGACTAGCCCCCTCGCCAACATCATTTCTAGTATTGTTCCTCCTCCTTAATGGATTGGTTATGGTCCATGATGGATTGGTACTGATCCATCTAGAGTTCTAACATCTACTCTAGTTTGGTTTCTATCTTTGTTTTCATCTCCAACCATTCCCTTTCTACTCTACATATTCCAGTAGAACTTTCTTTTCCAATCTAGTTGGATTTCCTCTTCTAATTCGAAGATCCCTTGGTCTAGTTCCATCTCCTTGAAGAGGTTTCCTTATCAATGCAAACTGCATAGAATTTTTTTCCATTATATCCCATTTTTTCGCTTTCATCTTTTGATTCACAACAGTCGATGTATTATCCAATTCCTTCTATTCACCATATCGGGTGAAGGTTGAGTAGTTCCATCAATTCCATTAGCGTCTTCAGCATTCCCTCTATTAGGTTCTTCAATGGTTGGTTTTCCTTATCTCTTCTTTGGTACCATCTTAGCAGATCCATTTGGAGATTCTTTTTAAATCTTAGTAGATATAGAGATCCAGCCTGATCTTTTATTTCTTATTGAAGCATTCAAAAAATGTTAGCAAAAAAATTAGTCTAACACCGTCAAAGCCATAGATTCACAAAGATAACAATCCTAGTTCATAGAATTTTATCTAAGCATAATAAATGTATAAAATTAATGTAAAATTTAAGACGAATAGTAAGAAAGGGGGAAAACATAATGGTTCTGTAAATCTCTGGCAAGTGTCCAATTTATTGATATTTTATTGCTTAATTCGAGCTAGATGTGCAGTTTTTATAACAGTATTATAGGATTCTATCTCAAGAACGAAATGAAAAATGACCCTAGATATGAATAAGAAAAATGTTCATATCCTTTCTCTATGGGAGATAGTGTAACAACCCAAAATTTAAGTTATAATAATTAGTTAACGATTTAAATAAATAACAAAATAAATTTGTGAAATTGTCATAACTGAGTAATGGAAGTTGCACCATTGGGTCCGTGACAATTTTCTGATCGATTTCCATATATAACTTACCGAAATTCGAGTCAGTATATTATGAGAGAAACAAGAATTTAGAATTTAATGAACTATAAAAAACAGAGAGAAACGACCCTAGGGGTCGACCCTCACCAAGGTCAGGTCGACCTATAAACCCCTCAGGTCGACTCGCCTTATTTTCTAGACATTATTTCATCCAGGTATGGGCCGATGACGTTAAAACTTGATTTTCATGAGATCCTATATGTTCATGCTTGCATCCAATGGTTCGTAGTGAGCCTATAACGTGGCTGCACCAGATTCAATCTTCGAATCCAATGCTTGAGATCCCTAAGACACACTATAAATAAGACTCCTGACCTAGCTATTTTTCTCATTCAGATTTTCGTTCAATTGGGTTCATTGCCTGAGGCTGAACCCCAAATAGAAAAAATTTCTAGGGAGAAGATCCTTTTAATAAAAATATTCTATGCCCTAGAAGTGGATCCGGGAGGACCAAGGATTAGAGCTAAGGACCACACATCAGTGCTTTGTAATTATTTTAGATTTGTAAGCAATTTAAAATAATATGGTTCTCAATAGTTGTTGTTTTTCTACAATTTTGAGATAGTTTTTATATAAGTTTATATACAGTCAGTTTTTAAGTAAATTTAATAAGTTCTTTTCAGTCTATTTTATTCAGCTATTTTATTCAGTTGTTTTATTTAGTTATTTACAATTATTTACAGTTATTTACATCTGTTTTAAGTTGGAATTTAGCCTGTAAATATTAATATCTTTTTTATAGAGATTTAATCCCTTTTTAGGCAAATAAATTAAAAGGAGAAGAATTCGCTAATATGGATTAAAATAGAATAACACTAAACTACATAAATCAGATGTAAAATGAGAAAAACTGAAATAAAAATGGAGATGACTAAAATAGGAAAATTTAAGATATTTGCAAGCATAATTATAACAAGTGGTTATAACAAAAAAGAGAAAATAAAAGAATAACAGCTGAAAGAACAATTATAACACATATTATAATTAGAAAGAAAGAAATAACAGAAGAAGCTTATTTTAAAACTTAGATCTTGGATTAACTTAATAAGCAAATATAGCAGAAACAATAGAAGAAGCTTATTTTAAAACTTAGATCTTGGATTAAGTTAATAAGAAAATATATTAGAGATAACAAAAGATGCACATTTTAAACTTAGATCTTGAATTAAGTTAACAAGCAAACATAGAAGTAGGGCCCATACCGACAGCATTCCCTTTCAGACTAGGACTGATGGTCTTCCAATAGTAGGTGAGGCTGGGACATGCTTATGCTCATTAGGGTAAATAAGTGGCCAATAGATAGAGGCTCAAGTTTGAGGATTTTGGCAAGGGGCACAAAAGTAGAAGATTATTTGTTAGGACAGTAACAACAGCATTCCCTTTCAGGACTAGGACTGATGGTCTAATAACAATTAGGTGAGGCTAGGCAACATTGCCTTCCAGGTCTAGGACTGATAGTCTCACAGCAGTTAGGTAAGGCTGGGCATGCTTATGTTGATTAGGGTAAATAAGAGGTCAAATAGATGGCGATAGTTAGTGTGTACAGGCGATGACCGAGTGTGCGGCATCAATTATGGTAAATAATTCGCTACCACGTCCTACACGCTAAAGAGGTGTCTTTTGCTGTGACCAACAGGTTTGGTTCGCAGTGGCACAATAGAGATAGAATAGACCAATCAAAGGGTGGAATTAGGATTTCAGCCTAATCATAGCAGTTTAAGACAAGTGCAAACAATTGAAACAATCAGAGCACATAATTAAAACAAACAATCAAGCAGTACTCTATATGAGTTTTATCTTTCCTTTATTTTCTTTTAAACTAAAACTGTTGCTTAGTCTATTATCCTTATCTTTCTTAGAAATGCTAGTAATTACTTTCACTCACTAGACTTATTGTCTGACCACTCCTCTATTTCCCTTTTCCCCCCAATAGGCCAGCAAAGTTGAGTTGATACAGGTTGCTTGGAGACCCATTCCCGGAATTTTCTCATTTTAGATGTATTTTCCTGCTTTTCATCTTCCTTCATTTGGCTTATGATGGACTTGCACTTGTGAGATGGATTACTATTATTGTTATCTTTATACTCTGATTTTATGAGACTGAGATGTATTTGCATGAGACATGAGATATTTTGAGATTTTGAGACATGTTATGTACTTATTGATTTATTTTGAGATGAAGTTGAACGATAAGTTATTATTTAAAATTTTGCACTGTTTTTACTCATTTGTCTTGTGAATCTTAGTCTATGCTTTAGCTATACCTATAAAGCACCACATCCTTTGGTGTGCTCTCTTTGGATATACTAAGGGGTGTGGGGTATTTCAAATAGCCTCCTATTTACAGCTGTAGGATGTTGTATTTTAGCCTTAGATTCGCCAGATCGAAACGAAATATGTCAATCAATTAGGTCCACCATAGTAGGAAAGAAGTCGAGGAAAAGTAAAAAAAATCTCTCAAGCTTGATGGATCAATACCAATCCATGGCCTTTGCTTGCTCCTTGTCTTTCCTTTTATGCATTGATGTATTCATGATCATCTTGAGGTTTGGGAGGTAGGGGATAGAGTTGTTATTTTGGTGGATCAATACTGATCCATGGACTGAGGCAATTTGTTGCCCCTCTTCTTTTTATCTTCTTGCTTGATCATCTTTAGATCCATGTATTCTCAATCTTCCTCTATTTTTCTTGACTTGTTGAGATGTTTGGCTTTAGATCCAAATGATATGGGCATGGTTACTGAAAACCCTAATGATGGATGAACGATTGTCATCAACAAGAAGCACATTGCCCAAAGCGGTAGTAAGTACAGGTATTGACAATGTCTCTAAAGGATCCAAATAGCCTAATGCCGGTTTGGATTTGAAAAATGCGAGGAAATTGGTTGGATCTAGCAGTTTTACTGAACCAAAATCGTTGTTCCTTTTTTAGATCTGCAAATGTTCAATAACCAAAAAAACAAAAAAAATCCAATTAGTGCACATGCAAAGAAATATCTTTTAGTGACGTAGTAAAATAAAAAAAATGTAAACATTGTTTGCTCTTTGTCTTTTATTACACCAAAAATTTATGATGGTAAAGTTTATGGTGTCATTACAGAAAGTGTGAAAAAAGAAGCTTGTATAAGTTGAAAAAATTGTACTTTATTAGTAGGAAGGGGATTTTTTATGTGCATTGTTTTTTCTTATGCTAAAGTGTTTTGAATACTTAAGTGGATTTAATATTCAAACGAGAACAAATGGTTTTAATGTCGTTAGATTTGAAGATAAAATTGATTGCAACTTTGTATTAGAAAGTGGACTCTGGTTCATTGATGGAAGGTTAATTAGCATGAAACCACTTACTGACATTAAACTTAATAAAGATCTATTGACATCAATGCCTGTATAGATAAGATTACTTGGACTTAGTTTTTAGGTGGGCAGACAAGCAATTAATGTGTGGGTTAACACACTAAGGAAAATGATTCAATTGGATTCTGCTACAAGAAATAAAAAGCGACTAAATTCTGCTAGAGTGTTAGTGGAAATGATTTCCAAAATTAAATTTCAAAATTCAATTGAAGGTGAATTTGAAAATGTGATGTTTTCACGTAAGTGGTAGAGTATGAAAATGTTCCACTAAATGCGAAAATTGTACTTGTTCTGGCCATATATTAGTGCAATTTCCTATGACCACAGTGTGGGCTCTAAAAGATAAATCTTTGAATAATAACATAGTTAATGATAGTTGTAGCGTTGACAAAATAGTAAAAGAAAATCAAAATCAAAATTCAGAGGAGTGTGCCAGTGGAAAAAAGTGCAGATCAAACAATCAAAGAAATAGCCCGAGCAACAAAAGATAAGTTAAGTTAGCAAATCAAACAAGATATTATAGATTCTATTAGAGAAATTATGATAATACTCCATAAAAACAATAGATTATAAAAGAACTTCAAGAATATGAAAAATTATTGAGTTCTCATATAGTGATATTAGCTCAGTACTCGATACACAAAGCAATTGTAAAATACCAAACGCTCCGCTTTGATTTCCCAACAAAGTTTTGCTGGGGTAACAACTTGCAACAAGCCTAACAACGGTGCTAAAGAAAGTTACAAAGGAGAAACTGAAGTGCAAAGTATAGAAGTTATGCCAAATGTACTTGATAACAACCCGAATCAGAGCAATAAAAGCAACAGTCCATTTTCATTTGCATAAGCAGTCACAAGGAATTTCAATAAATAATAATCCTATGTTTTTTGTAGAACATGATAATACTTGTGATTATATTGAAAATATAAGTAATGATGAATTTTTGTAGGAAGTTGAAACCAGAGAAAGTGATAAAGTAGTCCTAGAATCTGTTAGTCTAATGAGCAAGTATGAAAATTCTAATTCTACCATTGCCTAAGTCTCAAATTCCATCTCCCTACCAACATCAACCATTGAACCAAATCCAAAGTTAGCCTATGAAGCATCAAAAGACGAACCAAAAAATTCAAAGCCTAAACCCGAAATCAATCCCAAACAGAAGAGTTTATTGGTCATCGAAAATCAAAAATGGAAGGAATAAATATCCGATATTCATAATGTTCTCAAAAAGCAAAAAGGAAAAAAGAAAGAATCTATCAAAGATGATTAAGTTAGGCTACTGAGAAGCAATAATAATAAAAACAATAATCGTTAATGTTGATTATTAGTTGTAATGTTAGTGGTTTACGTACCTCTAAGAAGAAACTTGATGTGAAAAGACTTTTAATGAAGCATAGACCTACTTGGTAAGTTTGTTAGATTTTTTTTAGAGATTGTAGAGTTTCAAAAACTACAGAGATTCTTAAATAATAATTGGGAAACTATTGATAACACTAAAGTTTGCTCAAAATGCAGAATCTTATGCTTAATAAACAGTCGTGTTTGGAAACATAAAGTTGAACAACTCAATGAGTAACACGTCTCAATAAATCTAGTAAATAGAGAAGGAATTTCTATCAGGTTCACATCCAGATATGCATATGATACTGAAAGTGAAAGATCACATTTGTGGAAGCCACTTTAGAATGAATCTAAGCATATTAATATGCCTTAGCTAATCATCGAGGATATCAATTGCATTAGAACAAATAAAGAAAAATATGGTGGAAACCCCGTTCCTTTCTCAAATTGCAAGAAATTAATAGATCATGATATCAACAGGGGTGAAATAATTAATAGTTAAATGTTATGGATAGACTTGGTGGTCAAAGCCTACTAAAAACATCATGACTAAAATAGATAGAGTCTTTTGTAATGTTCAATGGCTACTATGTTTCCACAAAGTAATTTAGTTTATTTACCAAGTTTTAGCAGTGATCATACCCCTATTCTTTTACAACATCAATATGAAACACACACATATTAGGGACTAGGCTATTTAAATTCATGAATAATTGGCTATTGCATCGGAATTGCAATTAGCTAGTAAAACCATGCCTTAGAAATGAAAATTGGAGCAACATTCCACCATTCAACACACTTTATATGCAAAAGGAAACAAAGCAAAAAAAATAAAGGAATGAAATCTCAATAAAAACGATACAAGAAAATAGACTGAGCATCTTAGAATCAAATATGCAGAATTGGAAAGAAACTTGGAAATTAAACATAACAAAGACTATGCGCAACTACTCACATTCTAGAAAAGCAAACTAAATAAAGCAATAAAGTAGAAAGTTACAGATTTACAACTGAAGGCAAAATGTGATTGGTTAACTCAAATGGACGATGCAACAGAGTTCTTTTATACAAAGATGTCAAGCAAGAAAAACGTGAACACATTGACAATTTAATTAGCATGAATGGCAGTGTTATAAATAAAATTGAGGATTTCAATGAAAAAGCCATCAACCATTTCAGAAAATTATTCAACATTGTACCTGCCAAGAAATAATTACCCAACATTACCTGTAAAATTGTAATTTATAAATTTGGTCAAAATTATCTTAATTGCGGTTTTGGTATGGATGAGATAAAGGAAGCTATTTTTAGTGTCAAAAACAATACAACTCCAGGCTTAAATGGATTCAATCCTTCATTTTTAAAATTTCATCCGAGAAGCTCAAATTTAACTTATTGGAAGTCATTCAAATTGTTTTTGACTCGGGTAAAATTCTTAAAGAAATTAATCATAGATTAGTTTCTTTAATAATAAAAGTCAAAAAACCAGTCTATATTTCATATTACAGGCCAATTTCCTATTGTGATTTCATCTACAAAATAATATCCAAAGTGTTATGTAATAGATTAAAGCCTGCTCTTGAGAATCTAATCTTAGAAAATCAATGTGCTTATGTGCCAAACAAAGATATTTGTGAGGGAATTCTGATATCTTATAAAATTGTCAAAGGTTTCAGTTGTAAAGAAAGTGATAAAATGTGTATTGAAATTGATCTAAGCAAAGCATATGATACCTAATGAACTTAATACACATAATGAGATCTTTTAATTTTCCATAAAAGTGGATGCAAATACAAGAAGAGCTAATTGCTACGTCCTTTTTTTCTATAAAATTTTTGAGTAACTCTTACGGTAATTTCAGTAGCACAAGTGGGATTAAACAAGGAGGAGATCCATCGTCTTCTTATCATTTCACAATAGCAATGGAATATTTCACTATCCTAATGGATAAACTGTGATAGCTGGAGAAATCAGTCCATTAATGCATAAAACATCAAAATTACACATTTAATATATGCAGACATTGTTCTAATCTTTCTCAAAGCCGATGAAGATGCAGACAAAGTCATCAAAGACTTGCTTAAAGACAAGCACCTTTGTCCAAGTGGTTAATTGATTCAGCTTTGGTGCAGGATGTCACAAGTTCAAAACTTGCTTTCGAACGTTTATTTGACATGGGATATGTTGTCCCAATGATTTGTTGTATATAAAGTACCAGTTCAAAAAAAAGGACTTGCTCAAAAATCTTTGTGAGGTGGCAGGTCTAAAGATGAACTCAGAGAAATCAAAGATTTTTTTAGTAAAGGATGCAATAAAAAATAAAAGATCTATAATATCTTGAGAATAGAAGAAAAAAACATTGCAAATTACATATCTGGGGTTGTCGTTGTCACCAGTGTATATCAATAAGGTCCATTTGGAAGCATTGAGTAACAAAATTGAATAGAAAATTGATTGTTGCGAAACAAGATTGCTAACTCTAGTTTGAAGGATTGAACTAATCAAATCTACCACTTATCCCACAATCTTATTTTGGATTCAAAGTTTTCAACTGCCAGCTAATGCCATTAGTAAAATTACTCAAATTTGTTCTACTTTTCTTTAAAAAGGAAAATCTAGTAAAATTCCATAGCAAATAGTTTATTCAACTAAAGAAGAGAGGAGTTTAGGACTAAAAGACCTTGCTGGAAGTAATGATGCAGTTGGCACAAGACTTATATGAAAATTGACGGACGGGCAAAGTTTGTGGGCAAAATGGATGCAACAGAAATATATTAAAAGCCTCATTTTGAGACATGTAAATTAGAACTCAACAATCAGGTACATGGAAACACTTGCTACTTTTAAGAACTAAGGCATCGCAATGCATGGAAAAAAAAAGAACTGTAGATGGAAAAACAACAAAACTATGGTTTGATTAGTGGCTACAAGGGAGCAGACTTATTAACAGATTAGGTACATCGAGTTTGGATTTATTAAATGGTGAACATATTCTTGTCAGTTATATCATTGAAACTGATGATTGGAAAGTAGACAGACTTAACTATTTGAGACAATATAAACAAGAAATTGAAAACATTCGTTTTTTCAATGATAGAACTGAAGACTATTGGCATTGGTTGTATATTAAATCAGGGCAATATTCTTTAAAAATGTTTAGAATGAAAGTAGAAAGAAATACATGCATGTTAATTGGCACAAAATTGTTCGGGATAATGCAACTGTCCAAAAATGGCTTTTTGTTTATATAAAGCAATAAACAAACAACTATCAAAAGTGGAAAAACTATAGCAAAGAGGCGTGCCATTTATAATTATTGTAGTTTCTGTATAGTCACGAAGAGATTAATGTACACTTATTTTTTGGTGTTCATTCACTTCACATGTATGGAGATGGTGTAGAGAAAATCTGAATATGCCAACTACACCATATTTAAATTCACATAACGAAATTAATGCCATTTTAACTACTTTCAAAGCTATAAACAATGTCAAAGACCTATCAAACTTATCTATTAATATGTGGGCATTGTGGAAAGAATGAACTGCTAGGATTTTTGACAGCAAGTTCAAAACAACAAGGCAAATAACAGATGAAATTTTAAGCTATGTAATAACCGTCATATCGAAATCCAAGAAATCCCAACATCACAACAAGCTAACATTGATATCTTAAACAAATGGAATATACTTGTCAGCTGAACCTCACTAACATTTCTACATTAAAAGTCATACTTGCCTCATTGGATCTAAAGGAAATCATGGACTGCTTTTGATCAATCGATGGTGGACACCCTTGTAAATTGTCATTAATTTTTATTTTTCAGTTTCTCCATGTTTTATCAGTTTTGTAGGTGTTGTACAAGATTAAACACAAACTCATTAAAAAGTAGAAGCGAAAGAAGATAAAGAAGCAATATTTAGCTGTAGAATTACTTGCGGCATCAATGACGAAAAGAAAAAAAATGAAAGAGCATCGCTGATTTTGTGCAAAAAGTTGTCATAGAATTCATAGTGGAAACCATAAATTCAGAAAAGGAAAGTGGATGACTTAATTGAATAAATCAACTGATCTCATATCGCTAACAATTAACTATGGTTATTGGATTTTGGCCTGTTTTGTATAAATATTTATAATTTTTGTTTTGGACCTTTATTGTACATATCTTTTTACTAAGCAAAGTAACAAAAATATATAGCCTTCATTCGAAAAAAAATATTAGTTTAATAATGGTTCGTAATATACTAATAATGTACTAGATCGTCCAAAATTGATAAGGTAATATAATAATTTAATGGCTAAGGTTAAAAATTATTTGTTAAATTAGTTATGTGAAAAAATGAAAAATGAAGAGATGGTATTTTCTCAAATTTGAAAAACTACGTGGTTCAAAGAGGTCTAGATGTTTTTTCAAGGTTTTGAGTTTAAAATGTTGGGTTATGCACTCATAAGATTATTTCATTTTAAAAACCGAAACGCTTCAAGATAGAAAATTATAAACTATGGTCGGGTTGGATCTTTAAAACACCGACCCAAACAAAATAGCTCACCAGCTCAAAAACAAGTCCAACAAGCGAAGAAAAAAGAGCGCATATGTCATGTCTGGACAGAACAACCTATATTTCAGCATATTTGCATATTCACTAAAACATACAACTAAATATGATTAATTGTAATTTAGTAGAGAAAAATGATTGGTTGCATTATTATGTCTCATGCAGAATCTCAAGCATGATCACAAAACTCAACAATTGACAGTTGCTTCATTTTCTTGACTTTAGTTTTGATATCACGTGGCCTTGCTACCAATGAATTCTTGTAGAGCACGACATTGTCCAATTCCTCATCTCTGTTAATAATAAAGAGGATTAAATGATAGGATTTCCATCGGGTTGTTTTAAATTTTCGAAAATACATTATCGTGCATCAACAGAATCTTACCAATTACTTGCAAACTCCATCTTGTGCAGTTAGAGGCTTAGCGGTTCTATAGCGGTGCAAGTGCGAAAAGTTATAAAGGAGATAAACCGAGGATATAGCTGAAAATGATGGAGGTACAAAAAGCTTCATTAGACATAAAACCAAATATTTAAAGTTAATTTATTCTCATTCTCACATCGCTTGTGTAGGAAAAAAAATATATTTTAATCTTATATAGCAAAACCAAAGAATCGTGATTTATGTAGACTAGATTTGGTGAGTATAATAGATTTCTAAATTAAATTAAGCAGTTATGGCTTAAAATTAGGTTTTTACCATAACCTTATTTATTTATTTAAAAGAAAAATAGTCTATTCAATCTTTGTATATTGATATTGCTATAGCAGATGCTAAAATGTCTTAATTTAGCGGATGTAGCGGAAAATAATGGTGTTTAAAACGGACCTGCTGTTTAATAGGGCTAAATTGAAATAGCGTAGTGGTTGAAAAGCGCTATGCGCTGTAGCAATGATTTTGCAGGACTTTAATTGCACGGCCTCCATCACCATCCCGTTCCCAACTATCCATCAATAGAGTTCGCTATCAATTTGCATTTGAAACCATCAGCAAAACTGCTTGAAAGAAAGATGTTATGACTATCAAAGCTTTTGCAACACATCCATCCATTAATTTTTATTAAATTAAAAGTAAATTTCTCTAGTGGATGCATGTAGGTGCAATTTATACTAGTACTAATTATGCACGTGAATCATGTTAAATGATAGCAAGGAATATAAATATCATGTGAATTGAGGGAATTTTTCAAGCTTAGAACACTTTGTATATCAATTTATTTCGAGGATTTGGATAACAAAGAAATTAATTATTGCCTAATTTATGTTTCCACTTTAACGAAGGCGATAGCGATAGCAACCTATCAAACTGTCGATAATTCATCAAAACCATTAATTCAACTAATCCGAAAGTCATGTTTTTAAAAGCAATATTTACAAATCTTTTTTGTGAATTAACCAAGCATCTTAAATACAATCAAAAAATATTAACTACATATTCAAATTGACTCCAAACATAACATACCTAAATCGAAAATGAGGTCAATCATAAATTTATTAGAAAAGAGATATTATAAATTTACATCTATATATTTTCAAGTATGAAGGTTAGAGTAGATTTTGAAAGGTCGGAGGGTGTGGAAACTCAGGCGGTGACAATCCTTCTAGGCTTGAAGGATAGTGCGGATGCTGAAAGATCAAAAGGGCATGAAAGTTCAGGCGACGACAAGTTGGTAGCTTGAGACGATTGGAAGAGGGCTTGATGTTATGGCGAAGAAAATGAATATTGGGGAAAATACAAGATTAGGAGTAATTCATTTACAGAAAAATCGGGAGGAATTTGGATATGAGAAGAATATTTGATGCCAAATAATTGATTAGATTTGGTGATACTAATTTGAAAGCATAGAAATGAGAGAAATTAGGAGTCAAAATATTGAATTTGAATAATGAGAATCGAAAATGAAACGTAAATTGTCAAATAATATGAGAGAAAATGGAATCATATTTCCAAGTATGAAGGTTGAAGCGGATGGTGAAAGGCTAGGAGGTGCGCAAAACTTTGACCGTGATTACGGCTGTTAATTGATATTTCAAAAATTCGAAATCCGTCCGCATCCATATTCGAAAAGCGGATAAATATCCGATATTCAAAAAACCGAATACGGATACGAAAACATCTGCATCTGAAAATTATCCTTTTGGTTTTTGTTAAGATTATAGCCATGTATTTTAATACGGTGAAAGATATATATTTATTGTTTTATTAAGTTAATAGTTTATATTATATGCAGTTAATGCATACTATCCACTCTAAACTATTTATTATCATAATATTTGTTTATTTTTAATACTTTTATAACTAATGAGATTGGAAAAAAATTATGTCAATCTAAAAAAATTTATTTATATTTCTTGATTTATCAATCGTTAGCGGATACGATAATTCTTCGATATCTGTTCATATGCGTAGATACAGATATCCGATATTCAAAAACGATTTAGTATGCGGATGCAGATGCGGATATGGCAAGATCCGCATTCGAAAGTAACCGTTTACACGCCTAGTGGTGACATTTGGTGATGAATAATTGTTTTGATCTGGCAATGAATATTTAAAAGCACAGGAACGAAAGAAAGTAGGAGTCAAACATTGAACTTGAATAAGAGAACAGAAGATGAAACGTAAATTGTCAACCAATATGAGAGAAAATGGAAGCGTGGAAAATAGCAGAGTACACAGAACTACTGTTTGCAGGTTTTTTTAGCTTTGTCAATAAGCAATCCTTCCCATCTGTGGATTTGATCACTAAGATATGTATTATTAGCTAATAGTATACAACAGCACAAAACAACCAACGGTCTCTCTTTCTTTCTTTTTTTTCCTTTTCACTTGCAAATTAAATAAGCAATTTTTTAAAACCTTACAGGCATGAGATGCAAAAACATGATTCATATAGTTATTTTCAGAAACTGTACAACAAAGTATACGATAGCCAGAAACAATGCAATCTGATACGCGTCCCTCATAAAGCCATCGTCTCTTTGGAAAAACTGAAACAAAAATAAAAAATTGCTAATTTAACATCAACCGACGAATTACTAGAACCAGAATAAAATTCAAATAATTTCCTACCTTTGTCGGATCTAAAGGATCAGGATAAACTTCATTAACATTCTCTTTCTCACGCGAAAATTTTGATGTAATGTTCTTTGCAAAATCTATTGTATCTTTGCCAGACTCGATGCTAGAAAAATATCTTCTAGAAATCCAAAAGTAAGCTTGAGCAAGTGATGGAGAAAGTGATACATCCCATAACTCTTCATGTTCAATCACTTGACCACTAATTTGATTTAAAGTGAACTTTGAAGTTACTCTTAGAATGAGTTCCCCACCAAGCGCGAATATTGGATTTTTTGGTTTTCCTTTCAGTAACCATTTGATATTGAGTACGCTTGTTGACAGCATTGCCATCTCTTGCACTGTCTATAAAGAACCATTTTGGAACAGGTTATACTAAGAAAAATTAGTCATATTAAGTCCATTATATGGACAGCAGAATATATCATCATAACAATGTATATATGAACAATTAGTTACCGCAGAGGGATTATCAAGCGCAGTGGTTGCCCATAAAAGCCTTTTGTATTTATCTCGGCCTGTGAAACTTCTGACTGGATCCTGCAAGTTATTACATCATGAATTTCAACGTAAGAAAAAATAAAACTAGCAACCTGAAAACGGTTGTCGTGCTCTTTCCTATTGAAATGAAGACTGACCATTTAATAAACTTATTTTTGATCATATTTATGCACTTATTGTTTACTTTATTTTATGAAAAGCAGCAATATGTTTTTAATATCCAAAGAAACCAAATAGATGCACGTATTCGAATTGGATCGATGATTCTCAAAGATTTGTGATCACTGAGTAAGACTCCCAATTTAGAATTTGAATTTATCGCTTTCGATGAGTTTAAAACTAAGATATCTGATGCATGAATTACAATCTAACAAAAGGTTTTGGCTAAATGTAAGATGCGTCCATGGGAAGAGATTTTTCTTTATTGCTTTTATCAGAGAACTGAATCAAATCACTTTTCAATGCGAAGTGATCGCTTGTAAATAAATGAGATAAATAGAATGTTATCAGTTTTGATATTAGGAGATATTTGCAATTTGAACTAGCCAGCAGCTTTAAACTATTATTCTGCTTAGTGCACACTGGTTTACTCACTGCTTAAATGGGTATGCCTTTTCTTTTTTTTAGATAGAAACAGGCTTCAAAAGATCAAAGTTTGAAAAGTGTGGACTTCGAATAAGGTATGTGTCATAAGGGCAGTTCCCAAATGATTTCACAACTGATGTTACGGTGTAGAGTGTGCAAAAAGTCTACACATATCAAAATCTTCTGCCCATTTTTGACTGTCTTTGTATGTCATAATAATTTCAGCCTTTCATTTTGCATCATTAGTCATTCATCAAATACAGCAAGCCCCACTAATTCATTAATTTGGTGTGATGAATATGGTTAAGATTTTTTATGACATCCGGAACAAGTATGGCTAACACATGTTTTATGAACTTAAAATTAACTACTGCACATTTCATATGATTTGCAAATAAGCTACCATTTGGAACTAAAGAAGCAATAATCTCTTTATAGAAAAAGTAGCTAGCATTTCTCCCAACTATAAAGTCCATGAAAAAAGAAGAAGAAGAGAGTTAAGTGGAATATGACAGTATCATAACAAAGTGGGGACTTACCTACTATATTTCTCTGCATCAAAATTTGTATTTGCCGGTAGATGGTATAATATTCAAATTTTGTGGTATTGCACAACTGTTGCACTGTATTATGACAGATTTATTCTTACTCCTTTTTTCTCCCTTTTTGAGCAAAGATATACGTTAGTCGATGATGATTACCTTATATTTGACATTGATGGCGTAGGATCCCAATGCACGATTTCCTTCGCGCAGCTCTAAAATGTCGCGTGCTAGTTGCCTAGCCGTAGATTCAACGGCTGGGCTGCTGAGGCATTCAAACTCGTTGCAAAGTTCACCAAAGTTCAACCCATCAACTAATTTGTCAACTTCTGACCTATCAGCCAAATTATCGTCTGTGGTTGATTTTGTTTCCTTGGATTCGTTAATTACTGATGCTGCTGTATGAATTGGAACGTTTCAGTAGTACTAAACTATAAATTTGTTATTGGACATAATAACATATGTACCTTGTAAACGTAGAAAGCGAGGATGTAGACGACCATTAATGTGATGCCTGTAGGTGGTGCCGTTAGTGGAAAATATGGATCGACTGAACGTAGATGTAATCCAAGTGCAGTAACCAACTGTGCTCATTATTCTTCTCTTCCTACTTCAAGTACTATAGGTACCATATTTTGATTTATTTTGATTTGCGGTTCTTGTTTTAGAAAATATAAAAAGAAAATAAAATTAAGAGGCCACTTTTGCTTCCACACGTTTTGCGTGAAGGAAATTTTGTTATGGATAGGCCACTTTGTCTATGTATTTGAGATGCCCAAGGAAATTTGACTTGCAATTTGAGCCTAAACCAGTAACAGAATACCACACAATTCCAGTTAATAAAGTGGATCCACCCATCGTTAATAGAGGTAAAGGAAACAACGAGAATATTACCCTGTTGGAATTCCTCGTATAACTGCAAATGAAATGCACTTGTCTCACGTCGTCATGAATAGTTTTTTCATGAAAAGGTTGGGGACTTGGGCCTCTCAAATGTATGCTTTGTTGTGAGAAGGTAAACTATGCTTTATCACACGCGTGCCGCCGTTCGTCCAAATCGAGCTTGGGTCTATTATGATCCTATTTTTATTTAAAATACGGCAGGGTTTATTAAAAACAATATCAGGCTGTGCAAACGGGTGCAGATCTGTTATGAGGATACAGACACGGTTTTGACTGAAGAGGTGCAACTTTCGAAGCGAAAGGCGCAGGTTTTGACGAATAGATGCATCCATTAGCAGACGAAAGCGGGTGTGACTTATGACAGCAGTGGGTGCGACGCGGAACCAGTAGCGAACGGGTGCGGCACGTTAACGAACGGCAGCAATGAAAGGCAACGGTTGCAACCCGTCAAGTGGACACGACTGTTTTAAGGGATGTAAACGAAAATATAAATAAGGGGAATATTGATCACATTCTCAATCGAATTCAATTCGGGTTTTTTCTTCTACTTCTATCTCCTACTGCTATCTTAATTATCAATCACAGAGTGACATGCTCACCGTAATCTCGAGCAGTTACGTCTGTTGTATCTTGGAAGAATTTTGAAATAAAGTTCTTAAGGAAATTGTTACGACAAGCCTCAGATGCTATCCGAATTTCAGTAGTGGAAATCTAATTTATAAACTTGTGATACGAGTTTATAATTGTTTATTCTCTGTTTTGGTATACTTGATGTATAACATTTTAAGAATTTTATTTTTTTGCTAAAACAGAGATGACAACAGTAGAGCTCTCAACAAAGGTTACTACACACAACAGGCCCGATCCTTTTAAAGGAGATGGTGACGACTTTCTAACATGACAGAATCAGATGTTATTTTATCTCAACTTTCGGTCTGCAACGATATCTCGAGGAGCAGGAACCGATTCCTGCACTAGGCAAGGAATCAGATGTTGATACATGGAAGCATTCCGATTTTCTATGCAGAAAATATATTCTGAATTGTCTCGACAATGTGCTATACAAAGTATATCAGCCTCTAAAGACAGCAAAAACACTTTGGAATGCACTTACCATGAATACAAACAGAATATCAGTCTTAAGAAATTCATTATAGACAAATTCATGGACTACAAGATGGTTGACTTCAAACCGGTGACTACTCAACAGCATGAACTGCAAATCATCATTCATGAACTCGAAGAGTAAGGTCATAAGGTTGGAGAATCGTTTTTGGTTGAAGCCATCATGGAAAAACTGCCGTCGTCATGGAAAGATTACCACAACTATCTAAAGCATAAGAAGAAGAAAATCTCTTTATAGGATCTCATAGTCCAACTAAAAATTGAGGTAGATAACCGTGGAGTTACAAAACCAAGCGAAGAGGCATTTGTGGCTGAAGGATCAAAGACCAAAAACAAAAAGAAGAATTTCCAGAAGAAAAGCTACAGACAACAAACCAAAAGACAACAAACGAAACAAAAAGTTTGATGGCGAGTGTTGGATTTGTTGAAAGGTGGGACATGCCGCTGGAGATCGTAGACACAAAAAGGAAAGCAACAAAGAGGCAAATATAGTAGACAACATGGAAGTAGACGAGTTCAACTTCTCGGCAGTTGTATCTGAATGCAATTTGGTTCAGAATCTTTACCAATGGTGGGTAGACACAGGCGCTACTCGTCATGTATGCTCTGACAAATCCATGTTTTATACATATCAGAAATTCGATCATGAAGAAAAACTCTATATGGGTAATTCTGCAGTATCCATGATCGAAGGCAGTGGCACAGTAATCCTCAAGTTTACTTCTGGAAAAATTATAAAGTTGAATGACCTGCTCCACGTTCCAGATATACGTAAGAATCTCATCTCTGGTGCAGTACCATTGAAGAAAGGATTCGAAATGGTGTTCGAGTCAGACAAGATGGTTCTGCCTAAAGCTGGAATGTATATCGGAAGGGGATATTTATGTGATGGCCTATTTAAGGCAAATGTAGCCGTTATAGGCAATAAAACTATGTATTCTTATTTTGCTATCAATAAAACTGAAGTTTCTTACTTGCTTGAGCATGAAATTTTGCTATGGCATGATAGATTGGGACACATAAATTTTTGAAAAATGAAAACATTATAAAACTTGGGATTAATTTCGAAATTCCAAGTAGATAAGAACTACAAATATGAGACATGTGTAGAAGCAAAAATGGTTAAAAAAACCATTTCAATCTGTTGATAGAAGCACCGAACCACTAGGTCTGCTTCATACAGATTTATGTGATTTTAAATCTTTACCTACAAGAGGTGGAAAAAAGTACTTTATCACGTTTATTGACGATTATACGCGATATTGCTATGTATATCTTTTGAATTGTAAAGATGAAGAAATTACATCATTTATAAAGTACAACGCTGAGGTAGGAAATCAGTTAAATAAAAGATCAAGATATTGAGAACTGATCGAGGTGGAGAATATGAATCACCATTTGGACAGTTCTGTGTCCAAAATGGTATAATTCATCAAACAACAGCTCCATATTCACCACAATAAAATGGTGTAGCCCAGAGGAAGAACGGAATGTTAAAAGACATGATTAATGTCATGCTTTAACATCTGGTCTACCGACGAACTTGTGGGGGAAAGCCTTAAATATGTCTAGTCACATATTAAACAAAGTCCCTCGTAACAAAACAGGAACAATTCCATATGAGATTTGGAAAGGACACAAACCAAACTTTAAATACGTTAAAGTGTGGGGTGCTTGGCAAATGTTCCAGTTCTGCCTCCCAAGAGAGTCAAACTTGGACCAAAAACAGTAGATTGTTACCATCTAGGACCAGCCCAAAATAGTAGTGCCTATAGATTTTTGGTATTCAAGTCTGATATAATTGATATTCATGTAAATACAATCATGAATCTAGAGATTCCTCATTCTTTGAAGATATGTTTTTGCACAAAAGGAATGAAGGGAATAATGTCCCAAAAAAGACAAGAGAAGAATCAAGCAATTTACATGAAGACGAAACTCATCATGAGATTGAAGAAGTTGAACCAAGAAGTGTAAGAGCTAAAACTTCCAAGACATTTGGTTTGGATTTTTTCATGTGTTAGAACACGAACCTCAAACGTACAAGGAAGCAATGTCATCTTCTGAATCTTCATGTTGGAAAGAAGCAATCTAAAGTGAGATTGATTCAATTCTAAGTAACACAACTTGAGAAATTATTGATATTCTACCTGGAATAAAACCTATTGGCTGTAAATGGATTTTCAAGAAGAAAATGAAAACAGATGGCTCTATTGGTATGTATAAAGCCAGATTATTAGCTAAAGGATATCTTCAAAAAGAAATCATCTGCAAAAAAAACCTAATGGGATTGAATTATCTCAGTCACACTATGTAGAAAAAGTGATTGAAAAATTTCTAAAATTTGAAATTAAAGGTGAAAGAACACCTTTTACTCCATCAGAAGTACTGCATAAAAACACTAATGAGAGTGTAATGCAACTGGAATACTCTCATGTAAATCTCATGTATATCATGAATTGCACAAGACTAGATATAGCTTTTGCAGTAAGTCGACTGAGCAGGTATACAAGTAATCCAGAAAAGGAATACTGGAAAACACTAACGAGAGTGCTTGGATATTTAAAAAATACCACAAATTATTCCTTACATTATGGAAAATATCTTGTCGTCTTAGAAGGATATAGTTATGCAAACTGGATTGCTGATTCAGAGGAATCAAAATCAACGAGTGGTTATGTTATTACCTTAGCAGGGGAAGTAGCGTCATGGAAATCAACTAAACAAACATGCATAGCTCGGTCCACTATGTAATCAGAGTTCATTGCTTTAGATAAAGCAGGCGAAGAAGCAGAATGGCTTCATCATTTTTTATAAGGTATTCCATTTAGGGCTAAACCTGTACTAGCCATATGCATACACTGTGATTGTAACGTCCCGCCTTTTCGCACGCAATCGACACACGTGCCAATTCAAACCATACGGAAGGGCAGATTGTTATAGGGTAAATAAGAAAAAAACGAGAAAGAAAATAACAAAATAGAATCTCACAGCGGAAGGATAAAATATAATAATAAATATACAGTTCATAAAACTGTTTACAAACATTTGATTCTTCTCTATACAATAGATGTCAGAGTTCACATACCAATAATATTAATGCAGCGGAATACAGTGTAGTGGAACCACATAATATATAATAATAATAGTAAAGAAATCTTCGTTTTCTTCCTCCAGAAAAATCTTCAACTCCTGAAACGCTCGGACTGACCCGAGCGAATTGAAAAGACAAACACTCGAGTCAGAACTAAAAGATCTTATGTAAGTTAAATTAATAGAAATGAATATGAGTGCAGTAACTCAAGAGATGCTCGGGATTTACATCTCTTAAGGATCCGTTAAACTATTTACTATGTAGTATATTTCGCTATTATAATAGTGTCTAACTGTAGAATAAACTTACTTGTAAATAGCGTTAAGGCTTTACATTTTCCACCTTAACACATAATATATTTCCATAGTCTATACGGTACCGTAATCTCCCCGTACTGGGCGTCGTCAGAGGGCACTCCATAGGTATGGTACAAAATCAAAATCGTAAAAGGAGCGATAGGGTAGGTGACAGGGCACAACTAGGCAATGCCATGGTAGATATACCAATTACGCATCCGGGCTGGTGGTAACGCATAGCCGCAGCTACCGCCCATCTCAAACAAACTCCCCCTAAAAGCAAAAGTAAAGGTGACCACCGAATCAATCCAAAGTCAGAGTATATATCGAAGAGGAGTGTCCGATAAAGGGCGCTAACCCCCTGGCCCGAGAATCGCTCCTGTTTTAGCCACCTTATGCCAACTCACGGGAGTCGGGTCCACGTATTTACCTTAAAGGAAACGCCGCCACCAACCTACTTCATTCTGGAATCTCCACCGCGTACACGGTTGTTAAAGTGGTTTTCAAAGTTGGCAGAGAGTATGACAACTTCTGATCCCGGTCTCTTCAACAACCAAATGTAATTATAACACCGCGGTCATTTAAAAATAATTATACTTTCAAAACCAGAATATAATTATCCATTTCAAAACCATAAATAAGATTTCATTTCCTTTTAAAACCCAAATAAATATGATATCAATTTATTTCAAATATAATTCTTTTCCAAAATCATGCCACTTTTAAGATTTATAATACCTCGAAACCAAATATTTGAAATTTAACTTTCAACATAATACTTCGAAATCCTTAGTTTTAAAACCATAACTTTCAAAACTTATATATAAAATAAAATAGTTTGAATTTAAAATTACTTTATAAAATAATTTCCGCGACTTTACAATTTCTTCATTTAAAATTTTAGTCTAAACCATAAATTTTAAATTCACTTTCAGCTGAATAAACCACTTCAATTTAATATATTTCTAACTTGGAGTATTTAACAATTTCAAAACTTAAGGTTGGAAATTTATATTCAACAATCCATTGTCCTATTATTTAGTTTTTGAAAAGTTTACATAATAAATCAAAAATCATTTAAAATAAAACTCCAATTACTAACAACTTAATCATTTCCTTTAATTTATTTATGCTAGAAATATTCGTTTAATTCATCTTGAATAAAAATTCAGTTATAGACATCATACCTTTTTAAATTTCAAGTTAATAAATTTTACATCAACTTATGAAGTTAAATTCTTAATTAAGCTCTATTCCACATAAATCTCCAATATAACTCCCAATCTTAATTGATTTAAATCATTTAAACTCTATATATACACAAGATCTTAAACCTGCACTTAAACATATAATATAAATTATCAAACTCCATTTTTCCAACTTATTCATTTTTATTTAACAGATTTTACATAGCTTAAATTCAAAATTTTAACTATATTGTATATATAAAATAATATTTATATAATTTCAAAATTTAATATTCATTAAACCGTATCCTATCCAAACCATAGGAATCATTTTCAAAATAAGTATATATATATATATATAGCGACGGTGTCTGTATAAAATTTTCTATCCTATGGTCAAGTGATACAGATATTTATCATTTCAATCCGCAATTTAAAAATAAAAATGCTGTTGTATATCATTTCAAACCGCAATCCCAAATAAAATGAAAAAAACATAATAACTTGCAGGTTATATAGAACACATCATCCATTCACCCAATATCAATCATCAACCAATTTATTTCAATCATCATCAATTTAAACAAACATCAATAGAACATATAAAATATAACAGGTATCAACAAATAATTTATATTCAAATAAATAAATAAATAACTATTTAACTAGCAGTTTATATGCAAATAAATAAATCTTAACTGTCAATTTATATGCGATAATCAAATTAATTAACAGTTAAATTAAAAAAATGCGATTTAACTGAGATGATGAATAAATTATGCAAACAGTCACAAATAAATTTCTACTCATATCTTAAATCAATTTAACAAACATAAGAAAAATTAGAAGTTGTGAGTGGGTTAAAACACTTACCTTTGGAATTTAAATTGAATTTAAATCCAATTTAAACCCAAAAATTGGACAGTCTCAAAATTCATCCAAACCAGCGTCATCAAGTCCGGAATTTCAATACGACCCTAACAAAAATATTCGCGTAAAACGGATATCGTACGTAGAAGTTATACGGATTTAAAGAGTTGAAAATCAAAAATTAAATTA
Source organism: Allium cepa (assembly GCA_030765085.1). Classification (NCBI taxonomy): domain Eukaryota; kingdom Viridiplantae; phylum Streptophyta; class Magnoliopsida; order Asparagales; family Amaryllidaceae; genus Allium; species Allium cepa. Next base: position 72,397,456 of record CM060938.1, on the reverse strand, counting down.
AAAATAAAATAAAAACAAACCCTCACCTAACCTGCGCCACGTCAGCAATCATCTTCTATCATGTACCCACCACCACTCCGCCGACACCCTCCATGCCACGCGACAAACTCTCGTTCGCCCTGAGAAGACACGCAGCCGCCCCTATTTGTAACCCTAATTGAATTCTAGAGCCAAATCCAGCCGTTAACTTTCCGAACGAACCCCATGGATGCGAGCACACGTCGATCTCCACCAAACCCAGAAGCAGTTTCTTGATCCGACGAAGTCCATCATGACATAACGAACGGCCGTGGCTGCTTGATCGATTTTTGGCCAAACCGTCTTTCAAATTGGAAAATGAATTATAGATTTAGGTTGCGCTCGTCGAGAGCTTCAAATCCATATATAATTTGCTATGGTTTGAGGAGATTGAATTTTGGCTTTGGATTTGCTTTTTGGGTTGTATTTGGATATATTGTTTGCAGCCATTGGAAGAGGAGGAGCTGAGGAAATGAATGCACAAACAAATAAGAATAGATGGAGGCTAGGGTTTATAACTGGGTTTATATAGGTAGGTTAGAAATAGAGTAGATGGATCCGATAAACAAAAGTGCTGAACGATAATTGGCCCAAAAAGCCCGTTCTGACTCCGAAACGAAATTGGGTCAACCCATATATCAAAATAGGTGTTTTAAAATATTCTAAACGCAATGGAAAAGGTTTCACGTCCAAATTCCATCGTATGAAGAAGTTATGATGAAATCAATATTTTCAAATTGATTTCAATTAAATCGATTTCAAGGCGTTTCACGTTCTTACGATCAAACGACAAGTCCGATCGCTACGAAACTTGAAACCCTATAATAATTCACTGTTACGGATCCGATGAAACTAGTTTCGTCGAAATCCGAGTCCGTAACCAAATGGGCTATTTTTATATTAATTAAATAAATTTAAAATAAATTAATTAAATCAAATTTCGCGTTAAAAATTCTGAACTTTGCAATCTTTATCACTTTATTATTTTCAAACATTTACAATGATTTAACAATTTTTTTAAAAGTCAATTTATCAAAGATTAATCAATAGAAATCTTCAATTTCATAAAATTCAAAATTATAGATAAATTTCCAAAATTTCCATTAAATTGAATTTACCCATAATTATTCCATTCATAATTTTAAATAGAAGGGTTTACCATTGGATTTAAAATTATCACATAAATATTTCCCTTTTTTCAATTTAATTTTTCTAAATTAACGTAATAATTTCATATTTGATTTCATTCATTTGCAATAAATCCAACTATTATAAATTAAATAAATTAACTCACTATTAAAATTCAAATTCTATAATTCATAAATTTTATCCTCTTGATTTACTTATAAATTTATAATTCTTTAAACCAATTTCCATCTCAATTTAAAGTAACTTAATTCATCCATTATAGAATTTATTTCAATTTTTTAAAATAACCCCTTTACTATAAATTGAATCCAATTTATTTTAATAAATTTCCAATTAAATGGATTAGATTCAATTTCAACCTTCTACACTTAGGTTTAGGTCATAATCAATTTTTAACGTGTTACTTTCATAGTTATTTACATACTTCTCGTATTAATTTCTCAATTAATCATTATAATTAAAGTAACGCTTATAATCAATAACGACATTGTAATTACTCACATTTAAATGATCGTTATTTCAAATAAATTCATTGACCAATTAATTAGGAAATTTATAATAGTTGTTACCCTACCTTTAATTTACTTCCTAATAACGTACTACCTACTCTCTTTTAGTTGTAATTTGAATTCCAACCTTTATTCATCATACTAAATAAAATAAATAACATATAGATCGTTACATATTTCCTTTACATGCCTTTATAGGTTTATTACTTAACAATCACCGTTAAAATCCCGTGTATACACAAATTTTATATTTCGTAATCACATTCAATCAATTACGTATTACTTTCCAGCAAGTAATATGATTACTTAGAGAACGTTGACTTTTATTCAATTACCATTTATTGAAATCCATATTAATTAATTTATTAAATGCTTACATTTATTTCTCTATATCCAATTTGTTTCAACTTTATTTACATTAATACTATTCCCCTATTTTGGTTATAACTTATTAACTTGTTCTAATCTTATTCCCTAAATTTTTGTTATTGTAAACCTTTATATTTTTCATTTAAATTAAATTTTAAATTCCAATTCAATCAACCATTTCAACGTGTAACTTATAGTAACTGCTTACAAGTATGAATGGAATTATCATTTATTCCAATATTTTCTTAATTTACATTAACATATTAGTTAATTCCCATTAAATGAAATTTATATCCAGGTATAATACTTACCCCATTTCATTTATTGAAATTTATTCAAATTGCTAGTAAATAGGTTTTAAGTCACCATTTATATAATTTAATTTAGAGTTCATTTCAATATTCGTTTATAAAGTTTTTTTTCTACTATATTTAATTGCAAAGCTCATTAATTCAACCAAATTAAATCCACGAAATTTACGGATCGTTACACTCTCCCCCACTCAAAACTTTTCGTCCCCGAAAAGGAAAAAGAAGGGAGAAGGAAGAATTAAATAAACAATACATCTTATTCAAAATATTAACTTATAAACAATAATTTACAAAATTTATTACTTTAAATAAAATATACCCATTTTATAATCATTATATATTTTTATACTTGAATAAATAAAGTTGGAAAAACATTTTCAAAATAGTTTCTAAGTCTAAAAATTTACGAAAAATTTCGGCAGAGTTTCCCTTATACGGAGAGGCTTGGGAGAAAATATAATATCAAAATATAACAATTATATTAAATATATTATCCAAAATATTATATCCCAACCCGAGAAAATATATAAAATAGCGCTATAACCGTAATCCGAAACGTACCTATTTGTCGAGCAATTTAAGCTTAATTTATGGAACCAAAAGCAGTAGCAATTGCTTCCATAATCTGTATTTCACTTATAAAATCCAAAGTGTTAACAATTTATGTAAAGAGAAATATTTAAGTAGTTTCAATCACTAACAACAAATCAATACAACAACCATCAATTTCAACAAACAGCATACACAACAAATACAAAACAACCATTCAATCAAACAAACAAATAGTTGTTCGGGTTCAAAACTTTTAAATTGTACGGAATAAAGAATAAACTACTGGCGCATCATTTACTCAACGGTCTTAGATAAAACTAAATAGATTATTCATTCGCCCAAATCCAATTTTAAAGTATCTTACCCAAACAACCATCAACTAAACAACAACAAATCCAAACAACAATCAACTTAACTTATTATTAATTTCATTTCATACCTTTGTTGTTTGATTTTCTTTTTACTTATACAGTGATTTATCTTTTTAATTTACATTTACTCATTAAATATTTGCTTCATTTATTTTTACTTATTACTTACAATTATTCAATCCCATTAACTCAGGTCATGTCAGTTCCTTTTATCTCGTTATAATTATTCATTCATTTATTATTACATGTCCTCATTTATTTATTACTTAATTTCATTTATTACAGTATTCAATATCCTACTAATTTTATTTATAAATAGCTTCAACTGTTTACTTAAGTTCATTATCATTTTTTTATTACTAAATTCCATTTACAATACTTACTTTTCTATTTTAATTTGTAGCCCTTTCAATTTAAACTTAAGTTTATAACTCTATACCACCAATTCTAATAAATAAAAGCAATTTAGAACACTTTTATTACATACTTTTACTGTACAATTTCCATTAAATTTCCTATTAAACATTTCAACTTTTAATATTTGGTAAGTTATATATATGCTTTTACAGAATGTAATTAAAAGTTATAGAAGTTTTCTCATTTCTTTTAATTAATTCATTGTTCAATAAATTTTTACCCTTTTTTTCTTATAAGTTACAATTTCAACTTCCTTTTTATTTCCTTTATAACTTGGCAATAAATCTCTTACCTAAATTAGAGGTTTCAATTTATTAATTACTTACCTTTCATTTCACTACAATAACTGAAATGATTAATTAATGGAAATTTAAGTATTAATACTGGGTTAAATTTCCAATTATTTTAAAACAATAGATAAATATATTCTTACAACTTACATATCTCTAATTATATTTAAAACAATTCAAAATTTATGTATTTTTCAAAAATGAACTTGCAGTAGAACTACTACAATGGTCTTCCCCCTTCGAAACTCGAAAATGAAAGTCGATGATGCGGCCGCCATCACCGAAATTATTTTCCAGCGACGGAGAGGAAAGTACAAAACTTATTTTCTCCAAAATCTTCTTTAAAACAATTCTTTCGAACTATATTGAAATATTTATATCAGAAAATACTTATAAACAATATTATTATATTCCAAAATTTATTCGAAAGAAATTTCAAAACCCTGGAACTTAAGTTCTACATTTTCAAATTTCATTTATTTTATTTTTTCAATCTTATTTCTATTATTATTTATACACTTTATTACCTAACAACCAATCTATTGCAGCCAAATATAGATATCATTTGAAAATTTTATTTCATATATAGAAAATATAATAGGCAAAATTATTTCATTCACCTATATTAAAACAAATATTGTGTCGGTCTGTTCTATTAGATGTTTAGAAACCCCTATTGATGTCACAGCGCCCCATGCATCAATCAGAATTTATAAATACAAAACGGAACAGATTAACACAATATTAAAACTTTTTTATAACACTAACAAATACGCTCTCTCATATATATACACTCAGCGACTCCCATAGGGTATTACTACCCTATTAATAAAGAGTCAAACCCCACAAAGCCAAGGTTTATCACTAAACCAAAGCTCTGATACCAGATGTAACGTCCCGCCTTTTCGCACGCTTTAAATCGACACACGTGCCAATTCAAATCATACGGAAGAGCGGATTGTTATGGGGTAAATAAGAAAAACGACAAAGAAAAAAACAAAACAGAATCTCACAGTGAAAGAATAAAATATAATAATAAATATACAGTTCATAAAACTGTTTACAAACATTTGATTCTTCTTTATATAATAAATGTGAGAGTTCACATACCAATAATATTAATGCAGCGGAATACAGTGTAGTGGAACCACACAATATATAACAATAATAGTAAAGAAATCTTCGTCTTCTTCCTCCAGAAAAATCTTCAACTCCTGAAACGCTCGGACTGACCCGAGCGAATTGAAAAGACAAAACACTCGAGTGAGAACTAAAAGATCTTATGTAAGTTAAATTAACAGAAATGAATGTGAGTGCAGTAACTCAAGAGATGCTCGGGATTTACATCTCCTAAGGATCCGTTAAACTATTTACTATGTAGTATATTTCTCTATTATAATAGTGTCTAATTGTAAAATAAACTTACTTTTAAATAGCGTTAAGGCTTTACATTTTCCACCTTAACACATAATATATTCCCATAGTCTATACAGTACCGTAATCTCCCTCGTACTCGGCGTCGTCAGATGGAACTCCATACGTATGGTACAAAACCAAAATCGTATAAGGCGCGATAGGGTAGGTGACACGGCACAACTAGGCAATGCCAGGGTAGATATACCAATTACGCATCCGGGCTGATGGTAACGCATAGCCGCAGCTACCGCCCACCTCGAACAAACTCCCCCTAAAATAAAAAGTAAAGGTGACCACCGAATCAATCCAAAGTCAGAGTATAGCATCGAAGAGGATTGTCCGATAAAGGGCACTAACTCCCTTGGCCCGAGAATCGCTCTTGTTTTAGCCACCTTATGCTAACTCACGTGAGTCGGGTCCACGTATTTACCTTAAAGAAAACGCCACCACCAACCTACTTCATTCTGAAATCTCCACCGCGTACACGGTTGTTAAAGTGGCTTTCGGAGTTGGCAGAGAGTATGACAACTTCCGATCCCGGTCTCTTCAACAACCAAACGTAATTATAACACCGCGGTCATTTAAAAATAATTATACTTTCAAAACCAGAATATAATTATCCATTTCAAAACCCATAAATACGATATCATTTCCTTTTAAAACCCAAATAAATATGATATCAATTTATTTCAAATATTATTATTTTCCAAAATCATGCCACTTTAAGATTTATAATACCTCGAAACCAAATATTTGAAATTTAACTTTCAACGTAATACTTCGAAATCCTTAGTTTTAAAACCATAACTTTCAAAACTTAAATGGTTTGGATATTCAACAGTATATAAAATAAAACAGTTTGAATTTAAAATTTCTTTATAAAATAATTTCCGTGACTTTACAATTCCTTCATTTAAAATTTTAGTCTAAACCATAAATTTTAAATTCACTTTCAGTTGAATAATCCACTTCAATTTAATATATTTCTAACTTGGAGTATTTAACAATTTCAAAACTTAAGGTTGGAAATTCATATTCAATAATCCATTGTCCTATTATTTAGTTTTTGAAATGTTTACATAATAAATCAAAAATCATTTAAAATAAAACTCCAATTACTAACAACTTAATCATTTCCTTCAATTTATTTATGCTTGAAATATTCGTTTAATTCATCTTGAATAAAAATTCAATTATAGATATCATACCTTTTTGAATTTCAAGTTAATAAATTTTACATCAACTTATGAAGTTAAATTCTTAATTAAGCTCTATTCCACATAAATTTCCAATTTAACTCCCAATCTTAATTGATTTAAATCATTTAAACTCTATATATACACAAGATCTTAAACCTGTACTTAAACATATAATATAAATTATCAAACTCCATTTTTCCAACTTATTCATTTTTATTTAACAGATTTTACATAGCTTAAATTCAAAATTTTAACTATATTGTATATATAAAATAATATTTATATAATATCAGAATTTAATATTCATTAAACCGTATCATATCCAAACCATAGAAATCATTTTCAAAATAATTATATATATACCGACGGTGTCTGTATAAAATTTTCTATCCTACGGTCATGTGATACAGATATTTATCATTTCAATCCGCAATTTAAAAATAAAAATGCGGTTGTATATCATTTCAAACCGCAATCCCGAATTAAATGAAAAAAACATAATAACTTGCAGGTTATATAGAACACATCATCTATTCACCCAATAGCAATCATCAACCAATTTATTTCAATCATCATCAATTTAAAAAAACATCAATATAACATATAAAATATAACAGGTATCAACAAACAGTTTATATTCCAAAAAAAATAGAAAATAAATAAATAACTGTTTAACTAGCAGTTTATATGCAAATAAATAAATCTTAACTGTCAATTTATATGCGATAATAAAATTAATTAACAATTAAATTAAATAAATGCGATTTAACTGAGATGATGAATAAATTATGCAAAACAGTAACAAATAAATTTCTACTCATATCTTAAATCAATTTAACAAACATAAGAAAAATTAGATGTTGTGAGTGGGTTAAAACACTCACTTTGGAATTTAAATTGAATTTAAATCCAATTTAAACCCAAAAATTGGACTGTCTCAAAATTCGTCCAAACCACGGTCATCAAGTCCGAAATTTCAATACGATCCTAACAAAAAAAATTCACGTAAAACGGATATCGTACGTAGAAGTTATACGGATTTAATGAGTTGAAAATAAAAAATTAAATTAAAAAAATAAAAACAAACCCTCACCTAACCTGCGCCACGTCAGCAATCATCTTCTATCCTGTACCCAAAACCGTGTACGAGAAAACCCTAGCTCGTTCGAACGAGCTTCTGTAGCCGCCGCCGAACGCAACTTCCCCTCAGCAACACGATGCCACGCCTCTGGCCTCGCCCCATGCCACCACCACGCCGCCGACACCCTCCATGTCACGCGACAAAACTCTCGTTCGCCCTTAGAAGACACGCAGCCGCCCCTATTTGTAACCCTAATTGAATTCTAGAGCCAAATCCAGCCGTTAACTTTCCGAACGAATCCCATGGATGCGAAGCACACGTCGATCTCCACCAAACCCAGAAGCGGTTTCTTGATCCGACGAAGTCCATCACGACATAACGAACGGCCGTGGCTGTTTGATCGGTTTCTGGCCATACCGTCTTTCAAATTTGAAAACGAATTATAGATTTAGGTTGCGCTCGTCAAGAGCTTCAAATCCATATATAATTTGCTATGGTTTGAGGAGATTGAATTTTGGATTTGCTCTTTGAATTGTATTTGGATCTAGTGTTTGCAGCCATTGGAAGAGGAGGAGTTGAGAAAATGAACACACAAACAAATAAGAATAGATGGAGGCTAGGGTTTATAACTGGGTTTATATAGGTAGGTTAGAAATAGAGTAGATGGATCCGATAAACAAACGTGCTGAACGATAATTGGCCCAAGTAGCCCGTTCTGACTCCGGAACGAAATTGGGTTAACCCGTAAATCAAAATAGGTGTTTTAAAATATTCTAAATGCAATGGAAAAGGTTTCACGTCCAAATTCCATCGTATGAAGAAGTTATGCTGAAATCAATATTTTCAAATTGATTTCAATTGAATCGATTTCAAGGCGTTTCGCGTTCGTACGATCAAACGACAAGTCCGATCGTTACGAAACTTGAAACCCTACAATAATTCACTGTTACGGATCCGATGAAACTAGTTTCGTCGAAATCCGAGTCCGTGACCAAAATGGCTATTTTTATATTAATTAAATAAATTTGAAATAAATTAAGTAAATCAAATTTCGCGTTAAAAATTCTGAACTTTGCAATCTTTATCACTTTATAATTTTCAAACATTTACAATGATTTAACAATTTTTTCGAAAGTCAATTTATTAAAGATTAATCAATAGAAATCTTCAATTTCATAAAATTCAAAATTATAGATAAATTTCCAAAATTTCCATTAAATTGAATTTACGCATAATTATTCCATTCATAATTTTAAATAGAAGGGTTTACCATTGGATTTAAAATTATCACGTAATTATTTCCCTTTTTTCAACTTAATTTTTTTAAAGTAACGTAATAATTTCATATTTGATTTCACTCATTTGCAATAAATCCAACTATTATAAATTAAATAAATTAATTCACTATTAAAATTCAAATTCTATAATTCATAAATTTTATCATCTTGATTTACTTATAAATTTATAATTCTTTAAACCAATTTCCATCTCAATTTAAAGTAACTTAATTTATCCATTATGGAATTTATTTCAATTTCTTAAAATAACCCCTTTACTATAAATTGAATCCAATTTATTTTAATATGTTTCCAATTAAATGGATTAGATTCAATTTCAACCTTTTACACTTAGGTTTAGGTCATAATCAATTTATAACGTGCTACTTTCATAGTTATTTACATACTTCTCGGATTAATTTCTCAATTAATCATAATTATTAAAGTAACGCTTATCATCAATAACAATATTGTAATTATTCACATTTAAATGATCGTTATTTCAAACAAATTCATTGACCAATTAATTAGAAAATTTGTAATAGTTGTTACCCTACCTTTAAATTTACTTCCTAATAACGTACTACCTACTCTCCTTTAATTGTAATTTGAATTCCGACCTTTATTCATCATACTAAATAAAATAAATAACATATAGATCGTAACCTATTTCCTTTACATGCCTTTATAGGTTTATTACTTAACAATCACCATTAAAATCCCGTGTATACACAAATTTTATATTTCGTAATCACATTCAATCAATTACGTATTACTTTCCAGCAAGTAATATGAATACTCAGAGAACGTTGACTTTTTATTCAATTACCATTTATTGAAATCCACATTAATTAATTTATTAAATGCTTACATTTATTTCTCTATATCCAATTTTTTTCAACTTTATCTACATTAATACTATTCCCTTCTTTTGGTTATAACTTATTAACTTGTTCTAACCTTATTTCCTAAATTTCCGTTATTGTAAACCTTTTTATTTTTCATTTAAATTAAATTTTAAATTCCAATTCAATCAACCATTTCAACATGCAACTTATAATAACTGCTTACAAGTATGAATGGAAGCATCATTTATTCCAATATTTTCTTAATTTACATTAACATATTAGTTAATTCCTTTTAAATGAAATTTATATCTAGGTATAATACTTTTCATTTATTGAAATTTATTCAAATTGCTAGTAAATAGGTTTTAAGTCACCATTTATATAATTTAATTTAGCGTTCATTTCAATATTTGTTTATAAAGTTTTTTTTCTACTAAATTTAATTACAAAGCTCATTAATTTAACCAAATTAAATCCACGAAATTTACGGGTCGTTACAGCGATAACCAAGCTGCGTCAAGCAGAGTGCACAACTTTGTGTATAATGGAAAGTCTCAACACATTTGTCGATGCCATAACACAGTTAGGCAGTTACTCTCAAATGGAAATATTTCCATAGATTATGTAAGAACAAATGATAACCTAGCGGGTCCATTTACTAAAGGTTTACCAAGAGAGAAAATTGACTGCGCACCGAGGAGAATGGGTCTAAAAGCCTAAAACGCCAAGAGTTATCTTATATGGAAACATATCCTAGCGATTGGAGATCCCACGGACTAGGATCAATAGGAAAACCAGCTCTGAGTAACTCAAGACGTAATGCATTTGCTTGGACATAGTCCAACTCCATTCCTATGGTTCACAATATAAATGCATGCCTACAGATGTATTTAAAGGTTAAAACTATGTTTTTTTAGTGATGACCATATCTTGAATATAACGAGTGGGGTATATGTAGGATGCTCTTAATGGTTGCGATCACCTATGTTAGTGTGAGATGGGTCGACTCTATGAGAATATTAAAGGCTTATATTTTCTATAAACACTCGCAGAACCAAAAAAATTTCAGCACCAAAATAAACACAACCAAGAGATTGGATGAGAAGGGAATTAATGCTTCGTAAAGCTTATTGTCTGGATATACAATAAAGGCCGACGATTCAAGATGAAGTAATTCACCAATTAGCCAAGTAGATCCGATAAGTTTTAACTAGGCAAAGTTCAAAGTGAAATATCTACTTATCCACTATAAAGCATTATCCCATATGTACTTTGCGATATTTCGCTTTGTGTGGGGGAAAAGTATATTATCATTTATGTGGAGGATTGTTGGAATTCCTAATATAAGTGTAAATGAAATACACTTGTCCCCCATCGCCAAAACTAAAAAACAAGGCTAAGTATATGAATAGCTTTCTCATGAGGAGGTTGGGGCATTGGGGCTCCCAAATGTGTGCTTTTTTGTGAGGAGGGAAATCATGCTTCACCACACGCGCGTCGTCGCCACCGTCCGTCTGAATCGGCTACGGCTCGGGCTCAGGTCTAATATGATCCTAGTTTTATTTAAAACTAGTCCGGGTTTTTTAAAACAATATTAGGCTGTGCAAACGAGTACAGATCTGTTGTGAGGATACGGACATGGTTTTTGACTGAGGAGGTGCGACTTCCGAAACGGGAATGGTTTTTTGGCGAACAGATGCATCCATTAGCAGACGGAAGCGGGTGCAACCCATTAGAAGCGAGCAGTGCGACTTATGGCAGCAGCGAGTGCAAATGCGGAACCAACAGCGAATGGATGCGGCCCGTTAACGAACAACAGCAATGAAAGGCAATGGGTGCAACCCGTCAGGCGGACGCGACTGTTCGAAGAAGTGCAGATGAAAATATAAATAGAGAGAATACCGATCACTTTCTCAATCGAATTCAATTCGGGTTTTTTCTTTTGCTTCTCTCTCCTACTGCTATTTTAATTATCAATCACAGAGTGACATATTCACCACAATCTCGAGCAGTTTACGTCGGTTGTATCTTGGGAGAATTTTGAAATAATATTCTTAAGGAAATGGTTACGGCAAGCCTCAGAAGTTATCCGAATTCCACAGTAGTGGAAATCTGATTTATAAACTTGTGAGACGAATTTATAATTGTTTATTCTCTATTTTGGTATACTTGACCTATAACATACACCACTCTTTACCAAAACCCATATACACTCCAAGATTTTTTTTGAACTAAGCAACTCCGAATCGAATGAATATTTGTAAATATATTCTTACATGCTTCAAGATCATCTTCATGAATTTTTGATCAATTTGAATAATCCTAACATATTCAATATTGTTAACCCGATTTTTGACCAAACAGAAGTCTATGAAAGTTAGAATGATAAAACGAAGACAAAACCATTAGAAAATTTGAAAGCGGGCTTAGATGAAGCTGAGAACTCAGGAAAGTCTCACCCAAAATAGAGATAAGGAAACAACTCGGCACCAAGTCAATTCGCTCGATGCCGAGTCATTTTTCTTCTCTGTCTCGCCTTCTAAACTTCATGCAACTCATTCTCTACTCTATTTACCCATGACCAAGTGTTTTCGCAGAGTTTGGACAATAAATTTCAAGGGTTGAACAGAAGAAAGTTAAGATAGCTCAAGTGATGATGAAATAATCACCGGAATCAATCAATAATCGATCAAAAGAGCATAGATCACATCAAATTGAAGATATAAGAGTAGTGCAAAAGAGTTTTGAGCGATTGTCACTAAAGGAAATAATTAGCACCAAGTTAAATCACTTGATGCTGAGTTATTTTTCAACTCGGTTGCCTCCAAGCTCTCTCCTGTGATGTTGGGCTGATTTCTAGACTCAACTGCAATGCTTCTGACCCAACACACATGTTTCTATATAAATAGAAACTTGCAACCAAAAGAGGATCTTCTCCTCGGTCTTTCATTACTCTTCACCATCTTCCTCCCTTACAATAGTCACCAAGCAGCTACTCTTGGTAGTTTTAGGCTTAAGAACTTGTCAACTTATTGTACTTGTGACTCTAATTCTCTATAATCTCGTACAAAATTCTCTCAGATCCATAATCAATAAAACTATAAAGTGGACGTAGGCCAGAGATTGTCGAACCACTATAAAAATTTTGTGTCTCCCTATTATATTTCTTTGATTTCTACTGCTATCTACTAGATCTAGGTCTCACGGGTTCCCACAACTTAATCTTTAGGTGTTAATCCATTTTTGGCATTAAATTTTAGTGCTTTCATTGAGAGACTGATTTCAGTCTTAGATCTAGCTCTCTACTTTAGATTGGATAGATCTAGAAGTTAATCCAAAAATTCTACTTGAAAGACTTAAAGACTTGCGATTGGATATCAATGGTACCCAGAAAAGGAAAATCTTCTTTCGAAAGACCCGCAGGAGCTATGGCTAATGGTAATGAAGGAAACGCTTGCCAGACAGATGTCAACGATGGAAATGTAATACCGAACTCCTCTACTCAACATGAAGTTGTTAACAGAGGAGAGCTTAATAAAATGATTCATGCCCTTAACCAGACGATGGTGGATAGCCAAAAAGCTCTCATGGATAATATCGACACATTGCTAACCTTATAGTCGCCAACAGCAAGGAGAGTTAGAAGAAGAACTTTGCATGTTATAGAACAAGAGAATTCCTCTATTTCTGGCCTAAACAAGAGAGATAGAAAGCAAAAACAAAAGGAGGTAACTACTAGAGTTGTAGAAATCATGGCAGGAGGAAGTAGGAGTCCTCCTCTCATAAAGAAACCAACCGGCACGGTGAGGTTTCCTCTCGGCATCGGCTTAAATCTTAGGGAGAACAATGCACAAAAGGAAGATGCAATAGTGGTTTTTGACTTTGATGATGATCTAATGATGGACGGTGATTATTTTGAAACAAAAGCTGGAGGAAATGTTGTTGAAGTTCAAGCAGCCACAGCTTAACCAACACCCATAGCAGCAGCATACTACAGGAGTGGTTCTCCAAGAGACTGGAGAACCTAGACTCCATCTAGAAAATCGAGACCATTTGCAGAGTCAAACATTGGGTGCAGCCCTTATAGTCGCCCTACGAAATACCTTGCTAGTGAGGACTACATAACTGATATGGTTAATGGCTGATCGAATAAAGTAGAGGCAGGAAGAACGACGATAGGGGTTCTGCACCAAGTAGAACTCCGTTCATAGAAAATATTACAATAGGGAAATATCCTAGGAAACTCACGATGCCCACAATTCCATCATACAACGGAACCATTGATCCCAAACAACACTTATCAAGTACGAATGACATATGGATGGAGCAAAAGCTACAATTGCCATTCATTGTAGATGTTTTTCCCATATTCTTAGAAGGAGTCGTTTCTATATGGTTTACCAAACTCACGTCGAAATCCATATCTACGTTTGATGAGTGGATTAAGAAGTTCTTGGAATAGTTTATGCTACTTGCCGCATGGCCAAAGGAGATGATGTCCCTATCTAGCTTGTCTCAAGGACCCAAGGAGTTTATGAAAGTTTTCTTCAAATAATTCAACATCACCGTTGCAAAAGTTAGCAATCCGAAGGAGGATCTTGTACATGGCCTTGGTTCGAAGGAGGATCTTATATTAATGGTCTTGGTCCGAAGGAGGATCTTGTATTTATGGCCTTGGTCCGGGGCACTCACCTAGATATGGATTTCGGTAGATGTTAAAAATGAAGCAACCCTACCATGGAAGAATTTCATCGAAAGACAAATCAGTGCTTGTGGTTGAAGAAGCGGGATTGGTCGAAAGAAAGGTTGGTATGAACAGCCGAAGGAAATAATCCAAAGCAACATCGTAGTAAATGCTGGAAACTCTAGTAAACAAAAGAAAAGAAGTCAAAACTGCGGTAACATACATGAAATGAATGAAAAACGTCCCAAGAATTTCGGATTAGAAGATTACACGCCCTTGAATAACACATTGAAGAATAAATACTTTACCACTTAAAGAACTGAGCAATATAAGAAGATGCCAAGGTGGGAAGCGATAGAGCAAGATAAATGTTCTGGAAAATACCGTCGCTTCCATGAAACCACGAGCATAACACTAACGAACGCCGATATCTAATAAATTTAATCGAGAAGGTGGTAAGGAAAACAAGCTCCAACAATATGTTAGGGAACTGTAGAATGGCAAAGAAATTGTAAAACCGTAGGGTCTACCTGCTTAATGAAAACTGCCTGAACCTAGCAAAGAGGGCCTTAGGCGAGCTGATGAAATACTAGTCATCAAATAACCTTCAAGCTAGACGGTCATGCAGGAATGAAGTCGCAACCTAAAGCGATGATGTTTCATTCAGCTTTGTACCATTTTCTTTTTCAAATAAGCCTTCCAGAGACACTGGGAGCATTGTAGATAGGTAGGACTTGCCATTTGTTTTACTTATTAATAAAATTTGCTTCTTGAACCAAGGGAATCTCGTTTTTGCAAACAAACCTCCTATGTCGCACACCAGGCGACACACCCAAGAAAACGCTCATCTGCCTTCGAATGATGGATAGAGAGTGTAGACTCACTAACCGCTAGATCGATGGGTCATGTCGACCCTCAACCTTCTAAGAACTGACATTGTCCCAAGACTGATAACATTGGGAAGGTCAAAACCATCAGTTAGACAGGTCATATCGATCCCCAACCTTCTAAGAACTAGCATTGTCTCAAAACTGGCAACATTGGGAAGGTCTAAACCGCCGGACTGATGGGTCGTATCGATCCTCAACCTCCTGGGAACCAGCATTGTCCTAAAAATTGCAACGTCAGGAAGGTCTAACCGTCGGATCGATGGGTCATATCGATTTGCAGTCTTCTAATAACCGAAGTTGTCCCAAGACTGGCAATGTCGAAAAGGTCAAAACTGCTGGATCGATAGATTATAATGATCCTCAACTTTCTAAGAACTGGTGCTTAAGACTGGCAATGTTGGGGAGGTTTAAACCATCGAATCAACGGTTGTATCGATTCCTAACCCTTAGAAAATAGCGTTGTCGCAAGGCTAGCAATGTTCAGGAGGTCTAAACCGTCGGATCAATGGGTCATATCGATCCTTAACCTTTTGAGAACCAATGTAGCCTAAAGACTAGCAACATCGAGAAGGTCTATACCACCAAGTTAATGGTCACATCGACCCCGCACCTTTCGAAAGTCAGCGTTGCCTAAAGACTAGCAATGTCAAGAAGTTCTTAACCATCAAAACGAAGTGGAAAATTGGTTCAAACCGTTAAATGGACGGGAAATATCAAACCTAACCTTCTAAAAATAGGCATGGTGTCAAGACTGGCAATGTCGGGAATTTTAAAACCGCCATGTCGACATTCATATGAACCTCTCACCTTCTGAGGACCGGCGTTGCACCGACAACATTGGGAAGGTCCAAAACCGATGGGTTGACGGTCAAATCGACCGCTGCCTTTTGAGAAACGACATTGCTCCGGCAACATGGGAAAGTCCAAACCGATGAATTGACAGTTACATCGATCCCCTACTTTTTGAGATCCGACATTGCCCTAGCAACGTCGAAAAGATAAGCTGAATTCTAGAAAGTCATTACTGCGTTGAGACTGACAGGAGCACATTATCACCCAAATATAGGAAATAATAGGAGGAAGAAGCATCTAGCCCTCAAGAATACATCGTTGACCAGAGATAGGGGTGACAAGGAGACTTGATAACAAAATCTACCTTCTAGAATTCGTCGTTGCTCGAAGATTAGAGATAAGGAGAAGGTTCTCAAAACCAAGTGGATAATTCAGCTTGGGCCTTCAAAAATTTGCCATTTTCCAGAGTCTGGTGATGGCTAGAAGGATTGATAATCTACTTATGGATTTATCAGACCATTCAGTCCCAACTTCCAGGAATGTACCATCGCTCGAAGAACGGCGGTGCTAAGGAGAAACCATAGAATGGAACCATCAATACATTGGCTTTCAGAGGTAGATGTCAGAGCTCGATCGATTCTTCAGCCCAATATTCTAAAATCTGACGCTACCCAAAGATTGGCAACGTCAAGAAGGCAACATCTTATAACATTCAAAGGCCTGGCATCACCGAAAGATGGGTAATGTCGGGATAGCATAATCATGAAATCTTCAGGAATCTAATGTTGCCTAGAGGTTGGAAACGTCAGGAAGAGGTATTCACTTTCAAGCCGATTGAATCATTCAACTCGAGCCTGCAGATATCAACTATTGCCCAAATATAGGCAACATCAAAGACGAACCTTCAGAATAGAATCACCAATGTGCTAGTTTCCAAATACATAAACTGGTGCATGACCTAATTTCTGACTCCGAACTTCAGGAATTCAATTGTTTCCCAAAGATAGGAAATTTCAGAGTGGAGCCCTTAGAATTGAACCATTGACATGCTAGTTTTCGAAGATAGAACTAGTACATGACTGGAGAGTCGTCCATAGCCATCGAAGATCTTACTGCTCCTTATAAATAGACAACTTCAAGGGAAGACAATCAAAATTGGATAATTCTTATGCTAGTTTCTAAAGATTGAAACTAGTGCCTGACCAGACTTTAACGACGGTGCTAATGACAAAGTGGGAAATGCTTGGTCGAGGATATGCGAGGATAGTTAAGGAAAGTAGAAGATAAGTATTATCGAGCTTTCCCAATCCAAGACCATGACTAGGGAAGCACGATCGAACTGATGGCAATCAAATAATTTGCCCCGCATGTTTAACTCACACTAATGCCCAGATTCACATAGAAAACTACATGAACGAGATTTAGTTCACGACAGAAACATATAAAATGGAGTAAATATTATGGACAATGTTCCCAGCGTTAGGGAGCAATGCAAAATTTGGACTACTCAAAATAAAAGTTTTCCAAGGGAAACTCAACCTAAATCATCAGGAACCTGCCATTGCCCGAAGATAGACAGTGTCGGAGAGGAATAACCATGTATGGGTCAATTGGATAATTCAAACCTAGCTTGCACGAATCGACCGTTCCTTGAAGGTAAGTAGCATTAAAAAGGATGCTCAAAATATAAAAATTCACGCCCTAGTTTGGAGAGATCGAAACAAGTGCAAGATTGAACTCCCGTGACAATGCTAGCAACTAAGAGGGACATGCCTGGTCAAAGATAAGCGAGGATAATCATAAAGAAACCTAAAGATAGTATCGTTAGGTTTTCCCGATCCAAGTTTAGGTCAGGGAAAACATACTTAGACTGGGGGCAATGGGATAATTTTCCCACAACATTCAGCTATTACTAGTGCACGGAGTCAAGCATTTTAAAAAATGAATTCTGTGTATAGGGTTTAGTTCACAATAAAGAGCATACAATGAGGGGATGAACATTCCATCTACTACTCCAACACAGTAAGGAGTGGCAAGAAACTGGGATTCTTCGCGACTAACAGTTGGTCGAAAGATACACAACCTATTTAAAGCGAAAACAAAGAAACACACTATACAATCAAAAGGAAGACCGACAGGAAAACAAGCTTCAGGGGATCCCTTCTTGCTCTTCCCTCTTCGTCCAAGACCCGTAAGGCCATGTACTCATTTATAGAAGGAGGTGGAATTAGCAACAGCTTTGTTAAACTTGTTGGAAATGTGGATTACGGATCTTAAAGCTAGATTAACACTAGAAGGTGTGAATAGTGTTTAATGGGTTTTATGGAATTTTGAAATCTTTTGAAATTAATGTAAAGACCCGACTTCCAGACTCCAGGAAATCGCATCGCTAATAAGAAAGAAAGGGACAGAGAATAGAAAGAAAGAGAAGAAAGAAGAAACAACACATCAGAATCTAAACAGCGGAACAGATAAATTATATTAATAACATAAGTATTACATAGTTTACAACCTCTATCAAAGTACACAGGTAATACAACACATACTAGGCAGTTATAAACACCTGTCTAGTATTTACAACATAAATCAGTACAAGAAACAACTCAGAGAAAACACACACCGGAAAACTATATATCTACACGCAGAAGCCTCCTACTCCATTTGCTCCTCCATACTTCGTCAAAGCTAACCTGAATCCCTTGGTTACTCATAAAAATTTGAGTACCCAAGAGTTTATGAAAAACAAAAATAAACTCTAGGTCAGACAAGGGCCTGGTGTGAGTAACAGGTTAAAATTGCTTAACTTTTAAAAAAAACTTTAGAAAAGAAAGGTATCACGTAAGACTTCCCAACATAAACATGGAAAAGTTTTTACCTTACGCTAACCAAAACATTTGATAGGAAATCCGATGATATTATAATAGTGTCTAGGGTTTTCAAATAACTATGAAATAGCCGAAATTGTTACATTATTAAAATTCCAGCTACTAGCCACAAAAGTGGGTAATACAATCAAAACCGTTGGCACTTATTGGATTTTGGATTCCATACAATGGCAGGGCTACTGGGGTACCGCCCGCCACAGTACGTGGCCTGGATCACCGTACCGAGGAGTGCTCCCACTCCCCTGCAACACAAAGCCGCACCCATTCCTTACTGAATAGTTCCGAACAAGACAACCCCGGCAGTTGTCGCGAACCAACCGCCCACACAGCCGAATATAAAGGGACTTCTAGACAGGGATCAATCTTGCTCTCCAGTGGGAGCTACCCACGAAGCCTTGCTGCACCTTCCCTGTTTTAGCCATTCCCGGTTGATGAGGCTTGAGGCTACGATTACCTTTATAGGACATCAAATCTTAGAATGCTCATCGTCCACCTGACGATGTTCTGAAAGCATTCAATCCATACAAGTTCGTTCCAGGTTCGAACGAAACCGAAGGCACTATCTCGTTGCACTCATTATTGGAATCACCCTCAGAGTCAACGACCATAGCCCTTGCACTCTGATTCTCCATCTCAAATCTATAACCACTATTCCGTCAAACTCATTACGGAATCACCCATAGAGTTATACTGACGTATAGCCCTTACACCTCGAGTCTTCACTTGCTCCACTTGGATTAACGACCTAACGTTTAATTGGAATCGATGTGGTTTTCGGATTCCAAATATGGAAACCCGATCCCGGTCTCATCGAAATCCAAAGCGTGTCTTTTAGGTCCAAGTTGTTTTAAAAGGTTTTAAAACAATTCAATTTAAACTATCTATATACACACAGATAGATAATTCACATCATCATAGTAGATAATCAATATTATCATAAACAGGTAATCATCACAAATTGACAATCTATATTATCATTGTCAATAGATACTAATATCATCATCACAATGCAATCAATGCATCCATAACACACAATACTATTTATCTCATGTCTGAGATTCAAACTATTCAGGGTAAACCATATCATCCATTCATAAGAAAGGATCCATAATCACACCATCTATAATTAATTTAAAATGAATTAAATAAATTACTTCTATCTCTAATTAATTTAAAGTGAATTAAATTAATTACCTATCTTTAATTAATTTAAAATGAATTAAATTAATTACTTCATCATTTAAAACTTGCTTACTTAACCCTTAATTGATCAAAAATCAATCAATCAATTACCCACAAATTAATTACCTTAATTAATCACCCTTGATTAGTTATCCTTTAATTATATTCAAGTAATTATCTTTAATTAATTTTACAAATTAATTATCCTTAACCAAAATCAGTAATTAACCTTTAATTACTTCATAAATTAATTAATTATAATTAATTATATTGATGCTTAATTAATTACATTAATTAGTTACTTCCTTAATCAATTATCATTGATTAATTAATTTTAATTAATTAGTCCTTAATTACATCATTAATTATATTAATTAATGATCCTTAATTAAATTTAAATTAATTACTTTATTTAAATTAATTACATTAAGTAATTAACCTTAATTAAACCAAAATTATTAATCACTTTTGATTAATCACAATCAGTAATTAAACACCCTTAATTACTTCTTAATTACTCCTAAATTAATTATATTTTATAATTAATTATATTTATTAATCATCCTTGATTAATCTCATTTGTAATTAATTACCTTTAATTAATTACATCACTTAATTATTTCAAAAGACTTAATCAATGCTTAAATTAATTACACTGAGTAATTAATTATTAATTACTTCACAAAGAAATTACCTTTAATTACACAAAGTAATTAATTCAAAAACTCTTCCATACTTCAATAATTACCCCTAGTAATTTACTTATCTTAATCATTTCTCTAAGTAATTATACTTCATTGATTACTTATCAATCAAATGATTATTCTAAATTAATTAAACTTAATTAATTAATTTAAATTAATCCAATTTAATAAATTAATTACAATGAGTAATTATTAACTTTAATTGCCTTCATAAAGTAATCCTACTTAACCAAATACCATAATTGGTTATCTAAATTAATTAATCCAATTAATTATCAAAATTAACCACATTAATTAATTACATTAATAATTCCAAGTTAATGACCTTCATTAACTTATCATTAATTCTTTTAATTACTTTTCTTAAGTAATTAACTTAAATTAATAAATATTAATTACAAATTTAACTAATCTTAATTACTTATTTCAAATCTTTAATTAATTAAACAAATTAATTAATTAAATTATTTAAATTATCTTACTAATTTTAATGAATTAAAAATCATTAAATCTTTAAATATACTTTAAAATAAAACATTTCTTATTAATGATTACTTAATCATTAACAAAGTAATTTAAAACAATCTAACTTAAAATTGTTTTCAAATTACAATTTAAATTTAAAATTTAAAAAGAAATCAAACTTAGCTTAACAAAGTTTTAAAAACATTTTAAAATCCTTTAAAAACTTATGCTAAAGAATTCCTTATAAAAGAAATTTACACCCATATTAAATTTTAAGATTCAAATCATAATTAGAACATGTTTCAACAATTAAAACATTTTAAACACTTCAAAATTTTAAAAACTACTTTTATTTTCAAAAACATGATTCCAAATCTGAATCATATTTCCAGATTTAAACTTGTTTTTAAATCTTCTATTTTAATTCAATGCCTTATTTTAAATTTCAGATATTTAAACCCTTTGATAGATGTTTAAAACATTTTAATTTAAAAGGTTTAAATTAAATTTTCAAACCTGGAATTCAAACCTCCTTTTGAATTCATGCATTAAATTTAGATTTAAATTCAGTCTAAACCTGCATTCAGACTTTTAAAACAATTTGAATTGAAATATACAGGTTTTCTAAAACCTATAACTACAGAAGAAAGAACACCCGAGTCCCCCACTATTATACTTCGAGTAAAACCTTCTGAAACTTCGAGCAAAAATCGAATTAACTCGAGTATAACCCGAGTAAAACAAAGCACAGCAAACCCAAACAATACCCCGACACTCCTTCTTCACCTGCATATGCACGGTGGCGGTAGCCACCCCCGACCGCCACTAAATCAACAAGCAAGTCGACGTCCATCTCTGCATCACCACGCGACCGTCAAACCCCTCAATTTCACTCGAAAACGAATTCGAGTTTTTCCCCATTCCAAACCTGTCAGCAACAACAAGAAAACTCCACCCAAAACCTGAAAAACATCACGTCCTCGCTCCACCGGTCACCGGCTGCCTAGCAACTCCGTCCAACCCCTCTTCGACACCAAAGCCACCACCTCCACAAAAATCACCGCACTCGGTCACCTGAAACCCCCATACAAATGAAAACACTGCAGTACCTAAAAAACTAGGTTTACAGACTTCATCAACTTCCCATCTCCTCCACCGAGACCTGTTCCTCTTCCAGGCATTTTTACCAAACCCCCTGATCACCCCCCACCACCACCAAAAACCCCAAACCTTCTGATCAACTTGATCACCAAAGATAGACTCAAACCCATTATCAATTCAAATAAATACTGCAGTCTCAACTTCTAACTAAACACTATGATTTTAGTTTTAAAAATCATTTTTTTGTTTAAGTTTACAGTTTACAATACTGAATTTATAATTTATAATGTTTGAGTTTCAACTTTATTAATCATACTCTGATGTTTCAAAATTTTACAAAGTAAATTACCAATTTTGTGATTTTACTTAATAAGTTTTAAACTAAACTATAGTATCTTTAACATAATATTTCAGGACCTTAACCAAGTATTTAACAAGAGCAAAGGATTTTTTTTTTATTATTTAGAAACATGACCTGGAACTAGAATTAGAGAAAGCACGGTCACATACATTCAAACATTATATGCATATATTCAGCAATATATTTAAAATCATATGCACAGGCAAACAAATCAACATGCAATCCAAATAACATACACAAACATACCTATTTAAGCAATAACTTATATTTAAATTTCAAAAAGAGTTCCTCACCTGTCATTTGAAAGACAGAGCATAAATTTTGAAAACTGTTTTGAGAGCTCTTGAAATCTTTAATTTGAAATGCCATATCTTCATTGCTTTTGATAAAACTTGAGTAGCTTGCTGTTAAAAACTTGTATGCAGACCTGATCTTATTTTAATTGGAAATGCAGGCTTCAGATTTTACTTTATTCCCAGGTTAAAAGAAATGCAGAGACATATGCTTGATTTAGAACTTACATGCAGGCTTTGATTCCATATGTATTTAAATTTTTAATTTGAAAAAACTTGAAGTTGCATGCTTTGATGGCTTGAACAGGTTGAAGGAGAGGAAAATGCAGGCTTTACATTAAGCTTGATTCCCAAATTTAAAGAAATGCAGAGGCTTTAAATTTTCTTTTTGAATGGAATTGCAGGTTGTATTGCATTTGGAAAAACCAGATTTTGAACATGATTTAAATTTTGTTTTTGAGAGTTTGAAAACAAATTTGTTTTCAGCTGAAAACTTTTCTTCTAAACTTTTGAAGAAGAAAAAATAAAGATTTAGAAAAGAAGCATGAGGGAATAAAGAAACATGTTTATAAGTGTATAAATGATTTATTTAAAAATAAAAATAAAAATAAAAATGACACATGTCTTTAAACCTAACATTTGTCAAATTGAGTAGATTAATTGTTTACATTTGTCTCATTAGATACTTAGAATATTAACACTTGTTTTATACATATTTTCTTTTTTTTTTCCTTATTTATTTTAAAAGTAAATAAAAACCCTTTTTCTTTATTTGTATTTATTTATGTATAAGTTATTTACATATGTAAATGTATATACATTCCTTTTTTTTTAAAGAAAATGAAATGAAACAATTTATATAAAAATGAAAACTTATTTACGAGATTTATATATTTGTTAATTTGAATTTCAAAATTAAATCAAATTCAAATGTTATTTATACATTAAACATTCCACTTAAAACTAATTTATCAACATATTTTAAATTTTAAAATAATAACATTGTCTTTTTAAAACATATCTATATTTATACATTTATCATTATTACTTGAAAATAACATATTTATTCAATTTAAATAATTCATAAAAGAAATTATAAATTATTTATCTTATTTAACATATTTATATGCATAAATGTTTTAATATATAAATGGTATTTATTTAAAACAAATAAAATAAACTTTTATTTATCTTATTAAAATTTAAACTATGTTTAAAATACAATTATATAATTTAAAACAATTACTTTAAGTATTTTAAACCAATTAGTTATTTATCAAATAAAATAATAATCTTCAAATTATCAAATGAATATTAGAATTTTAAAAACCATATTTTATTTAACTATAAATCAAAACTTATCCATTCACAATATATATATAAATATATATACATACATTATAAATAGGAAAACAATTATTAGCTTTTAAAAGATAAAATTGATCAATTACACATTTATTTAATTGGATTATTAAATCAAGTAAATTTTTATTAAAATTTTATCAACTCAATTTAATTTTAAATATAGATTATTAAATTGATATTGCTAAAATTTCTGGGATATCACATTCCTCCCCCCTTAAAAGAATTTCGTCCCCGAAATTTAAAAGCAAAAGTAATTTAATAACCCATTCAAAATTTAAATTTTAAATCACAAGCATACATCAATCATATGCTAACAACCATAGCAACCAATTTATCTAATCAAACAAATTAATTATCCAGATAAAATTCTGGATGTTCCCACGAGTTTCCCCAAGTATATATATACCGGGATACTCGCCCTACAAAATACAAACAATCTAAACTACGAAGCTACAGAGCTTCTACTCATCTAAATCTACAGAACTAGACAAAATATCAGACTACAAACGAGTCTGACTCAACCAATAAACCTTCTTGAACAGCTGGTTCCATTTCCAGAGATAACTCACACACGTACTCCCTCAGAGATACGTGAAACTCATAAATCCAATTTTCCAAACTGGCAATTAAACTCTTGAAAACCAAACACCAATCGAACCAAAACACAGAAGATATCCAAACAAAACTCCAACTCCAGAATCCAAATTCCTTCGTCTCTTATCCATAAAAATCTTCTGACGATCCTGGGCTTCCTATATCCAAACTAATCAGCTTAACCTTCGCTGATGCCCCAAAAAGAAACAAACAGAACCAAAAACATTCCAACCCAATGATCTCTTCAAGATCAATCAAGACCAAGACCACCAACTCCACTCTTCAAACATCTGAAGAACAATCTCATTTCTTCTATCCAGAAAAGACAAAACAGAAGCATTCCCAACTGCTTACGCTACACAACTCTGATCTGGCACAGAAGACACTACTGATGAAGAATATGAGCACAAACTGGACATCACTTCCCAGAAATATGGCTCAACATATCCAAGAAAACTCAGAAGTTCTACCAATCCTGAGCTGCCTTACCAAACCTATCTCGAAAAATCATCCTTCTACTAGCTGATCCACCGGTAGCACTCCTAGAATCCGGACGATAAGAAAACTCAATCTTCAGAAGTGGACAAACTTCCGACTTCTCAGAAGACAACCAAAAATTCTTCAATACCTTAAAAGAACACTCAAACTATCGCAAGTCACTTTTGCGATCAATATAGACCAACTCCCAAACAAAACTGTTCTCTCTTTACCAAACAGAACGGCTTAATCTTAATTAGCCAATCCAATAAAGTATTGGGTCGACTCCACTGCTTCTGAACTCCACCTTCAGAAACTACTCAGCCAGAAAACTTCTTATCCACAGAACACTCCAAGCTGCATTGTTGCACCAGAGCCAAAGACTTCCTAATCCAAAGCTCTTCGATAAACTCAGGCCTCAAAGCCAAACACAAACAACTAGCTGAACTCAGCCACAATACTGAAGCAGACATATCTCCCTAAAACTTGTTCCAAAGAAAACATCTTCGGAGACATCCATATTTACTGCATCTCATCACGCAGCTACCACATCCTGAGGTATCCAAATACCATCACACACTTCTGCCAAAACGACAGATCCAAACTCATCTCATCCATCTTCAAAGATGAACTCTGAACCTTAACAGGTTACCTTCAGAGATCGATGAAATCTCTACACCACTACACAACTCACTCGAGACGGTATTAGGTCTACAGTCTCGACAAATACACCTCCAACCTCAAACATTCAAACTCCAACCAATGGTAGTAATCGTGTTACACACACCACTACCTTATCTACCTTTATAACTTAGGTTGGAAAACCTGAACGGGTAACCCAACCGATAGGTAGAAATAATAAAAATATATAGATATACATCAAAACTACAAATACGCTCTCTCAAGAAAGACACCACTACAGAGCCTAGGTATTCACTCAACCTAATGCTCGTATACCATTTGTAACGACCCGACTTCCAGACTCCAGGAAATCACATCGCTAATAAGAAAGAAAGGGATAGAGAATAGAAAGAAAGAGAAGAAAGAAGAAACAACACATCAGAATCTAAACAACGGAACAGATAAATTATATTAATAACATAAGTATTACATAGTTTACAACCTCTATCAGAGTACATAGGTAATACAACACATACTAGGTAGTTATAAACACCTGTCTAGTATTTACAACATAAATCAGTACAAGAAACAACTCAGAGAAAACACACAGCGGAAAACTATATATCTACACGCAGAAGCCTCCCGCTCCATTTGCTCTCCCATAATTCGTCAAAGCTAACCTGAATCCCTTGGCTACTCGTAAAAATTTGAGTACCCAAGAGTTTATGAAAAACAAAAATAAACTCCGGGTCAGACATGGGTCTGGTGTGAGTAACAGGTTAAAGTTGCTTAACTTTTATAAAAAAACTTCAGAAAAGAAAGGTATCACGTAAGACTTCCCACACATAAACATGGAAAAGTTTTTACCTTACGCTAACCAAAACATTTGATAGGAAATACGATGATATTATAATAGTGTCTAGGGTTTTCAAATAAATATGAAATAGCCGAAATTGTTACATTATTAAATTCCAGCTACTAGCCACAAAAGTGGGTAATACAATCAAAACCGTTGGCACTTTTTGGATTTTGGATTCCATACAATGGCAGGGCTACTGGGGTACCACTCGTCACAATACGTGGCCTAGATCACCGTACCGAGGAGCACTCCCACTCCCCTGCAACACAAATCCGGACCCATTTCTTACTGAATAGTTCCGAACAAGACAACCCCGTCAGTTGTCACGAACCAACCGCCCACACAACCGAATATAAAGGGACTTCTAGACAGGGATCAATCTTGCTCCCCGGTAGGAGCTACCCACGAAGCCTTGCTGCACCTCCCCTGTTTTAGCCATTCCCGGTTGATGAGGCTTGAGGCTACGATAACCTTTATAGGACATCAAATCTTAGACTGCTCATCGTCCACCTGACGATGTTCTGAAAGCATTCAATCCATACAAGTTCGTTCTGGGTTCGAACGAAACCGAAGGCACTATCTTGTTGCACTCATTATTGGAATCACCCTCAGAGTCAACGACCATAGCCCTTGCACTCTGATTCTCCATCTCGAATCTATAATCACTATTCCGTCAAACTCATTGCGGAATCACCCACAGAGTTATACTGACGTATAGCCCTTACACCTCGAGTCTTCACTTGATCCACTTGGATTAACGACCTAACGTTTAATTGGAATCGTTGTGGTTTTCGGATTCCAAATATGGAAACCCGATCCCGGTCTCATCGAAATTCAAAGTGTGTCTTTTAGGTCCAAGTTGTTTTAAAAGATTTTAAAACAATTCAATTTAAACTATATATATACACACAGATAGATAATTCACATCATCATAATAGATAATCAATATTATCATAAACAGGTAATCATCACAAATTGACAATCTATATTATCATTGTCAATAGATACTAATATCATCATCACAATGCAATCAATGCATCCATAACACACAATACTATTTATCTCATGTCTGAGATTCAAACTATTCAGGGTAAACCATATCATCCATTCATAAGCAAGGATCAATAATCACACCATCTATAATTAATTTAAAATGAATTAAATTAATTACTTCTATCTCTAATTAATTTAAAGTGAATTAAATTAATTACCTATCTTTAATTAATTTAAAATGAATTAAATTAATTACTTCATCATTTAAAACTTGCTTACTTAACCCTTAATTGATCACAAATCAATCAATCAATTATCCTCAAATTAATTACCTTAATTAATCACCCTTGATTAGTTATCCTTTAATTATATTCAAGTAATTATCTTTAATTAATTTTACAAATTAATTACCCTTAACCAAAATCAGTAATTAACCTTTAATTACTTCATAAATTAATTAATTATAATTAATTATATTGATGCTTAATTAATTACATTAATTAATTACTTCCTTAATCACTTATCATTGATTAATTAATCTTAATTAATTAGCCCTTAATTACATCATTAATTATATTAATTAGTGATCCTTAATTAAATTTAAATTAATTACTTTATTTAAATTAATTACATTAAGTAATTAACCTTAATTAAACCAAAATTATTAATCACTTTTGATTAATCACAGTCAGTAATTAACCACCCTTAATTACTTCTTAATTACTCCTAAATTAATTATATTTAATAATTAGTTATATTTATTAATCATCCTTGATTAATCTCATTTGTAATTAATTACCTTTAATTAATTACATCACTTAATTATTTCAAAAGACTAAATCAATGCTTAAATTAATTACACTAAGTAATTAATTATTAATTACTTCACAAAGAAATTACCTTTAATTACGCAAAGTAATTAATTCAAAAACTCTCCCATACTTCAATAATTACCCCCAGTAATTTACTTATCTTAATTATTTCTCTAAATAATTATACTTCATTGATTACTTATCAATCAAATGATTATTCTAAATTAATTAAACTTAATTAATTAATTTAAATTAATCCAATTTAATAAATTAATTACAATGAGTAATTAATAACTTTAATTGCCTTCATAAAGTAATCCTACTTAACCAAATACCATAATTGGTTATCTAAATTAATTAATCCAATTAATTATCAAAATTAACCACATTAATTAATTACATTAATAATTCCAAGTTAATGACCTTCATTAACTTATCATTAATTCTTTTAATTACTTTTCTTAAGTAATTAACTTAAATTAATAAATATTAATTACAAATTTAATTAATCTTAATTACTTATTTCAAATCTTTAATTAATTAAACAAATTAATTAATTAAATTATTTAAATTATCTTACTAATTTTAATGAATTAAAAATCATTAAATCTTTAAATTTACTTTAAAATAAAACATTTCTTATTAGTGATTACTTAATCATTAACAAAGTAATTTAAAACGATTCAACTTAAAATTGTTTTCAAATTACAATTTAAATTTAAAATTTAAAAAGAAATCAAACTTAGCTTAACAAAGTTTTGAAAACATTTTAAAATCCTTTAAAAACTTATGCTAAAGATTTCCTTATAAAAGAAATTTACACCCATATTAAATTTTAAGATTCAAATCATAATTAGAATATGTTTCAACAATTAAAACATTTTAAACATTTCAAAATTTTAAAAACTACTTTTATTTTCAAAAACATGATTCCAATCTGAATCATATTTCCAGATTTAAACTTGTTTTTAAATCTTCTATTTTAATTCAATGCCTTATTTTAAATTTCAGATATTTAAACCCTTTGATAGATGTTTAAAACATTTTAATTTAAAAGGTTTAAATTAAATTTTCAAACCTGGAATTCAAACCTCCTTTTGAATTCATACATTAAATTTAGATTTAAATTCTGTCTAAACCTGCATTCAGACTTTTAAAACAATTTGAATTGAAATATACAGGTTTTCTAAAACCTGTAACTACAGAAGGAAGAACACCCGAGTCCCCCACTATTATACTTCGAGTAAAACCTTCTGAAACTTCGAGAAAAACTCGAATTAACTCGAGTATGACCCGAGTAAAACAAAGAACAACAAACCCAAACAATACCCTAACACTCCTTCTTCACCTGCATATGCACGGTGGCTGTAGCCACCTCCGACCACCACTAAATCAACAAGCAAGTCGACATCCATCTCTGCATCACCACGCGACTGTCAAACCCCTCAATTTCACTCGAAAACGAATTCGATTTTTTCCCCATTCCAAACATGTCAGCAACAACAGGCAAACTCCACCCAAAACCTTAAAAACATCACGTCCTTGCTCCATTGGTCACCGACTGCCTAACAACTCCATCCAACCCCTCTTCGACACCAAAGCCACCACCTCCACAAAAATCACCGCACTCGGTCACCTGAAACCCCCATACAAATGAAAACACTGCAGTACCTAAAAAACTAGGTTTACAGACTTCATCAACTTCCCATCTCCTCCACCGAGACCTGTTCCTCTTCCAGGCATTTTTACCACACCCACTGATCACCCCCTACCACCACCAAAAACCCCAAACCTTCTGACAAACTTGATCACCAAAGATAGACTCAAACCCATTATCAATTCAAATAAATACCGCAGTCTCAACTTCTAACTAAACACTATGATTTTAGTTTTAAAATTCATTTTTTTGTTTAAGTTTACAGTTTACAATACTGAATTTATAATTTATAATGTTTGAGTTTCAACTTTATTAATCATACTCTGATGTTTCAAAATTTTACAGAGTAAATTACCAATTTTGTAAATTACCATTTTAATTTGAATTTCAAAATTAAATCAAATTCAAATGTTATTTTTACATTAAACATTCCACTTAAAACAATTTATCAACATATTTTAAATTTTAAAATAATAACATTGTCTTTTTAAAACATATCTATATTTATACATTTATCATTATTATTTGAAAATAACATATTTATTCAATTTAAATAATTCATAAAAGAAATTATAATTTATTTATCTTATTTAACATATTTAAATGCGTAAATGTTCTAATATATAAATGGTATTTTAAATTTTTAAATAATTTCCAAATTAAAATTATTAAGCTATATTTAAAACAAATAAAATAAAATTTTATTTATCTTGTTAAAATTTAAACTATGTTTAAAATACAATTATACAATTTAAAACAATTACTTTTAGTATTTTAAACCAATTAGTTATTTATTAAATAAAATAATAATCTTCAAATTATCAAATGAATATTAGAATTTTAAAAACCATATTTTATTTGTTTATTTAACTATAAATCAAAACTTATCCGTTCACAATATATGTATAAATATATATACATACATTATAAATAGGAAAACAATTATTAGCTTTTAAAAGATAAAATTCATCAATTACACATTTATTTAATTGGATTATTAAATCAAGTAAATTTTTATTAAAATTTTATCAACTCAATTTAATTTTAAATATAGATTATTAAATTGATATTGCTAAAATTTCTGGGATATCACATTCCTCCCCCCTTAAAAGAATTTCGTCCCCGAAATTTAAAAGAAAAAGTAATTTAATAACCCATTCAAAATTTAAATTTTAAATCACAAGCATACATCAATCATATGCTAATAACCATAGCAACTAATTTATCTAATCAAACAAATTAATTATCCAGATAAAATTCTGGATGTTCCCACAAGTTTCCCCAAGTATATATATATACCGGGATACTCGCCCTACAAAATACAAACAATCTAAACTACGAAGCTACAGAGCTTCTACTCATCTAGATCTACAGAACTAGACAAGATATCAGACTACAAACGAGTCTGACTCAACCAATAAACCTTCTTGAACAGCTGGTTCCATTTCCAGAGTTAACTCATACACGTACTCCCTCAGAGATACGTGAAACTCATAAATCCAATTATCCAAACTGGCAATTCAACTCTTGAAAACCAAACACCAATCCAACCAAAACACAGAGGAGATCCAAACAAAACTCCGACTCCGGAATCCAAATTCTTTCGTCTCTTATCCATAAAAATCTTCTGACGATCCTGGGCTTCCTATATCCAAACTGATCAGCTTAACCTTCGCTGATGCCCCAAAAAGAAACAAACAGAACCAAAAACGTTCCAACCCAATGATCTCTTCAAGATCAATCAAGACCAAGATCACCAACTCCACTCTTCAAACATCAGAAGAACAATCTTACTTCTTCAATCCAGAAAAGAAAAAACAGAAGCATTCCCAACTGCTTCCGCTGCACAACTTTGATCTGGCATAGAAGACACTGCTGATGAAGAATATGAGCGCAAACTGGACATCACTTCCTAGAAATATGGCTCAACATATCCAAGAAAACTCAGAAGTTCTGCCAATCCAGAGCTGCCTTACAAAACCTATCTCGAAAAACCATCCTTCTACTAGCTGATCCACCGGTAGCACTCCTGGAATCCGAACGATTAGAAAACTCAATCTTCAGAAGTGGACAAACTTCCGACTTCTCAGAAGACAACCAAAAATTCTTCAATACCTCAAAAGAACACTCAAACTATCGCAAGTCACTTTTGCGATCAATATAGACCAACTCCCAAACAAAACTGTTCTCTCTTTACCAAACAGAACAACTTACTCTTAATTAGCCAATCCAATAAAGTATTGTGTCCACTCCGCTGCTTCTGAACTCCACCTTCAGAAACTACTCAGCCAGAAAACTTCTTACCCACAGAACACTCCAAGCTGCATTGTTGACACCAGAGCCAAAGACTTCCTAATCCAAAGCTCTTCGAGAAACTCAGGCCTCAAAGCCAAACACAAACAACTAGCTGAACTCAGCCACAACACTGAAGCAGACATATCTCCCTAAAACTTGTTCCAAAGAAAACATCTTCGGAGACATCCATATTTACTGCATCTCATCACGCAGCTACCACATCCTGAGGTATCAAAATACCATCACACACTTCTGCCAAAACGACAGATCCAAACTCATCTAATCCATCTTCAAAGATGAACTCTGAACCTTAACATGTTACCTTCAAAGATCGATGAAATCTCTACACCACTGCACAACTCACTCGAGACGGTATTAGGTCTACAGTCTCGACAAATACACCTCCAACCTCAAACATTCAAACTCCAACCAATGGTAGTAATCATGTTACACACACCACTACCTTATCTACCTTTATAACTTATGTTGAAAAACCTGAACGGGTAACCCAACCGATTGGTAGAAATAATAAATATATATAGATATATATCAAAACTACAAATACGCTCTCTCAAGAAAGACACCACTACAGACCCTAGGTATTCACTCAACCTAATGCTCTTATACCACTTGTAACGACCCGACTTCCAGACTCCAGGAAATCGCATCGCTAATAAGAAAGAAAGGGATAGAGAATAGAAAGAAAGAGAAGAAAGAAGAAACAACACATCAGAATCTAAACAACGGAACAGATAAATTATATTAATAACATAAGTATTACATAGTTTACAACCTCTATCAGAGTACACAGGTAATACAACACATACTAGGCAGTTATAAACACCTGTCTAGTATTTACAACATAAATCAGTACAAGAAACAACTCAGAGAAAACACACAGCGGAAAACTATATATCTACACGCAGAAGCCTCCTGCTCCATTTGCTCCTCCATAATTCGTCAAAGCTAACCTGAATCCCTTGGCTACTCGTAAAAATTTGAGTACCCAAGAGTTTATGAAAAACAAAAATAAACTCCGGGTCAGACATGGGTCTGGTGTGAGTAACAGGTTAAAGTCTTAACTTTTAAAAAAAACTTTAGAAAAGAAAGGTATCACGTAAGACTTCCCACACATAAACATGGAAAAGTTTTTACCTCACGCTAACCAAAACATTTGATAGGAAATCCGATGATATTATAATAGTGTCTAGGGTTTTCAAATAAATATGAAATAGCCGAAATTGTTACATTATTAAATTCCAGCTACTAGCCACAAAAGTGGGTAATACAATCAAAACCGTTGGCACTTATTAGATTTTGGATTCCATACAATGGCAGGGCTACTGGGGTACCGCCCGTCACAGTACGTGGCCTAGATCACCGTACCGAGGAGTACTCCTACTCCCCTGCAACACAAAGCCGGACCCATTCCTTACTGAATAGTTTCAAACAAGACAACCCCTGCAGTTGTCGCGAACCAACCGCCCACACAGCCGAATATAAAGGGACTTCTAGACAGGGATCAATCTTGCTCTCCAGTGGGAGCTACCCACGAAGCCTTGCTGCACCTCCCCTGTTTTAGCCATTCCCGGTTGATGAGGCTTGAGGCTACGATTACCTTTATAGGACATCAAATCTTAGAATGCTCATCGTCCACCTGACGATGTTCTAAAAGCATTCAATCCATACAAGTTCGTTCCGGGTTCGAACGAAACCGAAGGCACTATCTCGTTGCACTCATTATTGGAATCACCCTCAGAGTCAATGACCATATCCCTTGCACGCTGATTCTCCATCTCGAATCTATAATCACTATTCCGTCAAACTCATTACGGAATCACCCACAGAGTTATACTGACGTATAGCCCTTACACCTCGAGTCTTCACTTGCTCCACTTGGATTAACGACCTAACGTTTAATTGGAATCGATGTGGTTTTCGGATTCCAAATATGAAAACCCGATCCCGGTCTCATCGAAATCCAAAGCGTGTCTTTTAGGTCCAAGTTGTTTTAAAAGGTTTTAAAACAATTCAATTTAAACTATCTATATACACACAGATAGATAATTCACATCATCATAGTAGATAATCAATATTATCATAAACAGGTAATCATCACAAATTGACAATCTATACTATCATTGTCAATAGATACTAATATCATCATCACAATGCAATCAATGCATCCATAACACACAATACTATTTATCTCATGTCTGAGATTCAAACTATTCAGGGTAAACCATATCATCCATTCATAAGCAAGGATCCATAATCACACCATCTATAATTAATTTAAAATGAATTAAATTAATTACTTCTATCTCTAATTAATTTAAAGTGAATTAAATTAATTACCTATCTTTAATTAATTTAAAATGAATTAAATTAATTACTTCATCATTTAAAACTTGCTTGCTTAACCCTTAATTGATCACAAATCAATCAATCAATTATCCTCAAATTAATTACCTTAATTAATCACCCTTGATTAATTATCCTTTAATTATATTCAAGTAATTATCTTTAATTAATTTTACAAATTAATTATCCTTAACCAAAATCAGTAATTAACCTTTAATTACTTCATAAATTATAATTAATTATATTGATGCTTAACTAATTACATTAATTAATCACTTCCTTAATCACTTATCATTGATTAATTAATCTTAATTAATTAGTCCTTAATTACATCATTAATTATAGTAATTAATGATCCTTAATTAAATTTAAATTAATTACTTTATTTAAATTAATTACATTAAGTAATTAACCTTAATTAAACCAAAATTATTAATCACTTTTGATTAATCACAATCAGTAATTAACCACCCTTAATTACTTCTTAATTACTCCTAAATTAATTATATTTAATAATTAATTATATTTATTAATCATCCTTGATTAATCTCATTTGTAATTAATTACCTTTAATTAATTACATCACTTAATTATTTCAAAAGACTTAATCAATGCTTAAATTAATTACACTAAGTAATTAATTATTAATTACTTCACAAAGAAATTACCTTTAATTACGCAAAGTAATTAATTCAAAAACTCTCCCATACTTCAGTAATTACCCCCAGTAATTTACTTATCTTAATTATTTCTCTAAGTAATTATACTTCATTGATTACTTATCAATCAAATGATTATTCTAAATTAATCAAACTTAATTAATTAATTTAAATTAATCCAATTTAATAAATTAATTACAATGAGTAATTAATAACTTTAGTTACCTTCATAAAGTAATCCTACTTAACCAAATACCATTATTGGTTATCTAAATTAATTAATCCAATTAATTATCAAAATTAACCACATTAATTAATTACATTAATAATTCCAAGTTAATGACCTTCATTAACTTATCATTAATTCTTTTAATTACTTTTCTTAAGTAATTAACTTAAATTAATAAATATTAATTACAAATTTAATTAATCTTAATTACTTATTTCAAATCTTTAATTAATTAAACAAATTAATTAATTAAATTATTCAAATTATCTTACTAATTTTAATGAATTAAAAATCATTAAATCTTTAAATTTACTTTAAAATAGAACATTTCTTATTAATGATTACTTAATCATTAACAAAGTAATTTAAAACAATTTAACTTAAAATTGTTTTCAAATTACAATTTAAATTTAAAATTTAAAAAGAAATCAAACTTAGCTTAACAAAGTTTTAAAAACATTTTAAAATCCTTCAAAAACTTATGCTAAAGATTTCCTTATAAAAGAAATTTACATCCATATTAAATTTTAAGATTCAAATCATACTTAGAATATGTTTCAACAATTAAAACATTTTAAACATTTCAAAATTTTAAAAACTACTTTTATTTTCAAAAACATGATTCCAATCTGAATCATATTTCCAGATTTAAACTTGTTTTTAAATCTTCTATTTTAATTCAATGCCTTATTTTAAATTTCAGATATTTAAACCCTTTGATAGATGTTTAAAACATTTTAATTTAAAAGGTTTAAATTAAATTTTCAAACCTGGAATTCAAACCTCGTTTTGAATTCATGCATTAAATTTAGATTTAAATTCTGTCTAAACCTGCATTCAGACTTTTAAAACAATTTGAATTGAAATATACAGGTTTTCTAAAACCTGTAACTACAGAAGAAAGAACACCCGAGTCCCCCACTATTATACTTCGAGTAAAACCTTCTGAAACTTCGAGCAAAACTCGAATTAACTCGAGTATAACCCGAGTAAAACAAAGCACAGCAAACCCAAACAATACCCTGACACTCCTTCTTCACCGTGCATATGCACGGCGGCTGTAGCCACCTCCGACCACCACTAAATCAACAAGCAAGTCGACGTCCATCTCTGCATCACCACGCAACCGTCAAACCCCTCAATTTCACTCGAAAACGAATTCGAGTTTTTCCCCATTCCAAACCTGTCAGCAACAACAGGCAAACTCCACCCAAAACCTGAAAAACATCACGTCCTCGCTCCACCGGTCACCAGCGGCCTAGCAACTCCGTCCAACCCCTCTTCGACACCAAAGCCACCACCTCCACAAAAATCACCGCACTCGGTCACCTGAAACCCCCATACAAATGAAAACAATGCAGTACCTAAAAAACTAGGTTTACAGACTTCATCAACTTCCCATCTCCTCCACCGAGACCTGTTCCTCTTCCAGGCATTTTTACCACACCCCTTGATCACCCCCCTACCACCACCAAAAACCCCAAACCTTCTTATCAACTTGATCACCAAAGATAGACTCAAACCAATTATCAATTCAAATAAATACTGCAATCTCAACTTCTAACTAAACACTATGATTTTAGTTTTAAAAATCATTTTTTTGTTTAAGTTTACAGTTTACAATACTGAATTTATAATTTATAATGTTTGAGTTTCAACTTTATTAATCATACTCTGATGTTTCAAAATTTTACAGAGTAAATTACCAATTTTGTGATTTTACTTAATAAGTTTTAAACTAAACTATAGTATCTTTAACATAATATTTCAGGACCTTAACCAAGTATTTAACAAGAGCAAAGGATTTTTTATTATTATTGTTTAGAAACAGGACCTGGAACTAGAATCAGAGAAAACACAGTCACATACATTCAAACATTATGCATATATTCAGCAATATATTTAAAATCATATGCACAGGCAAACAAATCAACATGCAATCCAAATAACATACACAAACATACCTATTTAAGCAACAATTTATATTTAAATTTCAAAAAGAGTTACTCACCTGTCATTTGAAAGACAGAGCATAAATTTTGAAAACTGTTTTGAGAGCTGTTGAAATCTTTAATTTGAAATGCCATGTCTTTATTGCTTTTGATAAAACTTGAGTAGCTTGCTGTTAAAAACTTGTATGCAGGCCTGATCTTATTTTAATTGGAAATGCAGGCTTCAGATTTTACTTTATTCCCAGGTTAAAAGAAATGCAGAGACATATGCTTGATTTAGAACTTGCATGCAGGCTTTGATTCCATATGTATTTAAATTTTTAATTTGAAAAAACTTGAAGTTGCATGCTTTGATGGCTTGAACAGGTTGAAGGAGAGGAAAATGCAGGCTTTACATTAAGCTTGATTCCCAAATTTAAAGAAATGCAGAGGCTTTAAATTTTCTTTTTGAATGAATTGCAGGTTGCATTGCATTTGGAAAAACCAAATTTTGAACATGATTTAAATTTTGTTTTTGAGAGTTTGAGAACAAATTTGTTTTCAGCTGAAAACTTTTCTTCTAAACTTTTGAAGAAGAAAAAATGGAGATTTGGAAAAGAAGCATGAGGGAATAAAGAAACATGTTTATAAGTGTATAAATGATTTATTTAAAAATTAAAATAAAAATAAAAATGACACATGTCTTTAAACCTAACATTTGTCAAATTGAGTAGATTAATTGTTTACATTTGTCTCATTAGTCACTTAGAATATTAACACTTGTTTTATACATATTTTCTTATTTTTTCCTTATTTATTTTAGAAGTAAATAAAAACCCTTTTTCTTTATTTGTATTTATTTATGTATAAGTTATTTTCATATGTAAATGTATATACATTCCTTTTTTTTATAAAGAAAACGAAATGAAACAATTTATATAAAAATGAAAACTTATTTACAAGATTTATATATTTGTTAATTTAAATTTCAAAATTAAATCAAATTCAAATGTTATTTATACATTAAACATTCCACTTAAAACTAATTTATCAACATATTTTAAATTTTAAAATAATAACATTGTCTTTTTAAAACATATCTATATTTATACATTTATCATTATTATTTGAAAATAACATATTTATTCAATTTAAATAATTCATAAAAGAAATTATAAATTATTTATCTTATTTAACATTTTTAAATGCATAAATGTTTTAATATATAAATGGTATTTTAAATTTTAAATAATTTCCAAATTAAAATTATTAAGATATATTTAAAACAAATAAAATAAACTTTTATTTATCTTGTTAAAATTTAAACTATGTTTAAAATACAATTATACAATTTAAAACAATTACTTTAAGTATTTTAAACCAATTAGTTATTTATTAAATAAAATAATAATCTTCAAATTATCAAATGAATATTAGAATTTTAAAAACCATATTTTATTTGTTTATTTAACTATAAGTCAAAACTTATCCATTCACAATATATATATAAATATATATACATACATTATAAATAGGAAAACAATTATTAGCTTTTAAAAGATAAAATTAATCAATTACACATTTATTTAATTGGATTATTAAATCAAGTAAATTTTTATTAAAATTTTATCAAATCAATTAATTTTAAATATAAATTATTAAATTGATATTGCTAAAATTTCTAGGATATCACAATTAAACACATACAGATGCAATTCACAAACAAAGAGACAATCACAAAATCAGACACAGATGCAAATAGTAAATAAAAGAAGTAAAGGAAAGAACACATCGGAATTTTATACTTGTTTGGAGTTACCCTACATCCAGTCCCACACAATTTCTTGTGCAGATTTATTTTCAATATAAAGTCGATAGTACAACCTTGATTTCAAGGCTAGGAGATACACCCTCCTGTCTTCGAGTCTAGGGTAAATTCTCTTGATTTAAATAGGCCACAAGTTTTCACCTGATCGATTTATTGACTACAATCACACCCAATCGACTTATGGACCACAATCACACCGTTTCCAATATCACTATGAGAAATAGATAGAGAGACTCGATACACGTCTTTGATTACAAATGATCCTATAACTGTGAATATCACTGAGATCTTTGAGAGAGTGTGATAGAGAATCAAACTAGAGATGATCAAGTTTGACTCACTTAGGATTTCGGCAAAGTTTTGTTGAAATATAGGAGAATATTTGAGTGGAGAAGAAGGAGTGAAGAAATGAAGAAAAACTAACTTCAAATTCATTGAAAACGACTGGTATTTATAGAAGAACAATAGTCATGTCCATTCGTGAAGGTTACGATGAATAGGCACTTCATTAGAAAATTTGAAATTTGAAATTCTATGGCTACCATGTCGACATGGGAGAATGGGGTATGTCGACATGCCCTAGTTAATTTTGAAAATTGATTTTTGTTTTTAAAAGATATTTTCTTTCTAAAACTTGTCAACATAATTTCTGAAGTTTATAAACCATTTTGAATATAGTTTAAACTTATAAAAGAGATCTAAAAAGTAATCTTAAAAATTTATAATCTACAATATAAAAGTAATATTAAAAACTAAGTAAAGAATATATTTTTGAAATTTAAAGCTATAATATTAAAACCAGGAGATAATTTAAAAACAAGAGATGATTCTGAATTAAAATATAAAAGATAATAAAAATAGTTTAAGAGTAAAATATTTAAACTGAGAGAGATGACTTTGAAAGAATTTTGGAAAAATATTTGAAATAAATCATTTTTAAAATTTCATTGATTCCATTCCATTAGAGAAGGTCGTGGGTTCAATCCCACTAAAGAGGTCATGAATTCTATCTCACGATTAAAGCGAGAAAATGGATTTCATTCCACGATTAAAATCCGACTAAAGATTTTACTGCTATTATGAAGTTTTAACAAAAATCTATACAATATTACTTATCTTGATATCTTGACCTCTTGAAATCTTGAACACTTGATACTCATGAGTCTTCGATCTTGGTTTCTTCAATCTTGAATCCATCAGCTTGGAATCTCTATAGTCTGTCTTGAATCTTTATACTGTGCAGTCTTCATTCTTTAGTAGATGCATATGTATCCTACATATATATATATACACACACACATACATATAGATAAGAATATTAGTATTTATATTTTGTCACAAGTCTTAAGGTTTTTGTCATCAAAACCATCATCTTAAGAACTAACAATTTCCCCCTTTTGACGATAACAACCTTTATTTATAAAAATCTATTCCACCTAACTTTTATTCTACTCTTACCCCTCCCCCCCCTATTCCAACAACTCCCCCTAAAACTACTAATTCCCCCTTACTCTAAGCCTATTTAACCTATTTAATAATTCTCCCCCTATTTCATCAACAAAACAAATCCTTAACTACATAACTCCCCCTAAATATTATATTATAGCACTATATAGGATAATAATATAGTATAGTAGAAAATAAATGAGACAGATAATAATATAAGTAAAATATAGTAAGGTAAATGTGAGAGATGAAAATTTAACACATATTCAATCAATATGTTTATCAAACCACACCATTTCAATCATATATTACATACCGTGTTCAAACTAATTCAAACAATTCAAATCTAGTCGAATCAAACCAAACAATTCAAACCACATCAAACCAAATCAAATCAAAGTAAATCAAACCATACAAGTCAAATCAAACATTAGTTGGAACTTCAACCCATCCTTCTTCACTGAAGATAGAATCTGCGTTTATAGCATCCCATTCTTCATTATCCTTGTTCAAAGTTCCTTCTGGATTTGCTTCGAGTTCTTCTTTGTTGAGGGCTGAAATCATCCATCGAATGGCATCGAAGTGCCTTTCCTGTTCCTTTATCATCTACATTTGACTTAATTCTAAGTGACGTTGATTGCAAAGGATAAAAATAAGTATGTTCTTCGAGGAATTGAGAGTTTCTTCGAGATTCTCACTTAGATCATGAATAGGAGATGCCATTGTTTTATAAAATATAAAGAAATTCGATAGAAAATAAGGAGAATTGAAAATATGCATTTTTTGGAAGTGACAGGTGTTCATAGGGTTAGAAAGTTATTTGAAATGAAAAGACCCAAGGTAGCTATGTCAATTCCAAATTCAAAACAATAATTACATTCTAGCCGTTACATGTCGACATAGGGGGTAAGGGGGTGTCGATATGCCCCTATTGATTTTGGCAACATGCTTTGTTTCTTTATATTATGTATAAGTCTATATATATAAACTTATATAATATAATAACATGCATTCCAGAAATATTTTAGAGCTAATGAACAGAAATAAACTATTTTCATTGATAAATTTTAGTTAACATTACTTAAAAATACATAACATTAACTAATCAAAAGATACATACTAATACAACTTAAAATGAAAACTATAATTCGATAGAGGATGATGAAGGTGATGACAATCCAAGTTTGCGACTCACTTTCCCAAAGAACTTGTTCATTTTGGTGGAAATTTTGTCCAACTTTTTGTTAACAGATTTTTTGAGAATTCGTTGGTTTTCCACAATAAACTTTTGATTCTTAAGAAGTGTTTTGTTGGATGGATTGTTAGGAGTGATAGGGTATTCAATACTTTCCAATAATGTCTCTTCCTCCTTCTCTTCTTCTTCTTCAGTCTCCATCTCCTCCCCTTCTTCCTTCTCCTCATCTTCTTCTTCCATTTCCTCATGAGCCAACCTTTCATCTTTTTCGGTAAGTTTACATATGGTTGAAACACAAGTGAAGAGAGATATTTGGATGGTTAAACACTTTTTGAGAAACAAACTCCTCTCTCTTATAATCTACTCCAAAATATTTTTAAAAATCCGAGTAAGATAAATTTCATGATACAAAGTGTTTTCTCCTAAAGTAAAATTTTTAGGAGGAAATTCATCCGAATTACATGCACCTAATTAATGTCATAGTGCCCACAAATAGCAAAAAGATCTTTACAAACTTTTATGGCCACGTGATTGAAGTTTCCCGATCTTGGAGTTTTGGTACGTTGCAAAAGAAGGTTAACAATTCTTGCTTTAGGATGGAAATTTCGATTTATAAATTCGAAGTTATCATCTCCTTCAAAAATGTAATGAAATGTCTCATGGTCATGTTCGTTAATTTAAAAATCGAAAAGATTCATTCCCGTATACTTACAACCTA
Organism: Allium cepa; assembly: GCA_030765085.1. NCBI lineage: Eukaryota > Viridiplantae > Streptophyta > Magnoliopsida > Asparagales > Amaryllidaceae > Allium > Allium cepa. Next base: position 72,354,249 of record CM060938.1, on the reverse strand, counting down.
AAATATTTTCCAAAATCTCACCATTTAAAACAATTTATGTTCCTTTAACACTACTCCAAACTTCCCCTTCATTACCATCATAAAAACCACGATTCAAATTTGCGTAAAACATTTTAACAAGATTATGATAACAAACGAAATCATTTTAAGAACCATCAATTAAACTAAGAATTTGGTTCTCTTCGAAAAGAATATTGCATTCATAAGAACGAAAATCATTAAAGATTGCAAAATTTTCCATATGGACTTTTCCAAAGTTTACATAGCTTATGTAAGCTTTGATAGCTTCTGGGTCATTGTAGAGGAATTCTTTGATGGCTTTGGACAGCCTAATGGTGGATGGGGTGCTTGAGGAAGCCATTTTTGACGATAATAGAGAGCTGAGAGTTTGAAAGAGAGTTTGAATTTTGAAATGAAAGTGAAAAGATAGGATAAAGTTAAGGAGACAAATAGATATTCAATAGTCACATTCTATGGTCAAGAGGCACTTTTTCAGAGCTTTGGAGTTGGTGAAAAGGTAGAGGGAAATTCAAGGTTTTGAATTCAAATTTGAATTTAAAAATTTTGGTAGGGTTGTCGACATAAGGGGTAGGGCCATGTCGACATGGGTCCTATAATACATCTGACTAGTTTTTTTATTTGTTTAATATATATATATATATATATATATATATAAATTCTATAATCTAATTTATATTTTATCTGAAATAATACAAATATAATAACACTTTAATATTATTATTTTAATATTAAAAAAATATTAAATAATATTATTTTGACAATCAAAATTTTAAATTCAAATAGCAATCAAGTTCAAAACATGCAAACAATCAAACATTCAAATAAACAATTTCAACCAGTATAATTCAAATGCGTACCTATTTTTAGATCCATATTTCCAAGATTATCATATTCATGAATAACAGTAAAGCACATATTTGAATTTCCATCTTCTTATCTTCAACACTGGATGACAAGTCTGAGTCGTCTAGTGTAGTAGTATACGCTCTCTTCCATTTCTCTGATGAATCGTTAATCGGAGGAAACATTTTCTTATTCGGATGTAGAGAATCTCTTTTTAAGTGGCCAGGCTCATCACAATTGTAGCACCTGGCATTGTTGAGAGTCTCATTATTATTTCCAGAATTCTTATGATTATTTCTCTTGTAGTTGTTCATCTTTCTGTATTTTAGAAACTTTCTAAAATTTGTTGTCATCAAGGCTATTTCTTCATCGTCCTCACTGTTTGAGTCTGAACCATATGTTATTGCATTGAACACTATTGACTTCTTTTCTGAGGCCTTGCTTTCTCTTCTTCCTTACATTTGTACTTCAAAAGACATCAAATTCCCAATTAATTTCTTCAACTTTCAGCGTACTGTTATCATTAGCCTTTTCTATTACTAGTGTCCTCTAATCCCATTCCGAAGTGAGTGAATTCAGAATTTTGCTAACTTGATTTTCTTTATAAAAGTTATTTCCTGATGCAATTAGTGAGTGCACAATGTCTTGATACTGATTGTACATGTCCTAAATGGTCTCATTTGGATTTATCTTGAATAATTGAAACTGATTGGTCAAGATGGATATTTAGATCTGTTTAACTTTACTTGTTCCTTCATGAGTAACTTGCAAAGTTTTCAAGAACTCATATGCAGACTTATAGACAAACACTTTATTAAACTCATTCCTATTAAGTAAATAGAATAGAATATTCATGGCTTTGGAATTTTTTTGTGCAACAATCTTTTGCTCAGCGGTCCACTATGCAAAGTTTTGGGTTCAATGTACTTAGTTTGTGTGATATTCCAAGTGTCTAATCCTATTGATTATAAATAGATTTTCATCCTACATGCCCAATATGCATTGTTACTTCCATTAAAAAGTAGTGGTCTTGTAGTAGATTAACCTTCTACAAATGAACCAGTGATAGTGTTGACATTACCAGTGTTGGTAGCTATTTAAAAACTTTCAAAAATCAGATTATGAAAATTTTGAGAACCAATGTTCTAATACTAAAGGTTGGAAATGCAGATTACGGATCTTAAGGCTGGATTAACACTAGAGGGGGGTGAACAGTGTTTAACGGAATTTTTGAAATCTTTTGAATTTAAACACAGATGATGCAATTCACAAACACAGAGACAATCACAGAATCAAACACAATTGCAAATAGTAAATAAAAGCAGTAAAAGAAATAACACACCAGAATTTTATACTAGTTCGGAGTTACCCTACATACAGTCCCACAAAATTTCTTGTACGGATTTCTTTTCTAATACAATGTCGATATCACAACCTCGATTTCAAGGCCACGAGATACACCCTTATGTTTTCGAATCTACGGCAAATTCTCTTGGTTCAATCAGGCTACAAGATCACCTAATTGATTTACGGGCTACAATCGCATCTAATTGATTTATGGGCCACAATCACACAATTTCCAATATCACTTTGATAGATAGAGAGACACAATACACTTATTTGATTACAAATGATCATATAACTCTAAATAGCACTGAGATCTTTGAGAGAGAGTGGCAGAGAATCAAACTAGAGAAGGTCAAGTTTGATTCACTTCGGATTTCGACAGAGTTTTTTAAAATATAAGAGAATGTTTGAGTGGAGAAGAAGGAGTGAAGAATTGAAGAAAAACTAACTTAAAGTTCGTTGAAAATAACTGGTATTTATAGAAGAACAACAGTCATGTCCATTCGTGAAAGGTTATGACAAATAGACACTTCATTAGAAAATTTGAAATTTGAAATTCTACGACTATCGTGTCGACATGGGGGGATGGGGTATGTTGACATGCCCTAGTTAATTTTGAAAATTGATTTTTGTTTTTAAAAGAGATTTTCTTTCTAAAACTTGTCAAAACAATTTCTGAAGTCTATAGACCATTTTGAATATAGTTTAAACTTATAAAAGAGATCTAAAAAGTAATCTTAAAAATATATAATCTATAATATAAAATTAATATTAAAAACTATGTATAGAATATATTTTTGAAATTTAAAGCTATAATATTAAAACTAGGAGATAGTTTGAAAACAAGAGATGATTCTGAAATCAAAATATAAAAGATAATAAAAATAGTTTAAGGCTAAAATATTTAAACTGAGAGAGATGATTTTAAAAAAAATTGGAAAAATATTTAAAACAAACAATTTTTAAAATTTCGTGGATTCCATTCTACTAGAGAAGGCCGTGGGTTCCATCCCACTAAAGAGGTTGTGGGTTCCATCCCACTATCAAAGCGAGAAGGTGGATTCTATTCCACAATTAAAATCCGACTAAAGATTTTAGTGCTATTATGAAGTTTTAACATAAATCTAGACACTATTACTTATCTTGATATCTTGAACTCTTGAAATCTTGAACTCTTGATACTCATGAGCCTTCGATCTTGGTTTCTTCAACCTTGAATCCGCTAGTCTTGAATCTCTATACTCACTCTTGAATCTTTATACTGTCAGTCTTCATTCTTCAGTGCCAGCATATATATCCTACATATACATATATATCTAGACAAAAATATTATATTTACATTGTATAACAAGTCCTAAGGTTGTTGTCATCAAAATCATCATCCCAGGAACTAACAATCTCCCCCTTTTCGATGATGAAGACCTTTGTTTATAAAAACTACTCCACCTAACTTTGATTCTACTTTGACTCCCCCTTACTCTAACAACTCCCCCTTAAACTACTAACTCCCCTTAATCTAAGCTTATCTAACCTATTTTAAAATTCTCCCCTTTTGTCACCAACAAAAACTAATCTTAATACATAACTCCCCATGAATCTTATACCATAGCACTATATAGGATCATAATACGGTATAGTAGAATATAAATGAGATAGATAATAATATGAGTAAAATATAGTAAGGTAAACTTGAGAGATATGAAAATTTTAAACAAAATCAATCAATATATTTATCAAACCACACCATTTCAATCATATATTACATACCATATTCAAATCAATTCAAATAATTCAAATCAAGTCAAATCAAACCAAATAATTCAAACCAAATCAAACCAAATCAAATCAAAGTAAATCAAACCGTGCAAGTCCAATCAAACATTTCTTGGAACTTCAACCCATCCTTCTTCACTGAAGATAGAATCTGCCTTTATAGCATCTTATTCTTCATTATCCTTGTTCAGAGTTCCTTCTGGATTTGCTTCGAGTTCTTCTTTGTTGAGGGCTGAAATCATCCACTGAATGGCATCGAAGTGCCTTTCTTGTTCCTTTATCATGTGCATTTGGCATAATTCTAAGTGACGTTGGTTGCGAAGGATGAAAGTAAGTATGTTCTTGAAGGAATTGAGAGTCTCTTCAAGATTCTCACTTAGTTTACGAATAGGAGATGCTATTATTTGATAAAATATGAAGAAATTCAATTGAGAATATGGAGAATTGAAAATATGCATTTTTCTGGAAGTGACATGTATTTATAAGGTTAGAAAGTCGTTTGAAATGAAAAGATACAAGATAGTTATTTCAATTTCAAATAAAAAAACAATAATTACTTTATGGCCGTTACATGTCGACATGAGGGGTAGGGGTGTCGACATGCCTCTATTGGTTTGGCAAAATGTTTTGTTTCTTTATATTATACACAAATCTATATATGTATAAACTAATATAATATAACAAGCATTCCATAGATATTTTAGAGCCAATGAATAAAACTAAATGGTTTTCATTGATAAATTTTAGTTAACACTACATAAACAATACATAACGTTAACTAATCGAAAGATACAAACTAATACTACTTGAAATGAAAACTAGGATTCGATAGAGGATGATGAAGTTGATGATAATCCAAGTTTGTGACTCCTTTGCCAAAGAACTTGTTCATTTTGGTGGAAATTTTGTCCAACTTTGTGCTAAAGGATTTTTTTGATAATTCGTTGGTTTTCCACGATAATATTTTGATTCTTGAGAAGTGTTTTGTTGGTGAATTGTTAGGAGTGATAGGGTATTCAAATGATATCTCTTCCTCCTCCTCTCCTTCTTCTTTAATCTTCATCTCCTCCCCTTCTTCCTCCTCCTCCTCCTCTTCTTCTTCCATTTCTTCATGAGCCAACCTTCGTCTTTTTCGATAAGTGTTTCATTTTGGTTGAAACATAAGTGGGATTTTCATAAGAGAGATATGTGCGTGGTTAAACACTTTTCAAGAAACAAACTCATATCTCTTATAATCAACTCCAAAATAGTTAAATATCCGAGTAAGATAAATTCCATGATACTAAGTGTTTTCTCCTAAAGTACAATTTTTGAGACAAAGTTCATCCAAAATTACTTGTACCTAATTAATGTCATAGTGTGCATAAATAGCAAAAGGAGCCTTACAAACTTTTAAGGTAGGATAATTGAAATTTCCCGATCTTAGAGTTATGGTATGTTGAACAAGAAGGTTAACAATTCTTGCTTTAGAACGGAAATTTCGATTTATAAATTCAAAGTTATCATCTGCTTCAAAAATCTAATGAAATGTCTCACAATCATATTCATCAATTTGAAAATCTGAAAGATTCATTACCGTATACTTAAACCCAAAATATTTTTCAAAATCTCACTATTTAAAACAATTTTTGTTCCTTTAACACTACTCCAAATTTCCCCTTCATTATCATCATTAAAACCACGATTCAAATTTGCATAAAACCTTTTAATATGATTAGGATAACAAACAAAATCATTTTGAGAATCATCAATTAAACTAAGAATTTGATTCTCTTCGAAAAGAATATCGAGTTCATAAGAAAGAAAATCATTAAATATTGCAAATTTTTCGTTGTGGACTGTTCCAAAGTTTACCTAGCTTATGTAAACTTTGATAGCTTCTAGGTCATTGTAGAGGAATACTTTGATGGTTTTGGACAGCCTAATGGTGGATGAGGTGCTTGAGGAATCCATTTTTGAAGAGAGTAAAGAGCTTGAAAGTTTGAAAGAGAGTTTGAATTTTGAAATGAAATTGAAAAGATTGGATAAAGTTAAGGAGATAAATATATATTCGATAGTCATGTTCTCTGGCCGAGAGACGCCTTTTTAGAGCATTAGAGTTTGTGAAAAGATGGAGGAAAATTCAAAGCTTTCAATTCATATTTGAACTTCAAAATTCTGGTAGGGATATCAACATAAGGGGTAGGGCCATGTCGACATGGTTCCTATAATACATGTGACTAATTTTTTTTAATTTTTTTAATATATATATATATATATATATCCTATAATCTATTTTACATTTTATTTGTAATATTATAAATATAGTAACACTTTAATATTAATATTTTAATATTAAAAATATTGTTAAAATAATATTATTTTGAAAATGAAAATTTTAAATTCAAACAACAAGCAATTTCAAAACTTGCAAACAATCAAACATTCAAACATTTAAAAAAGACAATTTCAACCAATATAATTTAAATGTGTGCTTATTTTTAGATCCATATTTCCGAGATCGTTAGATTCTTGAATAGCTGTAAAGCACATAATTGAATTTTCCAACTTTTGATCTTTATAGCTGGAGGATGAGTCTGAATCATCTAGTGTAGCAATAGACGCTCTCTTCCTTTTCTTTTACGAATCATTACTTGGAAGAAATTTTTGCTTATCCGGATGCGGACAATCTCTTTTTAAGTGGCCTGGCTCATCATAATTGTAGCATCTGACGTTGTTGAGAGTCTCATTATTAGTTCTAGAATTCTTGTGATTATTTCTCTTGTTGTGGTTCATCTTTATATAATTTAGAAACTTTCTAAAATTTCTTATCATCAAGGCTATTTCTTCTTTGTCGTTACTGTTTGAGTTTGAACCATCCGTTATTGCATTGAACGTTATTGACTTCTTTTCTAAGGCCTTGCTTTCTCTTCTCCCTTTCATTTGTACTTTAACCGACATTAAATTCCCAATTAATTCTTCAATTTTCAGTGTAATGACTCAATTTCTAATGTCTTCTGATCCCATTCCGGAGTGAGTGAATTCAGAATTCTCCTAACTTGATCTTCTTCAGAAAAGTTCTTTCATAACGCAATTAGTGAGTGCACAATGTCTTAAAACTGACTGTACATGTCTGAAATGGACTCATTTGGATTCATCTTGAATAATTGAAACTAATTGCTCAAGATGGATATTTTGGTCTGTTTTACTTTGCATGTTCCTTCATGAGTAACTTGCAAGGTTTTCCAAATCTCATCTTACAGATGGACACTCTATTAAACTCATTCCTATCAAGTGAACAGAATAGAATATTCATGGCTTTGGAATTGTTTTGTGCAACAATCTTTTGCTCAGCGGTTCATTGTGCAATATTTGTTGTGGGTTCAATGTACTCAGTTTGTGTGATATTCCAAGTTTCTAATCCTATTGATTGTAAATAGATTTTCATCCTACATGCCCAATATGCATAAATACTACCATTAAAAAGTGGTGGTCTGACAGTAGACTGACCTTCTACATATGAACTAGTGATAGTGTTAACAATACCATTGTTGGTAGCCAATTGAAAATTTTTCAAAAATCAAATTATGAAAACTTTGAAAACCAATGCTCTAATATTAAATATTGGAAATGCAGATTACGGAGCTTAAGACTGGATCAACATTAGTAAGGGGGTGAATAGTATTTAATGGGTTTTATGGAATTTTTGAAATCTTTCGAAATTAAACACAGACAGATGGAATTCACAAACACAGAGGTAGTCACAAAATCAGACACAAATGCTAATAGTAAATAAAAGTAGTAAAGGAAAGAAAATATTGGAATTTTATACTGGCTCGAAATTACCCTATATCCCGTTTCATACAATTTCTTGTGCAGATTTCTTTTCAAATATAATATCGATAATACAACCTCGATTTCAAGACCACGAGATACACCCTCCTGTCTTCGAGTCCAAGGCAAACTCTCTTGATTTAACTAGGCTACAAGATCACCTAATTGATTTACAGTTTGCAGTCACACCCAATTGATTTACGTGTCACAATCACATCATTTCCAATATCATTTGATAGATAGAGAGACTCATTACACTTCTTTGATTACAAGTTATCCTATAACTCTGAATAGCACTGATATTTTTGAGAGAGAGTGGCAGAGAATCAAACTAGAGATGATTAAGTTTGATTAACTTAAGATTTCGGTAGAGTTTTGTTAAAATATAAGAGAATATTTGAGTGGAGAAGAAGGAGTGAAGAAATGAAGAAAAACTAACTTAAAATTTGTTGAAAACAACTGGTATTTATAGAAGAACAACAGTCATGTCCATTTATGAAAGGTTATGACGAATAAACATTTCATTTGAAAATTTGAATTTCTACGGATACCATGTCGACATGGGGGATGAGGTATGTCAATATGCCCTAGTTAATTTTGAAAATTGATTTTTGTTTTAAAAGTGGTTTTCTTTCTAAAACTTGTCAAAACAATTTCTAAAGTATATAAACCATTTTGAATATATTTGAAACTTATAAAAGAGATTTACAAAGTAATCTTAAAAATATATAATCTATAATATAAAAGTAATATTAAAACTAAGTATAGAATATATTTTTGAAATTTAAAGCTACAATATTAAAACTAGGAGATAGTTTAAAAACAAGAGATGATTCCAACATCAAAACATAAAAGATAATAAAAATAGTGTAAGGCTAAAATATTTAAACCAGGAGAGACGACTTTAAAAAGTTTTTGGAAAAATATTAAAATAAATCATTTTGAAAATTTCATGGATTCCATTCATTCGAGAAGATCATGGGTTCTATCCCACTAAAGAGGTCGTACATTCCATCCCACTATTAAAGCGAGAAGGTGGATTCCATTCCACATTTAAAATCTGACTAAAGATTTTAGTGTTATTATGAAGTTTTAACATAAATTTGGAAACTATTACTTATCTTGATATCTTGAACTCTTAATACTCATGATTCTTCAGTCTTGGTTTCTTCACTCGTGAATATGTCGGTCTTGAATCTCTATACTCAGTCTTGAATCTTTATATTATACAGTCTTCATTCTTCGGTACCTACATATATATCCTGCATATACATATATATCCAGACAAGAATATTAGTATTTATATTTTATAACAAGTCCTAAGGTTGTTGTCATCAAAACCATCCTCTCAAGAACTAACAAAACCAACCGAGCCTTGTAATTCAGTCATGAACGATCGTCCAGGCCTAACAGAAATAGAAGGTAAAGCTTGAGCTTTGGCGGACCCAGTCTTAGGAGGAGTATACGTAACATCACCAGACTTGAAGAAAGGTGATTGGAAAGTCATTGAAAACTTGATGGTCAACATAATCAGGTATGTTTTATTTTGAAAATTAAAACTCATGCGACCAACTCCCAGAGTCCAAAGGATTTTGATGTATATTGACCAATCTAATTTCGAGTATTGACCTAGCAAAGTAAGAGGTGTCAATCTATGCAGCATGGGTCATATGTCCCGTATGGATGAATGAACCATCCTGTATAGATAGCTCGCTCGTGCTAGAAAAACGAATTGTGTCGTATAGTGAAATTATATGTCGGAACTTACTGTTATGGATAAATAATCGATAATGAAGCCATTGTCTGTAGCGATGCGGAGAGCTTTTTTTTCAGGAACATAAGGAGCACAACAATAGGAAAATCGTATGGAATCGTCCAACACAACCGTTCCTAAAGCGAACTGTCTTATTGGGGTTCAAGAGGTAGTACAAGAACAGTAGGGCATTTATAGGAGTTAGCCGAAGAAAGGAAGTCGAACGTGTCTCGAAAGCAGTGTAAATACGAGCCGGGACAAGCTTGAGATCCATCGTAGGTCAAACATAACTCGAACTTTGACTATCTTTATTAAAAAAAATCGGCTACACCACCACCACAGTAATCACCATTCCTTCAAACGAAGAATGAAGAATGGAATTCTAACTACGCAAAATGGTTGAAGGAATGTCTATCGGACAAAAGCAACGCTACGAAGTAGTTTCCGACTGACTATCTAGATTGAAGGGTGTAACGACCCACAAATCCATACCCCTTAAAGTCAACACTATTCCCGATCAATCAACTCAAGATGTATGGAAATACGAACCATTTGGGTTAAAGAAGAAGAAAATAGAAAGCAACATCAGAATCTAACCATCGCAGCGGAATAAAATATAATAGATAATAACAGATCTTTACACAAAAGGAAACTATATCTATTTATTTCATACATCACCAGAATACCATCATCAGAGTTCAACAATATCAATAACATACAACTGGACAGTCATATAAACTTGTCCTTTAAACTGCATACACAACAGAATAATAATCAAGTACGGAAGTACATATCGCCATCTAGCTCGTCTTCTGAGCTTCACAGCATCATATCATATATCCTATAATACTCGGTCTGACCCGAGCATTATAATTAAATAACACCCAAGTCAGTCTGGAAACCCAGGGTGAGAAATCACACTCAAATTGATTATTAAAGTTTCAAACTCCTTTGAAAACAAAAGCATCTCGTAAGACCACGCCACAAATAAACATGTCGGGTTTTTACCTTACGATAGCCAAAACACTATTTTATAAAATCCTCTGATATTATAATAAGGTCTATTTACAAACACTTATTAAAAAGTCGAAATTGTTACATTCATTAAATTCTAGCTATTAACCACAGTCGTGGGTAATACAAACAAAACCGTAAAAGGCACGTAGGGAGAATGGATTTCTAACTAACGACTAGGCACTAGGGTACCACCTGTCACAGTACGTGGCTTAGATCACCGTACCGAGGATTATTCCCAATCTCCTGCAACATAAGACCGGAACTAACCCTTACTGGATAATCCCGAGTAGATCACCCCACGGTTGGGATCAAAAAACGAACCACTGAGTCGAATAAAAAGGGACATCTAGACAGGGATGACATCACCCAAATGGGCGCTACCCACCTAGCCTTGCTGCATAACCCCTGATTTTCAGTCATTCCCGGTTGATGAGGCTTGAGGCTAAGTGTTACCTTTTAGATCGTTTCACTTAGAATGCCCGTCGTCCACCTGACAATGTTTCGAAAGCATTCATCCATACAAGTCCGTCCCGGGTTCGAACGGAACCGAAGGCACTACTCCTACTACATCCATCTTGGAATCACCTCAGGATTAGTAGTGACTAGCCCTTGCAATTACTACTCCACCTTTGAATCCAAACTCATCTTCCTCATGAAAAATTACAAACCGGATCGAAGTGGTTTTCGAAAAATTAATCCCAATCCTGGTCTCTTTGTAACGATCAGCGCATTGGCCAATATTGATAGTCTGTAATTTAACTATCAATTAACATTCACAACACCCATCAACATAAATAATTTCTCCAAATTATTTATTATTCTCAAAATATCTTCGCAGGATATGTTTCCGCTTTTCAATCCCTTTTGAAAACAGTTTCCAAACCATCTTCCTTTTACAGAATAAATTTCCCAAATATTTTCTATTTCCACTGAAATCATCAAGTACAAACACTTTATATCTTAAAATATTTTAAAACACTTTATTAAAAAAATATACTTTAAAACATTTAAAATTAGAACTACTTCAATACTTTATTAAAAATATATATACTATAGGAATATTTGAAAATGAGGTTACTCTATAAAATATTAAACTAGATTTCTCTTTTTAAAACAAAATACCGAGTCACCTTTAAATAATTACTACGATAATAGTTTTGAAAAAATTTTACTTTAGAACTTAAACATTTAGAAATAATAAATTTTCTAAAACATGCTTTTTTATTTAAAACAACATTAAAGCCTTTAACTTATATTTAAAAATTTACTTTGAAAACGTAGTTGGCTATCCAGGAAATATACTTCTCTTCAAATCCTTTTAAAAATAAATCACTATTTATTTTTAAACAAATTTTCTCATTTCTTTAATAAATTCCCATCGTGAATTTATTCTTCCAATTATCCACTGATATAGCACTTCGCTTTTATAAATCCAGTTTATAAATTTCAAATCTCACTTCTTTTTTTAAAATCCCGGCTTTACACCCTTAAATCACTTCCCAAATTGATTTCCAATTTACTTTACCTTTAAATAAATTCCCTTACTTACTCCATTTATTTCAAAATCCATTAACTTCAAATTTTATTACTTTATTATGATTTAAAATCTTTTAACTGAAAATAACAGTTTCAGATTTCCCAAATTCCTTCTTTATGTTTTTCAATAATTTAAATCTTAAATTTAAAATAAATGCTTTATTCTTTTAAAGAATAACACTTAAGTTTTAAATTCATTATCTTCCTGTTTATTCAAAAAAAAATCCATACACAGAATTTATTTATTGAAATTTTAAAATCACTTTTACTTTTTCAAATTCATTCTTAAATTTATTCAAATTCTCTATAATTATTTTTCTTAAAAAATCACTCTTTTATTTTCTTTTCAAAAATCCAATTCTATATATTTTGATAACTCAGTGAACCGAAATATATTTAAACAAAGTCATCACAGAATATCAAATATTCATAACGCAGAATATTAAATAATCTAAATAATTTTGAGGAATCTAGTTGCATCCCTCCAACTTGTTTCCCTGCATCCACAGATGTTAGCATAATATAAAATACCAATTCCACTTCGAGGTGGAATATCGCGGTATATGGGATTAAATAATATCATCCGCTATTATGCGGCGCATAGGGTCTCATCCGCTATAAAATGCAGGAATCCATCACTCCAATATAGTGTATATACAACTATATATAATATAGCACATCAAATCAATTCAATCATTCACCCAAATATTTAAATTCAATCATTTAAATTTAAATTTAACCCAGGTGAGTGAGATTAATTTACCTTAATTTTTGTTTGCAATCTGGTCCTCACCGGCTTGATTCTCCATGATCTTAGACCATGTATAAACATTATATGATTTTTTAACATTTTATGATTTAATTTAAACTAATTCCCCTTTTAAATAATTTTTGTAACCAAAATAATTAAATAAGTTAATTTAAACAAGCTAACTACCCTAATCCATTATTTTTAAAGTAAACTAGTAAGTTTAAAATGTGTATATGTATACCCTTTTATTTTCTCTTTTTATTTTTGAAACTTCATACATACTTATAAAATAATCTATATGGATTAAAAATCAATTTTTTTTATAAACTCTACACTTTTACTATTCATTATATTTCCCACAATCTTACATATATATATTTTCTGTTTAATCTATATACATTAAATACTAATAGAATGAAATTCCTTTTACCCAGTACATATATATTAGATTAAAAATAGAACAAAGTTGTTTTATAAATTTTACTATAATATATTTTTGTTTCTATAATATGTTCATATATATAGATATATAATTTAAATAAAATAAATTGGAAATACCTTATCATTAAAATATTTTTTTCTAACCTATACAAATGTTAATTAAAAGTAAATTATCAAATACCTTACAAAGAAAGAAATTTTGAGCCCAGGCTCAACCTCGAGTTCTCCCACATCGGTCACTGCCAAGCTACGAACATCGCGAGCTTACCATCCCCCACAGTGCATCGTCATCTACCAAAATCCTACTACCCAACCTTTACATGAAACACCTGCCTCGGCCTCTTCTTACCTACCGCGATCGTTGCCGACCACACAAATCACTCAAATCTCCACTCGCGACACTGAATCGCTGACCATCTCATCACCTCCGAGTCCACGACATGAAGAAACCCACTATGGCGCTCAAAGTTTCCCCCGTTTTGCGCTCTTACCAAATGATGAACGAAACGAATCTCGAACCTAGGTAGCCGTGACCCGCCCTGCGCAACAGACTTCGTTGGCCCTTGTCCACTAACGATTCGATCGTGATGTCACTCCACTCCTTCTTCATTTTCATTTTATTTTCCTAGAAATCGATTTAAACTTGGTTTTGAAGAGGGGGACTGAAAAGGGAAATCGATTTCATTTTGAAAGAGGGGGAGGGTTCGGCCACTATTCTTTTGTTCTGTGTTCTAAGTTTTTATTTATTAATGTGTTGGCTATTGTAAAATGTGGAGGAGAGAATTGCATGCTATCGATTGGAAAGGGGGAACACGATATGATGTTTACATGCCACCATCAGTTTGCCATAGTGATAGCAAAAATCTCTGATGTGAAGTTTATTTGACCAGTCCAATAAAGTATATTATATTTCAATTTCAATTTTAATTATTAGCGCATTTACTTATCGTACGGCCAAACGGTCACTCCAAACACTGCGAAAATTGAAACCCGATAGTAATACAATATTACAGATCCAATGGAACTGGTTTTGTCGAATTCCAAAACTGTGCCTCGGAAGATTGTTTTTAAACGTCAATTTAAACAATATATTTTCAAAATTTGATAAAACATTCCCAATTCAATTTTCAACACTTTACTATATTCAGTATTATCAATATAAATTTTACAAGCCTTCAAATTATTTTTAACAGGCTTAAAACTCCAGATTCAACATTTTACCCAACTTCAAATTATTTAATTCAATAATTTAATTATCAAATAAATTGTGATTTTTGAATTCAAGTTAAAAATAAACTTTTAAATATTTAAGATCAATTAAATATTCCAATTTCAAATGCTCAAAAATTCCGGGTCGTCACATTCCTCCCCCTTTAAAAGAATTTCGTCTCCGAAATTACTAGTTAAGAAGAATGGTCCACAACCCATTACTTATCCCCAAAACCAAACAATTCCAAATAATTCTCAAAAGAATCTTTAATTAAAGACACACTAACCCTTTTCTCTAGCTTTCCAAACTTATCCATGAGTCCCAAACAATATTACTTACTTAACAATTCAAACTTGAATTTAAAACCAAATTTTGAATTATCAAAATTTTCTCAAAATTTTTCTAACTCTCTAAATTTTCGAAAAATTTCGCCAGCTTCTCCTTTGCGCGGCTAGCTCGATACAACTACAAAATGCCTCTATGGGCTTCCAAGTTCCAAAAAAACAAAAAACCAAGTGGCTGGATAAAAAACCCAATCAAATTTCATACAGAAATTTAAACACATACCTTTTTGCCGAGCAATTCAACTTTATCTTTTGAAATCAAAATCCATTTTTCCTTTCCCTTTATAATACCTGCATATCCTACTTAGAAATAATATCCAATCATAGGTTTTAAAATCATCTTATTGACTTCTTTACTAAATTTCAATATCTATTCATTCAAGCCCGTATGATGTACATATATCATACGTACGCGATATCAAATCCGATCACTCGCTCGATCACACAATTTCACTTCCGAACTAGTATCGTCCCCCCCCTCCCCGACTTCCTAGTGCGGACTCAGATCTGGTTTCTTGATCAGAAACCGTTATTCTCCTTGCATAATCATAACTATGATAGAGAATTTCCAAGATCAATCAAAATCCATAGCCAGGGTTCGCCGTCGAAAATAAAGTGAAAAATCCTAACTCGGATCGATATAACTATCTCGAAATTCAATGATCGAATCTGGATCAAATTTCTATGCAAATAAAATAATATACATACATCTTACGTATTTATATCCATTCTCTTTTATTCACATTCATTTTGATTTCTATTCCCTTATCAATGCTTATCATTTCACTTCTTTTTTTTAAATCTTCGCTCAAATGCTTATTCAATATATTTTCCCGACACCCATATTACTTAAGAATTCTACCATTTCTTCTTAAGTTCAATATAAGTATTTTATACGCTTACTTATATTTATTTTCACTTCACCACTTTAGTTTATATCTACTTCTGTTCAAATTGGTTCTCCCATTTCCATATGAATTCAATTTATCTTCAACTCTGAATATTGAATTTTATCTTCCATTTATAACTGATTCATATTATTATTTTAAATTAGTTTCATCCACTAATTTATTTCAATTTCCAATTCCAAATCGTTTTGTCGCTAACAAATTTTTTTTCAAAAATTCTTCTAACTCCCAAAATTTTCGAATTTTTTTGGCAAAGTATCCTTTGTACGGAGGAGCTTTTGCAATTTGACAAGAGATATAAATATATATACATCGACCCACATGGTCGGCAAAACAAAAACAGTTCATATTTCCTATTTTTATTCCGTAGGCGTACCTTCATTTAGCATTTAAGCAAGCGACTTATTATTTAGAAATTTGCGCGACCAAAAAATCCAGCCAAACGGTCAACCGGTACCTGTACTTACTCAATTTAAATATGTAAGTGCCATAAATAGAAAATTTATTCACATTTCACTAATTTTCGAAAGCTAACACATGGATTTCATAAACTATACCTACCAAACAACACTTAAAAGTAATTAACAAGGTTTAAATCACCAATTCAATTGCTTTCACTCGCTTTTCTTACCCATGCATTCACTTTAAGTGATGTACAACTCACTTACTTACCTTCAATTCATTTATAATTCCAAACAAACTCATATTCATATCAATTGATTCAAAAATTCAATTACATTTGCTTCCACTAATTCACAGAATTTTATTAAATCTCATTTACGTCAAACGACAATCATTTCCATGCAATATCGATGATATTCACTTAATGGTATATCCATTTTGGTTTGTTAAAATAATATTCAAGTTTATATTTAACACATTTACAGTTGAATTGAATTTATTTGCAACCCAAATCATTTCTATTTTAATCCAATTCCATTCCATTTGACAACATTTCCACTTACATTTACTTTGCTAACAATTCAAGCTGAATTTTATAACTCAAACTTATTTTCAAAATTCTTTTTTTATTAACAATCCAATTTCACAATTCAACTTCTGTTTAACCAAATTAAATCTCATTAACATATTCAATTTCTAATTTATTCCAAATTAGTTTACTCCCACTTCCAATTCAATATTTGGTTTTTATCTTCAAAAATCACTTCATTATTTTACTTGAGTTCAATTCTATTTTTGTAATTCACATTTTGGATTTCTGATTTATTTCCAAAAGACAAAACATTTTATTTTGGCTTACTATTTTACTTCACCATTTTTTTCTTATAAGTCTCACACTTATATTTTTCATACTTCTACCAAGCTTGACTATATTCATATTTTATTTTTACTCGAGATTATACACTTATATAGCCAAGCATGCATTTTTATTTCATAAACTCCAATTCAACTTACTACCATTTATTTAACTAAAAATTTTATTTCATTTTATATTATCAATAACTCCCTAAATTCATTTTAATTCAATTCCATTCCAACTTTATTCAAATACAACTAAATTTTATTTTCAGTTTAATTCAAATTCAACTTAATATTAAACTTAGCTTAAGTGCATTTAATTCGACTTACTCTTCTAACTTATTAACTTTTTTACAAGTTAATTTCATTCCAGGAAATTTTCAAACTTCATAAATTTCCAAACCTGCTTATAATCCATAACATTTTTAGTTAAACCTCTAGAGCTTACCTCTAGAGCTTAAGACATTACTTAGACACTCAAAACATGTTTAACCAATTCTAGAGCCTTCAATAATCACTTAAGTATTTCAAAAATCATCTGAAATCAATTATATCCAAAATTCTTTGGTAAATTCAATTACATCTTTGAATTTCAAAACCAAACCCTGTTTTGCAAATAATTCCAATTTAAAACAATTTGGTAGCAGTTTCTCTCTGAGAAACTCGAAAATGAACATCGATGATGCTGCAGTCATCACCGTAGTTATTTTCTAGCGATCGAAAGAGTTTAGTGCTTTTATCCTTCCAAAATATTTCAAATATTTTTAAATTCCAAATTTCACCAGATTTCATACCCAATTCAAAAATATTTCCCAAATAGTATTACTATTATTCCTCCAAAATCCTAGAAAGCCATTTTCAAACCCAAAAGAATTTAGACCTTTCCCAAAATTTCAAATTTTAAATTCTTTCAATCTATATCCAACATTCCCTGGAATTTACCTCATTTCAATTATAATTCACATTCATATATGAATTTATTTCTTAGCTTTCGGTTATGATTTCAATTTCTTATTCAATTTTATACAACAATGATAATAATTTAATATTATCATTCCTAACAATCAAGCAACCATATATATCTACAATAATTTACAAAAATTGTTTCTTTTATACACAAAAATAATTTAGGCAAAACTATTTCATTTACCCTATTTAAAACAATACTGTGTCCGTTTATCTTGTTTAAGAGTTTAGAAATCTCTATCGATGACATGGCGTCCCACACATCGACCAGAACCCATAAACACCCCACCGATAAGTCAACACAATTTAAAAACAATTTTTATATTCACTAACAAATACGCGCTCATATCTATTTATACACTCAAGCTCATTCTAGAGTACTACGGACTTTATTCTATGAGTAATTCCCACCAGAGCAAACGTTATCACCAGCCTAAGCTCTGATACCAAATGTAACAACCCGGAAATCCGTACCCCTTAAAGTCGACACTATTCCCCATCAATCAACTCAAGATGTATGGAAATATGAACCATTTGGGTTAAAGAAGAAGAGGTAGAAAAAGAAAACAGAAAACAACATCAGAATCTAACTATCGCAGCGAAATAAAATATAATAGATAATAACAGATCTTTACACAAAAGGAAACTATATTTATTTATTTCATACATCATCAGAATGTCATCATCAGAGTTCAACAACATCAATAACATACAACTGGACAGTCATATAAACTTGTCCTCTAAACTGCATACGGAAGTACGTATCGCCATCAACTCGTCTCCTGAGCTCCACAACATCATATCCTATATCCTATAATACTCGGTCTGACCCGACCATTATAGTTAAAGAACACTCGAGTCAGTCTGGAAAACCATCGTGAGAAATCACACTGAAATTGATTATTAAAGTTTCAAAACCCTTTGAAAACAAAAGCATCTCGTAAGACCATGCCATAAATAAACATGTCGGGTTTTTACCTTACAATAGCCAAAACACTTTTTTATAAAATCCTCTGATATTATAATAGGGTCTATTTACAAATACTTATTAAAATATCCGAAATTGTTAGATTCATTAAATTCTAGCGACTAGCCACAGTCGTGGGTAATACAAACAAAACCGTAAAAGGCACGTAAGGAGAATGGATTTCCAACTAATGACTGGGCACTGGGGTACCACCTGTTATAGTACGTGGCCTAGATCACCGTACCGAGGATTACTCCTAATCCCCTGCAACATAAGACGGGGACTATCCCTTACTAGATAATCCCGAGTAAGATCACCCTACGGTTGGGATCAGCAACCACACCACTAAGCCGAATAAAAAGGGACATCTAGACAGGTATGACCTCACCCTAATAGGCGCTACCCACCAAGCCTTGCTGCATAACCCCTGATTTTCAGTCATTCTCGGTTGATGAGGCTTGAGCCTAAGCGTTACCTTTTAGATCATTTCACTTAGAATGCCCATCGTCCACCTGACGATGTTCCGAAAGCATTCATCCATACAAGTCCGTCTCGGGCTCAAACGGAACCGAAGACACTACTCCTAATACATCCATTTTGAAATCTCCTCGGCATTATAGTGACTACCCCTTGCACTTTACTGCTCCACCTTCAAATCCAAACTCGTCTTCCTCACGAAAACATACAAACCGGATCGAAGTGGTTTTTGAGAAATTAATCCCGATCCCAGTCTCTTCGAAACGATTAACGCATTGGCCAATATTGATAGTCGGTTATTTAACTATCAATTAACATTCACAATACCCATCAACATAAATAATTTCTCCAAATTATTTATTATTCTCAAAATATCTTCGTAAGATATATTTTCACTTTTCAATCCCTTTTGAAAACAGTTTCCAAACCATCTTCCTTTTACAGATTAAATTTTCCAAATATTTTCTATTTCCACTGAAATCACCAAGTACAAACACTTTAGATTTTAAAATATTTTAAAACACTTTATTATAAAATATACTTTAAAACATTTAAATTGAGAACTACTTCAATACTTTATTAAAAATATATATACTATAGGAATATTTGAAAATGAGGTTACTTTATAAAATATTAAACTAGATTTTCTCTTTTTAAAACAAAATACCGAGTCACCTTTAAACAATTACTACGATAATAGTTTTGAAAAATATTTACTTTAGAATTTAAACATTTAGAAATAATAAATTTTCTAAAACATGCTTTTTTATTTAAAACAACATTAAAGCCTTTAACTTATATTTAAAAATTTACTTTGAAAACATACTTGGCTATCCAGGGAAATATACTTCTCTTCACATCCTTTTAAAAATAAATCACTATTTATTTTTAAACAAATTTTCTCATTTCTTTAATAAATTCCCATCGTGAATTTATTCTTTCAATTATCCACTGATATATCACTTCGCTTTTATAAATCCGGTTTATAAATTGCAAATCTCACTTCTTTTTTTAAAATCCCGGCTTTACACCCTTAAATCAATTCCAAATTGATTTCCAATTTACTTTACCTTTAAATAAATTCCCTTACTTACTCCATTTATTTCAAAATCCATTAACTTCAAATTTTATTACTTCATTATGATTTAAAATCTTTAACCGAAAATACCAATTTCAGATTTCCCAAATTCCTTCTTTATGTTTTCCAATAATTTAAATCTTAAATTTAAAATAAATGCTTTATTCTTTTAAATAATAACACTTAAGTTTTATATTTAGTATCTTCCTGTTTATTCAAAATCCTTTTCCAAACACGGAATTTATTTATTAAAATTTTAAAATCACTTTTACATTTTCAAATTCATTCTTAAATTTATTCAAATTCTCTATGATTATTTTTCTTAAAAATCACTCTTTTATTTTCTTTTCAAAAATCCAATTCTATATATTTTGATAACTCGGTGAACCGAAATATATTTAAGCAAACCATAGCATTCAATATTCCAAATATAAGTCATTACAAAATATCAAATATTCATAACGCAGAATATTAAATAATCTAAAAATTTTGAGGAATCCAGTTGGATCCCTCCAACCTGTTTCCCTGCATCCACAGATGTTAGCACAATATAAAATACCAATTCCACTTCGAGGTGGAATATCGCGGTATATGGGATTAAATAATATCATCCGCTATTATGCGACGCATAGGGTCTCATCCGCTATAATATACGGGAATCCATCACTCCAATATATACTACTATATATAATATAACACATCAAATCAATTCAATCATTCACCCAAAATTTTAAATTCAATCATTTAAACTTAAATTTAACCCACATGAGTGAGATTAACTCACCTAAATTTTTGTTTGCAATCTGGTCCACACCAGCTTGATTCTCTACGATTTTAGACCTTTTATAAACATTATATGATTTTTTAACATTTGATAATTTAATTTAAACTAATTTCCCTTTTAAATAATTTTTGTAACCAAAATAATTAAATAAGTTAATTCAAACAAGTTAACTACCCTAATCCATTATTTTTAAAGTAAACTACTAAGTTTAAAATGTGTATATGTATACCCTTTTATTTTCTCTTTTTAATTTTGAAACTTCATATATACTTATAAAATAATCTATATGGATTAAAAATCAAATTTTTTACATAAACTCTACACATTTACTATTCATTATATTTCCCATAATCTTACATATATATTTTCTGTTTAATCTATATACATTAAATACTAATAGAATGAAATTCCTTTTACCCAATACATATATATTAGATTAAAAATAGAACAGGGTTTTTTATAAATTTTACTATAATATATATATTTGTTTCTATAATATCTTCATATATATATATATATATATATAATTTAAATAAAATAAATTGGAAATACCTTATTGTTAAAATATTTTTTTCTAACCTATACAAATGTTAATTAAAAGTAAATTATCAAATACCTTAAAGAGAAAGAAATTGCGAGCCCAGGCTCAACCTCGAGTTCTCCCACATCGGTCACTGCCAAGCTACGACCATCGCGAGCTTCCCAACCCTCACAGTGCATTATCCTCCACCAAAATCCTACTACCCAACCTCTGCATTAAACAGCCGCCTTGACCTCTTCTTACCTACCGTGATGGTTGCCGACCACACAAATCACTCGAATCTCCACTCGCGACACTGAGTCGTCGACCATCTTGTCGTCTTCGAGTCCAAAACACAAAGAAACTCACCATGGCGCTCAAAGTTTCCCCCTTTTACGCACTTACGAAATGATGAACGAAACGAATCTCGAACCTAGGTTGACGCGACCCGCCCCACACAACAGACTTCGTCGACCCTTGTCCACTCACGACTCGATCGCAATGTCGCTCCACCCCTTCTTCATTTTCATTTTATTTTCCCAGAAATCGATTTAAACTTGGTTTTGAAGAGGGGGACTAAAAAGGGAAATCGATTTCATTTTGAAAGAGGGGGAGGGTTCGACCACTATTCTTTTGTTCTGTGTTTTGTTTTTATTTATTAATGTGTCACCTATTATAAAATGTAGAGGAGAGAATTGCGTGCTATCAGTTGGAAAGGGGGAACACTATATGATGTTTACATGCCACCATCAGTTTGCTACAGTGACAACAAAACGCTCTGATGTGAAGTTTATTTGACCAATCCAATAAAGTATATTATATTTAAATTTCAATTTAATTATCAACGCGTTTACAAATCGTACAGCCAAACGGTCACTCCAAACACTGCGAAAATTGAAACCTGATAATATACAATATTACGGATCAAATGGAACAGGTTTCATCCAATTACGAGACTGTGCCTTGGAAGGCTATTTTTAAACATTAATTTAAACAATATATTTTCAAAGTTTAACAAAACATTCCCAAATTCAATTTTCAACAGGCTTTAAATTATTTTTAACAGTCTTATAGCTCTAGATTCAACATTTTACCCAACTTCAAATTATTCAATTCAATAATTTAATTATCAAATAAATTGTGATTTTTGAATTCAAGTTAAAAATTAACTTTTAGACATTTAAAATCAATTAAATATTCCGATTTCAAATGCTCAAAAATTCAAGGTCGTCACAAAGGGATAGCAAATTAGATATTGTCTTAATCCAGTGCACTCTTTTTTTTCAACAAAAGCACTTTGAGGGGAAAGTGTTAACTGGGTTTTTAACCAAGCAGAATTCAATGGAAGTTATAACGACAAGACGAAGAGAAAATGAATAGAAAACTTGGAAGCACACTTAGATGAAGCAGAAAAACAATTCAGAAAAGTTTCACCCAAAATAGAGCTAGGGAAACAACTCGGTACCTAGTCATTTTTCTTCTCCACCTCACTTCCTAAACTTCATGCAACTCATTCTCTACTCTATCTACTTGTGGCCAAGTGTTTTATTAGGGTTTGGACAACAAATTTCAAAGGTTGAAGAGAAGAAAGCCGATACATTAGGATAGCTCAAGTGATGACCGAACAATCATTAGAATCAACCAACAATCAATGAAAATAGCATGGAACACATCAACTTGAAGATAGAAGAGTAGTGCAAAAGAGTTTTAGGAATTCCCACCAAAGTAAATAACTCGGCACCAAGTTAAATGACTCGGTACCGACTTATTATTTTAACACGATTGCCTCCGAGCTCTCCCGTGTGATGGTGGGTTGACGTCTGGACTCTAAAAAAGTTGGCTTCTGACCATACACACCCACTTCCCTATAAATAAAAACATATGCAACCAAAAGAGGATCTTTCGCTTGATCATTCTTCTTCACTCTGAATCTGAGACTCCATTACTCTTCACCATCTTCCTCCCTTACAATAGTCACTAAGGCAGCTACTCTTAGTTGTTATAGGCTTACGAACCTGTCAACTTCTTGTACTCGTGACTCTAATTCACTATAATCTTATGCAAACTCTCTCAGATCCATAATTACTAAAACTATAAAGTGGACGTATCCCAGAGATTGTCGAAAACTATAAAATCTTGTGTCTTGCTATTATTTTTCTTTGATTTCTACCACTATCTGCTGGATCTAGGTCGCACAGTTTCCCTACAACTCAATCTTTGGACAATGATCCATTTTTGATGTCAACAAATATAATATTTCAAATTAACGGCTAGTGTAAATGATTTAACGGTTGATATTGACTTAACATTTTGAATATGTTAGAAAATTTGAAATGATGACTTTTTTGTGAACATGATGTTTATAGTGTAGATTGAACATCCTTGGAATTTTATTTGGTTTCAAATAGTGTAGTATTAAAACCATAGAGTTGTAGAATAAACTGTAGCGAAAGAGGATGTAGCGGATCCTTTCTCTCTCCTTACGTATTTACCATCTTGAGCAATTCCTTATAATTCAAGTAGTTTGTGTTCTCTTTATAATTTTAGTAGTTTTTGTACGGTTAAACTGTGGAATGTAGGGGGAAATCGACAGTTTGTTATCCGAAAAGGCCTTGGGTACACTAAACCAGTTGCAATAACTGCAATTATTTTATACCCATCATAAGAACTTAATTAATGAAAAGTGAGCTATACTATAAACTTTATTTTTGAATTAGTGCGCATTGGACCTGAGATGACCATTTTCATGCAAAAAGGTACCTTCCTTACGGCAGATTTAAGAAAACCACTGCAGATTGTTGCAGATTTACAAAACCCGCTAACATTTAGACTGCTTGGGATGGTCTAAACCGTTAAGGCAAAGATTGGGAATTGATATATAAAAGAAGTCAAGGAAAGCATAAAAGAGATGCTTGGAAGATTATGGACACCTATGAACCTAAGAATTAGCTCAAGATGACTCAATAAGTTCATACGAACAGGTAATCAGGAAGATCCTACAAAGAGACCAAACAGCATTAAGACTTACTTGGAAGGTTATTGCCATGGTTGTTTTGATACTTCAATCACTTGTGTTGTATTTACTTTATACATTCATATAGGATGAGATGGCGAAATCTAGATTAGTGAGAAAGCATAATCCAACAAAAGTACTACTAGAGGCATGGCATGTTTAGTGCTAGTGTTCGACACAAGAGGAATTCAGTTTGAGTTCCCTAGAGCATTCCCAACCGGGTCAGGCTGGGACATGACCCACCCCCAACCGAGGGTGGGTTGCTTATTTGTGAGTTGCCACAGCAATCCACAAGATTGCTAAGGCAACTTTGAGGGTTGCTAAGTTATCCAGCTTTTATAAAGCTGGCTAAGCTTAGCCTGCTTTATAAAAACTGGTTAAGGTGGGAATTAAACATTCCTACCATATGGATTGCAATCATGTGGCCATGGATTGCAATCTATCCATTTTAACCGTCTTTATAAAAGCCGATCAAAATTGAGTTTTTTAAAAGTTAGGGTGTATTTTTTTATTTGTTGGGGGTAGGTTGCTGGGGTCGGGGGTTTAAATAGATAAAAGTGATGTCCACTGACCCCTGGTTTGGGAATGCTCTTACAAGGTGTTAAACTGCTCGCGTTGATAGACGTCGAAAAAGGACAAAATTGATTGTTTAAATGCTCAAAACAAACTTGAGCAAGCAAGATTGTTCAAAGAAATGAGCTCGATACGGAGCATGGACTTTATTTGTCCTAATATTCAGATTAGACATGAAGTGTCATACTTTCGATTGGAGTATACCGATTATTATGCCGATGGTAAGAAAAATGAAGTTTGAAGCCTTTGGGATTGACAAAGGTTCTGAGAGCAAAGATGATCAAGTCACAAGCAAGTTAAGGAGTAAGAGCACGTTTGACAACAACTTATTTTAAAACTTCTTAAAAGGAGATTTGAATAGTAACTTCTAAGTAGTTTTAAATAGTGGTTTATAATAGAAATGTTGGGATGCAATTTAACTTTTAAGTTAAAATAAGTAAAATAATTTGTTGAAACTAGTTATAAAATATGTCCATAAGTCATAAACAACAAATTGTTGTTTTTTATATTTTGACTTATTGGTCACTTTTGTAAACTCCTTGTAAGAAGTTGTCAAGTACTTGAATTACAATAGGTGACTTGTTGTTACTTGTAAGTAGTTTGTCAAACGTGCTCTTAATCTCCTTTCATTGTGCTTAGTAATAGGCACGTTGAGGTGCTCGAGTGATAAAAGCTCGATGCAAAAAGAACATGCATTGATGCTTGATGAAGAGTGGCTGAACCAGAAGAAAAAGATCCTAGAAATCTTATGCTCGGTCATGATATTAAATAATCGTTGTAATTATGAAAGCAAAGGGGAGTTGATCTTATAGTAAGGTTCCTAGTCAACATGTATCTAACTAGGTAATGTAGTATGGTCTTAGAAGAAAATGTTAGACATCACACGAGTGACCTATTGGAAATGAATGAGTAATTTATTGGAAAATGTGACGCATTAAATTCCTACATTGGGAAATGTGAGGCATTGAATGCCTTGGGAAATAAATAGTCACACATCTTAGAATAAAATATACATTATGTGTTTATATACTAAGATGGGGATACTATTATAGTTACTATGAGACAAAGAGAGACATGAAAACATATCCATCTTAGCGGGTGGTGCAACGCACCACCTCGCACGCTTGCACCCACGTCCGTGCCCGAGATCGACCCCACACCAACACCCGCACACGGATCCGCGATGCGGGTGAATGGACGTTTGAGGCGTATTAGAGGCACTAGCACTTTGAGTTGGCTTGGCTTGGTTGTTCATACCGGACAGTTTTTTTTGTTTTTTTTTCATTCAAACTCAAACGGTAATAAAACGATCATACTGCTTGGTAAGGGTCGCAACCTTTTCAAACATCACTATCGTTCAAAATGAATAGACACTTTACCATGTCTATATATAGGACGCGACAGAACAGAATTAAATTATAACTTTCATTCTATTCTAATCATCCTTCCCCTCGAAACTCTATTCTTAAATATTTCTCTTGAGCTCGTTGATTCTCTACAATTTTCCATGCAACATTGCAGATTTGGTCCATTTTATCCTCGGGAACAGTTGTCGATCATCCTTCTGCGCCAAAGAGAGAGCAATATTGTTTCAAGGAAATAGTTTTCACTGGACTTGGCAATCTAATCGGTATTATACCTATTTTATATCTGTTTGTTGCACAGTTCTATTTGTAACAGTTTTGCAACATATTGTAACAGTTCTGTAGTTGTAACATTTTTGCAACATAACCGTAACAGTTTTGTAACATTCTGTTAATATGACCTACATAAGGCTATAGTTTTATGGCATCATATCTAATGTATTATTGTACTAACGTTAGTGTTTGCAGGAGTAGATCTATCAACGGATACTTTCATATGCGGATATTATCATATTCGTATCCACATCCGAAATCATTTTCGAATATCAGATACTCGATATCCACGGATACAGATGGATCTCGGATAACTGTTTATCCACCAACGGTCGATAAATCAAGAAACATAAATAAAAAAGATTTAATTTAGCATTAACTTTTTTCAATCTCATTGATTATTAAAAGGTTAAAAATAAACAAATATGATAATAACAGATAGTTTGAGCAGTTAATATGAATTTAATATGTATAATATAAACTTCTAACTTAATAAAACAATAAATAAATACCTTTAATTGTACTATATTAAATATAATTTAAACTATAATCTTGAAGAAGAAAAATGAACGGATAATTTTCGAATGCGGATGTCTTGACATCTGCAACCTCATCCGTTTTTTGGAATATCGGATATTTATCCGTTTTTTAGATAAGGATGCGAACGGATTTCATTTTTCGGTTATCCATTGACAAATCATGGTTATTAGATTAATGAAAACAATATTTACTTTATGGTTACAAGCATAGTCTATTAATCATTACATTTATCTAAAATAAGTAGGTAAGTATTTAAATGCTAGCAAACACATGGCGTCGTCCATAAAATAAAACTCACTCTTACATACATAGTGTTCTAATCTCAACTTGTTAAATATTTTGTCATAGTTCCGACTACAAATTTGATTTGCACCTGAAGTTGATGTAAAAGAAAAACAGTTAATATACATTGTAGTTCTGCATTTTAAATCCCGTTACATGCACTTGAATTTGATGTTTAATTAGTTTATTGGAATTATTTCTTAAACAATTAAAATTATTCCTCAGTTTATAGGGTTATGCGATGGAAGATCTTTACATTATACTAGATATTAGCTAAGAAAATATTAGTCAAATGGCGTAAACTAGTCACTCAAATAACAGAATACTAGCTATATATGCATAGCAATGGACAAATTCTACGTATACAACAAAAATCTTGTAACTTAATCTGTGAGTTGATTATAGTAAAGCCCATCAACATATGATATAATTGGTATTTTGTTTCATAATTTCATTTTCCAAGCAAAGCTATTTCATTTGCCAAGAAAGGAAGAATACACTTGTATTCTTCTATTATTATATATATATATATATATATATTACATTATTTTTATTAACAAAACTATTTTACTCAGTCAAACTCAGTTCAGCAATTTATTATCTTTAATAATAGTTGTGATGCCTTTGGTATAACACTTTTTTGGTATTAATGTGAACTACCAAAAATGTCCATCTGTAAATATTATTAAATACTAATATTGTTTAAAAATAGAATCTAACAGATAATTTTTTTAACCAATGCAAAATGCACCTATCTTAATATCACTTAAAAATAGGATCTAAAAAATAAACTTTTTTTTCAAACTCGTATTTTATTAATTAATAACAGAAATAAAAGTTCAAACTAATAAAAAAATTAAATTCATTCTTTAGTAATCAATAATAGAAATAAAAATTTAAACTAACCAAAAATTAGATGGTAAGATTTAGAAAGAAAAATTAAAACTAACTAATGATCATTTAAACGTGAAAATCTTATTTTTTTCGAACGAGTTAAACATATACAATTTATAGAAGAAAAAACAATTCACAGACGAAGCGATCCATCATTGTGCAGGAACGCATATCATAACGCTCATCAGTTATATATATATATATATACACACACACATACATACATACTTGTGGCTATCAAACACATATCATCAGGATACTTGTCACTACACTTGACATTATCATCCATTTGCAACATGTAGTATTTATGCGTAGACATATTTGATTTCAGTTGAGTAGTAATAGACATGAATATATATTTGATTGCCAATTTATTAGTACACGTTAGGAAATATTTCGTTTACTAAACTACAGTAATTGTAGACGACTATAGAAAATATAAATAACACACTTGTAAATATAGAGACTAGTAGTTAGGAGAAATGACAATACAGAGATAATATGCAACTGTTTTAAAGATACATTTAATTACCGAGTATAAATCTGCTCAATAAATGTAAATTTTGGGTTAATAAAAAATTAGAATGTCTTAAATATATCAACCAAACAGTTAACTTGGCTGTGTATATCAGAGCTATCACAAACAATATTTTCAGTCAAAACTACTCTCTTGCCAAATATCATGAGAAATACCTGTAGTTTGAGGAACATCAAAAATAAAAGGAGCAAAGCAAGAATTTCGCTACAATTAATTGATTGGAGAATCCTTTAGTTAGAGGTAAATAGAAAAACTCGAAGAATTTGTTCCTATTTGATCAACTATTTTTAGCTACACACATACATATACAAAACCTAACTAAATGGTAAACCATGTATAGAGCTAACATTTTGGTTCTTCATTTTTCAAGCAATACCTATGCCATTACCGCATTTACTTGAATAGCACATATAAAGAACATTACAGTATATGTAGACTAATATTTGTACCCATAAATATAACTGTCAATACATAGACAAACTCCATTTCTTCATACAAAAGCTAATCAAACATGTGCAGTTTTATAAGCTTATGCACATGAAACAGGTTCCCTACTTGAAAACTCAATACCTTATTGCTTTCCAATCATTTTTGTTTATGAACCTACTTTTTCTATAAATAGTCGTGTAATATGAACATTCATATCATCAAAGATATGCATAATATTACCATGGCTCAAACTATACTATCAAAATGCTTTCTTTTGCTACTTTTATGTACTATTATAGCATTAATAGAAGCAGTTACAGACATAACTACTTTTGGTGCAAAATCTGATGGAAAAACAGATTCATCTAAATCATTCGTTGATGCATGGAACAATACATGTGGCTCAACCGATGCTTCAACCATATATGTGCCAGTCGGCACATTCTTGGTCGAATCAGTTACATTCTCTGGTCCATGCAAGAGTAGTAGGATCATGGTACAAATAGATGGAACACTAGTTTTAGCCTCTGATTACGACGAATTTGCCAAGAAAGGAAACTGGATATTGTTTGAGCATGTAGATGGGGTGTCTGTTTATAGTGGAGTAATCGATAGTCATGGTCCTTCATTACGGTCATGCAAGGCTAGCAGTCAAAATTGCCTATAACTTGTGAAATTGTACTTGTATCGCCTATTCTATTTAAAATTCAAAATCTGTATAATAATAGAAATCTTATATTATTATGAGATAAAATGTTTCAGTGATGCATTCAACAGCAATGCAATGATACAAAATAGCAATGCGATGATACAATTTGTGTTAAACTCTATACATAATATACAGAGGTAATTTTCAGGAGAAAAGACTATAATAGCCCTAAAACCCTGATTACATTTGTATAAAATTATAATTCTCTTGTTTACTCGGTCTTATCTCTTATTTCCCCCATCAATTATAACTAGGGTTTCTTCCTCTTCTCCCTAAATTTTTTTTATGTTCAATCGATCTACGAATCAGATAATATTCTTGTAAAATCATATTTCTAAGTGCTTATTAATAGTCAACTTGTGCAATTTCCTTTCTCAAACACCTATGTCTTTTATAATCTTCGGATCTGATAGTATTTGTGTGAAATTGCTCGCCCATTAGTGATTTTACATAAATATATTTCCCCAAGTAGCTTGCTGATCAGTGATTCAGGCAGTTTTCTTTCTCAACTTCCTGAGACTTCTTCGATCATCAAATCGGACTTTAGTCTTGCAAAATTACTCGAAGTGATTTTTTAAGAATATCTGCTCTCTATTGACTTGCTGGTATATGATTTACGTCCAGTTTCTCTTTAATGACTTTCTCACGAACGAAGAACAGATCAATTTCTATATGCTTGGTTCGTGAATGAAGGATGGGATTAGCTTAGAGGGAGACCGCACTCAAGTTGTCGCACCAGATTACTAACTTTCTTGTGGTATGCACTTCTATTTCTCTGATGAGTGATTCGAGCCATATAATTTCGACTGTTGCACTGGCCACACTACGATATTCAGCTTCAGTACTTGAACAGGAGACAGTTGGTTGCTTTCTTGAGCACCAGGATATTGGATTATTGCCTAAATAAATGCGGTGACCTGTTGTGGATCTTAGGTCATCAGAGTCAGATGCACAGTCTACGTCCGCATATTCTTGAATATTTAGTTCTTTACATGCTTTTAAACATATTTGTTGATTTGTTGTGCCTTTTAGATATCTCATAATTTGTTTCACTGCTTTCCAGTGATGATCCAGAGATTCCTGCATATATTGACAAACTTTATTTATACTACATGATATATCTGGTCTGGTAATTGTAACATATTGTAAGGCACCTACTATACTTCTATATTGTTTTACATTTTCTGTAGGCTCACCTGTATGCTTAAATAAGTGTAAATTGCTTACCATTGGTGTTGGCATAGACTTAGCTTCGCTCATGTTTTCCCTGTTAAGAATTTCTGAAATATACTTGTTTTGATATAGAATTAATTCATTACCTGATTTCCTAAATACTTCAATTCCTAGGAAATAGTTTAGATTCCCTAGGTCTTTAATTGAGAATGTCTTGTTTAAATGATGAATGATATTTTTGATTTCATCATTACTACTTCCTTTGATTATAATATCATCTACATATACTAAGGTATAAATTAT